>OZ020479.1:46181543-47424664 GCA_963971345.1 Andrena flavipes | reverse complement strand
GAGAGAGAGAGAGAGAATTGTAAACGAATGTGTATAAATTAATTTTGTCCATCATGGCAAATAAGGACGGACCTTCAACGAAAAAGCTTTACAAATCTTTTTTAACTTCTACTTATAAGAAATCACAAGTATGTGAAAAAAACACATTTTTATTGGCAACGTATGGCACAAAATCGAAGTAAGCGTGTTACACATTAATACAGATTAAAATATATGGTTTCTATGTAATATTTTTAAGGAACAAAATTTACAGCTGGAAATCCTGTATCAGTCGCACCCATTCCCCATAGTCAATGTGGCACGAAAAGGAACATTCATAAAATAAGTGATACTTCCTCCGATAATGAGAATTTATTACAAGAAGAACTAATCAATATTGAAAGTTCCTCATTTCAAAATAATAATGATGCTACTGATGATTCGGATAGTAGTGATGAAGACTGCAATACACATGATTTCAATAATGTTGAATATTCCAATGATAAGTCCCATTCAAATTGTCATAATGCAGTTTTTGAAACTGACGATACAATAATGTTCCCTGAAGCTAAATTAACAACAGGGGATATCCAATTAATGATAACTGGAATGCTGATACGTTTTAACATGACACGTGTGCAAAGTGCAGCGCTTGTCGAATTTACTAGAAGGCTAGCTGGTCCAAAGTTCGATGAATGGAATTTTAGTGATTATACCATGTCCAAACTGTATGGTACTCCCGCGGATAATATTATGTTGAATTTTTATTGTACAAATTGTTATAATCCTCTAAGTCAAGTAAAACTCAAACAGAATTTTGAGAACAAGGAAGGAATATGCAACAATTGCAAGGAAGCATATAACTTAACATCAGTAAATTCGAATTAAAACTCAAACAGAATTTTGAGAACAAGGAAGGAATATGCAACAATTGCAAGGAAGCATATAACTTAACATCAGTAAATTCGAATTACTTTTACTCTATTGATATAGAGTATCAAATACAATTACTGCTAAATCAAAAAACTATCCAGTCCTCTCTATTGGAAAATTTATCAAAAAACGGAACAGAAAATGACTTTACAATACGCGACGTGTATGATACCATTTTATATAAAAAAGTTCAAAGAAATTGTTCTACAGCATTGACATGTAACTTCAACACCGACGGAGCACCCATATTTAAAAGCTCAAAAATTAGTTTCTGGCCACTGCAATTTATAATTAATGAGTTGCCACCGTCTATCAGATTTAAAAATATTATTTTAGTTTCTATTTGGATCACAAAAAAGAAACCATCACCAGCTATTATGAATTGTATGATGTCCTCCTTTGTGGAACAAGTATTGAAATTAACAATTAACATTACGATACTAAACGCACTATGATCTTCCGATTGATACCTATAGCAGCATGTGTGGATTCCGTAGCTCGTCCACTTCTGCAAAACCGCCTACAATTCAATGGATATTATGGTTGTAGTTGGTGTTATGTCTATGGCAAATATATGTACGGCTCAGTCAGATTTCCATTATCTGAAAGCAGTGATGAGTTGCGAACACATGAAGCAAATATGGAAGACACAAACAACAGTGTTACGCTTCAAAAATGTATTCGGGGAGTTAAAGGTTTCTCCGAAATTGCCAGGTTACCGTTGTTCGACACAGTATGGGGTTATCCTGTCGAGTATATGCACGGAGTCACC
This sequence comes from Andrena flavipes, assembly GCA_963971345.1. Lineage (NCBI taxonomy): Eukaryota > Metazoa > Arthropoda > Insecta > Hymenoptera > Andrenidae > Andrena > Andrena flavipes. Next base: position 47,422,980 of record OZ020479.1, on the reverse strand, counting down.
TTGGGGGTTGCTAAGCAATTATGGGACTTCTGGAGTAGTGCAGAATGTCAATATCAGCTTAATGCTACAGAAATAAATGAAATTAACCATCGTTTGACATTGATTCGCGTGCCACATGAGATTCATAGAATACCAAGATCTTTAGCAGAGAAAGCTAAATGGAAGGCGTCAGAATGGCGTTCATGGATCTTATTTTATAGTCCGGTGTGTTTGAATGGCATTTTGGATGAATGTGCCTACCAATCATTTCTACTCTTCTCTCGAAGTGTATATACATTGCTGAAAGTAGAAGTCACAGAGGATGACCTGAAGCAATGCGAACGGGACTTATTGAAGTTTGCAGGAGAATGTGAAATTCTGTATGGTGATCGTGCACCAACGTTTAATCTCCACAGTGTAACACATTTAGTGGATTCCGTTAGAAGGTGTGGACCATTATGGTCAACTTCAGCATTTCATTTTGAGAATGGAATTCGGGTGTGTAAAAGTTATATAAATGGTCCTAATAATGTAGGACATCAAATTGTCACAAAATGGTCAAGGACAATGTATTATCAATCTTTGGTTACACACGTGTCTGCTAATAATAGATGCATTGATTTCTGTAACAATCTATTCAGTTCACAAGTATTGAAGAACGATTGCATTAGAAGAAGCAACGATGGCGAGACTGTACTAGTAGGTGCACCGAAAATATCAGAAAATATAACAAAAAAACTTCGCACCTTTCTTACGAATGATAAAGCAATCGTAGAGATTTTCGATCGCTGCATTCACAAGAATATGGTTGTACATAGTACAAAATATATGAAAGTTCAAAAGACCAAGGATACAGTTGTTCTGTTACACAACGGAAGCGTTGTAGAAATTGAATACATAGTCAGGATTGAGGGTAAATGCTATATATTGGCTGCAGAGTTGTATACAAGTTCAATGAAAAACACAATCAACTTAAGGGGGTAGACACGTCACGTGACCTGGCCGATTCGGCAGGTCGGTATTACAGCAGGTTTTTTCTGCACAGAAATGGTAATACCGATAGATCGACGATTGCCCGGTAAACGCGAGAGGGAGCTGTTTGCTATTTCCGTATTCAATTCTGAATAAGGAAAGAAATTCTCAGCTGTTGCGTTGTACTTATAAAAATTTAAACGGAAAGTCAGCTGGTACTGCAAACGTAGAAACTTCATTGTACATTTTAATTACTTGAAATGTTCTTATGCTACCGTATTCTACGTTAGCAGTGAGGAATTATAAGTGAAAAGGGAAAATAGATGAGGGGATGTCCCCAGAAAATGAAGTTTGTTAGGTTAGAGATTTTTTTACTAGCAAAACTTCGAAACAGAACATGAAATACACTTATTACACGTTTTATGCAGAAAGCAGTTATGAACAAACATCATATATAAAATTGTAAGGAATCGATTGACGTCTCTTTTGCAAAGATCTGATTAGAGATTGCAGAACTTCAGATTCGTCACTGCTTAGCGTGCAACATTGTATAGTCCCGCTGGTTTCGAGTGTCGAAGCCCACGAAACTCAGCGAGACACATGATTGTTGGCGAGCATCACGTTTGACGACTCTAGCTAGAGAATCACCCCGTATAAATGCTAAGAAACGATAGTGTGAAGCAGCGTGCGTTTCAACTGCAAATTGACAATATCGTAGATTCTAGAGCCTAGAATATTAGCTCCGTATTACGATGTTCTTCACCAGAGCACTGCATTACTGATGGAAATGATGCCAAACATGGAGCAATTCGGTCTATTTTTAGTGAACGTAGTGTGTGTGTGTCCTAATCATGTATTCATAAGGAAAAATAGATCGAATTGCTTCGCGTCTCGACTCATTTTCGAGGTAACACTCTTATCAAGGTGTAATGAGAAATATGAACATTTTCATATTCAGTACTGGATGACTCAAGTCGCCGTCGACCGAGGATCCTAATAAATGTGCATTTATTTGGGAAACCAAAGTCGCGTCACTCGTGACACCTACTCGCGAACAGATATATGTATGAACGAGAAGAAGCAATGCAATTTCCCGATGACTTGAAGCAACATTTCAATAGGTAAATGTATGAAACTCTGGGATCAGGAATTCCCAACCAAGTGATGCATATGTAAGAACTGGCGAAATTCCACAATAATTTGTCGTCAAAATTTTACAATTGAGGTATTTATTTGACGTGAAGGATATACTACGGTATGACCCAACCAACGGAATGAACTGAAATTTCAGCTGCGGGTATTTGTTAGTTTCTGAGATATTATTAAAAAACTTTCGGCATAATACAATGAAATCTACCTATACAGACGTTGTACAATATTGATCTCATCGCGCGATGCTTGTAACTGCATCAGTTTTTATTCCCAATACTATAGTATAGTAATGCTAGGGTATTTCCAAAGTCACATCGGTTTGGTACCATGCTTTAGGCGCTCGCAAGCGGGCGCCCCCCCCCCCCCTCTATCTAAACCAAACTAATACTAATACCCGAAAGAAATTGGAAAGTCGAATGCGATGTGTCGGAATAAGTCAACAGCAATAATGTATGAGTTCGTACGCAAAACCTAACTGAAAAGTAAATCTGACAGATGTTGGAAATGATCGACACGTTTTGATTAACAAACATTTATTTACACACTTGGCTTGCATCCAGTTTCTGTTACCGTATCCCTATACATTGTATCGTCGACTGCGAAACAATCGACGACGACGAGACGATGGATGTGTTAGTAACGTCTGTATAAGTAAATTTCAATGTATTTTGCGAAAGTTTTTTATTAATATCTCAGAAAGTAAAAAATACCCGCAGCTGAAATGTTATATTAGAGGTTCTCTCCCTCTCCCGCCCAATCCCTCAAAATTTCAGTTCATTCCGTTGGTTGGGTCATACCGTAATACAGCCGACGTGAATATACATGTGTAAAGTTTCTCAGCAAAGTCTTTCTCGATTTGAGTTCTATAGAAGGCTGACTTTCATTCGCTGAGTTTCGTGGGTTTCGACGCTCGAATTCAGCGGGGCCATATAATGTTACGCACTAAGCAGTGATAAATCTTCAGTTCTGCATTTCTAATCAGATTTTTATGGAAGTGACGTGAATCGATTCGTCATGTTTCCTCGATCAAATTGGCCCCAAAAATGATATTATTCGGATCATAATTAAGAAAATTATGTGAAAATTTGTTTGCAGAATTGGAAGCTCGTCAATTTAATCAGGAGAATGCCAGGAATCTATTTGTGTCACTTTCATATTGATACGATGAAAAAAAAATTCTGGGTAATGGTATAGATAGAGGGCAACCTCACGGATTTTGACGTCCTTGAAATATGTTGTCAAGGACGTCATTCTGACCAACTTTTTCCTCTAAACTTTTTGGCGGTCGACCTTAGTTTCCGAAATAATTGCAAAAATCTTTGGTAATTATTCAGATGTTTTACGCCCTCGCCGATTTCAATGATTTTTGGATATGTTATCAAGATCAAGATTCTGAACAACTTTTTCCTATATATGTTACCGTCGCACGGCAGTAGTTTCCGAGATATTCGCACAGAACATCGCCGAACGCTGTGCTGCTACGAACACGTAGGTATAGGTAGAATACAATGTCGACCTTTCGGTTGATTTATTCCGACGCAACGGACACAGCGATCAACTTGAGGTGGTTGGTCATCTGGGGGATGTGTTTATCTCCGTCTCTAGACACCTCTATACACATATTGGATAGCACGTAGTAATGTGATTGTAAAAAATTACATTCTTTTTGAAAAAAAGTATTTTCTTTTTTTCAATCACACCCCGACGCGCTATCCACCTCGGGGCGCCTCGCGCCCCGAGGTGCCTAGAGACGAGGATATACACATCCCCCAGATGACCAACCACCTCAAGTTGATCGCTGTGTCCGTTGCGTCGGAATAAATGAATAGAAGTTTTTCGCAAATATCTCGGAAACCAAGGTCGACCGCCAAAAAGTTTAGAGGAAAAAGTTGTTCAGAATGACGTCCTTGACAACATATTTCAAGGGCGTCAAAATCCGTCAGGTTGCCCTCTATCTACACCATTACCAAATTCTGTTTCTATATAATCGATGACACATCGCCGAGCAATAGCGATCTCGTGCGGCTCGGGTCACAAAGGTTCTCGTTGGTTATTCGAGCATCTAAGATCAGCGCTCTTCAAGGTCGCTCCCGCGAGAGGTTGGGGTTCTCCCACTCTCGTTCGCGTTGCCAGGGACACCGCGCGACGCTAACCGCGAAGACGCTTGTCCGGCTAGTCCGTCGCACAGTGTTCGATGGGTATAGGGAAATAGACAAAAATTGATAACTTCCCACAAGAGTAAAATTTTTGAAAATAAATTTCATATTTATTTATAAAAGGACTGTTTTTATACATCTTTGATGTTATAATTTTTTTTCAAAATTTTTTTTCAATACATGTAAGGTAAATGCGTGTAATAAGGCCCATCAGGTAATATTGCTTTTCCCACACAGCACAACGTCTGGCAAAGTCCCTGGGACGTCTACAGACGTCTGCAGACGTCCCAGGTACGGTCTGTTGACGTCCCTGGGACGTTGTGCTGTGTGGGTTATTATATATTATGCAAAATATATGTAATGTGTTGTGTTAAGGGCAACAACTCCATTTGGGGCAAACTTGGGTAGCTAAATAAAACATGAAATTTCTAGCCACTGCAAAAGAATTTAATAAACATTACTTACTCATATTTAAGCCAAACAATACTTTCAAAATGTACGTATATATGTATAGCACTATATTAACTTAGAAAACTCGGTGAAACGCTGTGTGTTGCCTGTGACTGCTCGTCCAGAACTGAAGAAAGCATCCATGATGAACAAATGCCAATACATTGTAAAGACAAAGTTTGAGAACAGATGAATGTGTAGACTAAACGTCCGGAATGTACGAGTAGCCCTACGCAGCGGGCGCAGCACGGGCCCGAATGGCCGGCGTAGCACGGGCATGAGCGGCGAACGTCTTAATAATGATTTTTACTTTTTTCTGTTTCGGGCAAATTTGGGCAGTTGAAATTGACGGGAATATAAAGCTTAATGTCCCCTAAAGTTTTATAAAAAAAATCACGGAGGTACTTTTTGGTACTTTTTTTAAAAGTCTCCTTGAAGTTGATAAACACTTAACATAAAATATTCGTACAAATTGTTAGGATAGTAAAAAACTGACTTGGCAGTTTTGAAGGTATGACAGTATTAAACACAACTTTTACAAATCAAATGAAAAGCATAAACAATCCACCTATGGAACGTGTTTGAAAAAATGCACCGAGATTTGGAATAAATTTCTAGCGCCATTTTTTACAACAAATTGGTAAATTGAGCAAAAGTTATGGGTAGCATTAAAAACTACGTTTCTTTATTAACATTTTAAGATACAAGAATTTGTGCATCGAACACTTCGGATTTTTGACTTTTGTACATTACGTCGAACACTGTGCGTCGTGGCAGCCTTCGTAGCGTCGCGGGGTCTCCTTGACAATCGAAGGCACGCTGTGCGAGATAAAGATTGGAAGGGGAAGCAGGCGCATGAGGGGCCCCTACGCTGGACAGCGCTGATCTAAGACGTTCGGGCTCGGTTTGGTGTACACAATACGGACTTTCCGCTATCCCCACCATTTCTGTCTCACTCTTGTCTGGCGAAGGCGAGAGCGAGATGGAAAGAGAACGAGCGAAGGCACTGAAAGCGAGCAAGGCCAGTACGAGATAGACGACGCGTTGAAATTTTGTCTCGCTCTGTCTTTCGGACGCCTGACAATCCGTCCTTTGTGTGTGCGACGGGCGTGCGCGATAGTCGTCAGCGCTTACGATGAGCACGGGAACCGCTTCGCAAAATCGCCCGCCGCGCACGCAAAGTGTTCCATTCCGCTCCTCCCTTCGGCCAGAAAGAAGAGAGAAACTCAGCCTCGGAATTAACGCTCCGTTCATGATACGGGCTCAACGCCGGTCTCGACCAGCGAGCGGTTAACGAAACTTTACATTCAGATATATTGGCCGTTGAGTTTTGTAACGCGTATTCTCACACCATTTATACCGCTTGCCTGCCTCGGTGCTCCTTTTCGCAACGTTTTCTGGCTCGCTTTCGTTCCATCTCACTCTCGCCTTCGCAGAATAAGAGTGAGCGAGAAGTGGTGGGGATAGCGCCAAGCTTCTGGTGTGTATAGGCCAAATCGAGCTGTCAGCGTAGAAATACACACATCAGAATAGGTGTGCCTTAGCTCCGAAAAAATTCAGGAGCTTTATTGGTCAGAACATTGATTCTTTCTCGATAGCTTCATCTCGTATTGGTCTACGCATAACTTCGTAATGCACACAACTGCTACGCTAACAATAAGAATAAATAACAGCCTCACGGCTACGTTCAGACGGAGCCGAGCAGCATTCCCGTTACCCCACCATACCCTTGGGTGGCCACGTAACTCCAACTGACAAATCCACGATCGTCAGATGGTGGTGGCTGATTTCTCCTTGATCGCTGTTCGCGAAAACGAATCGATCGACCAATATATCTGAATACGACCTTAGGATAAAGATATAATTAAAGATGCAAAATTATTCGAAGCCCAAGATGAAAGTCCTTCGAATAAACAAAGGAAACTAATAAATACCCGAAGCTAAATAGAATATTAGATTTAGGGTTTCACACACAATCTCTCAAACCTCGTATCGATCGGCCACTGGGGCCATTCGGAAGTATATTCTTTTATTTAAATAATGCCCATCTCTGCATAGGACCATAAAGAATTACAAAAAAAATCAGGGAGTCAACTGTTGACCAATTTGGAGACTTTTCCTTGTCATATGTTATATACAATAGTCGGAAGAATAATAATAAGTGCAATAATTGCAAATAATTGCTGTAACTTCCACATTCTGAAAATATGATATCAGTAAATCAATATTTCCAGTATTAGTAAAAAGTTCCAATCTCTTTTTTTATTTTAAATAATGTGGCCATATAATTATAACATATATTCGACAGCGATTTCAAGTGATGTATGTGTTCCCACACAGCACACAGGCGCCTTAAAGGCGCTTTTCAGGCGCATGGTCCCAGGCGCTCGAGGCGCCTTAGAGGCGCCGCGAGCGCCTCACCAGCGTCCAATATGCGCCTTCGGAGCGCCTGATGTTACAAAACGGGACGCCTTAAAGGCGCCTTTAAAGCGCCTGAATTAGGACTGCCAGGCGTTTCAAAGGCGCCTGAAATGGGCGCCTAAAAGGCGCCTGGAACAGGCTTTTTAAAGGCGCCTGGAACAGGCGTGTTAACGGCGCCTGGAACGGGCCTGGATTAGGATTGACAGGCGTCTTAATTATAGATAAATTAGGTCAAATGCAGCTCTTTAAAAATTGCCATTAGGGCGTATGTAAGATGGTTATCGATACTGATTAATTTTAATCTAAATTTAATGAAACAAAGGGTTATTAAAATGAAATCAGACTGGATAAAATTTCATTTTCATTTACTATATTTATTTATGCACGCAATGAATACAGACTGCACTTACATAAGAAGTATAGCTAGGTGATACACATGTACGTATGCAAAGTATACAAAATGTACAGAATATACAGAATATACATATAAAGACACTTAACGTTTCAACGATGGCGCCGAATTTAACAATTTCTCTACGCGGACGATGCGGCGGTCGCGTGCCACTATTCTCTCTCCAAGCGGACGGTGGCAGTGATGTAGCCTGCAGTACTATGCCTACAATGTAGCCATTACTATGCGTACGAGGTAGTCACTGTCTGTGTTCAAAAATTATACTAGGATTGGTTATTACAATCAACATTCAATTTATTCTTATTTGTATAACAAGCGTGAGCACTTAATAGAATAAAGAAAGTAACACACTATTATTGTATAACGTAATATCGAACAATTATAATCTTCTTATAATACTTGAATCGCGAGCACACTTTCATACAACCGTTTACGACAAGATCCGACACGAGAAGAAGGAACGGAAAACCCGGTGTGCAGATACACGACTGACGACAGTGACGACGGCCTTATAGACGCTTCTGAAATTTTGTATAGATGGCGCCAGGGTAGTTACACGGCGCCTCCCGAGCGCCTCCCGAATGCCTCCCGAGCGCCTCCCGAATGCCTCCCGAGCGCCTCCCGAATGCCTCCCGAGCGCCTCCCGAACGCCTCCCGAGCGCCTCCCGAACGCCTCCCGAGCGCCTCCCGAATGCCTCCCGAATGCCTCCCGAACGCCTCCCGAGCGCCTCCCGAACGCCTTTACAACGCCTAAAAGGCGCATTTAAGGCGCATTCAAGGCGCCTTGTTACAAATCCGGACGGTCAGGCGCTCAGGCCTAAAACAGGCCTAAAACAGGCCGAAAACAGGCGCCTTCAGAACGCCGTGTGCTGTGTGGGTTACAATAAAAGCGTTAATTTAGTAAATGTACACAGTTCCCAGTAGTTATATGCCTAAAATGCATATAACCTAACCTACAATCGTCCGAAAATTCATACATTGACTGCAGCACGCTTTTACTGTGGCACATGTATCCAGCTAACGCTTCAGTTTTGCTATGATTCCACGTTGGCAGTCTATAGCTATTACGGCTATATTAATAATTTCTATACAATACTGTATTGGCGTGTTTATAAAGATATTTATTTTTAACAGTATAAACTTTGTAATCACAGCGTGCTTATTCTAACAGTCTTAAGAGTCTCGAGCAGAGTGCGTATGGCTACTGTTGTGGTCGTTGTATCCAAATTCCCCAGGACCTTTTCTCACAAACATGGTCTCCCGAATGCTAGTGAGAAGAATGCTTTCCCTGTTGTCCGTAGAGGCGTGACGGTGGACTACCACGCTATCGATGATTGCCACAGTACTCCCCCCAAGTCTTTTCAAGTGGGAATTTTGAAAGAGACTTTTTTTCTAGTGTATGTTTTCTTTGGTATATTTGTTATGGAAGTCCATTTATGTTCTGGTACTTGATCGTCCTGTGTGGGTTCGGTGTCAATGTCGGCGTCCGTTATTTGACGCAACCCACACAGCACACGGCGTTCTGAAGGCGCCTGTTTTCGGCCTGTTTTAGGCCTGTTTTAGGCCTGAGCGCCTGACCGTCCGGATTTGTAACAAGGCGCCTTGAATGCGCCTTAAATGCGCCTTTTAGGCGTTGTAAAGGCGTTCGGGAGGCGCTCGGGAGGCGTTCGGGAGGCATTCGGGAGGCATTCGGGAGGCGCTCGGGAGGCGTTCGGGAGGCGCTCGGGAGGCATTCGGGAGGCGCTCGGGAGGCATTCGGGAGGCGCTCGGGAGGCGTTCGGGAGGCATTCGGGAGGCGCTCGGGAGGCATTCGGGAGGCGCTCGGGAGGCGCCGTGTAACTACCCTGGCGCCATCTATACAAAATTTCAGAAGCGTCTATAAGGCCGTCGTCACTGTCGTCAGTCGTGTATCTGCACACCGGGTTTTCCGTTCCTTCTTCTCGTGTCGGATCTTGTCGTAAACGGTTGTATGAAAGTGTGCTCGCGATTCAAGTATTATAAGAAGATTATAATTGTTCGATATTACGTTATACAATAATAGTGTGTTACTTTCTTTATTCTATTAAGTGCTCACGCTTGTTATACAAATAAGAATAAATTGAATGTTGATTGTAATAACCAATCCTAGTATAATTTTTGAACACAGACAGTGACTACCTCGTACGCATAGTAATGGCTACATTGTAGGCATAGTACTGCAGGCTACATCACTGCCACCGTCCGCTTGGAGAGAGAATAGTGGCACGCGACCGCCGCATCGTCCGCGTAGAGAAATTGTTAAATTCGGCGCCATCGTTGAAACGTTAAGTGTCTTTATATGTATATTCTGTATATTCTGTACATTTTGTATACTTTGCATACGTACATGTGTATCACCTAGCTATACTTCTTATGTAAGTGCAGTCTGTATTCATTGCGTGCATAAAGTCATATTGTTATAGAAATATATACATATATATATATATAACACACACACATATATATATAATAAAATATGCCTCCGTATAACAAACTAGCCTACACGTTACCCGGTTTCACCCGGGAATTATTTACGATGTTTCCAAAATAACAAAGCCTAAAAAAATAAATAGCCTATAATCTAATCTAGGACGTACGTAATGTATATTCAAAATTTCATTGAAATCCGTTCAGCCGTTTAGGCGTGAAAGAAGGACAAACAAACAGACAACGAATGACTTTTATATATTAGTAAGAACAAGTAATGTAACACAAGTATTGTATAAGTATAGCTTTTAAATATTTGTAAACACACTGTGCATTATATATTTTATATCAAAGCATGGCATGTAATAGTAATAATGATAAAAAAAGAAATATATGTGTCCAACTGAGAACCTCCTTGTTTTATCAAGTATCTGTAAACAAATTTTAAATAAATAAATATAGTAAATGAAAATGAAATTTTATCCAGTCTGATTTCATTTTAATAACCCTTTGTTTCATTAAATTTAGATTAAAATTAATCAGTATCGATAACCATCTTACATACGCCCTAATGGCAATTTTTAAAGAGCTGCATTTGACCTAATTTATCTATAATTAAGACGCCTGTCAATCCTAATCCAGGCCCGTTCCAGGCGCCGTTAACACGCCTGTTCCAGGCGCCTTTAAAAAGCCTGTTCCAGGCGCCTTTTAGGCGCCCATTTCAGGCGCCTTTGAAACGCCTGGCAGTCCTAATTCAGGCGCTTTAAAGGCGCCTTTAAGGCGTCCCGTTTTGTAACATCAGGCGCTCCGAAGGCGCATATTGGACGCTGGTGAGGCGCTCGCGGCGCCTCTAAGGCGCCTCGAGCGCCTGGGACCATGCGCCTGAAAAGCGCCTTTAAGGCGCCTGTGTGCTGTGTGGGTAATTAAGACGCCTGTCAATCCTAATCCAGGCCCGTTCCAGGCGCCGTTAACACGCCTGTTCCAGGCGCCTTTAAAAAGCCTGTTCCAGGCGCCTTTTAGGCGCCCATTTCAGGCGCCTTTGAAACGCCTGGCAGTCCTAATTCAGGCGCTTTAAAGGCGCCTTTAAGGCGTCCCGTTTTGTAACATCAGGCGCTCCGAAGGCGCATATTGGACGCTGGTGAGGCGCTCGCGGCGCCTCTAAGGCGCCTCGAGCGCCTGGGACCATGCGCCTGAAAAGCGCCTTTAAGGCGCCTGTGTGCTGTGTGGGAAGGTATCAGGATCTAGAGCTTTTAACGTAGAGTTATATTTTATATCGTCGCTGCGGGTTTTTAACGCGGCGAACTCAGCTTCAATTAAATAGAACCAAATATCAGGTCTGTCTTTCATAAACGCTGGTAACTGAGGTTTACTGACTGCGGCGAGATATTCCGTATCATACATTGTCTGTTGCTGCGGTTGCTGAACGGTCAATATTGTATCTCCGCTACTCGTGGATTCTCGCGATTGCGATTCTGAATCACTCGAGATAATGTGAGAGCTATCCCGAGGTGGTGATCGTTCGACCGGCATTTTTTCTATCTGGTTAAGCGATATCGTGTCTCTGCGCCACGTGGGCGTATCTTTTTTTTCCTTGTTTTAGTCCTCTTAAATCACGTCGGGGTCACCATTTATAGCTATTACGGCTATATTAATAATTTCTATACAATACTGTATTGGCGTGTTTATAAAGATATTTATTTTTAACAGTATAAACTTTGTAATCACAGCGTGCTTATTCTAACAGTCTTAAGAGTCTCGAGCAGAGTGCGTATGGCTACTGTTGTGGTCGTTGTATCCAAATTCCCCAGGACCTTTTCTCACAAACATGGTCTCCCGAATGCTAGTGAGAAGAATGCTTTCCCTGTTGTCCGTAGAGGCGTGACGGTGGACTACTGTTGCGGGGCCGGCTGGTTCCTCAGGATCCTCAGTAGGGAATTCGGCGGGGAACGATGCCCGTGGAATGCTAAGGCACTCTGCTCCGTGGACGCGGATTTTTTATATAATAAATATAACGAAAACTATAATAATAATTGAATAAAACGATTGGAACACAATAAATTATAACTTTAATCAACTCAATAAACTATTTGAACAATAAAATGAATCTTGGAGAAGTTTTAAATTCACATCCGTTCTCTTTAGCTTATGGGGCTCGAGTGAGCTTTTCAATGTCCATCGGTTTTCACCTTTTTGTTACAAGATGTCTTAGATTCTAAGAGCCAATCGCAAATTAATTAATTAATTAGCTAAATTTCTATTCGTCGATCCGATTCCTTTCGGTTATCGATTTTTGAAAAGCAAGCGTTTACCTACATTGCGCTGGAATTACACACCTAGGAGAAGGGAGGAAGTAGAAATTCATTTATTCAAACACCCGTTGCCAAGGGGGTATTGATTAATTTATAATCTTAAAGTCCTCTTATTAAAAGAATATCTAACTATCTTCAAACCCCTCGGCTTTGTGCGGACTTCACCTTGTCTCCCTTTCCTATTACATTCGTGTGATTCGAATCGAACTTCGCGCTACTAAAGTTTATACTACACGCCGCTAGGCGGAAGTCGCAACACTTCCCTCCTTATCGAAAAGGTGTTTTCCAATGGGAACACCTTTCCAATTATACATTTATGATAAATTGAGCCTGAGCCCCTAACGTTAATTTCTAATATGACAAACCAAATAATTACTTATATGTAAATAGACATCTCTCAGTGAAGCATTCCCGAGCCTCCCCTCCTCGCTTCCCCGCAGTAGCCAAGCTACTCGGTCCACCCGGTTTCCCGCGGAGATTGCGAGTCGAGGATGCTACAGGTAGCCCACTTGTCACAATTGATTACAATGGGTTACAAGTTGTCTCTGTAGCATAACATCTACATTCCAAAATTACAAGATTCTGATTCATGAACGAATAATGCAACCTAGCTTAACATATACTGTACATGCAAATGACAGAGTGGTATCAACAATGATAGAACAGCAAGGTAGACTATGGAGAATCTAATCTTATGCATGCTAGTTTCAACTTGTTCGTATGAACTATCTTTGTTTTACCAACTCCTATAGCTATTTCCGCGTTTAAGTCGTCAAACATCCTAATAATTTTGTAAGGTCCCAACCAGCTAGAATCGAATTTAGAAGTTTTTGGTTCTTTATATATATATATATCGTCACCTACAGAGAATTTACAGGAATTAACTCTTTTATCATAATCTAATTTACTTCTCTGTTTTGCCCTTTCCAGATTCACTGCTGCTATATTTTGAGTAATGCATATTTTTGAAAATAACTCATCCAGATGGTCAACAAAGGTTCGCGGAATTACTTGGTTCATGAACTCTGAGGGAATAATCGCCTTTACCCCAAACACAAGCTCGTGCGGAGTGAAACCAGTAGCTTCATGGACGGACGTATTGTAAGAAAATATGCCAAAACGAATCCAATCATCCCAGTCGGTCTTAGTACAGTAATGTTTCAGATAATCAGTAAATACGCGATGTGCACGTTCAAGAGATCCCAGTGATTGTGGGTGAAACGCAGTTGAGGTAATTTTTTGTATTTTAAATATTCTACAGAAGGTTTTCATAATGTTGCTAACAAAATTACTCCCCTGATCAGTTTGAATTGTTCGAGGGCACCCAAATCTACTGATAAATTTTTCAGCCAGAGCCATGGCCACGGATACCGAGTCGATATTATGAAGCGGAATCGCATCAGAATACTTGGTAAGATTGTCTTGAAGAGTTAACAGATACCGATTTCCTCTCTTTGTCATTGGTAAAGGCCCTACGATGTCCATCTGTACTTTTTCAAATGCTCTTTTAGGAGTGTCAGTTATTCTCATGGGTTGTCTGGTTTTAGCGGAAAGGATTTTGTTCCTTTGACAACTTGGGCATGAACGGACGAAATTATCTATTTCTTTTTTCATGAGTGGCCAGTAAAAGTCATCCCTAATTCTATTGAATAGTTTGCGGGTACCTTGATGACCTCCTATGACGGATTCATGAAATTCTTTAATAATAAGAGGCCTCCTAGCTGGAAGGGGAATTATAATTTCACCTGTGCAAATGGTAATTGTATATTCAGAACTATTTAATTCTTCTTTTAAAAGGTATTCAATGTAGTCCCAACAAATAGGCTCGATATTATTGTCGTTTTTGGAGATGCTAATTGTCTTGACATTTAAAGTATCCATAAGGTGTTTGAGGGAGATTACTGACGATTTAAGATGGACATGGTTTACTGGTTCTACTGCTTGTGATTTTACAAAAAGATGAAAAGTAAAGGGTTTTGTATCAGGGAAAACCATTGTTTCTCCGACATTGGGGTTATATGGTCTAAACTGTTCGAGGGAGAATTTATTATTATCTAATAAATCTTTAGTGATTCGAGATTGAACTTCATGATCAAGAGAGAAAAAATGAATGAAGTTATCTTTACGCATATAAAGATAATCTTTAGAGTAAATAATATTAGGAGGAAAGGAATTATGAGTGATTGGTGTTACTGAGGCAGTCCTTGTCGTTAAGATTCTAAGATTATTTTGTTTGTTTAGGTCACTGTTTCCTGAGGCCACGTCAACGGAGGATCGTGTCCCATCAACTGCGCGCTTGGTCACACACAAAGTCCGGCATCTTTCAGCCTCTAAATTTGGCATATCAGCCCCTAACCAGACACAAGCCGCGGACCGCAGGTCGAGGCCCTGGACGGGGTGCTTTTTGTCAAAGCCTATCCGATGTTCCAGGTCGGACGAGCCTGGGTCCTGAGGTACGTGGGCAGCCCCGGTCGAAATCTGTGACGTATTGCCTCCAAAGTCGGCCTCTCTAATGTCCAACAAACAACCAGGCCGGAGCACATCCTCACGATCCCTCGAGAGCGATCCTCCAAACACTACATTTTTAATGGGAGATCCACTCGTCCCAGCTATCCCTATCGTAAGGTGAGCGTCACTGTTATCTGAACTATTATTAGAATGATCAGTCCCGACTAAGACCTCAGGTTGACCGTTGATTTCTCTCCCGTAGGCAAGGAAAATGGTAGCAATTATTCTTTCATTATTTTCCCATATCTTATCACAGTCTGTATCCTCCACTCTTTCAGAGTCTACAAGTGGCACGTCATCGGCACCCACAACTACCCCCTGCGAACGCCCAAAGGATGAGGTATCCGTACAGTCCGTCGTGGTACAGTTAAATGAAAAGTTCGAGACTGATGAAAAAGGAATTTGATGAATATTATTGAAGTCCGGGGGATTACGGGACAATGCATCTGCATTCGAATTTACTTTCCCTGGTTTGTATACTATGTTATAATTGTATTCATTTAATTTAATCCGCCACCTCATGATGCGAGAAATAGGGTCCTTTACGCTATGAAGCCAGACCAACGGTCGATGATCGGTTACTAACGTAAATTGTTGACCATACAAATAAGGTCGAAAATGATCAACTGCGTAAATAACGGCGAGTAATTCTTTCTCAATTGTGGAGTAATTGATTTCCGCACTGTTAAGAGTTCTGGAAGCGTACGCGATTGGAAGGTCTTTACCGATTTGGCCCTGGCTCAACACAGCTCCCACAGCATAATTTGAAGCATCAGTAGTTACAAGGAAAGGTTGTTTAAAATCCGGAAATTGTAATAATGGTTCGGAACAAATTCTATCGCGTAGATTTTCAAAGGCAGAGTGAACATCATTGTCCCAAATAAAGGGAACATCCGTTTTCAATAACCGCGTTAAAGGTTTCGCAGTTTTCGCCATATCGGGGATAAATCGCCTGTAATAACCGACTAGGCCCAAAAATTGTTTTATATTTTTTTTTGTTTTAGGAATGGGAAAGGATTTCACAGCGTTAATCTTCCCGGGGTCTGGTTTCACTCCTTCATTGGAAATACTATGACCTAAATAGGTAATTTCACGTTGTAGGAAACGACATTTCTCTGGCTGTAACGTTAGACCTGCATTTTGTAACCGGCCTAAGAGTTTTCTCAATTTTCCCGAATGTTCCTCTATGGAATTGGCATACAAGACAATATCATCCATGTACACAAACAATTCAACTCCCTGTAAGCCGGATAAAACTAAGTCCATGCATCGTTGGAAAGTAGCCGGGGCATTTTTCAGGCCAAAAGGCATTTTATTAAATTCATAGTGGCCGTTGAGGGTCGAGAAAGCAGTTTTTTGCTTAGATTTTGGGTCCATGGGAATTTGATGAAAACCCGAAACCAGATCAAGTGTGCTAAAATATTTCGCTGCTCCTAATTGATCTAATATTTCTGTTATATTGGGAAGTGGGTAGGCGTCACTAACGGTTTTTTCATTTAACAGGCGATAATCTATGACCATGCGCCAACGTGGTTTACCAGTGGAGTCTGATTTTTTTGGGACCACCCAAACAGGTGAGTTATATGGGGAAATTGATTGCTGAATAATATTATTTTCCAACAATGCATCGACTTGCTTCCTTATTTCCTCCTTGTGAATAGGAGGAAACCTATATTGTTTTGTGTTAATTGGGGTTTCGTTTACAGTTTCAATCGAATGTTGAATGGTATTTGTGGAATTCAATTTATCAGATGGAAGATAAAACTGGTAAGGGAATTCTTTAATAATTTCTAGAATACTACTTTGCTCCTCTTCATTCAAATCATTTAATTCTAGTAATTTAGCTATCTGGACTAATCTACTCGAATCGGCCCTTGATGGATCCACATTAGGATTTCCTGTGCGAGACGAACGCGGCGAAGGTGGACGCTCCGTGAATGCTTCTAATTCAACAGGTGGTATAGTTACGATGACACGATTTGGAGTAGTATTGATTGCGTATAATTTAACAGACCCGTTTTGTGGTCTAACTAATGCTTCTCCTATATAAACGCCGGAGTCAGTGGTCAATCTCCTAACATAACCCTCTTTAATTCCAGGATCCTTGACAGGTAGAGCTATAAGGGTTCTAGTACGAGGAGGTAAACTAAAGGAGGAAGATGAAAGAAGGAAAAATTCCCCGTCACTGATCTGAAGGCTGTTAGTCTCGTCATTTCCAAACTTCATTATCGCATTTTGATTTTCCAAGAACGGCATTCCTAAGATCCCCGTTCCAGGAATGGGAAGGTCATCATCAACAATTTGGAATCTCACGTTGACGTGATGGACTTCAACAATAACTTCGCCGAGGGTAAATATATCCCCTGAACCAACACCCGTGATTTTGTAGACGATATTGTTATTTATTATCATATTAGAGATTATACCTTTTTGTTTTATCAGATTAAGTTGAGAACCCGTATCAATAAGGAAGCTGGCGGAGCCTTCATGGAAGCAACGGTGACTTAAATTAATAAGAGGCAAAGAACCTGATCGCTTTATTTGGATCTGGAAACAACCCCGTCGGTGGCGCTGGCAATTAAAGGTTGGGTTTCCGTCGCGCCCCTTAACAGAACCCCTTCCGCGTTTAAATTACTCTGACCGGAAACTTCATCACCTGGACGAACACCACCCTGGTTTTTCTTTATGAAACAACGAGCTTCGAAGTGACCCGTTTTCCTACAATACCCACATCTAATCTCGTCGCGATTGGGAACCTGTATTCTAGTTTCCTGAGGACAATTACGGCGTAAGTGCCCTGTTTGATTACATCCATAACACGTATCCTTATTCAAATCCGCCTTAAATATTTTTACGTCAGTAACAAAAGGTTTCGAAGATGAGGAAGGTCCCGAGTGCTCGGCCGATTCCGACTCTATCTTACTCGCGATGTTAATTGCAGTTTCGAGGTCGGGTGGATTGTTACTGTCTCTTAATCTGTTCAAATAGAATCGCGCGTTTCCGTTCCAAAGGCCCTTAATGAAGGTGATGACTGCTGTGTTCCTTAATAAGTCACTTACACCAGCTAGTCGTTCTGAATTATAAGCGTCCCTAGCAGTTTCTAAACCGCCATTTAAAGTTTCATTGACTCGGGCTCCAAAAACCTCAACCGTTTCATTTCTGTCCTGATATAACGTCATTAACTCTGCATTCAAACTATGTACGTTAAATGATTGCGCGAAAATTTGCTTTAGAAGATGAATCAATTCTTCTAATGTTTCGGCCTCTTTTCGATTGGACAAAAGTAAATTAGCATGTCCCTCGATCCTACCCCGAATAAGAAAAAGGAGATTCTCCCGATCCTCAGGCTTTACTTTGGCATTAATTAAATTGCATTGTTTAATAAATCCGATTAATGAGTCAGACTTCCCATTAAATTTCGGAATTGAGTCTTTCACTAATTTAAGAGAGAGATAAGACTTCCGTGAGTCTGTGGGTTTTGATGAATTTAACGGAGCAATTATGTTTGGACAAGGCGATTGGCTACTTATTTCGGATAGATTGACGATAGGTAAATCCGGTCGCGTCGGAACAAGGTTTAATTCACGCGACTGTGATCCGCCACCAGAACCTTCTGAAACGGCAGCAATAACCTCAGTAGGGCAAGGCAAAGAATTCTCTGACCTAGCCGAATCAACGATAAAATCAGTGGTTTGAGTTGCTTGAGATCGCGAAGTAATCATAGGGCGTTCTACCTGTAGGATTTCAACATTTTCGCTTTCGATTTCAGGTGTCTGTACGCTACTCGAACGTAATTGGCGTCCCTTTCCTTTAGGCACTTCCTTACGTTTACGCGGCATTTTCGCAGTGTTAACACAGAACTCTTATTAATTAATACTAACACAACGTGACGATAATTACAACGCACTAATTTAACAATAAAACCATAAATTGAATATTATAATTAAACTCCAATCTCTCACGCAATTGCAGATAAGTGCTCGATGCCGCCTTCGTTGTCTCAGCGAAGAAGGTGCTCTGGCCGAGTGCGTGTGGCTTCAGGGAAAACTGGTACGGTCGTCCGAAGTCACTTCCCTCTGGCATTCGCCCGTGTTCCGGGGGAAACCGTCCAAAAACCCAGGAAAGAGGGACTGCACAAACTGGCTAACTGTTCCTTTGAATCCTGCGTTCACGAGCCGGCGAATTTGAAGGATCCCACC
The DNA here is from genome assembly GCA_963971345.1 of Andrena flavipes. NCBI lineage: Eukaryota > Metazoa > Arthropoda > Insecta > Hymenoptera > Andrenidae > Andrena > Andrena flavipes. The sequence continues at coordinate 47,403,977 of OZ020479.1, read as the reverse complement.
GCTGTCACCAATTTTGTTGCGGGGCCGGCTGGTTCCTCAGGATCCTCAGTAGGGAATTCGGCGGGGAACGATGCCCGTGGAATGCTAAGGCACTCTGCTCCGTGGACGCGGATTTTTTATATAATAAATATAACGAAAACTATAATAATAATTGAATAAAACGATTGGAACACAATAAATTATAACTTTAATCAACTCAATAAACTATTTGAACAATAAAATGAATCTTGGAGAAGTTTTAAATTCACATCCGTTCTCTTTAGCTTATGGGGCTCGAGTGAGCTTTTCAATGTCCATCGGTTTTCACCTTTTTGTTACAAGATGTCTTAGATTCTAAGAGCCAATCGCAAATTAATTAATTAATTAGCTAAATTTCTATTCGTCGATCCGATTCCTTTCGGTTATCGATTTTTGAAAAGCAAGCGTTTACCTACATTGCGCTGGAATTACACACCTAGGAGAAGGGAGGAAGTAGAAATTCATTTATTCAAACACCCGTTGCCAAGGGGGTATTGATTAATTTATAATCTTAAAGTCCTCTTATTAAAAGAATATCTAACTATCTTCAAACCCCTCGGCTTTGTGCGGACTTCACCTTGTCTCCCTTTCCTATTACATTCGTGTGATTCGAATCGAACTTCGCGCTACTAAAGTTTATACTACACGCCGCTAGGCGGAAGTCGCAACACTACCACGCTATCGATGATTGCCACAAGTCTGTGGCGATCACCCGCAAGATTAGCACACTGCCACACCTCTACCGACGGACGGAGAAAACATTTTTCCTACCAACATACACACGACCAGGTTGGCAGCACGGAAAATATAACCATCTTCTCTTCCCCCACTAAAATCGCTACAGAGTAGTAGCCATTGTTCCTCGCAACTAATAAGACTGACTTGTAGAGAGATTTATTGTTATATATTTTATATTGTTAATAAATACACATAAAGCATATCCATCATCTGAACACGAATTATTATAGTCAAGAATAGCTATAATTGGTGACCCCGACGTGATCTAAGTGGATTTCATAAGAAGGGTTAACCACGTGGTGAAATAATGCCGATCGAGCATTCACCAAACCGTGATACCTCCACGGTTGTGCATGAAGACCCAAAACTACTACCACCGTCCACGACTATCGAGGATCCAACATATGCTACTCAATCCACGAAACAACAAGTCATGTACGACGCAGCATATATCGCCGCGGTGAGCAAACCGCAGTTACCAGCGTTCATGAAAGACAGACCCGACATTTGGTTTTATTTAATTGAGGCTGAATTCGTCGCAGCGAAAACCCGCAGTGATGACATAAAATACAACTCAACACTAAGAGCCCTGGATCCGGATACATTACAACAGATAACGGATATCATCGCTGCGCCACCAACAACGGACAAATACGCAACACTCAAACAAACAATAATAAAAAGAGTTGCACAGTCCAGGCAGAAACAGATGCACCGATTGCTCAATGACCTAGTCCTTGGTAATAAGAAGCCGTCACAGCTATTAAGAGAGATGAAGGATTTGGCGGCCGACGGTATCAACGAGGAGATGCTACATAATCTCTGGGTGAGTCGTCTTCCAAACACCATACGACCACTACTAGTCATTTCAGAAACGCTAAAACTCGACGCAGTGGCGGAGATGGCTGACCGACTAATGGAAACAGTCACACTAAATGAGCCGACTATGCCTAGCCCGCCAAGTACCGTTGTGGCAGTAAATCATCAACACGAGAAGTCGAATACATCAACCTCATCAGCCTTAACAACCCAGATGACGGAGTTACAATCTGCTATGGCTTTCTGCATGAAGACAATCCTGGACATACAAAAACAACAACAGCAGATGCTTGATGAAGCTCGCTCAGATCGCCGAGGACGATCACATTCGAGAAACCGAAGCAAAGACCAGCGAAGCACGAGCCAGCCAGGTCCCTGCTATTATCACCGCCGCTTTGGCCAGGACGCCAAACGTTGTACTACACCGTGTACATACAATGCAACACCTAACCAGGGAAACTAGCCGCGCTGTCACGAGTTCATGCGGTTAGCGGTGACAGCATAGCCAGTACCGCAATCTCATCCAACGACATCAGGTTGCACCTATATGATCGACGAACTCACCAACGATACCTAATCGACTCTGGATCAGTGGTTTCCTTGCTGCCTGCACGTCTATTTAAAGATCGCACATGTAATTCCAATTTAACCTTGTTCGCAGCAAATTCGACACCAATACCAACATATGGTCTACACGCAGGTGATCTCGATTTGGGACTGCGTCGAAAATTCTGTTGGTCATTTGTCATAGCCGACGTTCCTGAACCAATCTTGGGTGCAGACTTTCTAACGCAGCATAACCTCCTAATTGACTTGCGAAATAAGCAATTGATCGACTCCGTTACTGGTTGTACGTCCAAGGGAAGAATCATACAGACGAACGTTCACAGCGTTTCAACAATTAATGCTACCATGTCATACGCTGACTTACTAACCAAATTCGTCAGTATCACAAAACCAATCCAATTTACACCAAACGCCAACAGCGAGTTCGGTCATACCATCGTCACTACAGGACCACCTGTGACCGAACGTGCTCGCAAGCTGTTTGGCGAGAAAGCAACAGTGGCACGCGCAGAAATACAACGACTCCTAGACTATGGGGTAATTCGCCCTTCCAACAGCGCATGGGCCAGCCCGATACATCTTACAAAGAAAAAACGCCTCTGTGGTGACTATCGAAAGTTAAACAGTATTACCGTTCCAGATAAGTATGCACCCCCATTGATCCAAAGTCTCTTTTTGGTTACTCATGGTAAAAGCATTTTTTCAACGATTGATCTGGAGAAAGCTTACAACCAGATACCAGTCAACACAGACAGCATAGCAAAAACAGCAATAACAACGCCTTGGGGATTGTACGAGTATGTTGGGATGCCGTTCGGACTCAAGAACGCGACACAAACATTTCAGAGGTATATCGACCACATTTTCCGTGGGTTGAATTTCGTTTACATATATGTGGATGACATCATAGTAATGTCAGAAAACGAAGAACAACATCGAGACCATTTGCAACAAGTCTTTCAGCGACTAGCAGACCACAAACTTACGATCAACCTCAACAAGTGCAATTTTGGTAAGGAAGAAGTGTCATTTCTGGGTTATCAAATCAACAACGAAGGATTTCATCCGAACCCTGAAAGGGTCAAAGCCATCGACGACTACCCACTTCCGTCAACGGTAATGGAACTTCGAAAATTTCTGGGTATGTTCAACTATTATCGTCCATGTGTCAAAAATGCAGCACAGCTCCAACTTCCTCTCACTGGATACCTAAAAAACTCAAAAAAGAACGACAAAACACCCATTGACTGGACTGAGGACGCCAAATCAGCGTTTGAAGCCTGCAAAACGGCACTGTCATCCGTGGCACTCACCAACCATCCAGAACCAAATGCACCTCTCAGACTAACAACAGATGCATCAACCAATGCCATTGGGGCAGCCCTTGAACAAGAGAAAAACGGAGAATGGAGGCCTATAGGATTTTTCTCCAGAAAGCTTACGGAAACCGAAGCACGATATAGCACATACGACCGAGAACTTCTCGCAATCTTTGCCGCTATAAAATATTTTAAACACTTACTAGAAGGACAACAATTTACAATCAGGACAGATCACAAACCATTGACTTACGCATTTGCACAGAGATTAGACAAAGCATCTGAACGACAACTCCGTCAATTAGACTACATTTCACAATTCACAACAGACATAGTCTACATAAAAGGAGAAGACAACATAGCCGCTGACACACTCTCACGAATCAATACGATTAATATGCCGACGATACTAGACTTAGACACGATACGACAACATCAAAAAGACGACAAGGAGCTTCCACAACTCCTCAAAGACGACAAATCATCATTGAAACTCAACGAACTAAACATTGACGATGTTGAAATTTACTGCGATATTTCAACGGGCATAGTTCGACCATACCTTCCGAAGACACTCCGCAGAGCAGCTTTCAACATCATCCATGGCCTTTCACATCCAAGCCGAAACGTCACCTCACGTCTAATCCGAGAAAAATACATATGGCCAAGAATCAAGAAGGACGTCATTACATGGGTTCGAGAATGCATACCATGTCAGCGCTCAAAGATTCAACGACACACTCGTCTTGAACCCAAACACATAGACATACCAGATGACCGCTTCAAACACATACACCTGGATATCATAATGACACCTGATCACAAGGGTTATAAATACTGTTTAACCATCATCGACCGATTTTCGAGATGGCCAGTCGCCGTTCCTCTCAAAGACATTACCGCTGACACAATTACTACCGCTTTATTCGACCACTGGATCGCTCACTATGGTACGCCAACGACAATAACCTCGGATCAAGGCACTCAATTTGAATCAATACTTTTCCAAGCACTGGCAAATTTAATTGGTTGCACTAAGCAAAGAACGTCACCATATCATCCACAATCAAATGGCATCATCGAACGCTGGCATCGTACTTTAAAATCAGCACTGATGTGTACACCAAAGCCTTGGACGGAAATTCTATCAACTGTACTACTTGGATTACGCACAAGCCTGAAAGAGGACATCCAAGCTTCACCAGCAGAAATGTTGTATGGTACAACACTACGAGTCCCTGGAGAATTCTTCATCAACGCCGACTTCGCGGCTGATCCACAAATCTTTATAGAAAAACACCGCGAGTACATGAGAGGCTTGAGACCTACACCAACAGCCCACCATGTAAAATCAAGAATTTTCATCGCTAAGGACCTCCATACATGTAGTCATGCATTCATTCGGTGCGACCACGTAAAAGCACCACTAGAACAACCATACAGAGGGCCGTACAAAATCATAAAAAGACATACGGACATACTCTTTGAATTAGACGTTGACGGCACATCTAAAAACATAAATATAGACAGACTAAAACCAGCATACATTACCAAAACGGACGCCAACATTGACATTGAACCCACACACAGTGATCGAATGCCAGAACATGAATGGACATCTATCACAAACATACCAACAAAGACATACGCGCATAAGAAAGTCTCTTTCAAAGCTCCCGCTTGAAAAGACTTGGGGGGAGTACTGTGGCGATCACCCGCAAGATTAGCACACTGCCACACCTCTACCGACGGACGGAGAAAACATTTTTCCTACCAACATACACACGACCAGGTTGGCAGCACGGAAAATATAACCATCTTCTCTTCCCCCACTAAAATCGCTACAGAGTAGTAGCCATTGTTCCTCGCAACTAATAAGACTGACTTGTAGAGAGATTTATTGTTATATATTTTATATTGTTAATAAATACACATAAAGCATATCCATCATCTGAACACGAATTATTATAGTCAAGAATAGCTATAAGTCCTCACGAATAGGCGCCATCTCGCATCCACTAGCTGAACTAAATTTGTCACGTGACTTGCTCTGTATTATCGCCAATATGGCGGAACTCGTATTTGGGACTGAAGTCACGATTTTTCATTATTCGTCCTTATATGAGCAAATTTGGGGCTGGGTTAGGACTCATTCGAAAGAGGAAGGTTCAATGCAGCGCGCTCTTCTCACCGTTTCAGTCACAAAGCTCTTTTAGTGACCTAAAAATACTTGGATTCTGCGGGTGTATTTTGTCGACTTTTGCTCTACTTTGGACACTCATATTATTAGATGTCAACACAATCTCGTTGAACCATGAGAAGAGCGCGCTGCACTGAACCTTCATCTTTCGAATGAGACCTCGCCCAGCCCAAAATCTGCTCATATAAGGACGAATGATGAAAAATCCCAACCCCCTGTTTCGGGCCAGATTGTGTCGGTATACAGCGCGCTGTATTACCCGTGTCTACCCCCTTAAATCATCTGAAAAAAATTATAAATAAAGATAAAGTGTTTTTAATTTTCGAGATTTCGCAGATAAAGAACAAAGTGCTTGTTATGAATTTGGAGTCTGTTGGAGATTATATTTGTTTCCTGCCAAATGTATGGGAAACACAGTAATAATATCTGGAAAACGTACGTTCAACGACTTTTCTTTTGTGTCTGCTTTGCTTTGGATTTGGTAATAATTGAATATAAAGGAATGTTTAACACTCATGACAGCATTCACCAGACTCTGACAAAAACATTGATTATAGTATATTAACATTCTTGTTGTTAATAACGTTATACGATTAGGAAAGTCTACAAGGTCTGCTAGCCACCTGGCATTTCTGATCCGGATACCGTTATGAAAAAAAATAATCTTGCAATTTGATTTCATAAATTCATAGATATGTTAAGATATTTTTATAATATTACTGAACTTATCAGAGTTGGTTGTATAAGTTATGAGTACGCTTCCCCATGCATGCTTCCCACTTTTTCATGTCCTTTTTATAACTTACGATATATATATAATGTAGTATTGTTTCATTGGAAAATTTTCATATTCTCTTTATGTGGTATGTGGAATGAGCATTGTGGAAAATTATAAGAGCTTGAAATACATCGCATGATTTGGCTAAGGAATATTCTTCAATATTAGCATGGGCTTTCGCAACTTTCATAAATATTAAATAATCTGCGCGCCTCACTTCTGACATCATCAAATTATGTTTTAGGAAAAATCACATAAGGAAGTTGGGGGATTTGGCAGTTCCGAAATAAATGCAAAACCGCATCCACTAAATGCATCCGATAATGTAAGTGTTTATCATATATATTCATGAATATTACGAAAAGTTGTATACTAAATTTTTTATTGAACAAAATTTTGTGGATTTAGAATAAAAAAAGGGCTTCGGAAAACATTAAATGTAATGAAAAAAAAATTATAAAAATAAATATACAAACCAAAGATTCAGATTGTACGGAAGAAAGTAGAAAGCCACAAATGATGTCAGAGTACCTCAATCTGAAGATACAACTAAAACAATGCCAGAGTAAATGCTTGGAAAAGGAGAAAAGATTACAAGCTAGCCAAGAAAGAACAAAATTCTTGACACAAAAGAATCAGGAGCTGCAGGAAATGCTGACCGAAACAACTAAATTAAATATGGATTTACAACGCCGGGTGATAAACTTTTTTGAGCAAAGTGAAGGTTTGTATAGTATATGGTTTCTCAAGAGATGAATTAATTAAAAATGTTGTTTCATATTTTATAAAATAACTTTTACACTTTCAATTTTGGTTTATAGATATTGAAGCGGCAAAACTTGACATGCAGCAAAATTTGTCACAAAAATTTCCCTCCGTGGGATTCCTAAGAAAATCGGACAGCATGGTGTGACGTCCCACTATTTTTCGCGCGGTAACAGTACAAGTCCTCCATAAACTCACTCCACCAAAGTCTTCCAGAATCAAGTCTTACCCTTTCCCCAAACCCCTGATCACCTTGGCGATGTACCTTAGCGGTCCCCATCTCAAGATGGTCAACGACGACCCCCAAATCCACTCTTAACCTTACGTGGCACGACCACATCACTCCAAATCTAATAAATACAAGTCCCTCGTCCCTAAAAACCCCTCTTAAATCGAGACCACGTCTCACAACCTCCCCATGACCAAAGAAGTCATTACCCCTTTTCCTTCTTTCTAATCAAACCACCCACAGTCCATCCAATGGGTTGAGTATCCCCTTTCAAAACTCTATGCAAAAGAACCCCGGAAGTCTTAACGACAAATATTCATTACAAGGCCATATAAAAACCCCGGAAGACCAAATCTATTAATAACCTGTACTGCGACACGTGCCGAAATAGGTCAAGGTTGCATACCGCAACCGCCCTTCGCCCCTAACAATCTTTTGATTTTACATAAATACGAGGACCCAAGAGGTCCTCGTCCTCTTCTACGGAAACTTTTCGACACGCTCTTCTACGGAAACTTTTCGAGACTCCTAAACGGAAAATCTCCTGTGAAACCATAAGTATTTCTAAAGTTCAAATCAGTGATCTACAAAACGATTACCTACGGCAGCTACTGTAAGCTATTATCATTATTATTAATAACATTGTATATCACCCACATCCCATATTACTATTCTTATTTGCTTTTCGTATTAATCATCTTATTAACGCTCATTGCGATCATACTATTTGCTTGTTAACGCTTATTGCAACCATTCTATTTGTCTTATTAACGCATACTGCGATCACTTCATTTGTCTTGTCAACACTAAAGCTTATTACATACTATTTTACTATCTTTTATGGTATTTCACGTCCATCCATAAACATTTTATTTTATATACATTTATAAATGTCATACGCCAACGATCATCGCTACTGCACTATTAACGCAGTGCATGATAACGTACTTGTTTAACCTGAATAAACAACCATTTAAATCAATCGTGAAGTTATTGTGTTAATCCTTCGGCAACGAAGATCCCAAACGTAACGAACCGCTGCAACAGCTGATCTCGGTTCGCGAGCGAGTGTTCTTACAGTGTTTACAAACGTTCTTCTGCACGGGCCGCGTACCGACGTATGCCTAGACGGATTTCGCGGAACCATTACGAGTGACTTCTTATGTATATGCAGCGGTAAATCCTATTATCGAACCGGCATAAAAACCCACAAGGGTCTAACGGGTGTTCATCGGGTACAATTTCATTATTTAAACCCTCCTTGGTCGCTCAGTGTGTAGGATTCAAGATCCTCGCCTAGCCTCCTTCGACCCCAGTGTGCAGGATTTAAGATCCTCGCCTAAATTCCTTCTACCCCAGTGTGTAGGATTCAAGATCCTCGCCTAAATTCCCTCTACCCCAGTGTGCAGGATTCCAGATCCTCGCCTAACCTCCCTCAACTCTCAGTGTGCAGGATTTCAGATCCTCGCCTGTGTTCAAAAACCCCAACAGTGTCATTGTCCCCCAAAGACCTCCACCCGGGACGTGACATGGTACGCATGATACATATATGTTATTTAGTTATTGAATTCCGCAGCATTGTATTTTCCGATATGCAATTTTGATAATTGTGAATCAATATTTCTAAAACACTTTTAATTTTGTATATGTGTTTATAATAAAAAAATTTGTATACGTTTTAGATACACATAGGACAAGGCCTTTGGCTACCAAAGTGTACCTATGATGCCGTCGTTTACAACGCCAGAAAATCTAAACGGATTTTTGTTAAAAATATGGCATTGGCTTTGTTTGGCCCGGAAATTTTAAAGAGTAGCAGTGTGGAAGGGAGGGTATCCAACAGAAAGAAAAATAGTAGCCCCAAAACGCCACTTGATCCAGTAAAATTAAGAGCAATTACAGGTAATTTTCCATTTTCATATAAAAATATTTGATTTCCCCTTCAACTACTTTCAATAACAATTGATATAATTATTGATATACTTATTTTAGATATATTTCAATATTATATGGAGGCAACCAAATGCAGCCAAATTGAAACAGATTTATGGTTGCGCCGAGTTGGGAGTATTATAAGCTCTAAAATATCTGATTTAAATCGCCCGCCACGCCGTACAAAAAATTGCAACATTTTAGAAGAAATGGACGATGACGAACAGACGAATTGTGACCAAGACAATTATGAACCACAGGAATGTGAACAGGACAACTATGAACAACAGGACAACTATGAACAACAGGACAACTATGAACAACAGGACAGCTATGAACAGGAGTGTGAACAGGAGAACAATGAGCAACAAAATGACGAAGAAATGCACGAAGGCGAAGCATACTTTTATGAATTTCTTGACACAAATTTGATGCCAAATTCAGAAAATTAATATATTGTTTTGATTTTTTTAGTTTTTTAGATTAGTCTTTTTCATTTTATATTTTGTATGTTATGTATGTTTTGTAAGTTTTGTAAATGTAATATCATGTTGAAATTATTAAAATTTTATCCATAGCTCTCCAAATTCTACTATTTCATATTGATCCCAAAATTGCATGTAATTACTTATAGATTCAATGAAAATTTGTACCTGCATTTCCAAATAAAATTCTGAATAAAATAAATTGTATATTACGTATCGTTACAGCATCGTAAATGTTATGCCAATACAAATAAAATCAGGTAGTAAAATAACTTGGTAAAGATGATGATTACCATCCGATTTTTGATCTGTACTTCCAGTTAGAAACACATACAAATTTGAGTTAATATCATTTGAAAATCCGTGCCTTTCCATACACATTTATGATGTGCAAAACTGGGTAAAAACAGGTAGAAAAATAACTTGAAAAGACCAATAGATTCCATAATGGTATGGATCTGAATTTCCAAATTCAACCAGCTTATAAAATGAACGTGTAGATCCGACTAGACACCGACGACAAATTGTGCTAGGAAATACAGATAGATACAATCGAGATTTTACATGCATATCCGGATTGAAACTGATAGAAAATATTTTTCGTCCGGTTCAATCCGTATTTTACGGGAAGAAAACCGACCTAAACCGGATTGAAAAATTTTCAATGCGGTTCTAACTGGCAGTTGCAGCAGGGGTGACAAGTTAGAAAGTGGAATGCATTGTGTTGGTATAAGTCAACAGAAATATTGTTAAGAGGGAGGACCATGGTAAAGTGATTAACAAAAAAAAAACATAAGTTGTACCCCTGTATCTTTTGAACGCATTAATTACCGAAGTTAAAATTGTATATTTGGGGTCTTTCCACACCCCTCGTATTACCCACCAAGTTTCATCTCTATCGGCCACCGTTAGTTTTCGGAAGTACAGCCGTTAATGTTACAGGTGATGTCGATACGATTATGGTATCCAGGAATGATTTGGTGGAAGCCGGGTATGAGCTACCTGATAACGCAGCTCAAAATGAATTACCACCTAATACAGAAAGTAGCGAGGCTGAGTGGGCAGAGGAAGGGACGCGATACATATTGGATAAGTACGCCACATATTTACCATTGGTGGAGCCACTTAAAAAGTACAAGACTAAGAAGGTCATGTGGCAACAGATAGCCCATGATTTAAAAACAGTTTTAGCAATAGAAAGAACCCATACACAATGTGAGAATAGATATAAGACTGTCTTAAAAAGAAAACGTGTTTCAACGACAAACAACCGTACCTCAGGGGCGAAAAGGGCGCTGGTGGAGTTTGAAAACGAATTTCAGAAAATAGCAGCAATTGATGACAGTTTGGAGCCGGAAATATTAAAAAGCTCTCATAAGCAAATTATTAATACAAAAAATTTTCCTGGCACATCCAGTGGCAAAGGTAGAAAAGAATCGACGATAGTGCAAACATTAAAAAAAATTCACGATGATAAAGAAGCATCCTCTATTAAATCATTTAAATTATCTCCACACTCAATGCACAGGTTATGGAGCGTGCAGCAAGCAATAATAAAGTCACAGCTGCGCTGGACTGAATTGTACTCTAATTTATGTAGGTGTCTAAATCTTACTTTTAACAATCCAAACGCATTTTCAATTTTCACACGACATGCAGAGAATTTATAATTGAAATTTTTTTGTGCTTGGGTCAAAGTTCCATAATCTCTGTATGGTGTTAATAGATATTTTTTGAGGGGATAGGCAGCATCCCCCAATATATGCCATTGTTCTCCACACGCTTCTGGCAATACGTCGCTAATGAAGGATATTGAAAATATGCGCGCGTCGTGGATTTTACTGGATGGTCCAACAAAAACGTCTAAGAATTTTTTATTCGCATCACATATTGCTTGAAGTGTCAGTGATGGCATATCGTGGCGATTAACGTAGGTTGATTTTATCTTATGCGCACGTGTGCGTATTGGAATGTATGTCCCATCAATACATCCCAGAATGCCAGGAAAACCATTTATCTATAAACAAGAAAACAAATAATTATCTTTCAGTAAATAAAAAACATCAGATCAACAATTCATTCTATGTGCATTTTATGAACACTTGTACATGTTTTTAAAATGTTACTTCATAATATAATATTTTAGAATATTTAAACGATGTTTAAGAAATATTATTTCAAATATGTTTTAAATGTAACTTTAAATAATAACCAATAACCCATGCGCGCGAACACACACCAAACACATATTTCTGTTCCTTACACTTTCAAACTCTGTGGAAATTTTTGTTTTTTCTTCCAACGTCTCTGGAAATCGTATAATTGATTTAGCTAATTCGTTGAGAAAATCCATAATAATTTGACAATTTGTGTGAAAAGTAGATTCAGCCATATTAAATCTGCTTGCAACTTCTCTGATACAGGTTTTGTTACCTGCAAACCTTTAACACACAAAAATTTATGAAAAAAATTTAATGTGATTTAAATATATCATTTTTTAGTAAAACTATGCAAACATTTAATTTCATATTATAGTGTTACAATTATATATATTTGCGCAACAAAAATATTGCTGAATTATTTCTTATAGCGAATTCGGTATCTTGCACTGACTCCATGCTCGTGCCAGAAAATGACTTGGATTGGTTGATTCTTATAGAAACGAAGAAGCTCTATAGGAATCAACCAATCCGAGTCATTTTCTGACACGAGCACAGAGTCAGTGCAAGATACCGAATTCGCTATTACCATAAAAATCCTAATAATGCCTGATCAGTGGATATTCGACGACCGGCAAATTTTGATCTTTCAAATAGATCTTTTAATTTTTTGTACGTGCTACGCTGTAGCCTAAAATTTCTCTGAAACTAATATATATGTATTATAAATAATTATTATATTCATAATATACACAAATCAATTTATAAAATAAAATTACATACCTCATTGTCGGAATATTCATTTACAATTTCAATATAATTTCTTATTTTTGGCCTTTCCTCCTTCAGATAGTTTAATAGCAATTCTTCCATTTCATCCTCGCTACTGCTACTACTAGATTCTAATATTAATTCTAGTGCGATTAATGCGGCTATTTTTGCGCTATTCGATGTTATTCCGGTGTTGTTGGATGCCATCAAACTGCTGTACCGGAGTTTTTATCGACAGAAAACTCTAGCGGGGAAGGAAATCCACACAAACTTAACGACACAACAATATATTTCATTAAAGGAACATCGTAATAAATAACAATATCCTATTTTTGAAGTACTTACTGCGTAGCCAGCGTTCGTAGGAAATGTGAAATGTGTATCGTGTGTGGCAGACAGGGTGGCGAGGAAACTTGCTACCAGTGGTATGCACTTGAGAGTGGGGTGGGACCGGCTACCCACGCTACGCATGCACGTGATGACGCCATGGCGTCCAACCAATCAACGCCAAGACAAAGAGGAGACATAATAAGAGGCGTCACTCGACAAGGACAGACATAATCTGGGGAAATCACTAAGACAACTAATTTAAATGCCCATTCGGCAATGATCGCTGGGCTTCGGCAATGACCGCTAAGCTTCGGCAATAATCGCGGTAAACTTCGGCAATAATCAGCCAATGTGGTAAGGTACATTTAGTCGATTTGAATATCCCGCTCGAAATAGACAACCAATTTAAATGCCAAGGTCAAGCAAGGACTTCAAAGGTTCCGCCCGGAGTGACGCCTCTTATTATACCTACTCTTTGGCCAAGATGAGAATGATGGGTAACGTATCGACGCCAGCGCCAAGCCAAGCCCCGAATCCGATTTGTACACATTTGAAAGCGACGAATCCGATTCGTACACATTTGAAAGTGACGAATCCGATTCGTACACATTTGAAAGCGACGAATCCGATTCGTCACTTGGCTTCGCATGGCGTTGGCGTCGATTCGTTTCCCGTCACACACACACACATATACCGCCATACACGCTGGCACATTTCCTACATACAAACGCTGGGCACGAGGGTAAATTCGATTACGTTTGTTCCCAATCACGGTGATTTCTCACACAATGATCCATGATTTTTTGTGATCGCTTCTGATTGGTGAAGAGCAGAACTGTTCTTTGCGCGCGTCACATAACCCCAATTTCTCTCAAAACATTCCCAAATGTTCTTATAGGAGTTCAGTTGCATATTTTGAACCATTGTAATCGTTCTTGATCTATTTAAATATAACGAATATTTCTTAACTTTAGTTAAAAAATATGTATATCTACCCACACAGCACAACGTCCGGCAAAGTCCCTGGGACGTCTACAGACGTCTACAGACGTCCCCAGGACGTCCCGTTACTGATCGGGACGTAAAGACCGTCTTTACGTCCTGATCAGTAACAAGACGTACCCGGGACGTTCCTGGGACGGTCTGTCGACGTCCCTGGGACGTTGTGCTGTGTGGGTATGTAAATATTTTAGCCAATCAAATCAGTGTGTGCATACATTGACTAGAGAATGTATACATTCGCTGAATTGCGTTCAATTAACGCTTTGACTGTAACACAAGTCATATTGATGTAGTTTATAAAAAATAATTCAATCAATGTTAAGAATTACGATCACAGTAAATTCACCCAAGGTAAAAAATCACTATCTCCATCCCTAACTAGAATCCACCAGAACAGAGCTGAGTCAGCTCTAGTATCACCCGAATGTGCGGCATGGTGTCGCACTGAAAAAGTTCGCACTCAGTGCGCACTAGTGCAGGTTCCCGAATCCGCTATTATAGACCATGAGATGCACGCCTGGGCAAATTTAACAGCCAACCCACGCATATTCGAAAACCTGGGGAAATCCATCCCGAAACGGTTACATCAAGTAATTGATCGTAGCGGTTCCTGGACGAATTACTAGTGCATACCTCCGAACGCATCGCTAGGCCTTTTTCAAGGCCGCAAATATTCTCGGCGGAACAACTCTTGGATTATTGACGAAGAACATATCGGCCTTTGTAACCCACACAGCACACGGCGTTCTGAAGGCGCCTGTTTTCGGCCTGTTTTAGGCCTGTTTTAGGCCTGAGCGCCTGACCGTCCGGATTTGTAACAAGGCGCCTTGAATGCGCCTTAAATGCGCCTTTTAGGCGTTGTAAAGGCGTTCGGGAGGCGCTCGGGAGGCGTTCGGGAGGCATTCGGGAGGCATTCGGGAGGCGCTCGGGAGGCGTTCGGGAGGCGCTCGGGAGGCATTCGGGAGGCGCTCGGGAGGCATTCGGGAGGCGCTCGGGAGGCGTTCGGGAGGCATTCGGGAGGCGCTCGGGAGGCATTCGGGAGGCGCTCGGGAGGCGCCGTGTAACTACCCTGGCGCCATCTATACAAAATTTCAGAAGCGTCTATAAGGCCGTCGTCACTGTCGTCAGTCGTGTATCTGCACACCGGGTTTTCCGTTCCTTCTTCTCGTGTCGGATCTTGTCGTAAACGGTTGTATGAAAGTGTGCTCGCGATTCAAGTATTATAAGAAGATTATAATTGTTCGATATTACGTTATACAATAATAGTGTGTTACTTTCTTTATTCTATTAAGTGCTCACGCTTGTTATACAAATAAGAATAAATTGAATGTTGATTGTAATAACCAATCCTAGTATAATTTTTGAACACAGACAGTGACTACCTCGTACGCATAGTAATGGCTACATTGTAGGCATAGTACTGCAGGCTACATCACTGCCACCGTCCGCTTGGAGAGAGAATAGTGGCACGCGACCGCCGCATCGTCCGCGTAGAGAAATTGTTCTGTACATTTTGTATACTTTGCATACGTACATGTGTATCACCTAGCTATACTTCTTATGTAAGTGCAGTCTGTATTCATTGCGTGCATAAATAAATATAGTAAATGAAAATGAAATTTTATCCAGTCTGATTTCATTTTAATAACCCTTTGTTTCATTAAATTTAGATTAAAATTAATCAGTATCGATAACCATCTTACATACGCCCTAATGGCAATTTTTAAAGAGCTGCATTTGACCTAATTTATCTATAATTAAGACGCCTGTCAATCCTAATCCAGGCCCGTTCCAGGCGCCGTTAACACGCCTGTTCCAGGCGCCTTTAAAAAGCCTGTTCCAGGCGCCTTTTAGGCGCCCATTTCAGGCGCCTTTGAAACGCCTGGCAGTCCTAATTCAGGCGCTTTAAAGGCGCCTTTAAGGCGTCCCGTTTTGTAACATCAGGCGCTCCGAAGGCGCATATTGGACGCTGGTGAGGCGCTCGCGGCGCCTCTAAGGCGCCTCGAGCGCCTGGGACCATGCGCCTGAAAAGCGCCTTTAAGGCGCCTGTGTGCTGTGTGGGAAAGGCCACATGAGGAACCAGCATTTCAAGATCCTGGTGGTGACAGCAAATATTCTCGACGGAACAACTCCTGAATCATTGACGAAGAACATATCGGCCTTTGAAAAGGCCATACGAGGAACCAGCGTTTCAAGATCGTCGTGGTTTTAGTGGGTGCAAGCCCCACATAACCTCAGCTCGGGGAGAGCTGAGGTATCCATTAGGGATTTCCACGACGTAAAAAAAAAAAAAAAAAAAAAAAAAAAAATATGTAATAATAATAAATGAAAAATAAAAATATTTTTTATTTTTCATAAATTCTCAACCGTACAAATTTCTTACTTATTTAGGTTACTCGCATGAACAGAGTGACAGATATAGCGTGAAGTAAACGGATGACGTTTAATGCGAGACACGTTCGCGCAGTCCTGTCACAAAATTTAATTTTCGGTTATGTTTATTTTCCCGTTGTTAACATAAAATAACAGATAGTAGATTTTGAAATAAATGCGTATTTCTTTGGTCTACACCATCCCGCTTTATTTATTTGTGTCTTCCATTATAAATCCGTTGATCTATTTACTTTGGACAAGACTTTCATCTGAGTATTCTGGTTTCCTAACCCTTGCCATCTCTACGAAATACATAACATTCGTTTCCATTCTTTTCATTACTACTCTAGTTTCCCGCTTTATTTATTTGTGTTTTCCATTATAATAATCAATGGATTTATATAGAAATCCGTTGATTTATTTACTTTGGACATTACAAGTTTATCGTTTATAGTGGCAAAATTATTATGATTTTTTTTAGGTTCATTGCAATAAAAGTCATTTGACATTTATCCTTTGTGTCATTTTCGCTACAGCATCGCGGACAGAACCGATCGCGCAGATTTATATAATTATGACAATCATAGGCAGATGGTGCCACAGTGGTGTTTCAACATGAATTGGAAGTGTTCTAGACGGGAACCTGTGGCTTGGCCTTAGACCATATATACTCATAGACACGGCCCGCTCTATATGCATCCACGAGCCGAAGTGAAGCAAAGATAACGGGCAAAAGTGACGTCACTTGTGGGCAAAAGATAATTCAAAATGGTGGTTACTGCACATTGCATCAGCCCTTAGCGTGGTTAGGCTGGTTACATCGCATATACAAACGAGGTTACAGCTTTTCTCTGCAAAGAATTATTAATAATGGTACAAACATGTTGCATAAAAAGTTGCAAATTACTATTTTTTTTACAGTAAAATAATTTAACGGGCGACCAACTGAGCTTCTGCCCAGAAGGCCCCCCAAGGACCCATCTTCAAATAAAAAAATTATGATTATATCCCAACACTATACCTATTTTTTCTTACTACTACATTTAACCACATGAGCATTTCCAGAAATATTTTTAAATCGCTTTGAACATAAAAGCTTCCATTATTATTTTGCCCACATGTGACGTCACGTAGATGATTTTATCTTTGCGTCAAGGAAATTATCTGGAGCCGCGTCTATGAGTATATATGGTCTAAGGGCTTGGCAGTGCCCCCACCATATTCACGAAATACTGTAGAATCGTAGCGATGTACAAAAGCCAGCCCTAGTGAGCTCGAATGCAATCGAAACTCGATCGGCCACAATCGTTTGAGCCGATTGTACATTATAAACCCCATAATGTAACTAGGCGGCCATATTTTAACATGGCGGAAAGTGGGAAGGCGCAGTAGAAGCAAAGAGTAGGTATAATAAGAGGCGTCACTCGACAAGGACAGAAATAATCTGGAGAAATCACTAAACAACCAATTTAAATGCCCATTCGGCAATGATCGGTAAGCTTCGGCAATGATCGATAAACTTCGGCAATAATCAGCCAATTGTGGTAAGGTACGTTTAGTCGATTTGAATATCCCGCTCGAAATAGACAACCAATTTAAATGCCAAGGTCAAGCAAGGACTTCAAAGGTTCCGCCCGGAGTGACGCCTCTTATCCCACACAGCACACAGGCGCCTTAAAGGCGCTTTTCAGGCGCATGGTCCCAGGCGCTCGAGGCGCCTTAGAGGCGCCGCGAGCGCCTCACCAGCGTCCAATATGCGCCTTCGGAGCGCCTGATGTTACAAAACGGGACGCCTTAAAGGCGCCTTTAAAGCGCCTGAATTAGGACTGCCAGGCGTTTCAAAGGCGCCTGAAATGGGCGCCTAAAAGGCGCCTGGAACAGGCTTTTTAAAGGCGCCTGGAACAGGCGTGTTAACGGCGCCTGGAACGGGCCTGGATTAGGATTGACAGGCGTCTTAATTATAGATAAATTAGGTCAAATGCAGCTCTTTAAAAATTGCCATTAGGGCGTATGTAAGATGGTTATCGATACTGATTAATTTTAATCTAAATTTAATGAAACAAAGGGTTATTAAAATGAAATCAAACTGGATAAAATTTCATTTTCATTTACTATATTTATTTATTTAAAATTTGTTTACAGATACTTGATAAAACAAGGAGGTTCTCAGTTGGACACATATATTTCTTTTTTTATCATTATTACTATTACATGCCATGCTTTGATATAAAATATATAATGCACAGTGTGTTTACAAATATTTAAAAGCTATACTTATACAATACTTGTGTTACATTACTTGTTCTTACTAATATATAAAAGTCATTCGTTGTCTGTTTGTTTGTCCTTCTTTCACGCCTAAACGGCTGAACGGATTTCAATGAAATTTTGAATATACATTACGTACGTCCTAGATTAGATTATAGGCTATTTATTTTTTTAGGCTTTGTTATTTTGGAAACATCGTAAATAATTCCCGGGTGAAACCGGGTAACGTGTAGGCTAGTTTGTTATACGGAGGCATATTTTATTATATATATATGTGTGTGTGTTATATATATATATATGTATATATTTCTATAACAATATGACTTTATGCACGCAATGAATACAGACTGCACTTACATAAGAAGTATAGCTAGGTGATACACATGTACGTATGCAAAGTATACAAAATGTACAGAATATACAGAATATACATATAAAGACACTTAACGTTTCAACGATGGCGCCGAATTTAACAATTTCTCTACGCGGACGATGCGGCGGTCGCGTGCCACTATTCTCTCTCCAAGCGGACGGTGGCAGTGATGTAGCCTGCAGTACTATGCCTACAATGTAGCCATTACTATGCGTACGAGGTAGTCACTGTCTGTGTTCAAAAATTATACTAGGATTGGTTATTACAATCAACATTCAATTTATTCTTATTTGTATAACAAGCGTGAGCACTTAATAGAATAAAGAAAGTAACACACTATTATTGTATAACGTAATATCGAACAATTATAATCTTCTTATAATACTTGAATCGCGAGCACACTTTCATACAACCGTTTACGACAAGATCCGACACGAGAAGAAGGAACGGAAAACCCGGTGTGCAGATACACGACTGACGACAGTGACGACGGCCTTATAGACGCTTCTGAAATTTTGTATAGATGGCGCCAGGGTAGTTACACGGCGCCTCCTGAGCGCCTCCCGAATGCCTCCCGAGCGCCTCCCGAATGCCTCCCGAACGCCTCCCGAGCGCCTCCCGAATGCCTCCCGAGCGCCTCCCGAATGCCTCCCGAGCGCCTCCCGAACGCCTCCCGAGCGCCTCCCGAATGCCTCCCGAATGCCTCCCGAACGCCTCCCGAGCGCCTCCCGAACGCCTTTACAACGCCTAAAAGGCGCATTTAAGGCGCATTCAAGGCGCCTTGTTACAAATCCGGACGGTCAGGCGCTCAGGCCTAAAACAGGCCTAAAACAGGCCGAAAACAGGCGCCTTCAGAACGCCGTGTGCTGTGTGGGATTATATCTACTCTTTGGTAGAAGACGAAAATGAGCTGCCGGTCGAGCACACCTTATGTCTTTACATCGTGGCATAGGTAGCGCAAGGTAGCGTCGCTTGGTGTCGCTACAGCAGTTTTGAGCAGTTTCAAACATTTTGGTGGCATCGAACAGTGCCAAATAACGTAACAATGGAAATGGCCAAAAAATTATTAGTCGCATTAGCATTATTAGAATCTAGTGTTGCGATATTCGCTGGTGTAAATCCGTATATTATATGAAGTTAGCCATAAGACATAGAGATATCAAGGTTTGATGCGAGAGCGAAATTCAAATCCTTTGTAAAGAAAGATTTATCCCACACAGCACAACGTCCCAGGGACGTCGACAGACCGTCCCAGGGACGTCGACAGACCGTCCCAGGCACATCCCAGGTACGTCTTGTTACTGATCAGGACGTAAAGACCGTCCTTACGTCCTGCCCACACAGCACAACGTCCGGCAAAGTCTCTGGTACGTCTACAGACGTCTACAGACGTCCCAGGGACGTCTTGTTACTGATCAGGACATTCAGACGGTCTTTACGTCCTGATCAGTAACAGGACGTACCTGGGACGTCTGCAGACGTCTGTAGACGTCCCAGGGACTTTGCCGGACGTTGTGCTGTGTGGGACTGTGCTCGGATCGAAAGAAGCGGTCGAGAAACTCTAGGGTCCGAATAGTATATCCCTATTGGTAGGCGCGACAACGTCGACGAATACAAAGTAAGTAAACGGGACACGGGCGGCGGGAGCCAATGCGAGCGAAGACCCCTCTCGTCCCTGTGACATTCCAGGCTGCTTCTTTCCATCCGAGCATAGTACCTGGGACGTTCCTGGGACGGTCTGTCGACGTCCCTGGGACGTTGTACTGTGTGGGGAGGGACGACACCTTCCTGATTGGACGAAGGGACTCAAAGAGGGAATCGGAGGAACACGCCAAAATTAAAGGAGTAGGGCGTCCGGAGGTGACAAGCGAGGAGTTAATTTGTAAAAAGTCAGATCTATCCTGTCAGCAGGACAGCAAACGTTTCTTGAATATACAGAATTTTACCAGAATACCAGAGTTCATTTATTCAAATTCCCGCGCCGACTCGCGAGCTGAGTGCTTTCAGCGCTCCACGGGCACGTACCCACAGTCTAATAGCGAATTCGGTATCTTGCACTGACTCTGTGCTCGTGCCAGAAAATGACTCGGAATGGGTGATTCCTATAGAGCTTCTTCGTTTCTATAAGAATCAACCAATCCAAGTCATTTTCTGGCACGAGCATGGAGTCAGTGCAAGATATCGAATTCGCTATAAATAAAGTACCCACAGAATCGCGCAACATTAGTAATAGTATGGACGACGAAATTCAAGAATTAGCATTAACACATCTAATGATGGAAAGTTCCGACGATGCAGTAAGTAAATTTATTTGATAAGTTGATTTCTGTATATTATATATATAATAATTATACATAATATTATATTTAAGACGAGTTTGAATTTATTTTACAAGATCAAAAATAATATATCAAGAAAAAGGAAAGGGGTTCGATATTCACCAAGTAAACGTAACGCTTTCATGACTGTAGTTTGCGAAGGAAGAATAGACAGAGTCAGAGAGATAATTAGTTCTCGCGGCCCATGTTACGCAGAAGAATGGAAAGATGGATATTCCTTACTTCGTACCGCTCTTGAGAAGAAACATACAGAAGTTGCAAAACTACTTTTAACAAGTGGTTCCAAAGTTAACAGCAGATACAAAAATCCTTGTAATAGTCCACTGCATTTTGCTGCTCTAAATGGTGACATCGAAATTGTTCAGATGCTTCTGGACAGAGGTGCTAATATCGATGCCGAAAATATACATGGTGATACTCCGCTTCACAACGCAGTTCAAAGCATGGAAATGAAAATTATCGGCATGCTTTTAAATCATAGAGCGAATGTTGACGCTGCCAATAAAATCGGTATGACTCCTCTGCACCTTGCTATTAGAAACAATAGCAAAGAAATTACAACCCTTCTTCTAAGTAGAGGCGCCAATGTCGAGGGTAAAGGAAATAATGCTAGAACTTCTTGTCGTATTGCAGGGTATTGTCGTGACACAGGGTATGTATAAATTGTTTAGCATCATTTTTAAAAAACAGAGCCTATATTAATTCTGTGTACCTCTATGTTTAGGAATTGTAGTACACCACTGCAGCTTGCTGTTAGTAGAGGTAATGAAGAAATTACCGAATTGATGTTAAGTAGAGGTGCTGATGTAAATGCTTCAGGGAGTTACCCCATACCTTCTCTTCATCTTGCAGTACTCAGAGGAGATTTAAAAATTGTTGCACTTCTTTTAAAATATGGTGTCGACGTTAATTCTGCATCTGAGAACGGTCAAACCCTACTATACATTGCTGTTGGATATGAACATAGTAAAATTGTTAAGCTACTTTTAGAATGCGGAGCTAACGTTGATGCTAAAGATAAGAATGATAAAACTATACTACACTTGGCTGTTGAACATGGAAATCCAATAATTGTCAAGCGTATTTTAAAGCATTGTCCTGATCTCAATGACAAAAGCAACAGCCGCGTTCTTAATGCTGCGGTGCAGGGTTTTGGAATAGGGTATCGCAAGATCATTAAAAACCTGCTTGAATATGGTTTTACTGTTAACCCTGAAGACGCATGTAACTTTATGCACCCTGCTGTCGAGAAAGGATATGTGGAACTTGTTGAAGAACTCTTAGAACACGGTGCTGATGTTACTATGTTATCTGACTCAATCGGAAACGAATCTATACCTTTACACGTTGCAACCAAAAAGAGACACGAGGAAGTAGCCAAATTATTGATAAGCCATGGAGCTGATGTAAATGCACAAGATAAAACTGGAAAACCAGCAATATTTTATGCTACTCAGAATGTTGATTTGAAACTTACTAAACTACTTTTAACTTATAAAGCTAATGTAAAAGATCATCCTGAACTACTGAATATTGCTGTTGAGTATGATCGCAGAGAGATCGTTGAAGTTCTTTTACAACATGGCGCGGATGTTAATGCTGCTGATAAATCTGGAAAAATGCCAATAGATTTTATTGTTCCAGGCGAGGAACTAAGACTTTTTGCATTTTCTTGTACAAATCATAGTTATAGGGGAGAACTTGCCAAACTACTGTTAAGTAGGGGAGCTAATGCAAACGCTGTAGTTGAACATTATATGACTGTGCTTCATGCTGCTGCTGACAAAGGATATCTGAAAGTCGTTGAGGCTCTTCTGGAATATAACGCAGATGTTAATTCCACGGATGAAGGGGACATGACACCGCTCCATCTTTCTGCTAAACGAGGTAACAAAGTAATTACCGAAATGCTTTTGAACAAAGGAGCTAATATAAATGCCGAGGATAACGATGGAATGACTGCTCTACATTTTGCAACTAAAAGCGGCTATGGAGAGGTTGTAGAACTCTTGCTAAAACGCGGTGCTAATGTTAATGCTACGTCGAAATGCGACTTGATAACACCACTCCACATTGCAACTGAATCTGCTGAACGTGGTTCCGAAAAAATTGTCAAGCGTCTCTTAAAATTTGGTGCCAAAGTTAATCCTACGCTTAACGGCCACGCTTTTACACCACTCCACAATGCTGCTATAACTGGTGTCGTAGAGGTTGTCGAGCTCCTCTTAGAATTTGGTGCCAGCGTTAATGCTACCGATAAATATGGAACAACAGCGCTTCACTTTGCTTCCAGAAGAGGTTACGGAGAAGTTGTTACAACTCTCCTAAAACATGGTGCTGATATTACTATGAAGAGTAAAGGTTGTTACACGGCGCTTCGTTTTGTTATGGATGGTATCGAATTAATTGATGATGATAGTTATGGTTTCGACTATGATTTTGATTTTGATTTTGATGACGAATACGATTATTATCATGATGAAACCTCTGCTTATATAAACATTGCTGAGATCCTTAAAAGTCACATGGTTAAGATGAGAGCTGCGAATTTATCTGCAGCAAACGACGATCTACTATCAATTAGTAGCGGTGATGACGAACCAAGTGATTCTGAAGATGCCTATCAGGACTGCACATACTTCGATTCTATACAGGTCTATAGGAGGGATCGTAAGGGATATAGAATGACCAGAAGTAGTCTTCGAAGCAAATGCGAGAAAGAAATAGTAAACATGAAGAGCGAGAAGTTTGGTAATACTTATGTCACGGTTTATGATATCTTGATAAAAGATATAAGTCAATTAGCAATGTACGCAAGAAATGAGAGTATAGTAAAGGCCTTCAGATCAGGCGATTATAAAGAAAAATTTCCGATATATGGTAGTATGATAAGTAATAATTTTAGGAAGGGGAAAAAAAGGAAAGAGTTTCTGGAGCAAGGAAACAAAATTCTCGATGTCCTCTCTAACGATTTCTCTGAGTTACCACGTGGCTGTACTGAAAGAATACTTAGTTACTTAAATGATGACGATTTTAGAACTTTAATAGAGGCAGGCAAGCCTTACGCTTAAGTTAAGGAGATATGTTTAAACAGGCGAAGAGAGTCATAGTTTTTTATCGATTTTTAAATGTTTTTATTTTATTGTTACGAAAAAAAAACATTTTTTTTAAATAGTCCGCCAAATGCGATTTGCCTCGCGTGCCTCGTTATGCTCAACGTACAATAATAATATTATTGTTACCAATACAGTATTATCCGCAAAATGCAGTTAACTTTTATAACTTTTTTATCGTAATAAAATATATATTATATAAAGTAAGGGCGGTATTCTCAGTCGTTGCTTATTCTTAAGTTCGTCTTAAGCATGCTGCATCCTCTACTAATCCACGAGGTTAGTAAACGATGCCGCATGCTTAAGACGATCTTAAGAATAAGCAACGACTTTGAATACCGCCCTAAGTCTACTTTGAATTTGAAAATGCACCTGAGCCCGTGGGCTTGCCATTACGAGTCTCAAATATGATTTTTAGACTTTATAGTCTAATTTAAATTTAAATTCAACGCTTATTTTAATTCACCCTTTCACCGTTAAAGTGCGATTTCATGCTGACGTTCGACGCTCGTTTTGAGCGTCAAAACCAGTCACATGATCGGTCCACGGGACTGTCAGCATCGACGCTCGTTTTGAGCGGGTACTTGGACTTTGTCGTCGCCATTTTGAATATTCGTCTCATACTAGTGATCCTCTAGATCAGCCGCAGCACCTTCCAACTTGCTTCTTGAGAGGCAAAAGCCGTCCCCCACCACCATCCGCCGTCACCATGGCACGAAGTCGCGGCCGAGTCAAAATAACTAATTAAACGATCAAACGAACTTACCTGAAGTGAAGTTCGATCGTAATTATATGAAGAGACTCGTTCGAAGAGATTACCATGTAGTTACCCCCGCTGCCGCCAGCGCTCACAACGTTTTTAGAGTAAAACAAAAAAAAATTTACCGGTCCGGTCCTTCCTATTTCCGGCACCGTTCTTCATAATTTTAGAATATGTAAGCAAGAAATAAAAGAAAGACGAACTCTCGAATTAGAGATGAGTAAAGGGATGGGACCTGATTACTTTCCTTAATTATTATTCTTTGGGTGGGACGTAATCTCTTCGAACGAGTCTCTTCATATACCCACACAGCACAACGTCCGGCAAAGTCCCTGGGACGTCTACAGACGTCTGCAGACGTCCCAGGTACGTCCTGTTACTGATCAGGACGTAAAGACGGTCTTTACGTCCTGATCAGTAACAGGACGTACCTGGGACGTTCCTGGGACGGTCTGTCGACGTCCCTGGGACGTTGTGCTGTGTGGGTAATTACGATCGAACTTCACTTCAGGTAAGTTCGTTTGATCGTTTAATTATATTTCGAGACTCGTTCTCGAGATTACCATGTAGTTATTTAGAGATTATATTAAACATATATATCCATATATTTCTCTTTCTTTTATACAATGTTTCTTAAACAAGTTAACCATCTAACTGGAATACTGCTCTTGCGAATTCCTCTTTGGATTCTATTGGTCTATTATAGACCCTTGCAAACATTTGCGACCCTTGTGACCATCCAGCTGTTTTTCTAATTGTGTCCAGGCTTATCCCTTTAACGTAGGCCGCTGACGTAGTTGCATGTCTCGTCGAATGTGCAGAAAAGATTGTGACGTCTATTCCACTCTTTTTCAGGACTGATTTTACCCATCTGCTAATGGTCTGAGTCCCAATTTCTTTAAACGGCTTCCTTGTAGCGATAAACAATTTTCCCAACTCCGTTCTTCGATCTTTAGTTACTTCCAGATATCTCGTCACCGTAGACACTACACACAGCTCCGGATTCTGTTTGAACTCTGGGACTCTGAGCAGTGGTTGAAATTGTCCTGGACCCGAATTCTTCACTGCCTTTCTTACTCTTATCTCCAGACCTTCTGTGGACCTTGATATGTCTTTTATTTCAATGTTTGCAATCGTTTGTGCTCTATGTCCCGTGCACAACACCAACAGGGTCGCCGTCTTTTCTGCTAAGTCGGGTAAGGTCAAATTATCCAACGGATAAAGCCTTTTCAGGTACTCTAATACTTTCTGAACATCCCATGTGAATGCATATTTAGGTGTTGTTTGTCTTAATTTATATACTCCCTTAAGAAACCTACTAATAATACTGTTATTTCCTATCTTATCCTTAGAAATTAATGATATTGCTGATCTGCAGGTATTTAGTGTACCGTATGATGCCCCGTTGTTAAATTTTTTCACTAGAAACTGTAAAAGAGTCTTCTGAGTTGGTTCCAAATATTGAACCCCTTCCTCTCTACAAAAACTCGACCACTGTCTCAAAACTGTCTCATACTGTTTAGCAGTAGCTTCTGACAAAGAAGCTAAAACAATCTCTAACGCTTCCTCTGGTACATCCTTCTTCAAAAATGCCTCCCCGATACTTTTCCTGCCAATAGACCTAGGTGATCGGCTCTTAGATGTTGTCTCGACCTGTCAGCAGATAATAGCAAATCTGGACTCGCTTCAAACCTTAATATTTCTCCTACTACCATTGATTTAAACAAAGGGTACCACGGTTGATTTGGCCAATCTGGAACTACTATGATTCCTGATGCCTTTTCTTGTATTATATTTCCTAACACTCTTAAGATTAATGCAAATGGGGGAAATGCGTACAGGTCTAATTCTGACCATGGAATCGTGAACGCGTCAACCTCCCAGGCCCCCGGTTCTGGTCTCCTTGAAACAAACGTCCTACACTTGGTGTTCCGACTACTCGCAAAAAGATCTATTTCTGGCCTACCGAAAACCTCTACGATTTCATTAAACGCGGTGTTAGCTAATTCCCATTCTGTATCCTTATTCTTAATTCTAGAAAGGGCGTCGGCTTCCACGTTTTCCTTAGAGGCGATATACGATGCAAAGAAAAAGATCTTTCTATCTTCTGGCCATTACCAAATTTCCCTTGCAAGGGCATTGTATTTTTTAAACCTGATACCTCCCATCTTGTTTATATACGCAATCGCAGTCGTATTGTCGATCCTTAACAGGATTTGGCAGTCGTACAGCCCCGATGCCAACGCTTCTAAGACCAATTTGACTACGAACAGTTCCTTGAAGTTTATATGCCACTCTTTTTGTACCTCTGACCAAAAACATACCTCGTTTCTTTTTCTCTTACGGCCCCCCAGCCTGAATCTGAAGCATCAGTAAATATTGTCGTTCTAAACTCTCCCATTTTAATAGAGTTGGTCCCCCTTCTCAAATTTCTTCCCCACCAATCTAAATCCGGTAGGATTGAGCTTAGAATAAGCATTTCTCGATCGAAGTTATTGTCATTTCTCATCAGTGCTAAAACTTTTTCCCTCTCAAGTAATGTCGTATATAACCATCCATACTCCACAGCCACGCAAGCCGCTATCAATTTTCCTATTAGGTGTGACCATTCTCTTATCGAGACTCTATTCTTCTTTCGGAAGCTTTCTACTATTTTAATTAGCCCGATTCTTCTCTCCTCTGTTAGCTCTATAGTGAAACTGCTAGAATCTATGATAACCCCTAAAAATTTACATCTTCTAGATGGTATAACACAACTCTTCTTCCAGTTAATCCTAAAACCTAAACGCTCTAGTGTTTTTACCGTTTCTCTTACATTTGTCTCACAACCTTCTTCATCCTTACGTATACATAACAAGTCATCTAGGTAGATGACCGAGGTAAAACCTCTTACTCTCAGGGACTTTACTACAGGTTTCAAGATCTTAGTAAAAATCCACGGACTTGTACACAAACCAAACGGGAGGCATCTGAATTGATATAGAGAACCCCGAAATCTAAACCGTAAATATTTCCTACTTGATACATGTATCGGGATTAGTCGATTAGTCGATTAGTAGTGACAAGATACGGGGGGAGCATAACGGCACGTGCCGCGGGTCCCAGGCGTTGCTCTGAGCATTCAGCCGATGAGCATTCACATGAGGAGCACGGATTGTTCCCCAGGGCTGACCACGCCGCCTGATATAACCACACCTTTTCCCCTTGTGCGCTCGTTCAACACAGGGTCCAAGGGCCTCCCTATTATAGGAGGTGCGACTGTGCCACCCGGCGCGTTAGGCCGTGTTTTCAGCTTCCCTGCAACAGCCTAGGTGTAAAAAGTGGCTATGGGGGCCGACTCCTTAAGGTACGCAATAACCCATAGTAGTTCTACCCCGTTTCTCCGGTGAAATTCACTTTTTATAGGCCCGGGCCAGCTTGTGAAAACACCGTACTCGCGGGGGTGACCTTCACCGGGGGAGGGCGATCCCTACCTAGGCACACCTGGATGTGTCATAGCTTTATGCGTTGCGCAAGCCTCCCCCTCCAGTCGACGGTACCAGCCCGTCACTAAATATTTTGCCGCGGTTTTTTGACTCGTGTCTAGACGACACCATACCAGACCTTCCTAGTTTCGAAATTACATTCCTCAACCGGACTACCGATCACTTCTCAGTTGTCTACAAGCACTCGATCTGTGCGAACACGCACGTGCCATGCCTCTGGCTCGCGAAAAACTGGATTGCCTATTGAATCTTATGGTATCTAGAATTCTTTTCCCTCATTCCCCCCCCCCCCCCCCCCCTCTCATATCTTTGGGTGTTAATCCATAATCCATAGTGTCTACCTGTCCTAATTCTTCTACAGATCTACTATCATTATGTTTCTATATCTAAACCTCGCGTCTCCCTTTATCTCTCCCGAAGGTCCAGATGGTTCCTGATACAAGCCTGTGGGGACGGTCACTACCCGTCCCTACGGTATACCGTATCAAAGTGTGTACAACCAGTGCGCTGGTATTCGCCTTAACGCTAGAAGCGTCTGTTTCCATCCCTCTTACCTACGATCTGTCTCCATCCGGCCAACATTTGTCATGCTTGACTACGACCGAGACAGTCGTTACTTTACTACTCATATATTCCTTGTAGTTCCACCCCGGGACCGTAGTTTCTTAAATTATTTGTTTATACCTTTCCCAGCCTTTTCTTCATTACCACCTTCTTGGTTGCCTTACCTGCGAGGACAGGTCTTGGAATGGAAGCAAGGGGGGTGCCCCGCCGAGGTCGGTGTAACCCCTGAACGGGTCAGGATGCCCCCAAGGCGAGGGTGTCCCCCGCCGAAGACCCAGAGGCCCTCCATTTCTGGGCCCCATCCATCGGAGCTCATATTTTCCCTTCAATAATGCCTGTTCCGGGGATCAAGCCATCCATGAGCGCCACGGCCCGTGTTATGCCCCACGGTATGACTCGACCAACGACTGTCTGTCCCAATTGCCGCTATCATGATGTCCTAGTTCGTTTGATGTAACATCCGAATATCTACATGTCTTGCTTGCGAGGACAGGTCTTGAATGGAAGTGAGGGGGGTGTCCCGCCAAGGTTGGTGTAACCCCTGGACAAACCAGGATGCCCCCAAGACGAGGGTGTCTCCCGCTGAAGACCTAGAGGCCCTCCATCTCTGGGCCCCATCCATCGGAGCTCATATTTCCCCTCCAATAGTGCCTGTTCCAGGGATCGAGTCATCCGTGAGCCCCACGGTATGACTCGACCAACGACTGTCTATCCCAGTTACCGCTAACATGATGTCCTAGTTTATTTGATGTGACATCCAAACGTCTACATGTCTTGCTTGTGATGAAAGGCTCCGAATGGAAGCGAAGGGGGTGTCCCGCCAAGGTCGGTTGAACCCCCGGGTGAACCAGGACGCCTTCCATACAAAGGCGTCCCCCACTGAAGACCCAGAGGCCCCCACCCCCAGACCTCATCCATCAGAGCTAGGGATTAGGGTTTAAGGTTTAGGATTTAGGGTTTAGGGTTTAGGGTTTAGGGGTTAGGGTTTAGGATTTAGGGTTTAGGGAGGGGGCACCTACCCCGCCCCCTCCTGGTGGACTTCGCCGTGGGGTGTCACTCCCGTGCGGTATATTTGGTGTTTGCGCTAAGTATATTAAATTTGTCCCCACCGATGGAATTCCTCCACTCTGAGGCCCCACAGATGCGGTTCATAATTCTACAAGTCCTCCCCTTCTGCGAAAGCTGAACCCCTAGACATACTTCCAGGGATTCACCTCCCCTAGGAATTTCGCGATTCTCTTGACACAAATTCTCTTAACATTCCTTCCTTCTATTACGTGTATTTCTTCATCCAACCATCTTTTCCTCTTTGTCATTGTTACAGGATACTCACATAATACGTGTTTCGTGTCTTCTCTAGCTACCTCACATAACGAACACATCTCAGTCCATCCCATTTCTATATTTGACAGATGTGCTCCCAACGGAGCGTGCCCGCACAATGTTCCCACCACATTTCTTGCATCCGTTCTTGATAGACTTAATATATTTCTTGCCCTATCTTCATTTATATCCATTCCTAACAATTCCTTAGCTAGTGTGCATCCTGCTGTTTGATCCCATGTTCGTGTTCTTTCCCCGTCCCTCCAATTACGTAATACCTTTTTGAAGGCCACCGTGGCTATAGGAGGAACATCTGTTCCTTCTTCCGGTGCTCTGCTTGCTCCTTCTTTAGCCAGCCTATCCGCTCTTTCATTTCCTTCGATCCCTTCGTGACCCGGTACCCAGTATATACATACCGATTCCACTCTTTCACTGATTTCTTCCAGTGCTTGCCTACACTCCAATGCAGTTCTTGATAGGAACACATATCCCCCGAGTGCTTTAATTGCCGCTTGACTATCTGTACAGATTGCTATTCTTCTTTGTCTATTAACGCGTCCATGTATCTGTACGCCACCTGTTCCTCTACTCGTTGTGGCCATCGTGTTTCTGCTTCCATGTGTGATCCTCCAATCTCTGTCATTTTCGTCCGCTTCGTCTAAACTTGTTCTAATACACCGTATACATTCCAATATAGCTGAGATCTCAGCCTGGAATACCGTAGCATATTTCCCTAGGCTTTTACAGCCTTGCCTTCTTTCTCCACTTGTCTCACACCATCCCGCCCCAGCTAGTCCGTCTTCCCTTTTGGAACCATCTGTATACCAAACCATGTTGTAGTTCCGGTTCAGCTCTGTTTCATTCCATTCCCCTCTATTTAAGATTAGGATTTCAAATTTCCTATCAAACATGTGCCTTTTAATAATTAGGTCCTTTGTAAGGTTTTTCATATGGTTTAACTCTTCTCCTCCCTCTTCTTCAATAATCCAACTATGGCTCGTGAGGTTCCCAGCACGCCAATGTTCCCAGCTTTGGAGTCTTAGCATTGTTCTCATTGCGAGTTCCTTGATCCTTATATTCAACGGTGGGCTATTGATTATCATTTCTAATGCCCTGACTGGGGTCGTTCTCATTGTTCCATATATTCTCCTTAAAGCGATGCCCTGTAGACTGTCTAATTTATTACGAACTGTCACCATGTTAGCAGTCCTCCACCAAATTCCTGCTCCAAACGTGAGTCGCGGAATCACGATTGCCTCATATATCATTTAACTACAACTGGTGTGAGTCCCCAGGTTGGGCCTACCATTCTGCACACCATATTCATATTATTCTTTGCCCTATGGATCTGCTGAAAAACATGTTCCCTCCATGTTAACGTCTCGTTAATGGTGATTCCTAGATACCTAATTTTCCTAGATAATTGTAATGCATGTCCTTGGTAATTGAGTCCTCCGAAAGTTGGTCTTCTATTTTTATTCGCGATTCTAATCACTTCCATTTTCTCCGGATTCACAGACAATCCTGTATTTCCACACCATTCCTCTAGTGCCATTAAGGCTCTTTGAATATATCTTTCCGCTACATGGATATCTTTATTCGAGACCATAAAAACCACGTCATCTGCATAAGCCGACACCGTGGTTCCACAGTCCTCTAATTTATAAATTAGATCATCTACCGCCAAGCTCCATAACAATGGCGAGAGAATACCCCCCTGCGGACATCCTCTGTTTACTCTACCCTCGGCCGTAGCTTCTCCTCTCTCTGTCCTAACAGTTCTCTGTGTTAGAATTGCATTTATCCAGGTCGTTATTTTTTCACATATCCCGAATCTTCGTAGTGCATTGATCATGACTTCCGTGGGCGTTCTGTTGAATGCACCTTCTATATCAATGAAACATGCTAGTGTTACCTTTTTATCTTTTTTTGCCAGTTCTACCTCTCTTACAAAATGATGTACCGCCACTTCTACTGAATGACCAGACCGAAAAGCATGTTGATATCTATGTAATGGCCTATTTATTAAGAATACATCCTTGATGTATCTGTCGATCATACGTTCCATTGTTTTCATAACATTTGACATAAGACATATAGGTCTAAATGATTTGGGTGTCGTATATTCTTTTTTCCCTGGTTTAGGCAGGAACACTACCCTGGTTATTTCCCATGCCTTTGGTATTAGACCTAGTTCCAGACTTGACCTCATCAAGGCCACTGCCGCCTTTGCAATGTATGGGACTGCCATTTTTAGTGTTTTTGGGAGTATACCATCTATTCCTGAAGTTTTGTAGGGTTCAAATGATCCTATTGCCCATTTAATCCTATCTTCATTTATTATTCTAAGCACCTCCCCTCCAAAGTCATTATCTATGTTTTCATAATTTGGTTCCGCAGCCAAGTCCCTTGTTAAGTTTGCCGCTTCAGTTATATTTTCCCTGTTATCCCCGTTATTGTTGCTATTATCATCGTTATTATCTATATGTAAGAATAAAACACACGAGTAACAGTATATACGTACGATTGTATCGTAAATTTATTTAATCTCTTTGGAACTTTGTGACACAAGTGTCTCGAACGGAACTTTGTCTGCGAATCACTGCGTAGTCTCCTGCACGCTCGCATCGCGCGTCCTTTGTTTATTTTGCGCGATCCCCATGCCCGTTCGATCGTCCACCAGGGCGGGCTCCTTGAAAAATCTAAAGGTGACGCCGCCGATCACGT
The DNA here is from genome assembly GCA_963971345.1 of Andrena flavipes. Lineage (NCBI taxonomy): Eukaryota > Metazoa > Arthropoda > Insecta > Hymenoptera > Andrenidae > Andrena > Andrena flavipes. The sequence goes on along the minus strand of OZ020479.1, from coordinate 47,370,540 downwards.
CCCGCCGTCGGAGATTCTTATTACCCTTGATTTTCTTATCTTACATTCGGCTATCCTGCGATGCGTCTGTCCTCAGATATAAAATCTGCTCTAACCTTGGGGATGGCGACGTTCGCCTAATATGAGTGACTTTTGTTTGTCATGAGCGACGTTCGCTCTACTTTGGAGGGTGGCGACGTTCGCCTAACATGAGCGACGTTCACTCTAATTTAAGGGATTAGCGACGTTCGCCTAACATGAGCGACGTTCGCTCTAATTTAAGGGATTGGCGACGTTCGCCTAACATGAGCGACGTTCGCTCTACTTTAAGGGGATGGCGACGTTCACCTAACACGAGCGACGTTCGCTCTACTTTAAGGGAATGGCGACGTTCGCCTAACACGAGCGACGTTCGCTCTAATTTAAGGGAAGGGGTGAAGTACCCCGACTTCCTTGCCTATCTGCCTCGTCGTTGTCGGTATCGTACTGTACTGTTATCCACCGTTTCATCCGGTCAGCGGCTACTACAGTACGTCTACCTCTGGATTGCTCTCTCAAGTCTTCCACTTCGTAACGATCATTCAATATAACCTTGGTGATTCGAAAAGGGCCCCTGAACTTAGGTAATAATTTTCGGCTACCCTCAGTGGCCGCCTCACTAGTCACCTCCACCATGACAAGGTCACCTTGTTTGTATTTGGTAGCCATTCTTCGTGTTTTGTCGTAATATTCCTTCTGCTTCCGTTGGGACACCGAAATATGTTCTTTCATTCGTTCTCGAAGCAACTGTAAATCTACACGATCTACCTCCTCCTGTACGTTGCTTAACAACCATCCCGCAGCGGGACTCTTTGTTTCATACCCAATGAGCGCTTTGATGGGCGTTGTGCCTATACCTTTGTTCAAACACGTGTTCAATGCGCTCTGAATCTTCTTGACATCGTTGTCCCAGTGCGACGGGTCCTTCCCGGCAGTGGTCGTGGACAACGCGGCTGTTATGGTCTTATTATATCGTTCGCATTGCCCGTTAGCTCTTGGAGTGGCCACGGCGTTGAGTATATGCTTGATTCCGTAGGCGTCACAAAAGGTTCTAAACGACCTTGCAGTAAAAGCCGTCCCTCGATCACTAATTATCCGGGTTGGGCACCCAAAAATGTATATGACGTTCGTTAAACTTTTTACGACGTACCGTGTCTTTTGGCTCTTCACGGACTCTATGATGACAAATTTGGTGAAAGCGTCAACCATCACCAACAAGAATTTATTTCCTCGACGACTTGTCTCAAAAGGGCCTACGTGATCGATATGCACGGTATGGAACGGGACCGGAACTTTCTCGATCGGGTTCAATTTACATTGTTTTTTGCCTTTCGTATGCTTATAGTACGCACAATTTAAGCATGCTTGGACATATTTGGTAATAAATCTTCTCATTCCGGCGAACCAATAATTTTGCTTCACTCTCTCCAATGTAGAGCTGTTTCGAGACTCGAAACAACTGAGCCGAGACTCGAACTGTTTCGAGTAACCCGAAAGATTCGGGTAGCTCGATTTATTCGAGCCGCTCATATGTGTTATTATTATTATTATTATTATTATTATTATTATTATTAAATCAACGGGAGAACCCTTTAGAGTACAAAATTGGTATAACGTACAAGAAATATTACATATAAAATTAAAACTAGAATAAATATATATATATATAAATATAAAGAAGAATATAAGGAACTTATAAACTTAACAGACTAAGAAGCGACAAGAGCTAGACAAAAATCACGACACTTGAGGTGATAACAGATTCTTCAAAAGTAGATCCCTAAACATAGTTAGGGAGTCCACGAACAAATCGAGATTGGCCGGGCATTGATTCGTTTCCCCCATGGCTCGATTTATGGGGTCCGCAGAGTAATACCGATATACTGGGAGCCTTACCACAAAAAGGGATCTTGGACGCAGCGACCGCTGCGGAGCATTGAAATTAATTCTCTCAACAAGCTCGTGGCAGTTTATATGACCGTGAATAATTTTATATAGAAATACTATATCGGAAAAAACACGGCGGTCACTAAGAGTCAAGAGTCCCAATTTTTGCAAGGCAGGACAGTAATCATGGTCCCAGAAGCGCATTGGGCTACCAGAGGCCCTCATGGCCATCCTCAGAAATTTGTGCTGGACCCTTTCAATTGAGTTAATATATTGTTTATGCCTTGGGCTCCAAATCACAGATGCATATTCGACCTGCGACCTGACCAGTGTTACATATAGCAGTTTTAGCGTCCTGATTTTTTTTGAAATGTTTACCAAATCTGGCGATGAAACCAAGGGTTTTCATAGCCTTGCATACAATGTTTCGGTAATGTGTGCGAAAGTCTAGACATGATGTAAACGTGACCCCCAGGTCAAGGACTTCCGCCACTACAGACAATGTAGTACCTTCTAAGTTATATGTTGAAGGGATGCCGCTAACTGCCCTGTGCGACCTTAATAATACGCATTTACTCGCGTTTAGGCGCAACCTATTAACGGTACACTACTGCTCAAATCCGAGGAGATCATCCTGCACCAGATCAACGTCAAGAACACCGCTGATTGTGCGGAAAATCTTCAGATCGTCCGCGTACATTAGGAAATTACAGTGCCTGAAAACCCCCTTAAGGTCGTTAATAAAAAGAAGGAAGAGGAGAGGACCGAGGTGAGAACCCTGAGGGACTCCCGAGGTAACACTGATCGGATCCGACAAGTGGCCCTGAACCCCAACCACCTGCACCCTGTCCCCAAGGTAGCTGTTTATCCAAGCGAGGAGTGACCCATTGATTCCGTTTGCAACTAACTTATGGTGCAGGATGCAATGATCCACAGAGTCAAAGGCTTTACGAAAGTCAGTATACACGGTGTCGATCCGAAGACCCTCGTTAAGTGCAGCCGAAATAAAGCAGTGGTATACCGCGAGGTTTGTTGTCGTCGACCGACCTGGAACAAATCCGTGCTGCTCGTCACATATAACATTTGTGCGATTGGACGTTAAGTGCTCGGTTATTATCTCCTCAAAGATCTTAGGCATAACCGATAGTTTGCATATCGGCCTATAATTTCTTACCTCCGAGCGGTCACCTGCCTTGAATACGGGGGTAACCAAATTGGCCTTCCAAGCTGCGGGGAAAATTCCCTTTTCTAATGAGGAATTGAAAATATGCCAGAGGGGCCTAGCAAGGATAAAGCGGCACTCATTCAGAAACAGAGGTGGGACGCCATCGAGTCCTGGACCCTTTGTCCTATCCAGAGTGTTGAGCTTCGAGAAAATTTGGCCGATGGAAATGGAAACTGAGTGAATGTTGACGTCGCCAAGAGGGGACCTCTCAGGATTCAAGGCAGGCACAGCCCCGGACCGCGGTGTGTAAACAGAGCCAAAAAAGTCCGCGAACAGATTAGCAGCATCCGCGTGCGACGAGGCAGATCTGCTGTCAAGATGAACCATACCCGGAATTCCATGAGCACCACGTTTTGTATTAACAAATTTCCAGAAGCTTGATACATTATCAGATACAGCACTCTCTACACTGTCAATATAAACACGTTGATCATGCGACATTGAAAGCTTGCATCTAGAACGGAGACTGGTAAAATTTATATAGTCGCTTAATGCGCCTGAACGCTTAAAGTCTTTGTGCGCCCTTTTCTTTAGTCGAATCAGGGACCTCAAGCCCGGGGAAAACCAAGACGGAAACGTGGATCCAGTAACTGTTCTGACAGGAATAAAGGCCTCAATTGCCTTATTAATGTGGAAGTATAAGCATTCCAAGGCTCGTTCCGGATCAGAGTCAGAAGTCACATTATCCCAATCCACAGAATTCAGATAATCTAAAACCCTAGGGTAGTCCCCGCACTTGAAATCCCTGTACACGAGATTGCAACGCATGAGGTCAGGACCCGAGGCAGAAACACTTAACTTTATATATATGGGTGGATGATAGACGTCAGGATCAATAAGGACATCAATGGCACGATCCAAAGTGACATCAGAAGAGTTTACAAAGACGAGATCGAGCATAACACCGAAATCGTTGAACACATTATTTACTTGCTTAAGGTTGCAATAACTAGCGCAACAGAGGAGAAGATCAATGGCTGCGGATTCATTCGACGACACGCCCGAGTCTCTGAAGCAACTCTGAGCCGAGCCATTGTGCCATACAGCGTGAGGGAGATTATAATCTCCATAAAGACAAATGGTATCGTCACTAAACTTATGATATAGCTCCATTACCGAGTCAACATGACTAGCGTATAGTGAAGTCTGGGAAGCCGGTGGGATGTAAACTGCCCCCAGAAGCAGGTACTTATTATTTAGAAGGTGGACTCTTACAAACACTTGTTCGACAGCATGACAGTTTACAGTTACAGAGTACGACAACAATGACTTTTTGACCGCGATAAGAACTCCGCCTCCCCTTGTGAAGACACTGGATAGTTGGGATCTGTCACACCTATACACTGTATAATCACGGAGGCCAAGCTCATTAGACGATATGGCAGGAGTGAGCCAGGTCTCCACAAAAATAATCACGTCATATGACACTGCGGATAAGAGAACGGAGTTGATGAGGGAGTCAAGTTTTGTACGAAGACCACGAACATTTTGTACATAAACTAAAGGGTTCAATTCGCGTTTTTTTTTGTGACGAGTCATTGTGTGGTCTACCCTTCACGATCTTAGGGACTCCACGGATGTATCGGATCGTCATCTGGGTTTGGCCCTGTTCGTGAAGGACACGGAGCTTCTCTCGTAGCTGCATGATGGATTCCCGTTGACTGTTGGTTTTGTCGTCGGAGATCTTGTACGAGCCCTTGTACCGGTGCTTTGACTGGAGAATCTTCTTCACCTCAGCTGCTGTGTCGAGGCGGACACAGAGCGGTCTACAGGGTGTCTTACCCTGCTTGCCAATACGATAAGTAGCTGAAACGAGGCAGCTCTGAGGGCAAATCTCCGTCAAGACTCCACGGACAGCAGTCAGGTCGACGGATTTGTTCAATTCCGGCGAGGATTCTTGAGGCTCAGGAACTCCAAAGATAATTAGATTCCTGGATCTATACTCCCTGTCATTGAGCTCCTCAACGACATCATCGGCCGACATTGGCGTCTGTTGGGCTTCTGTCGAGATGGAGGGCATGTCCTCCAGGGCCTTGACACGTTCCGACAAGGAGGCAATGTCCGATTTCATTGTTACGAGGTCAGCTCTAATCCCCATCAGTATTTGATCACGAAAGACTGATAGCTTCGAATCAATCAGTTCACTCACAATGTCCCTGATAACATCAGCCGTAGGTAATGCAGAGAGCGACTGGAGAGTGGGCGTAGGTAAGACAGATATCGGTCTAGCCGGCGAGTCAACGGCCCGTCTGACGGTTGACTGCGATGAAGCGGATCCAGCACGGCAATCAACAAGGCTTTTAGCGGCCCAGGGATGGCCCGAGCGTGCCAGACACGAGGCTCCTGGATGACAGCTAATACCACAGCCCAAGCATGTAACTGGATTAGCCACTGCTGTAGAGCAGCCTCTGCATTTCTTCGAGCCGTTAGACATGACGAGATCAGAAGAGAAGAACAGACAGACAAAAAACGCACTTGGGGCAAAACAAACTAAAACCCACACAGCAGAGCACTTGAGATTGGAGAAGCAGCTCTAATAAGATATAATAGAGCTCACAATATTAGGCTAGCACCAACAGAAACGTTAAAAACTGGCCTAGGATTTGAACAGTCAAAGAGTACTCGATGAGTCACAAGCCAGCGGGCGCACAACCAAAACAAAACGACCTGTCACCTCAAAGTCTGATGACATACTCTTGTTCGTCTCGTGTTTCGGGTAGCTCGATTTTTTCGAACGGCTCGAATGTGTTTCGAGTAGCTCGATTTTTTCAAGCAGCTCGTATGTTTCGAGTAACTCGAATGTTTCGAGCGACGCGAATATATTTTAGGTAGTCGACTGTACGGTGCAGTGTGACAGTTTGGTGTAGCTGGAACGTTTTGTAGGCACCGAATATAAATTAATATAGATGTATAATATGAGAAGTATAGATATGAAAATCATATCTAGTAATTTAACCCTTGCCTGGTGGATATTTTAACAACACATTGGATACGGGGTCCATTTTGACCCATAATTTAATTCGTATACACCTCGGGATAAGCTCCTAAATAAGGTTATCACCTTGTTAGCATCTATATATGTAGTAGTAGTACTAATAAGAAGTCACACGTGTAGTTTGATGTTTCGGAGGGTCCCAATACAATATGTATATATATTAAAGGTAATTCTTTATGTTTGTTAAAATCATTTATTTCTGTACGAACGATAGATTATATTGACCTGCCCGACGAATTTAAATGGTTTGTAATATTAAACTATTCCATTGAAAGTTGACAATTCTTTTATTAAAGGAGGAAATAGGAAAGAATGGGAACGTAATAGGTATACAAAATTTATTATTATATACAGTAACATTGACGCAAACGCTAAACTATATACAGACACTATTTACACACTAGCTCTTAAATTTGCTGATAAGTAGCAAATTTGCTCCACTTTTTCGCACAAAAGAGAGGCCCGTTTATATGTTACAATATTTCCAGCAGTCGAAAATAGTCTTTCGCTATATGCTTGGCTTGCTGGAATACCCAACACATTCTGTGCCACAATGGCCAAATTTGGCAACCGAGCTGAATTTTCCTGCCACCATTCCAGGATGCATTTATTGGCCGGTAGGACCTTTTCACCATAATACAATTTTAATTCGTTTTCTATGGTACATAACGGATTTTCGCTAATTTGTTTGTCCTCCTTCTCAATATTCGAAAACTGCTCCATCAAACTTCCCGCTGACGTTGATGCTGCAATGAAAATATATAAAATACATTATTTCGCTCTATGTCACATAATAATTTTTAACATTTTAATTTTTTTTCAAGCATACCTGAAGTCTCTGACATGTCACTTGTCGTTGCCACATCTGTTTCACGGATTCCTGCGTATTCCATAATTTTAAGCTGCAGTAATGAGTGCGCCGATTCCTTCTTTTCGCCCGGTAGCAGCCTGTCCTTAAAACGGGGTCCAACATCATTGCCATTATTAAAACGTGACAATCGTCAATAAAATTGAATCTAATATTTAGACCCAATAGCAGGTTGTTCTGCAGATCTATCGCAGGATTAGAGGCCTGCTGTTGCGATAAATTAAGTAATACTTTTTTTAACATGTGCACAGTCGGTATATACCGAGATAAAGTTGGTGCTGTATCTATTGTCGCGATTAGTGTCGCTTCTTTAAATATTTTTAAGGAATCACAATAATGCTGGATGTGGGTCCACTCGGTAGGGGTTAGGTTTCCGGGCATTCGGGCATCACTCAATACTGCACTTAATGCACGGCGCACTTCAAGTAGGCGGTTCATCATATCATATTGTGAATTCCACCTGGTTGCCACATCGCGAACAAGACGAAGTGGTTTTAAATCGGGGGAATGTTTCATCTGTTCTTTCTTCAGTTTCTGTTCTGCCGTCGCAGAATGGTGAAAGAAGCGAACAATATGTCTGCATTTTTTCAAAAGTTTCTCCATACATTTGCAACTTTCAATTGCGTCCTTTACTACGAGCTGGAAAGAACATCAAATATAACATAAACTAGAAATAATTTTTAATTTACTTCTAATGTCGACTTTTTTGTACACTTACCTGCAATGTATGGGCAAAACAGGATACGCGTTCCCACTCGCTACATAATTTTACGGCTTTCACGATATTTGCCGCATTATCCGTGGTAAAATATATTTTTATTTTTGTTTGATTCAAACCCCATTCCTCAATGCCGGTGCGTAATAACTGGCATAAATTTTCACCGGTATGGGATTTTTGGATCGGTTTTATTCTTAGGGTATAATTTTTTAATTTAAAATTAGAATTTATATAGTGTACAGTCAGCGACACGTAACTGTCATTGGCACGTGAGGTCCAGCCGTCTGTAGTGAAGGCCAGCCTGTGTACATTTCCCTACAAAATTATAATAGATTTTAAACATTTTACTTATAGCGACAAAGATATTGTAATACAGATTTATGTATTATTACACTTATAGCTCAGATGATGCTGATAACTATTACAAGTATTATTATACAAATTTTACTTACATTTGTGACGTCACTATTAATAATTTGTTGCAGTCTCTTTTTCTCTTTTATGTACATATTCGGAATTATATCATCCGAAAAAGTGGTTCGAGTTGGAATTTGATAACGTGGCTCAGCCACTTTCACGAACTCTCTAAAGCCCTTATCCTTCAAAAGGGAAAATGGTTGATAGTCTAGAACTATCATTCGCGCAATTGCGTTCATCAATTCTTGAGCTCGAGGTGAATCTTTATCTAACAGTGGCGTATTGTTATACTGTACAGGCATACTCGTCGATGGTTCCCCCGCGTTCATTTCCACATTATTTTTGCTGTAAACCTCCTTATGATAGGTCTCCATATGTCTTTTTAATGAAGAGGTGGACCCTCCGGTCATCTTCATTCTCTTCTTGCACAACGTGCAACAACACTCTTCACGACTCAGCTTCGTGAAAAATTTCCAAACGGAGCTTTCATTTTTTCGCGCTCGTTTCGGAGCTGATGATTGCCGCGCGCTTTCCACTTCGCTATTCATCGTTTCCGAGTCTATACACCCACTTGTAGATATTAGTAGATTTTCGCGGTCACTATTCTCCCTTATTTCTACCACATGAGCCATTTTTAATTCCATAATTAACAGAAATATCGTAAGTGTACGTCAAACAGCAAATCGATCGCAATCGTTGTTTCTTGTTTGCCAACCTAGCAACCACTTATAATAAATAATATTATATTATGTTATGTTTTCGTCGTTAAGTTATGTTATATTTGATGTTCTTTCCAGCTCGTAGTAAAGGACGCAATTGAAAGTTGCAAATATATGGAGAAACTTTTGAAAAAATGCAGACATATTGTTCGCTTCTTTCACCATTCTGCGACGGCAGAACAGAAACTGAAGAAAGAACAGATGAAACATTCCCCCGATTTAAAACCACTTCGTCTTGTTCGGTTGCCAAATTTGGCCATTGTGGCACAGAATGTGTTGGGTATTCCAGCAAACCAAGCATATAGCGAAAGACTATTTTCGACTGCTGGAAATATTGTAACATATAAACGGGCCTCTCTTTTGTGCGAAAAAGTAGAGCAAATTTGCTACTTATCAGCAAATTTAAGAGCTAGTGTGTAAATAGTGTCTGTATATAGTTTAGCGTTTGCGTCAATGTTACTGTATATAATAATAAATTTTGTATACCTATTACGTTCCCATTCTTTCCTATTTCCTCCTTTAATAAAAGAATTGTCAACTTTCAATGGAATAGTTTAATATTACAAACCATTTAAATTCGTCGGGCAGGTCAATATAATCTATCGTTCGTACAGAAATAAATGATTTTAACAAACATAAAGAATTACCTTTAATATATATACATATTTTATTGGGACCCTCCGAAACATCAAACTACACGTGTGACTTCTTATTAGTACTACTACTACATATATAGATGCTAACAAGGTGATAACCTTATTTAGGAGCTTATCCCGAGGTGTATACGAATTAAATTATGGGTCAAATGGACCCCGTATCCAATGTGTTGTTAAAATATCCACCAGGCAAGGGTTAAATTACTAAGGTCGGTATCAGATATATTGGCCGGTGAGTTTCGTGAGGGGTATTCTCCCACCATACCGCTTGCCTGCTCGATGCTCCTTTTCTCAACGTTCTCGCTCTCTCTCTGATCGTCAGATGGTGGTGGTTGATTTCTCCTCGATCGCTGATCGGGAAAACAAACTCACCGGCCAATATATTTGATACCGACCTTAGATATGATTTTCATATCTATACTTCTCATATTATACATCTATATTAATTTATATTCGGTGCCTACAAAACGTTCCAGCTACACCAAACTGTCACACTGCACCGTACAGTCGACTACCTAAAATATATTCGCGTGGCTCGAAACATTCGAGTTACTCGAAACATACGAGCTGCTTGAAAAAATCGAGCTACTCGAAACACATTCGAGCCGTTCGAAAAAACCGAGCTACCCGAAACACATACGAGCGGCTCGAATAAATCGAGCTACCCGAATCTTTCGAGTTACTCGAAACCGTTCGAGTCTCGGCTCGGCTCGAAAAACCGAGTCCCGCTCGGTTCGAACTTCAAGCTACTCGAATGTTTCGAGTCTCGAAACAGCTCTACTCCAATGTCTTTTCTACGCTTAAGTGCCCCGCATCATCGTGGCATAACCTGCATATTTGCATTCTGGCATTTCTGGGTACTGCCCATGCCTTATCTCCGTTCTCCAAACGCCTATAAATTTTACCATTTTTAATTATGTAGTTATCAAAATATTGCTTCGTGTCGTTTGTCCGCGTGCCCGTCAACATAGTCTTAATCCTACTCAGTTGCTCGTCTTGCAACTGTGCTGCTACTATCCAATCAGCTTCGGTTAGGTCTATACGGTCGACGTCGAGTTCAATAGACAGCGGGTTACGGCTTAAAGCATCCACGTGTGCCATTTTAGCTCCCGGACGATATTCAACATCGAAAGTGAAATCTTGCACTTCCAGCCACCATCGCCCTACACGAGGTAGTAGGTCTCGTTTGGTGAATGTGGTGCGTAAGGCGTTACAGTCAGTAACAACCTTGAACTGTAGTCCTAACAGGTAGACCCGAAAATGCCGCAATGCAAACACGACGGCCATCGTTTCCAACTCGTACGAGTGGTAACATCGCTGATCTGGCGTGGTCTGTTTACTATAATAGGCTACCACTACCACCTGTCCGTCCATCGTACGTTGCATTAACATAGCTCCTACCCCTAATGAGCTGGCATCCGTATGCAACTCTGTGGTCAGCGTCGGATCAAATATCGCTAGAATAGGTCGCGTCGTTAACCTATCTTTCACCTCTTGGAACACGCGTTGTTGCGACTCCTTCCAAACCCATGGTTCATTTTTACGAGTGAGCCTCGTAAGGGGCTCCACAAGTGTAGCGTATCCCTGAATAAATTTTCTAAAGTAGCTAGCCAAACCCAAAAACTGTCTAATCTGTTTTACGGTCGCTGGGGCTGGCATTTGCGCTAACGCCCTGACCTTCCCTTCACCGGGCCTAACTCCTTCCGCACTAACCTCTCTCCCCAGGTAGTCAATCCGTGATTTGAAAAATGAACATTTATTTATTTTAAGCGTCAGATTGTGCTCTCTAAACTTGTCTAGCACACGTCGTAAGTGTTGTAATCCCTCCTCTATGCTCTTAGATGGAATTATAATATCATCCAGGTATGGATAAGCTATAGTATTTTTTAACGGTCCTAGCACTAGATCCATCAATCGTTGAAAAACAGCCGGAGCGTTGGTGAGCCCAAAAGGCATTCGTAAAAACTCGTAGTGCCCCTCTGGGGTAATGAACGCAGTTTTTGGTATGGACGTTTCTTCTACTGGGACTTGATAATAACCGGAAGCTAGATCTAGCGCTGTGAAATATCGATTGCCGCCAAGCCTATCTAGCTGATCGTCTATTAATGGCAGCGGGTATCGGTCCTTGATGGTTATTGCGTTTAACCTACGATAGTCAATACACAATCGGAAACCGCCGGTTTTCTTTTTTATCAGAATGATCGGGCCCGCATACGGTGAATGAGAATCCCGGATTATCTGATTATCTAAGAGCTCCTTAATCATTTCCCTAAGAACCGCCTTTTCTGTTTCGGCCATACGATACGGGTGGTACGTTACCGGTGCATCTGTCATGCATCTTATCGCGAGATACGCGGTGTTTGTTTTGCCAAGATTTTGCAGGGACCTAGTGATCCTATCACCATATTCTTCAAGCAGTTTCATGCTGTCCTGCCTTTCCTTCGCGGTAATATCCCCAAAATCAAATTCTCCGTTAGGCTCTTCTTCGTCAACTATCACAAATACGTCCGCCGTATTTGTTATGGTTTTAAACAGCAATTGATGTTGTTTCTTAATCATTACGATGTGATCCTGATCTGAAAAGTCTCTTCCTACTATTATATCACGAGTCAAACACTCGTTTGGTACGATTAAAGCGTCTACATCTGCGGTTACATCTTGCACCCGCAGTTTAATACGTGCTATCTTATTCGTATGTACTAGGTGGCCCGAAAATCCCCGCAAAGCAACGGTCGTGGTGGTGTCTATGCTTATTCCAAATTCCGTAACTAGGGACGAGCGAAGAATTGTGCATACGCTTCCGGTATCGATCAACCCATTTATTTTACGATCATTAATATATACGATTTGTTCGTAGATATTGAATTTCGGATTGGTCGGGGCGGCTACTACACAAGCGTTCTTAGTAGAAGGGCATTTATCACTCTCGTGCCCTAAGCGTCGGCAACTGGTACACTGGACTCGCGGCTTGAAACAATTTTTAGCTATATGTCCCGTCTTGTTGCAATTGAAGCACGTTACTGGACGCGTCGTTGGCTGACTTTCTGTTTTCGGTTCTACTTTTGTAGGGGCACTCGATGTTCCCGCTTTGTGTGACTGCTCCCGAGGTTTTGAATTAGAGACTGTTTTTTGAAACGTGTTTGTCCCCGGGATCGCGCCCATAGTATTCATAAACGCATACAACGAATTAGCGTCGGCGTGTGGGGCCGACCGTACCGTTCGTGCTATGTTCTCGTCTTTTATTCCACCAATAACCAAGTCAATAACATAGTTATCAGGCATGGTGATATTTAGTACCCTTATCTTATTTAGTTTTTGAAAACAATAGTCACCTAACGATTGCCCAGGCGTAGACTCATAGTTCGCCGCGTCTTTGAATAATTTGTCAAAAGGTACTAACTTACGAAATAGCTGAATGAGTGCCTCCTTCGTATCAGCCCACGTGGCCGTTACCTGTCTGGTGGTGTCATACCACGTGCGAGCATGGCCTCGTAATCGTCCTGCTATCAATCTCATAATGGATCGTTCGTCCCACTCATATTGCTGAGCCAGCTTGTCAACGAGTTCCACCCATCGTTCCACAGTCAGATCGTCTTGTGCTGGATCGAAGACCGGAATCATTTTTTCGTCTCCAGCTTGCACATTCGGGCGTTGTCCCGACGGTCGGGAGCGTTGTAAATCCTGGACCATTTTCTCCAACTGTTCGATGCGCTCCTGTTGTCGAACTTCGCTCGACGACTTACGAGAGTTCTTCCTCCTTTTACTCGGCCCTGCCGAATTCGGACTATCACGTCGCGAATGATGGCGGCCCATACTTCTATATTCTTTTTCCGATTATGTGCACTATTTGCACCTCACTTCACTAACCGCGTGACGCGTGACTGTATCCCACTTCTGAATTGTAAGAATAAAACACACGAGTAACAGTATATACGTACGATTGTATCGTAAATTTATTTAATCTCTTTGGAACTTTGTGACACAAGTGTCTTGAACGGAACTTTGTCTGCGAATCACTGCGTAGTCTCCTGCACGCTCGCATCGCGCGTCCTTTGTTTATTTTGCGCGATCCTCATGCCCGTTCGATCGTCCACCAGGGCGGGCTCCTTGAAAAATCTAAAGGTGATGCCGCCGATCACGTCCCGCCGTCGGAGATTCTTATTACCCTTGATTTTCTTATCTTACATATACCTCTCGCAATCCTCTGGATGTCTGGGAAATGTTCCTCCAGCAGCATTGCAAGAATCTCTTCGTCTGTTTCCGTATAATTTCCATCTGTCTTCTTTAATGCTCCTAGCATCTCTTGCGCATTCCTTTCCAGGATTCTGGTTAATCTTGCTACTTCTGGAATTCTACGCATGTTCGCGCAGTAACCCCTCCAACTATCTCTTTTTGCTTTTATCACCGCATTCTTGTATGTTTTGTTCATCCTGTTGCTTATTGCGTGTAATCTTATTTTCCTCCTGGTGTTTCCTCTTGCTCTTCTGGCATTATTCAATGCCCTTCCAGCTTGCCTTTTTAATTCCGCTAACTCATCATTCCACCATGGTGTGATGATTTTGTGTAATACCTCCTTTTCCACTGTGGCTTCATTCCATGCCTCTGTCACATAGTTTGTTAATTTAAGGTTCGCATCATCCAGATCTTGTTGGTTTATGCATCTTGCTTCTGAAGGGTAATTCCTATTTTCCTCCAGATGTTCCATGAAACGTTTCCAGTCCGTTGATCTACGGTTCCTTCTCCATACCCTCTCTTCCTGTCCCCCTTCTCCTATCTGAAACCATATGTATCTATGGTCTGACATTGTATCCTCCCTTAATACTGTCCAACCTCTAATTTCTCCTATCAGTCCTGAGGTAATTATTGTAATATCTAAAACTTCTTCTCTGTTCATTGTGACAAAGGTGGGCTTCCTTCCTGTATTCAGACAGACCAGCCTCTGTTCCAATGTATATTCAGCCATGATTTCCCCTCTATTATTTGTGTCTGTGCTTCCCCACATTTCATGCCTAGCATTTGCATCCATACCCAAGACCCCTCCCAGTTGTCTGGTTTCACACCATTCCACAACCTTCTTACACATTTCTCCAGGTGGATTTTCTTGTTCATTTCCAGGTAGGTATGCAGATGTGAGTATTATGCCCCTGTTATTTATCCCTCTCCTCCTAATACTAATAGTGGCTACATCTGTGTTGCTTAATTGGGGTAAGAATGTGGCTACGATGCCCTTTTTAATAAGTATGCATGCCCTTACTTTCCTGTCTGATCGCGTAGCATATGTTGTACCTGCTTCCGATAATCCTCTCGGCGCTCCATGTGCCACCCAGGGCTCCTGGATTAAAGCTACGTCTATTTTTCTCGTAACCATTAGTCTCACCAACGTTTTGCTGGCTGCCACTGAATGATGAAGATTTATTTGAATGACGTTCAGGGCCATTCCTCTTGTTTTCTTTATGTTCACTTATTCACATATGAATGTGTAACTCATCGGATAGTTTCCCTCGCAGATCTAAGATTGCAAGTTACTATCACCGGCTTCCTAACACTAGATAAGACTAAATGTAAATTAAACACATAATTCCTCACATTATATCAAATATCCATGCACTACCTATCATGCGGCCCTCTCCCGCCCCATCTCCCAGCCCTCGGTCCATATCCTGACCATTATCCATCCCCCTCTATCTTGACAAGAAGCAAATATATGAGTACTGATGATACTGCAGACCCTCGCCATTTGTGATAGCGTCACTATCTGCCATATCAATGGGGGGGGGCACCACCTCGCCCCCTCCCATGGATCCCTGCCCGTGTGATAGTATTTTCACATACATCCCAGGGGAACTATCTTGTTACTGAACAAGAGTCCCCCTGTTTGGATCCTCTGACTCAACTTCTTTCTCTCTTAATTCAAACTTAACCTAGGTCCACAGCTAACCATGATTTGTTAGCCCTTTTTTTTTTCTTTTTTTTCCTTTTCTTTTTTTTTCCTTTCCTTCTTTTCCCCTTCTTTTTATTCCTTCCGAGGCCAAAATCTAGCCTCAACGGAGCCACTCCATAATCTCAATCTCATTCCTTGGCCTCTTAAATACGCCAAGTCCCTGCCGTTTATTTTTATAATGAATTCTCTGCCCCTCTCCTGTCTCACTCCTGATTGCACTACTTCCCATCCTTTGGCCGAGCTGCGTGGATATTCTTTATGAATTTGTTTTTTAATTACCATCACGCTCACCCAGGCCTCCGATATGGCCATTATTATGCGGAATTTCTTTTCCACGTCTCCTCTTCCCACTATCATTAACTTCTTCCCCTCTAATGTAAGTCGTCCTTCCTCAATTTCACCTTTTAACCATTTGATTCCGTTTCCCTAAATTGTTAACATTAATCCTCCATTAATCCATCCCTTCCTAGGGATGTGTAATTCCGTGTCCGTTGTTGTTGCTTGTTCCAATATTTTGCCGAATATTCTGTCTGATTATGTTCTATTCATATCCTCCTTTGGATATCCCCGTGGTACTATTACTACTACTTCTTTATGTATTTCCTCGTCTCTTCTCTCCTTAGGGATACCCATCCTATTATAATTTGCCCCCTTAGATTTCCCTGCTATATCCTCGCTTTGTCTTTCCATTAATACCTCCTCTATTTCTTCCAACACTTGTGATGTACACGGTGTGTTCATTCTATATTTAAAGTGAGAGCCGGGAGTAAACAAGAGAGAACCGCATTCCAACCACCCCGCCTTTGCATGCCATGCACCACCCCCACCTCCCAATATGGCAGTTAACTTGCCATGAGCCCCTATCATTGCCCGCTCTCCGGGAAGCACGGTCACAAAAGAGGAATGGAAAAACAAGGAGAAAGAAAAAAAAAGAAGCAAGCGGGACAATTCAAGCACAACCACATCACATAAAGAAAAATAAATCAGATTTAATAGGAGAAAATATAAGGTTTATCCTTGTACATGTTCTTATAGATTAATTCCAGTAATCTTATCTTATTTCCTAATTCCCGATTTCATCCCCCCAATCTTCCCTTAATCACTCCAGACATCCTCCTCCCCAATCCCAACCTCCCTTAGCCTAATTTTCCTCCTTCGTTCTCGCTCCAGTGGTATCGTTGGTTTTTGTAGTATCACTATTCTACCTTTGCTATCGTGTAGCACTACCCTGTCCTTTTCTTCCGACCATATGACCTTTACATTTCCCGATATCGCGTTCTTTAAGACCTCAGGTATTTCGTACTTATTGCCCATTACCTCATCATCCCCTTCCCCTGCTGCCTGTTGCCTAGCGTCAAAAATACATTCTATTTCAGAGTCCTCATCACTATCTGTTTTATAATCCATCTCTCCCTGGGTTTCATCTTCTTTATTATACTCTTTATCACTTATTTCCCCCCCACTTGATCCCATGGAGTCTTCATTTATGTCTAGTGTGCCCTTGTTCCCATCCTCCCCTCCCCACCCCATTCCCCCCGCAGCCTCCGTTCCTGAGCAGTAGCTATTTTTGTCTGTCAGGATGTCTTCCTCGGTGTCCCTAATTATATTTGTATTTGTTGATGTGTCCGATATGTCCATTCTTGCCTGTTCATTATCTCCTATATCTTCTGTGTCCATTGATATGTCCTCCTCTGCTCCTGGTTTATATGACGGGATTTCTTCTTCTTTCCGCTCCACTTCCTTTTCTTTCTTCTTCTCATTTGTATCCTCTATCATTTCTGAATTCTTATTTCTTATGTTAACATCAATAGGTGTTCTTTGTATTCTATTGTTCATTGTTTCTCCGTATTCCTTCAGGATTTCGGTCAGATATGCGGGATCCAATATGGCCACATCCCGTAGAGCCTTATTAAGGCGTCTGCGTGCCTTTGCTGCCATACTTCTTGCGTGTTTCCCCATTCTTAAAAAATTTCCATGGCCTAATTTGTTATTTTCTCTTTTTTCCCTTCCTTCCTTCTTCTTCTTTCCCTCTTCCCTTCCTGCTCTCTTCTTCTCCTTCCTCCCTTTCTTCCTTCCTTCCCCTCCCCCCTCCCCCTTTCCTCCTTCCCCCCCACTTCCTCCCCTCTTTCCACTCCCTCCCTTCTCTTTTTTTTTCCTTTTCCTTCCCTTCCCTTCTTTCTTTCCCCTCCCTTCCTCCCTTTTCCCTTCTTTCCCTTCCCTCCTCTCAAAGGATCGATCCCACGTCCCCCCCATATATTTATTCCACATGTGATGGTTTTGAACGGAGAGGACACAATCAGATCCTCTTAGAATATTGCTAACTACAGTTCACAGTTATATTCTAGTGCAACCAGCAATAACCCTTTTGCTCTCAATTATTGCCCCCCGTATTATATCTCTTTTCCTCATTCCTCCCTCTTCCCCTCCCTTTCCACTCCCCTCCCTTTTCTCCCTCTCCCTCCCCCCTCCCCTCCCTTTCCTTTTTCCTTCCTTCCCTTCTTTTCCCCCTTCCCTTTTTTCCCTTTTTCTTCCTTCTTCCTCCCCCCCTCCTCCCTTTTTCTCTTTTTCCACTAACGTGATTGTTATCTGTAAATCATTCCTGGTTTATTTTGCAATAGGGTTTTTTAAGAAAATCTTTCCTTGAATCATTTATGAGTTTGCACACGTCCCAGGTACGTCCTGTTACTGATCAGGACGTAAAGACGGTCTTTACGTCCTGATCAGTAACAGGACGTACCTGGGACGTTCCTGGTACGGTCTGTCGACGTCCCCGGGACGTTGTGCTGTGTGGGCTGTTCATGCGCGCAGCGTCTGGAACACAACCAAAAGCATGGGCAGTCAATGCACATATTAAGCGCATGCGTAGTGTAAGTGTGGGTATTATTGCGGACTCTTAAAGTAGGTTAACTTTAGAACCCTCGATACGGCGTTCAAATGAATGAATGTTCCTTCTTTTTTTTTAAAGAAAGGTGGGACCTTAATAATTCCATAAAAAAAATATGAGGGCGGGATAATAAGCACAGTTAATTAAAAACACAGAGATTTGTTGATCAATGTCATTGCAGGAGTTAATGCGGACATGCATGCATTACTGCGTGCCAATTACTAACGAAATACCAGTTACTACGCATGTATTACTGCCGTCTGATGTCAGGCGAAACATAACCTTAGTAGCTTTGCAGGTTACGTAGACAGAAGTGAATACGATCGGATAAGAGGTTAGGTGGCGCAGTCGTCGGTTCGCAGTAATACATGCACATGGTGTAAAGTACTGCACATAATACTGCGGTGAGAAATAAAATTTAAAACTAAAATGTAGGCGCCTGATTTACTGTTTTTCTGAAAAAATAACTCTTATTCTATCGAACAATAACGCTACATTACATGTATTACTGTTAATAACAAAAATATTGTTGCGCCGGGGTGATTTCATTACCGGCCACCCCGACGCAAAGGAATTATTGAATGGTAGACGAATACACGACACGACTATATTTGAAGGTACAGAGCAATACACGTCCGAACGCTAGGGCGTTCGGTACAAGACAGTGTTTTGGCGTCTTCCTGACAGTCTTCTCGAAGGGGTCGATCCTCTTCTGTCAGCCGCTGCGAGCACCAGCAGGCTATGCACGGGCCTATACCTGGTGCTCGCAACAATATACATGTTTTTCAAGTATGTGTTCATGACCGTCATCAAAGACTAGGTATAATAAGAGGCGTCACTCCGGGCGGAACCTTTGAAGTCCTTGCTTAACCTTGGCATTTAAATTGGTTGTCTATTTCGAGCGGGATATTCAAATCGACTAAATGTACCTTACCACATTGGCTGATTATTGCCGAAGTTTACCGCGATCATTGCCGAAGCTTAGCGATCATTGCCGAAGCTTAGCGATCATTGTCGAAGCCCAGCGATCATTGCCGAATGGGCATTTAAATTGGTTGTCTTAGTGATTTCCCCAGATTATGTCTGTCCTTGTCGAGTGACGCCTCTTATTATGTCTCCTCTTTGACCGCCATATCGGGAATCGACCAAAGTTTCGCCTTGACGAATTTCAAACTATGATAAAAGAATTAATAATAACTTTGCTGTACATATTTAGTAATAATTACCTGTAATAAAGTTTAAAATAATTTTATCGAAAATTTTCAAGAGATTATGTGGTTTCTAACATTAAATATAATCTGTTTTAGAATATCCGCAGTAATCGGGGCATCCGCAGTAATACCCACACTTACCCTATTTGTCGCTTTACACGTGCTTCTATGGTAAAGAATACCCACACAGCACAACGTCCGGCAAAGTCCCTGGGACGTCTACAGACGTCTGAAGACGTACCTGGGACGTTCCTGGGACGGTCTGTCGACGTCCCTGGGATGTTGTGCTGTGTGGGTACATTACCAGGAATGGTAAAGTTGTTAGTATGGCAAAGTATTCGAAAATAAGAATTGCTTTTGTTCGAGAAAATATTTGAATATATTAAATTGTGAAAATCGAGAAACTACATTTGAGTACTTTTGAAAAGTTGGGAGACATTCAAAGGATTAAAAAACACATTTTCGTACAAGTTACTCGTAGAATTTTACAATCCTAATAATATAATAAATGCGAAAGTGTGGTTGGATATTTTTTACTCAATCACGTCGCAACTACGCAACAGATCTTTCTGAAATTTTGTATACACGTAGGAATAACATATATGATACTTTCTATCGCGTTTTTTTAAACGAACCGGTCAAATTGTGCATAATTCTCTCTAAAATATCTGGGGTAGCATATCTATATGTTATATTTTCTGTCACTTCGAGAGACAAATACGCATGCGCGCATGAACTGCACGCTTCATGCGCTAGAGGTGGGAGAATTCTAGGGAATCGTATGCGCCACTATTGCGTATTTTGGCGATGATTTTAGGAACGGAACGCGGGTTGATGCCCGTGGAGCGCTGAACCGCTCTGCCACAGCCAACTCTACTACTAGCCGTGCTGAAAGCAAAACAGCAACACCGCGGGAGACCGGTTTCGACATAGGATATATATCTATATATATATGTATATATAGATATATCCCTGTGTCGAAACCGTTCTCCCGCAGTGTTGCCATTTTGGCTTCAGCACGGCTAGTAGTAGAGTCGGCTGTGGCTCTGCTCGTGAAATGTGTGGGAGTTTTAAATAAAATAAAATAGTTTCACTGGCAAAACTTCAATATATTTCCTTAATGATTTTAAGAGATCGTTAAATTGAGAACAAGTTGGGACTTTTCAATCGAGAGTCAAAATCGTTCTGACTTCCCGGAGTCCTCCGTCGTTGCTCCTTCCCTTGAGCGTCCTCCCAGTCCTTAGGCCAATCAGGATAAGGGATGAGCCGGATTCAAAGGGTAGGCTGTGCCGTGGATGTCCGTCCGCCCCCGCGAATCGACGTCCATCTTTCCCTCCGTCTTCGGGTGGTGGTGGAAACTCGGTGGAAGCGCGCTTTTCCGTTACACAGCGGGGTGCCCACGTGGGAAGAGAAAGTTAGGCTCTGCTCCGAGAATCGAGCGAACAACCCTTGAAAGAAATTTATGACTTCCTTCGCGTCAATCGACACTGCTAAAAGACTAACAAAGGACAAGGCCCTCTCAAGAGATTACGTAACTTAGAAGAAATTCGCGATTCGTTTCGGGTCTGTTAATTGGTGTCCTCTTCCTGTTTTCGAGCTCTGTCTAAGATCTTTCCCACGTATGCCACCCGCATCGCGCATCCTTAATAATACTTTCTCAATCATGCGCATACATCTGCTTTCAAATTTCGCTCCTAATTTACCTATAAATTATATATATTTCTGTGGCTACGTTCAAGCGATAGCGTAACACCACCAACGCAACCAATGCACGCATACATAGACTGAAACGGAACGGTTTTCTCTGCAGTCTATGCGCATAATACGTGAATTGGAACACAGCCTTTATTTTCTGCACTTGCTGCACGCATTATGAGCTAGAAGTTGGAGGATTCTAGGGAATTCTACGAAATTGGTACTGCCACAGCCAACTCTACTACTAGCCGTGCTGAAAGCAAAACAGCAACACCGCGGGAGTCCGGTTTCGACATAGGATATATATCTATACATATGTATATATAGATATATCCCTGTGTCGAAACCGGACTCCCGCAGTGTTGCCATTTTGGCTTCAGCACGGCTAGTAGTACCCACACAGCACAACGTCCGGCAAAGTCCCTGGGACGTCTACAGACGTCTGCAGACGTCCCAGGTACGTCTTGTTACTGATCAGGACGTAAAGACCGTCTTTACGTCCTGATCAGTAACAGGACGTACCTGGGACGTTCCTGGTACGGTCTGTCGACGTCCCCGGGACGTTGTGCTGTGTGGGTATTCTTCCATGTTTCAATTTCTTTTAGTCGCAGTTCCCACACAGCACAACGTCCCAGGGACGTCGACAGACCGTCCCAGGAACGTCCCAGGTACGTCTTGTTACTGATCAGGACGTAAATACCGTCTTTACGTCCTGATCAGTAACAAGACGTACCTGGGACGTTCCTGGGACGGTCTGTCGACGTCCCTGGGACGGTATTTACGTCCTGATCAGTAACAAGACGTACCTGGGACGTTCCTGGGACGGTCTGTCGACGTCCCTGGGACGTTGTGCTGTGTGGGTTATCAGCTCAGCTACAATCGTCGCATCAGCCGATACATTTCCCGATAGAAAATTTATTTCACACGCATTGATACCAACGCTTTTTCAACAGTGTAAGAATAAATGTGAACAAAAAGTAAAAAATGCTGTTAAAGTTTCTGTAACAACCGACACATGGACATCAAAGAATTTAGAAGGCTTCATAGCTATTACTGCCCACACAGCACAACGTTCCTGGGACGGTCTGTAGCCGTCCCTGGGATGTTGTGCTGTGTGGGATTCCATGTTTTGCCCACAATTTAAATTTAATAGTAAAATCAAGTTTAAATAGCGATATTATAGATTCATTGATTAATAAATTAAGAACAATACGCATATATTTATTACTTATTAATTTTTTTCATATTTATACTATGTCGAGATTAATCATATTAAGTTTTTATACCTATATTTATATAAAATTTCTATGTATGTATTTATCCCACACAGCACACGAGGTCCCGAGGACGTCCGTTTTAGGTCCCTTCTAGGTCCGTAGGTCTGAAGGTCCCGGTTGGTAACAAAACGTCCCTGGGACGTCCGTGGGCGGCTTTGGGACGTCTATAGACGATTTTGGGACGGTTTTGGGACGTCGTGTAACTACAGTGGCGCCATCTGTGCAAAGTCCTAAATACGTCCCTGGGATGCGCTTGGGACGGGCCTTGGGACGTGTTTGGGACGGGCCTTGGGATGTGTTTGGGACATGTTTGGGACGTATTTGGGACGGGCTTGGGACGTGTTTGGGACGGGCCTTGGGACGTGTTTGGGACATGTTTGGGACGTATTTGGGACGGGCTTGGGACGTGTTTGGGACGGGCTTGGGACTTATTTGGGACGGGCTTGGGACGTTTTAAGACGTCGAGTGCTACCTGCTATATAGGCGTCATCTATAGAACGTCGTCTATACTATGAGGTGCATTTCAGTTTCAAAGGATATTTCAGCGAAAGTGTATTATCGACTCCTTATTTGAAGACTGGACGTAGCGCCCTCTGCTTACGGACAGCGTCCAATTCAAGAACTACTCTAAAACGGATTGAAATGTTGAAAGATTTGTTTGGAGCGAGAGTTCGAAACAGGCGGCAGGTGTAGAGGTGTGCGAATTTCTTTCCTAAAATCTATGCGGGGAATGAGGAGTCATATGGACCCGAATATGGTACATCCTGAGGGTTTGTATATATATATATATATATATGTAGGGTCTAAATTAGGCTAAATGCATTGGGACGGTGTTGAAGACGGTTATCGATACGATTAAAATAAAATGAAATTTGATAAAAATGTATTTCCATTTATTTCGTTACAGTACACTACAAATTATATCATCCACTGCATTACACTATGTGTGTTTACAAATATTGAAAAACTACAATACTACAATATTATTATTCTATTTGTTATAAATTATAAATTAAATTATTCTATTTCTATAATCAAATTGCTCGTGCGTGCATGCGCGAAATGACTATAGAATGCACCTAGAATGAGTAGTGGATACACCTGTAGTTGGTTGGAATATACAAATCAGAATATACAAAGTGTACACAGAATACACATATCGCGTACGCACTTAAAATATATATACAATACATGAAATATATAAATCTAACATATGTTAGTGTACATAATACACATATCGGATTTTACAAAAATATACGGTAGTGATAGAGTAGTAGATACACTACACAGTGGCAGACAAACATATAGCAATCAATGCAGCACACAATGATTGCAAATTGCCATCATCACTTTACATTATATTTACAACATATATTTTAGTCATATTTAGTAAATTAACATCCCACACAGCACAACGTCCCGGGGACGTCGACAGACAGTACCAGGGACGTACCTGGGACGTCTGCAGACGTCTGTAGACGTCCCAGGGACTTTGCCGGACGTTGTGCTGTGTGGGATGAGTCTAACGATATAGCAATATTCATCAAAACATGTAGTAAATGTATTGATTCATTGCATGATCAAGAATTTAACTCATGAAAGTCTGGCTGGGTAAAGTTAGAAACCCCTACGTGCTTTGTAGAGATCTAGAAACAGTCTAATTTATTCATCCTAACCCACACAGCACAACGTCCCAGGGACGTCTACAGACGTCTGCAGACGTCTGCAGACGTCCCAGGGACTTTGCCGGACGTTGTGCTGTGTGGGAACTGCTTTTCAAATAGTTTTACTAGTTTATAATGTCCTATGTATTATCTACTAAATTAGATTGTCCTAAGTTTACGTAAGGTGTTTAATTTTAGTGATTTTAAATGTGCCATGCGGGGAGCAAATTCCTCTAAAGTAGACGTTTGTGAAATGGACATTAATAATTTTTGTAATTGGGAAAACTTCACTGCTCAGCACAAATTAAAAAGAAATTCTCCTAAATCATAGATTCATGATTTTGTATCTGTGCAATTCACAAGAGGGGAAAAATCTTGAAATATAAAAATGATTTTTCTGCTGAATTTAAGGAGTTAAATTTTCTTAATGCGAAAACAATGAAAACTAAGTTATGAAAACCAAAAGCCAGAGTTCAATGTAAAGGAATTTCAGCAGAGAGAAAAGAAAATTTAATTACGAAATTGTAATCAATCGCCTTGCCTTTTGGGAATCATTAAACGTGTCTGATTATTAACTTTAAATCGTTATGTTCCTGTCTATGTTTAATTTGTTCGTATGTTTGTTGTAAGTTGTATGTATATGTTTATTTTTAACTACCTAATTTATGCCAATGTTATTTCTGTTTTAGTTGTACATTTAAAAGTATGAATTAAACCCGATTTCAAGTGTATGCTATATTAAAATATCCTATCTTACCTACTTGGTTTACTAAGTTAAAATATCCTATCTGGAACTAATCCCAGATAGCACACCTCGTCTTAGAGACGTCTAGTTTATGTCTATTTTAGGTCTGAACGTCTTGATTTGTAACAAGACGTCTTTAAATCGTCTTTAAGACGCCTTTTGGACGTCTTTAAGACTTTACCAGACGTTGTGCTATCTGGGATGTTCAATCCTAATCCATGCGCTTAAAGACGTACCCGGGACCACTTTTTTTGTAATATTCGTCATTCAGAGGATCTATATAAGCCGTACGTGGGAAATTCAGGACGTCCCCGGGACGTTTTGAGGACGGTTGTTGAGTCCGAATCCAGGCGCTTTAAAAGACGTACCCGGGATGACTTTTTTGCTAACATTCGTCCTTCAGAGGACGTATATGAGCCGTTCGTGGGACATTCGGGACGTCTCCGGGACGTGCGGTACGTCTGGGACGGACGTCCCCGGGACGTTTTGAGGACGATTGTTCAGTCCGAATCCAGGCGCTTTAAAAGACGCACCCGGGACAAATTTTTTGGTAACATTCGACCTTCAGAGGACGTATATAAGCCGTTCGTGGGACATTCGGGACGTCCCCGGGACGTACGGTACGTCCGGGACGTACGTCCCGGGGACGTTTTGAGGACGGATGTGTGCTGTGTGGGTATATATTATATGTTATTTTCTAGATAGATTTATATTTTATGGAATGAAGTCTACAGAAATTTAAAATTAAATTTACCTATGCAATTCATCATTATTAATTTATTCATTATAATTCACTGATCCTCCTTATTCCTTTAATATGTGCGATGTAACTCGCTCGCATTTCTGTTTTGACGTCGTTAATATAGAATATTAGAACCAATCAGAAGCGATCACTGTTCTGCCTGCATCAATCAGAGGCGATCACGGATCACCGTTCTGCCTGCACCAATCAGAAGCGATCATGTATCACTGTTCTGCCTGCACCAATCAGATACGAAAATCACGGATCACTGTGAAAAGTCACCGTAATTGGGAACGAACATGATCGGATCACTCGTGATTCACAAATCATGGTTCTAGCCAACACTAGATGCTAAGACTTGATTTTTTCCCTTTGGAGGTTATGTTCCCCGTGGTGTGCTCTTGATTAGTGAAATAAAAGTGGCATCGCACCGAGTTAATAATTGTTGACCAAAGAAACTATGAATAAATAGTGTTAGAATAACATTTTTTTAAAATGAACAGTTTAGTCAGGTTACGTTCGTTGATGAAATTCTTAAGTAACCGGCATGTACACACTGCAAAGTACGTCTTGGATGCCGAAAATAGACAATTATATGAAGATATTTTTCCTAATATCTGTGTGTAAGTATTCTAAACAAGTAGTTTAATTTAAATATTCTTTTTTTTTCATCAGGAAGGGAAAACAAATCTTTTGTTACCAATTATTATATTACGTTGATTAGAAAATAATCTTTAACTCCTGGACTAACTGTGACTTATTGAAGCATATTTTTAGGAAAGACATACAGAAGTTATGGAAAAATCCTCCGCAATGCGTCTACGCAGGATTCGATCCAACTGCAGAAAGTTTACACATTGGAAATTTGTTAATTCTCATTAATCTTTTACATTGGCAACGTTGTGGTCATGAAGTGATTATCGTATTGGGAGGCGCGACAGGCGTGATTGGTGATCCAAGCTATCGAACATCAGAACGTATCGAAATAAAACAAACAGTGCTGGGAGAAAATCTAAAATCCATAACAAATGATATAAACACTATCTTTACTAATCATGAGAGATATTTCAGTAAGGGTTTACATAACTTGATTCCTGTAAAGATATGTAACAATTTAGACTGGTACAATAATATAAATATACTCTCCTTTATCAGCGAGATTGGGAAGTATTTTAAAATGGGCGCAATGCTTGGCCGTGCCTCTGTACAGTCTAGGTTACATTCCGAAACTGGGATGAGCTTCACAGAATTCAGTTACCCACTTTTCCAAGGGTACGACTGGCTACATTTACAACGCACATACAATTGCAACTTCCAAATTGGAGGTCAAGATCAAATGGGAAATATAGTAGCTGGATATGATCTAGTAACTAGATACATTAAGCAACAAGTTTATGGATTAACATTACCATTAGTCACGGCCGAAGGTGGAAAAAAATTTGGAAAGTCTACTGGAAATGCAGTCTGGCTCTCACCTTCAAAGTCCTCTAGTTTTCAGCTGTATCAGTACTTCATTAGGACACACGATTCCGATGTAGAAAAGTTCCTTCAACTTTTTACATTTATACCTTTACATCACATCAAAGCAATCATTGAAGATCATATTAAAAATCCCGATCTTAGGAGGGCGCAGAAAATTCTTGCAGAGAAAGTTACAGTATTGGTTCATGGCGGTGAGTTAATAGTTCATGAATATGCTTAATGGGTAGACTTGTCGATTAGCATGACCATCACCGATTTCAATGACCTTGAAATATGTTGTAGGGGGCATGATTCTGAACAACTTTTTCCTATACATGTAACCGTCGGTCGGCCTTACTTCCTAAAATATGCGCAAAGAGCCTTGGTAAACTTTTCCTCATGGATTTGAAGGAAATTTTTTTAATCACCTTACTACGATCGCCTCTCTGTACAGTATTTCTGTTCACTTACTCCGACACAACGCATTTCACTTTCCAACTTGTCCCGGATATTAGTATTGGTTTGGGCTAGATGAGTGTGGCGAGGGGCGCGCGCGCTTGCGGGCGCGTAAAGCATGGTAACGTACCGATGTGAGTTTAACTAAATATAATTTTCTCGTTAGAAAAAGAGTGCTTTCAAGAACACCTGTTTGATATCCCGTCTATGTTCAGCGGCGCTCTGGTTCTAAAACGTAATTTTTTGCAATCTTATTTTTAACATCCCGAAGCTCACATCGGTTCGCCACCATGCTTTACGCGCCCCCCTCGCTTGTCTAACCGAAACCAATACTAATACCCAAGACAAGTTGGTAAGTGGAAAGTGTTGTGTTGGAAAAAGTCAACAAAAGTACTGTGGAGAGAGGCGATCGTGGTAAGGCGATTAAAAAAAAAATTCTCTTCAAATCCATGAGAAAAAGTTTACCAAGCTTTTGTGCGTATATCTTAGAAAGTAAAGCCAACTGCCGGTTACCTATTTCAATTGTTTGTTTTCTTTTCTCGTCGAAAACAAACAAATGTTACTCGCCGTCATGCGATGCTTCTGTCGCGCTCCGAAATTTTAAGTAACGATTTTTGCAAATATCTCGGAAACTAAGGTCGGTATCAAATATATTGGCCGGTGAGTTTGTTTTCCCGATCAGCGATCGAGGAGAAATCAACCACCACCATCTGACGATCAGAGAGAGAGCGAGAACGTTGAGAAAAGGAGCATCGAGCAGGCAAGCGGTATGGTGGGAGAATACCCCTCACGAAACTCACCGGCCAATATATCTGATACCGACCTTAGGGCCGACCGACGGTTACATGTATAGAAATAAGTTGTTCAGAATCATGCCCCCTACAACATATTTCAAGGTCATCAAAATCGGCGATGGTCATGCTAATCGACAAGTCTACTGCTTAATGATAATTTCTTTAATCGTGTCGCTTCATATCATTTATTAATCACACGTTATTTTTTTTTTTTGTAGAAGAGGGATTAGTTGCAGCAAGAAGAGCTTCTGCAATCCTTTACGACAAATCTATCGAATCTTTGGCAAAGGTGAATGCGAACGATCTATTACAGCTATTAGAAGGTGCTACTATAGCGGAACTTATGCCCGAACCTGGTATCAGTGTTCATGATTTAGCTATGAAGGCAAAGTGTTTCCCCACAGAACGTGATGCGAGAAGAATTATCGCGGCTGGTGGTTTTTATATTAATTACCAGAAAGCTACGAATACAGAGGAGGTTATTGTGCCTGGAATACATATATTGAGCAACAATGTGACGCTACTCAGGGTTGGGAAAAAGACTTATCATATTGTACGGTGGCTGTGAAGTATGTTTACAATTTAAAGAATTGTTTCTAAATTATTCCAACTTAGAGAAGTCGAAACTTGTGTAGAATAAGTAATTTTAGTTTGTAAATATTAAAACAATAATTTTCAATAGATGAGTTGTTTCACGTATCTTGACAATTGTGTCTTAGAAACTATCCCTTTTACTACACCTCATGCAAAATTAATCGGTCCTTTAAATCGGGCCACTCACAGATAAACACTATGCTATATTGTCAGAGAATCTCTAACATAAACTCTTTTTGTATTGTAGAAACGTATGGTTACAGCATGCAATACAATTAGCAACTCAAATATTTTGATTAATTCTATTAATTTTAGTGTCCAAGTACACTTGTACATTTTTCTTCAATATATGAAACTTGTATATTATTATTATATAAAATCACATTATATATAGAAATTTTATATAAATATAGGTATAAAAACTTAATATGAATAATCTCGACATAGTATAAATATAAAAATATATAATCATATTACGTCTGTGGAATACCAGTTCTCGTTCGATCACTGAAGTCAAGCGGCGTTTAATATTACTTGGCGCTTAGTATTACTTGGGTGGATGCCCGCTTGGGAATATCGCGTTTTGTTAACATAATTTCTTTTTCCTTGCGTTTCGATTTTACTATTTGTAGTTGTGACCAGTTATGGCTATGTTTCCCACGTCCACACAATTAAATTGTAGATCTGTTCAAAACTGCTGTTAGGAACTTAGCATTTCCGGAAATCTAAAATTAGCGCTTCTCTCATCTTCCTGGAAAGTTTCACCGATGGAAAATAATTGAACAAATCGAACAAATTATTTAGATTTAATTGCTAGCAAGGCAGAGTCTAGAAATGGAATAATGAAGAAGAGTCTAGAAATGGTTCATAACAGCTGTACTTGCCATTCTTCCAAACTGTCCCTCTTAAATAATATGACCCAAGACTCGATAGCTATACGGGTGTATGTAGCTTCCTTCGAGTTAGACATTAGCTGATTCCCAGGGCACATATGCCTTAACCCAAACATAAACCCTCCGAAAGCATTAGTATTGGGTTATATACCTTTAAAACACATGGTTTCTTTTGTAGAACTTCAAAAACATCCACCCATATGTTCGAAACGAACCGTGGAACCAAATGAGACTATTAGAGAAGGGCTTATTTGTAATGTCATTTAAAAAAAATGGTGGGGAAAGGTCTTGGGAAGCCAATTAATCTCCCATTAAGTATAGCTGGCATTGATTTACTCTATTCCTAAAAGATAGTTACACCCTCTCCAATGTTGTAGAAGTAATTTATTGACAGGCATCCCTAAAGACCGTCACGCATTTTGGCGCAGCGCGGCGATACGAAAAGAAAGAAGAAAAAAGGTTATAAACAATTGATTCTTACGGAGCCGCGCACACTAGACCGAAGCGCAGTGAGAATTTATTAATTATTATTAATTTCTCTGATTCGCTTTGTCGCACCTGGCTTCGCCAAAATGCGCTTAAACGTTAATAAGATTTTTCATATCCCATCCAAAGTCTCCAGATTTGACATCTACAGACTTTTTCCTGTTGGGTTTCATAAAAGATCAAGTTTATCGATAAAAACCCACTACCCCTGATATTATGACGTCCATCCCAGGCCCGAAATAAAGGGGGGGGGGGGCTGCAGCCTCGGGCTTCACTTTCCAGGGGCCCCCCTTCTAAGCGATTAGCTCACTGCCTGCCCCTGGTCTACCACGGGGGCCCCACGAAGGTTTGATAGCCCCCGACCCTAAAAATCTTAATTCGGGCCTGGTCTATCCGAATAAAAACACGCAGTTGTATTTATAAAAACAAGGGTCACTTTGAAATTTCGAACGCACGTCCACATATTTAAGATTTGTGACCATCACACGATGTCTCCGTCGAAAGAAAGTAAATTTTAAAACGATAATATACAACATACCATTTTTTATTTAACGTATTGATAACTGAAAATTATAAAAATACAATTTTACATGATTACATTAAAGAATCTTCTGAACGAATGTATTCTCCTATGTCAGCTTGGTGGAAACATATTGTTGCCGTTGGATCTGCATATTTGCAGTCCATTGTACTTTTTGCTGTGACACCGAAACCCTGAAATAATTACAATTATTTCATTTAGTACAAAAGTACTCCAAAGGCATTGATGTTTACACGTGACACTTCACTCACCAATGGTATGTCATTTGTGGAGAAAACAACCACTCCTTGATACTGAGATGTGTTTTCGGTAATTCGACTTAAGCCACCTTTGGAAACGTGGTGTCCATATAAGAACTGTTGTTCAGCAGAGGGTTTGAGCCAGATTTTATGCTGAAAAAGAAAATCTAAATATTTATAAAAGTTTCAAGAACATTGTAATTATAAATTTAATAAATATGTTTAATATTTATATAAGATAGTATGATTTTATTTATTTTATATTATCTCAATTGCTTTTTACTCAATTTACACATACCAGTAGTAAATTTTTAAATTTTGATCAGTAGAGAATTTTCAAATTAACCTTTTAATCGATGAAATGAAGATAAATTTTATTAACACCAAAATTTTAAGGGATATTAAGCACGATTAGATACTACTCTATTGCATTAAGTATTTAAAAGAAACTATTATACTGATGGGGTTTTAAAAAAGTGTTGTGTTACTCTTTCAAAAATAATAAAGTAAAGAATGCAAATAACTGAAAAAATTAAGAGGTCATGCTCAGTCAGGAGGCTGAAAAAAAGGGTGGTATTTGGAAATTTTTTACTCAAAAGCTATAACACGTTTCTCAAATAATCTTTTGTCCTTTTAAGGATTGCATCTAGTACCGTGCATCGTAATTTTTTTATTTAAATATATTTATCAATAACTGAGTTATTGTCCATCAATCGAAGGTTAATCTACAATAAAAAATTCCAAAGAATTTACTTATTATATTATATTATCTAGTCTTTGAACGAAGGATTTTTGTATCCGATTTAAAAATCAACCATTTTTTCCCAAATCTATATTTCGAAAAATCCTTTGTTCGAATACTAGATAATACAATATAATAAGTAAATTATTTTGAATTTTTTATTTTAGATGATCGACTTTTGAGCAGCAGTGGTCACCACAGAAGCCTTTTTTGAGAGAACCCTCGAGTGATGGACAGTAACCTAGTTAGTGATAAATATTTTTAAATAAAAAAATTACGATGCACGGTACTAGATGCAATCCTTAAAAGGAAAAAAAATTTTTTGAGAAATATGTTATAGCTTTTGAGTAAAAAATTTCCAAAGATCACTTTTTTAGGCCTCCTGACTGAGTATGACCCCTTAAGAGAAACTAAGGTAACGGTATAGATAGAGGGAACCTCACGGATTTTGACGCCCATGAAATATGTTGTCAAGGACGTCATTCTGAACAACTTTTTCCTCTAAACTTTTTGGCGGTCGACCTTGGTTTCCGAGATATTTGCGAAAAACTTCTATTCATTTATTCCGACACAACGGACACAGCGATCAACTTGAGGTGGTTGGTCATCTGGGGGATGTGTTTATTCCCGTCTCTAGACACCTCGGGGCGCTTCGAGGTGGATAGCACGTGGAGGTGTGATTGAAAAAAAGAAAATAATTTTTTTCAAAAAGAATGTAATTGTTTACAATCATATTACTACGTGCTATCCAATATGTGTCTAGAGGTGTCTGGAGACGGAGATAAACACATCCCCCAGATGACCAACCACCTCAAGTTGATCGCTGTGTCCGTTGCATCGGAATAAATCAACCGAAAGATCGACATTGTATTCTACCTATACGTACGTGTTCGTAGCAGCACAGCATTCGGCGATGTTCTGTGTGACTATCTCGGAAACTACTGCCGTGCGACGGTAACATATATAGGAAAAAGTTGCTCAGAATCTTGCCCTTAATAACATATCCAAAAATCATTGAAATCGGTGAGGGTGGAAAACTTCTAAATAATTACCAAAGATTTTTGCAATTTTTTCGGAAACTAAGGTCGACCGCCAAAAAGTTTAAAGGAAAAAGTTTTTCAGAATGACGTCCTTGACAACATATTTCAAGGACGTCAAAATCCGTGATGTTGCCCTTTATCTATACCATTACCGAAAATAATGTACTTACCTGGGCATATGGGGCCAGATGATATAACGCAGTAATGTGTAGTCTGAATTTTCCTGATTTTGTAAATTTCCCAATGCACGTTCCAAAACTCACTAGCCGATCTGGATTTACCATACTTGCCAGAGGCAAGATCTTTTCAGAAACATAATATACTCTGCCTTTCTTTTCACGAAAGCAATAAATACCATCTGGACGGTCGATTAATACTTTTACATTGTTACCGATGCTGAAAAATATGATTTATACATGATGCATAATGATTATTATGTATATTTTGCAAGGAAGACAAAAGAATAAGCTGAAGATGTGGAATAAATTTGTTCTTTATGACGGGTCATATACAATTTTTATTAATATTATTATCATAATTATAATATTTATTCTCATGGCTACTAGTTATCAAAAGTTACATTTCAGTCCTTGTACGAGGTAAAAACTACGCGATACTTACTACTTTGCTAATTTTTCTAGGACGAGCTTGGTTTTTTCTTCAGTTAAACGTTTCATTCTGCCGTATTGTGTGTTCAAATTATAAACATGCTTTTGTATACAGAGTGATAGAAATACACATGGAATCTAAATAGATATAATATGTGATCAGAATTGATTAAAACTAAATTTATTTAAAATGTTATAATTCAGTAATTTATTCCTTTTATTTGCGAACTTTTCATTAAATTTTAATCATTAATACGTTATGCCGTAAAGTCTTTAATTATAGAATTCATTGAAAGAGGTTAAGGTACTATTATTTATCTGTGATGGGAAACCTGTAATAATTTTCTATAATGTTTCGTAAACATGGCAAACTTAACGGCATGTAGCGTAAACTCTAGAGGCGCGAAGTGTGAACGGTGTGAACCTGACTACCTAAATGTGTACATGTCGAAAGGGAATGGACGCGTTATTTAAAATCCTGAGAATTACAAATTTGTATTTAGTTTAAATTCTGTTTTTGTTTTAAAGTATTAAAGTTTATATCCTTGTTCAATGTTTAAATTGTTCCTTTTCTGTGTAGTTTTATTAGAAACTAAGCGTTTTGCGAGCAGAGTGCCTTAGTGCCCCACGGGCATCAACCCGCGTTCCAATTCCTCGCGAGGTAAAAGGCAGCGCTATAGGATATTTCAAATACATCATTTACGATTCATCGTTTTTATTTTCATTGAAATAAAATCACTAATGTATGAATGATATCCCACACAGCACAACGTCCCAGGGACGTCGACAGACCGTCCCAGGAACGTCCCAGGTACGTCTTGTTACTGATCAGGACGTAAAGACCCACACAGCACAACGTCCGGCAAAGTCCCTGGGACGTCTACAGACGTCTTCAGACGTCCCAGGTACGTCTTGTTACTGATCAGGACGTAAAGACGGTCTTTACGTCCTGATCAGTAACAGGACGTACCTGGGACGTTCCTGGTACGGTCTGTCGACGTCCCCGAGACGTTGTGCTGTGTGGGGACCGTCTTTACGTCCTGATCAGTAACAAGACGTCCTGAGGACGTCTGTAGACGTCTGTAGACGTCCCAGGGGCTTTGCCGGACGTTGTGCTGTGTGGGATGTGTCTTACAAAAAGTTAATGCAGAAATATTTAATTTTCGGATGCATATGCAATATTGAAGTTGATGCATTGAGGTTATCCTTTGCATTAGTCATCAGTGACGACCGCACTGGTTCGCAACAAGATTTAAATATAAAAGCCATGGACCTGAAGGACAGTGCATAAGCAAGGCTTACGCACGCGGGGGTTGAAGCGAAAGACGGAAGGGGAATTGACCTCTTCCAGCCGCTTTTCAAGGGATGACTGGTGGTGCCATCTGTGTCATACCGTTTAAAATTTCTTCTAACAAAACAATGTAAATTTGATTATTCGTGCATTGAATGCCGTGGAAGTCACTGGTGACAATGTTGCGGGGCCGGCTGGTAATCTCGTTGGCCTCAGCGAATTTGCGAGTTGCGATCCTCGCTCTAGCGGCGTTTAACGCAAGCTCTTAAAGCACGAAGTTTGAATAGAAAAGAGTTAAGGATGAACTTTGCAATATTAGAAATTTGTCGTCGCCTCCTCCCTAAACGCTTAAAAACATAAAATATTTGTATTAATAAAACAGGACGTACGAAGAAGCCTGTTTCTTCGCCTCGCATTTGATTTCCGACGTTGTAACGCTCTAGACGTGTCATAATAAATCCAATCCTATCAATCCTTAAATATCCTTGCCTTATTTCTCGTTCTTAAATAGTATTATTAAATCGTTTGACAATTAAATTAGTTCAGTTTATTCAGTTTTATTCAGTTCTAAGTTATTCGTTACAAAACATTTCATTCATTTAACTTCACAC
The DNA here is from genome assembly GCA_963971345.1 of Andrena flavipes. Classification (NCBI taxonomy): domain Eukaryota; kingdom Metazoa; phylum Arthropoda; class Insecta; order Hymenoptera; family Andrenidae; genus Andrena; species Andrena flavipes. The sequence continues at coordinate 47,335,122 of OZ020479.1, read as the reverse complement.
GTTCGCGAGCAAAGCTCTTCAGGGCTCCACGGACAGCGGACCATACAGAAATTCCCTGAGGTCAACGAGATTACCAGCCGGCCCTGCAACAAAGCACAGTAATAGGGACATATACACTAGTGAAATTACGTAATAATCACCATGGGTCGGTAGTATTTCCCCTAGGTTTAGTAGCAAGATGAACCGTACGATGGTGCCATGGTAGGCGCTTGCGTGCTAGGCCAACTAAAGATGGCGCCTTGCGGTGTTCTACCATTTGCATCTTGCTGGGCCGGCGGCGTGCGTGAAAACCATTCCCACTGAGAGTCAGCCTTGTTCCACCGTGTTCGACGAATATGCCCACTTAAAGCAGGCAGCCGCGACTGCCCGCTTATTAGTGCGAGTCTCTGTCTTTCCGTGTGCACAAACGAAGTAAAACAACGGTCCTGTGTGATCTACCTTGTGCCTTCTTCCTCCATCGACTCGTTCTCAATCACCACATCCTCGGCCCTCCTTCAGGTATGTATATCGTCACGATTTTCATCGTTTCTGCAACTATAGCAGCTCCCTATTGTCGAACATTTCACATTAGTGTAAAATTTCTGTCACTTTTCCGACATGGGATGACAGGGGAACCGTTCGTTCCTCATTTTACTCTCCGCGAATCGAAACCGCCCGTGAAAGTTTGAAATTACCGATTGATATGTATTAACCGCGTAACACAAGAACTGTCTGCGTGCTTAAATTTTAATTCTTTTTTCAATCACTCTGTTTCATGCTTCTGTGCGAACCTTCCATTCGTACCTTGTTAACATTCCTTACAATAATGACATAGTACTTTATGCACTTGATATCATTTTATCTGATGTTTTTTTTATCTTGTACCTTCTCTTCAATTAGACGCTTACTCTTTTTCGTATGTGTTCTCTGTCATGCCTTAAAGTGGATTAAATTTTATTAGCTTTAAAATGCATTAGTTCATCCCTACAATCAATTATTTACTGTGTACTTATATCTTATGTGTTATTACAGTTTTAATTATATTTTGTATATTGTTGTTCTTTTACGTATTTGTAGTCGACTTTATCTTTTTGACGAAACGTTATGGTATTCTTTTTCTTTCTAGTGTCTTATGGTTTTGTTTTGTTTAATTGTGCGTGCTAAATAGATGTATTATTTTCAAATTAATCGCGCAAGTGACATTTGTTAAGGATACGTTCATGTTGTCGTTATTATTCTGGCCTCGGTCATTTATTAATTGCTTTTTTTAATTCACAATTCCATAAATGTACTAACAAGCCAGGTTCACGGTCCGTGAACATTCTTCAAAGCAAAGCGAAAGAAATAAAGAAAGAAAATAGCGAATTCTCCTGTAACACCATTTTACAATAAATTGCTAGGTTTAAAGATGCGAAAATTATACGTGCAAGTCCAATTGTATTCCCACCCGAATTCCGTTATAAAGTAAACAAACGATCGACAGTATACGAATGACACTGAAATCCAGTAATTTAAATTAATTCCGAAGAAACATCACCAACGTTACTAACCAGTAAGGATATTTTCATTACTCGTAACTGAATTTACATGAGTTTGAATTACCGCGAAACTCGCCAGCATTATTGTAGCACAATAATATAATTTAAAATTAAACGCGTGGTATGATTTGCCGGTAATGGAGTTTTATGTGAAAAATTTCCGATATCTAAAATAATTGCATCGCGATTTCAAGAATATTTCTATGTACGTTTTGATAAATACTCTGAGTTTATCGCGTAGGATACTCTACCGCGTGCGTGTAACAGTTTTTATCGACATTGCGTGGCGGTACCCCCTCCGTATTCCCGTAAACACAAGTTACGTACACATGTTTGAGAAACGCACGTGGTTACGATTAACCGTGCCCAAAACTACCAAAGTTCACACGCCACGCTGTTAATAAACAGCATTATCAAGCTGCCTTATTAGGCACTGCACCCGATAACTTCTGTGTAACAAGCAATGGGTTACGCACTATAATTTTGTACTTCTACACGTGCTCGAGGTCATTTTATATTATCTCTAACGATAATGGACCGGTGAATATTTCCTCATTTTTGGATAATTTCTATTTTTTTTTTCAAGTCTTTTAAAATCGTTCTTACTGTTTTTATCACATGTTTTCGAACGAGTTGCGTGTCTTAATATTTATAAAATATTTCTTCGCGGGACCGCATACTTTGGTGACTCCTTATTATCGTAGACATCGTTTTGTTTCGTAAGAGACTTTGTAATCTGCAGTTTTTGATTCCGCGTTACCGCACATATTGCATGTCTATCTATTGTCGAGTCAACGTGTTTAAACGATCTGAGCATACATTCGCAGCTTATTTCTTCAGCGAAAAAATATTTTTTACAAATTACATTCAATGTATTGTGTCTGTTGTTTTTAAACTTGAGAGTCATTGACGCGGATCTTATATATTATAAAACATTTTAGAACGATTATAGTCGTTCTACTTATTACGAAAAACTGTGATTAATTATCATCCACCCGCGGCACAGTGGTGCGCTGTACATAAGAATCGCGGAAGATATCTCGTAACCTCAGTGTTTTTTAATATTTTTGAACATGTAATTTTTTTTTAATATTATTTATTAGTAGTCAAATATTATATGGACAGTAATATTAACAAACTTAATACATATTACAAATAAAGTAGCAAGCATTCGGTGCAGAAAAATCATATATGATACTTTTGTACTAATAATTACGTCTTATTCCATAAACAATACATTGGTTAGCTTTAGACACAAAATATAACAGAGTGATTTTTATCACAGTAACGAAATAACGCAATAACATATCACATTGGAATATTGAAATTTCGCAATAAGGTAATAAAGTTATTAAAGTAGTACTATTTGTACGTGTGGGTTTCGTAAATATTATATTAAGCAATCATACGCGTTTATGTGCAATAAAGTATATGTAAGTTATATCTTTTAAAGTCTGAATTTATAAATGTAAAGATTAGTACATATTAGTAAACAATTATCAAATATGTGTTTTCTGTAACGATTGTGATGACAATAATTGATTAACGATTTTTATTGCTATTTTATTAGTTTTCTCTATTTAATGTTGTCAGTATGATTGCCCATACAAACTGTAACCATTAAAGAGTACTATAAAACACAAAGTATGCAGAAACAACGAGAAATGTTGTGTACCTATGTTCCTCCGAATTTGCATGCACAGCGCACCCTTGTATTTACTGTATCAATAACTGCTAAAGTAATAAAAAGTGGCAGTCTATGTCTACCGGACTATTAGTAGATGCTTTCTGCGTTCAAATACTTAGTACGAACTTGAAATATTAAGCACCCCTATTTTAAGTTGTACAGTATGATTTCGGTTATGCTTTCCAAAAATATTTATTAACCTGAGACTATACACATTTGGAATACATGAGATACAAAATTATGAATATCTATAGAAATTCAGAAAAATCAACATTCTAGTAAGGAAATTGACACTTCAAAAATGTCAACTTCAGATCAATTTTCTTCGTAATTAATATAAAAAAAATTTGCACGGTTAGATACTTTGGCACACGAAAATGGTACAACTTCGAGATTTTATGATTTTCTCTGCACATTCGCGCCACGACGAAAGGGTTAAATAATACACATATATCTTCTTCACTATTCTGGCGCCAGTCACACGCTATCTTTATTATCTATACTGTTAAACTGAACCTCGTTAAAAAAAAATAAAAAAAAACAAACAAATGAATGTGAAATTAAAAATTTTGAAGTGAAGGGGTAGGTACGCTAAAAAATGCAATCTAATCAGGTTGCGCGGACCTAATTGGCCGGATTATTTAAAGTAAATAGATTTATAGTTGACCCAGTGAAATGCAAAATAACGTAATGTCTTCGGTACCCAATATAAACTTTTATCATTTTTTTTGCATAATACTAGTATTTCTCAATAAAACGTACTAAATGATTGTCTGAGTAATAATAACTAAAAATTAAGAAATACTTCGAATTTATTTTTATTAATATATTTGACATGATTTTAGAATAAAATTCGGGCGACAAAATGTCCCATAAATAGTGTAACATAATTATATATATATTTAAAAATGGTACTTATTGTCTGGTATACCGTTTCGATGACTTTGTTTATCGAGTCCGCGTTTCGACAGGTTAAGGAAAGTATGCAATCAAGAGAGATTGTATTGACGGTATTTCTGGCTAATTGTAAGTATCGTTTTTCTTGTACCTGCCTGTCGTTTTCCTCGTTGGATTATTTCTCTTCATTTCCTCGTTCTTCTTGCGCCCGTGCGCGATAAAAGCAGTACTTAATCATAGAGAAAGTTGTGTCGTGTGGTATCTCTTTGTTGTCCATACACACGCAGGTGCGTGTACGTACATGTACACTATTATAGAGTTCGTTGCGTGTTGGAATTCAAATTCAGGACTCACATTTTCAAGGTAAACGGCTACTAAAAATCATATGAACATCGACCCGCAAAAACATGGCCCATTGTGTGTCGCGTCACTCAAGCTTCTTCCACCTAGCGTTTCTTTGTAAAGATTTCAGAATTTTAAGGACGGCTGTGAACACGTCCACTCGCAGTTCAAAGTCGCCCGGTTACCTCGTGTTTATCAGTAATTAAAATTCGGGTGTCTCGTGTTTGTTAAAATCTGTCCCTCGAGAAAAAAAAATTTGAATACTTCTATACAATTTCACGTGTTTTGACGTCCGTGATCAATAATTAATGCGGCATACGTAGAGTGGCCTTAACTTACCTAAGATATATTTCCATTCGTAATTTACCGATTCAATAGTATCGGGCACGATTTAATCTTACGTATATAGTGCTTAATGAATAAAATGTGCTTCGTAAAAAATCACAATCACGCGATTTTTGAAATTTTAAAATTCCTCTCTAAAGATAGAATTTGGTTGTCAAGGATTTTTCTAAAATTATCACGTTAATTTCAAGTAATATATTGTAATCGTAGCGCTGCGAGCCGATTGAAATTGCAGCCACTTGACATAATGAAATAATTCTTTTTTCCGAAGTGGCAGAGGCTTTAGGTAGGGAACGTCGTATAGGTACAAAGTCCGTTTTACCGTTATATGCGCCTATGTAAAAGCGCGTGTCAACTTTTCCAAGACGTAATAATGATAAATAGAATCACTTTCGCGTAGCAAAAGTAAATAATTTTAGCAAAGAATGATATCGTTCTAAGATCAGATTCGGTGAATCACTGATTTTCGATCGGTGACCAGAAGCAATTTGGCATACTCGTATTTATCAAAACGCATATTATTCGAATGTAAACAATCTTTTTTTGTTGCCAAATGTTTAACGTAACGAGGGTTTTCCCCGGTTTTCAGTTGTCATTTGTAGGAGCAACGGTTGCTTTTTTACCGAGCTATGTATATCTTATCCGTTACATCGCTCAAACAATGAGCTGATCTGCGCACGCATCGATTTCTCGTAGCCAACCAGCCGCCATATGCCTTTTTCGCGTGTGGCGTGATGCTACTGCTCTGACACGTGCACAGTTATTTTTTTTTTTTGTTCTAAATTTACGTAATCCGTTACTCGAGGTGTGATTTTAACAATCACATTGAATAAGCAATATGTGTTGCTTAAAGGTTAACCATTGCGTCATTCTTGAGTATTATGATTGCAACATTTACATATAATTTTCCATGTTCTACTTTGGCGCGTCTTTGTTTTGTATTAATTCAAAGGATCGATCGACGTCCGAGAATTGTATTGGGAAGATATTTAAAAAGAAACTATTTTATATGTGAGAATAACCGCAGGGATTCTGGACTTAAAATTATTAAAATTAAAATTGATTTAAGTAACCCAATTACGCCTTCTAATTTATTTGTCACGATTAAATATCTACTACGTGCATCAAGATTTAAGGAAAGTAGAAGTTTTGTTTTTAGTGTTAATCGAAGTAGATGTTGAAGATTATTAAAATGTGTACGCAGACAAGGTAATGTTTTCCACGTTTGTAATATTTCTTATCTACATATGCTTCAGTAGAATATTAATATAATCAGTATTAAATTAGACTTGCCAAGCTTTAGTTATTCACAAGTTTCAATTGTCATTTTGGGGCGAGTAAATTCATACTCAAGTTTATAATAGTATATACTATTATGTACTAACCATTCATTTTTTTCGTGCAATGCGAAAAATATATTTCCCAATCAAATGAAGTGGTTGAAATCATTTATCAAAGTTTAATTAAGTAACATGGATGAAGAATAAAATTCGCTTTTATCAAATTTTGCTTCTTAAAAATTTCATTTCACAGATAACTGCAAATTATGGACCACAGTCATCCTTTAGCTTATAATATATTTGTCTTGTAAGAAAATTCTTCATCGTGGCTTCAGGGTATAGGATGTTTTGATAAAAAAGGACATATAATCCAGTGACACACAGTCACACTTCCGAACCAGTTTGTAACTAACGACATTCCAATTGTCATCGAATTCCTCGAATAACAGTAAAATCGAAAACCTTGTTTGGGAACTATTCTGATGTATGTAAATGCAGAGCTATTTTAATCCTTGAATTATTTTCATACGCGTTTAGAAATTTGGTACAAGATAGGATAACCACTCGTCTGCAAATTCCAGAATCGATGTGAATGTCATAATAAAATGCGAACAGGATTTTTTTTATCGATACAGAACAACATTTTTTGATTCACAGTTTTTTTTTTTGAAAAATTACTTTAAATATTCGTCAAGCACGCATGTTCTCGATCTAATTATTGGTTCCGTCTTTAAAACCAATTTTTTGAGAAACAAAATTTTGTTTGAAATAAAAATACTTTTTAGCTTTGACTAATTTTAGCACGGGGGTTAATTTCTTCCACAATTGTACCGCATTTACTGCTGCATTCTGCCAATTGTCAGTCAAGTCACATTATTTTTTAAGCACAGCTCAAAATTAAAAATTTTGTCATTTTCTTCGATATTGTACCACAATAAAGGGCCACCTTCTATAAACTCAATAAATGTACATATTGATAGTGGAAGTGCAGCATACTTGGAATACCGTTAGTAATTTGGAATACCGAAGTGTCTAATAAACTACTAACGCTATTTAATTTCTAACACCGTAGATTATAGGGGCTAATGTCCTGTTCACTAATGACATTTGTGATGAACCGCCATTTTTACATTTTCGACTTAATCTACAGAGCAAGAAAACGTCAATCTGCAAACCTTTTTCAGCGTGTATTCAATCGTTCCAATCATGGTTAAAATATGTCAAAACTTTAGAGTTAAACACTTCATCTACTCATTTGCATGTTCCTTCTATGGTTCCGTGCCAGTTTTGCGATAATTTCGAGAATACAAAGTGCAGCATGAAATTTTCGGTTTCAATGCCATGTTACTAATTCGGAATATCGAAGGTGAAGGTAATTTGGAATAGGTATTCCAAAGCTTAGCGACGTTTTTGTTTCACGCGTCATGGCTACCGCCGCGTGATTGCGCTGGGTTTGACACAGGAAATTATATCTGTAATTACTGCAAGTAAATTTTAAGATTTTGAATTTATATTTACATAAAATTGTTCTTTCATTGTGATTTTTTAGTCCGATTACGTCATAAAATAAACTAATTTTATCATCTACGTGTTTTGTTTAAGTTTATAAAGTGAAGGTAAATTGGAATACCGGTATTCCAAATTACCTGCACCTTAACGAAATCATTATTTCTTGTCATTTTTCATTCAAACCAAAGTTTCAGTCACTTTTTGTTTTTTATTATTACTAAAAGTTTGAAATATAAAAATTTATTAGTTTCTCTATGATATTATGCTGTTTTATTTGTTCCCACCCTCTGCTGTATTTTTTTATTCGTCTTAAACAAACTGGTATTCCAAATATATTGCACTTCCTCTAACGATAAATGTACAAGATAGAAATATTGACATGATGTACCATAAAAGTTTTTGGAGATTCAATGAACAGGGTTCATCTATACGCGTGTACCGTTAAGGAACTAGTTCTTGATCAGGCACTAATTTTTGATCAGTTCATGAAATAAATCGTTCTTTTGAGTTTATGTCAATAAATAATTGCTTGAAATAATTACTAACATAAAAACTGATAATTCAAAAACATAGGTGTTGTCTGTGAAAGCAGTTAGTAGTGTTAATTTTAGATGATCAAAAACTAGTTCCTAGTCACCTTATTATTTCATACCTTATAAATAATTAAATTATATACTTATTTTCAACTTTTTAAAATTTTTCCTTAAAGTTTACACATTAATTCATCTTTTAGTATAAAAAAAGTTTATGGTTTAAAGTTTTATTACGTTAAAAATAAATATTAAAGTGGGAAGCCCTCTAAACTGATCAAAAACTAGTTCCTTAACGGTATATATATTTCAAGAAAACTAACTACACTGCGTTCCATATACATAAGAGTGTACCGACGACCCTACCGATTTACGACCGATCTGTGCAGTTCGAACGGATCTGACACACGCGATTGGTCGTAACACTTTCCCTGCCCGTTTACTACCAATCAACAGTGTATGCGCGAAACAAGTATGCTCTAATGTGGAACATAGTGTAGAAAAAAGTTACAGTACTTAGTCCTCTGAAAAAAATCTTATATCCGATTTTATCACATAAAGTAAAATTTCTGAATAACTTTCTGCGTATTAATATACAATCAAAAACTGGAAATTTTTCACCAGAAAATTATATTTCTCGTGATAAACCCCAAAATCTATTTGGGACTACCCGAACGGCAGTAAACAATAAAATAAATTAAAAAGACCCAAGTGTTCAATTCTAACACGAAATTAATACGTCGCGTAAATATTAAGAACAATTATTTTCTGAGATATTAAACAGAGATCCAAAATAACAATTACTTTTCAAATATTTTCGAGAAAAATTATCAAGAAAAATAAAAATAAAGTGATCGAAAAATAAAGTGATTAAAAAATATTAAAATTTATCTGTTTTGGTTACTGGTAACGATTATTGACGACCAAAATCGTTTTCAGTTACGAGTAACCATTATTGACAACGGAAATTGTTTTGGTAATTATTTAGAAGTTTTCCATCCTCTCCGATTTCAATGATTTGTGGATATGTTATCAAGATCAAGATTTTGAACAACTTTTTACTATACATGTTACCGCCGCACGCCAGTAGTTTCCGAGATATTCACAAAGAACTGTTACTACTACTGCATTGAATTCGACCCATACATACGTGCATGATGCGACAGCGTGTGCGTCAGCACGAAACTGCCGCTCATCTACTGTTTCTGAATGTACGTCGCGGTGACCGGCAGGCAACGTGTATACTGGGTAAACTAAAAGGTTCGAGTTAACCAATCTCTGATCTGTCAACAAGTTTGGTGATAAATGAAAGGCCAATTTTAATCTTTATTAAATGTGCGTAACTGATGTGAATATAGAGATTTGAACCAGAAACTTGCGGATATCCCGTCAACATCCCGACTCACATTGGTTCGTCACCATGCATTACGCGCCCGCGAGCGGGCGCGCGCCCCCACACTAGTCTAGCCTGAACCAATACTAGTGCTCGAGACAAGTTGGAAAGTAGAATGCGTTCGGTCGGAATAAGTCAAAACAAGTTTTTCGCAAATATCTCGGAAACAAAGGTCATTTTTGTCTTTTATTTTGTCCCATACTGGCGCATACGCTGCCACGGACGACTACTGTAGGAAGGTATACGGCAGAATACATTGTGTAGTAGCAGCAGTTTTTCGCGAATATCTCGGAAACGAAGGTCGAGCGGCGGTAACATGTATAGGAAATAGTTGTTCAGAATCGTGACCCGACAACATATCCAAAAATCATTCAAATCGGTGAGAATGGAAAACTTCTAAATAATTACCGTGATTTTTTTGTCACAATATAACCAATATCGATTGAGCGTTTTTTGGTTTGGTCACCGATAAACAATATCGATGGCGGGAGTTTTATTTTTAAACGATTTTATTCAGCTTCGATCCTCTGTTTGTATTGTTTAAATTTGGCAACTCAAATTTAATCCACTTCCAACCAGCTAATTGTCTTGAAACTTTGCAGGCGTGCGTATTTTGGATGACAATACCATATTTACAAAAAAAAATTAACCCTGATCGGGTGAAAAAATTACCCAGTCATCAATAAATACCTAGAGACGCCGCAGCGTCTCGACGCCAAGTATGTGAAAGACACCCTGTATATGTCGAACTATCGCTACCGCTATCATTTACTCGTCGCGGGGCTATTCCAACGTAACCTGAAACTTATTTCATTAATATTCTTATTACGCCTGCAATATTTTGTAAATTTAAATGCATTTTTCTTATGTAAACCGCATATCAGTTTTCGAATAAGACCAAATTCAATAAAATCGGTCCACGCATGACAGAGATATCGTATTATCGTCTCATGGATTTGTCGGAAACGGTAAAATTTTCTTCTCCTTCTCCAAGAAAATTTTCGTCAACATAATACGTATACTACGCGTTACACGCACAAATTCAGACAAAACGAACTAATACACTTTTCGTTTCTCAATCGCTATCTTGACTATGCAATCCACTGCAAATTTTGACAGCTTACAGTCAGGTTATAACCTGGCGAGTGTAAAATAAGGTAAGTTGTCAAAATTTGAGATGCCACGTGGTTTTACAAATATGTATCGTTGTACCATTGAATTGCAACCAAAATGTAGTCTCAAACACAAAGTAAGTTGCCGAAATTTGAATTGCGTCCTGTCTGTATATCATAAATATAACCCGTAACCACAAATTCAAACGACTTGAAATCAGCCTGTTACCACAATTCAAATCAATTCAATCGATATGCAATCAGCATATAACCACAAACCAGTATTACTTTTTAATTAAATATTATTATGTTTTTCAACATAAGCGTTTTAACATTAAGCGTTCGAGTTTTCTGAAATTATATTTTAAGTCCCATAACGATTCGTTGATATTTCCTCAAGTTATTGCAATTTATGTTTAAAGAAATATTGACTTTGGACGATGAGAAATATTATGTTTATAATTTTTAGCTCGAATATTAATGATTGGATAAACACACTGTAAATAGAAAAAATGTGTGTTGTGACGAAAAAACAACAATTAATTTTCCAATCCTTTTTAGCGTTTGGACAATAATTTTTCGCATTTTCGAGCGCTAGTCCACTTATTGCAACCGACCTTTCATTATTGTGTTGCTCGTTAAAAAAACTGCATTGAAATTGATCAATTAGTTACCGACTGTAAGTGATAAAGTAACTCTGAGGTAAGGTAAGGTGACAGCGGAAATATATTATACATATACCTACGTAGAGAAAAGCGGAGAAGATGAAGAAGCGAAAATTTTCATTCGTTACTTTGAATGAAAGAAATTTATAATCGATTTCGACACAATATTGAAGCAATAATGAATAAAATTGTCTAATCTGCAACCTCTTTGATACTGCAAAGCGTTAAAGTTATTAATAAAAAACTTCAAAAAAGTAATCAAATTACGTCAAGTACATGAAAAAGTCGAGGACGGAAAAGAGTAAATCACTAAAAACAAATAGAAGAAAATATACAAGTAAAAAAAGATGTGAAATCAAAATGAGCTGCAAGTAGATAAAGGTGCTTTCCCCGCAGCGTGAAAAGGCGACACTGTGTAACACAATAAAAGACAAAAAAAGATGTCCGCTGCCTGGAAGTCAAATACTTGACGTGGCCAGGCAAGGTATTCTCAGACCATCAATACCTATACCTCCCCCCTCGCAGACTTTCAGATAATTTGTCCATTTAAAACTCGGACAATATGAGTACATTTTCATTATATTGCGTTTTAAAATAATTGTACAACGACACCTTTCCTCTCACAAGCTTTCATATAATTTGTCAATTTAAAACTCTGACAATATGAATACACTTTCATTATTTTGCGTTTTTAAATAATTCTTATTCAGCGACACCGTGACCTTGCCTGGCCACGCCAAGTATTTGACTTCCAGGCCGCGGACATCTTTTTTTGTCTTTTATTGTATTACACAGTGTCGCCTTTGTACGCTGCGGGAAAGCACCTTTATGTATTTGCAGCTCATTTTGATTTCTCATCTTTTTTACTTTGTAATTATTATTATTTCCTATTTTTTTTTTATTTCATGTACTTGGGGTAATTTTTTTTTACTTTTTGAAGTTTTTTATTTCCTTCTATTTGTTTTTTTGCGATTTACGCTTTTCCGTCCTCGACTTTTTCATGTACTTGGCGTAATTTTATTACTTTTTTGAAGTTTTTTTTATTAATTACTTCTACGCTCTGCAGTATCAAAGAGGTTACAGATTAAACAATTTTATTCATTAATGCTTCAATATTGTGTCGAAATCGATTATAAATTTCTTTCATTTAAAGTAACGAATGAAAATTATCTTTATCTTGTTTTCACTTCGCTTCTTCATCTTCTCCCCTTTTCTCTACGTAGGTATATGTATAATATATTTCCGTTGTCACGTTACCTTACCTCAGAGTTACTTTATCATTTACAATCGAGAACTAATTGATTAATTTCAATGCAGTTTTTAAAAGTTAGTAAAAAATACCATCGAAATTGTAGTACAAGAAAATAATTATTTTTTAGTTTTAGTGCATTTTTAATAAAACCGTTTAACATAAATTTTTTCTTTATATTTTTTTTACTTTCGACCATCATCAATTTGTATTACTTAGTATTACTAGTAATTTGTATCTATAAACAATATACAATGAATAATGGGCATTCATAACTAAAATCATTTAAAGAAATATATTAACTCTTATGGCATAACATTTTATGGCCTCTGATATTAAACGAATCATTTGTGACAATGGATTCTTTTATTGCTGAATATAAATAAAAAGTAGATTCTTGTAGCATTAGAAATTTCGTAGTTCCTCTAAATGTTTTGTCACCCTGTCCAACGAATAAAACAGCAGTTGTATTTCATGATGCTTCCATATAAGTTTTAATACTTAATCGGCCGTTTTCGTGATGCATATCGACGAATTCCATCGTCATTGCTGGCACGAATTTATGTGAACGTGAGACATTGTGACATGCCTACTCAGCTTTAATAGATTTCGTTTTACGCTGTGATAAATAAAGCCTGCCTTTATGCAGCGCAAACGTATGTATTTTTTAGTTTTTGCAAAAAATTATTTACACAATTTTCTTGCTGCGTGTTATTAAGAAATGATTGGGGGCTTTGTTTTCCTTAAGTGGTTATAGGACTATTGATATCTTGAAAAATCGATCTTTTATTATTAATTCTGAAAGTGCTCTCATTTGAGAATATTTAAAAGAACGTTTCGTGAAGAAATTCGAATAATTACGGAACTTATAGCGTTGAACGTAATTGAGTGCACCGTGTTCGTAAAGCGGTATTGTGATAGGGGACTTAATTTTCAAGCCGTTTATCTCGAAACTACATTTTCCAACACCGAGTATATGATAACTCTTGAACGAATAAATATTTTCACTTGAAATTTTTAACTGCAGCTGTAGAATTCCTTTCTTTATTGGAACTTCCACACGAACATTAGATGTTTGTAAAACATTGTATACCAAGGGGTTGAGACGATTCCGAAAATAACTATCTCAAACTGTTATATGGAAGGCAGCATCTGTAAATTAAGAATTTAAAAGAGAGATTTTAGATACAGAGGTTATTCTGTCTGGATCGGAGGATTTAAGACCAATGGGCCAAGAGTCACATGTATTCCAGAGCTATAGGGGCGAGCACGTTGAAATTAATACAAAAAGTATTATTTTCACTGAAAAAATAAAATCTTCATAATTAATATAAAATTAGTAGTAAGTTTGTGCATATTAGGAAAGTTATTGCTGTTAGTGTTAGCAATACTTAAATTAAGTGTCAAATTAATATTAGTCGTAGTGTACCTATAATGGTTATTAAGTAGTGATAGTTAAAAACATATATATAGACATAACGGGCCGAAAGAAATGCGACATTGTTCGTAAGTATTTTGAAACGTGCGATGACAACATGAAAAATGCGATATATAGTTGGAAGTTGCTCTGCAACAGTTTCTGTATGTATATACAACTTACATTGTTTAAATTTTTAGACAATTAAGGGGGCACGCCACATTAATAACGATTTAACTTAATCATAACTTAGAAAAAAATTATTTCGAACTACTTTTGAGAATCCATTCTTCACAGATTTATTATTTAATCATAATTTAAAATGCTCTCACGCATGGTTGAGGCGAGCCCAGTCCCATAGCGAGAGTTTACTGTTTAACCGATATATAACCGTTACCGAACCGATGTAGTATCTGTTCTGTAGAACTGGAACCGAAACCGATATAGGCCAGGACCGTTTTCACCCGTAACTTTTTCAAGATTATTTCGTTTCTTATAAGTATTTCGAGAACCGAAACCGATATCATAACTGTTTTCAACCCCTGTTTATAACTGATTAAAGACGAGTTTTTCCGCAAAAATGTGGGGATGAAATTGATTCATGTGTAACTTTCACAATTTTTGTTTAAATTCGCCAGCAAAATTCCACACTGTAGGTTTAGTGTAAAAAATACTCACCCCAAAGCATTTTGCTTTGAGATGATTGGTTCACTTGGGACAACCAATTACAGCTACGCGCTACGCATCAAATAATCAGCGTTAAATAATTTGAATAATTTTCAACATTCTGACAATTTTTTTCTTTAAATTACTTGTAAGAGCGTGCATAAAAAACTGGGGAAAGTGTCGGTATGGTGCTTATTTTGTATCTAAGCAATCCAACCGAAAAGAAATCAACGATTTCAGTCGTTTAATAGTCTGTACTACCTTAAAGGGAGGTTCCGGTCTAAAAATAGATTTTTTAATTTCATTTTTCGAATGTTCAACCATTTAGGAATACGCGTTTAAAAGGATTTTTTGAAATTCATAAAATTACCGAAGTTATAGGCATTTGAGTAGCAGTAAATGGGTAACACCCGGCCACTTGACATTCACGTAAAACTTTAAATGCGTTTTTCTCGAAACAGTGATGGTATAATCCGATTCGATTGAAACTTTTTTATTTTGAAGAATATATTTCTGGATAGGGGGAAACCAGTAAAAAAAAAAGCAACTTATAATTTTTAAAGGCTTGAAACGAGAAAAATATAGGGGGAAAGTGATTTCAAACTTCAAGTGTCGTTATATTCTCAAAAAATGACGTTTTTCTAATTTTTTTCTGGTTTGTCCCCTAGCCAGAAGTATATCCTTCAAAATAAAAAAAGTTTCAGTCGAATCGTGTAATAACTTTTAGAGATGCAGGTCCCACCGATTTGGGTGAATTTTTTGACGCCTCGACTTCAACGACTTCCCGGTACCGTCTATAATGATTAATTATAAAACAAAAAATATATTTCTATAATTTAAGACATCCTTAATACAATGTAAAAAGTCCTATTAAATTGCATGTAGTAGTTTTCCTTTAATTAATTCGTAGAGATCACCTATTTTATGAGCTCTAGACCGGAACAGCCTTAATGCTTCACTCATGGACATTTCATGCATGTTTTTTTTTTAAATTTGGTCAAAATCGGTATTTCTACCAAGGCAAACGCGTCCTAAGGGGCCGTCCTTAAATTACGTAAGTATAATTTTGCCCATTTCTTACCCCCCCCCCCCTAGTATATGAATTCGTAAGATTTGGTATTCCAACCCTCTCCTTACCGGGGTTTAACCCTCTCCCAATATTTTCAGATTCAATTTTTTAAGTTATTAAATTTTTTTTAAAGGATTATATAATTCATTTAATTCGGTTTCGGAAAATTTAAACTAAAAATACTTTTCTGAAACATTAATAGTAGAATTTGTATTTATTGAAAATTAGGGTAAAAATATTACGTAAGAGACTACCTGAAACCCCCCCTGTAAGAAAACGTAAGAAATTCGCCCCCCTCCCCAACGCCTTACGTGTGTAACGACGACTCCTAAGCAACATTAGCTAATCACCTGTGCCAGTTGAAATTGTGATAACACGGAAAGTGCTTTACGGTTAGTGAGTACTTACTACGATGGCAATTACGGAATATTCACTTCGTTATCTATAGATAGTGGTTACCCCTGAATGGTGGATACGGGGTAGTCCTGTTTCGAGACTGGAAACATTCGAGTAGCTTGACGTTCGAACCGAGCGGGACTCGGTTTTTCGAGCCGAGCCGAGACCCGAACGGTTTCGGGTAACCCGAATGTTTCGGGCAGCTCGATTTTTTCGAGGCAGCTCGAATCTGTTTCGTTTAGCTCAATGCGACTAGCCTTCTAAACGCAGCGGCTTTTTGTGGTTTTCATAAAGAACGCGAGTGGCTGATTTCAAGTCGTTTGGATTTGTGGTTGTGGATTATATTTATTGATAACGGGGTAATTTTTTCACCCGCTCGGGGTTAATTTTCTTTTAAAAATATTTTATCGCACTTAAGGGGGCCGTCTCACCGGGCCTTGAATGTGTGCGTACGCTCACACAAGCTAAGTTAAGCGTGTACGTATACGCGTGTAGTAAACAATCCATAAATTACAACTTTCGTCCTGGAATCGGCACGGAAGACGTTTTTGCGGGTTTAGTTGCCTTCAGTAGACATTCGTGCAGGGTGGTCTGGTTCGTTTGAACGCTAATAAGCACCGTACGTTGAAATAATAATGAATTTATGAATCGTGTACTCAGGACAGCCCGAAAAAGGACAGAATGAAGCTTCAAGGCTTCTCCGTCACCGGCGCTGATGGTATATTCGTGCCTTGTACCATCAAAACCGGTGGAAGTCCAATCTAGCCGATAAATGTAGGAAAGACATAGTTGCCAAGATGTATCGAGAGTCGAATTGCGCTGTTGTCGCATTTCCCCTATCACTATTTTGCCATCAAGGAGGCTTGAATGAATCACGGCGAAGCGGTTGGAGAACAGAGATGGGCAAAGATAATATCTGTATAAACTCAAATAAAAGATACTACAGTATTGTCTCATTGCGGGCTCGGTTTGGTGTACACGATGTGGAATTTTCGCTATTCCCATCACTTCTGTCTCACTCTTGTCCGCCGATGGCGAGAGCGAACGAGGGCCACTGAAAGCGAGCGAGGACGGTACGAGATAGACGACGGGATGATGTTTTGCCTCGCTCCGTCTTTCGGACGCCTGACACTTCGTCCTTTGTGTTCGCGGCCGTCGAGCAGGCAAAGCGTCCCATCTCGCTCCTGCCTTCGGCCAGAAAGAAGAGAGAGACAAACACTGGGAATTAGAGCTCTGTTCACGATACGGGCTCAATGCCGGTCCCGACCAGCGAGGTCTTGGGCTGTTCGGTGGCGGCTTGTAATCTCGGTTGGAGAGGCATACAGTGTTGATAAAATGTAAAACGCGCCGTTTTCAGTATTCAGTAACATACTGCTGAGATATTCCAGATTCAAATGAGTTCAAACACGGTAAATCGGATTATTTCTAGAACTGCACTTGATAATTAAATATATATGTTACATTTCTAATCTAAACATGCTAAAAATAATCCGATTTATACCCTGTTTAAATTCATTTTCATCTGGAAAATCTCAGCAGTATGTTAAACGTTCATGCCGATACAATAGCGAATGTGGAAGTTTTACATTCTATTAAAACAAACAACTTAAACAATCATTTTAATATATTTTTTATGAGGAAATATAAATATTGTTCCCCCTCGGCTGTCCTCCCCGTCGTCCTGGGGATTTTGTTCAAATTGAAATATGTTAGAGTCCATGTGAAAATAAGGAGGATGTAAATAATCATTTTGCCAAATTCGAAAGGTAATTTTCAAAAAATCGATGATAGTTGTGTACTTTGAGGGTCTGTATTTATAAAATAATTTTGAATGTAACAAAATGTGACAACTGGAACCCCTCTTATTTTCACATACACTGTGTAAACGTGTTTCAATTCGACAAAATCTCAGACATTGAGTGTTCAAAGCGTAAAACAAGTGCAAAACTGTGAAACTACTTGGCCGAGGGTTGAGCCCGGCCAAGTGCTAAGACCGTGAGGCGAGCACCGAACACAACGGACGATCGTTATTTGTTATTCGCGAATAAATTTTGGGGATTTATACGATTATATTTGAATGAAAATTTAGTCGAATAATACCCAACTCTGGCTGCCAGCGTAGAAATACACACAAAAAATTCAGGAGCTTTATTGGTCAGAACATTGATCCTTTCTCGATAGCTTCATTTCGTATTGGTGTACGCATAGTTTCGTAACGCATACAACCAAGGATCGGCGGGTTCCAGCTACCGCTGATGCATACGGACACACCTAGAGGAGGGGTGGCTATGTGTGCGTGAAGGACGCACCGCAGTTCCGCACACATAACCACCGCTCCTGTAGGTGTTCCCCCTCCATCAGCTGTACCTGGAGACCGCCGATCCCTGCCTAGACGCAGCTCTCGTGTCGTATTCCTCCAAGTATTCTCAATAGAAGGAGCTGTGGCAACAGAACAGAAAATGTGGCAACTATGCGTGAAAAATTCGTCTACATAGAGTAGTGACCTGGAGATGTCACCCCTGTACAACTTCTTTTTATCGACAGCAGTAGTTTCATTAGGGTCCGTCTGTTTACTGGGGACGCTTCGATCGATTCGGACCATAACAAAAATGAGACGGCAGCCTTAAGAATACAATTTCAACCTATAATAAATTTTGTATACCTATTATGTTCCCGTTCCTTCTTATTTTCTCCTTTAATAAAAGAATTGTCCACTTTCAATGAAACAGCTTAATATCACAAACCATTTAAATTCATCGGGCACGTCAATACAATCTATCGCTCGTACAGAAATAAATGATTTTAACAAACATAAGGAATTACCTTTAATATATATCCATACTCCATTGGCACCCTCCGAAATATGAATCTACACGTATTACATCTTATTAATACTACTACTATATGCTAACAAGATGAAAACCTTATTTAAGAGCTTATCCCAAGGTGTATACTAATTAAATTGTGGGTCAAAATGGACCTCGCATCCAATGTGTCGTTAAAATATTCACCAGGCAAAGGTTAAATTACTTCATATGGTTTTCATATCTATATATCTCATATTATACGTCTATCTTAATTTATATTCGGTGCTGACAAAACATTCCAACTACACTAAGCTATTACACTGCACCATACAGTCGACTACCTAAAATATATTCGGGTGGCTCGAAACATTCGTGTTACCCGAAACACATTCGAGCTGCTCGAAAAAATCGAGCTACCCGAAACACGTTCGAGTGGCTCGAAAAAATCGAGCCACCCGAAACATTCGGGGTCTCCGTTCGGCTCGATTGTTTCGAGTCCCGAAACAGCTCTAATACGGGGTCGATTTTGACCCATAATTTTTTTATTTTTAATGTAAAAGTAAAAATGAAAATATTTTTTTATTACTACCCCAAAGTGCTTTTGTGCATTGTTTCCCATGTTGAATTGACATTACTAATATCCAATTTACAAAAATATGACCTTTATTTCCTAATCGTCCATTTGACAGGTGTTTTTATTTTAATTGATTTAACGTAATCAATTTTTAGTTGGAGGGGCTAAATTCTAGTAAATTTAGTTATATTTAACTAGGTATATATAAAATGCCGCTACATTCACTGTGAAAAGGAGAACCTGGATTAGAGAGTAGAAATTTTCGATTTTTTTTTAAATTAGTAGCTAATACTCTTGGAGAATATATTTTTAAATTTTCAGAGCAAAGTTCCAAATATTTCCGAAGTATCAGCAGTTATGCGTCGCGCAGTATACATGCGTCCGGCTGGAAACCGTAAACTTTGAAACGCCTTTTCTGAAAACAACATTTTTCAAATTAATGAGAGAAATAAAAAATAACTAACTATTTGACTGATCTACTTTTTCCGGGGATTTTTAGTTAAATAATAACTAACTATCATTGATGACCGGGACATTCCACGCGTAATCGGACACTTTTCGAAGTAACATTTCGGATGTTGCTGAAATTTGAATATGTTGGAGTCTTTAGTGATATTTAAACGTAGCTCAAAGGATTTTTCAAAATTTTAAACTAATTTTTTCTTAAAACTTCAATGTTTTCTCTATAAGCACCGTAAAGCTCATCTTTATCCGTTTACTACTTCCATAGCTATAATTTACTGAAAAAAAGTTACCACTTACCTTCAAACAGCTGTAAAATCGACATTTTTCAAAATGTTAAAGAAATCCTTTGAGGTACGTTTAAATATCACTAAAGACTACAACATATTCAAAGATTTGAACTTATTTTTGCGCATGGATTCATTCTAAGTCGTTTCACATTTAATGATAAATTCTGTCGCGTCTACCAATTAAGTTTTGAAAATTAGTTTTCTTACCATGTATGCTTCTTATGAGCAAATTTGACTTCTTTTTTTTTTCATATAAAATCGGGGCTCATTCAGTTGTAGTATCCTACTATGAAGCACCCTGTAGAATAATATGGGTCATTGATCACAACGTGACGCCAACAAAAATTTGTATAAAGTCAGCAGGACGCATGGAGCTTGCTGAAGTAATCGATTACGAGATTCATCATATTTATTCTTCGTTCCAAACTATTAACTCACCTGAGGATATTATTCCCTGCCTCTTATACAGTGCGGGAATAAAACGTGGCACAATCGGTCAAGGGGCGATTCTTTATGCAGAAATTATGTTTGAGGATAGTGGTAAGTACGCGCATACTTAACGAAAATACATATTAATAAATCTGACCACGCGAGTGGAAAGGTTAATTATTTGTCACGTCTGTTTTTTAATTACTCGAACACAACTTTCTTTACGGCAACAGGGGCAACATAAAATAAACTTTACTTATCCGTCATGTCTGCTTTTTAAAGTTTATTTATTTTATTATGTTAGAAATTGTTGTCGTAAACAAACTCGAGCTCGTCGAATTACAAATGCCTAAACCGTGGCTAATTTCACGCCTTCAAACGCTCTAATAATATTATAATAATGCTATGACTATTTTAAGATGTAGTATTTGTAAACATATAATGAATAGAAATAATTGTTTCAGAAATGATAAACTAATCGTCATTTATCCTACGCTTTTGACTTATTTTTGGATAAAGAATCACTCCTCACCCGGTTGTATCACGATTTTCTCCCCACCCTCTATAATTTGGAATAAATGTATTTCATTAGCCTACTACAGTACTCCCCGGACGTATGTCCACTTGTCTCCCCGGATTAGCATTCACCAGTCATCCCCACCACTAGTTTTGTTCACGTGGTACCACTTAGCTCGCCACACCGGCAAACGGCAGGAAACGGACATTGCATAACCGATGACGAATGTAGATGATCGTGTTCACGTCTGATGAGGCAGCACTGGAAAATTAAAAAATTCATATTTATCGTTATGGCGAATGTATTATTAATGAATGGCTGACATACGTCGTGTTTAGACTCATTATAAAATGGAAAATCTCAGCATGCCATTGGTAATATTGGTAACATTCGCGTAGATATAAAGGATAATATAAAAATAGCCTGTCAAGCGAAATCCGTGCGCTGTTCCCATTCGTTATCTTTGTCCTTGGATGCCGTATAAAAATCGCTGTAAATAAACTGATCAGCTGTAGATCGTTTAGGAGTCAAAAACAAGGGAATCTTGAAATGTGTTTAGTCGACAGTTACCCAATGCTATGTTACATTTAAACCACCGTCACACCCCCCTCTTCTTCCCACTGCCCGTGAAAGATATAAGCCAACTTTCACATTAGCATGCGTGTGCCGAGCATACGAAAAACAGGTGAACGTAAACTATTATCCAGCTAAAGAGTAGGTATACCAAGAGGCGACACTCCGGCGAAGACACCACTTTTAGGAAGAGACGAAATGATGCGGACAATTTAAATGTCCCTTCGGTAGTCGGAAGGAGAGGGATTAACAAGAGGCGATAGTAAGATGAAGATATTCAGCTGCTAAATAAAGAATTTAGGATTTCGATCGTATTTTTAGAATCATATCATTGATATCAGCGCGTAGGTTCGGTCATATAAACTTTTTATATGACCGAACCTACGCGCTGATATCACTCTTTGGTTTTTTAATATATTCAGCTGCTTATACATCCAGTTTAAAGGGATAAGTCATCGAGCGAATTCAAAGGTGCCGCTGGGAGTGTCGCCTCTTACTGTTTCCTCCTCTTTGATCCAGCTACAGACTCGCGTGTACTTATATGTAGGCAAGTCAGTGGGGATAGAGGTTTTGAAAAGGGAAGAGGGGACAAACGTCGATCTTAGAGGTCTGCTTCATTCACTGATCGTTATTTCCTTTCTTTTTTCTATCTCCCAACGGCTCTTTAGGTTAGGCTGTAGAGCAGCAGTTAATGCAGAGCTTCGCCTACTCGTCATTGTAATTTTAATTGTAATGATACAATAAAGACATTTATTAATAATAATAATAATAGCAATAATAATAATAATCTACAAATACGCTGCATATGGTATACGGCTGTTGAGTGTAGAAAAGCTTTGCGACCATCTGACCCGCGCCATCTTTGGAAATAAACCATATGCGCCACCTGGATGGGGTCATTAGAACTACGTTTCTGGATTCACATGTATGCTGATTCCTCATATAGTTCTTAGAGTGGACCAACTATTTCTTATATGAAAAAGAAGGCGTGAAGCAGAAATATCTACTACAAATATAGAAACCACGTTTACTATTTCGCCGCACAAAATTAACTCTGCTCTCGCCAATTTTGCTGCTAGCGAGTCATGGCGTCGAATGACGTAAATAAGCATGCATGTCATCAGCGTTGTCAGGAGAAATTCCCTTTAATGGATACACTATGACGTCGCACTACCACTCTACACCTATCACCTACCTCACTCATATCACGTGACTTGAGTTAGATTGTGAAATAGATTGTCGACGTTGGTTGGCCGTGGTTGGCTACGCGTTGGGGCCACTTGGCTGGCTTAGCGCTGGTGTCAATTCACACACACATTACCACTGTTTTTGTAGATGTTTCTCCCTCCATGACTGCAGGGCAATCGGTCCGAACCCTGCGCACCGCATCCAGTAGGGATGGGCGATGTTGAGATAGTATCAATGTTGACATCGATAGCTAAATATCGATAACCAATAATCATCGAACTGAAATCATAGATTTTCGACAACATCGACGATTTTACAAGAAAACATAAAATGAACAAAACAGAACAATAAATTAACAACATTAATATTTAAAAAATGTTTATTAACCCTCGTTCAACGATTACCGGGTCATCGTGGCCCGACTGTTGCTACGGTCGCCGATAGTAAACAATAACGCATCGACTCAGTCGTAGCGAGGATAGAGTACGTTACAGGTCAAGATGACCCGGTTACCGTTAACCGCGTCATTGCGAGCGTCCGTAGTCCGAGGGTTAAGAAACAAACTACTTAAACATATCAATTATGTACAGTAGCGGACAAAAAAGTTACCACATTTTCAGTTTGATTCGTTTTTATTGTTTTTTGTTTTGTCATTAGCTTGAGGCTGTGGTGTTACGTGAGTGCGTTTTATACAGCTTTTAATTCTAGAATATGTGTATTGGGCACATGCTGCAGTTTTGAGTTGATGTTAGGAAATGATAGGAGTTGGAGTGGGTCGAAGGGCCGGTAAGTGGATCACAACACTGATCCAAACGAACTAACACTTTAAACATATGTTATACATAAAGACGATAAAACGTTGGGTCGGTTGCGTCTGAACGGGCCAATTCGTCGAAAAGCGATAAATATCGTTCGTTACATTGTGCGTTCGTAAATTAGCTTAAAAAAAAAGCGAATATTATCTTCGGTAGTTTATTATCGATGTTTGGTACCCTATAATCGATATTCCACAAACATCGATGAACATCGCCCATCCCTAGTGTCCAGTGTACAGCGGGTCTCCTATACCCCGGCACCTTTCGCACTTCTCTCTTTGGGTATGCGCATCTCGGACTTTGGCTGCCTCAGTCTGCCTACGTGTGCCTTCTCCGGTTATGTGTCCATTAGTAGACCAGATGCGCGGACGCCTAACCAGGATTTAGTATCGATGGCCTGTTCGTCTGATTTTACGGCATTAGATTTATTTCTGCGTGGGGTTGTTAAAACAGCCACTTATGGCGATATTAGACGCTTCCTACATCTCTCTTATGCAGCACCCAAAGGAAGGGCAGGCTCTTACGCTATGCGATGTGCGGTTAGTGTCCGAAAATCAAGGGAACTGGGTGTACATCTGCGTCAAATGCATGACAGAGTGTATTCCACTTCACATGGTTGGTATTTGTTTCACGCAAATTTCTACAACATTTCGTGTACCATGTTTTAGGGCAAAGCCACGGCATAGTCTTTTCTATAAACTAGGGCCTGGTCAGCTTGTCGGTTGGGAGCCGGAGCGCTGCTTATAGCTCCCAGAATCGCGCAGGAGCCGACGATACCGCGCGCAGAAAACGGTTTGGCAAAACTTTAGTAATGTGCGTGCAGGCTCGTACTAGTAGGTTTAGTAACTGGCATTCTTGGGGACCCCAGAAAGCCAAATTTTGAAGCCCCTTTACATCATCTCAGGACTCCTTGCTTGCTATCAATAGAGGACCTGAGATCTCTATACTCACGGATTGTTCGTGAAACGAATGCCAATCACGTGAAGTGACCTCCTGGCATCTCTACATATGTGTTGGAGTGGTTACAATCGAAGGATCCAGTTGTGCGTATATATATTCTAATTCCAAATTCATAAGTTAGTTCATTTTAAATTAAATTAAATTTTCATTTTATTTATTTTTTAATCTACTATATTTTTCAAGATAGGTATGTAGGTAAATCGGAAAGCGCATATTAATCTTTAGGGTGTGTTTTCATCGTGGAGAACCAAAGAGTAGCATAAAATAAAATTCGCCTGATACTTCAATTGGAGTTCCTGACAAACCTGTAAAGTTGAAAAAAATCGGAATTTTCGGGTTACCAAAGGTCTCTTTGAGTCGGCAACTCTCAATTTGTCCTCTGTTATTTTATTTGTGTTGCATTAGGTACATAATGTCCTGCTTAACGCTAACACAATTTCTTCTCGCCAAGAGCGTATCTGCTCTAGCACGTAGAAATATATTCTTTCTCTTCTGAAAAAGTTGAAGGTCCCTTTAAAATTTTGAAGTTTAGACAATTCTTATTTTTAAAACATCGGTGTGTAATGGTGTCTGCCGCGATACCTCCAGAGGGGAATCCCCTGAGGGCGCCAGGGTAGTGTGGGATTTTTACTATCCTGGCGCCCTCAGGGGATTCCCCTCTGGAGGTATCGGGATGTTTTTTTTTTTTTAAAGATTTCCCCAGGATAAAAAAAAATTAATTGTATTTATACATTTAAAAGAATTAGTGAACGTTACTAACGTTACCTTTTTTTCTCACTGTTCATACAGTGCGGAAAAAATAAAGTAGGAAAAAATATATAGACACAGGCAGAATCGAATTCACGACCGCAACAACGCCACGCTGACGTCTTACCGAGCGCTCCACGGCATATTCTTAAATTAAGGTTATGGCTTTTATGCTTTCTATCGGCGCTATGAAATGTTTAATAATTTATATGTAATTATCTCTGTTATTAAGACCCATTGGCAGAATCGCTCCGACACGTATTTACTTATTTTCGACATAGATCCATCGTGCCAAGGCTCATCAAAATCGATGTCTACCTCACCGTGGACTCCCGTTGTCAGTGCGCACTAGTGCAGGTTGCCGAATGTGCTATGAGCTTCCTTGACTACGGAACGCTCACTGTCTCCTTTTTAGCGTCGCGAGGTTTGTTTGATAACAAGTCACGTTGGTCGAAAGAAAGGTTGGAAAGGGAAGTAGGCGCGTGAGGGTCCCCTACGCTAGACAGAGCTGACTTAATTAGATATACAATTTCATGTGTATGCATGATCTTGTTCAGACGTAGTTAGTTTTCCGATCCTGTAATCATAACAATAAAAAATGTGCATAATCAACTATGTTTTCATTCAATTCGTCTATTCCATTTCCGCAAAATATCTGCGCGTATTAATTGAAACTTTGTAGAAACTACAAACCGCAATTTCCTTCTGCCTGTTGAATCTTCTCATCCTATTACAAACTTTGTAACGACCCAGACAGATAATAGCCTTCTCTCAGATTGTCAAGAACACTGACAAAGATTTATGATACCGATGTGTCATCTTCGTTGTCTCTGACAATTTCATGTACAAATTTGATGAATAATTATAAAAGAGAAATAACCAGAAACTTTGAAAAATTTCGATTAAAATGACGTTAATGACTAAAAATGCCCACTATGTGGTTTGTTCAATGAAATCAATGATAATTACTTACCACCTTATAATAGGGCTGTAACGAATATTCGAAAAATCTAAGTATTCGAATTTCAGATTCGAATATTCGAATAATCAGGTGTATTCGAAATTATTATAATTAGCTGTAATAATTCAATATTTTACTTTACATCACAACGCAAGTACACTTTTCACAAATACATCGTATATAAATAAACATTCACATTTGCGTCGAAATTATGTGAATAATTACAGCTCTATCTCATTGAGATAATTACAGCTCTACGTCATTCGAAATTATTCGCTTTACCTCGTACCATATAAATAATAGACCAACGGCTGATTTCTGGTGCAAATAGTAGTAGAAAAATGCAGTACAATATACTTCTTCTGCGAAGCTTCGTTTTCGAGAAAATCCGTTGAGCACGCAAGCGCAGCTTGACTCAAAGTGTCACACACCTGATTGCTGTGTAAAACACTGTTTCTATTTGTATCTGGGTTTGTAAGCGTTGCCTTTAAAATGACTCCAGTTTTATCAGTCAGACGATCCTACTTGTCTACACGAATCAGTCTTTATCAAGCTGTCACGATGGCAAGATACAGTGTCAGAGAATACACTGATATGATCATGAGAACGTCGTGCAACTTCCGTTCTTTGAATTAATAGGGAGACATGAACGGTTAAGAAAATTTTCGGATGGCAGAAGTCATCTTTTTTTAATGTCGACTATTTAGTTTTTTCTCTTTGTTTGTGTAAAATAATACACAGCCACGTGGGACTTTATGGTGTATTTGTGAAAAGTGTATTTGTGTTGTGATGTAATGTAAAGAGAAAGAAAGTAAAATATTGAAAAAAAATTATATTTTTTAAAAGATTAAAGGTGTTCAAACATATGTAGACATATACAACAGGAACAGAAAAATTAATATGAAGAAACAATTATGTCAAACATTTTTGTGTTCCATATCTTTCCGATAGTCAAATTCCAGGAAATTTTAACCTCCTAACTGTTTGAAATTACGTATTTCTTGTTCTTGGGACAATAACAACGTGACTTCTATTTCTACCTCTACTTTTGAATATTTGGAAAGATTCATGCAATAAAGGGATATGGTTTCTGCAATCTTGAAAAATTTCAAAGCGATGCTTTGTATTACTTTTTGAGATATTAATTCCGCAAACTCGAAAAATGTAGTTTCAAGAAAAACGACTTTAATTAAACGACTAAACATTTTTGTATATTCTCCAAAAGCCAATGAACATGTGCGATTTGTAAACAAACCACCGACTAGTTTATTCTCTATAAATTCATAAGAAATACACATTTTTCGACTTTCGAAAGAGAAACTTTCCTTAATTGAACATTGGCTTACTGAGACACAAATCACCGTGACGCCACTTTACTTTCAAGAGTTGCACAAAATTTTCTCCATAAAAGCTGGAGATGTTTTCCCTTTTTTTATCGAATCGTTTATTGAAGTTTGCCTTAATTTGACCAGGACAACTTGGACAAGTACAGGCTCCTGATTAAACGAAGGAGTTTCTGAAATCTGACAAAATTTTAAGCCTGAATTCTTTGTGGATGCTTTTATCACCAACTTGATTTGGTGTGTGTACGTTTACGCATTTAGAAATTATATACAGGGTGTCCCACCTATCTTGAACATCTTAAATACTTCGCTTATCCTTGATAATAGGGAAAAATGCCAGAGGAGAACATTATTTGGTTCGATGAAGCAAATATTATGATAGGCAACACATTTTTCTCAAGGTCATATTTTTCAAATTTTCAAAGTCATCGAAGTTTTCAAATAGAACTACATATTTTTATCATCGTGGCGTGATAGCTGAGGTCAAACAAATCCAAAGAGCTTTAATAAAGGGTCATGCAAAAAGATGATGATTTTTTAAATGAAGAAACTGTTGTTTTTTATTTTTCATTAAAAAGAGGCGTTCTGTTGCCATTTAATAATGTAAAGGAAGGAATGTAATTGATCAGTTAGGTTCTGAAAATAACGCCAGTCAAATGAGATGTTCAGTTTTTGTGGTATCGCGATAATTTCACGACGATATCCTTCCTTCAGCTTCTGTATTGTGCCGAGTTTGTCAATATACACTTTCCCTTTCAGTTAACCTCAAAGAAAATAATCACAAACAGAGAGATCGAGTGAATGAGCAGGCCACTGTATGTCGCCACGGTGGGAAATGGCATGTCCAAAATAATCACTGATTATTAATCACAAATACAGAGATCAGGCGAATGAGCAGGACACGGTATGTCGCTCATAAATATGTCATTTTCCGCCGTGACGACATATCTACAGCGGTCTGCTCGTTCGTGGTTAATGTGTTCTTCGATAAATCTGAGACGAGCCGGGTCTACACGTATTTGAATAAAGTAGCGATTTTTTAAAACCATTTCCTTTTTTCGAAAATGAAGCCTCACACGAGAAAATATTACTCTACACTTTTACTAATTTTTACGTAATGACTCATCCTTTTCTCTGTTTTGCTACGAATTCTATCACACCTTCTATAAACAGGTCCAAAGATTTAAGTGATATTTGCTGGTTTGAAGTTTCAAAAGATCATTTGTATATTATATTATATAATATATACTTGTATAGCTATTTAGAAAAAAATCAAACCCGCAAATAACCCTTAATTGCGTAATACCCCTTAAAAGAATCAAATCTTTTTGGGACTTGTAAATGTTAAAGTGTACTCAGGGAGAGAAATGTTAATAAAAAAAATTGCATCATCGAATGATAAGAAATTATCAGGGCAATACCGTTTGATGTTTATTACTTAGTCTTCACACTTTTGGATGATGGCTTATTGCCCGACTGCCTTTGTAAAAATACATTATCAAGCGAGGAATGTTATATCACTTTTCTTCGATTTATCGCGAACTCTAGCATTGGCTGTTATAGTAACATGCCACTGAGTTATCTATCATTCAGTGAATACAAACTGACACCAGATGAAATGAGGCAGTGAGAGCGACTACGGACTAGTCACATTAAAAAAAATTTCCCTATTTTATCTGATATGATTAGTAGAGCTAATTGAAATACGATATTGCTACTAACTCAATTTCGAAAAAAATATGGGTCAGTCGGTTGTTGCTCTTACTGCCTCAAATATTTCCATAAGCTGACAGATTAATGCATCGACCGAGGAAAGTTTTATATTACTTTGAACTATGTAAGTACACATGCACTTAGATTTGCATTTAGTCGTTAATTATTTTATCTGTACGAGGTTCAGGGACCACAGATCGTGCTCTTTGCGAAAATATCGAAATTGAAGTTTTACTTTCCACCAATGTATTCGAAAATAAAAACAGGATTAAACAATTTTTTAGACAAATTTACGAAGCGTTGGTAACACTTTGACAGCCGCTGTTACGCACGAGTTTTCTTGTTCTCACGATTTCCATCTACTACTTTCCGCGAGCCTAAGAAATGAATTTTATTTCATATTTATCAACATAACTATGCTATTTAAAAATTTATATCTTACTAGCAAAATACACTGAGAGATATTAAGGAGTCCCGGAAAACATATTTCACCTCTTTTGACCCCCCCCCCCCCCCCCAGGTGTTGATTAGGGCAAAATCCTGAAATTGAATTTTAGGAATTTATGTGAGTAACCTTTTGAAGTAAAAACCAAGTTGATACCTAATCGGGCCTAAGAAATTTTTATGAATCCGTGAAAATTCATTTCACCTCCTTAGGGGTTGATTAGGGTAAAATCCTGAAATTGGATTTTAGGTATGTATGTCGGTAATCTTTGTGAGTAAGAACCAAGTTGATATCTAGTCGAGCCTTAGAGGGTATTAGGGAATCAGAGAAAATACATTTTACCCCTTTTCACCTCCTTGGGGATGGCATTTCCATAAATCCTTCTATAGTGGGCGCCTACGCCATGAAAACAATATAAGTCCCAAATTTCACGTTTCTAGGTTAAACGGTTTGAGCTGGGCGTTGATGAGCCAGCCAGTCAGTCAGGACTTCTCCTGTTATACACACATATATATAGCGCCAAGTATTTTGAATAAAATATTTATTTGTATAAAAATATATCTGCTAAATATTATTTAATACATTTTTTTCTTTGTATAAATAGCCATTGTTATAATTGGCGCAATTTTTGTATATCATTAATTTTGTAAAGCTATTAATTTACGACAATGTATTTAAATGGGATTCTTTTTGATGGGTTAATTAAAATGTCCGCGATGAGTAATAAAATGTATGAACACAGCATTTCAGCTGTGTATACATATGTAGTTGTGTCATCTTAAGCGCAGTCGGAAAGCACCTTTATGTACTTACAGCTCATTTTGATTTCACATCTTTTTTAATTTTGTGATTATCATTATTATTTTCTATTTTTTGTAATTTATTTGATTTCTTTTGAAAACTTTTCTGAAGTTTTTTTTATGGGGCTATAATTTGCAATAAAAATTTGTTTGGAAGCAGTTATATCGATTTTCTTCATTGGGTTTGAATTTGAATTATCACAATTATACAAGGTGCTCGAAGCAGCTTATTTAGGGTAGACCGGGGGCGATTGTAACACGTTAAATATCTCAGAACATATGATACATATTAACACAAATTTTGGATATATGATTACGAATGACATTTGGAATACATACATTCATCTCCTAGCAGTATAGATACAAAATTGACATGTATAGTGAAGAAAATAACTTTTTGATACCCTAAAGTAACTTTTTCTTGCTGATTTTAAATTAAAATATAAATACTCCCTTTGCAAGTACGTGTTTTTTCTTTTTTTTTTTAATAGTTAATCTTGTCATTTTTAAAGTAATACTGATCGTTTGTTATCACTTTTAAGTGTCTCAAATTTCAGATTTCAAAAGTGAAGAGACTCAAAAGTCTCTCTATGTTAATCAAAATTTATAATTTAAATTCAAAAGCCTGGCTGGGGTCGATGTAACATCGGCAGTCGGGGTCGGTTGTACCGCGACAAAACCGAATAGTGACAAAGAAGATGAATAATATTGTCTTGTTTGCATGGAGTAATACAGCACAATGGGTGGAATGTACTGAATGTAAGAATTGATCATATGAAGAACGTGCTAGCCAAAACGTTTTCTAATTCTGTTAATTCGCATAATTCGTTATAAATTTTACTTATTTCCATTAACTATTATAATTAAAATTGATAAATATTTTAATTTTGTAAAGTTAAATTTGTGCTACTGTCGGTTCCATGCAGTGTTACAATCGACCCGGAGTCAGGGACGGTTGTAACACTTTGTCTGCTTCTCATTTTATATTAATAACCTGTATATTACTTGACAAACAGCGAAGCTGTTGTGGCTCAATAAGTGTTGTAAAATTACTTTTAGCAGTTTTACTAGTTCCAGTAATATAATACAAATTAAAAACAGTTTGATGATATACAAACAGGGCGCAATTCAAATTTGGTCAACTTACCTTGTGTTTGAGACTGCATTTTGGTTGCAATTCAATAGTACAACGATACATATTTGTAAAAACACGTGGCATCTCAAATTTTGACAACTTATCTTATTCTTCACTATTTTACAAAACACCTAATCACTATCTTCATTCGGAAGCAGAAAAAGTGCCTAGATATAAATCAATTTATTTTCCAAAATAATGAGCCTTTTTAGATGGCTCACAAACAAGCTTCCGACGAAGTACATCCGTGTATCGACGATTAATAAGGAACAAAGTACCTGTTCATTAATTAGGTGTTTAATTTACTATCAATATAATTGCGCATTAATGTAACGTGAGTATGGTTCAAACTCCATCGAGCGTACGTCATGTTTTCATTTCTTAAGCAAAACAGTTGGCAAAGTGACGCAATGTACTTCGTACGTGTAGTCTCAGAAATCATGTACATGCTAATCCGTAGGTAAACATTGGTTTTAGATTTTCCATGAAACCACGTAAATATGCACATTTAACTCGAAAATCCTGTGAACCATGAATTCGTCTTACTATTGCGAGGAATGACTAAACGAAAACCACCAAGACGTGTAATAGGCATATGTATTATCGCATAGGTATTATGATACAAAAGTGAAGTTAGAAATAATAATTGCATAATGAATGAAAATTTCAGAGATAAGTTGAAAGTGCAGATTAAACAATGTGTTCATGAAGTTTCACTTTTTAAGAAAATCCATTTTTAAATCTATTTACAGACATCAGCCCAGTATCAGTATAATATCAGTTTAGTATCAGCGATATTCGAACTATACATAACACGACGTCTATTCACGCTTCCCCGTGACGGATTCGTACAGTTAATGCTCATCGAGATGGGCCGCTATTCGAACAATGGCTTGGCAACTATTGGCATGATTCTAGCTGAAGAAGAAGAAAATGAGAGATTTCCATAAGTTGTTGATTACTCATTTCGATTTGAGAAAAACGTGAGGAACTATAAAGAGCTTTATCTAAAAATATAAAATTATTTAAACAATGTTTGTTTCTCTTGGCTACGCCAAGTATTTGTCTTCCAGGCCATTACACTTTATCTTCACGTTATAGTCCGGGAGCCAGCGACATATTTTTTTTGCCAATATGTTTAAAGTTGGTTTATCTTTTGTTCTACTATATTTGTACTTTCCAAATTTAAACAAATAAGGATTTTGCACAATATTTTCTTACATAATTGATACGCTGCTGATAAGCGTTGTTCCGCTAGTGCGCTGGCAGGAGATTGTTTTGTTGATCTGTAGTACAAATATAGTAGAACAAAAGATGAACTAACTTTAAACAAATGAGACATCAAAAAGTGTCGCTGGCTCCCGGACTATTATTAAAATGTCCGCGAAATGAGGAATGGAATGTATGAACACAGCAATTTAGTTGTGTACAGGGTCAGCATTTCATCTTGCAACCGGCGCTCGCGTGAACAGGTAATATGTCAGCCAGAGATGCCAGATCGGGGACGGGTTCCCTCGAGAATTTCCCCCACCTCGCGTATACTACGCCGGAGCAGCGTGTCCGTGAGTTGGACTCCGAAGCGCCAAGCTCACAGACACGCTGCTCCGGCGTAGTATGCGCGAAGTGGGGGAATTCTCGAGGGAACCCGTCCTCGATCTGGCATCTCTGATGCTAGCAGCGCTTCACGGACGCATACCACTACAACCATGCATCGGCCCGACTCACAGTGGTCCGTATTAAAAAGAAAAACACATATCCTTTTTCATTGCAAGATACATTGGTTCATTAGCTACCGGAAAATAATAATCGATATCTAAAAATCCGGCTTTCATAAGTTAGGGGTTTTTCCATGTTGGGACCACTGTGCGGCGTTCGAAGAGCTGCCAGCGACCGCCGCACAGCGGTGATGCCGACGTTAATTTGAAAGAGACCATCCTAAAATTCTCGAAGCTCGAACATTACTGCTGTCCAGCGGTCGCTGCCAGCTCTCCGAACGCCGCACCACTGTGCGATTTTGGACAAAAATCGCTAAATAGCGCAAATCTTGACCGATTTCAATAATTTTTTTTTGGAGTACTCGTAAAGGGCTCAGCAATAGCGGAGGGCTGCAGTAAATCCTGTATGTTTTGGTCTAATCTATAAAAAACATTCATTAGCGCGACATGATATAAAAACGTAAACTTTGAAAATTAAAGATATTAAATTTTTTTTTGTAAATTTAATATTAGTTATAAAATAAAAAAATTAATTCAAATTTACAAAATATGTTTTAAATAAACTGTAAGTGTAGCTGATTTAAATATAATATTATAAAATTATATTTTATTTTTATTAGTTTGTTTTTTAAGGGATTGTAATAAAAATAGAATTTGATGTGGCAACTAATTTTATAATAATTTATTAATATGAATTATATGTGCCCATGTTACATGCATTGAAATGTTATGCATGAAATGTTACCTGCATTGTGGCTTATTTTACAATAACATTTCTTCAGCATCAACCGTTAAGGGCTTAACTTTTTTATTTTCTTTCAGTCCGAGAGAGCTAATTAAGCCACAATGCATGTAACATTTCAAGCACAACATTTTAGTGCATGTAACATGGCACGTATAATTCATATTGACAAATAATTATAAAATTAGTTGCCACATAAAATTCTATTTTAATTACAATAACTAAAAAAAAAATAAAAGAAACAAAATATATATTAGAAATAAAATCAAAAATAATAAAAATAAAATATAATTTTAAAATATTAGATTTGAAGCAGCTACACTTACAGTTTATTTAAAACATAAATTTTGTTGAATTAAATTTTTTATTTTATAGGTAATATTAAATTTATAAAAAATTAATTTTTAATATCTTTACTTTCTAAAGTTTACGTTTTTATGTCATGTTGTGCTAAAGAATGTTTTTTATAGATTAGACCAAAACATACAGGATTTACGGCACTCCTCCGTTATTGCTGAGCCCTTTATGAGTATTTTTTAAAAAAAATATTGAAATCGGTCAAGATTTGCGCTGTCTAGCGATTTTTGTCCAAAATGGCACACTGTGCGCCGGGTCGGTGCGTGATTTTAGTGGAATGCGTCCGTGAGGCATTGCTGGCATTTTACCTGTTCACGCGAGCGTGGGTTGCAAGATAAAATGCTGACCCTGTATATGTAGATGTGTCACCTTAAGCGCAGTTGGAAAGCACCTTTATGTACTTGCAGCTCATTTTGATTTTACATATTTTCTTATATTGATAGTACTCTTTTCCGTTCTCGACGTTTTTATGTACTTGGCGTAATTTTGTTTACATTTTTGAAGTTAATTATACTTGGCGCTACTAAAAATATTATGATTTCTGTAGTTTTGTGTAATATAGTAGTCATCAGCGTTTTGTCAATCTCTTATATTTAACATAATTTTTTTTTTTTTTTTTTGGCAGACGTAATTATGTGTAAAACTACTTATTTGTTAATTCCCAAATTTTCAAAAGTTAGTTCACGATGAACAATTTTAAGGTCATTTATTGAGTCTAAAAATGGCACGCATGTTAGGTACAAATTTCATAATTCTTTCCCTCAATTTAGAAAGATTTACGTAATAGATGGGCATTCATATTGATCATATCGAACAATTTTCAGTTTTATAATTCTCATACATTTCTCCTTACTACTTGCACTATTCAGCAACCTTCTCCAGTTTTCTTACAGCCAAATAAGTGTCATTCTATTCGTAGAACTTTCACATTCCTGGCGTTTTCAGATAATTTACGATGTCCTTCTTGCTGAAGTATCTGTCCCTCTGTTTACGACATTCATTTATAAATTCCACCATAATCAAGCGCAAGCAATCTAAATATTCACTGATGCTTAACTTAACTGAATATATGTCGTTCTGAAAACAATATTCTATTACTTTAAGCTACAGCACACGACATAGGAATAATAATGTATCGTTATTACAACTATATGTGGCGTACTATATGATACCAGAAGAGCACAAGGAAAGCAGAAAATTTTACAAAACAGTAGTGTAAGGGCTGAAAATAATTCGTCCACAATTACGGCTTTTCCACACAAGAGACAATTTGTTTTCAAAAAACGAGCTTCAGATTAAAAAAATGTTATTCCACATTTTCGACTACTTTTCTCATGTAAAATCAGAATGTAGTAGGATAGGTATTACAAAAAATTATCAATTTATGATTCCGCCATGATTACTTATTTAAATTAGAACTCAATTCTCTCGCAGACAGAATAAAAGTCTAGACTTTATCTTTTTCGATTTATGTCAATTTAGCTTTGCTTCGCCCGGAATTTAGATTCTAATTTTTAATTTTTTTTTGTGTGATAATAGTCACACACATTCATCTGGATTAGCCAGGCATAATGAGCTGAGGCACATTCCATGACCCCAGAGTTTACCGTTCGAAAGTTTTTTGGCGACAGACAAACGCACAAACATCAACTTTCTGCTTTATATATTAAGATGAGAGAAAAATGGGTTTCCACATGCTTCTTTTTTAACATTGCTTTTTTACTTTGCCAAGGATACGAAAGAAAATATAATACAATGCTTTCGCAACGAGCGAAGGAATTTCTCATTGTATAGGGTATTAAAAAAGTGGTGGTCACTGCTTTCTCAAAAAACGTTAAAGATGGTTTCGTCAAATACGTTTGCGACATATGGTCCCTTTTACACTTTTCAGCGAACAGACTATATTGATGCAAAGAAAAAAAATAACATTAATTTTCAAAGGTATAAACAATTTTTTGTTTTCAATGACCACCACATTTTTAACATCCGGCAATATTCGTGATAACTATTATTGAGAGCTTTAATGATTTAGTTCAAAGGAAATATTTTCGCCCGTCGATGGTATATGCCAAACAAATCGTGTAACAAACCGAACTTCCTGGATTTCTCTTCTGTTTCATGGACTTCGCTCCTATTTGGATTTCCGCGTGCGACACGCCATGTTTGATCCTCGCTAATAATGTAATTCCTCCTCTGTTATCAGAGAAGCAAATTATTAGACGTTTTGCAATCAGTCGTCGTGTATTGCTTCTATCTGGGGTAATAAAACATCGAAGACACTAGCTGTACCAATATTGCCTGTATCTTATAGGTAGAAACAATGCGAAGCTGATGCAACTTATTTAAATTAACCTAATTAATTTAGCTTCTACATATGTAGAAAGAGGAAGGAAACAGACGTTCTGGAAATCACGCGGTTGATCGCTAGACATACTATGCAGGATTCGGAGAAGGTCGTGTGCAACACAGGAGTGCAATTGCATCTTTTTTTTTTAAATCTCACTGTGTGTTTTTTTTTCTATATACAGTATTGTCTCCGTATTTGCTCGCTGCTCGAGACCGGCGGTGAGCATATATTCTGCCCGTCGCGCACGTAACGTTCCATCTCGCTTATTCTTTAAATAACGGATCGAATAAAAATTATGATTATTTGACGAGTAAAGTTAATCTTTTCATTCGACAATAAGTATTTTAACTTCATTTCGTTATTCGAAATTTTTATTTAAATGAAATTTTTGCCCCTCTCTGTTCCCATTTTATCATTTTCAATTCTATATTCTCTATTACAGAGGTTCCCAACTTTTTTTTAGTCGCGATCTCCTTTTATAATATTCAAATAATCTCCCTCCCCCCTCCCCAGAAAATAAGGAGAATTTAATCAGGTAAACTGTAAAGAAAACACATTATATAGAAATTGATTTTTTACAATATAATTCGGATACGCTTCCGAAAGGCCGACCGAGATGAGGTTTGTGGGGAGAGGGGGTGTGAACCCTAAATTTAACCCTTTTAGTGCTGGGAGCCGATATATCGGCTC
The DNA here is from genome assembly GCA_963971345.1 of Andrena flavipes. Lineage (NCBI taxonomy): Eukaryota > Metazoa > Arthropoda > Insecta > Hymenoptera > Andrenidae > Andrena > Andrena flavipes. The sequence goes on along the minus strand of OZ020479.1, from coordinate 47,297,438 downwards.
CAGCTGTACTTGCGAAAAGTGCCAGAGCCGATATATCGGCTCGCGCCTTGTAGCGGTTTACTACTCGCATTTTTTTTTCTCGTTTTTTTCGCATAGGCACCTCTATTTCGCCCGGCACTAAAAGGGTTAAAATTGTAGTTTTCTTCCGTCCCCCTGTTTTATTTTTTAAATTTTATAATCACAGTTTCATTTTCAGCAATGGTTCGCAACCATGCTTTTTCGCGCCCTCCGCACTGATCTGGCCCCAACTAATACTAATACACAGGACAAGTTGCAAAGTGGAATGCGTTGTGTCGGAATAAGTCAACAGAAATATTGTTAAGAGGGGAGACCGTGGTAAACTGATTAAAAAAAATCAGTAAGGTGTACCCTTTTATGCACGATACTAAAAATGAGACTGTGGTTACAAAATTTCAAAAATAAAAAATAGGGGGACGGAAGGGCTCCAGAGAAAAGATACCTGCACCAACATTCAAAAAAATTTCCAAAAAATAAACAATTTTTTATTAGTATTTCGGTAACTAATAAATACCCGAAGGTACGATTTTAGATTTAGGGTTCACACACCCTTTCCACCCCTCCCCTAACCTCATCTCGATCGGCCATCGGTCCCTGTCGGAAGTACAGCTTATAATTCTTAATAGATAAAATGCATAAGTGCCACAAAACACCAACTAAAAATAATCGTAGCGACCCCCCAGAAAACACTTCGCGCCCCACAGGTTGAGAAACACTGCTCTATCATATATTTTTATTACTCAACTGACACAATGACTTCAATTGATCGTCCATCTCGCCTACGAGTGTTTGGGGACAATTTCGTACCATTTTTGGTAATAGGTAATTCTGAATTTAACATTACTTAAATAAGTAAAGTATGACACACAGTGCCGGACAAAAGTATGTGACACGTTTAAAGCAGAACTGCCTTTTTTCTGGCGTTATGAAAAAAAAGTTGCAATTGTTCGGACTAGCGAAGGAAATAGTCAAGGTCGATTTTCAACTCTTTTATCTGAGCCTATAAAGAAAATTTAAAAATTCCTTTTGCGGAGACAAATGAAGTTGTGCAAGGATAGATACTGGTGTATCACGCAGATTTTTATCTATCGCGAACCGTGTGATTCACCTTGTGCGATAACGCGTCAAGTATGACTGCATTTCGAGAATCACTCGCCAGAAACTACGTTACCTTTTAGGTACCGCGGTGTTGCATTCAATGGAGCGTGTGCTTTTCAATTAGGCACAAAAGGAAGTATAATAAAGGGGGGCAAGCAGACGCTCCGAATGCCCCCCCCCCCCTCACTATCTGATTTCGATGAAGTAGACCTCGTTTGTCCCATCGACGTCGAATGCAAAACATTATCGCTGTGACGCGTGTGTGACACTGATCTGTTACGAGAATGAAAGACTATCACATAATCTGCGACACGAGGCGAGGAGTATGATAATGGGGTGCCGTACAATGGACTCGTAAAATTGATAATAGTGGTAAGAAACGATCTTTTTTTTTCTACATTGCAAATAAATTTCTTTTTACAATAACACGTATCTGTGGCTCTGGGGAATGTGGAAATTATAATTATGTAGAAGACACGTGGTCGGTAAAGTTATGATACATAAGGGCGAATATTGGAATGTTATAGTGGATGTAACTGGCCTAATTCATGTGTTTTATTTCTCGTCGTCTTCGGGTGATAATTTATTGGCGAAATACATGCATGGTTACCAAGCTTTGTGCCACGTGGGCCATCGGTGCCCCGCGATATTAATCGGAAGTGAAACTTTCATTCGAAGGAAAAGGTATACGCTTCTGAATTCGCTGTTGAAATCAGAATAGAGGAAAAAAAGGTGAAAGTATGGAGAATATTACACAAGTGTCATGCTTCTATAATTGGATTTCACAATTTACTTTTCTCATCAGATTTTATAGTCCTCTCGAGCATCTGAATTTCCACCGTGATAGGGGATTTGTTAAGTAAGTGTACGAGTTTCGGATAAATGAATATCGAGTAATATCAAAGTGTTTAAGTTCTCATCAGAAATTGATATATTTGCGGTATATTAATATTTGGGCTTTAGAATTCTTAGAACTGTTCGATATTTCAGAGAATAATGCAAAGAAATGTTATAATAATAAGATCAATACGTTAGGCCATTACATTTCAATATATTCGATCGTCAATCAATCAGAGATTTTTTGTTCGATTTTCCAGTGGATTGTAAAAAATCATGAGAAAAGTATTATTAAGATATTCAATTACAGGATCCGTATCCGGTGGTATAAGCGGAAGAGCGGTTTTTATGTGTGAAAAAAAAATAAGTAAAAAATATCAAACAAAATTTTCTCTCTAAAACGAGTTTTCGTGATAAAATTTTGTTTGATGTTTTTTCATATTTTTCTTTTACTTATTTTACTTACAATTATGAAAGTTTGTGTGCAGGTAGAGTATTTCGTGCGTAAGACAAACCTATTTTTTGTAGGAACCATAGTGCGGATTTAAAGGGTGAATTTAAATTTAAAAAAAAACTACAAAAAGGCAGAATTTTATTTTTCGGGGAATATCTCGATAACGGTGAGAGCTATCGAAAAGAAATTTAAACAAAAGTTGCATCTTTTTTGTATCTAAAAATTGGGTGAAAATAATTATCGGAAAATCCACATTTCTTAAGTTACCCCCGCCATCAGTCCTTAATTCGATAATTACTTTTACACAGTTTTGTAGACATAAAAGAAAGATGCAACTCTTGTTTAAACTTCTTTCCAATATCTCTTACCGTTCTCGAGATATTCCACGAAATAGAAAATTCTGAATTTTTTCTAGGGGTGATTTCACCTCCTAAAACCGCACTATTGCACCAACACGTCTTGCGCACGAACTACTCTATTTTCATACAAATTTGCATATTTTTCCGAATTTTTCTTGTTAGTAAAAAATATAAAACAAAATTTTACCTCAAAAACGGAGCGAGTTTTTGCAATAAAATTTTATTTCATATTTCTTACTTATTTTTTATATGTAGCATCACCATCTTTGTGCCACCAGATACAAGGCACCCTATATTCATCATAATTTCAATTTTTGGGGCTTCTATTTTGATTTCGGCACTGAATTACGAAATACTCCTTTCCTTTAAATGAAAATATGACTTCCGATAAATATCGTGGGCCATCGACGACTTACGTGGCACGGAAATCATTAAGTATAATAGTTTGGAGTAGCTGTGAATATAACGCGGTGATTGCACATTAAATGATTCATTGTATTCTATGAATCACGAATACTACCATGTTTACGGTGTTCAGTGATATCCCTCTGTAACCTTAATTTAAACTTTTATGCGCCTGGGTAGCATACTTGGAGTGCAGAGGGTTTAGTGCAGTTGCACTTGATTAAGAATTGACAGCGTGCAACAGCAAACGTGGTATAACTGTGGATAAATTGAATCCACGAGCAAAAGTGATCGGAAGACGTAGAATAACATATTTTATCTAAAGGCTCCGTTCTGGAAAAAAGTAATTTGAAAGTTACGTCTAGTACGCGTGTACTTAACTAAATATCGTTGCATTTTCGAAACCAATATTCTCGAAAAAAAAAAGTTCCGTTCAAAAACATAGTTCTTCTATAATTTCGAATTATTCTTTGAAAAAGGATTCACTGTATCCACAGGTATGTCATATTTTACTGATACACGTCAAATGCGCGTGTATCTCCTCAACGAATCTCTAATCATTTTTTTTTTTCGAAAACGAAGCACCTGAAAAAATATGTTATTCTAAAATTTCAACTCGTTTTTGTAAAAATATTCATTGAACCCAGTTAGGTGCACGTGTACTAAACGTACTAACGTGGTCATTATAATTTTCCTCTACATTATTCTGTTAAAGGTGTATACCAAATCTTTTTGGTATTTATTAAGCTACTCTAATATTATTTATATATACAAAAAAAAAAGAATATTTTGAATTTGTTTATTTGTTTTCATTGTTTTTTACAATGTTAATATGGCACCTAAAAAAACAATGAAAACAAATTAAAAATATTCTTTTTAACTTTTTTCTAATAATAAAAGAGTAGCTTAATAAATATCAAAAAGATTTATTTCATTATATGTTGTATTTACTCAGAAAAAATCTATAAAAGTAGCTTCATTTTTTATGTTCGAAGTAGAATACCCACTTAAACATTTCTCATGATTTTATGATTCAAATATTAATGTTCCATAATAATTTGACTTTTTCGAAAGAAAAAAAAAATACGTAAACCAACCATTTTTTACCATCGAATGGGATGCCGACTATTGTCCCCAATACATTTAGCAGCAATCGTATGATATTTTGGTATTACGTACCACGGACTCACCTGTGGATTTTATGTAACAATTATCTCGCAAAAAGATCGTCATCCGAAGGTATCGAGAAATACATGATTTTGGTCAGAGATATACGTATATCCACTGTGATAAAGTATCGTGAAAATTCTTACAACAAATTGAGAAGAAGACTTTAAAAGATTATATTTTATCAAAAGTATAATGAAAATTAGATCAATTTGTCGAGAAGTTTAAGTAATCATATAACTTCAACCAAAGAATATTAATAAGTTTTAGAATTAAAGAGAAAAAAAAATATGATTGAAAGAATAGGCAATATTATAATGTGACATTATTTTAGTAATTAGAATTCAGATAGCAATAAGGACTGTAATTCACCTATACATGTTTAAGATTGTAATGGCAACTTAACATAATAAATAAGCACATATATATCCACTAAGATATTCCAATGCTTATGCACGTTTATTATAACTTTTTCACCACGTGTCAATTGATAATCATAATTCTCAGACTCCATAGCACCTGCAGATGCATATTTTGCAAGAAAAAATTTTGTTTGCTATGTAGTAAAAAAATGGCTATTCGTTACCACTGTCTTCTAGGAATGGATGAAATTTTGGTCCTAAACGATTGTAGTCGAAGGACCGTAAGCAGAGTTAGGAAGAGAAAGGTGGCAGAGTGAAGTGGTTAAGCGATGTGGGTCATAAGTGTGGAAGGGTGAATGAGGTGAAGTGTAAATTAAGGAAATCGTAAACCGGGTCACATCGGACACCTCTAGCCTGATTTTAATTAACAATAACAAAAATAATGATATACACACGTCACGCTGGACAATGCATGCCTATCCCACTTGATTATTATTTTAATTTGATTAAAATCATATCCATTGAAATTTTTAATTCTATGAAAATTAAATCAAATTTATTTAATTGCAAAATGTGAGAATCAGTGGCTAGATAATGCAAACTGATTGTTTATGCGACATCAAAGTACAAATACAAATATAGCAAAACCAGAGATTTATTTCGATGCAAATTACTCGTAAATTACAAATTACAATTACAACCTACTGTGTAGTTGAAAAAACAATCAGAACATTTATCAGCTATACTTTATTTATTTATTATATATTTAATTCATGCCCTAATGTTAATCAAACTGTAATTAATATTATGATATCCTGAGATCTGTTTATTTTAAATATCTTTCGGCCTTTATCATCTTTAATCTAGAAGAAAGGTACATCTAAAATATACTGCTTGTGGATTCTTATTCTATAAATAACAAATAGTATATATGGCAATAACAATTGAGGGCTCGGATGCAATAAGGGGACTAGCGCTCGAAAATGCGAAAAAGTGTTGTCCAATCGCTAAGAAAAATTGGAAAATTAAATGTTGTTAAACTGTATTTTAAAAAATATAATGTTATAAAGCTCGTCTCGACACACATTTTTTCTATTTACAGTTTTTTTTATCGAATCATTAGTATTCGAGATAAAAATTATAAACAAAAAAAATTTCTTCGACCAAAATCATTATTTCTTTAAACATAAATTGCGATAACTTGAATAAATATTAACGGATCGTTATGAGACTTGAAACATAAAACTCAGAAAACTCTAGCGGAGCCGTAAAATATATGCACAAAACCCTTATGTTAAAAAATGTAATAATTTTTAATTAAAAAGTAACACTGGACATAACCCATGTTTTTCAACGTTCGCCGTTAAAAAGTATCGAGGCAATTTTAAGGTACATATAACTTGCAGCGACAAAGTTTTTTCTTAATATACAAGGAAGTTTTTCACCAATTTTCACACTGATTAATAAATAATTGTACAAGATATGACGATATATATAATTCTCGCCCGGCGCAAACTGTCAACGCGAGTGCTAAAACTGCTAAATAGTGCATTATACGTGGCGGTTGACTGATGGTTGCGCACGAGATTTATATATATCGTCATATCTTGTACAATTATTTATTAATCAGTGTGAAAATTGGTGAAAAACTTCCTTGTATATTAAGAAAAAACTTTGTCGCTGCAAGATATATGTACCTTAAAATTGCCTCGATACTTTTTAACGGCAAACGTTGAAAAACATGGGTTATGTCCAGTGTTACTTTTTAATTAAAAATTATTACATTTTTTAACATAAGGGTTTTGTGCATACATTGTACGGCTTCGCTAGAGTTTTCTGAGTTTTATGTTTCAAGTCTCATAACGATCCGTTAATATTTATTCAAGTTATCGCAATTTATGTTTAAAGAAATAATGATTTTGGTCGAAGAAATTTTTTTTGTTTATAATTTTTATCTCGAATACTAATGATTCGATAAAAAAAAACTGTTAAATAGAAAAAATGTGTGCCGTGACGAGCTTTACAAGACTATATTTTTTAAAATACAGTTTAACAACATTTAATTTTCCAATTTTTCTTAGCGATTGGACAACACTTTTTCGCATTTTCGAGCGCTAGTCCCCTTATTGCATCCGAGCCCTCAATTGTCTTTCGTTATGTTAAAAAGTGCTTTTGTGTTTTTCTCTTATCGTTAAATTAAAAAAACGTGATAATAACACTTCTTATCTATTCAAACACTTCTGTAAACTGCAAATATTGAATTGTTCTATCTAATAAATAATATATTACAATTATTAGTGTAAGCATAATAATTACCAATTGGAAAATTAATGTAATTAAAAATAAACTAAAAGCTAACACATAATAAAGCTACTTGAATACAATAGTAAATTTGTAATAGGTACCTCTAGTCCGATGGTTAAAGTTAAATACGTTTTGTCTGCTATAAGAAACACAACGACCCAAGAGTAACTATATGTTCCCTTTTTAAATCACTCAATATCTAATTATTGATTTACTTAAGGAGTTAGGCCGTCTATCCACGGAGTGTCGCGTCATAGACGCGTACGCGTAGAGACCAATCGTACGCCGGGCATCTTGACAAATGCAGATCAATGATCGACAGATGCCTCGTATGATTGGTCTCTACGCGTACGCGTCTACGACGCGACGCTCCGTGGACAGACGGCCTTATGTTCAGTCAGGAGTCCGAAAAAGTTGCGATGTTTGGGATTTTTTTCTCATAAACTATAAAACTTTATACCAGAAACTTTTATTGTTTGAAAGGTAGTCTCTTTAGCAATGTCTCTGAATTTTAGCGTTAAAAAATATTTATTAATAGCGATTACTTGAATGTGGATTATCTAAAATCAAAAATTTAAAAAGTTTAGTTAATATATTAAATTATCTAGTATTTGGACGGATGATAAATCTATATTCTGCAGTTTAATTGATCTATAAATGGATCGTGTTACAAATAGTTTTATTTATCTCCAATATAAAAATCTATTTAGATTAATTTATTTCCATTTTAGATTATAATTGTAGTTAATATGAATTTCCATATAATTTAATTTATATCACATATGCATATGCATTTGATTCTTGACAAAAAACATTCCATATTGTTTTTTATTCATATTAATTACATCGTAACCTTCATTCTCTTCCAAGGATCTAATGGTGTTCGCATGCAATTTTTTTTATTTCCATTCTTTCGTAAAAACACGACGCAGTGACACGTTCGATTTGCAAGTAGGATGTTGGTTATATCAGAGGTCGAAGTTGAAGTGTTGTAAGACCCGTTTGCTTCGCATTGATGGTTGAAGTGTCGCGTAATCATAACAAAAAACGGTCCCCTCTCTTTCTGTCAAAAATACTTGCCATCAGTGCCATACCGTCCTGAATTCTACGATAAATTACGTAACAGAGTACCGTCGGTGAAGATGTTGGACTTTGCTTGGTCTAACAGATCGAATTCGCCTCAATCCAAATTTTACGGACCATCCTTTCACAATAATTTAAGGTCTTCGTGCTTTCTTCAAGAGAATTTGTTAACTGAAACTGAATATTTCTTGATAATAGCATGGTTTTTCCTACCATTTGACTTCTGGGGTCATTTATGACCCAGTATGGCTTTGTAATGGTGCAGAAGGTTAAGGTCACCGATTTCATTCAAATTTTGCATGTAGCAATGCATTACTCTGCGTATATAAAATGTATTGCATGAAATAGTAAACAATTTACGAGAAAATTCAATTTAAAATTGTGCCTATTCCAGGCTTCCGATACATGCATTCGTAAGTGAACGTGTAGTGTCAAGACGACTGTAATTCATAGAACAATTCAGCATTTTTACCAGGAAAATAACATTTTATGAACATATAAGTCATGTTTGGAATATTATTCTTACGAGACAGTGCAACCTGTCCCGTTCCTTTTCGGCTCCTGTGACGTGTTTTATGGTGATTTTACTGTTACCAAAACATTCTACAAAATGTCTTCATTAGCATTTTACAAATTTGAATCTGGTCGACTCCATCCACATTAATGGCCCCTGCGAATTCTTCGTCACTTTCCACGTCTTTGAGTACAGCAATAACTCCCTGTGTTTTAAAATAGTATTTATTTATAGATATAGTTAATCTTTTATAACTATAAATTATACTTACAACCCATGCAGTCCATGCTGTCGAGTGGCTTCAACGATAATGATGATATATTACGATGATGATTCTCATAATACTTATGCAACTACAAAAATCATTATTATCAAGACTGCACTAATTACAACAAAATTCATTGTTTTAAACAAATTGTTGCTGCGTTTGCTCGTCTCACGTTCAAGACTGTAAGAAAGGATTTGATTAAACTCACATAAAACTTTTTATTTCTGTAACAGTATTTGTTTTTATTTATTATTACGGGTAATAACCCTTTGGTACATTGCAATAAAATGAAACATCATAAGTAGGAGACGGACAAGTAAGATAATATTAAAATAAAGATTAAAGTACCCAAATAACAAAGAAAGCAACAGACAGAGATGAAATGACAATTATAAATATTGCAACTTAATCAATCAGAATATGTAGACCTGATTTTTTTAAACTTAGATAAGCAAGTAGCGAAAAATTCAATACTATTGTTGATATCACATTTATTATTACCAATTTTTTTATGTTTTGGTAAATTTTAATATGGAATATATTTCCTTCTCAGTGGATCACAATGATTGTAATGGATTGGTAGACTGAAGTAACAATAATAGTCAAAATTGAATAATAAAGTCTTAAAACATGACTTATAAAATAAAACCCATAAAAAAAATTCAATAAAGTAAAAAAATTACGCCAAGTACATGAAATCGAATAAATCAAAAAAAAAAAAAAATAGAAGATAATAATAATTACAAAATAAAAAAAAGGTGTGAAATCAAAATAAGCTTCGAGTACATAAAGGTGCTTTCCAACTGCGCTTAAGATGACACAACTACGTGTACACAGCTAAAATGCTGTGTTCATACATTCCATTACTCATATCGCGGATATTTTAATAATTTGAAGGTAAAATGTAACATCTAGACATTTGCTTGGATGTCCGCGGCCTGGAAGTCAAATAATTGGCGTGGCCAGGAAAGGTCAAGGTGTCGAAGAATAAGAATTATTCAAAAACGCAAAATAATGAAAATGTACTCATATTGTTAGTGTTTTAAATTGACAAATTTTCTGAAAGCCTGGGAAAGGGAAGTTATGGATATTGATGAACCGAGAATACCTTGCGTGGCTATGCCAAGTATTTGACTTTCAGGCCGCGGATATCTAGGCAAGTGTCTAGATGTTACATTTTACTGTAGAAACTACATTGCTAACATTTGCAGACAATACGGTTATTTTAGCCATTCATGAAGATCCCACGACGGCGTCACATACCTTACAACAACACATTCGAACTCTTGAACTCTGGCTAAATCTATGGAAAATAGAAGTAAGCATCGACAAATGTAATCATATTACATTTACGTTAAGGAAGGGTACTATACCTTACATTATATTCAACAATAACATTGTACCTCAAACCAAACTTGTTAGATACTTATGATTATATCTTGATTCCAAATTAACATGGAAACGACACATGTGCAAAAAGTTGGTACAAATCCGAATCAAGAGGAAAGAAATGTACTGGCTAACCAGCAGACACTCTAAGTTAAGTTTAGAAAATAAACTATTAATATGTAAAACAATTATAAAACCAGTCTGGACGTACGGAATACAAGTATGGGGCATGGAAACGAAAAGTCATATTTCAAAAATTGAAGCCTTACAATCAGTTATACTTCGAACAATAGTGAATGCACCATGGTATGTTCGAAATGATGAAATCTGTAAGGATCTTCAGATAAACTCATTCTCGGACGAAATAACGCGACTATGCAGTCAATACAAAGCAAGACTAGAAAACCATCATAACGCACTAGCCAGGGACCTGTACTCATCAGATCATCTTCGTAGACTCCGGGGGAAGCACCCGTTGGATCTACTTCCCTCCCAGTAAGCCAGACTATCTGTGTCTATCTGACCCCTACACTACAAGAGTTAGAAACAAGAATATGTAATAACGTACAACATTTATACTCATAATGACGGTTTTCAATAGAATAAGCGTCTGCGCTTACTTACAATGTTAGGTATAACAATTTCGAATGTCCTTACTGGACAGATTGTAAAGAATCCATGAAAAAAAGAAAAAAAAAAGATGTTACATTTTATCTTCACATTATTCAAATGTCCGCGATATGAGGAATGGAATGTATGAACACAGCATTTTAGCTCTGTATACGTAGTTGTATCATCTTAAACGCAGTTGGAAAGCACCTTTATGTACTTGCAGCTCATTTTGATTTCACATCTTTTTTTATTTTGTAATAATTATTATCTTCTATTTTTTGTGATTTATTTGGTATCATGTACTTGGCGTATCTTTTTTACTTTTTTGAAGTTTTTTATGGGGATATATTTTGCAATATCGAATTAAGGATAAATTCGACTCTAAATAAAAAATCTATTCAAAAATTTTGGCGCCTTACCTTGCTAATTCAGACAATAATTATTCAGTCTCCTATTTAGTGTAAAAACTCCTGACAATTTCAAATTTGGACAACTTACATTATTTGACACTTGAAAGGTTAAGATTGATTAACACTTGGTAGGTTATGAAATTCAATAGTATATTTAAATAGGTATGTACAATGACGGACGACGATCCCTTCCGAATAATCCCGAGAGTCGACGAACGAAGAACGAAACATGTGTTAGTTTCTTTTTGACTGAAGGTGTGCGTGTAACGCGTTATGTTGACAAAAATTTGGCCTGATGAAGAAGAAGAATCAGAAGAAAAATCTTACCGTTTCCGACGGATTCATGAGACGATATTACGATATCTCTATCATGCGTGGACCGATTTTATTGAATTTCGTTTTATTCGAAAGCTTATATGCGGCTTACATAAGAAAAATGCCTTTAAATTTAGAAAATATTGCTGGGTGATGAAATATTAATGAAATAAGTTTTAGGTAAATGATGATGTGATCTAAATGTTATAAATAATGCTTTATCAGCTTTGAAGAGGAAATTGATTTAAAAGAAGATGGATGTCGAAAGAATTTTTTCCAATGAATAATCACAATTATATTCACTTCGTAAGTTTGATAGTGGCGGTGGGGGGGGGGGGGGGGGATTCGTAAATGGCAAAGGTGAGGAGTGTGTTAAATGCAGCAATTATTTCTTCGACTGGGGTAATAACACTTTTTTATACAACAATATTCATCTATAAATCGTTTTTCTTTCCCATGTTATGAGTTACACAAGATCAAATTATTTTATGAATATTCAGTGTTAGGTACCATTTACATCAGCACGTGTTTATATGCTAATAAATAGCACTCTTGTTTTTATATTACTATTAAACAAACCAGTACTGTAACACTTCTTGGATGGGGAAAAAACAAGTAATTCTGCATTTGCAACAAAATCTTATTTACAAAACGCCTTAGGGTAAATCTGGGTGAGGCGGCTCGGCTACATAGAGAGATGGCCCTATACTTCAGACTATAAGTAAGACCGCGTTCTAGTGCAGCACAAGCCAAATACCTAGTTGCTTGAATAACTTCATTTCGTTTTTCTTCTGTGTTTTCCTGAAAATATATGCTGGAAAAGGTAACCGGAGGCCACATTATAAGCTCTTTTATAAAACTGTAATGTACAAATTGTGTTTAAAATATACTTCTGTAGCCTTCGTGGTTGGGAATAAGGATAATATTCTGGACAGACAATATTTATTCGGATTAGGTAGGAATACATGTTTTGGTTGATAGGTCGGGGCTACAAATATCGGAAAACAGACATTGCGTCTTGCTGTGTTTGTACAATTCAACTAGATTCTACTGTGCAGACGGCACTTGACTTTAAGCGGCGGACTTGAGCGGCGGAATGACAATAGCAGTTCTAGTGAGTTTTCTATAACTCTGCCAAAAGGTGTGATGAGTCCTATCGAGAGACAGGAGGCGGTCGCGCCACGTCTGGCAGTGGAGTCCCCTCAAACGGATCTCTATCTCCCATGAGTACTGCCCGGCCAACTGCCTGAAGTACTGAAGTCCCGTACGCTGCCAGCATTTTCGAGCCGCTCGCCTATTTCTAACGTACGCTATCAGGTACGAATCAAGATGATAGTGGTTTGAGTTTTTGGAGGGAGTATACTTATTGTTAGATGCTTTACGGTAGTAGGACCTCAGAAAGGCAGGCAGCGACTGCGCGCAATTTTCCACCTCCGCTGCGTCAGCGAAGCGAGCCCGCAACTTAAGGTTTCCCGTCAATCTGGCGTACTCCCAGCCTGTGGTTCGCACCCAGTCAGGGGGATGCATGATGTCACCACATGGGTTCAGAACGACCGGCATATGGCTGGTACCAAAGTCTCCTCCAGTGGTTTCACAGTCAAACCTTCTCCCACAGTCAACCAGAAACATATCAAGGATCGAGGGATTCTGTCTAGGGGTACCGTGGAAGGTGAACTCATCGGGGGCCACAATTCTGTAGGGGTTGCGCAAGGAGTGCTCATACAGTGCTACACCACACGCGTTATTGGAGAGATTTCTCCAGGACGAGTGCCTAGCGTTAAAATCGCCACCGACCACCAAAGGGCTGCCCACACGATGGAGATTGTATACAACCCCCACAAAAACTGAGGGGCGATAGAGCTTCACGAAAGTACTCTCGTAGGCCGTCCCACCCGAGACAGGCACCACAGAAAACCTCAGGGAGGAATGAACCAGGATGGCCACTCCACCACCACGGCCACCCGCTCGATCCGTGCGAACAACCCTGTAACCAGGGAGGGTAATGTCAACTCCGCCACCCAGCCAACTGCCAAAAACGCAGCAAGCTGCTGCGCTTTGGTGGTACAGCTCCTGAGCTTCATTAGAAGGCGGCTAGCCGCGTCCTGGATTTCGGCAAGGTCACAGATTGACCCAATTTCCCTACAGATATTTAAGGTCTCGAGAACCGAAGCCGCTTCAGCACCCTTGGGAAAAAAGGCACCAGGTTCTCTACCCCGGGCATAACCCCTGGGATTTCCGGAAAGGGCGTCGCGGTACACTCGGCTCAAACGATTGTGGCCGATCGAGTTTCGATTGCATTCGAGCTCACTAGGGCTGGCTTTTTTACATCGTTACGATTCTACAGTATTTCGTGAATATGGTGGAGGCACTGCCAAGCCACAGGTTCCCGTTGGCAGTGCCCCCACCATATTCACGAAATACTGTAGAATCGTAGCGATGTAAAAAAGCCAGCCCTAGTGAGCTCGAATGCAATCGAAACTCGATCGGCCACAATCGTTTGAGTCGAGTGTACGAGGGTTTTACCCCCGGCAACCGGGCTTGGGGTGGGAATCCAGGGAATTCGATGTGGGTAGGAAATCTGTTGTTATTTGCATCAGGGGTATGCGGGCCTGCACAGTTTGCGCAGGTAGGGGTAATCTCAAGTGTCTTAACGCATTCCTGCGAGTGATGTGAGTCAGCGCATTTGACACACCTCGGAGGATAGTTGGAATTTGCCGAAGAATGCCCAAAAGACTGGCACCTGAAACACTGTGTAAAAGGCCTCTGGGATAAGAACTTCTCCCAATATATCCTAGTGTGAAAGATGTGACCTGTTTTGTTAACCGCATTTAAGGACGTTCCGTGGGGGTATACAACTTTATACGAGCAGCACGGTGAGTTTTACCTGATACCAGTGTTTAGGGGGACACAAGAGGCAGGGACCAGTCCATGGGCCCTGATCTCAGCAAGGATATCCTCTACGGGAACCCTTGACAGCCCCTTCATGACGACAACAAGCACCTTTTGGGAGTTTATAGTGAAGGTGTGGAAAGCCATGTTGCCAGAGAGAAATCTGCTTTTGCGGTCGTTAAAGTCCTCAACCTTAAAGACCTGGATCCTGACTCTGTTCCCCAGGAACTTCAGATTAAAGTCCCTCCCGCAACTCTCCTCAAGAGAACCGGAGAGCTTGAGGAGGTCATCATCAACATTTTGGACGTATATCGGAGAGGGACGGGCCGCCGCGGCCTTGGGGACGGAGGATGAGTGACCACGAGCCGCAAGCCCCACTGCCACATTGGAAGGACGAGAGAATACTAAATCTGTTCTTGACAGGGACGTTAGGGGAGGAATCTAGATCCATTCCATCATCGGTCACCTGAGGCTTGATAGGGGAAGAATGAGAGGAGGATCCTTACATGTACGCGGGGATATTTTTTAGTACGGGAACAGGTTTTCCCCTAGGGGGCCCCGTTTCAGGAGTCCTGGAAGAGAAAGGGGGGGATCTCACCCGAGAGTCGGGAGCTAGAAACGGATCTGCGTAAGGCATCACACCAGGGATACTACTGTCACCAAGGCGTACAGAGTGCATGAAAGCATCTACAGCAGGCATACCTACTGAGACATGAACACCTGCCAACTCGGGGGAGGGCTGACCAGCTGTACAACATCTTTACCACGGACGTCACACCAGAGGCGTCGCAGTAGCCTGCAAGTCCAAGCAGGATACCAGGGAGATGCTTACGGACCGTCGAGGTGGAGCAGTCCTTGAATCGGGCAATTGTACCCCCAGGGGTGTGAAGGGCTCTAATACTTTTCCGGGGAGTGTCTCCAGATGGGAGCGACGTCCAGTCCACTTGCTTGAAGGAAAACGGAACTTGGGTCTTCGTACATGACTCTTGATTCTTTATTCTTGGGTCTTATGAACTTGTTTCTTGATCCTTGAGACTTGAGTCTTGTGCACTTGGATCTTGAGTGCATTTTTCGACAATAACTTGAAACACGTGAAGCACGTGAAGAATAGCGGGACAAGAGGCGCCGCCACGCGCAGCCACCACCCGTGGTCCTATCACACAAAGCGAGTCTATATAAACTGACCCCAGATGGCTCCAGAAGTCTACACTGGGCAGAGATGGGCATTATCTAGATAAAAAATTATTTAAATAACTTGTCGAATAAAAGATACTTTATCTTTATTCGTTATTTCAATGCTCGAATAACACGGTTTACGTTTATTCGTTATTCGGAGCTTCGAATGACACGATTTATCTTTATTCGAAACATCACGGATAAATAAATTTATTCGATGTGAATTTATTCGACGGCGGAAAATAATTTTTTTATTCGAAGTGAATTTAGTCGAAAGATAATTTCTTGATTCGAGAAACTTTTATTCGAACCCTTGATGGGGGATGTGGAATCTTATTACGACCCTGCATGCGAAATTGGAAGTGAAATGGTTGAACATAGCGCGAGTTTTTAGGCCCACCGTTCAGCCGTCTAAAATCGGGAGACTTTCGGATGTGTATCCATAACTTCCGAAAAACAATAGTTTTTTTTAACTGAAACTTTCTTTTAAGTAGTTCATAATACTATGTGATGATAGTAAAAGAACTGGAAAACTGCATCAAGCCGTTGACTTGGGCAATGGGGGTATACTCGTTCAAACGGGTATACCCCCTTAACATGTTTCTCGAAATGGGATATTGTGGGGGAGGGGAGTGTAAAATCCTGCCCAGAGACTTTCATTAGCCCTCTGAGAGGGGAAATCAGACTCTTCGCCGGGGAAGAAATAATTCATGTGAGCGAGAATTTTTGGACTCTGCGGCCGATGGAATTTCCTAAATAGATTCGTAAATCATTGTTATTGATTTCGGGTGTCTATATTTTAAATTCATTTGTTCTTAGCATGTTGCCTTCTTATTATTAGAGAACAAATATGCCCGTTATAATAAACACTATAGTTACATATTTTTCACTTCGAAGTACTTCGAAATAATATTTTAAAATAATTGAAAACTGACAGGTTCAGTTGTTTCTCAGATTTCTTCTTATTCGTGTCACTCTCATAATTAATATTGGAAATGATTACAGCTTTTGCAAACAATAGTGTTTTCACAGTATGCGTACCACCAATTTTGGAAATTCATTTCTGAAAGAAGAAACAACAGGGAAGAAGTTCCACACAATGGCCTGGAACTTGTTTCCTGTTGTTTCTATTCGGCTCTGTTAATTAATCTTTCGGTGAATTATGAAGAATTCCGGAATAGTTTGGAACAACTACCATAGACACAGTTTCATACATTGCTGTAAAAAAATTGCATACAGAAAAAAAAGGACCGGTCCGAGGCCTCACAGGGGCCCAATAAAAAGGAAGAATAAAAAAAAATGAAAGCACAAAATCTTTATTCGATTAAAGTTAATCTAATTTAATCCGACTTGAATTTCACGCTCTAAACATGGAACGGGTAATACCACGGACACACCACAATAAGTGTGGTGGTGGCAACCATACCATGGAATGCGAAAGTCAAAAAGGAAATTAGAATATAATTTTTAGTACAATAATATAATAATCAAATATTATTAATGATATAGCAATAAAAAAGTTATATTTTAATATGTTAATGCTTAGTTGTTTTATTTCTTTATTGTTATTATTATCCTTTTTTTGTGAAAGAGATGGTATGCTTTCTTACTGTTGAGCAAGTTTTTTTTCGCAAACTAAAATATTTCTTGCATCCGGGCCCCTTTATAGGCTAGGCCAAACCTGAGCACTGTTTTACAATTCATTGGTGCGTAATACCCGTTCGCATAAGCTCACAATCAGAAATATTAGAATGGCTCTCACTTTTTCCTTACTCATCATTTGACTTTTGTCAAACAATGGGTAATAATTATAATTTTGAGAAATGGATAAATTGAAAATATGTGTGAAATTAAATATAAATATGAAATACTATAGAACGTGTACTACTACATGAAATGTAGAAACTAGAGGGTAATGATATTTTTAAAAATAATTACTAGAGGGTAATAATTTTAAAAATAATTGCATATTATAGTTTTACAATATATGCATATAAAATTATTAATCCATTTTGAGTATATACAAGTTGTAGCTTATAATTATTCTGCAATTATAAATATTTATACTTTAACCCTTTCGCATGTGTATTTAATTTTTTTGTGCAATTCTTAAAAAGTGTCAATTTTACATCAATAAAAAAGTTTTTAATTTTAACTTTTTTTTTAATATATAAAAAGTTTTTTTTTAGAATACTTTTTTTTAATGCGTGGACTATAGTCGATACCCGCAGCGGACGGGAATGTAGAGGCGTTCAATTATAATCGAACATCAGAGCGAAAGGGTTATTTATTTTGTATTATTTCTTGATTCGGGTAAATGTGGCAGTTCGATATTAATCCTATGCATATGTCAATGATCCTTCGCTTTTATAGTTGATTATACATGTTACATAATGAATGATGACACGAGCAATTATGAATAAATTATTTTATGCGATAGTGGTAGCTGAAATCAATTTTTTGTTTGACGTTTATCTGATTGACTTGTTTATGATAAAACTGCGATATTCAGGGTGCGCAATACTGCCGGTAAAAGTATTTTCGTACGTGAAAATGTAATAGAGATCATGGCTCTTAATACAAAAAGAGTGCAAATTACATGTCGCAGTGTCAGCGCGTATCGAGGTTTTGTGATACATTATAAATAATACAGGAACGTAAATAATAATATACGGACTCATGCGAAAGCAAAAGTTATGCTAAAAAAGTTGCATAAGTGGAATACAAGTATTATGCAATTTATATCTTCAACTGCAGTATATGCACTGGGTGTCCGATTTGTCACAGCCGCCTTAAGTACTTTCAAGCAGAGATAGGTAAAATTTTTAACTTTTATTCGTTATTCGAAATTTTATTTAAATAAAAATGTTGCCGATCTCTGCCTTCAAGATATGTAGAACCATTTTCAAAGTCATTTCAATGTCTCCGAGGTTTCTATTTACCCAGAAGCATTAATACGTGTAGCAAAAGTTCTGTTCATGAGCTTTATAAAGGATTCTGAGATTCTTTCCGGTTACTCTAAACCGTTTCTTCAAACTTGGTAACATTTCCTGCAGAATAACATATATTTCTATTTAGTATTTTTTCTAACGAAACAACTGAAACTCGTGTGATTAGAACATATGAAAAAAAATATATTTCTTTGTGAGAAAAATTTCATCTACAGTAGAGATGAAATGTACTAATATAAAGAGTATATAAAAAATATCTATTACTATTAATAAGTTTTTAATCAATTTTAAATCTTTTCCTATCATGGATTATTTTATTTACAAAATTACTATTCCTATATACAGACCTGCTATAATACAATATTGAACAGTTGTATTCCTTGAATTCTTAATTAATTAATTAATTAATTAATTAATCTAAAGTCTGTAGTGCAAGTCTAACAGTTCCTCTGTTTTCAGTTTCAGTGCACTGGAAGGAGAACTGCAGGGAAGTAAGCTGTGTAACTTTTCACGGGAAAGACAGAATCTTGTAAGAAAGGGACAGAAAAGAAATATTCCAAGATGAATAAAGTGGATTATATGGAGGTCACTGTACCGAACTACTCATATGTATTCAACTTTGAAGAAACCTTCAGTCACTTGGACACCAAAATATGGATGATAAAGAACTGGACAAATGGTTTCTACTACTGTGGCATTTATATGATACTAATATTCGGTGGGCAGCATTACATGTCAAATAGGCCACGGTTTGAACTAAGAGGCATACTCTCACTGTGGAACACGCTGCTTGCAACATTCTCCATTATTGGATTCACTAGAACAGCACCAGAATTGATCCATGTGCTAAGGAATTATGGGTTTCACCATAGTATTTGTATACCTAGGTAACCACTCTTCTTTGTTTCATGATAGATACAGTATATGATAAACATTCAGTGAGTAACGAAAATATTTGGGCACGTTTTAAAATCGCATAACTTTTTTAAAATTGGTCCGAACGACATGAGTTTCTTTTCTGAGAAGCTAGAAGGATTAGTTTGTTAAGCGACATGTTTCGTCGTTCCGGAAAAAAATGTAAATTGGTCGGAATAGTAAAAAAGAAATGGTAAAGCTTTTCTTATTTAAAACTTTTTTGTAAGCCTGTAATAAAAATTCCAATAACCTGTTTGTAGATTGAAGTAAGTTATGTACGTGCCCAAAATCTCATCAAAATCGGTTAACGGTGCTGTGAGCCATAAACGTTTAAAAATCGCAGAATAACATCGAAAATCGCTGATTTCGGGAATTTCGCGATTTTCGACCTTGTTCTGCGATTTTTAAGGGGCTGTTCCGGTCTAGCGCTTTTTTTGGAGACGACACTCGAAGTTTGAAATTTCTTTTTCCCCATATTTTTCATTCCGTGAACGCCTTTAAAAATTATAAATTTTCATTTTTTTTTTAAATTTTACTGGTTTCCACCTAGCCAGGAGTATATTCTTCAAAATAAAGAAGTTTCAGTCGCATCGAAGATTAACTTTTGAAGATACAGGTCCCACCGATTTGAGAACACAGTTGCGAGAAAAACGCGTTTAAAGGTTTGCGTGAGTGCCGAGTGACCGGGTGTTACCCATTTACTGCTACTCAAATGACTACAACTTCGGGAATTTTATGAATTTAAAAAAAAAACTTTTTAAGCACGTATTCCTAAATGGTTGAACATTCGAAAAATGAAATAAAAAAAAAGATCTATTTTTAGACCGGAATCTCCCCTCAAGCGTTTATAGCTTAGAGCAGGCATGGAACTAAAGTGAACGCAGCGGCCGTTTTTCGGAGGCAACGCCTCCTTTCTCCCGCCGCGCGGCGGGCCAAGGAGCTTTGAGCGCCTCAGACACGTACCATATGAACCGCGCGTGGCGCATTGGGGCGACACCCGTATTAATAGATTTCCGCATCACCCATGGGGTACTATTATCGATGCGTTTTTTTTGTCTGTGGTATCCCCTGTAAGCCTATTCCACTGTGTCACGCGATAAAAATGGATAGGAAAAACGCATTTTACTATCAAAATTTTAAATACGTTGGGGAAAACTTAATTTTCGCGCACGTTTAGACGTGCTGGGCATGTTTAAAATATCAACGGGGAGGCTGGTCGACGTTGTACGTATTAAAGTTGATATTTTAGATATGCCCAGCAGGTCTAAACATGCGCGAAAATTAACTTTTCCTAAACGTATTTAAAATTTTGATAGTAAAACGCGTTTTTCCTATCCATTTTTATCGCGTGACACAGTGGAATAGGCCTACAGGGGATACCATTGACAAAAAAAAAACGCATCGAAAATAGTACCCCATGGGTGATGCGGAAATCTATTGATACGGGTGTCGCCCCAATGCGCCACGCGCGGTTCATATGGTACGGGTCTGAGGCGCTCGAAGCTCCTAGGCCCGCCGCGGGGGCCAAGACGCGCGGCGGGAGAAAGGAGGCGTTGCCTCCGAAAAACGGCCGCTGCGTCACTTTAGTTTCATGCCTGGCTTAGAGCAACGTTAACCGATTTTGATGAAATTTTAGGCATGTATACAACTTATTTAAATTTACAAACAGGATTTTTGAATTTTCATTACAGGCTCAGATAAAAAGTTGAAAAAAAAAACGACCTTTACTATATTTTTTCCCTATTCCAACCTATTCCAAAAAGAAACTCAAGTCGTTTGCATTAATTTTAAAAAAAGTTATGCGATTTTAAAAAGTGTCCGAATATTTTCCTTACATGCTGTAAATAATTTCAAAAGCAATTTTCGTAATTCGTAATTGTAATTCTAATTTATTAGTAACGTCATGGTATAAAATGCTCGAATTTTAAGTATTTATATCTTCCTGTTATTAAACTTACACAAAGAAGTACACATTTCATACTCCTGTATAATGAGTGCATTTCCATTTGAATTTATTCCTTTTACACATTTCTGCATTTCAGTTTCAAATAAACGAGTAATATTAAAGAATAACATTCAGTTTAGATTGTATAATAAAGAATCTTGATTCTTATCTGCGTATACCGCACAGTCAATTCTTGCCTCCCATGTACCCAATTACTGTGCCCTTTTTTGAATAACGTTCCTGCTGTTAGATTATGTCTTCGAACTTTGAACTGTTCAAAACATTTTTTCTTTACGAAAGGTGTGTGTATGTAATTGTAATTTAACCTTTTGATTACAAAAGCAAAATATGCAGATATAAATTTATGTTCATCAGTTCTGAGAAACGAAAGTAAGGTTAGGTTTAGCCGTTACAGATGGAGCCAGTGGGCACCGAGGAGAGCACGGTAATGGGGACAAGCCTAATTCCTGGCCCTATTAACGTATTTATTAAAAAAAAAAAAAAAAAAGTTTCAAAAGTGTTCATTTTGCTATTATTTCATAAAATTTCAACCTTTTATGATATAATAAACACTTTACATAAGTGCAAATTATGATAATTAATTTATTCACTATAGGAAAATCCATTGAAATTTTGATATGCATTTTTGATTTTTTTTTACTACGCTTTAATTGTTTAAAAATGCAACCTTCTTGTTTGTAACACATACATTAATAGTTCAACTTAATTAAAAAAAAATTATTTTCTTATTTATTTTTGCGTGTTTTTTTGTGCGACATTTTCAAATATAAAGGCACGGTAGTACGGACAGGGCACCGTAATCGGGACATGTCCCCTACATTCGATTAATCATCCCACTTTTCAAAAAAGTGACCGCGAAGCGCCGCCCTCGGCGGTACTTACCTAGCGTATACGTAACACAAGAATTTGTTTAAATTACAGTAAGCCTAATACGTATAATATACAACACTAACAACATTCTTTTCTTTCAGCTTCATCGAGCAAGATTGCGTGTCCGGCTTTTGGACATGGATGTTCGTGTTGTCGAAGCTGCCGGAACTCGGCGACACACTCTTCATAGTGCTGCGAAAGCAACCCCTCATCTTTCTACATTGGTATCACCACATAACAGTGCTCCTTTACTCATGGTTCTCATACACAGAGTACACTGCGTCTGCCAGGTGGTTCGTTGTAATGAACTATTTCGTTCACTCTATAATGTACACGTACTACGCTCTGAAAGCGATGCGCTACAAACCACCCAAGTGGATATCCATGGTGATCACTACGCTGCAGCTAGCACAAATGGTTATTGGCTGCATCATAAATATCACCGCTTACCAGTACCTGGAGAGTGGCCAGATCAATTGTCACATCACGCCAGTCAACGTCAAATTCAGCCTGGCCATGTACTTCAGCTACTTTGTCCTTTTCGCTAGATTCTTTCAAAAAGCCTACCTGGTTGGCAGACGCAACAAGAAAGTGGAGAAAAAGAGTTACACCAACGGGACAGTGGATTACGAGAAGCTCAAGGCGAATTAAAGCGCAGAAAAGATTTTTGGAAACATTTTCTAGCGGCGCTTTCTGAAGACATTTTTTAAAAATGCTTTCCAGAAATGTCTTTCGAAAGACATATTTTAGAACGACATCTTTCGAAAAGTGCTCCTTGGAAATGTTCTTTTCTTTTTTATAGACGTCTTTGTTAACTCGAAGTCATAAAAGTTGCGGCAGGAGAAAAGTGGATTTGCGTTATTTGAAGATAATGGCACACTGAATTTTATGATAATATTAAATGTTGCGCACTGAACATAGTAATAAATTTAATGATAACCTGTTTAACATGCCGAATGTTAAATGCGTTATCAGCGATAAGGAGCTTCTTAGAGGTATTTCTCGAAAATATTTCTTTTCTAAGAACAACTCCTGAAGAAGTTTTTTGGTAAATACCTTTTGGTGACATTTCTTTATGAAGGTTATGTATAGCAAAAGTCTTTTTGGTAGGACGAGGTTGGAGAGATAATACTTGCTATGCGCTACACTTGCGTAAATATTATTATTTAATATTGAATTATTTAATGCCGAAAGGTGTGTTACGCGTAGAGCTTTTAATCTCAAATATGATATATTTTCTATTAAATTCAAGAATATGTTGGACATATTTAATGTTATATCAACGGGTGTGTATAAATATATCGAAATATGGTAATTTGTGTAAGTGTAACATAAATGATGTTCAGAGATTTGTATTGCGATGCAAGAGAAATGTCTCTTGTGCTGTTTCTGTATACTAGTATAAAATTTATACTAGACACTTTTCACGATGTATCAAACATTGATATTGATAGAAATAAGAAGGATAAAAAAAAAGAGAAACCATTTCGCAGCCTCGTTCTACTGGAATAAGGATACAAAATTGTTTTCGAAAAAGCCAGAAAAAAAGAATGAAAGTGGAAAGCTGACACTGTGTCCACTAAAATTTCATTGGGCCTACCTCCGAAACGAGCTAAGAAATATTCATCATAGAAAATAGTAAAACGGAGGTAAATATAAAGCGGAGAGTGGAATTATTTGATCATTCACTTTAAAAAGAAAAAGTTCATAAAGGGGCTTATTTACTATTTTCTATTACGACTATTTTGCGCCACTAGTATAATAAAATGGGCTGCTTACTGATACTTTATATAACATTTCAAAGTGCAGCCAGCCCTTTAGGGACGTTTATCACATTTGCGAACTTTTACATCATACAATCTGTTCTAAATAAAATCCTGTACAAGTTGTTATTTATTTATACACTTATTTAAGTCATTGAAGTTCTCATAACGACACAAGCTTAATGTACTTTTGAGTTTCATAAATATTATTATTGAACAACTAAATAAATGAAAGGAAGTTTCTATTGAGTATATAAGTAAAAGTGAGCTTCGTGTTATAAATCTGAAAATGTGTGTTTCGCGAACGCTGATTTCTATTTAAAACAAAGTGAATAATTTTTTTTTTTTTCTTAAAGGAAAAACGTTTGAAACGTGAAGACTCCGTTTCTCCGTGATATGAATTCATTATATCGACATCTGTATAGGGCTGGTTATCCTTTTGAAAAGTGTACTGGCCGATTCTAGTCGCATGGTCAGGATGAGAGTATGCGTTAGTTGTAACAGGAGTGTATTAAAACGTGATCGAATATTTAAAACACTTGTTCACGCCGCTGATCGACGCGCACTTCCATTCCCGAAATTAATTTATGTACCTTCCTTTTAACGACTTACATGACTTTCGATTGGACATGGTTCTTTCTCCCCACGAATTACCGACGTCCTTCTGATTCGCACAAATACTAACTGATATTTTGTAATATAAATATTGTTTCTAAAGGGTCTCATCGATTAATTTAGGAATTATTGATAAATAGTAGCGAACAATTACTCAGTTTTGATAAATAATTGATTTATGTGATACAGTAGTAATTATTTCAGCCCGGGCGTATGCTGTTTGTTTACGCGATCAAAAGTTCTTGGTGGCGATGAAAGGAAAAGTCAGTCCAACGAAAGGCATGATATTTAATTCCGCAGGAATTAATTTTCATTCAGATAATTTAAGTAGTTAAACTTGTGTATTTATTTAATTAAGTAATATTAATCATAATAATGCCGAGAGTCGAATGTGCGTGTTTCGTTCGGTGGGTAAGAAGATACGAGCTGTACATTTATTTGGTGTGGTCTGTTCCTACATCAGAATTATCCGAGAACGATTACGGTTCCATAGGAAATCCTTTCCAACGATTAAAGTGGTATTCTCATTTGTCAAGTCATAAAAATCGTTTTTTATTTTTCGTTGCATTCTTTCGTGATTCGAAGTGTAAAGAATGTATTCCCAAACGGATGTTTTGGAATTCGCAAGTAAGAAACTAGTGAGACGTAGTGTCTTTTTCTTAGAGGACATACGCGAATAATAACGAAAGTTATAGTGCAACTGTTTGGCAATTCGCTCTAAAGTACATAATTTATGGCGCGAAAATGGTTAAAAAAAAACACCTTTTTCCGTTGGCAAATGAGAATACCCCCTTAATACTACGAATTGTAAATTTACTGTGAAACGGGGATAATATAGAGATACGTAATAAAATGGAGACAAATAAAAAGAAATTTGTAAAATAGTAAGTAAAAAGTATTTGCAATAAAGTGGAATTCTTTCATTTACATTTAATTCCATCAATGGACTCGGTGAGCTTTCAGATAACAGTTGAATTATAGAAACGTTAACAGGCATTCATGTATTCATCGCTTTTTCCCATTAGCATTAATACCAACGCAATGGTGCTTGACGTTTATTACGAGCATTATGGCCATGAATGTACTGTTAAACGAAATTGCGTTATCGTATTATGCTAAAATACTGTACATTATTATATTTTATATTGGTCAGGTTCTGTGAAAAACATTGACGGTGAGAGTGCATTGGGTGGGAACCAGATTCTTTCCTTTCCAAAACAGTTTATAATTTTCCTTTTGTTGGATTTAATGGTGGAACACTAAGCAATTATTGCAAATACTTGCTTATTTTATCAATCGCGGGAGTCTAAATTTGAGAGGATTTTCCTAAATCTTGATAAACTGATTAACTATTGCATTTTCGCGCGGGTAATATCGCAACCAATTACCTTAGTTGAGTGGTCAGGTGACTGAGTGCTGCTTTTTTTCATCAATAAAGGTGCAACTGATTTAACGCGATTTAAATTTCAAACTGCATGCGTTTCTGACGAAGACACAGTGTGTTTTCATCGGAGAAATTTAGAGAGCCGATTCGAGACCTCGAATCTTTATTTATACAGGTGATGTAGTGATTAAACGATACGTTTATTGTATCAGCAAAGCGGTAACTAATAAGTTATTGCTGTGACGGCAATCACAGCAGTTCGTAGTTGCAGAAATTTCTTTCTTTTTTTAACAAGAAATAGTTCTTTGGATAACTATAAGATAAGTGAGAAGGGGGATGAAATGGTGTTCAGTTAATTGAGAATTTTTCGTTTTTGCGTATAAGTAATGCGAGGTATATTTGAAAAGCACTGTTTGTCATTGTACAAAATGTACAGTGTATTAAGTATTTGGAAAAGTATAGAAGAAGCGTCGGATAACCAACGAAATACAAAGCAAACCATTCTGTTTACGATTAGCATTGCCAAACAATCGCAAACAGGGCAGGACAAATGGAAAAAAAATATATTTGCTTTAGTTTGGTTTCTTTTGTAATGGGATTAGAAATACGAATAGGCGTGGAAAATCGAAAACAAGTGCAACGCATAAAAATTAAGACAAGAAGAATGGTGTCTGTTGCGTGTGTGTGAGAGGAATACAGCGAATGAGAGACAAACAATTTTATTGTATAATTTATTAGTATAATTTCTTTTGTTACTATATATTATTTTCTTTATTATATATGAATATTGTATAATAATAATAATAATAATTTATGACGGAAGATATAAAAAAAGTTTCTTTCAGTTGGTAAATACCATTTGATTCATTTAATAACGCTCCAACCAACTTCCTCTTATATACACGATTTTGTTCATTTATTTGCTTTTGTGAATTGAATAAGTTTTCGAAATTCTGACCCTCAAATTTCACTGTATATCTATACGCGCAAAATTCTCCTGTGTACTCGTACAATTGTACTTTATAGAAAGTAAATTTGTATGGAACATAAATGAACTATTGCAGTGTTCTTAAATCTTTTTAAGTGAAAAGAAAATTAAATCTACATTGGGTTTTATTTCTGTCTTAGCTGTCAGCCGGTTCGCGAAATACTTAATTTGTAATTTTTCCCATTTTCGCAGGTCCGCAAGTGTAAAAAGGTTGAAGAACGCTGAACTGTAGGGCGAGAAAAAATTTTGATTTAAAAATCAGGACTTCAACTTTAAATAGCCGCCATTTTGTTTCGAATTAATATTTCGGAAATTCCCTCCGTGAATCGGAGAATACATTAACATACTAACGAAATTTTTTTGTGTTTTGAGTTTAGATAATCTGGTTCTGAATGACAGTGATCACCCCAAAACAACTTTTTAAAAAAGGATTCTTGGATGTCAGTTGTAATGTTATTATAAACGTAAATATTTTTCTTAAAAAAATATTACGAAAAATATTACAAAAAACTTACGAAATCTTCTTTAAATGTTGCTCTTTTAAGTGCAAATATGTAGTTTGGAAAAAATACATGCTTGCGCTTTTTAAAAAAAAATCGCAAACATTCGCCTCTTCGGCCTACTGACTAAGTAGGTAATAACCCCTTAAGACGATTTATCTTCTGCAGCATCAGAAATATTTACAACTAAGAGCTTGGCACTTCAGAATTGTTGTAAATACGAGTTTATTGTTATACAGAAAATTTTGTTCAATTTACACTTCTATGTACATTGATATATACAATTCTATTTGCAGAATATTAGTAGTAATCTAATTTTCACAATTCGTAGACTTATAGTTATACCAATGGATACGACGAAATCATTGGACCAATGTTCGGCTTATAAATCTTGTTCCGTTTGTACAAATTCCGAAATACACATTCCACACTTTTATTTTCACCCTCGCTATATGCCCAAGTTATTAACTTTTTTGCTTACATCGGATCGGGATGAGTGGCTTGTGTTGCAGGTATAGCTCCTGGTAGCTGAGAGCTCTAAATCTGACACCAGACACGTTAGTCACTAATGAAAAGTAAGATTTCACATTTCGACATTTTTCGTAAAATCTTCGCGCGAGCACATGCATATTGTATAAATGAGAATAGTTCGAATGAAATCGTATTTAGACCCCGTTTTCACTGGGAAAACCTTGCCGACTTATTGTTAGTATTTCCACTAAGATAAAATGAAAAATATAACATTTTTAATTTTCACTATTAACTTACGAGGTATATTACGATGTATATAATGTAAGTATTTAAATTGAAAGTATCCGAGGCATTCTCACGTAATTGCAAGATTTTATAACAAAATAATATTCAGACGCCCAAATGTAAACTACTGTTTATTCGCATTTAACTACTGATCAATGTTATTAACAATGATATCCTGTTCAATGTATGATTACAAGGAACTGTAATGTATGAAAATGAATTATACATTTTTGGGTTTACTAGTTGCAAGTAAAACAGCTTGTAATATTTTACACGTTCTATTATGTGTACAAAATAATTGTGGGTGGTTATGCTTCTGACTCCGTTATTTCTCCCTCCTAATTCTTAAATAAACGACATTACTTGTTTTCCTTTCCCCATTCTTCAGAGACATATTTCATGAGATCAGTAAGGTTCTCGAAGTCAACTCTACTCGTAGGAGGCCTATCTTTAGTTCCTACAAAGGCTTTAACAGTCTTTCTAAATTCTTCAGCCGTTGGAGATCCAATAATCTTCCATACGCCATAAACTGACAATCCACAGACGCTAATTGCCCATACAGAACCCCAGAGAAAAGCTCTCCTAGCGAGCGCTACTCCTGACTCTGGTAAACCTTTCCCACCGTGAAGACCTGTCTCAAAATTCTTTGTATCTTCTTGCTTACACGACGCTAGAGCATTTGAAAAACCAAGTAGGCCAGCCATTCCCGCTGTTCCAATTGCAAAAGCTCCAGCTAAAACACAAAGATATAACGCCTTACACGTGTATCTTTTTTTTAAGAAATATACAGAGAGGAGCAGCTTCCCTGTCCACTTCAAATATTTTTACTATTTGATACACCGAAAAATATTAGTGAACATAAAATGGCAACAACTGATTTCTCATACTGTAAAATATAATATAGGGAATATCTCTTCTATTTCTTTCCAATTATTTCAAATACCGGATATCGTACTTAGCATAAAAAATGATGTGTTTCATTTACAGAGATTAAGATGTCTTCTTTAACATCATACTATCTTCAAACATATTTTTAGTTTACCAAATAATGATATGTCGTTTTCTTTCATTTTTTACCAAATTTTAAAATTAGAATTATGTCTGTACATTGTACACAGAAGATGTACCTATCTTTCACATTACTTTAAAATTCTTCGCGTTATTGTATCATAATTTTGTGACTACACTTTTGACATATATATTGCATAAAATTATTGTGATAAATTGCAACAAGGATATTGGAAGCAGGAAATGAAAATGTATTTAATATAAATATCTGTGTATGAAAATAATGAAAATGTTAAACTAGAAACTTTAGCATTACTTTGTAACAATTGAAAAATGAAAAAGATACGAAGCAAAGAATAAAGGAAGTGGAACAAATTCAAGTGATTCATAATAAAATACTCCTACATATTTCAACTTATTTGTAGCTATGGAATAATAATTCAAGTTTCTTTATAAAAGATCTTGAACCTCTAATCAGGTGTCTTTTATATAAAATTACCGTCAGCATATGTATTTAGATAAGTTTATTCAAGTTTCTTTATTAGAGTAAAAGGATACAATTTTCTTAAAATTGTTTCCGCGCGTAGATAGGTTCGATAAGTATGATATAATTAAGAATGAATGACGTAGCACGAGAGGAAGTAATAATATTTTATACATGGATTTACGTTCCACACGAGTTTAATTCGTCAAAAAATAATTGACTAAAGACTTCATCTATCCACAAAACTGAATGTAATAAATTACTGTTTTTATAACATACACCTACCCCAAAACATTGTTTTATCTTCCTCATTGTCTTTATCAGACATGATTACTGCTTTATATTGTAATATATTACGTATCGTATCATATATCGTGTTTTTGCAGTAATAAAAACAGATATTGGAATTTACGAAGGGACTCCAAAGAAACTCAGTTTACAAATGGTAAATACCTTCACCTCCGGATAAAGTCCCGGTTATTGCCGGTTTCTTATCCGCCAGTTAAATACAATCTGGCACTGGCATGCTAGGGATGCCAGATTGGGCGGGAGGAATTCCGCCATTTTGACTACTTTTTTCAAACCAACTGGCGCTCAAAAATTGAAGTTAACGGTTGGATGCTTTGACCGAAATTTCGATAGGTATTTGAGTTGCCCAAGTCCAAATGGAAGCCCTTTTGAAAATTAGAATTCACACAACTAATAACTCTTATTGCCGTAGAAAGTTTAATATTACGAAAAACATGATCTCTAATTTTAAGTCTGATATTATTTATAATAGGTATAAAAAAGGAAATTATACCGAAGAAGAATTAGAAATCTTTGGTGAATTTAACAATGTTTCTTGTATCGGCTAAGTCTTTTTATTTTATAAAACAGTATATCACTTCTGTGTTAAACTGTTAATTTTAATATTCACATTAGTTTTATTTAAACTTGTTTTTGTCAATAAGGTTTATTTGTTGTATCTAAAAGATGTCAAGAAAACAGTTCCAGAAAATGTTAAAGGACACTTAGGCTATGTTCCGATTCACACATATTGCGCATAGACTGCAGAGAAAACCGTTCCGTTTCAGTCTATATATTCATGCATTAGTGGCGTTGGTGGCACATAGGATTCCCTAGTGATCCTCTAGACAGTGATCGGCATAACCGCCGCCATTTGTCACAATTTGGAGCAAAACCGGAAATAAAGATAACCTAACCATTCACTCTATCTCTTTCTACTGGTATTTCTGTCTCTTTCCATCAGTATTTCTGTCTCTTTCTTTTTTACAGTTTCTTTCTCGGTCTACTTCCGCTTTTGCTCCAAATCCCAGCAACCAATCAGCGACCAAAGAGGAGATATAATAAGAGGCGTCACTCGACAAGGACAGAAATAACCTAGGGAAATCACTTGACAACCACTTTAAACGCTCATTCGGCAATGATGGGTAAACTTCGGCAATAATCAGGGTGGTATATAAAGGTGGTTTGACAGAACCAAGTACGGCATCTTCATAACAGTTTAATTCGCAGAATACTAACCAGGTGGCGTTAACTCTAAGAGGCGCGTTACCGCGGTAAATTTGAAATGTAAAGAATATATACCCAGCAGAAATGGTTATTAATAATAATTTTAAATTATTGTAAATATTATTTCTCATAATATATGTATATAACCCTTATCATTTCACCAGCAGTACTGCTGCCAAAATATTTCTGTGTTTAGTGTTATTTTGTTAATTTCGTTGTTAGCCAACGGAGATCATACATTTACAAAATTTCTTTTCAATTGGTTGACAAGCATGTTAGAAATTGTTGGAGTAATAAGGTTAAACATTCCGTAAATAATAAAGAAAAGGAAGTATTAAAGTACACTTATATTACAGTTCATACTAAAAATAAGTTTATTGACCCACACAGCACACGAGGTCCCGAGGACGTCCGTCTTAGGTCCCTTCTAGGTCCGTAGGTCTGAAGGTCCCGGTTGGTAACAAAACGTCCCTGGGACGTCCGTGGGCGGCTTTGGGACGTCTATAGACGATTTTGGGACGGTTTTGGGACGTCGTGTAACTACAGTGGCGCCATCTGTGCAAAGTCCTAAATACGTCCCTGGGATGCGCTTGGGACGGGCCTTGGGACGTGTTTGGGACGGGCCTTGGGACGTGTTTGGGACATGTTTGGGACGTATTTGGGACGGGCTTGGGACGGGCTTGGGACGTGTTTGGGACGGGCCTTGGGACGTGTTTGGGACATGTTTGGGACGTATTTGGGACGGGCTTGGGACGTGTTTGGGACGGGCTTGGGACTTATTTGGGACGGGCTTGGGACGTTTTAAGACGTCGAGTGCTACCTGCTATATAGGCGCCATCTATAGAACGTCGTCTATACTATGAGGTGCATTTCAGTTTCAAAGGATATTTCAATTCAAGAACTACTCTAAAATGGATTGAAATGTTGAAAGATTTGTTTGGAGCGAGAGTTCGAAACAGGCGGCAGGTGTAGAGGTGTGCGAATTTCTTTCCTAAAATCTATGCGGGGAGTGAGGAGTCATATGGACCCGAATATGGTACATCCTGAGGGTTTGTATATATATATATATATATGTAGGGTCTAAATTAGGCTAAATGCATTGGGACGGTGTTGAAGACGGTTATCGATACGATTAAAATAAAATGAAATTTGATAAAAATGTATTTCCATTTATTTCGTTACAGTACACTACAAATTATATCATCCACTGCATTACACTATGTGTGTTTACAAATATTGAAAAACTACAATACTACAATATTATTATTCTATTTGTTATAAATTATAAATTAAATTATTCTATTTCTATAATCAAATTGCTCGTGCGTGCATGCGCGAAATGACTATAGAATGCACCTAGAATGAGTAGTGGATACACCTGTAGTTGGTTGGAATATACAAATCAGAATATACAAAGTGTATACAGAATACACGTATCGCGTACGCACTTAAAATATATATACAATACATGAAATATATAAATATAACATAAGTTAGTGTACATAATACACATATCGGTTTTTACAAAAATATACGGTAGTGATAGAGTAGTAGATGCACTACACAGTGGCAGACAAACATATAGCAATCAATGCAGCACACAATGATTGCAAATTGCCATCATCACTTTACATTATATTTACAACATATATTTTAGTCATATTTAGTAAATTAACATCCCACACAGCACAACGTCCCGGGGACGTCGACAGACCGTACCAGGGACGTACCTGGGACGTCTGCAGACGTCTGTAGACGTCCCAGGGACTTTGTCGGACGTTGTGCTGTGTGGGATGAGTCTAACGATATAGCAATATTCATCAAAACATGTAGTAAATGTATTGATTCATTGCATGATCAAGAATTTAACTCATGAAAGTCTGGCTGGGTAAAGTTAGAAACCCCTACGTGCTTTGTAGAGATCTAGAAACAGTCTAATTTATTCATCCTAACTGCTTTTCAAATAGTTTTACTAGTTTATAATGTCCTATGTATTATCTACTAAATTAGATTGTCCTAACCCAGATAGCACAGAACGTTTTAAAAACGTCCATTTTACGTCCATTTTAGGTGTGAACGTCCACGGCTTGATTTGTGAAAATGGACGTTTTAGAGACGTCTTTTGCAGACGTTTTCAAAACGTCCAGAATACGCTTTGGTTACCTACAAAACAGGCGTTCAAAAGAGGCTGTGTGCCATGTGATAAATGCGGATAGATTAGGATACATGAGTTCAAGGAAAACCAAGGATTGTAATCGCTGTCTAACCCAAACCATCCACGAAATATGGATAGATCGCACAGGTAAAGCCTAATTAGATCTACATACATATATACATATAAATGTTTATATGAACATTTGTTCAAAGAAACAGTAGAAAACCAAAAACACAGAGGCATTTGGTTAAATCCCAGATAGCACCAAAACGTTTTAAAAACGTTTTAAAAACGTCCAAGGCGGACGTTCAGGACGTCTTAAAAACGTCCAGAAAAGGTCCAGAAAAGGTCCTAGAAACGTCCATTTTCACAAACCAGAACGTTTTTAGGACGTTTTTAAAACGTTTTCAGGACGTTTTCTGGACGTTTTTAAAACGTTTTCAGGACCTTTTCTGGACGTTTTCAGGACGTTTTTAAAACGTTTTCTGGACGTTTTTAAAACGTTTTTTGGACATTTTTAAAACGTTTTTTGGACGTTTTTAAAACGTTTTCAGGACGTTTTCAGGACGTTTTTGGGACGCTTGACGGTACTGGTTGGATTTAATAAAAATTTAAGGAAGTAAAAGGTTTTCAAAATAAGATTAAACTCGATAACAATTTATTTTATTTGTTGAATTCAGAAATAATGCAGAATATATGCACTTACAATAGATACAAGAATATGTTAGTACGAGGTCCAATATACAGAATATATTCACTTAAAATAGATATGGATGTGCACTTAAATAGACAGCTCTGTACCCACACAGCACACATCCGTCCTCAAAACGTCCCCGGGACGTATGTCCCGGACGTACCGTACGTCCCGGGGACGTCCCGAATGTCCCACGAACGGCTCATATACGTCCTCTGAAGGTCGAAAGTTACCAAAAAATTTGTCCCGGGTACGTCTTTTAAAGCGCCTGGATTCGGACTCAACAACCGTCCTCAAAACGTCCCGGGGACGTCCTGAATTTCCCACGTACGGCTTATATAGATCCTCTGAATGACGAATATTACAAAAAAAGTGGTCCCGGGTACGCCTTTAAGCGCATGGATTAGGATTGAACAGGTGTTCGGAAGACATAATTAAGACACTTGAAATCGGGTTTAATTCATACTTTTAAATGTACAACTTAAACAGAAATAACATTGGCATAAATTAGGTAGTTAAAAATACCCACACAGCACACATCCGTCCTCAAAACGTCCCCGGGACGTACTTCCCGGACGTACCGTACGTCCCGGGGACGTCCCGAATGTCCCACGAACGGCTCATATACGTCCTCTGAAGGTCGAATGTTACAAAAAAATTAGTCCCGGGTACGTCTTTTAAAGCGCCTGGATTCGGACTGAACAATCGTCCTCAAAACGTCCCGGGGACGTCCGTCCCGGACGTACCGTACGTCCCGGGGACGTCCCGAATGTCCCACGAACGGCTCATATACGTCCTCTGAAGGTCGAAAGTTACCAAAAAATTTGTCCCGGGTACGTCTTTTAAAGCGCCTGGATTCGGACTCAACAACCGTCCTCAAAACGTCCCGGGGACGTCCTGAATTTCCCACGTACGGCTTATATAGATCCTCTGAATGACGAATATTACAAAAAAAGTGGTCCCGGGTACGTCTTTAAGCGCATGGATTAGGATTGAACAGGTGTTCGGAAGACATAATTAAGACACTTGAAATCGGGTTTAATTCATACTTTTAAATGTACAACTTAAACAGAAATAACATTGGCATAAATTAGGTAGTTAAAAATAAACATATACATACAACTTACAACAAACATACGAACAAATTAAACATAGACAGGAACATAACGATTTAAAGTTAATAATCAGACACGTTTAATGATTCCCAAAAGGCAAGGCGATTGATTACAATTTCGTAATTAAATTTTCTTTTCTCTCTGCTGAAATTCCTTTACATTGAACTCTGGCTTTTGGTTTTCATAACTTAGTTTTCATTGTTTTCGCATTAAGAAAATTTAACTCCTTAAATTCAGCAGAAAAATCATTTTTATATTTCAAGATTTTTCCCCTCTTGTGAATTGCACAGATACAAAATCATGAATCTATGATTTAGGAGAATTTCTTTTTAATTTGTGCTGAGCAGTGAAGTTTTCCCAATTAAAAAAATTATTAATGTCCATTTCACAAACGTCTACTTTAGAGGAATTTGCTCCCCGCATGGCACATTTAAAATCACTAAAATTAAACACCTTACGTAAACTTAGGACAATCTAATTTAGTAGATAATACATAGGACATTATAAACTAGTAAAACTATTTGAAAAGCAGTTAGGATGAATAAATTAGACTGTTTCTAGATCTCTACAAAGCACGTAGGGGTTTCTAACTTTACCCAGCCAGACTTTCATGAGTTAAATCTTGATCCTGCAATGAATCAATACATTTACTACATGTCTTGATGAATATTGCTATATCGTTAGACTCATCCCACACAGCACAACGTCCGGCAAAGTCTGCAAAGTCCACCGTGCTGTGTGGGATGTTAATTTACTAAATATGACTAAAATATATGTTGTAAATATAATGTAAAGTGATGATGGCAATTTGCAATCATTGTGTGCTGCATTGATTGCTATATGTTTATCTGCCACTGTGTAGTGTATCTACTACTCTATCACTACCGTATATTTTTGTAAAATCCGATATGTGTATTATGTACACTAACATATGTTATATTTATATATTTCATGTATTGTATATATATTTTAAGTGCGTACGCGATACGTGTATTCTGTGTACACTTTGTATATTCTGATTTGTATATTCCAACCAACTACAGGTGTATCCACTACTCATTCTAGGTGCATTCTATAGTCATTTCGCGCATGCACGCACGAGCAATTTGATTATAGAAATAGAATAATTTAATTTATAATTTATAACAAATAGAATAATAATATTGTAGTATTGTAGTTTTTCAATATTTGTAAACACACATAGTGTAACGCAGTAGATGATATAATTTGTAGTGTACTGTAACGAAATAAATGGAAATACATTTTTATCAAATTTCATTTTATTTTAATCGTATCGATAACCGTCTTCAACACCGTCCCA
Organism: Andrena flavipes; assembly: GCA_963971345.1. Lineage (NCBI taxonomy): Eukaryota > Metazoa > Arthropoda > Insecta > Hymenoptera > Andrenidae > Andrena > Andrena flavipes. The sequence continues at coordinate 47,260,778 of OZ020479.1, read as the reverse complement.
ATGCATTTAGCCTAATTTAGACCCTACATATATATATATATATACAAACCCTCAGGATGTACCATATTCGGGTCCATATGACTCCTCACTCCCCGCATAGATTTTAGGAAAGAAATTCGCACACCTCTACACCTGCCGCCTATTTCGAACTCTCGCTCCAAACAAATCTTTCAACATTTCAATCCATTTTAGAGTAGTTCTTGAATTGAAATATCCTTTGAAACTGAAATGCACCTCATAGTATAGACGACGTTCTATAGATGGCGCCTATATAGCAGGTAGCACTCGACGTCTTAAAACGTCCCAAGCCCGTCCCAAATAAGTCCCAAGCCCGTCCCAAACACGTCCCAAGCCCGTCCCAAATACGTCCCAAACATGTCCCAAACACGTCCCAAGCCCGTCCCAAACACGTCCCAAGCCCGTCCCAAGCCCGTCCCAAATACGTCCCAAACACGTCCCAAGGCCCGTCCCAAACACGTCCCAAGGCCCGTCCCAAGCGCATCCCAGGGACGTATTTAGGACTTTGCACAGATGGCGCCACTGTAGTTACACGACGTCCCAAAACCGTCCCAAAATCGTCTATAGACGTCCCACAACCGCCCACGGACGTCCCGGGGACGTTTTGTTACAAACCGGGACCTTCAGACCTACGGACCTAGAACGGACCTAAAACGTACGTCCTCGGGACCTCGTGTGCTGTGTGGGTAAACATATACATACAACTTACAACAAACATACGAACAAATTAAACATAGACAGGAACATAACGATTTAAAGTTAATAATCAGACACGTTTAATGATTCCCAAAAGGCAAGGCGATTGATTACAATTTCGTAATTAAATTTTCTTTTCTCTCTGCTGAAATTCCTTTACATTGAACTCTGGCTTTTGGTTTTCATAACTTAGTTTTCATTGTTTTCGCATTAAGAAAATTTAACTCCTTAAATTCAGCAGAAAAATCATTTTTATATTTCAAGATTTTTCCCCTCTTGTGAATTGCACAGATACAAAATCATGAATCTATGATTTAGGAGAATTTCTTTTTAATTTGTGCTGAGCAGTGAAGTTTTCCCAATTAAAAAAATTATTAATGTCCATTTCACAAACGTCTACTTTAGAGGAATTTGCTCCCCGCATGGCACATTTAAAATCACTAAAATTAAACACCTTACGTAAACTTAGGACAATTGGGGCCTTTACACGGACGTTCCTGGCCGGCACTCTTGCGCGCCACACGCCAGCACGCCACGCATTTGGCGTGTCGCGTCGGAACGTCGGAAGGAACGCGCTCCTTCTCGCAGGCCTGGAGGTCGTACCCGTCACTACTTAGAGACAGCGAGTTCGGGCTCCCATTTCTACGTCGACTCCACATGCTTTTTCCAGGAACCAGCGCAGTCTTTTATTGTGTATTACCTGTTCCATTTATAATATTATCGATCAGCGAAACGATCGGCAAGACACGATCGCGATATACGTAGGTTCGCGAAAAGTATACGAATTCCTCGATATACCTGGCTTATAGAGGATATCATAAATACTTTTACTGTAGGGCACACTGAAACATCTGTTTTGACGAAGCTACATTTGGTTTACCTGAAGGTGCTATAAATTATGGAAATGGTTTATTACTCAGTTATAACGACTATATTGCGATCTGCATTCTCCTTGCAGACGAAAAGTTTCCATCTCATCGGAAGTTCTTGCTAGCATCTTGTGTGCGGTTAGAAGTGTGGCGCGCCGGAATTCCACGTTCTTGCGTGCGGGTAGAACCGTTGTCAGGCGTGTCGCGTCCAAAAGTGTGGCGCGCTTGAATTTTCGTCGCACGCAAACCTCGACTCAAGAGGCAACCCTACCGATAAGCCGTGCCTCGATGGGTTTCAAGGACTTCGACCCTCGAGCCCAGGGGGGCCGCACAAATGTTGCCCCCTAAGAAGTGACGAATCAAAAATTCTATATTTTTCATCTGATCTTGGCGAAAGTGGTGTGAATCGCTTCCTTATGTTTTCCCGATGAAAGTGGTCCAAAAACGACACAAATCGGATCGTAATTAAGGAATCTTCATAATAAATTGATTTCCAAAATTTCGTTAAAAATAGTTCGATTTACATGAAATTTGGTATAATTTTCATTTGAAAAACATAAAAAATGCATCGGTATCACTTCCATATCGATACGATAAAGAATAAAGAATACAGTTTTTCTGAAACAGGTATGAATCCTCGGCCGACCGCAACGAATCGAGGTCGGTGACCCACAGACGAGGGTGAAATATTCATTACAGTGTATTAAGAAATTCTTTATTCTTCATCGTATCGATATGAAAGTAACAGTAATGGATTCCTGGCGTTCTCTCAGTTAAAATTATCACAAATGTCATGCAAATCGGAGTACTTTTACACAAGCAATACAAATTATAAAAGGAGTAGGCATTTCTTAAACACACTCTCTTATCGCATCGATATGGAAGTGACATCGATGGATTCTTGGCTCACCCTGTAGTCTGACGAGAGTGTAACTTATCCAAAAGCATGATTAGATCGATGTAGATCCGTACAGTGATCAAAATAATTGTTAAAACTTTGTTTTATATCCGAATTTAGATTTTACGCAAATACTTTGCGATAGGTAGGTACAGACATAATTTACTAGGTTGCAGATGAAAATAAATAACATCATGATTTTGGTTAATAAAGTTTAAACTATTAATCGTATATTAATCTATTTCAGACAACTACAACGACTGATTTTATGCTAACAGTGCGCATATGAGTTTTGTAAGGCGCTCTATTTGAAGCACTATAACTCCGGTTATAATCACTATTTTTGCATACAATTTTTTTCATACTCCCTAAAGATTGACAAATAAAGCCACAAAGCTGGAAGTAAATATATATAATTTATTGGTTTGAAAAAATTCTCGTTTACTTCCTACCGCTTGTAGCGGTCCGCAGAGTCTTGGCTGTCAGGCGCGCCGCGCGCCTAAAAATTTTCCGCACTGTCGGAAAGTCCACGCGCCACGCCAAACCCTTGGCTTCAAGTGCCGCTTTCCTTTTCTAACTACCTTTTCTGTCTCTTATGTAAACTTTTCTGAAGTTGAGGTTTGCGCGTCACACTTCTGGATGCGACACGCCTGACAACGGTTCTACTTGCACGCAAGAACATGGAATTCCGGCGCGCCACACTTCTAACCGCGCACAAGGTGCTAGCAAGAACGTCCGATGAGGTGGAAACTTTTCGTCTGCAAGGAGAATGCAGATCGCAATACAGTCGTTATAACTGAGTAATAAACCATTTCCATAATTAATAGCACCTTCAGGTAAACCAAATGTAACTTCGTAAAAACGGATGTTTCAGTGTGCCCTACAGTAACAGCATTTATGATATCCTCTATAAGCCAGGTATATCGAGGAATTCATATACTTTTCGCGAACGTACGTATATCACAATACAAGAATGCGCTGGTTCCTGGAAGAAGCATGTGGAGTCGACGTAGAAATAGGAGCCCGAACTCGCTGTCTCTAAGTAGTGACGGGTACGACCTCCAGGCCTGCGAGAAGGAGCGCGTTCCTTCCGACGTTCCGACGCGACACGCCAAATGCGTGGCGTGCTGGCGTGTGGCGCGCAAGAGTGCCGGCCAGGAACGTCCGTGTAAAGGCCCCAATTGTCCTAAGTTTACGTAAGGTGTTTAATTTTAGTGATTTTAAATGTGCCATGCGGGGAGCAAATTCCTCTAAAGTAGACGTTTGTGAAATGGACATTAATAATTTTTTTAATTGGGAAAACTTCACTGCTCAGCACAAATTAAAAAGAAATTCTCCTAAATCATAGATTCATGATTTTGTATCTGTGCAATTCACAAGAGGGGAAAAATCTTGAAATATAAAAATGATTTTTCTGCTGAATTTAAGGAGTTAAATTTTCTTAATGCGAAAACAATGAAAACTAAGTTATGAAAACCAAAAGCCAGAGTTCAATGTAAAGGAATTTCAGCAGAGAGAAAAGAAAATTTAATTACGAAATTGTAATCAATCGCCTTGCCTTTTGGGAATCATTAAACGTGTCTGATTATTAACTTTAAATCGTTATGTTCCTGTCTATGTTTAATTTGTTCGTATGTTTGTTGTAAGTTGTATGTATATGTTTATTTTTAACTACCTAATTTATGCCAATGTTATTTCTGTTTAAGTTGTACATTTAAAAGTATGAATTAAACCCGATTTCAAGTGTCTTAATTATGTCTTCCGAACACCTGTTCAATCCTAATCCATGCGCTTAAAGACGTACCCGGGACCACTTTTTTTGTAATATTCGTCATTCAGAGGATCTATATAAGCCGTACGTGGGAAATTCAGGACGTCCCCGGGACGTTTTGAGGACGGTTGTTGAGTCCGAATCCAGGCGCTTTAAAAGACGTACCCGGGACAAATTTTTTGGTAACTTTCGACCTTCAGAGGACGTATATGAGCCGTTCGTGGGACATTCGGGACGTCCCCGGGACGTTTTGAGGACGATTGTTCAGTCCGAATCCAGGCGCTTTAAAAGACGTACCCGGGACTAATTTTTTGGTAACATTCGACCTTCAGAGGACGTATATGAGCCGTTCGTGGGACATTCGGGACGTCCCCGGGACGTACGGTACGTCCGGGACGTACGTCCCGGGGACGTTTTGAGGACGGATGTGTGCTGTGTGGGTCGTTATGTTCCTGTCTATGTTTAATTTGTTCGTATGTTTGTTGTAAGTTGTATGTATATGTTTATTTTTAACTACCTAATTTATGCCAATGTTATTTCTGTTTAAGTTGTACATTTAAAAGTATGAATTAAACCCGATTTCAAGTGTCTTAATTATGTCTTCCGAACACCTGTTCAATCCTAATCCATGCGCTTAAAGACGTACCCGGGACCACTTTTTTTGTAATATTCGTCATTCAGAGGATCTATTCAGGACGTCCCCGGGACGTTTTGAGGACGGTTGTTGAGTCCGAACCCAGGCGCTTTAAAAGACGTACCCGGGACAAATTTTTTGGTAACATTCGACCTTCAGAGGACGTATATGAGCCGTTCGTGGGACATTCGGGACGTCCCCGGGACGTTTTGAGGACGGATGTGTGCTGTGTGGGGAAGTACAAACTAAAAAAATTAATTACTAACTACTCTACTGCGTTTTTTAAATTGTTTACTTATATTTTTGTTTTCTTTGTTATGTATTCGTGCGGATTGTCGCATTCTAACTTCCAGATAGTACTGAATACAATAGGATAGCATATAATTTTTATGGATTTCGCATGGAAATGTTAATTTTACATTGCTTTCCGTAATACTATTAATTACATTTAAATATATATATTCGTAAGCATCAAGCCACCCCTGTTTTTTAAATTTAATAAATTAGCAATTGCTAGTGTGGAGTTTTCTTCTTTCGATGCAAATGCCTCCCGACAAACGATACATTTTGTTTTCTTCAGCATTTTCCTGCAGATGAAGCCACATAGGGTAAACCCGGGAGACGCGGTCGACCTAATATAAAATGGCTATTAAAACTAATATAGACATTACTTATTTTATCAGAGCAAACCTATATGTTCAGAATTTCATGCTGATTCAGAAAAACTGGTCGATATTTGCTTTAAGACAATATTTACTGTAAATCGGGTTGAAAACTGAAGTCAAGACATCTGATCACCTCTCCCGAGGTGCCGGGAGGAACGGTTTTCGTCGTTGGCAGAGACCACTGATATAATTATCCATGGAAAATTAACAAACGATAAAGCAGAATTATTTATGAGTGAATACAATTACAAATTTATTGATATTTAATTTGTTTACGCTAAACAAGTAATGAATACATCAAAGAAAATGTGAACTACCTGCTGGCGATTAGCAAAACAAATGAATGCAAAAGTGAAGAAATAAACTAAATAAACAAAAATAATAATAAAATAATAGTAAAAAATAAAAAAATAAAAATAATAAAGAAATCATAACTCGGCCATCTCTCCTTTCTGCAGCGAGAGATGGTCTTCTCGTTAGCTTTGACAGGAAGAGTTGATACGGCCAAATACTTTGGCAGCATTGTCCCTCAATGTCTCTACTATCTTATTATCCCAAATATTAAACGAAAATAAACTTAGAAGTATATTTTAAACACGAGTCTGTACAACCGCTGTTTGACAAAAGAGGTTAAATGTAACCCCAATTTACATTTTAAAGCCTATAAATCAAGAAAAACACAGAAGGAAGCGAAATGACGCTATTCATTCAACTGTTTGGATTCTAGAGAAGGAATTGGTCTGCACTTTAACGCATTTTTACGTACAGAGTCTGAAATATAGCGACTCGACCAACTCTCCGACCCGCCTGCGTCTCCCGGGTTTACCCTATATAATAAATCACGCAATTGATAATTTGGGGAGACATTTCATTGCCGAGTTCAATTATGTCGTCACACTCCCAACATTCATTTGCTATATATCCATCCAGCTTTGCCTGTAAATTTTGGACGTATTGCTCTTTATAAGATGATTTACTTTCATCTGTAGAAAATGCGTCTTTAAATTCTTGAAATGATATTTTTAGCCGTTGCTCCAGTAGACTGTATGCATTCCGGCAGTTACCAAATTTCGGAGGCTTTAAAATTTCATATACTGACAACAAGTGGTACAGTTGCATAAATGCTGGAAAAGTAGAGTGGTCATTTTGACAGCCTGCTTGCCTAATGATTCCAAAAAAGCGCTAAAATGTAAATTTGTACATTTATTTTGCATAAAATTTCTTCGAAAATATGAAAATGTATTTATTAATTTATCTATTTATGATTAATATCTAAGAAATTTTAATATATTTACCTCTAAACAATCTTGATTTAGCTTTGATGTCAATATATATTCAAATTGACAAGAGTTTAATAAATAACGGGAAAGATTACTTAAGGAGTATAATGTAACTCTGAGACCCTCGGCAGTCTCTCTACTTAAAAACTTATTTTGACATTGTTTGATTTTGATTTTATAGTCTCTATCAATCCTTAGTAATACAACCTTCTCCACCTTTACTTTCGTAACATTTGTTCCTTTGTGGCTTTTTAATTTCTTTCGCAACTCGTTCTTTATTGCTTTAGATTTTTCTCTTACAATCACCTCCAACTCTTTGTTCATTTCATTTTCCCAATTATCGAGCCACGTAATAGTATTTTCTAAAACCTAATCAATAAAAATGAACAATGTATACTGTATCTAATAATTTAAAAATTTATTTACATTAGAATTAAAAAATAATGAATAATGAATGTAATAAATCAAATATGAGATACCTGAAAATCTGAACTATTTAATGTCAGTCCCTTAAAACGATTTGAACTATTGAGGATATCAAAAATATCATTCATCTTTTTTGTGAATTGTATTGTGGGTTCACAATCTTTAAATAAGTGCGAAAATTGCGTATTTTGCATATAATGTTCTAGCGCATCTGCTGTTGATTTGCTGAATAACTACAAAAACAAAATTTTATAATCAAAATTTGTTAAAAGTATAGGTAACACAAAAAAAGTAAAACATACTTGGTTTACCAATTCTGGCCCTCAGATGGCGCTGTTGGCTGTGCCTAGCAGACGGCAGAATCTGCTGTCCATCTGCTGCCGATCTGACATCAGAATCTGACATCAGAACGCAGCCAAATGCGGACACAGACGACTACGGTTCTGACGTCAGATTCTGCGCTCACATGCCAGACCCTGCTACCAATCTGATGTCAGATTGGCGTCAGATGGTTATCAGGGTACAAAATATATTTAAGAACATAGTAGAAAAATAATACATTATGTAGTATGTACAAAATAAATATAGAAATCAAGTATACAATTGATTGATTGAATAGATACAAATAATAAATAAAAACTATAATATAAAATATACAGTTATAAAAATCAGTAAAAGCATTACTAAACTGGGAATGTTTATGCAAATGCATATCTTCCCTGATAACCAGATCTGGCAGCAGAATCTGATCATTGCAACCCCAGACCCTGCTACCAATCTGATGTCAGACTGGAGACAGATGGTTATCAGGGTTTCTAACTACGACTATAAACATGGAATCTAAGGAAAAACCTTTTTCAACCTTCAAATATAACACTGAAATGAGTACTTTCTATAATTTGTAAACTTTTATAAAATATGTTTATTTTGTACTTTTTTGTAAAAAAAAGTATCAAAATACTAAATCAAACCTGATTCTGTGGTAGATTTAATTTATCAATTTCATCTACTAATTTATTTCTTTCAAGCTGTGTAATTTTTAATACAGACTGATTTAACTGTTCTGTAATCCTTTGAAGTACTCGCTCTTTTCGACGTAATTTTTTAAGTCGAATATTACTTTTTGCTCTTATTATTGCAACTTTCTTTTTTGTATTTGGTGAGCCTAATAACCTAATTTTCGTGTTGTTTTTGCTTTGGTTATTAATACACCTTGCTAATAAGGTATGGAGATTTACACAATGTGTACAAATTAACCCTTTATCCAAGATTATTGGGCACTCTTTATGCCTCCAACATAAGTCATCCCTAACCACACATTCAAGATGAGCATTTTTGTAATACTTTATACTTGGCCCCCCTGAACAAATTTTATAAGTATCTATTTTTAATAAAATATGTTCCAATTCTTCAACAGTTTTTGGTTTACTGATTGATGTCAACTTAATATTTTTTGTATGGAAATAGACTTCAATTGTAGGACCAAATCCAATCTAAAAACAGCAATTTCAGACAAATAAGAACACATAAAACTTATGCTATTATTATTGTAAATAGAATAGTTTTAAATTACCCTCTTCAGACATATAGGAATTAATGTGTTTTCCTGATCTGGAGAAGAAATCATTTCTGCATACGTAAAGATTATACTTTTGTTCGCAATAGATTTATGAATACCCCAATTTTCATTTGGTAAATTAACAAGTAGCCTGTTTGATAGAATTTGTTGTATCAAGTTTAAATACAACTCTTCACAAGTATTATTAGTACTTTGGTGATGTGCAGATGATGAACTGATGTCATTTTTTTCTAGCTCAGTTTTTACTTCAGGCAGAATAAGTTCTAAAGCATTTTATAATACATTATTTACCTTCACATTATCATATAATGATGCAGAAGGTATATCAGAAAATGTAGGACATATTTAGTTTTATTATTTATTTTACTGCATAGTACGTTTTATATATACAAATCATAAAAAAAGTTTGAGTGCACATGTGCTGAAAATACATATTTTTTTCTTACACACTATTTCAAATTATCTATGTGGAATTTAGTTCTACGGAAGTGTCCTACATTTTTTTATATACTCTCTTTTTCACAATACTTTATTATTCTTACCATTGTTATGTATAGTACTTTTCCCTCCAAACAAATTTTTAATATCGCTTATGTTTGAAATCATACTTTAATCTATGAAATTACTATCATATACATTATATGTGATTGTATCAAGCTGTTCATTTTCACTATTGTCATTAATTCCTTTTTCAATAGTAATCTCTTTTTTGCAACTAGAATAATCAGCATCAATATTAGTACTTTTTAATTTAAAATCATGATGTATACGAGCCCCTAAGTTGACAAGTGGCGTAAGTCATATGCGTCACATTTTGAAAATATTATTTTTGCTAACAAATATGTAAAAAATGCATAGCCCTTTTCGCATTTCTTATTCTCTCTGGTTTCAGCACTAGATTATCTTTCACGTGCACCTAGTGTTATGGACATAATTCGTATAGAGTAACTTGAAATAATATAAAATCATAGTGTAATTTGATTTTTCATTTTCTGGACTTATGCCATTCGTCAATTGAGGGGCTCATATCCTTCTTACTCCTATTACAAACTACATACTTTCCAATTGAATTATATGTAATATTTGGAACTTCTATCTCATTGTCAGTATGTAAGTTCAAAACTTTGTCTGTTCCCTCAATTTGAAAAGAATGATCTAATTGTCTTTTTGGTAATGCACCTTTATTTAATATTTTCCTCTTATATTGACGCTGATAAAACATTTAACAAATTTAGTAAGTAATAGATTATTTTGAATATTTATATGTAATTTCAGGACGTACGGTAAATATAACTTCTCCATTTGGTATTTGTGCAGTAAAACTGTCTCTTATATGTCTGGGAAAAAAATGTTTCTCGCAAATATACGACACTACATTGACATTACAGTTTAAAATTTCGCCCCACTTCTTTCTTAGAATCGTATCCTTTGGTACTGCAAAAATAGATATATTTTTTTCTTTTCCAGAAGAACGACAATTCTCTACTTTGCACCGTTTAACCATAGTGCTAGTTAAAATAATAGTTTATATGAGAAACACAGTACACGGAACACGGTAGCGTGGTGTCGTTACACTAGAGCCGCGTATTCACCTGCGCATTCGCCCCGAATGTGCATTTGGCGCGCACCGGTTTTTTGCTCGACGTGCATTCGGCGTGCACCGAACGCGCGGCGAGTGCTCGCCGCGCACAGCACGAGCAAAAACCCGGTGCGCGCCGAATGTGCATTCGGGGCAATTCGGGGCGAATGCGCAGGTGAATACGCGGCTTTATACAATCAAAGTCGACTCTATCTGTGTGGGATTGTAGGGACTGGCGCTGCAAGCGTCACGGAAGCCCCTCGAACTGAGGCACGAGGTAGTAGGTGCCGAACGCCATTACGGCGTATCTCGTCAAGAAGCACACATCGCTCTTGGCGCGTAATATCTTACGAAAAGTTCCTTTTGTTGTACCTGAGCTGTTAAGGTTAATAAAACCTCCTTTTTTTCTTGTTACCAACGGTGTGTACCTTTATTTCGCCACAAGTGGAATCAACACAAGGCAGAGTAGGCCTGCATAGGACTGATAAGAGTTGTTGTAATTACCGAAGGGTAAGAGGAACGTTAGGCTTAAAGAGAAAGATAGCTTGGGTATAATTGCACTTTATTGTTTTGAAAGCAAAAGACTTCTTGATGCTCACGTCTCGTGGGCAACGGTCACGGACCAACTGGCGAAAGATTTTTTTTTTTTTTATTAAATACTTTGAACCTGAACATGTCCTTAAGCAAAATTCTCAAGGTTGACACTACAAGGATTGATATGTTAGTACTTATGAACTAGATATTTACATTGTTTTGACTAGTATAAAGGTAAAAATGTCAGTTCTTGGTTTTAACAATGTTATTCGCTTAAGGTTATTATGGTAAAAATATTTGTGTACCTATAAGTAACTTACTAATAGATATCACAGTTCGTTTTGAACTTTGGTCACAGCATATTAAAAACTATCTTACTAACTATCTCTATGGTAAGTTAATGCGGTATTTCTAAATTTTTAAGTTATTTGTCAATAGAAAGTTTGAAATTATTCTAATGGCTGTCAAATTAAGACCTTGTAGGAACGGTTCTACTGAGTAGGGAGAAGTCCATCCATGTTTTCTGAGTTCCTTCTCCATGATTTTGCGAGATTTCGTGTAGAGTCGACAATTCCATAGAATGTGGTTTAGGTCCTGGGTTGCGTGTCCACACCAGCAGTCACTACTTGTTACTATTCCCACCCTAGCGAGAGAGGAAGCCAGATTGTAGTGGTTCGCTCTGTATCTACACACCCAAGAGGTAACATATCTGGGTATGCTATGGTTTTGGAACCATGGCTTTCTTGTTGTATCGTAGAAATTTTCAAAGTAGATTCGGCCTTTGTAGGCTGCCTCTTTTGTCCAGGATTTTTCAGCGTTTTGCCAAGATAACTCCTTTAAGTATTCTGAGAGATCAGTGTGTGGAATGTGGATGTTTTCCATTTGTATAGAGGAGGTTGCTTCTTTAGCTGCATTATCAGCTATTTCGTTTCCTTCTACTTCCTGATGTGAGGGAATCCATACGAAGACTATCTCTTGGTTAAGTTGTGAGAATTGTTTGAATTCCCTGAGGCCATTCTTGATTTTCAGCAAGAGGCTGTTTACCTGTTGATTAGGAGAGAGACTGGCTAGAGCTTGAATGGCACTGAGGGAGTCGGTGCAAATGGTATAGGAGAGGCTTCTATCCTCGTTGGCCAGGTTCACAGCCATTTCTAGGGCTGTGCATTCTGCAGTGTAGACAGAGGCGAGGGGGTGTATGCTGACACTATTCAAGGTGTTTAGGTGTGGACAGTAACACGAAGCCCCCACAGCGTTGGCCTCTTTCCTCTTTGAACCATCCGTGTAGATCTGAGCGTATCCAGGGTATTCTGATGCCATTAATGCAGTGAATTCTGTGTTAGGATTATTAGATTCTTGCAGTTTACGGCCTATATATGTGTCAGTCTTGGCAACTTGTAGATGCGATGTGAAATCGGAGATATAGCAAGGAAGAGCTGGAAGCATTTCTATGTGCTGAAGGTATTGCTGGATGTCCTGCCAACAGGTCTGGACTAGTTTGTTGCTGGATCTATTTTGAGAGAGTACGTGTACCCCCATATTGTGATCTTCTATGAAGTTTTCCAGGTGTTTGGATGTGGGGTTTGAAGTGTTACTGGAGATTTTAAGTATGTATTTTGAGCCTAGATATCTGGCTCTGTCGACTATCATAGGAAGTTTGGCTTCTGCCAGAGCCACGTTGTTTGGGGTAGAAATTCTAAGCCCCAGTGAGAGTTTGACAGCGGTGTTCTGTATTTTCTCTATTTGGTTTTGTAATTTTTTGTTCCCTGAGGGGTAGTACCACCAGCAGGCGTATTCAATGTGTGATCTTATCAGAGCTTTATATAGAATTAGTAGTGTTTGTGGGTCGCACCCCCACCAGGTACCTCTCAAAAACCTGATAATGTTCATGACCTTGGAGAATTGTGTATCCAGTCGTTGAATATGCTCGTCGAAGTTTAGCTTGTGGTCAAATTGCATTCCTAGAAAGCGAACATGATTGCAGTTTGTTAGTTGGTGATTTCCTACCTGAAAGGTTACTGTTTTTGGCTTGATTGTAGGTTTACTGAAGATAAGAAACTGTGTTTTGGAAGGAGATAAGTCCAGCCCCAAGTTGCGAAGATTTCCTCCCACTACTTCAATGCTCGATTCTATGACTGTTTTTGCTTCGTATAGTGTGTTCCTTGAGACAAGGAGGACAATATCATCTGCATATTGTGAGACGTGAACATTCTCTGGGAGGTCCTGTAAGATATCTTTGGTATATATATTGTATAAAAGGGGACTAAGTACACCACCTTGAGGAACTCCTTTGAAGATGTTGCGAGATGTGCCTTCCCCTATCAAGGAAGGGTCGCCCACTACCTCTACTGATCTGCAATGCATCCAGTTGGTTATGAAATGAGTAATTTTTGAAGATATCCCCATGGCTTCTAGTCTTGAGATCAGGATGTTGCAATCAACGTTGTCAAAAGCGGCGCTGACGTCCAAAAAGGCTGTAATGCAAGTCCTCCTGTTCCGTAGACCTTCCTCAGCTTGTAAAACTATGTTGCCGATGTTATCTGCACATGATCTACCCTTTCGGAATCCTGCTTGTGTGGGGCTTAGAACCTTATAGTGTTCACACCACCATTGGAGTCTGTTTTTTATGAGTCTTTCATAGAGTTTGCAAAGGCAGGAGGTTAGCGTGATGGGTCTGTAACTATTTTTATCCTGCTTTTGTATGAAGAAGACTTGAGCCTTACTCCAGTCAGGAGGGATGTTGTGATTTATGTATAATTCGTTAAAAATGTCCAGGAGAAGAAGTCTGCTTTTCGATGAGAGGTGTTTGATCATGTAGTTGTCTATTCCATCTGGGCCAGGTGACGAGTGAATATTGCTGTTTTCGATTGCGTAGTTCAGTTCTATGAAACTGAAGACGTCATCCAAGAAAGACTGGGTTGTATTACTATGTTTGAGATTCCATTAGTTCTCTGCTCTGCCGCACGCTTGCTCACCGCAGCACCTACCGGGCTGCAGATTACGCCGCTGATCGACGATCGATGCGGCGATCGATTGTCGCTATCGCTTGCTCAGCCAATCACCGGGCGCCACGTGAAACGAGCGGCCCAATCACAATGCGTACTTTCTTGATCGATTCTCGAGGATTGTTCGAGAAGACGCTCAACCGTTTTTCGGCGTCCCCTTTGTTCACTCTCGTTTCATACCGCTTGTCGCGATAACGTGTATTACATTGTTCATCTCGCAACGTACGAAAATCATTTAAATAGTACTTTTCAGTGCTCGGCTCACGTTTTAGTTATCATTTGTGCTCAATTCACTTGTTCTTTTCACGCGAGTGAGATATCTCACCTTCACTTTTCTGTTCATTGTTTGTGCGCAACACGTGTGACCATCGTGTGCTCGTGGCCGCGTGTATTGTATAAAACAAAGTTGTGCGCACTGTTGACGCCATTTCGTGCAAAATAAAGTGACTTGGTCAATTTTGACTTAATTGCTCGTGCACCGCGCGTTCTTTCTCACCGTCGATCCCATAACCTCAATCCAGCGTGCTCACCCGCCTGATTTTCGAACATTTGTTCCAGCGTGATGCGCGGGAGGTGTGGTCCTTCGAGCCGGAGACGAACCAGCGACCTGTTCGAAAATCAGGCGGGTGAGCACGCTGGATTGAGGTTATGGGATCGACGGTGAGAAAGAACGCGCGGTGCACGAGCAATTAAGTCAAAATTGACCAAGTCACTTTATTTTGCACGAAATGGCGTCAACAGTGCGCACAACTTTGTTTTATACAATACACGCGGCCACGAGCACACGATGGTCACACGTGTTGCGCACAAACAATGAACAGAAAAGTGAAGGTGAGATAACTCACTCGCGTGAAAAGAACAAGTGAATTGAGCACAAATGATAACTAAAACGTGAGCCGAGCACTGAAAAGTACTATTTAAATGATTTTCGTACGTTGCGAGATGAACAATGTAATACACGTTATCGCGACAAGCGGTATGAAACAAGAGTGAACAAAGGGGACGCCGAAAAACGGTTGAGCGTCTTCTCGAACAATCCTCGAGAATCGATCAAGAAAGTACGCATTGTGATTGGGCCGCTCGTTTCACGTGGCGCCCGGTGATTGGCTGAGCAAGCGATAGCGACAATCGATCGCCGCATCGATCGTCGATCAGCGGCGTAATCTGCAGCCCGGTAGGTGCTGCGGTGAGCAAGCGTGCGGCAGAGCAGAGAACTAATGGAATCTCAAACATTCTCCCGCCATCAACAGCTGTTGGATGATGTTGATGTAGAATCACTCTGAAACAGGCAAAACTGCCAATTTTGCAATTGGCCTGATTAATGTTGTCGTGGCAGTCCTGAGTGTTACCACTCTGGTGAGCCCATCCTTTCCAGGGTGAAGGGTGACGACTCTAGCAAGTGGCCACTTGCTTGGTGGAAACCGTTCATCCGTGATGAGCACTAAGGATCCGATCTTGATGTCATTAGATGGGTGGTGCCACTTTGAGATGGAAAGTTGGCGTTGGAGATAATGTGATGACCATTGAGTCCAGAAACGTTGAGTCCGTTGTTGAATGAGCCGCCACCTGGCTGATGGTGGGATGCTTGAATGCTCGACAGATGGCTCCGGTAGAGTTGTAAGAGGCTGCCCGATGAGAAAGTGCGCAGGTGTGAGGGTGGAGATGTCTTCAGGGTCATCACTGAGAGGCTCGAGCGGTCGTGAATTGAGCATGGCTTCTATCTGGGTGAGAAGCGTGCAGAATTCTTCGTAGGTGAGCAGCGTCTCACTGACGGTTCGCCGAAGATGGTGTTTGATTGATTTCACGACGGCTTCCCATTTGCCTCCCATGTGAGGAGCTGCAGGTGGGTTAAAGCACCAGCCAGTGTTGTCATTGACAAACAGCTGACTGAGTTGCTGATGATCCTGTGAGCCCTGGATGAACATCCTCTTGATAATGGTGTCTGCTCCGATGAAGTTCGTTCCACAGTCGGAGTAGAGCGTGGTTGGGATTCCTCGTCTTGAGGTAAATCTCCTATAGGCAGCGATGAACCCTTCTGTTGAGTAGTCTGTGACAATGTCCAAATGAACAGCTGAGGTCGTAAGACAGACAAAAACACAGATCCAGCCCTTCTGAGTTTTTGCGCCTCGCCCCTTCCACGTCTTGAGCACGATGGGACCCGCATAATCAATGCCAGTGTGGGTGAACGGTCGTGAGGGTGCAACTCTCGAAAGAGGTAGTTGGCCCATCAGTTGATGGGCACGGATCCCCCTTTGTCGAGCACACACAACACACCTGAGCACATGAGTCTTGACTAGCGCTCGCCCTCCGATGATCCAATAGTTGTATCTGATGTGAGCGAGGGTGAGCTGGGTCCCTCCATGCATGGTTTGGCGATGTGCATGGTCTATAATCAAAGTAGACAGACGTGAGTGGCGTGGTAAAATTGCTGGATGTTTGCTCTCATACTCCATGTGAGCATTGTCGAGTCGACCTCCGACTCGAATTATTCCTTTTTCGTCAATGAAGGCTGTGAGTCGATTGAAGGCATGGGAGCTTGGCATCGTAGAACCTGAGCTGAGAACTTTGAGCTCGGTTGAGAAGTAGAGCGCTTGTGTTGCCTTGATCCAAAAGTTCTTGGCCCTTTCCAAGTCCTCTGGCAGGATTGAGATGATTGGCAGAGACAATGGCAACTTCTTCACTCTAGTGAGGATTCTGAAACAAACTGAAGTGATGCGATACAGTTTGGTAAGAGAAGAGTATTTATATATGAGGTCCCAGTGGTATTGAATCTGTTGTACGTTGAGAAGATTTGAAATTCCTGGACGAGCCTCTAGTGCACTCGAGTCGTCCTTCAAATTTGGTTGGGGTGGCCATGAGTCACTGGGTTGAGTGAGCCATGATGGTCCCGTCCACCACAGCTCATGCTGTTCAAGCTGAGCAGTTGTTAAGCCTCTTGATGCGCAATCAGCTGGGTTTGACTTCCCTGGAACATGTCTCCATTGTGCATCTTGGGTGAGCTCCTGAATTTGGGAGACACGATTCCTTACGTAGTCCTTCCAGCGTGAAGCGTGAGCTCTGATCCATATTAATGTCACTTGAGAATCCGTCCACAGATGTGTTGTAGCAATGTTGAGCTGCAGGGTTGCTTGAACATACTTCATGAGCTTCGCAAGCAATAATGCTGCAGTAAGCTCGAGCCTCGGGATTGTGAGCTTCTTAAGGGGTGCTACCTTTGTCTTGGAGCACACTAGTGTCGACACTTTGTGATTAGTGGACGGTGATGTTACGGTAAGATAAATTACCGCTGCCATGGCGAGCTGAGAAGCATCAGAGAATCCATGAAGTTCCACTGTTGAATTGCTGAGGGTGTGAAACCACCTTGGAATTGAGAGCCTGGCCAGGCTTGTAAGATCTTCTCTGATGATGAGCCAATTGGATGTGACTTGGGATGGCAGTGGATCATCCCAGCTGATTTTGTGCAGCCACAACTCTTGCAAAAGTGTCTTTGCTCGAATGATGACTGGTGACAGAAATCCGAGTGGATCAAATATTTTTGCTACTTCTGAGAGGATGAGGCGTTTGGAGAGCGTTGAAGTTGAGCTTGCTTTTGAAGAGAATGAAAAGTTGTCATTGAAAACATTCCAATGCAGTCCGAGTATTTTGGTATTGCAGTCGTCTAGTGAAATGATTGAGCCATGGGCTCGTGTGGTCTCTGAAATTAATTCCAGCAACGGAGGGTATGTGGAATGCCATTTGGCAAGTGGAAAACCTCCCGCGTTGCACAGGTCTCTTAGTTGTTGAGCAATTGTAATGAGTCTCTCACCTGTGTCAGCGCCGCCAAAGATATCGTCGACGTATCTGGCATGGGTGATGCATGGCACTGCGAGTGGAAAGCGATGACCCTCGTCTTCCACCAGTTGCAGGAGAGCTCTCACAGCCAGGAATGGAGCAGCCTTTGTACCATAAGTGACTGTAGTGAGCTTGTAAGGCACCTCTTTGTAATTCTCATCTATCCAGAGCACCCTCTGGAGGTCTTGATCTTCTTCATGCACCTTGACTTGACGATACATCTTTGTCACATCCGTGGCAAAAATGAACTTGTGCTGACGGATCCATAATAGCACATCCGTAATGTTGAGCAGAAGATTTGCGCCAGTGTGCATGAGGTCATTGATTGAGTGCCCAGATGTCGTCGGGCTTGATCCATTGAAGACGACCCTCAACTTTGTCGTCTCGCTGTCGAGCTTGATCACTCCATGGTGTGGCAGATAGAAAACAGAATATGTGTTAGGTGATATGGATGGTGCTCTTACCATATGTTGAAGCTCCACGTATTCCTTCATGAATCCTTGGTACAGATTGCAGTACTCGCTGTTCTTGTTGAGCTTGTTGAGCGTGCGCTTTAAGCACGCATGTGCAGTCTGATAGGAATTACCAAGTAAATTTGGAGAAGATTTTAGAGGGATGCGTACGATGTAACGTCCTGTAGAATCACGAGTGTGTGTCGCTCGAAAGTGATCCTCACATTCCTGTTCTTCAGGGGTGAGTAGAGTCGGTGTGTCCATTGGGAGTTCCTCTTGAATCCAAAACTTGGTTAGTAGATCTTGAAGAGCGTTGTCCTTGTGCTGCACTGTGGCAGAGTGATGCAAGGAGCTGAGTTGATTGGAATCAACGTTGATTGGTCCAAGAACGAGCCACCCAAATATTGACAGTTGAGCAATTGGCATTGAAGGATCGCCCTTCCTTATGTTGGGCTTGATGATCTGCCCATAAGTATCTGCGCCGATGACAATGTCGATGGGTCTTGACGTCAGGAAATCTGGATCGGCCAATTGAAGGCCTTTGATATGTGGCCACTCTTGCTGAGGTGATTCCACCGATGGCAAATTTGACGTCAGTGCCCTGAGTATGTGTGCTTGAATGTGCACAGTTGTTGGGCAGTAATTGGAGCGAAGCGAAATTAGCACGACTCCTCGAGTCTGAGTAGCTTTGTTACCTCCAATGCCGAAGATGGAAATTGTTGAATGGATGCGTTGGAGCTTGAGCTGAGTGATAAGCTCCTCCTTGATGAAGGTGATTTCGGAGCCTGCATCGACGAGCATCCTAACGGGTAGAGACGTCACCGGTGCGATGAGTTGAGCGTTGGCGGTTGCCAACAGGGTGGTTGAAGTGCTTGAGGTGAGCTTGGCTGCTGAATGCACAAATTCTGGTGAGCAGGTTGAGCTGAGCTGAGGGAGACCTGTTGAGCAGTTAGATGTTGCGACGACTGCACCGAAGCTTCACTGCGTTGAATCCTGAGCAGTTCGTGGTTGCGCAGACGGTTTTGCAGTGGCTTGAGCAGACTGGTGTAGATGCAGCATCGTATGGTGCGGAGCGCCACACGTCTTGCATCTAATTGCAGACTTGCACACATCAGTCGGATGCCGGCCGCAGCAGTTCCGGCACAAGTTGTTGGAGGTAATGACCTTGCGTCTTGCCTCCACAGTCATACCTCGGAACTGCGGGCACATGACCAGAAAATGGTCTCCCTTGCAGTGGTCGCACGGATACGCTGTGGCCCTCGACCGTTGAGCAGGCTTCGCTTCTTTGGTTGAGCTCGTAGATGCGTGACTTGTCGCCTTCCGTTGCGCAGGGTGAGCTGGAGTCGAGGATGTCGCTGCCTTTTTTGCAGAGCCCTCTGTCTGCTCCAACGCAGAGCTTTTGTTCTCAATGAACGCCAAGAGCTGTTCATATTTGGGGTACTCTGTGGCACTTGCCAGCGAGGTTTCCCAAGCCTCTCGGGTCACCTTGTCGAGGGCCTTGGTGATGGCATGCACTAAGATACAATTGTGCATCTCCTCGTGGGCCTTCAGTGCAACCAAGGACTCGTTGACTTGGTTGACTGTTGCTGCCAAATCCTTCAGAGATGTTGAGCAGCGCGTGGTGATTGGAGGCAGCGTGAGCAGCTTGTCCAGTTGCTCCTGGATGAGCAGGCGCTTATTAGCGAATCTCTTGGTGAGCATGTCCCAGCATGCCTGGAACGAGGAGCCCCTGAGCGGAAAGGCGTTGACGCGCCTCGCCGGCTCGCCACTCAGGCTTGAGCGGAGGTAATGGAGGCGGTCAATCTCCATGAGCTGCTTATCCTGAATTATCAGTGAGGTGAAGAGCTCACTGAACGTGGGCCACTCAGCGTAGCTGCCAGAGAATTTAGGCAATTCAATTTCTGGCAGCTTTGATGCTCGTGCAGGCGTTGATTGCGCTTGAGCAGCTCGCAGGTCGGTTATTACCTGTACGTCTCCCTTCAGGCGGCTCAGGTGGAGTTTCATCTCCCAGACCAGCTGCCGCTCCTGCACTGCCACCTCGGTGGCGAAATATTCATGGTCCAGGAATTTAGCAGGCCACACCGATTCAAAGTGCTCATGCTCCCTGCAGAAAGCCTGGTGAATTTCCTCGACCTGACCAGTGAGCAGTTGGACCTCATCGAGAGAGGTGGAATGTGCATGGGACGGCAGCTGGGTCTTCAAGGTGGTTAGAGATTTAAAACGACCCACCTGAGTTCTCGCCTTAACGATGAGCTGCGATGGAAGGACAGCGGGAGACGTTGACCTGGTTCGTCCCTTTTCCTGAGCAGCGGTGGTTGCCTGCGGTTCCGTAGGGACGTTGAGCGTGGAAGCAGTGGACGGCTTCTCCTCCTTGGTGACCTTGCTGGCCTCCTTGTCGGCCATCGTTGAGCTGAGCACTTGCTTGAGCACGAACTACACTGCACTCACTTTCACCGTCGATCCGGCTCGAAGGACCAAATGTTCGAAAATCAGGCGGGTGAGCACGCTGGATTGAGGTTATGGGATCGACGGTGAGAAAGAACGCGCGGTGCACGAGCAATTAAGTCAAAATTGACCAAGTCACTTTATTTTGCACGAAATGGCGTCAACAGTGCGCACAACTTTGTTTTATACAATACACGCGGCCACGAGCACACGATGGTCACACGTGTTGCGCACAAACAATGAACAGAAAAGTGAAGGTGAGATAACTCACTCGCGTGAAAAGAACAAGTGAATTGAGCACAAATGATAACTAAAACGTGAGCCGAGCACTGAAAAGTACTATTTAAATGATTTTCGTACGTTGCGAGATGAACAATGTAATACACGTTATCGCGACAAGCGGTATGAAACAAGAGTGAACAAAGGGGACGCCGAAAAACGGTTGAGCGTCTTCTCGAACAATCCTCGAGAATCGATCAAGAAAGTACGCATTGTGATTGGGCCGCTCGTTTCACGTGGCGCCCGGTGATTGGCTGAGCAAGCGATAGCGACAATCGATCGCCGCATCGATCGTCGATCAGCGGCGTAATCTGCAGCCCGGTAGGTGCTGCGGTGAGCAAGCGTGCGGCAGAGCAGAGAACTAATGGAATCTCAAACATACTACTAGTGTTGGGAATTTTAGTTGGAACCCACGGCGGGGCTATCTTGTTTAGAGCTATTTCTATTTCCTTCGTTTTGTTGTTCTGCTGGTGAGAACCCGAGTACGGATTTACCCATTTAGATTTGAAGATTTTCACCTTGCGCCAAACAAAACCAATATCTGACCTGGCGTTTAGACTGCTTGCGAATTCTCGAAATGACTCACGCTTTTTCTTTTTTAAGAGTTTTTTTGTGATTGCCACTTGTTTTTTGAAGGCCTCCCAGTCAACGAATTTGAGGGAGTGTCTCCATTTCAGCCAAGCAGCTTTTCTTAGTCTTACTTCTTTGCTGCATTCCCCATCCCACCATGGGACCGGGTTGAGATGTTTTTTGAGACTTTGTTGCCTATGTTGGGGAGTGCAGCTGCTGACTGCGTTCTTCATCTGAGTGACAAAATCATTGTAACGCTCGTTCAAAGATTTATTCGTGTATGCTGGAGATAGGAAGTGCTCCCAGTTTTGGTCGAATGTGAGCTGGTAATTTGTCCAGTCCGTTCTTCCAGATGAAATTCTATTAGTCCTAGGTTTGTATATGTGCTTGATAGACTGTACCTCAATTAGTATGGGGTAGTGGTCTGAACCATGTGTATCGTCTAGCTGTTTTGTAGAGATGAGATGGGCTACATCTGTTGAGGAAAGGACTAAATCGAGATTATTGTTCGTTTGGCCTGGCCAACCCATCCTGGATTGGGTGTCCATGTTATGTAGGAATAGATCATAGTCCTCTATTATTTTGAGAAGTTTGATACCTGCTCTGTCCACTTTTTCACTGCTCCATGCAAAGTGATTTGCGTTAAAATCTCCTACCAAAAGGAAATGTCCCTTCGACTGCAGTGCCTCGATGAGGTTATTCCAGCTTTGTTGTTTTAGTGTGCAACCAGGTGGTCTGTAACAGGCTACAATGGTTAATGGTATGTCTAGGTTTTCTATTGTTACGGAGATTAGATTAGTATTGGACTCTTGAATTTGAAAGTTTTCTGTTTTAAATCTTAGGTTATTTCTGATCAGGCAGGCGACTCCGCCTCCCCGAGCGTTGAGCCTATCATTTCTAATAATGGAAAATCCATTTAATTGAAAATCTTTGTCTGGGCTAAGCCAAGTTTCTGTGCATATTATGATGTCCACTGTTTTGGACATTACTTCTAGCTCGACCTTTTTAGTATGTAGGCTTCTACAGTTCCAAAGGAGTGCTTTCATTCTTTTGTTCTTTTTGCTTTTTTCCGCTGTAGGATTTATATTGCTTGACAGTTTGAGTTGGTTTTAAAAGTATTTTGAGATCTGTTGTGTTGGTCGTGGAAGTTGTTAGTTGGGAGAACTTGGGGATAGTTATATCTGATGAAATAGAATTTTTGTTTGTTTTTTTTGGGATGATTTCCTTTTCAATTACTCTTGCATTGCAGCTTGCCTTGGGAAGTGTTTGTAATTGTAGTTGTTTGTTATTATTATCTGTTGTTCTGTTCAGGTTTTTGGTTGAGGGGATTTTGGTGTTTGGATTTGATGTAGTTTTGGTGTAGGGGCTTGGAATCATCTTCCAAGCATTTGTGGTATCTTTCGGTCTCTCCTGACCCCGTATGGACTTCATAGCCAAAGTTTTTGCCTGAGAGACTGGTTGTATGGGAGGGAAGTTCTCTTTAGTTCGTTCGATATTTACAGGTGTTTGAAGCGTCATGCTTCGTGATTCTTGAGCTAATTTCCTAGCTTCCCATGCACTTATATTCATGTACGCCATATGGTTATTGATTTCTTTTTGCAGTATCATGACTTTGCATTTGGAGTTGAAAGTAGGGTGATCCTCTTTGCAGTTAAGGCACGCTGGTTGTTCTTTGCTTTCGCAGCTGTCTGCGGAGTGTCCTGGCTGGCCACATGTGCGACACCTGGCGTTGCCTTTGCATCTTTTGGTGCTATGTCCGTAGTTGAAGCAGTTGTAGCATGTCTTTATTGGCTCTATATACACCTCCACCTTCTTATAGATGAGGTGATACATTTTGATGTGATCGGGTAGGACAGTTCCTTCAAAGGTAAGAAGGACCGTCTCGCTGGGAAGCCATTCCGGTTTGCCAGTGTCCTTGTTCCAGACTTTTCTATTCAGTCTCCTTGCATCTTTAATGGCACATGGGGAGTCGGATTGGGTGATGATGTCGTTGGTGTCCAAGCTGATGTCGAAGCCTTTGACAATCCCTCTTCTTTCCGTCCTGTATCTGGGAATGTGTGCACTTATGCCCTTTTCCTGTAGACTTTCGAGTTGGACAAAAGAATTAGCTTGTTCTCCTGTCTTAAACTTTATTTCTACTTTTCCTTGTCCTTGCGGGATTAGTTCATCAGCACCCAAATTAAGACTGCTGATTAATTTTGCCAGCAACAGTAGGTTCTGAGAATTTCTCTGTTTAGCGACTTCTTTTTTAATGTTCACCGCTACGTGAGCAGGGCCTTTATGGTCTTTTGTATATAGATTTATTTTGGAAGTATTGTTATATTCCTTGGAGAGGTTAGGTGTGTTGGATTTTTTGCATGTTGTTGTACTTTCCTCTAAGGGATCTACCGATTCTGTGCTTTTTTTCCGCTTAAGATTGCTTTTTAGAAGGCTCTTTTTACCTGTGTCCACATTAGACCACGGGCCTGAGACCTTGTCGTTTTCGACCATTTCCATGACGTCGTCGTTTTCACCACGGGCCCCTTGACCCGTGGTGAAGGTGAAAAGAAGATTCCCACCTTCTATTTTAAAAGTACTGTAGGCCTCGCGCGTAATTGGCACTGCTCCTCCCGCACCAGCTTTTAACCATTTGTTGAGATTATGGACACACAAATGCTCTTTTGTTGAGATTCTTTGTTGAGATTATGGACACACCTTTGTTGAGATTATGGGCACACAAATGCTAGCCAACTGGCGAAAGACTAGCAGCAACGCGAGTGGTGCGCTCTGGCGCCATAATACAAAGGTTTTCTCACGCAACCGCGGTGAGCCTATCGACGTACGATAACTTTACTTCTCAACACTCCCGCCATTTGAGTGCGTCGAGGATCCTATGCCTAAACTATTACATAGATACTGAAACTGTCTCTTTGGAAGTGCTTTGGTAAATACATCAGCCAGCTGCTGATCCGTAGGAACATATTCTACCAAGATTTCTCCGCTTTCTACAGTTTCGCGAACATAGTGATGCTTAATATCTATATGCTTCGTTCGCTTGTGAAACTCCGGATTTTTTATTAACCGGATTGCACTTTGATTGTCTACTCGCAGAACTGTCGCAGTTGCCGGTAGACACCCGAGATCGTTTAACAATTTTCTCAGCCAAATGGCCTCTTTCGCAGCCGCTGCTGCCGCGACGTACTCAGCCTCCGTTGTGCTGAGTGTGACTAGCTTTTGTCGTTGAGACGACCATGTCACAATCCCGTTTGATAAACAAAACGCATACCCCGTGGTAGATCTACGCGTCTCCACGTCGCTTGCGAAATCCGAGTCTGAGAACCCCTGTAACTCCGAGTTACTCCCGCCGCTTTTGTACATTATACCGACTTGCATTGTTCCAACTAAGTACCGATAGATTCGTTTTACAGCTTGCCAGTGGCTCTCGTTGTGATTGCTCAGAAATTTGCTGACTGAATTCACCGAATATGCAATATCCGGCCGCGTCACAACTGCAAGGAACATTAACGAGCCCACTGCTTCGCGAAACGGTACTGTATTTGGGTTTTCGTCATCACGATCGTTTGGAACTAGTCGCGCGTGCGGGTCGGCTGGAACAGTTGCCGCTTTTGCATCGATCATCTTAAATTTAATAAGAATTTTCTTTACGTACGCTTCTTGATGCAAGAACAAGGTTCTCTCTACTCGACTTCTTTCTATTTGTACCCCGACAAATAATTTTCCATCCCCGATCGTAATTTCGAACGCGTTTTCAAGCGATTTTATCACCGACTCAAGGGCTTTACTTGTTTTTGCTGCAATGAGTCCGTCATCTACAAAAAGAGCTAAAAATACATCTACACCTTCTACCTGTCCTCGAAAGATACACTTGTCTGCTTCCGCTTCCCGAAACCGATATTTTTCCAGGAACTCACGAAATTTTTCGTTCCAGCACCTGGGTGCTTGTTTCAAGCCATACAACGACTTGTTCAGTTTGCACACGAAGCCACGTTCGTCTTCTTTCTTGACGTTGAGTCCTTCCGGTATCTCCATGTAGATCTCTTCCTTCAGCTCGCCGTGGAGGAAGGCTGTTCTCACATCGAACTGTGTGAGCTCCAAGTCCTGTTCGGCCACCATGGCCAGTAGAACTCTTAGCGAGTCGTATCTCACGACTGGCGAGAAGGTCTCCGTGTAGTCGAGTCCCTTTTTTTGTTGAAATCCTCGTGCACAAAGTCTCGCTTTGTACCGATATACGTCGCCTGACGTGTCTCGTATGACCTTGAACACCCATTTCGAATCTATGGGCTTCCAGTCCGATTTCCTTGGTACGATCGACCACGTCTCGTTCTGGTCGTGTGCGGCGAACTCCTCCTGAATCGCCTCGGCCCAATTTTCTGCCTCGGCACTGTTCATAGCCTCCTGAAATGTGTTTGGTGGATTATATTCAGCGAAGTCGACCTCATACCTTACTGGTGGTCGGATATTTGCTCGGTCCCGCAGTTGTCTGTTATTTTCCGGTTGATTTCGATTTTCTTCTCGAGTAACTGCCCGTTCCAAGTTTCTTTCAGATTCTCCTTGAGCTTCCTGGCGTTCTTCCTCCTCTCGCTGTTCGCAGGGTTCTGCTGCGTCTTCATTTTCGTCCGTTGGGAGGATGTATTTGAGTTCTTCTCCCTTCTTTGCCCCAAGCTGCGACTTCTCGTTGAACGTGACGTCTCTCGATACAGATATTCTCTTATTCTGTGAGTTATACAAACGATAATTCATCGAGTCGTTCTGATACCCAACAAAAATGAGTTTTGTGGCCTTCGGATCTAATTTCTTGCGAAATTGTTTGTCTATGTGCATGTACGCATCCGATCCGAACACTCGAAGATGGGATACATCTGGTGTTTTTCCAAACCAGATCTCGTATGGCGTTTTCTCTTTACCGGTTGCCAATACTCGGTTGAGCACGGTCACTGCTGTACTGACTGCTTCTGCCCAGAGCGACAGAGGAAGTTTCTTTGCCGTTATCATCGTGCGCGCACTTTCGATAATCGTTCTGTTGTCGCGCTCGGCTTTCCCGTTCTGCTGGGGAGTGTAAGGTGCCGTGTTTACCAGCTCGATACCACGAACCTCGAGATATTGCTTCATTTCACGGTTGCAATACTCTCGTCCATTGTCCGTACGTAACACCTTCATAGGCTTGCCGAATTTGTTGTCAATCAACCTTTCGTATTTCTTGAAAGTGTCGAAAACATCAGATTTGTGTTTCAGGAAGTAAACATACCGAAATCCCGATGCATCGTCCTTGAAAGTTATACAGAATCTTGCACCACCGATCGACTCTGTTGAGAATGGTCCACAGACGTCCGAATGTATGTATTCTCCTGGTTTTGTGTTTCGTTTTATCTCGTTCTTCTTGAACGGTAGCCTGTGTGCTTTTCCGAGAGCACACGGTTCACAGAAGAAATTGTCAATGTCCGCTAATTTCACACCGCGAATTAGCCCCTTTTGCGTCATTTCGCGCAAAACTTTATTGTTCACGTGTCCCATTCGTTCGTGCCAGACACACAAGTTGACTGTTGACATATTTGCTTCGCTAGCAACACTTGACCTTCTTGCTTTGAAAAGCATTCGGTAAATCTGATTGTCTTGTTGTACACCGACACCGAAAACTTCACCGTCACGGTTAATTGTCACTTGTTTTCCTTTGAACAGGACATCGAAACCTTTTTCAGTGCAAACGCCGACCGAAAACAGATTCTTTCGAATCTTTGGAACGTAGAGCACGTTTTCAATTCGAGCTCCGCACCATTTACCGTTCACTAGTCTGTCAATGAGCACAGTGCCACTACCGGTAATGTCGCACACGCCATTGTCCCCGAGCGATATTGACTCGCCACTGCTTGGTTCAAACTCACTGTACCAGTCCCGTCGGTAAGTGATATGTCTGGACGCACCGCTATCGGTAATCCAGACATCGCTTGTGTCGACTGCCATGAGTCGTTCTACGACCTCACTACTCGACACTGTCTCCGATTTCACTTGTTGCTTTTGTTCACTTGTCGAAGCGACGAATGCACACTCGCTAGGATTTTCATCGGTATTTTTCTTGTCCCTTTTCTTTTTCCGGCAATCTCGAGCAAAGTGTCCTTTTCTTTTACAATAGAAACACTCGACACACGTATTTCTACTTTCGCGGTTCTTCTCGCTGTTATTGTTTTGATTTGCGGCGGACCTTTTCTTCTTGTTCCCGCCAAGACTA
The DNA here is from genome assembly GCA_963971345.1 of Andrena flavipes. Lineage (NCBI taxonomy): Eukaryota > Metazoa > Arthropoda > Insecta > Hymenoptera > Andrenidae > Andrena > Andrena flavipes. Next base: position 47,233,027 of record OZ020479.1, on the reverse strand, counting down.
ACAGCAGCTAGCGCTTGAGTGATGTCATTTTCGCCCTCGAGTCTTCGTTCTTCCTTCAATAGTCGTTCCAAAAGATTATCAAGGGTTTGACTTGCTTCGGGTACGCTGTCCCATGCTGTCTGAAGAGCGTTGTACTTTGTTGGTAGGCTTCCAAGAACTTTCGCCATTATGGCCGTGTCCGACACCGCTTCTCCCAGATCTTTCAGTTGAGACGCCATGTTTTGTATCCGGGAAACGTGTTGTACAACCGATTCGTTTGAATCCATGCGATGTCCGTGGAACTTTTGTAGCAGGAGCATCTTGTTCGACGCTGACTTCTGCTCGTGGATTCTCGCCAGTTTGTCCCACATTTGCTTCGCTGTAGTACAGTTGAGCATACAGTCGAGCTGAGAATCCTCTATCGACGAGGAGACTATGCACATGGCCGTCGCGTTGTCTTTCACCCATTTTTTGCCATCGGCCGAGTTTGCGTCTGCCGGCATCACTCGCGCGCCCGTTACGATGTCTTGAATCGCGTTCGCGATAAGCATCGAATTCATTCGGAATTTCCACGCTTGAAAATTCGAGCCATCAAACTTCTTGATGTTCTTGGTCAGAGTTAATTCCGCCATTCTCGTTCGATTCTTTTTCCGCACGTGTTTGTTACCGGCACACTACAATGGCGACCACGTGTCGACCACCACGAAAAAGAAATCAAGATAACCGTTTTCTCTCTATCGCCCTCTAACCTCGACAATCAAGTTTTACGCAGGGTGCTTGCCTGGGCCCATAACCTGTTGTAATTACCGAAGGGTAAGAGGAACGTTAGGCTTAAAGAGAAAGATAGCTTGGGTATAATTGCACTTTATTGTTTTGAAAGCAAAAGACTTCTTGATGCTCACGTCTCGTGGGCAACGGTCACGGACCAACTGGCGAAAGACTAGCAGCAACGCGAGTGGTGCGCTCTGGCGCCATAATACAAAGGTTTTCTCACGCAACCGCGGTGAGCCTATCGACGTACGATAACTTTACTTCTCAACAAGAGTCTTTCCAACGGGGCACACGTGGAGTGGACCCTGTGAAAGTAAAAAGCCCTACATTGGTGATCCCGACGACCACTCGTCGTGGCGATATCACGGCATCGACGGTGCTGGCTCAGTCATTTGAAATACATCGATTGGGAAAACCGAGGCTGTCCAATTACTGCGGGTGCGGCTTCAACAGTTGCAGAGAGCCATAGACGTCTCGACGGCAGGAAGCCGGTGACTACTGTGTGGCGACGATCCTGTTCAACACTGCCTGCCGCCAGATCAGTGGAGATTGCAGCACGACCAGCCCCATACGCAATAGCAGAATCCAGCGTCTACCGCCGTTGGACGTTTCGTAAGACGCGAGGTAGAACCTAAGACTTCTTTTCTCCCTCGGCCACGTGGTCAGACACGGCGGCCATATTGTGTGAGGGTTTAGTCGACGCCATAGCCGCGTTAGTTGTAGTGACGGCCATTGTAGACCACGCGATATTTTGCTTCCGTTGCGGTACGAGAATAAATACAGCGCAGAATTAAGGCAATATTCCAAAATGCCGAACGAAAAACCGCCTACACTCACCAAAGAGCCTGGGTTCGAAACTGCGCAAGCCCAATCCACGGCTACTAACTTCCAATCGCGCTCAGACGCATATCGCGTGCCAAGGTTACCTGGTTTCTTCCGCGAAGACCCGGGACTCTGGGTTTTTCAGGTCGAAGCGGCATTTCGCACCGCGGGTATATCCGACGAGCGTGCGAAAGCAGACACAATCGTTGCGGCGCTCGACACAGAAATTGTTGTTAGTTTCCGCGATTTATTATTAGATACAAACCTCGCAAACCCATATACGCAAATTAAAGAGCGCATTTTAAAAACGTACTCTGCTTCGTCGGAGAGCAGATTGCGACAATTATTGAAGGGTCAGGTACTAACAGACGGGAAACCGACCCAAATATTAATGCGTTTAAGAAACCTCGACGACGGTCGGTGCAGCGAGTCGGTAATGAAGTCCATATTTCTAGACCAATTGCCGGTAAATTGTAGAGCGATCCTTACGGCTTCGAAGGTTACCGAATTGCAGGACATTGCAGCCCTCGCGGATAAAATCGTTGAGGCAACGTCAGGGGGTCCGTCAGTTGCTGTACCCGTATCTACCACGGCTCACGCGAATCAAACCGCCGAATTGAAATACGTCGCACCGGTATCTGACACAACACCCATCACGTTAGAGGCCCGGTTTGAGAAACTAGCTAGCGAAGTCGCAAAATTGTCGAGTCAAGTGGGACGTCTGGCGAAGGACATAAAATCCCGCCAGCGGTCACAGTCGCGATCCCGAAAACCGAACGAGGGGACAAAGAACTCTTCGAGCAACAAAGAATTGTGTTGGGTACATAGGAAATATGGGAAGGAAGCTCGGTTCTGCAAAGGTAGTTGTTCCTGGGAGGAGAAAAAAGACATGGGAAACTAGATCGGTCCTCCATCGCGGAGACGAATGATGGGGAACCGATATCACGAAGTCGTCTCCACGTGCGTGATCGGCATTCCGGCCAGCTCTTTCTCGTGGACACCGGTGCGGACATTTCGCTACTGCCGGCTCCCATTAAGGGTAGACCTGAGCCTAGTACTTACAAATTATATGCCGCGAACGACACCGTAATAAACACGTTCGGTGAAACGCGACGCGTGCTTGACCTTGCTGTGCGACGACCGATTACATGGAACTTTTGTATCGCGGACGTACCGCACCCGATAATTGGGGCGGATTTAATTAAGCATTACGGTCTCATAGTGGATCTTAAGAGACGTCGTCTCACGGACGCCTTGACTAGTATATACACCTTGGGCGTTGTGAAACCAGCCAACCTGACCGCGATCCACACCGCGAACCCATCAAATCGTTACGCGCGAATCCTCACGGACTTTCCTGAAGTAACCGGCATAGATCAACAGACTCCCATCGGGTCTCGAGGGGTTTTCCATTACTTGGTGACTCACGGTCCACCGGTGTCAGGACGCGCAAGGCGATTGCCTCCCGACAAATTACGAGCTGCGAAACTCGAGTTCAGGCGGTTATGTGAAGCGGGCATATGCAGGCCGTCCTGTAGCCCATGGGCAAGCCCCATACACATGACGAAAAAGAAAAACGGCCAGTGGCGTATATGTGGTGACTTTCGCTTACTAAACGCTAAAACAGTACCTGATAAGTATCCCGTACCTCATATACATGATTTTGCATCAAATTTGCACGGAAAAACCATCTTTTCGTCTCTCGATTTGCACGGTGCATATCATCAGATACCGGTAGCTCCCGAGGATGTACCCAAGACGGCCGTCATTACCCCGTTTGGGTTGTTTGAATATTTAGCGATGCCTTTCGGACTTCGAAATGCAGGGCAAACCCTGCAGCGGTACATTCACCAGTTCCTTGGCGAGCTGGATTTCGTGTTCGTTTACATTGACGACATACTCATCGCGTCATCGTCGCCGGAAGATCATGAGGCACATATTAGAACCGTGTTAGAACGACTTAGGGATTTCCATTTACGAATAAATGTTGACAAGTGCCAGTTCGGCATGCCGGAACTGGAATTTCTAGGGCACGTAGTGAGCCGCGAGGGACTGAAACCCATGCCTGACAAAGTCGAGGCAATAAAAAAATACCCGCGACCGCGTACAGTTGTCGAGCTCCGCCGTTTTTTGGGGATGACCAATTTTTACAGATGTAGTTTGCCCCGGGCTGCCGCCGCGCAGATTCCCCTGAACAAATATTTACAAAATTCACGTAAAAACGATAAAACAGAAATTGTTTGGACCGCCGAGGCAGAAACCGCATTTAGCCAGATTAAGGAAAGTCTTGCAAACGCGGCGATCCTCGCGCACCCCTGCGACACGGCGGTGACAAGGGTTGTAACCGACGCGTCTGATTTCGCGATGGGCGCGTCACTTGAGCAGGCCGTCGATAAGGATTGGAAACCTCTCGCATTCTTTTCGCGAAAATTCACCCCGGCACAGTGCCGGTATAGCACGTACGACCGCGAGTTGACCGCTATCCACGAGGCAATCAAATGTTTTAGACATTTCCTCGAGGGCCGCGATTTCACAGTGGTGACCGACCACAAGCCGTTAATATACGCGTTTATGCAGCGGGCTGACAAGGCATCCCTGCGGCGGGCTCGGCAATTGTCGTACATAGCTCAATTTACAACCCGCATTGAGCATCTCCCCGGCGGCGAAAACGTTGTCGCGGACTCACTCTCGCGGATCGAGTCTCTGCGTCTCGCAACCGAGTTTAGTCTAATCGAGCTCGCCAAGGAACAAGAAGCCGATTCGCAGCTAAAAGAAATACAAAAATCAGAGACCCCCATTCTATCATTGAAAAGATTAATGTGGGGACCGGAACATACACTTCTGTATTGCGAAATTTCCGGTGAGGTGATCCGTCCGTATATTCCGGTATCGCTGCGTCACCGGGTTTTTGATACCATGCATAATCTCGCACATCCGGGCGCGAAGGTAACGGACAGGTTGGTCAGGTTGAAATACGTCTGGCCCGACATGCATCGGGACGTCGCTCGGTGGTGCAAGAATTGCGTGCATTGCCAACAATCTAAAGTGTCGCGACATGTTCGCATGATCCCGGGTCAAATCGTAGCTCCGGACGGCCGATTTAAGCACATACACATGGATCTTATCGGTCCGCTCCCGGACGACGGCGGATACCGTTATTGTCTTACCCTAATCGACCGATTCACGCGGTGGGCCGAGGCAATACCTCTAAAAGAAACATCGGCACAAACCGTTTCGCGTGCGTTCTTCGACCAATGGATCGCGCGTTACGGGTCACCCGAAATTTTGACCACTGACCAAGGCGCGCAATTTGAATCGCAAATATTCAATGCATTGCTATCATTGACCGGATGCCATCGTATACGCACGACCGCCTATCATCCCGCCGCTAACGGCATGATAGAGCGGTGGCATCGAACATTAAAATCGGCAATAATGTGTCACGCTAACGCAAATTGGACGCACGTGCTGTCCACCGTACTACTCGGACTCCGCAACCACGTACGTCTCGACACAGGAGCCTCACCAGCGGAGCATTTGTACGGTTTCGCGCTTCGCGTTCCGGGCGAATTTTTTCTCCCAGAAGATCTAACCGCGGATCCACGACCATTCTTGGAAGAGTTTCGCGAACATATGCGCATGGTACGTCCGGTTCCAGTAACACAAAAATTCAAGAAACGCTCATTTGTTTTTAAAGACTTAAGAACATGTACTCACGTTTTTCTATTGTCTAAAATGGTAAAAAAAAAACCACTTGAACGACCATACACAGGTCCATACAAGGTGTTGGAGCGCATATCGGACCGAGTGTACGCGATTGAAGTTAACGGAAGCGCGCGAAACGTATCCATAGAACTTTTAAAACCAGCGTATATCTTAAGTGACGAACCAGTGAACAATTGTGATAGTACTAATGCGCCTTCGACGTGCGGAGCGGGAACTGCGCACCCCGCGCTAAAAACGTATGTAAGAAAGAAAGTAACATTCCCGTCCAGCGCGCAAAACGCAGATAGTAAATAAAAAGCGTTAGCATGTAAGTGTAAGATACATAAGTTAACATGTAAGTGCAATAATGCATAGATTAATTTTTAAGAGAACATCGTGTGCAATGTAGCGTAAGACAAGCGACTGTATATACACATTTGTATTAACGACACGCACACTCGGGGGGGGGGGGGGGAGTACTGTAGGGACTGGCGCTGCAAGCGTCACGGAAGCCCCTCGAACTGAGGCACGAGGTAGTAGGTGCCGAACGCCATTACGGCGTATCTCGTCAAGAAGCACACATCGCTCTTGGCGCGTAATATCTTACGAAAAGTTCCTTTTGTTGTACCTGAGCTGTTAAGGTTAATAAAACCTCCTTTTTTTCTTATTACCAACGGTGTGTACCTTTATTTCGCCACAAGTGGAATCAACACAAGGCAGAGTAGGCCTGCATAGGACTGATAAGAGTCTTTCCAACGGGGCACACGTGGAGTGGACCCTGTGAAAGTAAAAAGCCCTACAGGATCCATGCACACACGCCATCTGCTACATAAAAGCTGTACTAAACTCTTATGAAGACTGTTGCGATATTCGCTGGTGTAAATCCGTATATTATATGAAGTTAGCTATAAGACATAGAGATATCAAGGTTTCATGCGAGAGCGAAATTCAAATCCTTTGTAAAGAAAGATTTATTGTAGACATGCAGGTTCGAAACGAGCAGCAGATGCTTGAACCCACACAGCACAACGTCCCGGGGACGTCGACAGACCGTACCAGGAACGTCCCAGGTACGTCCTGATCAGTAACAGGACGTACCTGGGACGTCTGCAGACGTCTGTAGACGTCCCAGGGACTTTGCCGGACGTTGTGCTGTGTGGGAACTCAGAAGGCGCACGAAAGCCTTAGAATACATTCTGTAATTTACAAAACTACAGTTAGGCCAAGCGAGGATAATAAATAGCTTAACTTTTCCTTCCACATCTGCGTGCCAAACATCGTCGAGCGGGCAGCAGCTTGTCTTGTAAAACCATTTAAAACTCATTTTTCCCTTTCGATATTTGCCGATGTCCTGTTAGGGTAAAAACTCAGCTCGGGAAAGGCTGAAAGCCATAAAATCATAAATCTTGCGCCGGCGATGTCGTCTTGACCCTGAGGGTTGCGCGCCTACCCACACAGCACAACGTCCGGCAAAGTCCCTGGGACGTCTACAGACGTCTGCAGACGTCCCCGGGACGTTGTGCTGTGTGGGTACCTACCTGCTAGAAATGTATGTACTGTACGCAGTTTAAGTATGTAATTAGTGTTGGCTAGAACCATGATTTGTGAATCACTAGTGATCCGATCACGTTCGTTCCCAATCACGGTGATTTTTCACAGTGATCCGTGATTTTCGTGATCGCTTCTGATTGGTGCAGGAAAACAGTGATCCGTGATCGCTTCTGATTGGTGCAGGCAGAACAGTGATCCGTGATCGCCTCTGATTGGTGCAGGCAGAACAGTGATCGCTTTTGATTGGTGGAGAGTATAACTGCTCTTTGCACGCACCACATAACCTGCATATTCTATATTAACGACGTCAAAACAGAAATGCGAGTTACATCGCACATATTTAAGAAATAATGGGGATCAGTGAATTATAATGAATAAATTAATAATGATGAATTGCAATGGTAAATTTAATTTCAAATTTCTGTAGACTTCATTCTATAAAATATAAATCTATCTAGAAAATAACATATAGGGTAGATGTCCCAATTACCGTGCCCTGTCCCAATTACCGTGCTTTTGTACTTAAAGAAGCCGTACAAAAAAACTCGTATAAATAAATAAGGAAAGAAATTTTTTTAATTAAGTTAAACTATTAATGTATGTGTTACAAACGAAAAGGTTGCAATTTTAAACAACTAAAGCATAGTAAAAAAAATTTCAAAAATGCATATGAAGATTTCGATGGATTTACCTAAATCCTTACCGGTAACGGTAAGGAACACGTACTTTACAGAAGTGAATAAATTGATAATTATCATGATTTGCGCTTATGTAAAGTGTTTATTATATCATAAAAGGTTCAAATTTTATTAAAAAATAGCCAAAGGAGCACTTTTGAAACGTTTTCGTATTATTAAAGTGAATACGGTAATTGGGACAGGAATTTAACGCTTGTCCCTATTACCGTGCCCCTCGGTGCCCACTGGCTCCCTCTGTAACTGCTAAACCTAACCTTACTTTCGTTTCTCAGAACGGATGAACAGAAATTTATATTTGCATATATTGCTTTTGTAATGAAAAGGCCATATTAAACTTTACATAAAACACCTCTCGTAGAGCAAAAATGTTTTGAACAGTTCAAAGTTCAAAGACATAACCTAACCGCGGGAACGCTGTTCAAAAAAGGGCACGGTAACTGGGGGCACGGGAATTGGGACAACGCATTTTTCAGGGCACGGTAACTGGGACAAAAACATGTATTTTTATTTCAATTAACAAAATATGAAAAATTAACATTTTCAACTCGAAAAAATGCCTTAATAAAGAGAAAGGTTCAAAATAACAATATAAATTTTCACCAAGCAAAATTAAAGTGAGAGAAGTCAGTAATTAATTCCTTCGTGTGCAAGTCGGCGTCAGAGCACGGTAATTGGGACATCTATATACCCTAATATATAATATAAGTACATACATAGAAATTTTATGTAAAATAGGTATAAAAACTTAATATGAATAATACCGACATAGTATAAATATATGTGTAATATAATTGTTTAAAATTGTATATAATATAAATACACTAACAAATATTTAAACTAAAAACAAAACAACAATATAATATAAAATAACAAAAAACTATGTATTAACATTTAGGAATAATAAGATAGATAATTTTTTTGCTTCTAGACGGTTTCTTTTCTCAGTTAAAATTAACCCTGCTTCTGAAAATATTCTTTCACACGGTACTGACGTGGCTACAATACAAAATAATTCATTTATTAATTTTTTTAACAATGGAAATTGAAATTTATGTTCATTCCACCAAATTAGTGGGTCCTTAGTTCTGTCATAAAACTCCTCCCTTAAATAGTTATCTATTTCTGTAAAGATTTTATTTTCTTGTGTAATAGCTTGTGGAGCATTTTTCTTGATATTTTCATTTAATGCATGCCATATTGATAATTCCTCTGTCTCATTTATTTGATCGACTAACATGTTTTTAATTTCTACCTTTAATATATTTACTATTTGTGATGAGAAAAAAGCATTTTTAAATCGGGGGTCTAGAAATGTGCAAATCTGTATTATAATATTGTTTTCTATATTTTCAAATCGCTTTAGTATTTCTCCTTCAATATTATATATTATTTGTTTAACATTTACTGAAAATTCTTTTTGTTTTAGTTTGTCACATATATTGTTTAAGCCTGAAATTAGGGGTATCATAATAGATGCTGTAGGATATTGTTCCCCACAAATGATTTTTGTAGCAGATTCAATTGGTTTTAATATGACTACTAATTCGTGCAACATTTCCCATTCTTCATCTGAAATATTTGGTAATTTTTTATTGATGATGGCTATTGTAGCTTTAAATGGATCTTCTAATAATATAAATCTATCTATCATATAATAGGTGGAGTTCCATCGGGTTGGCACATCGAGGATTATTTTTTGGGGATTATCGCCTGAAGTTATCTGGTATGTCTTTAATTTTTCTGCAGCTATAGTGCTTTCTTTGAAATATTTAACTATTGTTCTTACTTTTTCAATCAATGAATCTATAATATTACTCTTTAAACTTGATTTGACTATTAAATTTAAATTATGAGCAAAGCATGGAATGCGTTTCCACTTTAAATATGTTATTATAGCGGTTTTCATGTTTGCTGCATTATCAGTTATTGCAAAATTTACTTTATTAAATATTTTCCATTCTTCACACGTTATTTTTATTATATTAGAAATGTGTTCGCTCGTATGTGGTCCTATAATTTGTTCACAATTTAAAAGTATGGACTCTAGTCGGAAATTAATTAAAAAGTGTGCAGTAATTGCTATAAACCCTTCTAAATTTTTGGACGTCCAAATAACTGTTGTTATAGATACTTTAATAGCAGTTTTTAATTTCTGTTGACAGTTATTTTTACACTCTTGAAAAAGCGTTGGTATTAGTGCATGAGAAATAAATTTTCGATCGGGGAATGTATAATTTGGATTTAAAGCTTTAACAAATTCTTTAAAGCCTATATCCTCCACAATGCTAAACGGCTGTAGATCTTTAATGAATAATGATAGTAACTTGTCATCAATAGTCTTACGATATGATGCTGTCATTTTGTTAGGTAGATATGTTGTAATTTGCTGCTGTGTTGATATTGTTATGTTTCCAGAATATCCTGAATGAGCTTGAGGTATTGATGCTGGTGATCGTGAAATATTGCTTGGACCGGGTTGACATATTTCCGGATCATCAGGATTGTGTAAAAACAACGACTGCGACTGATGTGAAGATTCCGGCTGGTCTGACGATTGCGGCTGATCTGATGACTGCGATTAAAAGAAATAGAAACATGGAAAAATATATACTACAATCAATAGATACATGAAAAAGCATGCAGGAGAATGTCTCTAGAGTTAAGATAGTTAAAATATTAGTACGTGCAAACATTTTAACATTTTAATTTGCATGTATTAATACAAAATAAATTATAATTATCTATTTATATATAATGACACCCCACTCCTATGTTAGAAATAAAGACATATAATAAATTCATTGTCTATGACAAAAATATCCATAGTTTTTTCTATATCGTAGATTTTTATTTTTAGTGTTACCATACCTCTTGTTTTTTTATCACCATTAATAGTTTTTAAGTTTACTGTTTGTATATCATTCGTGTTTTCTTTTTGTTTTATCTTTAGGATTTTAGCATTTGTTAATGATACATTTGATCCTGAATCATAAATTCCGAAAACTTCTAAGTTGTTATTTAACAGTACCTTAACTTTTATTAATGGTGCTATTTTTAGTTTTTTTGGTTATTTTCATTTAGTTCGATTTCTAATTCAGAGTTATTTACGCTCCTTACAACTTCTTTTTTGTTTTTCCTTTTAAACCAGCAATCTTCTTCAGGATGGTAACGTTTCCCTTTTTTCTCAGTAATACATATCTGGCATGGTAATTTTTCTTCTGATCTTTTTATTTTTGGATCAGAGTTTGTGGGGTTTTTCTTATCATATTTATTTTTCCCGACAAGATGTTCTAATCTTCTTATTTCATTGTAGAGATCTTTTGTTTCTTGTAAAGTTTCTCGGTCAATTTTATCTACTACATAATTTGGTAAGCCTGCTGCTATTAGGTATGTTAGTGTTCCTATATCAATTGATTTCCTTACTTCTAATAATAATTTTTCTTTTTTTAAAGCATATTCAAGTAGTAGACCCGTTTGATATTTAAAAGCAAAAGCATATCTAATGGGTGACCATCCTTTGTTTGCAAATGTTCCACAGAAGTTCCTTTCCCATTTGTCCCATTCTGATTCAACTGTGAACTTAATTAGCATGCTTTTGTACCAATATATACTGGCATTTTCCAGAAAGTTTTTTAGAATTTCAATTTTCTTTCTGTCTTCGTTTATTTGGAAACGTTCACATTCTTTGTTAAAATCTTTAATCCATTGGTGAGCGTTTGTGTTTCTGCCAGTAAATTTTTCAATTGTGAAATCTTTTGCAACTTTACCCAAATTTTCAGTTTCAGATTTCTTTTGTTTTTCTTCGAGTAGTTTCTCTAATAGTTTTTCTAACGCCTGGTTTGAGTCTTTAGGAGTGGGTTTATCATTATTTATTTCTTCTAGATAGAAATCGTTAAACTGGAAATTTTGCTCTTCATCCAAATATATTTTCGATATTTCTTCTGTTAGAGTTATCCATATTCTCCTTGTTTGGTGTCTTTTATTTAAAGTTTTCCTTACCTTAGCATAGTTTGGAGTGTCTGTAATTGATTGGTGTAATGCTATGGGTTGATGTTCAACTGGTATACCAAAGGTTTGTCCATTAGGAGTAGCTATTGAGGTTGTAACCCCGCCCCGTGGAGGTTACTAGGGTCTTGAAAGAATGAGGCAAGGTGAACTTGGTAACTCGGCTCTTTATTGTATACGTTCTTTTACAAGTTCCCCGGCTAGGTCTGTGCTGGCTAACAGTGGTGCTTCGGCTTAATCTATGGCTTAACCTACCGACGGTGCGCGGAGAGATCGCGGCGGAGTGCGGACGGCGCGTCGCGATCGCGTTCGCGGAGCGTTTCGGCGGCGGAGAAGATAGAGGAATGGGGGGTGGTCGTTCTGGTACCTCGGCTGTGGTCTCCACCGGTGGTCCTGACCGGGAAGTCTGGAGCCCGTTCGCCCAGTGGGTATAACCCGCGGGAGAAACGGAGACTACGGGATGTCCTCCGGGACAGACGGAGTCTGACCCTAAGATTGACAGCGGATATCGACCTGCGTCTAGAGGTCGGCGAACTCGCGTTCCTCTAGGAGCCGTGGAGGTTGGGGAATTCAAAAATAGCACGCAGTGATGCAGCTTGTTCACACAAGAGATCGCTGGGAGAGCTCTGACCGTTCGCCTGTACCGCTCGTGGTAGACTCTGCCTGGTGGGCCCGTCGCGCCGGCCTATAGCGGGCGCCGTGGCATTTTCGCCAGCGAGAGCGCCGCCCGGCGCGTGGCCATCTCGCGGTCGCGCTCGGCGGCGACGGGCCGCGCCAGGCGCGCGTAGTGGGGGAAAGCTTCGCGTCCCTCCGTAACTAACTCGTTACATCTCCCTCCTCCCTCGGAGGACGCGAACTTCCCCCACTCTGAGTACACTTTTTTTTTTTTTTTTTTTTTTAACCTTAAAACTACTATTTACAAACTTACTAAGTACCCACCACCTTAGCCTACTTAAAATAATCCGCTAGGTTCTGGCGGGCCATTACGGGGGGTTGATCCGTACCCGGAGCTGCTGCCTCCGCAACATCTTGAACTCCAGGTACCCTCCTTGTGTGGGCACCCTGAATTTCTGCCCCTCGCGGAGGGCTGGAATGTCGATCCGCAGCTCCGGTGGGTTGGGGGTGAACCGCCACGGATCTCGCGCGGAGCTGGGCCGGTTGGTGGCCGTTGGGGGCGGGGCCGGCGAGGGACTGGTCACTGCGGTGGTCGCCTCGAAGTCCATCAGGGCCGGGGTTTGCTGAGGGAGAGGGGGTGTCTTCGGTCGGGACGGCGGGACCTGCGGGGTTTGGGGGGCTCGGGGCGGTGCAACGTGGCTCGTCCTCCGTGGTGCTGGCTGTGGCGGCGCCTGCGGCTGCGTCTTCGGCGGTGCTGCCGGTGGCGGCGCCTGCGGCTGCGTCCTCGGCGGTGCTGGCTGAGGCGGCGCCTGCGGCTGCGTCCTCGGTGGTGGCGGCCTTGCCGATGCCGGCTGTCGCGGTAGTGGCTGCGTTGGAGGTGGCGGGGTTGCTGTAGGCAGTAGTGGGGTGGCCATTACTGGCCATGGTGGTGGTGGCGCCTGGAGTAACGCTGCCAGGAGTGAGGCTCCTGGCCCCCTCGGGTCTGCGGATGTTACGTGGAGGTCCTCTATGATTCGAGGATTCGGCCTCTCCTTCTCTGGCGCTCCCGGGGGCGGGAGTCGACTCCGTTCTACCGCCTCCAGAATTGCCAGCTTGGCCACTGCTGACGCCCGCGGGGGTGGCCGCGATTTCTGCGGTGGTCCCCGTGCCGGTGGTGGAGGGCCTCCAAAATCCAGCCTTCTTTTCGCGGCGGGGGCGGCTGGTCTGCCCCTGGTCTCTGCCGACTTTCTTGTCCGGCATTCCACCGGACGGACGGCGTTTTCCCGCCTGAGCGGGACGGCGGCCTGTCTTGTCGCCTCGTGAGCTATCCTTTGTCTTGGGGACATGTTGTCGGCCTGATTGACGGATTGCTTCTGCTAATTGGAGTCCTTCCGCGGGCTTATCAGTCGTCCTGTGATAATTTTGCCAGCGCGAAACCTGTCTCGCGGTCCTTATCTTCGTGGCCCTCTGTTGGCCGTGGTTGGGGGCTGGTGCCGATTTGGCGTGTCCTGTGGCCATATCGTTACCGGCGTTCGCGGCGCTGTTTATGCCGGTGCGGGACGTTTCCACGCGGGTTCTTTCGGTGGGGAAATCCTCCCCCTCCGTTTCACACGGTTTGAGGTCCTGTAGATGTGCCCTCTTGGTCCCCCGCCCGCACCGCAATATGACCAGATTTGGCCCGATGTATTCCCGTACACGGTACGGGCCGGAGAACTTGGGGGCTAACTTGGCCGTAAAATTCCTCTCCCCGGAGGACAGTGGATGTTCCCGGAGCATAACCGATTCCCCGATACGGGGCCTCCAGTCCCGCCGTCTCAGGTTGTAGGTTTTTTTCTGGGTCTCAATGGCCTGGGCTTGAGCGTTGCGGGCAAGACGTATGGCCTCTTGTAGGCGATCCAGATCCTCGGATCTAGTGGCATGCCGATCGGTGTCTTCGTCCCCCGCGAGTTTTGTGGTCGGCCGGTGGAAGGCTCCGGGGGTCGCCGGCTCCCTTCCGTAGTTCAGGTATGCCGGCGTATACCCCGTGGAATCGTGGCGAGCGGAGTTGTATGCAAACCCGATTTCTGGCAACCACTTGTCCCAGTCTCGGTGGTTCCCGTTGACTAATTGGGCGATCATGGTCTTGATGACTCGGTTGACCCGCTCCACGGGGTTACACTGGGGGGTGTACGGGGGGGTTTTCCGGTGCTCGATTCCGTACTCCCGGAGCATCTCGGTGAAATTTTTACTCACGTATTGTTTCCCGTTGTCTGAGATGACGCGTCGGGGGCACCCGAAACGGAGCACTACCCTCTCTCTAAAAGCTTTGGTGACAGCTGGAGCGGTGGCTTGTCGCAGCGGTTGTAATTCGACCCACTTGCTGAACTTGTCCTGCATTACGGCCAACATCGTAAAGCCTTTTGTTGACCGTGGCAGGGGTCCCACCAGATCGACGGCTACCACGTCCCAGGGGTTCGCTGCTGGCGTGGTCTGCATACCGCCCGCGGGTGCCTGTTGGAACGCCTTGTGCTCCCGGCATATCTGGCAGCGTTGAATGTGTCGGCGCGCGTCGCGAATCATTCCGGGCCAGAAGTACTGCCGGGCTAGCCGGGCCGCAGTCTTGCTGATTCCTAGGTGTCCTGCGGTGGGAGCGTCGTGGGTTTCCCGGAGTACTTTTTCCCTCAACGGTTGGGGCACACACGTTCTCCATTCTTCCTCGGAACGAGGGCCATAAGCATTCGAAATATGGCGGTAGAGGCGTCCCCCTACTACTCGGTATTCCGGGTAGCGGTGTGGCTCCCTCTCGGCGGCGGCTTTCATCCGGTCGTACGAAGGGCACCCGGCGGTTGCATCAAGGGTATCTACTCCCTCCTGCATTGGGACGGACTTTCCGTCGGGTTGTCGGGAGAGGGCATCGGCGACGACATTGGTTGTTCCCTTTCGGTACTGTATGTCGAAGTCGTATTGCTGGAGCTCCAGGCCCCAGCGAGCCAACCGACCGGAGGGGTTGTCCATCGTTCGCAACCACTTGAGGGATTGATGGTCGGTAAGGACAGTGAACCGATACCCCTCTAAGTATGGCCGCATTTTGCGAATGCCCCATACCACCGCGAGGCATTCTTTCTCGGTCACGGAATAGTTACGCTCCGCGGCGTTTAAGGTGCGGCTCGCGTACGCTATTACCCGCTCCTCCCCGTCTATGTCCTGCGTCAGTACTGCTCCGAGGCCTTCGTTGCTGGCGTCCGTCTGGAGGGTGAACGGCTGGCTGAAGTCCGGGCATGCTAGGATGGGTGCGGTGGAGAGTTGTTGGCGAAGGGCGTCAAAGGCGGACGCTTCCTCGGGGCCCCAGTTCCACTTCTGCTTCTTCTGCAGCAGTCGGGTCAATGGCGCGGCCAGATCAGCGAACCTGGGGATGTATCGTCGGTACCAAGATACCATCCCCAAGAACCGTTGAAGTTCCTTTACGGTGGTTGGAGGGGGTATTCGGGCAATTGCGTGGACCTTCTCGGGGTCTGTGGCTACTCCCTCGCTGGTGATCGTATGCCCAAGGTATTGTAGTTCGGTGCGGCAGAACTGGCACTTGTCCGTGTTTAGTTTTAGGCCTGCCGCCCGTAGTCGCTGGAAGACCTCCTTTAGATTGGCCAGGTGTTCCTCAAATGTCGCCCCGAGAATGATTATATCATCAAGGTAGGCGAATGCCCGTGGTTCCAGCCGGGGACCAATAACTTGGTCCAAGAGGCGTTGAAAGGTGGCCGGGGCCGAGTGGAGCCCGAAGGGCATCACTTTAAACTGGAACAGCCCCCTCCCCGGTACGGTGAAGGCCGTGATAGGGCGGCTGTCCGGGTCGAGAGGAACTTGCCAGTACCCGTTGGCCAGATCCAGGGTGGAGATGAATCGGGCTCCACGCAGTTTTTCCAGCGTGGCCTGG
Organism: Andrena flavipes; assembly: GCA_963971345.1. Classification (NCBI taxonomy): domain Eukaryota; kingdom Metazoa; phylum Arthropoda; class Insecta; order Hymenoptera; family Andrenidae; genus Andrena; species Andrena flavipes. The sequence goes on along the minus strand of OZ020479.1, from coordinate 47,216,995 downwards.
ACCTGTGGCAGCGGGTACGCATCTTTTTCGGTGGCCTCGTTTACCCGACGAAAATCAATGCAGAACCTCTTTTTGCCGTTCTTTTTCTTGACGATAACCACCGGGGAGCTCCACGGACTGTTGGACGGTTCGATGATTCCTTCTGCGAGCATTCGGCTGACCTCTTCGTCAATTATTGCCTGCATAACGGGGTTGCGTGGGGTGTAGCGATGCTTTACCGGTTCGGCCCCGGTTTTCAATCGAAGGCGATGTTTCGCCATTTGGGTAAGCCCTGGCAACTCGTCGAAGTGTTGGAGTTCTTCGGTTAGAAAAGCCACGAGTTGTCGGGTTTGCTCCGTGGTGCATCCTTGGAGGCCGTAGTTCGGCTCGATGGTAGTGATATCGGCCGCCGGGCTCCAAAACTGGCCTCGTACTTGGATGGTTAAGTCGAGGGCCCGGAGGGCGTCGATTCCCAGGATCACATCCTGCGATAGACCGCGAAGAACCCCACACGTAATAGCGAGGATGCAATCTCCGACAATAATTCGTAGGTCCATCTCCCTGTCTATCGGTGCGGTGGCGCCGTTGGCGACTTGCACCCATCGCTCTGTGTTGGTTTCTGCATCGCCGTTTAGTTGGCACCAGTCGGCTACTTTCTGGCTGACATACGACAGCGAGGCTCCCGTGTCGACTAGGGCCTGGAACTCCTGACCATGGATATTCACGGGCAAAAAGGGACGGCTATCGGTGTCGGCGGTTGAGGGGGCCGTTGGGGTTGCGTGGTCCGGCCGCGGCCTTGACCGCCGGACCCGCTGTCGTTTCCCGCTGCCGGGGAGCAGTTGCAATCCCTGCTGAGCCGACCCTCCGTTCCACAGCGGCTGCAGAATCGTCGTCCGGGCCGGCGGCAGTCCCGCCGAAAATGGCCGCGCTGTCCACAATTCCAACAACATTCGTCTCGTCGGTATCGGTTGCTTACCTCTGCGAGATTTGGTTTGGGGGTCTCCGGCGGAATTGGTGCGTGGCTGGGTCCCTCCTCGCGTAGTGCCTCGTAGTCGGCGGCCAGACTGAGGAGCACGGAGAGTGTACTAAACTCTGTTCGCTTGATATAGAGGCGATACTCGGTCCGCAGATTGGAATATATCCAATTCAGTTGGGTGGCGGTGTTCATTTGCCCATGGCGGCGCATAAGCGTTCTGAGTGCGCTAGCGAATTCGCGGGCGCTCTCACCCGGGTGCTGGCGTCGTTGGTAAATGGCCATTTCGAGCTCATGCTGTCGGCGCCTCGGTAGGTACATTTGCCGGAACGCCTCTAGGAATTCGTCCCATGTATGGATGTCGTCTTTCTCGTTCCTAAACCATTGCAGGGCTGCGCCTTTCAGTATGCTGGTGAGGCAGCGTAAGATTTGTCCCGGCGTGACCTCATAGTTCACTCGTAGGTCGTCCAGCTGGTCCAGGAAGTCCTCTGCTCCTTTACCGCCATCGTAATGACCGCCCCACCGTCTTACCCGCTCCATTACATGGTAGGTGTCGAACGGGACGGCTGTCTCGGTGGGAAGCCTACGTTCTGGGACCAGAGAGGGTTGTCCCCAGAGCGCTTCCTTTGCGGGGACCGGCCTCTTAGTTCGTAGGTCGGCTTGGGCAGTTTCATCGTCGCTCGGAGGATCGATGCGGATCGAGACATCGAGGTTGTCTCTATCCATGGTGGCTCTTAAATGGGCCACTACTCGTGCTTGCAACGTGTCGAGATCTCCCGTGTAGTCTATCCCGTGTTTTTTGGCCCACGCCACGAGTTCGATCTTTGGTAGACGGTATACCCAGCTGACCTTGGTCATCCGTTCCGTTGGTGACTTTCGAGTCCCTGTTTGGGCGCCAAATGTAACCCCGCCCCGTGGAGGTTACTAGGGTCTTGAAAGAATGAGGCAAGGTGAACTTGGTAACTCGGCTCTTTATTGTATACGTTCTTTTACAAGTTCCCCGGCTAGGTCTGTGCTGGCTAACAGTGGTGCTTCGGCTTAATCTATGGCTTAACCTACCGACGGTGCGCGGAGAGATCGCGGCGGAGTGCGGACGGCGCGTCGCGATCGCGTTCGCGGAGCGTTTCGGCGGCGGAGAAGATAGAGGAATGGGGGGTGGTCGTTCTGGTACCTCGGCTGTGGTCTCCACCGGTGGTCCTGACCGGGAAGTCTGGAGCCCGTTCGCCCAGTGGGTATAACCCGCGGGAGAAACGGAGACTACGGGATGTCCTCCGGGACAGACGGAGTCTGACCCTAAGATTGACAGCGGATATCGACCTGCGTCTAGAGGTCGGCGAACTCGCGTTCCTCTAGGAGCCGTGGAGGTTGGGGAATTCAAAAATAGCACGCAGTGATGCAGCTTGTTCACACAAGAGATCGCTGGGAGAGCTCTGACCGTTCGCCTGTACCGCTCGTGGTAGACTCTGCCTGGTGGGCCCGTCGCGCCGGCCTATAGCGGGCGCCGTGGCATTTTCGCCAGCGAGAGCGCCGCCCGGCGCGTGGCCATCTCGCGGTCGCGCTCGGCGGCGACGGGCCGCGCCAGGCGCGCGTAGTGGGGGAAAGCTTCGCGTCCCTCCGTAACTAACTCGTTACAAGGTTATGTGTATAACATTTGATTTTCCATCTGCTGAAGGTTTAACCGCAAATTCAAACCATAGTTTGTCCATGTTCCTTGAAATATTCGCAGAAAATGTTGTTTTATAATGACACCTCACTCCTATGTTAGAAATAAAGACGAAATTGCGTTTTTCTGTAAAGACAAAATTTTATTTACAAACCACGTGTATGCACAACATTCATAATTCCTAACATAATTTTACGACTAACTGTACACTAGTTTACAAGATCAAGTGTCTGTGAACAGACGAGTTTCTCACCTGTAAAGACAAAAAAACAACATTTAAAGCCTTTAATTCAGGGGTTATAACTTTATTCGGATCTCTAAATATCACCTTAGCGATATCGCAATAGGGAGGATCGACGAATGTATATTAATAAACAACACTTTAAGAAACAGTAACGGTGTGTATTTACAATCTCCCCTTTAGAGAGGTAAGAAAACAGAACAATGGTTGCAAACGAAACACGCTGCGTAACACGACTATCCTGAAGGAAGTCTTCCGGTATTGTGTAGTCCTAGTCGCGCTTCCGCGCCGTAGACTTCGCGAGGTTGCAAGTGTTGCTTCCGCCTCTCGCGAGAGTGCGCCTGCTGCTGGGGCACCGGTGGTGCGCCCTGGCGGCGCTGTGGCGAGACCGCCACATCCACTCCCCCCCCAGAGACCTTCGAGGGAGGAGAAGGGATCGAGAAAGCTACCCTCTTGGCGGCAGCCTCTTGAGAAGATCGTGGAAGTGGCTGCTCTGCTGATGGCGGCTGTTGTGAACGTGGCCGCTCCGTTAATGGCGGCTGTTATGAACGTGGCCGCTCCGTTAATGGCGGCTGTTGGACCTCGGTACCCTCACGGGTGATGTGGGCCGGCTTCAAACAATCCACCGAGATGGACTTTTCCTCCGCACCGATCCTGATGATGAAGACTCGGTCGTTGACCCGCTTGACCACCTCGTAAGGACCGGTATAAGGCGGCTCGAGGGGACGCCGCACCGCATCGACACGCTTGAAAACGTGGGAGCAAGTGGAAAGTTCCTTGAACACAAAGGCGTTATTTTTGGAATGGTGACTCATGGGCACCGGCCGCACGCTCTGCATATGCTGCGTGAGCTTCTCGGCGAAACCTTGTGGAATTGCTGGTGCGTCCCTTGTTACGAAAAACTCCCCTGGGACGCGGAGGGCTGTTCCATACAGCATTTCCGCGGGGGAAGCTCTGAGATCCTCCTTGTATGCCGTACGCAATCCTAGAAGGACGGTCGGCAGAAGCTGAGGCCAAGGTACGAGTGGATTGCACATCAAGGCAGCTTTGAGAGTTCGATGCCACCTCTCGACCATCCCATTGGCCTGGGGGTGATAAGGCGTTGTGTGGATTCTTCGGGCTCCGACCCTCCGCGCCAGGGCGGTAAAGAGAGCGGACTCGAATTGGGTCCCCTGGTCAGTAGTTATAGTAAGCGGCGTGCCATGGGTGCATATCCAATGCTCGTAAAAAGCAGCAGCCACGGTGCTCGCCTGAATGTCCTTGAGAGGGACAGCAATTGGCCATCGTGAAAAACGGTCGATGACCGTGAGGCAGTATCGAAGGTCGCCAACCAGCGGCATGGTAATTATATCCATGTGGAGCGGAGCGCATCTTGTCCAATTTTTGGCCAGACAAACTTCTCCCTCAGTCTTCTGGAGGTAACTCGGCCACTGGGATGGGCCAAACCGTGAACCACGTCGAAGGCCCGTCTACGGAGGCTCCGGGGAAGGTAAGGCCGAACGACGCCAGCTGTGACGTCACACCATACGGTCTCCGCGCCCATGGACAGCGATTGGAGAGAAAGAGACGTGTCCGTGCGTGCCGCCTGCAGCTCAGCGTCCTGCTCCTGAGCAGCCTGTATGGTTGCCGCATCCAGGACGGTGGGCATGTCCACCGCGCATACGCGGGACAAGGCGTCCGCGACGAGGTTGTCCTCACCCTTCACGTGAACGATCTCCGTAGTGTATTGTGAAATGAAGTCCAAATGGCGCTGTTGCCTGGGAGAGGCCTTGTCCAACCGCTGTGCGAAGGCGTATACCAACAGACGGTGATCCGTTCGGACAATGAAGGGTCGGCCCTCAAGTATATGCTTGAAATACTTAATTGCCGAAAAGATGGCCAGCAACTCCCGGTCGTACGTGCTGTAACGTGTCTCTGCATCAGCCAGCTTGCGTGAGAAAATACCAAGCGGCACCCAGTTGCCATCTATCCTCTGCTCGAGAGCTGCACCAAGGGCAACGTCGGAGGCGTCGGTGGTGAGAGACAGTGGTGCCGACGGCGAAAGGAAAGCGGTTCGAGCGGCTGCCACGATGCTGTCCCTGCAGGCCTGGAAACACTCCTCGGCCAGGGGAGTCCACTGGATCTTCCGGGTGTCCTTCTTTTTGGCGTCCTTGAGGTAGGTGCACAAGGGTGCCTGCATCTCTGCGGCATGCGGTATGCAACAACGATAATAGTTCAGCATGCCGATAAAGCGATGCAACTCAGACACCGTGTTAGGCTTGGGAAATGTAGAGATGGCCTCCATCTTGTCCACTGGGGGGCGATAACCGTACCTATTCACTACATACCCCAGGTAGGTAACCTCATCCTTCCCGAAATGGCACTTTGCTAGGTTAATGGTTAGGTTATGTTGTCGTAGGATGTTGAACACAATCCCGAGGTGCTTCGCATGTTCCTCGTGGGATTTTGAAACGACGATGAGGTCATCAATGTAGCACCTCACGAAATCCAAACCTCTGAGGATATTGTCCATATGACGTTGCAGGGTCTGGCCGCTGTTCCGGAGTCCAGGAGGCATGCCCAGGAACTCGAAGAGCCCGAAAGGCGTTGTGACGGCCGTCTTGCAAACGTCCTCAGGTGCCACTGGTATTTGGTGATACGCGCGCTCGAGATCGATGGTTGAGAAGACTTCGGCTTCATGAAGGCTCTGGAGAAGATCCTCCGGACAGGGGATTGGGTAGCGGTCCGGCTCGGTAAGGACGTTAACGCCACGGTAGTCACCGGTAACACGCCAGTCCCATATAATCCTTTGAGTCTTATTTTTTATCTCCTCCTTCTTCTTCTTCTTAACGAGGTGCAGCGGGCTCCCCCAAGAGCTGCCAGACGGCCGGATGATGCCACGATGCAATAGTAGTTCAATATGTCGCTTCGCCGCTGCCAGCTTGTCGCCAGTGAGACGGCGTGGGCGTGAAAACGCCGGCGGTCCAGTCGTGACAATGTGGTGTGCCACTGGACTGACAGTATCAGGAACTACCATCGTCTTGGGCTGCGAAAGGTCCTCATAAGTCCGAAGAAGCTCCGCATACCTGGCGCCGTCGGGGCCCTCAGGCTCGGTCACCCGGGACGCAGTTGAAACCGTGTGGACAGCAGCTGGATGCATAATTCCCTGCGCAGCGATCCTGGTGAGGGGGTCCGCCAGGCACCGGCCCTTCAAATCGATCAGAAGACCGTAATGCGAAAGGAAGTCGGCGCCTATAATGGCCTGTTGGACATCAGCGATGATGAAGATCCACTTGAATTCCCGGCGAAGCGCAAGGTTGAGCGAGAGAAGCCTCTGCCCGTACGTTCTGATAATGGACCCGTTCGCCGCACTCAAGTCAAAGTCTGTAGGTATAAGCTTACCGGCACAATAACGCTTGGGCACCAGGGACAGAGTAGACCCTGAATCGATCAAGTACTTCATATTAGAATTTCTGTCGAACAAGTGCAGTCGACACTCCTTGGAGGGCGGTGAATTGTTGTTCGCGTCGACACTCGCCCTAGTTGACGACGGGGAAACTAGTTTTTTGGTGGATTTTCTGGTGCCGTGGCGACAGTGCCAAGGCTGCATGGTAGCAGACAGCGAAATGCTTCCGTACCATACTTCTTATGGTAATGACATAGACCTCCCTCCGCTGGAGCAGGCGATCGAGCACGCGAGCGGGAGCGAGAATTATTCTTCGACCCTCCTTTGGGAGCCTTATCATGTAAGCCCTTGGTCAAAGTTATCAGCTCTCGGTTGAGAATGACTAGCTGCTCTAACGATCTCCTGATGTCGGATAGGTCACTGCTGGCAGAAGACTGCTCGACCCGTTGAACCTCTGGGGCCTGATACGGAGGAGGCATCTGTCGAGGAACAGCATCAGGAACCATGACGGATGCGACCGAGACCTGAGGCCCCTCTGCAAGCTCGTCTGCTGCCCTCGCCAACTCATCGAGACCGGTAGCCCTGAATATCTTCAACAGCCGCTGCGTGTTAACCGGCAATAAATCCAGCCACTTGATCCGCAGGACGTCTTCGGAGGCCCTATCGCCCACCAGCGAACGCATCCGTCGCAGAAGCTGCGAAGGCCTCTTGTCGCCCAACTCGAGCTCGTTCAAGGCCCGGTGCAGCTGGCGGTCTGTAGTCTCAACAAGACGATTCATGATACTATTTTTCAAGAAATTGTACTTATCCCGAGCAGGCGGGTTCCTGAGGATGTCGGCGACGTCCTGCAACGCCTCAGCGCCGAGCGCACCGACGACGAGATGGTACTTCCGGTCGTCCGAACGAACCTGGTAGGTCTGGAAAAGCGACTCGACCTGCAGAAACCAGAGCTCAGGACTCTCCGTCCAAAAAGATGGGACCGTGCACTGCTGAACTGCTTCCACTTGAGAGCCCGGCTGTGAGACACCCGGTTGGCCGCTCTGCTGCGGCAGTTGTGCGTAACCGCCAAACCGCGGCATCTGCACGTGGCCGGTACCTGGGGCGATCAGATTCGGCGCCACCTCGCCTGAGGGGCTTAAGGGCAAAAGTACTGACACATCACCTTCCTCGTTGCTCGCCGCGTTGCCGGCTTGAGGAGAATGGGTCAAAGGCATCGTGCACTTTCGTAAAAAAGTTAGAAAAAAAGTTTTACAGTCACGATCGCGACCACGTTTTTACGCGATCACTAGCACACGATCACTACAGAGTTCAAAAACGCGTGGTTGCGCGATGGAAAGTCACGTTTCGCGATCACGTTCTCCTTACGTTTCGCGACCACGTTGTCCTTACGTTTCGCGACCACGTTGTCCTTACGTTTCGCGATCACGTCGGGGTCACCAATATTCGGATCTCTAAATATCACCTTAGCGATATCGCAATAGGGAGGATCGACGAATGTATATTAATAAACAACACTTTAAGAAACAGTAACGGTGTGTATTTACAATCTCCCCTTTAGAGAGGTAAGAAAACAGAACAATGGTTGCAAACGAAACACGCTGCGTAACACGACTATCCTGAAGGAAGTCTTCCGGTATTGTGTAGTCCTAGTCGCGCTTCCGCGCCGTAGACTTCGCGAGGTTGCAAGTGTTGCTTCCGCCTCTCGCGAGAGTGCGCCTGCTGCTGGGGCACCGGTGGTGCGCCCTGGCGGCGCTGTGGCGAGACCGCCACAACTTCTTTACAGGCAGTTTTTCTACAGTGTTCTGACTTAATACTTTTTCCTTCCTCTAACCTCATCTTCTCTCCCATTCTCTCCCATCTCATAAACGATCGTTATGACACCTATTTAGTTCCCTCGATAGCGCGGTAAATTTTAAAATGTGTCATTAAGAAACGACACACTATTTTATGAGTGTGGTTGTTTTCTTTACATATATATTGACATATTATGTCTTAGTTAAGCTTACCTGATGTGTTCGTTGTCTCCATGCTGGTGAAATAGTTGGATGAACTGCACTTAGGTGCTTTCTTAAATTAGAGGTAGTTGTCTTATATGATAACTTTTTTTTACAGAGATTGCAAGTAGCATATCCCGTGGTGCCGATTTGTGTGAAAAAGTTCCACAAGTCACTTCCTCCCAATGCTCTGATTTGGACAGACATCTTAATTTCGATCTTGTCTCTATGATGTGGAAAAAGAATCTGACCACGAGGGAAAGGTCTCCACCCACACAGCACAACGTCCGGCAAAGTCCCTGGGACGTCTACAGACGTCTGCAGACGTCCCAGGTACGGTCTGTCGACGTCCCCGGGACGTTGTGCTGTGTGGGCAAGCCTTAACAGTGTCGCATTTCGCGGGTGGAGTGGAGAATGCATCACCCCTTGTTTACATTATCTGAAGTGGCATTGACTCGCTTTGCTTTAGACTGCTTACAAAGACACATCCCATTGATACTGTTTCGATTTTCGGTTATACGTTTCAAAGATTACTTGCATCTTATTTTATATAAGTCTATATATATAATTAATTCATGCTATATCCCACACAGCACAACGTCCGGCAAAGTCCCTGGGACGTCTACAGACGTCTGCAGACGTCCCAGGTACGTCCTGTCGACGTCCCCGGGACGTTGTGCTGTGTGGGATTTATAAATATGTTAATCATATTATATTTTTACATATGCTGATGATTATGAAAATGGTGTAAGTTTGAAACTTAAAGATGTTGAATTTTACTTTAATTTATTTTATGTTGTATCAATCTACATTCCAATAATATGCAAGAATTTTTGCATGAAAAATATTTGACATAAGTCACTTTCATAATCCGTGGTAGATAAACATATGATACTTTTTGCATTACTAAATACATATTGACCCACACAGCACACGGCGTTCTGAAGGCGCCTGTTTTCGGCCTGTTTTAGGCCTGTTTTAGGCCTGAGCGCCTGACCGTCCGGATTTGTAACAAGGCGCCTTGAATGCGCCTTAAATGCGCCTTTTAGGCGTTGTAAAGGCGTTCGGGAGGCGCTCGGGAGGCGTTCGGGAGGCATTCGGGAGGCGCTCGGGAGGCGTTCGGGAGGCGCTCGGGAGGCATTCGGGAGGCGCTCGGGAGGCATTCGGGAGGCGCTCGGGAGGCGTTCGGGAGGCATTCGGGAGGCGCTCGGGAGGCATTCGGGAGGCGCTCGGGAGGCGCCGTGTAACTACCCTGGCGCCATCTATACAAAATTTCAGAAGCGTCTATAAGGCCGTCGTCACTGTCGTCAGTCGTGTATCTGCACACCGGGTTTTCCGTTCCTTCTTCTCGTGTCGGATCTTGTCGTAAACGGTTGTATGAAAGTGTGCTCGCGATTCAAGTATTATAAGAAGATTATAATTGTTCGATATTACGTTATACAATAATAGTGTGTTACTTTCTTTATTCTATTAAGTGCTCACGCTTGTTATACAAATAAGAATAAATTGAATGTTGATTGTAATAACCAATCCTAGTATAATTTTTGAACACAGACAGTGACTACCTCGTACGCATAGTAATGGCTACATTGTAGGCATAGTACTGCAGGCTACATCACTGCTACCGTCCGCTTGGAGAGAGAATAGTGGCACGCGACCGCCGCATCGTCCGCGTAGAGAAATTGTTAAATTCGGCGCCATCGTTGAAACGTTAAGTGTCTTTATATGTATATTCTGTATATTCTGTACATTTTGTATACTTTGCATACGTACATGTGTATCACCTAGCTATACTTCTTATGTAAGTGCAGTCTGTATTCATTGCGTGCATAAAGTCATATTGTTATAGAAATATATACATATATATATATATATAACACACACACATATATATATAATAAAATATGCCTCCGTATAACAAACTAGCCTACACGTTACCCGGTTTCACCCGGGAATTATTTACGATGTTTCCAAAATAACAAAACCTAAAAAAATAAATAGCCTATACCGTTAAGGAACTAGTTCTTGATCAGGCACTAATTTTTGATCAGTTCATGAAATAAATCGTTCTTTTGAGTTTATGTCAATAAATAATTGCTTGAAATAATTACTAACATAAAAACTGATAATTCAAAAACATAGGTGTTGTCTGTGAAAGCAGTTAGTAGTGTTAATTTTAGATGATCAAAAACTAGTTCCTAGTCACCTTATTATTTCATACCTTATAAATAATTAAATTATATACTTATTTTCAACTTTTTAAAATTTTTCCTTAAAGTTTACACATTAATTCATCTTTTAGTATAAAAAAAGTTTATGGTTTAAAGTTTTATTACGTTAAAAATAAATATTAAAGTGGGAAGCCCTCTAAACTGATCAAAAACTAGTTCCTTAACGGTAATCTAATCTAGGACGTACGTAATGTATATTCAAAATTTCATTGAAATCCGTTCAGCCGTTTAGGCGTGAAAGAAGGACAAACAAACAGACAACGAATGACTTTTATATATTAGTAAGAACAAGTAATGTAACACAAGTATTGTATAAGTATAGCTTTTAAATATTTGTAAACACACTGTGCATTATATATTTTATATCAAAGCATGGCATGTAATAGTAATAATGATAAAAAAAGAAATATATGTGTCCAACTGAGAACCTCCTTGTTTTATCAAGTATCTGTAAACAAATTTTAAATAAATAAATATAGTAAATGAAAATGAAATTTTATCCAGTCTGATTTCATTTTAATAACCCTTTGTTTCATTAAATTTAGATTAAAATTAATCAGTATCGATAACCATCTTACACACGCCCTAATGGCAATTTTTAAAGAGCTGCATTTGACCTAATTTATCTATAATTAAGACGCCTGTCAATCCTAATCCAGGCCCGTTCCAGGCGCCGTTAACACGCCTGTTCCAGGCGCCTTTAAAAAGCCTGTTCCAGGCGCCTTTTAGGCGCCCATTTCAGGCGCCTTTGAAACGCCTGGCAGTCCTAATTCAGGCGCTTTAAAGGCGCCTTTAAGGCGTCCCGTTTTGTAACATCAGGCGCTCCGAAGGCGCATATTGGACGCTGGTGAGGCGCTCGCGGCGCCTCTAAGGCGCCTCGAGCGCCTGGGACCATGCGCCTGAAAAGCGCCTTTAAGGCGCCTGTGTGCTGTGTGGGGATGGTATTACTTATTAATAATTAATATAATTATAAATGTTGGGGATATAATAAAGAAATATTTACACAACCATGAATTTATAGATTCTTTTATTATCATTTATTCTAATCGATATGTTACATATAGTGCAGTATATACACCAATACATAGAAACCCCCACAGCACCAAAACGTCCCCCACAGCACCAAAACGTATCATATACGTAACTGCTGCGTAACCATCTTTTTTTGGTTACGTCACGTGAGGGTCACATGAAGGTATCATCAGGGTGAAAATGTCCGCCTCATTTACATAACAGCACGCGTCACATTAAGGGGGTAGACACGTCACGTGACACGGGCGATTCACCGTGCTGCAATACCGACAATCTAACCTGAAACATGGATTTGGGATTTTTCGTTTTTCGTCCTTATATGAGCAGATTTTGGGTTGGGCGAGGTCTCATTCGAAAGAGGAAGATTCAATGCGGAGCGCTCTGCTCACCGTTTCAGTCACAAAACTCTTTTAGTGACCTAAAAATACTTAATTAGGTAAACACGCCACGTGACACGGGTAATGCAGCGCGCTGCATACCGACACAATCTGGCCCGAAATATGGGTCTGGGATATTACGTTGTTTGTCCTTATATGAGGAGATTTTGGGCTGGACGAGGTCTCATTCGAAAGAGGAAGGTTCAATGCAGCCCGCTCTGGTCATCGTTTGAGTCATAAAACTCTTTTAGCGACTTACAAATACTTGGAATCTGGGAGTGTATTTTGTCGATTTTTTCTCTACTTTGAACACTCGTATTATCAGATATCAACACTATCTCGTTGAGCCATGACCAGAGCGGGCTGCATTGAACCTTCCTCTTTCGAATGAGACCTCGCCCAGCCCAAAATCTGCTCATATAAGGACAAACAACGTAATATCCCAGACCCTTGTTTCGGGCCAGATTGTGTCGGTATACAGCGCGCTGCATTACCCGTGTCTACCCCCTTAAGGTCACACTGTAACATAAATTTTACCTTTCTCTGTTATCTCTCTGTTACGTACCAACAGGATAACAGCAATAACTTTATTGTTACGTTATGGATAATTACACTATTGGTATTTGGAAGGATTATTTTAATTAAAAAAAGTTAAATATCTGTTGGAATTTTTTTAATAAACTTTATATTATATATAACATGTCATATATATATAAATACATATATATATATATATATATATATATATTTTTTAAAAGAAACAAATATTTTAAAAACTATATATATATATAAAAGTGGATTAATATTTTTTCTCCTCTCTGCATTTCCTCTGTAATCCAAGACGGAACCATTCCGCTGCTTCTTTATTGAAATCCATCTCGCGGAAGTCAGAATAAGTATCTATTATTTTATCTGAATAAAAAAATAATATTGTATATATTAGCTCGCAGTTTTAATATAAAGGGTTCATAAAATAAGTGTGTAAATACCTTTTATTATTCGCACCATTTGTAATTGCGATATATTGGTTTTATTTTTCCTCCCTTTCCACGTATTTAACGCAGCGAATTCTGTACTAAAGACTTTGCTGAATATTTGCCGAACGTTGTCTGCCGGCGATTTGCCACCAAATCTATCTATATAAATAAACTGCAAAAGGAAACACGAAATAAGACATCTGAATCAATCATTTCATGTAACTGAATGTTAACACATGCATTCTGTATTGAATGTATAATATTTCTCTTTTACTTACAAATTCCTTAGCAACTGTCGCATTTTGTAATTGCTTCTCAAAATTTGTAAGATCTTCATTTGTTCGAAGAGGGAAGTATTTTTTAACTACCTCTGTAGAACCCACTAATCTATTATTGTTTGTTGTTATTTTGTCCAACCGTTGATTGAGACTTTCTATTTTAATCTCTATTTTCGTTAACATTTTAATTATTATCGAAAATTGATCTACAAAGAATAAATGAATAATTTATGTACACTCAAAGACAATAATTAATTACGTGAAGACATAACTGAACAATGATTCAATAAATTTATTTCAAGTATTTACCTGCTGTCACTAATAAATTGTTTTTATTAGTATTGTTCCTTACAGGTACATTTTCCTCCTCGATAACCTATAACAAATTTAATGTGTGAATTTTTCAATTGCTATTAGATTAATATAACACATGTTTGTAAACTGCAGTGTAAATCACCTTTTCAACAAGTGGAGAATACTCAATATGCGAAAGATGTTCTTTAACAGCATCTTTCGACGAAGCTGTGTCATAAAATATGTCTTCCAGAAGTGGAGAACATTGAATTGGAGAGAGATGTTCTTCTATACCATTCAACGAAGCCTGAGATTCTGTAAAACATATGATTTTGTAATACGTTAGTAATATTATTATTGTAAGGTAATATAATACACAGATCGGCTGTTCTGCCTGCCACCTCCAACATCAACAGGCCGAGAGAGCAAGCAAATTATTATTACTATCGTCATTATTATTATTATTATTGTGCACGTTTACCTGATTCAGACATTATTTTTTATGGTTTTTTGTCATTTATTGCTTGTGGATATGCAGGTAAAGACACTGCAAAATATATTGAATCAATTAATGAATAATGTATTACACATATTTAAAAGCATACAACTTACAATCATTTTTTTCACAATTGATGGAACGAGGAGTTCCCACTAGTGTGCGTGCATCTTTCGGTAAATGAAAAGTTGGTGCATATGAAGATAAAAGTTGTAATAATTCATTCATTGCTTTATGTGTAATGTTATTATTTATTGCCCAACTACCCAAATCCATTCTTAAATTGTTCCATTTTGGTTTGTCTGTCTTATTAGAGCCAGTATTCAATGATTCTTCATTGCTCATATTGGCATTATATTCGCATTGATATTCTTCGTTTTCTGGTAAATCCTTATGAAAATGTGCAATATTTTGAATGGAGAGTGATTGTGCAATATCTTGAACAGAGTGTGATGTTGAAGTATCTTGAAAGTATCTATTATCTGATATTAGATCTTTACGTTTTGTAAAATCTTGGATATTATGCCTGTTTTCTTTATCCTTGTCTTCAATTTCACTTATTTGATACTTCATATATTGGTCGACTATCCTCCTTTGATGTCGAGAAGTATATGATTTAAAATCTCTTTTCAAACGTTTTCTGTCTGACATATTAATGAAAATATCTATCCAACTTAATCTAAAACCAATGTAATAATTGTTTATTGCAACACGCCACGTTTAATCTTCGCATAAGCGTTACATTTTATACTCTAAACTCACCGATGCTAAACGCATTCCTTATTTTAACACGTTCCGTGCAAGAGTTTTGCAGCAGGCAGCAGGAAACGTTACCACGTTTCGAAGGTCACGATCAGTCACCGATCAACCGTTAAATTATATCAAATTATATTTATCAGTTATGTCGCTGTTATGTTCTATTTATGAAATAAAAATTACGGAATGCGTGTGACACCTAGGTTCCATGACATTTACATTTGGATTAATATGTTGCCTATACGTAAGAAGAGTTACGTAAAAATTATATGTTTTGTGTGACTTTTCAGCTATGTTCATAGGTTATGTTGCTGCTATGTTCTATCTATAAACAAAAGTTACAGAACATTGTGATACCGGTATTACGTAGCGGTTACATTTTGTACATGTAACACAAGTTACAGAATTTGTGACTTCCATGTTACGTAGTATTTACAAGTTGTGCTGTGGGGGAAGTCTAGGCCTATATACGAAGTGGACCATTGATTCCCAATTTCTCTCAAAACATTCCCAATGGTTCCTTCCAGTTGTCTACATATACTTTGACCGAATATAACATATATTATGTACATGCATAAACATAAGTGAAATTGTCACCACTTTATTTATACTCATATATATGTACATGATTACCTATTGCGATTTTGAAATTGAGAGGAAGAATTAATATTTTACTCTTTAAAATACTATAAGATAAGGAAAAGAAAATTGAATTATTTTTTATTTCTAATATTAAATAAAGCATATCCAAAAAAAAACGAAAGTAATATCAGTGCATAATTAGTTGGGTCAATTAAACAGTTTAAGGCTGCGTTCCAATTCACGCATAATGCAGCATAATGGAAAAAAACAACACTTTGAATTCTAATAGCACACTGACGGGTAAAGAGATAATAAAATTAAGATAAAAAGAAGCTAAACAGAGAAATTGAGGAAAACGAACGGCGGAGAGTGAGAGGAGAAGGAGAGTTAGGAGGGAAGAGAAACGGCGGTGGAAGGGAAAGGCAGGAAAAGGTTAAAATAGGTCAAAAGGTAAAAATAACCTAAAAAGACCTGGAAACAGAAGACCGCCCTAGGGGCGTCGGAGAATGGATATGTAAGACAAAAAAGAAAGAAGAGATGGAAAAAGGGAAAAGAGAGCACATAGTAGAAACAAAAGAAGAGAATTCAAGGAAGAGAAAAAATGAAGATGGGAATAAAGGTAGGGAAAGGAAGAAATTAGATACAGAGAGTTATAAGGAAAACAATAGGTGGGAGGTTCTGAGTTCCTTAGACGAAGAAACAGAAGGAAAAATGGATATGGACGTCCAAAGCACTAGAGAAAAAAATAAGGAAATGGAAGAGAGAAACGCTACAAGCAAGGGAGAGGATATTGCAATGGAAGGAGAAGAGAGATTAACTGATCAAAGGAAATGGCCAACAAAACGCCGAATAGAGTCAGTAGATAACAAAGTAAACGGGTGTGAAGAAGCAGACAAAGGATTTAAATTAACAAATAGGAAAAGGTATGAAGAAATACAAGAAAACAAAAGAGAAGAGGAGAAAAGTAAATACCAAGGAGAGAAAGAACAAAGGGTAGGAACGATGGATGAACGAGGTGTACAAAATAAAATATATGTTTACGACAACGAGATACAAAACAACAAAGAAATAGAGACAACTGGGGAGTTGTATGAAAAAGAATTAGAAAGTGGAGAATACACAATCACAGTTACACTCAATAAGGAGCAAGTAAACACTAAGAAGAAAAATAATCTTATAAAAATTTATAGATTTGTAGTGGAAACAGGAGTGAGAATAGAAGGGATTAGGATGGTGGGACATGGAAGAGCTGAGGTGACAGCGAGGAACCGGGAGGGGGCAAATGAACTGATAATGAAGGGGCAAGACCAAGGAATACCGTGCAAGGCGGAGATCCCGAGAAGGAAGAGGATCAGAAAAGGGGTGATCCACGAATGGTACGGAACATTAGAAGACCTAAAAAAGCAGCTAAAAAAAAAACAGGGAACATTCTCTTTAGAGAAGTTAAGAAAGAGGAAGGTACAGGAGGGAAAAGTCACGTGGGAAGAAGGTAAGGCTATACTAATAACTATGCAGGGAGACTCTTTACCAACTAAATTGTTGATTGGTTATGGCCATGTATGGCTTAAAGTAGACCCGTTCGTAGAATCGATCAAACAGTGTTATAAGTGCCTGAGATATGGACACTTACAAGCACAGTGTAGAGCGAATGATAAAAGATGCTTCATATGCACTGAAAAACAGCACGGACTCTGCACAGAGAGCCCCAGGTGTTTGAATTGTAAGGGAAAGCATGTTAGCACATCCAGAGAGTGTCCGACATACCAGAAAGAAGCAGCCATTAAAAAAATAATGGCGTACAAAAATGTGTCCTATTTTACAGCACAGGAGATGTTGAGAAGAACAGAACCAGGAAAGTACGACCCAGACAGGGAGGAAGTACAACAAGAAGAAGGGATGAGAGGAAGAAATTTTCCAGCATTGCAAAAAAAACAGAAGACAGAGTACTGGGAAAGTCTGGAATACCCAGCGGAGAGAGAAATAGGAAAGTACAGGGAAGCAATGAATAGAGGTAAACAATTAAAGCAATCACCGGGAGAGGAGAAAAGAAGAGAAGAAGAAACCAGGAAAGGATACAGGGGAAGAACACTTCATAACCACGAAGAAGGATTTAAAACACAAATAGAGGAAGAAGGGACGTTGATAAGGACAAAGGGGGGAGCACAAGTTCAAGAAAGACAAGATAGAAGCTGGAGGGGGCAGACACAAACAGACATAAATTCAAGCTCGAAAACAGGTATCTTTGCACCGAGAACACAAGAACGAGCATACGGAGCGGAAAGGACTTTGAAAGAAATAGAAAAACAAAAGACAAATTATAGAGACACAGAAAAGCAAAAGATTGATTCCAGAGAAGAAAGAAGAGGGGGTATAGAACAAATAAAAAATCTTAAAACAACAACAGAAAAGGAACTAATAGAAGAATTAATAAACTTATTAAAGGAGAAGAATTTGGAAGAAATAATGGAGAGGGAACTGATAAAAAGGAGGACAATGGAAATACATAGGACAGATCGAAAGGAAGCTGGGAATGGAAGGCAATACCAGACATACAATATGAACACAACAGTAAACATAAAGGAAAAGTTAAAGAGGAAGAGTGAAGTAAACAAATGGAAGCAAGAAATAAAGGACCAAGAGGAGAGGAAAAAAGGAGAAAAAGTAAAAAGTGCCACGGAAGTAAGGGAAAACGAAATAGAGAAAGATAAAGAAAAAGGAAGGATTAACCATATGGCAGATAAGGAAGGGCAAAATAAAGAAGTGGAGGAAAAAGAAAAAAAAAAGAAACAGCTGGAGAGGAAAGGGATAGAAAAGTTAGAGTCAGGAGAGAAGAGAACAGAGAACGGGGAAATGAGAGAGGAAAGGAAGAAAGAAATAGAAGGAGTTAGTAATAAAGGGATAAAGACGAACAA
The DNA here is from genome assembly GCA_963971345.1 of Andrena flavipes. Taxonomy (NCBI): domain Eukaryota; kingdom Metazoa; phylum Arthropoda; class Insecta; order Hymenoptera; family Andrenidae; genus Andrena; species Andrena flavipes. The sequence goes on along the minus strand of OZ020479.1, from coordinate 47,198,825 downwards.
GGAAGACGTAGAAATGACGGAAGAATCAGGATGGTCAACGGAATCACAAGGAGAAGAGTTCTTTGAAGTAGAATACTTAGAAGAAGTAGAAGATCAAGCACAAGGTTTAGAACAAGAAAAGGAATCAGAACGAGTACCTATACTACAACAATAAGCTGACTTAACATAAGAACAGTAAAGGGCAAAAAAATAAACACTACAGTAATTTATATAACTTCAACAAATGATGCAACGACAACTACAGCTACAATCACAACCACAGAGGTTGCAAGGGACAGGACAGGGAACAACGCGGACAACAAGAGAGGGATGTAAAATGGCAGTGTGGAACGCTAGAAGCCTGAGGAATAAAATGACGGAATTAAAAAATATAATCTGGGAATACGACATAATAGGAATCACGGAAACATGGCTCACAAGATCGGATAAGCTGAAAATACAGGGATATAATGTCTATAGGAAGGATAGAGAAAATAGAAAAAAAGGAGGAGGGTTATGTTTGATAGTAAAGAATGACATAATGGCAGAAAGAAGAGAGAACATACAGTGGGTGAAAGACAAGACAGAAATACTGGCGATTACGATTGAGGCTGAGGACAAAGAAATAGACATTGTCTTGGCATACAGACCACCAAACAAACAACTAAATAAAGTAGAGTGGAACAAACTTTTTGAAAACAAGATACAAAGCAGGGAGACCGTTATAATGGGAGACTTCAACGCACATAGCAAAGAATGGAACTGTCATAAAGAGGATAGGGATGGCATGAAGCTGGCAGAAATCATACAAGAACAAGACATGTTTGTTATAAATACCAAAACCAATTCTAGAACCGGATCGGGAGCATACAATATATCAAATATTGATCTAGTCATAGCAACATATGAAATATACAAGGACTCTGAAGTGAGTGAGGAAGGAGAAACCCTGGGCTCCGACCACCAGGTAATAAGTGTGGAGATTCTCAAGAAACCGAGAAGAATAGAAAAAAACAGACATACCACTAGAATATACAAAAAAGACAAAGTCAACTGGAAGGATTTTAAGTTATATCAAATACGAGAGCATGAACAAACAAGGAAAAGAATGGGAGAAGAAAACGAAGTGGAAAATAAATACAAGGTCTTTATAGAGGATATTACGGAAGCCTTGCGATTTGCAACGAGGGGAGAGATGAGAAACACAGGAAGGGAAAAAAGAGGAAAAGGGATGACAGGAGAGGGAGCAAAAAGAAGAGATATGAGAAGGGAAGGCAACGAGGGAGAAGGAGAAAAAAGGAAAACAACCAAAAATAGAAAACAATTCCCATGGTGGGATGAGGAGTGTGAAAGAGCAAAGGAGGAGAGAAGGAGAGCTACCAACAACTTCGTAAAAAACACAACAACACAAAACTGGAAAATACTCAAAGAAAAAGAAAAAGAAATGAAGGATATGATAAGGGAAAAGAAGGGTAAGGCTTGGTTCGATATGGCAAAACAGGTAAATCACCAAACAAACGGAAAAGAAATATGGGGCAAGATAAAGAGGCTACAAAACGGCTTTCTATCGGAGACAAAGGGAGTCACAAACATTCGGGAAAGAAGAGAACTGGAGGAAGCGGAAATAAGGAAGATACTACAAGATCCAAACCAAATAAATCTGCCGTATGGACTAGGAGAGGAAGAGATGGAAGCAAACTTGAACGTGGAGGAAGAGAAGATAACCATGAGGGAAGTGGAGACAGCAATAAACAAGGCCAACACAAAATCTGCTCCGGGAGAAGATGGATTGGACTATGAAGTGTACAAGAACTTATCAGAAGGGTATAAAGAGTTACTAAGAGATCTTCTAGAAGAAATATGGAGGACCCAGAAAATACCAGGTCAATGGAAAAGGGCAATAATTATCTTTATAGATAAGCCAAACAAGAAAGGGGTCAGACCAATTTCATTGACTGACTGCTTGGGAAAAATATTAGAAAGAATAATAAATAACAGATTGATGAAGTGGGCGGAAAGAAATAATATCATGGATCAAAATCAGAATGGGTTCAGAAGAGGGAGATCCACAATTGACAATTTGGCTATACTAACGTCAGATATAAGAATAGGATGGGAACAAAGTAAAGAAACTCTAGCAGTCTTATTAGATGTAAGATCGGCGTACGACAACGTAAATCATGAGGCCCTGATTGATATATTAAAGCAGAAGGGCTGTCCACGAAATACTAGAAAATACATAGAGGAATGGATTAAGGATAGAGAAGTCAAGTGTATAAGAGCATATGATCCACCGATAAAGGGAAGACAGAAAAAAGGACTACCACAAGGAGCGATCATAAGCCCAATATTATACAACATATATACAGCGGACATAACACAAAATGTTAACAGACGAAATATAGAAATATTACAGTACGCAGACGATATAGCGGTATACACGTCCAGCAATGCAGGACCTCTAAATAAAGAGGTCGTGGAAGAGGCTGTAGATATAATAGTTAACAACTTAAGGAAAATAGGATTAGATATAGCAGAGGAAAAGACAAATGTGATAAATTTTACTAAAAGGAAGCGGGCGAGACACAGGGGTAAAATAAAACTGAGGATCAAAGGTTGTGTTAAGGAAGAGGAAGAATACGTGAACTTCTTGGGGGTGGTACTGGACAGAAAACTAAAGTTTGACAGGCAGACAACCAGAATAATAGAAAAAGCCAAGAAAAGAAACACGATGCTTAGATACATAGGCCATATCAAAAAGGGTGCACACCCACATACCATGATCATACTATACAAAGCTTTAGTAAGATCGGTTTTAGAATACGGGATCCAAATCACATACCCTAAGGAGACTAAAAACAGGGATAAGATTGGAAGGATTCAAAGTGCGGGAATTAGAACGGCAATGGGTTATAGAATTACGACACCGATAAATGTCATGACGGTGGAAGCGGGGGTAATGGACTTGGAAAGTAGAATCAAGTTAATTTCAAACAGGTACGTTATTTCGCATAGAGGAAAACAACAGAGCGAAGTCATAAAGAGGATTGAGAGAATGGCAGAATGGGTAGACGACGACAATGGTGAAGAGAGGAATGCATTAGTAGGAGCATGGAGAGAAACGAGAAATATGGAGGATATAATAATAAAAAGAGACCAAAGAGATTGGGAGGAGAAGAAAGAGGAAGAAGAAGAAGGAATAGGAGAAGAGTTTATAGAATGGGAGATGGGAGAGAACGAAGAAAACGTGGGAGACTTAGGAAAAAGACTGATAAATGAGATCAAGACTAAACTAAATTTACAGATTCAGGGCACTATAGAAATATATACAGACGGATCAAAAAAAGAAGACTCGAAGGCAAATGGAGTTGGTATAATTATCAGAGAGGGAGAGGACTGGACGGAAAAAGGGATCAGTATTAGCAAGATGGCATCCATCTTCACTACAGAAGCGATAGCAATTAAAAAGGCAATAGAAATTGCCAGACAAAACTATAGAGATAAAGACGTAATTATACTAACCGATTCGAAGAGTGTATTAATGAGCACAGCAAATGGAAATGGAAAGGAGAAGAATGAATGGATAGAAGAAATAAGGAGGGACCTAAGGGAGATTAATTATAGGAGAGAGGAAGCGAGAGAGGAGTACCGGGGAGGGAATGGGACAATTAAGATGGCATGGATCCGAGCTCATAGAGGGATTGAGGGGAATGAGAGGGCGGATCGAAGGGCAAAAGAACAGACGGAAACAGATCCAGACTACAGCATAAAAATCCCAATCTCGGATCTAAGAACGGATATGCGGGAACGATTATGGAGGGTGTCAGCGAGGAAGATGCAAGAGGAGGGAAGAGTTAAGGGAATAAGGTACTTTGCGGAATGTGAGGTCAACACTGGAAGTAGGAATCCGTGGTTTAGGAATTTGGGGAGGTTGGAGAGAAGATCATTAAACTTCCTGAGCAGAATCAGGGCGAACCATTATAATCTAGGTGAATCGCTGTATAGAAAAAATCTAATAGGTTCGCCCGAATGTGAATGCGGAGCAGACATTGAGGACATAGAACATGTTATATGGACATGCAGTAGGCATGAGACAGAGAGGAGCAGCCTGAGGGAAAGTTTGACGAAGAGGGGAATACAAGTGGGAGAGAAGATTGGAAGAATAGTGAGGATTGGAAACACGAGCGCGGCGAGGGTGATTGCGGCTTTTCTGAGTAAGATTAAGAGGGACATATAAGGGTCTGGGGAGAGAGAGAGAGAGAGAGAGGGAGAGAGAGAGAGAGAGAGAGAGAGAGAGAGAGAGAGGGACACACAGGGAATAAAGAATGTGATGAGTAGATTTAAGTAGAGCGAACCAAAGACTGATAGAAACACATGTACATATGATATTTATATTTTTATATTGTTATTTTGTTTTCACATTTTATATTTGCATAGGGATAGAAATAAGCGAGTTACTAGGCTTAAGTTTCATATAGTTTATGGAGTAAAAGGAACTAGTACTGGATGAGGAGAGCGGAGGAGAAAGTTTGTGAACGATGAGAGCATGGACAGAGTTCCTTGGGCAGTATAGGAACACTTCGTTCCTAAAGCGCCACCTTTATAGAATGTATATTGTTTAAAGGAAAAATAAAACCAAACCTGCAGCATAATGCGCATGAAGTGCATAGGGTACATACGTGACATATCCTATGCAGTCTATGCGCAGTATGCGTGAATTGGAACACAGCCTTAAACTGTTTAATCCCACACAGCACACGAGGTCCCGAGGACGTACGTTTTAGGTCCCTTCTAGGTCCGTAGGTCTGAAGGTCCCGGTTGGTAACAAAACGTCCCCGGGACGTCCGTGGGCGGTTGTGGGACGTCTATAGACGATTTTGGGACGGTTTTGGGACGTCGTGTAACTACAGTGGCGCCATCTGTGCAAAGTCCTAAATACGTCCCTGGGATGCGCTTGGGACTAGAGATGGAGTGCAAAATCACTAACAGTGATTTATCACAGTGATTGCAAATTCACGATCACGGTCGTGATTAAAGTTCAATCACGACCGTGATTGTGATTTTTTTAACTTGAGTGAATTGTGTACTGTAATCGTAATTCTTGATCTTAATTGGATTATTTTTTATGAAATACTTTAATAGAACTGGTGTTACAGTTAAAACGTGCTAATTCAGCGAATATATAGAATATTCATTCATAAATAGTCAATGTATGCACGCACTGATTTGATTGGCTAAAGTATTCACATATACATTATACTTTTCAACTAAAGCGAAGAAATATTCGTTAATTTAAATAGATCAAGAATGATTACATTGGTTCAAAATATACAACTGAGATTCTATAAGAACAGTGAGGACTTGACAATGTTTCGAGAGATAATAGAATTTGGGGTTATGTGGCGCGTGCAAAGAGCAGTTATGCTCTCCACAAATCAGAAGCGATCACTGTTCTGCCTGCACCAATCAGAGGCGATCACGGATCACTGTTGCGCCTGCACCAATCAGAAGCGATCACGGATCACTGTTCTGCCTGCACCAATCAGAGGCGATCACGAAAATCACGGATCACTGTGAAAAATCACCGTGATTGGGAACGAACGTGATCGGATCACTCGTGATTCACAAATCATGGTTCTAGCCATCACTACTTGGGACGGGCCTTGGGACGTGTTTGGGACGGGCCTTGGGACGTGTTTGGGACATGTTTGGGACGTATTTGGGACGGGCTTGGGACGGGCTTGGGACGTGTTTGGGACGGGCCTTGGGACGTGTTTGGGACGTGTTTGGGACATGTTTGGGACGTATTTGGGACGGGCTTGGGACGTGTTTGGGACGGGCTTGGGACTTATTTGGGACGGGCTTGGGACGTTTTAAGACGTCGAGTGCTACCTGCTATATAGGCGCCATCTATAGAACGTCGTCTATACTATGAGGTGCATTTCAGTTTCAAAGGATATTTCAATTCAAGAACTACTCTAAAATGGATTGAAATGTTGAAAGATTTGTTTGGAGCGAGAGTTCGAAACAGGCGGCAGGTGTAGAGGTGTGCGAATTTCTTTCCTAAAATCTATGCGGGGAGTGAGGAGTCATATGGACCCGAATATGGTACATCCTGAGGGTTTGTATATATATATATATATATGTAGGGTCTAAATTAGGCTAAATGCATTGGGACGGTGTTGAAGACGGTTATCGATACGATTAAAATAAAATGAAATTTGATAAAAATGTATTTCCATTTATTTCGTTACAGTACACTACAAATTATATCATCTACTGCATTACACTATGTGTGTTTACAAATATTGAAAAACTACAATACTACAATATTATTATTCTATTTGTTATAAATTATAAATTAAATTATTCTATTTCTATAATCAAATTGCTCGTGCGTGCATGCGCGAAATGACTATAGAATGCACCTAGAATGAGTAGTGGATACACCTGTAGTTGGTTGGAATATACAAATCAGAATATACAAAGTGTACACAGAATACACGTATCGCGTACGCACTTAAAATATATATAAAATACATGAAATATATAAATATAACATATGTTAGTGTACATAATACACATATCGGATTTTACAAAAATATACGGTAGTGATAGAGTAGTAGATACTCTGCACAGTGGCAGACAAACATATAGCAATCAATGCAGCACACAATGATTGCAAATTGCCATCACTTTACATTATATTTACAACATATATTTTAGTCATATTTGGTAAATTAACATCCCACACAGCACAGTGGACTTTGCAGACTTTGCCGGACGTTGTGCTGTGTGGGATGAGTCTAACGATATAGCAATATTCATCAAGACATGTAGTAAATGTATTGATTCATTGCATGATCAAGATTTAACTCATGAAAGTCTGGCTGGGTAAAGTTAGAAACCCCTACGTGCTTTGTAGAGATCTAGAAACAGTCTAATTTATTCATCCTAACTGCTTTTCAAATAGTTTTACTAGTTTATAATGTCCTATGTATTATCTACTAAATTAGATTGTCCTAAGTTTACGTAAGGTGTTTAATTTTAGTGATTTTAAATGTGCCATGCGGGGAGCAAATTCCTCTCAAGTAGACGTTTGTGAAATGGACATTAATAATTTTTTTAATTGGGAAAACTTCACTGCTCAGCACAAATTAAAAAGAAATTCTCCTAAATCATAGATTCATGATTTTGTATCTGTGCAATTCACAAGAGGGGAAAAAATCTTGAAATATAAAAATGATTTTTCTGCTGAATTTAAGGAGTTAAATTTTCTTAATGCGAAAACAATGAAAACTAAGTTATGAAAACCAAAAGCCAGAGTTCAATGTAAAGGAATTTCAGCAGAGAGAAAAGAAAATTTAATTACGAAATTGTAATCAATCGCCTTGCCTTTTGAGAATCATTAAACGTGTCTGATTATTAACTTTAAATCGTTATGTTCCTGTCTATGTTTAATTTGTTCGTATGTTTGTTGTAAGTTGTATGTATATGTTTATTTTTAACTACCTAATTTATGCCAATGTTATTTCTGTTTAAGTTGTACATTTAAAAGTATGAATTAAACCCGATTTCAAGTGTCTTAATTATGTCTTCCGAACACCTGTTCAATCCTAATCCATGCGCTTAAAGACGTACCCGGGACCACTTTTTTTGTAATATTCGTCATTCAGAGGATCTATATAAGCCGTACGTGGGAAATTCAGGACGTCCCCGGGACGTTTTGAGGACGGTTGTTGAGTCCGAATCCAGGCGCTTTAAAAGACGTACCCGGGACAAATTTTTTGGTAACTTTCGACCTTCAGAGGACGTATATGAGCCGTTCGTGGGACATTCGGGACGTCCCCGGGACGTACGGTACGTCCGGGACGGACGTCCCCGGGACGTTTTGAGGACGATTGTTCAGTCCGAATCCAGGCGCTTTAAAAGACGTACCCGGGACTAATTTTTTGGTAACATTCGACCTTCAGAGGACGTATATGAGCCGTTCGTGGGACATTCGGGACGTCCCCGGGACGTACGGTACGTCCGGGACGTACGTCCCGGGGACGTTTTGAGGACGGATATGTGCTGTGTGGGATTGACCCAACTAATGCGCTGATATCACTTTCTTTTTTATTTTTTGGTTATTCTATAAATACGGGCGAAATTCTAATTTCATTAATTAAATAAAGCAAATTTTCGTTTTATACAGAAAACATAACGTAATATTAAATTTATATTATATGCAGATACCCACACAGCACAACATCCCGGGGACGTCGACAGACCGTACCAGGAACGTCCCAGGTACGTCCTGTTACTGATCAGGACGTAAAGACCGTCTTTACGTCCTGATCAGTAACAAGACGTACCTGGGACGTCTGCAGACGTCTGTAGACGTCCCAGGGACTTTGCCGGACGTTGTGCTGTGTGGGTATTGTTGGGCAAGCTATATTGAAGTATTTTATAAGAAATAATTCAATCATGAGCAAGATTTACTATCACAGTATTCACAGCGAGCAAATTCACTCGAGGCAAAAAAATCACGATCACGGTGATAAATCACAGTTAGTGATTTTGCACTCCATCTCTATATGTAATGTAATCTGAAGGCGTGCCTCGACCACCAGCCAAAGGAAGCGTGGAGGAAGAGCCAAGGACGAAGAGAGGGATGAAGGACGACCCACTGACGAAGCTAGAGGGACGACACCGTCCTGATTGGACGAAGGGACTCGAAGAGGGAATCGGAGGAACACGCCAAAATTAAAGGAGTAGGGCGCCCGGAGGTGACAAGCGAGGAGTTAATTTGTAAAAAGTCAGATCTATCCTGTCAGCAGGACAGCAAACACCTTGTAATAATATACAGAATTTTACCAGAATATCAGAGTTCGTTTATTGAAATTCCCGCGCCAACTCGCGAGCTGAGTGCTTTTAGCGCTCCACGGGCACGGACCCACAGTCTTAATAAAATACACACGAAATCGCGCAACAAGACGCTTCCCACACAGCACAACGTCCCTGGGACGTCGACAAACCGTCCCAGGAACGTTGTGCTGTGTGGGATAAATAACTTCATTTTTCCTTTCCACATCTGTTTACTAAATTACGCTGGGTAAGCAGCAGTTCGTCCTGTAAAACTCATAAAATATGGTCTTCACTTTCAATAATTATCGCTGTTCAAGAAGAACAGAAAAACTCGGGTTGAGAAAATCCAGGAACCAATAAAGCCATCAAATTTCGTTAGAAGTCGGTCCCCGATCCTTAGAACGAAGTGACCGATGTAGTTAGGAAGAGTGCTCCGACCACCGTCCAAAAATCTCGAATTAAATTAACCATATTCCATTCAACTGTATACCCACACAGCACAACGTCCGGCAAAGTCCCTGGGACGTCTACAGACGTCCCAAGGACGTCTTGTTACTGATCAGGACCCAGATAGCACACCTCGTCTTAGAGACGTCTAGTTTATGTCTATTTTAGGTCTGAACGTCTTGATTTGTAACAAGACGTCTTTAAATCGTCTTTAAGACGCCTTTTGGACGTCTTTAAGACTTTACCAGACGTTGTGCTATCTGGGGACGTAAAGACGGTCTGAATGTCCTGATCAGTAACAAGACGTCCCTGGGACGTCTATAGACGTCTACAGACGTCCCAGGGACTTTGCCGGACGTTGTGCTGTGTGGGTAGCTATTTGTAAGTTTGAACATTCCCGCGTAACCTCGCGAGCATCAGACGCATCGAAACCCGTTCCGTTTCGTTACAGAAGTTCATGCGCTACTGGAAACGGAACGCGGTTCATGCGCGCAACATCTGCGCTGCGGTCTATGGACATAATGCGTGAATTGGAACACAACCATTATGTCTCCTCTTTGGCCTGAGTCTGCTGAACGCCCCCCCGTTGTAGCACCGAGTTAAAATTTGATCTTACCTGGACCCTAATGCTAGAGAAATAATTTAGCCCGCTCCATGCTCATCTAATAAGTTATAATAGTATATGGGGGATTCTTTAAAGATGCTCTTTTCTCTTAAATAAATATTGTAATTAATTTTGAAGGGATAGGTACTCAGTTTATTTGATAATTGAAGTTAACATAAGAAAAATGACGGAAGGTACGACAGAGAAGAATTATATAAAATAATGTTACCAACAGAAATGCACATTGTTCGATTAATTATAACGTCAATTTGACATAAAAATATTGGATGTCACAACATTTAATGACTGATAATTCATTTCCCTTTACATATTCTTATTTTGAAAAGTTGCTTTAAGAAATAATATGTTTTGTACACATATGTATTGTCTCTTAATACAGGGTATCATAGTTTTTAAAGAAGAAAGTTGAAAACAGACATAAAAGTAAATATTAAACATTTAAGCATTCAAATTTCATTTTAAATATTTTTAAAATTAGTGCCTTTGAATGGCATTTATATGCCCGCCTTTTAATAATATAAGGAATGTGTACACAAAATATGTGTAATTTGCAAAGCAAAAGTTACTTGTAAGCTAAATTCATCAGGGTACCAATTTTAGAAATAAGACCTTTAAATTAATTGAACGTGTAACTTCTTATTAGTCAAAATTAAACTATATTTCCAGATTTCTTTTGCACAGTATTAAGAGACTTATTTCATTTGCAATGTTTTATATACAATATCTATGTTATTTGCCATGTATCTAATATAACTTGTGTTTATTAACATTGAAATAGCATTTTCTTTCAGGCGAATTGAAGCACAACATCGATAAGTTAGTCGAAGAGTTACGATTCGTTGTAAAATCGGAAAAGGAGATTGAAGATATCATCCAAGTTTTAGATTCCATTGTTAATGTTAGCAAAACGTCCATTGGAGGTATTCGCAATGGTGTTTTATCTGTTCGAATTTAAGATACTGTAATTAAAACTTGAAGCATGCAGTAGTATGTTAATATTATTATTTCTCGTTCAAATTCACCAATATCACTATCTTATTAAAGATGAGAAGCATAGTTGTTTCATTGCTTTGCCACCAGTAAAAATAGTTAATGTTTAATTATAAAAATATGGAAAAATATGATATAATCCAAGATATTGATAAGAATATGGACTTAATTATATTTTTTTTTTTTGTAATATATTCATGATGCTGAACTTTTCGTGCTTTATTTATATTTTACTTTGATTATTAATGCTGTACATATCAACTGCAATGCGTGTAAAGACCAATAATCGAAAAGATCATCTATAATTAAAAGGTGTATATAATAAATCTATTTTTTTATAAATGGAGAAAGATGAATTAATATTTTAAAATTCTTATCTAAGGAATAATAATGTCTATACTATTAACAGTATTGTAAATACAAAGAGTGTAAAAACTATTTTAGTAATTAGTGTTTAGGAGGCATTATAAAAAATTACAGAATTAAATATTTTATAATCGCGCAAAGATTATAATGCCACTAAATATTACACATATAACATAGAACGTTCTTTTTTGTGGCAGAATATTCTGTTTTTTAATTTTGACGGATATATTTAATTGTTTTTTCTTTTAGAAGCTCTGGAGTTCACGGTAGACGATGTCTTCCTAACTTTGTTGCGTCACGAATCTAAAGAGATCATTGCAAAGACTGCTAAGGCAATTGCTGAGATTGCCAAAAGCGAAAGAGGAAGAGAGAAATGCACTAGTACAGACTTGGTAACTGCGTTAATAGATCTCTTAAAGGATGATCACATTGACGTATTGACGCAGACTTCCAGGGCTTTAGGAAATATTTGTTACGAAAATGGTAGGGAGCTTTAATTCCTAATGCCCCAACTTTTGTACATGTATACAATAATTTCCTTTCGATTAATGATAAAATAGGAAATTTTTATAAACTCCAATTGTCAAATTGATGCTTTTAATACTGAATATAATGCTTATTAATTAAGAGAAATATAATTTCCAAATCAATTAGCTAGAGTTGGAAAGTTACAATTTTCATGTAATATATAAAATATTTATGCATATTATACATGTACTTATATTGTTACTAACCGATAAAAGTGAATACTTGTTTTATAAACTATGTTGAAAGGTTTTGTTTGAACTGTTTTTATAAATAATGTACAGTGGCAGACGAAAGAAGGTTTACATCCTTTAATATCGCATAATTGTTTTGGAATTAGTCCAAGCGACTTGAGTTTTTTTGAGAAGCTAGAAGAATTAGTTTGCTAAGTGACATGTTTCGTCGTTTTGAAAAAATTGCAATTGGTTGGAATAGCATAAAAAATAGTAAAGGTCGTTTTTTAAACTTTTTTCTGAGGCTGTAATGAAAATTCAAAAATCCCGTTTGTAGATTTAAGAATGTTGTATACATGTTCAAAATTTCATCAAAATCGGTTAACGTTGCTCTGAGCTATAAATGCTAAAGATCACAGAATATGGTCGAAAGTCGCTGAATTCGAGAATTTGTGAATTTAAGAAAGTTGTATACATGTTCAAAATTTTATCAAAATCGCTTAACGTTGATCTGAGCTATTAACTCTTAAGGATCGCAGAATAAGGTCGAAAATCGCTGATTTCGGGAATTTGTAGATTTAAGATAGTTCTATACACGTTCGAAAATACATGTTCAATATTTTATCAAAATCGGTTAACGTTGCTCTGAGCTATAAACTCTTAAAGATCGCAGAATAAGGTCGAAAATCGCTGATTTCGGGAATTTGTAGATTTAAGATAGTTCTATACACGTTCGAAAACACATGTTCAATATTTTATCAAAATCGGTTAACGTTGCTCTGAGCTATAAACTCTTAAAGAACGCAGAATAAGGTCGAAAATCGCGAAATTCCCGACATCAGCGATTTTTGACTTTATTCTGCGATCTTTATGCATTTATAGTTCAGAGCAACGTTAACCGATTTTGATGAATTTTTGAACATGTATACAACTTTCTTAAATCTACAAACGGGATTTTTGAATTTTCATTACTTTAATTGCAATTGTTCTCAAAACGACGAAATACGTCACTTAGCAAACTAATCCTTCTAGCTTCTCGCAAAAAACTCAAGTTGTTTGGACCAATTCTAAAAAAGTTATGTGATTTTAAAATATGTAAACTTTTTTTCATCAGCTACTGTATGTACGGTGTTCGATATTCAAGGACAATAAAAATGGTGTCGCAAGATTTTAATATGACTTAAAAAGTTTCGTAAAGCGTTCTAAAGTACGATAAATTCTAATAACGATATTGATAACAAAACTCAATGAAAGAAGTGCATATTTAAACTAACATAAGTTTATTACAATGTGATATGGATACAAAATTCCATTGCATTAATAAATTTTAAAACATTACAGAAAATGGTAAGAAATTCGTTGAAAATCAAAATGGATTGACGTCGATCCTGGCAGTATTGAAGAAAAGTGTTGCACTGGAAAATGTAGAAGGAGCACCATTCCTTCGTAATGTTGCAGCAGGATTTCTACTGAATTTCCTTATTGACCGATCCTCTCTTCATACAGAGGTACAGTGTTTTCTGATTTGATTATATAATCTTAGTGTATCCTAGGTAAATATTACTAATGTTTAAGTTATTACTGACATGCTAGTATCTTGTCAACATATTTGCATTGTATGCAAAATGGATAGCCACAGATTAATATATTAATTGTAAATAATGTAATTTCTTAAAATAACATACTAGTGCATTAGTGACGATTAATTGTAGGAAAACTTTCTCAGGCATTGAAACGAGACATTGTACCCATTATCTGTAGTATTTTGGAGATCGATGGAACTACAGGTGGAGAGGCTGCAATGCACGCTCTTCTGATACTAGGAATATTGGATGATGCTAACATAGTGTTCCTAGATGAAAGACTTACAAAAATCTTTGTAGACATCCTGGCCAGCGACACATCATTGGAGATTTCTGAAATGTGTTTAGAACTTCTTTACGGTCAAGCAGAAGATGGTAACTAAATAATTACAAGATATAGTTGTGAATTTTTTAAATTTCTCAACTTTGTGTAATAATACAATGAACTTTATGAATTTATTAGCGTCCCGGGTCTCGGCCTCGCCCGAGATATTAGCGCGACTGATTCATGTTTATTAGAATTAATATTTTTTAAGGAAATTAAGTATTTCGAAAAAAACTTAAATTCTTCATGATATTTCGGAAAAGATAGCATTCTCTCAAAATTTGGGAGATTTATTTTCCCTCCAGCGCAACACATACCAGGTGCATCTTCGTTTCATGTTAATAACGCGTTTTCTATACATGCTACACAGCCTATGCCCGTCGTAGAGTATCCAGGAATAACGTGTTAAAATTTTAGGAAGATCTGTTCAATAGATCTTGAGTTTTGCCCGGACATAAAAATCGGTTCTCTCTTTATGTAATAGTATATGTAAATATTCGGAACATAATTTATAATGATTTTATATATTTTTAATATAAAATGTAGCTATGCTACTAGGAACAAAATAATGTATTTTATCGAAGTTTCATAAAATTCATAGAGAAGTAAATTGGTTAACAAGAGATAGTTGTGCAGTGGATTACATTATTTCATTCTACTTCCCTTGATGAATATATAAATGTGTACTTGAATTTTAGAAAATGTAAAACTGTTGCTTGCGAAAGGAGGTGCATGCGAGTTGCTGTTAAAGCTTCTGGAGAAGCACAGTCCATACTGCACAGATGAAGAGACCAGGTCTGGGTTAAAAATTGCTTGTAACCTGATCGTTTGTATAATCACTGGAGGTATGTTAATAAAACAACATTTGTTAATAATAGAAAATACTATTGAAACGTACAAGCACTTATTTCCCCCTCGCCATTTCTATAAATAGAGAATTTAAACCATTCTATTTAGTCTTGTGATAAGTAAAGTGATAATTTCAAACGCGCAATAATGACCAATAATTATTGATAAAGGTTCTGGTAAATGCTTTGCGAAATGGTTGTAACATTTCTAAATTAAAACTCATACACTTACTCAAATGGTCGTTACGTAATGTTCAATGTGAATTATCTTATTTTAAATATTATATAAATGATGTATTACTTTCAGACAAGAGTATGAACAGCCTGTATAATAACAGTAACGGTGTTGTGTATAAGAAATTAGTTGAATGGCTCGAAAGCGAAGACAAAGATTTGCAAATCACAGCGGTACTGGCAATGGGTAATTTTGCGCGCAGCGATGCCCACTGCAAGCTAATGGTCACGCAAGGTGTTCACTGTAATCTTCTTAGACTGCTCCGAAACAATAGTACAGATACTGCTGACATAAGGTTTCAACATGCTTTACTGAGCGCTTTGAGGAACCTTGTTATTCCTGCAGATAATAAGTCTGTAATATTGAAGGATGGGCTAATAGACGTTTTGTATTCAATGTTAGATATTCCATCGTATTCCGTGATCTTTAAATTGCTAGGCACTTTAAGGATCGTTATCGATGGTCAATGTAAGATCGCATTTCACGAGTATTTATAACCATTAATTTCTTGCAAATATTTCTTTAAATATATCTTTTACAGGCGAAGCTGCAATACAGCTAGGAAGGAAAGCGGATTTAATAAAGAAAACTGTAGAGTGGTGTAATGTTGAGGATCATTCTGGTGTTCAAGGAGAAGCGAATCGTTTGATCGCTTGGCTGATTACTAATAACAGGTCACTATATTTTTCTAATTTATTATATTTAAATTTATATTCTCTATTAACTTGGTGCACAACTTTTGCTTAGTTTCACTATTTAGTTCCGCTTTCCTAAATTAAAGGATTTCATTTCGTTCGTTTTCTTAATATTCTTAAGAGGGTACATGGGTATTTCGAATCCAAAAAATTCAATTTTTTTTCTTCGAATGTTTAGCCACAAGTGTTAGAAGTATTTTAAAAAAAATTTCATTGAAAAATTCGAAAAATTGTGAGAGTTACAGCGTAAAGAGTAGGCGGGCTTTAAAGCCGTTCCTCTCAAAACTGTGTTTCACAAGACGGTGAACATCGTAACTCGAGAAAGGATCGATATTTTTTGTTGAAATTTTAACTGAACTTACAAAACATTTTTCTCCATAATGTGGAACTCGCTCACTAAGATCGCATAACTTTAACAACATTTATCACAGAATTACTTCTGTAACATCCTTCAAAGTCGATATCTATTGCATAGCTCGAGTTCCACATTGTAGATTTTGAGATAAAGTATACTCATATACAGCGATTTTGCTTTTAGATGAGTCGGTCAATCGGAATCGTGTACACCACATGTAGGCATGCATTACGCAAGCACTCACTTTGATGTCTTGTACATTAATTAATTTTTAATTTTCTGTAAACATTCCTTTTTGATAATACGTCTTATATCCCTAAGAAAGAATTGTTAAAAGAGCAAATGGTTTAAGTCAGGTGTGCACAAGGGAGCTGTTTTAGCGCCTAGTTGCGAGCAACCCGTTTGTCTCGTTGCTAAGGTTAGAATCGGTGAGGAGAACTGCAATAGTGTACGAGCGTGCTCGTAGGCTCGTAGCGTCAGTATACAGGGTCATCGTTTAATCCTGCAACCTGCGCGCGCGCGAAATTGTAAAATAGCAACCCCGCCTCACGGACGCATTCCAACACAACCATGCACCGTCCCGGCGTTCGGAGAGTTGCTAGCGACCGCTGGCCAGCAGTGAGGCCCGAGCTTCGAGAATTTTGGGCTGGTCTCTTTCAAATTAACGTTGCAAAGAACTATTCAGAATTTCCCGGTCCGGGTTGAAAAATTTGGGACCTTTTTCGTATAACTTTTGAACTATAAGAGACATCGGAATGCAATTTGCGACGAAAAATGAGGAAAAATTATTCCCTCTTAATGATGGATAATTTAATATATTTTACGTTTACTTAATTTTTCTTATATTAATTTTTTAACCATAATTGTTTAAAAAGCTTTTGCAAACTGTTTATTTGATAATGTGTTTAACGTTGTTTTTAAAATTCGTGTTGTTGATAAACAATAGGCTAGTTGTTTCTGTATCATTACTTTCATTCTGGTTTTCTTTTTTATGATTTTATCCTTAACGCGGTGCATACCTAGATCAGGTGTAAGGGGTAACTAATGCGGACATTGATTGTAGCGGTTTTGAATTTTTTTCTAGAATTTTTGTGTTTGAACG
Source organism: Andrena flavipes (assembly GCA_963971345.1). NCBI lineage: Eukaryota > Metazoa > Arthropoda > Insecta > Hymenoptera > Andrenidae > Andrena > Andrena flavipes. Next base: position 47,181,727 of record OZ020479.1, on the reverse strand, counting down.
TTTTAGTTACTCAACGCCACGCCTATACCGGCTTCCGTTAATGTCATTTTTTGGAATCATGTGCCATTATTGTGGTTTTTACAAGCAGGTGATGAAAAATCTCTCCATACAAGGGTATAGCGCCGCAGTCAATCCTGTCGTAGCTAAAATTTTTGATATTAAGACGGGTAAGAGATCAGTTGACATTATTTTCAAACCTCATTACAGTAATCTGGGGTGCGAGTGGTATACTGATCATAAAAGCGGAGCGCGCGGCTCGACTACCTAGGCTGTGAAATTCCCAATACCTAGCTTTTTGCGACGCTAAAATTTTCGAAGCTCGGGCATCACTCTTGTGTAGCGGTCGCTGGCAGCTCTCCGCTGGGCCGGTGCATGGTTGTTGGAATGCGTCCGTGAGGCGGTGTTGCCATTTTACAAGTTCGCGCGCGCGCAGGTTGCAGGATTAAACGATGACCCTGTATATGGCTGGGTTCAAGTCATACCAAATGTATGTACACTACTGCAGTTCTCCTCACCGAATCTAACCTTAGCAACGGGACAAACGGGTTGCTCGCAGCTAGGCGCTAAAACAGCTCCCTTGTGCACCCCTGGTTTAAGTTATTACTCGCTCTACAATCTAGCCGAGAAGCAACCGTTTTTAGCTGTCTAATATCCATGTACCCCCTTAAATAGAAAAGTTTAAGTATTTTCAATACCGTTGGGTATGATGGAATCATTTGACCAGAATATTAAAAACACAATTGCCAAGTAAAACGACATATCACTCTTCTTTCGCATAGCATTTGTCCTTGCAATTTTTTATACAACTATAATCTTTTTACAATATACGTTTTATATATTTTCATTTCTTTTTCTTTTAACTAGGAATAAGGAAATCGCACTTTTGATGATACAACACGGAGCAGTGGCACACTTAGTGAAAATGTTAATTTCGCAACATATTCGAATGCAGAACGAAGCCTTAATTAGCTTAATAATATTAACCACCACCTGTTTATATGAATGTGAAAAACCTCTCGTTGAGGCTGACATTGGAGAAAAACTGTGTAGATTTTTTGATGCTGCAAACAGTCCAGAAGCACCAATTCTGCACAATGTTTTATCTCTATTGGATACCATTACTGAGACAGGTATTTTAAATTATATTTCTTTTGCAGTTCATGTTTGAAAATTATTCTTATTTTATGTTGTATAACAATGATATTGTAAGACGTAGATATGCAATAATCACTCGCTATAGACTCGCAGCTCTGGGCTGGCGGCGAACGGTTAACGAATAGCGTTGACGATTTCGAAGATTTCGGGAGCGAGCGAGAGGAGAGGAAAGAGTCGACGCGACGCGACGCGACCCACACTATCGTCTGCTATGAAAGAGAGAAAGTATGATAATCCGTCCCGCTCTGTCTGTTCGAACTCGACCCACGTGCGAGCCTACTCCAATATATAGCGCTCATTCAATAGCGGCTCGCATCGCATCATATTTTGTCTCTTTCAAGGTGCAATTTCATGCTGACGCTCGACGCTCGTTTTGAGCGTCAAAACCAATCACGTGAGAGGTCCACGGGAATTTCAGCGTCGACGCTCAGTTTGAGTGTCAAAACCAATCACGTGACCGACGCTCAACCAACGAACGAGTGAGTCAGAGCAAGTCAGAGTGAACGAGCGTCTAGCGGGAAAGCTAAACCGAGTTTAGATGTATAATACTTGATGAGATATTGGAAGTTTTCCCACGCTATATCTTGAAATGCGTAGGTGATTATTTGAATTGAGATCGTAGCGTAGCTGATTGGGAGGTGGTTGCCTTCTCCGATATATAGTTTATATTTTATTTCATTATATAAATATCCCATTGAAATCAATGTAGCTCAAGATTCATCCGTTGTATACTATCAAAACCTTTTCTACTACAATTTTATTCACCTTTTCTTTTTCAATCTTTCTATACCAGTGCCGCCGATCCTTTTTGAGAAGTAGGTCAAATTTTAATCATTATTTTTTTAATACTAGCCCGTGGGTCACTAAGTCAGTGGCGTCACTTGGAAAGGGGGGGGGGGGGGGGGTAAAAAGGGTTCCAATAATTTGGAAACACCAAAACTTTGTTAACAGAAAAATTTGTTATACTTTAATTTTTCGATTGTCTGTTCTCTCTTTTATGAGATGAAAAATAAGTTTATAAAAATCAACGCGTAGATCATTTAAAAAGTCTCCGTGGGTCATAGGTTTGCCACCACTGTTCTATATTTTTCTTAAAGCTAGAGAATATAACAAGGAATTAACGAATTAATGATGCTTCATTAGTAATATACTAAGGCATGTTGATACACTAATAATAATTTACTAATTTGCCACTATTTCACGCAAAAGCTGTTACAAATTTATGTTTAAATTTCAGATGTATTGAGAGAACATCTGGGAAAAACTAACATAAAGACATTATCTCAAAATATGATCAAAGTCAAAGAGGATTCAACTCTTCGGGAGAAATTAGAAAAAATTTTTAACCGAATTAATTCGGTAACGGACAAACCTGAAAATTAAATGTGTATAATGTTCTGTAAGGTATGGGCATCTAGAATATAAAATTCTTTTCTGATTAAGAATGATTCTTTATATTCGAATATGAACAATTTTGTATTAATAATGTACTATTGACCACTGTTACATGGTTGCATTATGAATGTACAATTTATAGCCATCTCTGTTAAATCTCAATATAGTTTTTATATGGAATGATGATAAAACCACCTCTCCTCTAAGATTTTATAATTCGCCATTATTTTAACATATCCCGTTATTTGTTACGAATTCTTCCTATTTTCGTGTTAATGACATCTTTACTGAGATATAAATGTACAATCATTTTGCATGAGAAGCAATATTTTTGTATGTCCGATGTACACGATTATAAATAGCAACAAACCTTGTAGAAAAGTCTAAGATATTTAAATTCATATTTTCTACAATGTCTTATAATTTAATCCGGAATGCTTGGAACCAGCATTTTGGTATTTTTTTAATAAAAGGCCTTATGTAGTCATTCTAAATATTTAGTTAAGCACTTGAGTATTTAATTAATCGAAGTGAATATAATTGATTTGTACATTTACAGATTAAGTGAATTGTTTTCTAAAGTATTGTAACTGCGACTTAAATGTGACCAATCAGTTGACTAACTATGAAAAAAAATGTTACTACATCTGTGAATTGCAAAATGTACATAGTTTTAGGAAAATGACCAAACTGTATCGTTTACAAGACCAACTGTGAGATTAATATTAAAATAAACCTATAGATAGTAACTTCTGATAATTGAACAATTTCTATGTCTTATTATTTTCGACGTACATATATAATTATTTTACACATGCATAGAATTATCAATGCATTATCCCTTGCAATTTTGATTACTGTTCGAAAGTTACCTACTAGGGAAAATCCCGAATCCGGAAATTCAAAAAATTCTGAAACATTGTAAATACATATGTAGGGGATTTCCTCCTGATTATAATGCAATTTTTGTTTGCTACCAAAATTCACTCGAAAGGGGTGAAATTAACCCTTAAAAATTCGGCTACTTTTCGATTTTGCGTTATACCTCGCGAACTGTAAGAGATGGAAAAAAGTTTTTAGACAAAAGTTACTTCTTTTAATTAGATCTATTATTTGGTAAAAAAACTTATTTTACAGTTCACGAGTTATATAAGAAAATCGGAAAATAATCGGATTTCCAGGGGTCAATTACACCTCCTTAGAGTGAATTTGAGCAGCAAACAAAAATTGCGTTGTAATCAGGAGGAAATTCCCTACATATTCACAAAGTTTCAGAATTTTTTGAATTTCCAGATTCGGGATGTTCCCTTGCTAGTGGTATTACACAAAATGCAAACAAATTGCTATTGTTATATCTTAATATCTTAAAACAGTTCGATTGCTTTTCGTTGCAAATATTCCCACGTAACATTCTATATTATTTAAAAAATTGGGTATAAAATTCAATTTCAAAACTTGCTCAGTACCAGACAGTATACGACGTCTTCCAGACGTCCATTTTAGGTCTGTTTTACGTCTGGACGTCTGAATGTCCTGATTCGTGACAAAGATGTCTTTAAGATGTCATACGGACGTGACAAAGATGTCTTTAAGATGTCATACAGACGTGGTAAAGACGTCTTTAAGATGTCTCCAAGACATCCACCAGACGTCTTTAACACGACCATAAGACATCTTAAAGATGTCTGTCAAAAGACCTCTTAAAGACGTCCGTAAAAGCCAACTTAAGGACGTCCGAAAAAAGCAATCTTAAAGCAGGACCGGCGCAAGGATTTGCAAATTATTGCACCATTTGCATGGAATATTAAACATACAGCAACGCAATTATTGTACATTTGTTTCGTCAATTTTTCTTTCATACAATTATATGACAGTGTGTGAAATGAGTCTATACTCGAGCTCATTTAAGAAGGAACTGAATTCGCGCATGTAGAATGCGCTCATTGGCTCCGAGGGAGCGTTTGTTTGTGGTGTAGCCAATAGTAACTTGTTTCATCGCCAACATGTGCAGAACCGATCTAAACTCGTCAGTCGGCAAGTTCCTTCTTAAATGAGCTCGAGTATAGAGGTCGAATGATGATATATTAGGCTAGGTTGTACAGCAGCATTTATGCTGAACCTCGCCTATTCACAATTATTGTTATATCGTAATTGTCATGGTCCAATAAAGACATTTAATAATAATATTCTGTAGAATATTTCGCTGTAATGCGCGTTTTATATAAACAGTTAATACTATAAATATACATAGAATTTGAAACTCTATAATGAAGCATGTTGGGTAGGTGCGAAGAACGGTTGCTTCGTAAACGGAAAGTCCTGTGTTCGATTCCTCTCGTCGCCGTCAATTTTTTTTCCGAACCTGGACCTGATAAAGACGTGTTAAAGACAGGTCTGAGAAAAGATATCTTAAAGACGTCTGTAAGACGTCTTAAAAGCATCTTTAAGACGTCTTGATTCGTGACATAAGACGTGAAAACGACGTTCACGGACGTCTCAAAGACGTCTAGAACGTCTGACTCCAGACTTCTTTAAGATGTCTTTAAGATGTCTGTGTGCTGTGTGGGTACTCCCAGATAGCACAACGTCCGGCAAAGTCCCTGGGACGTCTACAGACCGCCCCAGAAACGTCTTGTTACTGATCAGGACATTCAGACCGTCTTTACGTCCTGATCAGTAACAAGACGTTCCTGGGACGTTCCTGGGACGGTCTGTAGATGTGCTGTGTGGGTACAACAAAATTACTAAACTGTACAAGTTTAATCTCTACTAGACAATAATTGCATTTGTATGTTTACAATATAATAAAGAAAATGAAATCGAAAATGATTATTCTAACAAAAATATTTTAACACCTTGCATGAATTTTAAAAACTTAAAAAAAAAAACAGAATAAAAATAATTCGCGATTTTTTTGTTTCTTTAATATAACTTTAAATATAAGAATTGTTCAGTTCTATTATTTCACTGTCGAATGAAAAATAAAGTTATGTTAAAAAAACGAGAAAACTTTAAGGGTTGATTTTACCCCTTCAGAGTGAATTCCCATAGAAGAAGAATTGCTTCCTGCATGCTCCAATATGCTCTAAATACATTCACACGGATGCCCCATTGCAATCAGAATTTTCGGGTTGTGAACATTTCCTTGTCAGTTTCTCAAGCGCAGAGGTGCTGCGATTTTGGAAAGTAGGTATGAATAAACAGTGCTCGTTCATCTGGTTCAATGATTTGAAGCGCGTGTTTCGCGATGAGGCCACGAAGCGAAAATGGCGCCTCGATCAACTGGGCTGCCACGTAATGTTGTGTGTCGCGTCGACGAGGTACGTCTCTTCGACAATTAACGGCGAATTACACCGTAAAAAGTGCAATGCACGTCTCCTGGTGCAGCGAGGTCTAAACTTTTGTTTATTTTTGCTGCGATAACCTCGTCCAAAAGGTAAGCAGGTGTGTCCCCGAACTCGGAGCCGCCGAAAACTTCGGGCTCCGTGGTACTTCAACATCGACATGACATTTTAACCTTTCCATCTCCCTCTTCGTCTTAATCTATCAAAATTCCCTTTAACTATACTGTTCTCTCTCTTCCAACCATATACCCTTAGTCGCGAAACTCGTCACTTCCATTTTCACTCGAATCCCAGCCCGACGAGTGATTGTGCATTTACTTGTTACGCGGCTGTTTCACTTTATTGGCATATTTCCTTTTGCTTTATTTACTGGTTTATTATTCCGCATTGAATTTCTGATGCAAGTCTTGCCTTATTACTCCCTTCTGCTGAATTTATCGTTCTGTTGTGGTAGCGATCTTGTCAGTCTCGTCCCACTCTCGTTATTTATTCGGAAATTAATGCGAGCACTTTTTTGACATCCTTGTTTCACGCAAGTCTGTAATATGTTTTGAAGTGTCATTCCATCTGATTTGGATTAAAATTCAGATATAAGTTTATAAGATAATGTATCCTTTAATTATGCCATCATTAAATTTCACATCATTGCTTGCTGATTATTTAAATTTTGCTTATTGGCAGCCTCTTTGTTATCTTCATGACAGCCAATTTATACGTGTTTATTTCGTGCATTCTTATCTGAATATAAGTTTGTCCTTGAAATATCATCAAACAGAAATTACTGAATCTGGTTTTCTTAATATTTTATTTGTTTCGTTAGAATTGTTTACTGGAAAGTTATAAACCGACACCGGTGAGTTTAACTTGCAGTTGGATTTAGTTTCTTCTTTTTTCTTATTGTGTTTTAGTTGTACATCCAGTGTTGATTTTGCTTTTAGCAAATGTAATGTTTGATCAATGTATTTTATGGATATTAATAGCGAGCAAATAATATCAATGAAAACTGAAGCTTTTAACCGTGGTCACATGAAGAAATAATTTAAATATAATCATATTTTTATTTAATTTAGTAAAAAAAAATTTTACTAAGAAAGGAGATGAAGTTTTCTGCTTTGAAACAGGAAACCCTAGATCTTTTTCTTCGATGTAAATTAAAAATCATTGTAACAGAGAATGAGAAGTATAGAAAACTCTTTTACCGTTAGCCATGATTCGTAGACATTGGGAACTATTGACCAAGTCACGTGATTGTAGAAGAAAGTTAAATATTGAGTCTGCTGTATTTTTTTTGTGTGCGCTATATGACGCTTGTATGCAAATGATTTAAAGTCTGATTAAGTCGCATGGCATCAGATACATTTCCTCAGGACGTCTAGCAAACAGGTTTTTAAGCCAGTTATTTCTGTGAAATTGACTGAACTAGTCAGAAGAATATTGTACTAATAGGTTTTTTAATGGAAATTAGATATTATATGAATTGTATCTACTAATTAAACAAAATTATACTTTTGGTACATCCGTAGTAGATTTTTATTTAGTTTAGGAGTTGTATATAAAAAATGTTAGAATTAGGCAAAATATCGAAGCTAGTAAGGATGAAAGGATTTCTTAAATTCAGGGATAATTTCTTAAATTAAAGGATAATTAAATTCTTTCCTCCTGTATGATTTCTGTAAGATGCTACTATTTTTAAGGTAGGCTCTCGCTACGCTTCGCCTCACGTCGGCTCATTTTATTCTTCCTATGCTTTTCTTATATATTTTGACAATTTCACTCGCACTGCGCCTCACCTCGTGACTCCGAGCTGTGGATTCTTCTTTGAGAATATTCTGAGGAAGAGAGGCGATGCGTAGTGTGGAGGGACGAAGGGGTTCTCCGAGCAACTGACTCGGGTAACTTCAGGTACAGAAAAATGGAGGCGTCGCGAGCCTAGATGTCGGTGCGAAAAGAAGTTGCGCCGAGGCGAAGCATAGTGGGAGCCTACCTTTAATCTTCCCTGGAGCGACAGTACTATCTCATTTTATATTTGCTCTTTTTTAGCAACGTTTGGAAATCATTGATATGTCTCAGCCAACTGAATATCAATACCAATCGTACGGTAATGGGGGTAGCTTGAAAAGTGGGCCCCCTCAGATGGTAAATGGGCAGGCAAGCGCGGCACGTCATAATGGCATGCAACCAACAAATTATAATTTTACTGGTAAATATATATTTAAATAAAAGAATGCATTATTAATTAGTCTTTGGTACATTAATTTTAATACTGTTAATTTCACTTCTGTAGACAAATCGAATGATTGAACAAATATTTCTTTATATAATAATGAGTTGATAAAAATTTAGTTCCACGCATATATTCTGTAAATCAATTTATTATAGATATAAACTGTACTTTGAATGCATAGTGGTACTTTTATTATGTCTTTCTCGTAATCAATCTTCACGCGTCGCTAATTATTCGTAATGATTTACTGACTCGAGTAGTCACAGCGAACCATGATAATTATTGTCATTTGCGACACTGGACGAGCCACAGCAAAGTTATCACCTTCAATATATTATACATACGATATAAATGCAGTGTCTAGAATGTATGTGGCCAAATATCTGTGGTTGTAAGGAAAAACAACCCATGTCACAATTTAAAAAAAATTGAGTTTATGCATTAATTCAACTGTAGAATATTGGATGTATGATTTTATCAGGAAAAAATGCATGAAAACGAATTTTATACGTTGAAAAAATAGTCCACAAAATTTGGAGAATACGACATATCTTTTCTTTGTGATTGCTTTTTGTTTTCTATTTTTATTTATTCGCATATACTATAACGTATTTTGTGTAAAATAAAATGAGAAAAATTATATTTCATATTTTTATTTTACTAGAAATTTTTACCAGTAATACATAAATGTGTAACTTGTATTTTACAAAAAAACAACGCAAAGCACGGAAGAAAACGAAAGATGACAAAAAAGAAAATAAAAGAAGGAAAAGTGATCATTTCTTTTCTTTTCTTCTTAACGCCATTTTTAATTTTTTAGGTTCTATTCCTTCACTGGCGCTATGGTCTTCATCGGCCTCCAATAAATATAAATCCGGATGAGCGTTTCGTATATTCTTTGTTGTCGATAAGTTAATATAAAACTACTTAACTGCGACACGTTCAAGCAGAATAACACAAGTCCGGTGAACTTGTTAGTTTGTTTATTATTATTTACGTTAATTATACGAATATTGAATATTATGCAAAGTGAAGGAAATATACGTTTATATCGTAGGAAGAAAATAAGGAAACATTGCTAATAAGAACTGGTGTTTAGAACATTCAACGACAATATCTCGAAAGTGAAAACATGTGACATGGGTCATTTTTCCTTACAACCACAGATATATGCAGCACATTTTAAATGGTGTTTATATAGCATCCGCAGAGATATAGCGAGGTCATAAATGAAACACGCGAGCAACAGCGGTCTTTGATGACCCTACAGCTAGGGCTGTACGTGGTACAGTGCCGTCTTAACATTGACACGAAGAGGTAGCCCCAGAGCTCAGGGAGCCCCTGAAAAATTGGAAAATTAAAAAAAATAGGGTTGTAAAAATTAGAAAAGAATTGGAAATGAGCCCTCCAACTGTGACGGAAAGAAAATACCGAATACATACACCAAAATTTAGATTTTAAAACGAGGATTTTTCCTTTTCTCGTGGACTGCACTCCACGTTTAATCTTATTTATTTAATTGTTTTAATACATATTCACTTCTCGTGTTAGCGTGGTATTTTTGATTTTGTTTAATTTAGAATAATTTAGGGGGTCTTATATGGAGCTCGTCTCAGCTCGCCCCCGAGAACGATAAGACAGCACTGATGATCAATTCGCTCGTTCCGACTCTCGAAACATGTACACAGACAATGTTCTTCCACTTTTACGACTTCGCTGTATCTCTTGGGGCACTATAGGTGAAGAAGTGCCTGTCTTCTATTCTATAAATTTGGCTATATACTTTTTATAGCCAGCAAGCGTTACTACATTGGTGCGAATAACACTTTAAACTTGTACCATTTATTTCAAATTGTTATTCATAAACATATAGTGTAATAATACTATTTACTCCTGATATGTGTTGCTTCAGGTACATCATCGTCACAGTCATCGCGAGATCCATCTAGGGAAACGTCAAGAGATCCATCTCCAACCCCATACCTTTATAATCAGTACGGATCCCCTTTACACCCACCGCTGCCTCCAGTGAACGGTCAACAGAGCTCGATGAGCCCTGCGATGCCACCGCCAGTAAGGTTACCCCAAAATCAACAGTACCCGCCAATGTATAATGTTCAGAATCAGTTCCAAGTATCGGCGACAAAGGTTCAAGCTCCTCTAAGAGACGAAGTAATAAATTCACAAATGGATCCAGCGAAACCTGGACTCGATCAAAATTTGCCGCAGAATGCGTCGTTAGAGCCCACGCTGCAGAAACCTGATGGCAAGGATACTGCGCAAGGTGCGCAAACATTTGCGCAAGAGCAAAATGTCTTTCCAAATCCTATGCAACAGCCCAGGGGACATACTCTTTACCAACAGAACTTTGGAGGACAAAGAATATATGCCAAAAATGCACACGGTATGCAACACGCTGCTGCTGTACCAAATACAATGTCGTATGGGGGTGGTGTGAGCGGACAGATGCAAGCGAAGCCTCCAACCCCAGTTATAGGATTTCCTGGACAGAGAACGGTTCGATCCTTTCTAAATTTTGTCGTTTTCTTGCATTAATGATAATAATTCAATTTAATATAATTACTGCTGCCCTAATGTAGTATTTACATTCAGTTATCTCAGAAATATAACGACTATGCAAATTCAATAGAATTTCTAAAAGTGGACATTCTGTTCAGTGGCGAATTTAAGGGAAAAGGCCCAGGTGGCAAACATTCTGGGGGGCCCATTTTTTTCGGGAGAATGAGGAGGTAGTTTACTAAATACGAGTCAAGTATACTGGAAAGCACAGGAAAAATATAGCGTTTGTATAAAATCGTTATTTTTTTTTAAGCTAGGGCCCTAGGAAAATTGGCCTGCTGGGCGGGGTCCCATTTTTTTCGGGAAAATGAAGAGGTAGTGTACTAAAAATCGGCGAAATGTAGTAGTACAGAAAAAATATGGTGGTTGGATAAAACATAATTTTGGGTGGGGGCCTTGGGGGCCTTCTGGGTAGGGTCCCAGGCGGCAACTGCTCATCGGCCGTTCGTTAAATCCGCCATTGATTGTGTTGTTCAACAAAGGTTTCTGCTCTAGTCAAATTATTATTAGTGATTAGTATATTCCGTATTATTTTTCGGTTATCCAAAATTATATAATAATGAAGGAAAGGAATTGCGTTTTGCAAACAAGGAATATTACATTTTTAGATGTGACGTATTGTTTTAAATATTACTTTAAATACAATTTCAGAGTTACAATTTTTCATAAAATAACAGTTGCATGGCTTTAATGGCTATGTTAGATGGATTGAATAGAAACTCTAAGTGAAGGTGTTTTTCAAATTTGTAGGTGGCCTTGTTCTTTTATCTGTAGCAAGTTTTTAATGTACAGTCTGTTGCACAAGAGCGTGATCTTCGTGTCTCCGAAAGGAATCGTTAGGTTTAAAAAAAGTCTATATTGCCGAAAAGTACGTTTTATGAACTAATACGCATTACCTAGTATATGGTCCAGTCTCCGTTGTTGTCGGTAATCGCTTGGACACTGTTTAGGCATGATTTCAAATAACTTTTCTGCATACTCCGGAGATAAAGACCATATTTCTCGAATTTCTCGTGGTACCGTGAATATACGTTTTCCTTGAAGCTTGTGCTTTATGAAACCCCAAACGTTTTCGATTGGATTCGCATCAGACAATTGTGCAGGTCAGTGCAAACGTTACTATGCTCTTCTCTTCTTTCCACGTCGCGAAAAAACGACAATAAATACGGAGCTCTCATTTTAAAAATCGCCTGTTTTCTACGGAATTACAAACTAAAATGCCACACGTGTTAATCAGCGTAGTAGAAGATACTTTTCTCCACCGAATTCTCAATACGTTTAATACGCTCTGGTGGAACAGACGGTAGATTATGTTGATTTTAGCTATCCTTGTGTTGTTTGATTATTATACTTCATTTTATATGCTTTTAGTATTATTTACAGGAAGAACAGACAGGAAAGTATGATCAATATACTTGTGGAAGGTGCTAGATTTGATAACTTTTTGCGTCTGAATAGTTTCATAATAAGTACATTAGTCTCACGTTGCATAATGTATTCAGACTTGTTTTTGCAATATTTACCGATGGTATGCTTCATCGCCCGCTGGGAAACTTTGCTTAGACTTAAGTATGTAGGCGAAAAAAAAAATATGTATGGTCTCATTATAAAAGTCTGATTACATGGTATAATGACAATAATAATACTTCTGATTCAATGAGATGATTTTAATAGCTGGGAATAAATAACGCGTCATATTATTATATGCACGCTGCTTTCCTGTTTGGTCTTTCCACAGAAGCTGTGATGACTAAGAGTACAAAATGGGGGTCTCGTTTGTACGATTTTAACTTGGCCCATTTTTGTAGAGATGGGCAAAAGTTTTATTTAAATAAAATTTCTAATAACGAATAAAACTTAAAAAAATTATTTCCCATCCGTTCGTTAACTCGAGTTAGCTTTATTTAACACATGATGAATAATTTTTTAACTTTTATTCGTTATTGGAAATTTTATTTATATAAAAATTTTGCCCATGATATATTTTTGTTTAAAGATAATAATATTGATGTAAAAGAAGATACAAAACTTGTTTATGAATATGATCTTTGAATTATAGTTACAGTATTTTTCGTACATTAAAAAATATTAAATGTACATTCATGCTTGTTACAGCTTTTGTTAGAATAAATGCTTTTCCTTTTAGTATCCGAGTCAGCCACCAAATTCTACGAATATGCCACCAAATCCAACGAACATGCCACCAAGTTCAACGCATATGTCGCCAAGTTCGACGCATATGCCACCAAGTTCGATGCATATACCACCAAATCCGACGAACATGCCGCCAAATCCAATGAACATGCCACCAAATCCAATGAACATGCCACCAAATCCAATGACCATGCCACCAAGTCAAATGAGCGCGCCACCAAATTCGATAGGCATGCCACCGAATTCAATGAGCATGCCACCAAATTCAATGAATATGCCTCCAAATTCAATGACCATGCCTCCGAATTCAATGAACCTGCTTCCAAATTCAATGAGTATGCCTCCGAATCCAATGGGTATGCCACCAAATTCATTGGGTATGACACCAGATTCGATGAACAAGCGGTACCCAGAGTCGTATCCAGATCAAATGAATCAGTTGGACAATCAAATGAATATGATGTCTGTTACACAAGGTGGATACAACAAATTATGGGTAAGTACTTGGGAAAGTATTTTGAAACAGTGCTCCACTTGTTTGAAATGTTCATAATGATTACTAGTTGATGGTAATAAAACAATAAACCACGATGTAGTTTTATGTTTTGTTTACTGTTTAATGATTAAAGTACATGTTTATTTTATTTGTTTAGTTAATAGTGAACGCCATGTTCCTTTTTATTAGAAGATACGATTGTTTTTATATTAAATAATTGTGTCTCTTTGTCATTATTTGGTTGGTGTTTCACTTTTAGGGAATGGAGACCGTTGAGCTCTTGCAGTGTAGAAACATTTTACCTTCGGAGAAAGTAGAACCACCAAAGATCAAACTTCATCAAGAATTTCTAGAAAATGTTAATTGTAGCCCCGAGTAAGTATTTCTTCCTGTATTATAGAAATTAGAAGCAAAGTATTCGAAATTTATGTAAGATAACATGTTATGAAATTTTCTTCAGTATTTTCAATTATTTCGTGAATTCTTCCAGTATCTTTCGCTGCACACTTACGAAGATTCCAGAATCGAATTCTTTACTACAGAAATCCAGGTTGCCTCTAGGAGTTCTAATACATCCTTTCAAAGACTTAAACGTACGTAAATTATTTAGTTTCATTTCAATGCTTATCAGAGTGAACAAAAATATATCTTCATTTTAGCAGTGTTCATTAATTCAGAAAAGTAGGCTAGTTCAAGTAATAACAAATTTGAATTAACGCGATTCGTTATATAAATAAATTATTCTAAATGTAAATACTTTAAAATAATTCGCATAGAGGCAGACATGGAATATTGCTCATCGCCACATCCTTCCTCGTCTCTCTGTTTTGCTAAATATCAATTCATTATTCGTTGTATGAATCTAGAACACTTAATTTAGTGTTTCGTCTTTAATACTTTGATGGCTGTTTCCAATTATCACATATGCTGAGAAAAGATATTGTTCACAAATTGATATCTACTTAAGTGCGTCAAGTAATCAGACAATTTGTTTTACTTTTAGCATTTGCCAGTGATACAGTGCAGCACAATAGTTCGATGCCGCGCTTGTAGAACATACATCAATCCTTTTGTATATTTCAATGATTCGAAAAGGTGGAAATGCAATCTGTGTTACAGAGTAAACGAATGTAAGTATCGGTACATTAGATTTTGTTCGTCGAACATACACATTTTGCCATGCTTTAATCTTTTATTTAATCTGCTACTTTATTGGAACATATTAGTATGAGTCACATACGCATCGAAAGTAAGGCTTGGTTATCTTACATGTATTGCCGTTTGAGTAATGTTTAAAATTGAAATTATGTCATGCACCATTTTCTCGCTCCTATTATCTATCTTAAAAACACGAACCTACTGCTTACTTCCGATACTAAACCTTGTAAACTTCTAATTTTACATGAGATTTACGTTTACAGTACCGGAGGAATTTCAATTTGATCCAGTAACAAAATCTTATGGAGACCCATCAAGGCGACCGGAAGTTAGGACTAGTACAATTGAATTTATCGCGCCTAGTGAATACATGGTAAGAAATACTTATTTAAAAGTATTTATACCAATTAATACGAAACGTAATATAAATATTCAAATTATTCAAATATTTATTAACTGCTTATTACTAATCTAACATACAATGAAACATCTTATTGTAGCTTGTTAATAAATATAGTCGATAAAAATGTAAAGTCTTATTTAAAAATAATGTCTTTTATTCAAAATACAAGCAAAGTTTAAACATATTTAATATTTCTTTGTTAGCTACAGATATTATTAAATATTATACTTGATTCTTATTTACTCAATTCATATAGTAGATATTCTTTTCTAAAGGTTTGTTTCAACTGAAATAATAATTTGGGTACAGTTTGGATCGAGTAAATAAATAATTAGAATAACAAATGTGTTTAAGCTACGTCCACCACAGCCAGCTGTGTATCTGTTTGTTTTGGACGTATCGAGGCTGGCAGTTGAAAGCGGTTACCTGAGCATAGTGTGCAACGTAATTTCAGAGGAATTGTCAAGGCTGCCAGGCGACAGTAGAACACAAATTGGATTCTTGGCAGTAGATTCTGCTATACATTTCTTCTGCATACCTGACAATGTGTCACAGCCTCAGGAAATGATTATGCTCGATATAGATGGTAATACGCTTGTTTATTAACACCATCTTATAATTTATCTTCTGCTTATTCGGTTCAAGAACTTCTGATTTAACTGTAACAAATTTTTGTCCAGATGTCTTTCTTCCATGTCCGGAAAATCTAATAGTCAATTTGAAGGAGCGTGAGGAATTAGTGAGAGACTTATTGGCCCAATTGCCAACGAAATTTCAAGGAACTCATGACACGAATAGCGCTTTGGGCGCAGCATTGCAAGCTGCGTATAAGCTTATGGTAAGCTTCGTTAGAAAAATGTACTATATAGACATTTGAAGAAATCATTATATGCATACAGTAAATTACTAAAGCAGCGTAACAGTCCTAAATAAATACTATTTTAATGTGGTTAGGATATTTAAGGAGACAGAGATAATCTGGGGTATTATTTAGATTAAAAATAGGTACAAGTATTTGGAACAGTGTGTTTAGAATTGAATGAAACAATATTTGTTGAGATTATTCTTATAACAAAAGTAGGAATTCAAATAAATGAATGACAGTCTATTAGGTTGTTTGCTTAGGTATACCTTTCTGTAAAAAATGAAGAAGTGAAAGCGTCTAATTCGATTTCAGTTACCAACCGGTGGACGTGTGACCGTCTTCCAGACTTGTCTGCCAAATATGGGCCCGGGACTTTTGCAAGCCAGAGAAGATCCAAACACCAGGGCGAGCAAAGACGTGCCACACTTAAATCCAGTTACAGACTTTTACAAGAGATTGGCATTAGATTGCAGCGGACAGCAAATTGCGGTTGATTTATTCCTCTTAAATAGTCAATATTGTGATTTAGCCACTTTATGTACGTATTAATTTAAATTTCTCCCTTTATTTTTTGTCACTTTATGCAGGATTATTCAAAGTTTTTGTAGAAAATTTTTCCAAACATTACGTTGTAAATTATTTTTCAATGCGTCGAACATATCGGTCACTTTGATCTTTCGAATCATCGACAAACTTCCCAAGCCTTTTTCTGCATGTAAATATTCTTTAAGCTAAATTGTGAAAACGTTTAATTGGTTTTTATCAACATTTAAATACCAGAAATGGTTGAGTAGCTATACATATTTGAGTTTGACTTTCGCGTGAAACCTGTTCGATTTATTAACAAAGCAGAACAGAGTAATAAATACTTGGATCGTAGCAGTTTAGAACATAAGGGATGAAACAAATACACTGACAATTATATTAAATACAGAGAAGGAAATAATAGATAAACCTCTATTTTGCAGCTGGTATGTGCAAATTTTCTGGAGGATGTATATATCATCTTCCTCTATTCCGAGCTTCAAAATTACAAAATGCAGAGACACTTGATAAAATGCTAAGGCGTTATCTGACCCGAAAGATTGGTTTCGAGGCAGTGATGAGAATACGATGCACACGTGGTTTGAGCATTCATACTTTCCACGGAAACTTCTTCGTGAGATCGACCGATCTCCTCAGTTTACCTAACGTCAACCCCGACGCGGGCTTTGGAATGCAAATTTCCATAGAAGAGAATCTCTCGGATGTCCAGAATGTTTGTTTCCAGGCAGCTCTGCTTTACACGTCGAGTAAAGGTAGGCGTATGTTTCAGTGAAAATAATATTTCTAAATGAAATGACAGGATAGTATTATGTATTAATTCATGAAAATTTGAGATCGAGCAGAGTAAGGATGCGCTTATGTTAGAGTTGCGATAAACGATCTGAGCGGCGATGAGAGCGAACCGTAAAAATATGTTTTATAGTTTTATAGTGAAGCAGCGAGCAGAGCTGAAGTTACTAAATGACCAACGATACAAGCGTCGAGAATCAAATATTACTTTTTCTTCGCCTTTATCGCCGTTTTCGTCCTTGATGCATAACAGATTTTTGCCATGACAGATTTGTTTTAGATAAGTTATGAGGCGAAGTAGCCGTTAAATTAAATACAACACAATGTTGAGATTATTAATGCGTGAACTATTTCCGATGTACCATTTTACGGAACTTGAAGATAATAATAATTCTTCAGAATCACTCATGTTTATATGGTTCATCTTTGCGAAACTACAAACGTATGAAGCTGTACTATTATCACAGCTCTGTTATAAACAAACAAAAAATATTTTTGAGTAGCTTTTATCGTCGTGTGACCGACGCTCTTAGAGTTTTTATCGCAGCTCCAACATAAACATACCCTAAAGGTACACTCTCACTACATCTCGCCTCGCCTCGTCCCGCCTGGCCTCGCCTCTCCTCGGCGCAAGTTTTTCTCGCACTCGTATCTAGGCCCGCGTCGCCTCGGGTTTTCCGTACCTGAAGTTATCCGAGCTTGGCTCGGTTCATGCGTTTGGTCAGTTGCTCAAAAAACCTCTACCTTCCTATTTTGGCGGTCACCTCTCTCGCCTCTCTCCCTCAAAATATTCTCGAGGAAGAATCCGCGGCTGCAGTGTGAGTCAAATTGTCGAAATACATAAGAAAAGCATAGGAAGAATAAAATGCGCCGAGGCGAGGTGAGGCATAGTGAGAGCCTGCCTTAAACGTACTTTAAGTATAAACAAAGGAAGTTACTGCCATTATGACTTTAATTATTTTGCTATCTTATACATACTTAATTTGTTTAAACAACGTTAAAATTAAAGGTAGTATATTAATATTAAGAAATACGTTTCAGGTGAAAGAAGAATTAGGGTACACACATTGTGCCTACCAGTAGTATCTACATTGTCAGATGTCCTTCATTCAGCTGATCAACAGTGCATAGTGGGTCTACTTTCTAAAATGGGTAAGATTTTATATGAAAAAAAAAAAGAGTATTTATTGGTAAATAGTAGAATATTAATAAAAGCACAGTGAGAGACACAAATGCTGTAATTTTGTTCAAATTTGTTATTCTCTATTTCTAAACTTTCTGTAAAAATTCAGACGATGTATGCTATAATTCAGCGGTGACCAGCAATGGGGCCCCTCACACGCCTGCTTCCCCTTCCAATCTTTCTCTCGCACAGCGTGCCTTCCGTTGTCAAGGAGACCGCGTGACGCTACGAAGGCTGCGACGACGAGCTAGCCGGGCAAGCGTCTTCGTGGTTAGCGTCGCGCGGTATCCCTGACAACGCGCACAAGAGTGGGAGAACCCTGAGCTTACGCGTAAGCGACCTTGAACAGCGCTGCTATAATTAAATTTGTTATCATATTCTTCGACGTTGTAAAAAAATATTTCAAGCACTGCTTAAAAAGCACACAAGACTTTAAAATGTTCTTCATATCATTTAATTACGTATTTGACCACTTTCCTTGGCATTCTGATACCCCTTTTAATACTTTACACTATAATATATTTAGTTTCTTAACGTACTTTTTAAAATACAGCAATTTATATATTAAAATGGCTCGCCCCTGTGACTTAATATTGAAATTAAATAGCGAAAGTAACGATATTGTCTTTGCTACTTGTTTTCATTAATTGTTTTTATTATTTCCATTTGCACAGCTGTGGACAGGTCTCAACAGTCCTCTTTATCTGACGCAAGAGATGCTTTGATAAATGTGGCCATAGATGTGTTGTCAGCCTACAAATTAACTCAAACAGCGGCTGCTGGTGGACTTCTCGTACCGGGAAGCTTAAAATTACTGCCTCTTTACATTATTTCTTTATTCAAATGCGTAAGTATTATCTAAACTCTAACTGCCGCCATACTTATAATATTACATTACCCATTGCGAATATTGTGTTCTCGAAGGCTGCAACGGTGTTCCTTATTTTACTTTATCTGTTCATTAAATATTGATTATTTACGTTACTTTGTTACTATTGCTCGTAAGAAATGTATTAGTAATTGAGATTTTGTAATTGAAAAGTGAAATGCTTCTTTCAGCTTGCCTTCAGGTCGGGAACGAGTACAAGACTTGACGACAGAGTGTTTGCGATGTGCCAGTTGAAGACTCTGCCACTGTTTCAACTGATCCAAATGATTTACCCAGACTTATATCCTGTGCACGCGCTTGAAGATCGGAATTCCAAAGATATCGATGGAAAACTTTGTCCACAACCTCCTAGGCTGCATCTTTCTGCGGAGAAAATTCATTCAAAGGGTGCCTTCCTGATGGACGCTGGCGACCGAATATTTATTTTGATTGGCAAAAATATTCATCCCACGTTTTGTATTAACGTCCTCGGGGTCACTGCTTTCCCCTCGATACCAGAGGAATTTGTAAGTTCAATTTACTTAGTTTACTATCATTCCATCTTGAAATTTCCTATTTGTATTCCATAGTTTGAAGTGCAAACTAAAAATTCTAGTGTATATATCTGATTTACTTCTGGATGATGAATTATATTTTTGGTTGTACCACAAATTACAGAACCATTCGTATTCTGTAGAGCTTAGGAGAATGAAATAAATAGCAATGAAATAATATTTTTAAAATTTCTAAGTTATCTGGTACATCTGTAATGCTTTTAGTGTTGGATACTTTATTAAGCAAGGATAAAGAATTAAAGCTCATTGTCTTATGTGCGAAATATCATTCATGATGACAGTTATTTAACATAGGCCTAGGAATTAAGTGAACGCAGCGACCGATTTTCGGAGGCAGCGCGGTTCATATGGTACAGGCCTGCGGTCAAAGAGTAGGTATAATAAGAGGCGTCACTCCGGGCGGAACCTTTGAAGTCCTTGCTTGACCTTGGCATTTAAATTGGTTGTCTATTTCGAGCGGGATATTCAAATCGACTAAATGTACCTTACCACATTGGCTGATTATTGCCGAAGTTTACCGCGATCATTGCCGAAGCTTAGCGATCATTGTCGAAGCCCAGCGATCATTGCCGAATGGGCATTTAAATTGGTTGTCTTAGTGATTTCCCAAGATTATGTCTGTCCTTGTCGAGTGACGCCTCTTATTATGTCTCCTCTTTGCTCCTAGACCGCCGCGGGGGCCAAGACGCGCGGTGAGAGAAAGGAGGCGTTGCCTCCGAAAATCGGCCGCTGCGTTCACTTAATTCCCTGGCCTGATTTAACATAGAATTCAATAAAAAAAATATTTAAGCTTTAATTTGAACATTTTGCCGAATTTTAAAATGACATGTATGATATTACGGAAAGTAAAAAATAAATATTTTTAATTTCTAGTACGACTTGCCAGAGATTGAGTCAGCGGAAAGTGAAAAATTACGCAATTTTGTATTTAGTTTGCAAGAGGAGAAACCTTTTCCAGCTTCTGTACAAATTATGCGGTAAGTTATGTTTTCATTGTTCGTATTTAATTTTAATTTACAATACGCACAAGATAAATCATCAGGTAGAAGTGTTAAAGTAACAAGGAAAATTTATTGATATGATTTTTTATGCAGTATGCTCTTATTTCGACATTTTGTAACTTATTTTTAATGAATTATTTTATTGTATAATCAAGCAGCTAAATAATGGAATATTTTACGAATTTATTGATAGGTTTACATGATTTTTATGAATATAATTGAATCTTTATGTTGCAACAAGTCATTTATAATATATCTTTAAAAATTCCACAGAGTTATAGGTTATTATAAACCTGTTTAAAGTGCCAGGTTACTTATCACGTTAAACAAACATATTTAAACCTTTAGCGCCCGAGGTATCATACATCATACATTCCCTTTCTTTGCTGTTTCCCAGTTTGCAATTTCGCTGTTTGCACCAGATTAAGTAGTACATGTTTAGAGTAGTTTTATTCATTGAAGAAGGCTGGACCTTCCTGAACCCTGTATTTGTTAACCGACTACGGTCGGTATTACATATATTGGCCGGTGAATTCGGTTTCGCGAACAGCGATCGAGGAAAAATCAGCCACCACCATCTGACGACCCTGGATTTGTCAGTTGGAGTTGCGTAGCCCTCGCAAGGTATGGTGGGGAAACGGAAACCTTGAACCTAGCCGTTTGGCTGCTATTTATTCTTAGCGTAATAATTGTGAGCGTTACGAAGCTATGCGTAGACCAATACGAAATGAAGCTATCGAGAAATTATCAATGTTCTGCCCAATAAAGCTCCTGAATTTTTTCGGAAATAACGCACACCTATTCTGATGTGTGTATTTTTACGCTGACAGCTTGGTTTGGTCTACACGCCAGAAGCTTGGCACTATCCCCACCACTTCTGGCTCACTCTTGTTCTGCGAAGGCGAAAGCGAGATGGAACGAGAGTGAATCAGAAAGCGTTGAGAAAAGGGAAGAATACCCCTCACGAAACTCACCGGCCAATATATCTGATACCGACCTTAGTCGGCCATTAGTTGGTACATCTCGAATAAAAAGAAATCGAGATATTTTTCCTTCAACGGGATCTAGGTGCCGGCGTTAAAGAGTTAATCACAGGCATAAAGTAAAAACCATAAATTGAAATTATCACCTCGAGGTCAATCCAATTAGTATAGTTACAAATTCTTTTTACGTACCTACCAGTTAGTTAGAATTTTAATTTAAGCTATTGTGTCTATGTGGTATCTCGTAAAACTTGTTACTAAAATTGAGTTTGTAGAATAATGTGTATGCAAGTTTTCAGAACTATTTAAGAGTTCGTAATGACTAGTTCATAAACTTCTGAAATTGTTGTGGAAATTCGCAAAGATATTGTCGATTGGCTATACCATCAGTATCGTATTTGAATAATGATCAATTTAGTAGTAAAAATCAGTCTCGTACACAAACAATTAACAAAGGTTAATAGAATTAGGGTTTACTAGTTTATTTCCGGTTTAGTGTATGCATGCATAGAATTATGTACATGGTTTTGTTTCATGTCATACATTTTTAATGCAACAAGTACTTTCGAATCTTGAAAGTGTTAAGTACATGTATATCCATCTCACATTTACTGTAGAAAATAATAATCTAATCCCTTAAGGGGTTAGGTAACTCTAGCAATGCGGAAAACTAGGCAATTTGTAAGTGGCAGTAAAAAAAAAGTAAACAACCGATTAATACGAAACTTTGTACTTTATTTAAGTATAATAAGTATTAAAAAAAAACCGCTGCAATATTTAAAGTATGTTTATAACTAAGTTCGTACGACGCCATTTTCTGGAACACCTTTCTTTAACTGGTGTGCAGGATTGCTCGAAAAATTACAGTTATCCTTGCTTTTACATTTATTAAGCATTGACGATCCGTTTTTTTTTTTTTTAATTTTCTAATTGTTTTGCGAAACATAAGCAATAAATTGACTCATTTTTCGTCGAAATTCGAACCCTAAATTTGAAATACCCGCCATTTTGTTAAGTTTTACAAAGATTGAAATGTTTGATCGTCAATGCTTAATAAATGTAATAGCAAGGATAACTGTAAATTTTCAAAGCGATTGACTATCAAATAGAACTCAAGCAATCCTGCACACCATATTGGCATTAAAAAAGAAGGTGTTCCGGAAAATAGCGTCGTACGGACTTAGTTATAAACTTTTTTTAAATATTGCAGCGGTTTTTTTTTTAATACTTATTATACTTAAATAAAGTACAAAGTTTCGTATTAATCGGTTATTTACATTTTTTTTACTGCCACTTACAAATGGCTTGGATTTCCGCAGCGCTAGAGTTGGCTAACCCCTTAAATAAATAGAATCAAAGGATGAATTTATAATAGATCTATTCACTTCAATTTTATCACATGTTTACCCTTATACATTAGGAAGTATAACATTCAATACACATAGTGATTTTAATTTTTCAATAATAAAATTTTATTTTCAATCTTTAGGAAAAGATTCCATAAAATAAGGCTATTCCTCTTTCTGTAACTCTTTTTTTTTCTGTGCCATAATTGATTTCCTATATTTATTGCGTTCAGTACGAATAATCGAAGATCAAAGATTGAGGAGTAATATTAAATTTAATGATGTTTGTAGTACTCTCAGTACTTTTTCTTATTTCAATTTTAAAATAGACTGACGATAGAACGTGAAAAATCTTTTAATTGTTTTAACCCTTTCGCTGTGTTTTTCGACTATAGTCCAGGCATTAAAACAATATATTCTATGATTACTGTGATAAACATGTAAAATGCAAAAAAAGTTGAAAATTAAAAGCGTTTTTTATTGTAAAATTTACACTTTTCACGAATCGTCCGAAAATTTAAATACGCAGCGAAAGGGTTAAAAGGTGAATAGTGATGTGGGAAATTAACCCTTAAGCGTGGAGGCTTTCTGCCCAGAACAGTACCCAGCTGTGGGATGAATTGCATTGGTCGAAACCTTGACCGCTGCTGTTAAGGCGTTACTGGCATAGTAGACCTAAAGAGTGAAGAGTATTGTCACACCTCCACTCTCTTGAAGAGGTCCTCTTCACAGCAATATGTCTTTCCTAAGGCCTGCACAATATATATACTCGTTACGCTTCTCCGCTTCACGTTCCATGACGAGCGGTGCTCGTCATGCCGTCGTTGCGGACAGTTTTCCCATGACGAGCCCTGCTTGTCATATCACGGTGAAGGGTTAATATTTTTTCTAAATGATAAGTTTCATTATAATATATTTATTAATAGCTCGTCCGTGTATCTGTATGAGTAAATATACTTACTTGCAACATTGTTTCTCATTTCCAGGGATGACAGCCATTTCAGGACGTTGTTTATGGAGCGATTAGTTGAAGATCGATTTGAGTCGGCCTTGAGTTACTACGAATTTCTGCAACACCTCAAGACTCAAGTGAAATAATCATGATAAATAGCATTTGAGATTAAATGGAAGCAGGACATGAAACAATAACACGAGAAAACCATTGTTAATTACAGTGAAAGTGTTTAGCAATTGTGAACTGTGTTCAAAAATCTGAACCTCAGAAAATGATTGTGTAATCAATTGATTAGAACGGAACACTTAGGAATATAAAAACAATATATATATATATGTATACATATATATACTATTTTATATATATGTATGTATATGTATATATCTATATGGAATATGTACACATATGTGTATGTATATGACGTATATATACATACATGTATGCATATATGTACGTATACGTATGTAGGAATGAATGTTATTATTGTTTTAAGAAATGTTAAAGCATTTAAATATAATTCAATTGTAATTATTATTATTATTATTTTATTACTATTATAATAATTATTGTTACTCGTAGTTGCTATACCTTTTTTAACTTTTGGGTTGAAGAAATTCAAGTACAGTATTGTCTCCGTATATCAGGCCTGCACAGCGAGCCTTTTTCAGCGCCTAGCGGCAAGCAACCAGCTGTACGCCATTACTAAGGGTAGAATCGGTGAGGCGAACTGCAGTAGTGTAGGTGCGGGTTCGTAGCCGCGTAGCGTAAGTATATATGCTTGGGTTCTTTCTGGGGCCCCAGTGCAGAGCATGTCCCGCAATATAATTCGGTGGGGTCACTGGGGCCCCACAATGAACCCACCCATATATACTTACGCTACGCGCCTACGAGCCCGCACCTACACTGCTGCAGTTTGCCTCACCGATTCTACCCTTAGTAACGGCGTACGGCTGGTTGCTTGCCGCTAAGCGCTGAAAAAGGCTCGCTGTGCAGGCCTGCCGTATATGATCGGTTTTATGCACCCGATACGGGCTTGTCGCTATCCCCACCACTTTTGTCTCACTCTTGTCCGGCGAAGGCCAGAGCGAGATGGAACGCTTTGCGTGCGCGACGGGCACGAGCACTATGACTGCTCGACGCATGCGCGCGATCGTTCCATCTCGCTCCCCCTTTGGCCAGAAAGAATCGAGAAACGAACCCTCGGAATTAGGGCTCTGTACCCGATACGGGCTCACCGCCGGTCTCGACCAGCGAACAAATACGGAGACAATACTGTACCTCTTTCTATGGATTGAATTTTGTCGTTTTACAAAATTTTCAATCACTTAAGTTTACTATGATCTTGCTAATTTTTTTCTCGATTATTTATATACTTCTTATTATTTCAATTCGATTTTTATTCATTAAAGACAGAGGCGGATCCAGGAGCCTTGGACGGGGCGAAATGTGTAAAAGTACATTTTGTGAACCTTCTTTTACAAGATTTAAAACTTGCTTGCAATTTGTATTTTAATATTCTTATACATTATAAAAAATCGGAATAATTACAGTACTTGTGCTTGAGTAATCTGTTTTATACAGAGAACAGGATTGTGGAGTTGATCGACGTACATTTGTTTCGACACGAGACCGGGGTCGGCCCTTCTTCGCTCGATTTGTAATAGTAGCATTGTTTCTAGACATTTTCGGGCGATATGTATTCTCTAAACGTTCCTAAAACTTCCATGCATTAGCGAGCAGGACCGCTAGACATGCAAATCGCAATCAGCTGGGCAAACATATATTGTCAACACATGCCTAACAAATTTTTCAGAATGTAACATAATATTTTTATATTTCATTACTGTTGGGGGAGGAGTGATCGCCCCACTCTGGATCCGCCCCTGATTAAAGAGGAGTTCTGCATCAAGATCGAAGTATTTTACAAAACTATTTGGCGACGTTTCATTTTGAATTTATTATCGCACCAAAACTTGTATATTTTAAATGTAATATATTTTTCGACGGGATTAGTACAAAATTCCTACTTTTTTTTAGTTCCGAATAATTTTGTAAATAACTCAATGTTTTCCCGCATCTCGAACAGAAGTTTTATAATGAATTACGAATTAGACGTATCAACTACAGAATGTAAAGCAATATATATATATATACATACACACACACATACAGAGTATTTCATAAGACATGGTGTATCCAAGAAAGAAGATATTCCTATAGCCCAAAATAAGATGAGTCTTGATCTTTTCTTAACCCAAGTCTGTTGACCTTTCGGTGTAACAATGCTTCAATTTAAAAATAATCCACTTATGTATTCGTGATATACTTACATTACGATAACGATACTTTTCTTAACAATTTAAGAAGGAAGAAGAGCAACACATGTTACATACTCTTCATTTTTACGTTATAATAATCCACAGTTTTAGCCATAGTATCGCGGGAATGGCTGAAGCTAACACGGGATGATCGCGAACCCGAAAATTCAAAAAATTTTGAAACTTTGTGAATATGTAGGGGATTTCCTTCTGATTACAACGCAATTTTTGTTTGCTGCCCAAATTCACTCGAAGGGGGTGAAATAAACCCCCTGAAAATTCGATTATTTTTCGAGTTTGTGTTATACTTCGTGAACTGTAAGAGATAGATCTAATTAAAGGAAGTCACTTTTGGCTTGAAACATTTTTTTCTATCATTTGGAGAAAAAATTATTTTACAGTTCACCACAAAATCGAAAACTAACCGGATTTTCAGCAGTCAATTACACCCCTTAGCGTGAATTTGGGCAGCAAACAAAAATTGTGTTGTAATCAGAAAGAAATTCCCTACATATTCCCAAAGTTTCAGAGCTTCAAAGTTTCAAAGTTCCCTTGTAAGTAATTAATACATGGGAACTTATATATTTGAAATTATAAAGGGTTGTATAGAATGATCGCGATAACTTAGACATATTAATTATCGTCATGAAAATCTGTTGAATAATGATTAAAGAAAAATCTCAAATGCCATCTTATTTTTCATGCAAGAGTTTTATATTTTTTGAATATACCACCTTTTATGAAGCATTCTGTACATATGTTATGTACAGAATGTCCCAGGAAATATGGCGTGGAAGTGTAATTGTTCGATAATAATCTTGTGAGAAAAACTACTTACTGATAAAATAGTTGTGTGATATATAATCCGTTATATCAAGATTGATATACATATATTCATATATTGGGCCTTCTAATCTTCCCTGCGGGAATTATGTGATATTTAGATATAAAAGGACACAATAGTCGATCACATCGATTACATTGTAGCTTCGATTTTCTTTATTTTTAAGTTTGCATTATAAACACCAGAATCCAAATTTCCTTGTGGAAGATAAGTGATAACTTTGTTAGTGATAAAGTCAAGTGATTTAAAAGATAGTGAGTAGTTTCTTTTATAAGATTACTCACAGAAAAATTGCACTTGCTTGTCATGTTTAGTGAGACCTGCTGTGTATATAAGTACGTACGTATGTATACATGTGTGTATCATGTACGTGTATATATCTACGTGTATAGGCTGATCTCGAATTAACAAAGCAAGGAAGACTAATATTTACAAAGGAAACATTCATTTTATGAATACGATTTGTAGAAATGTACAAACACGAAAATTTTACATGAATATATAGAGCACGCAGAGCATGTATTTAGATACAGATGCATAACATCTTGCAGAGTAATTTGGCCGTGCACATAAATACATAATTCTTTAATTGTGAATACGTGAAGTGTTCCTAATTGCTAGCTCCTATTTGCATTTTCATTTATCGCAATTCTTATTTGTGCTCCCCTTGAAAAATTACAGGTGTATAGGTACATACACAGGATGGATATATTATGGTATGAGTCAACCAACGGAATGAACTGAAATTTTGAGAGGTTGGGCGGGAGGGGAAGAGAACGGTAGACTTGTCGATTAGCGTGACCATCGCCAATTTTAATGACCTTGAAATATGTTGTAGGGACCATGATTCTGAACAACTTATTTCTATACATGTAACCGTCGGTCGGCCCAAGTTTCCGAGATATTTGCAATAATCGTTACTTAAAATTTCGGAGCGCGACAGAAGCATCGCATGACGTCGAGTCACATTTGTTTGTTTTCGACGAAAAAAGAAAACAAACAATTGAAATAGGTAACCGGCAGTTGGCTTTACTTTCTAAGATATACGCACAAAAGCTTGGTAAACTTTTTCTCATGGATTTGAAGAGAAATTTTTTATTAATCACCTTACCACGATCGCCTCTCTCCACAGTACTTTTGTTGACTTTTTCCAAGACAACACTTTCCACTTACCAACTTGTCTTGGGTATTAGTATTGGTTTCGGTTAGACAAGCGAGGGGGGCGCGTGCCCGCTAGCGGGCGCGTAAAACATGATGGCGAACCGATGTGAGCTTCGGGATGCTAAAAATAAGATTGCAAAAAATTACGTTTTAGAACCAGAGCGCCGCTGAACATAGACGGGATATCAAACAGGTGTTCTTGAAAGCACCCTCTTTCTAACGAGAAAATTATATTTAGTTAAACTCACATCTTTACGCTACCATGCTTTACGCGCCCGCGAGCGGGCGCGCCCCTCGCCACACTTATCTAGCCCAAACCAATACCAATACCCGGGACAAGTTGGAAAGTGGAATGCGTTGTGTCGGAGTAAGTGAACAGAAATACTGTACAGAGAGGCGATCGTAGTAAGGTGATTAAAAAAATTTCCTTCAAATCCATGAGGAAAAGTTTACCAAGGTTCTTTGCGCATATCTTAGGAAGTAAGGCCGACAGACGGTTAAATGTATAGGAAAAAGTTGTTCAGAATCATGCCCCCTACAACATATTTCAAGGTCATCGAAATCGGTGATGGTCATGCTAATCGACAAGTCTATCTAATACATTGAAATCTACCTATACAGACGTTACTAACACAATCATCTTCTTAGTTTCACAGTTGACGCTACAATGTACGATATTGACCTCATCGCGTTATGCTTGTAACTGCATCAGTTTTTATTCCCAATACTATAGTATAGTAATACTAGAGTATTCCCAAAGTCACATCGGTCGGTACCATGCGTTACGCGCCCGCAAGCGGCCCCCCCTCTATCTTTTTTTTTTTACGTGGTGGAAATCCGTAACGGATACCCCTCACCCCCGGGGGAGGGCGAGGGGTTATGTGGGGCTTGCACCCACTAAAACCATCACAGTGATCTTCCTCGCGCGCGGAGTTACGCGCCTGAGGGGGAAGACTTACACGAGAGCAAAATAGCGATACATTCGCTTGTCCCCCCTCCTGCGCATGAGTGCAACTCCGCACAAGAGCCTACAGGGTCTTCCCTGGGGGAGTATTATATACCTCCCTCAGCTATATTCACCTGGGCTGGCGGCACGCTACGGACCACGCGTCCGTGCCGCCTCATCCGGGGTCGCTATTTCGGAGCGGTGGCGTCCCCCGACGCCCCGCTTAACGACCCCACGATCGAACTCATACCCGCCACGACAAAGATGTTAGGAATCGCGGACGGGCCGGGGCGTTGACGGCCTTGAGGGCCGCCCTTGAACCGCCCGATGCCATGAGGGGCCCTAACGTGGGCACCCTCGCACGGGCCGGCTGGCGATTCGCCAGCGGGGCGGCCCGCTATCGGCCGCCAAGACTTGCCCCCCCCCCCCCCCCCTCCTCCTCTATCTAACCCAAACCAATACTAATACCAAAGAGGAGATATAATAAGAGGCGTCACTCCGGGCGGAACCCTTGAAGTCCTTACTTGACTTTGGCATTTAAATTGGTTGTCTATTCGCGCGGGATATTCAAATCGGCTAAATGTACCTCACCGCAATTGGCTGATTATTGCCGAAGTTTATTGATCATTGCCGAAGTTTACCGATCATTGCCGAATGAGCATTTAAATTGGTTGTCAAGTGATTTCCTTAGGTTATTTCTGTCCTTGTCGAGTGACGCCTCTTATTATATCTCCTCTTTGCTAATATCCGAGAGAAATTTGAAAGTCGAATGCGATGTGTCGGAATAAATCAACAGCACTAATGTATGAGTTCGTACGCAAAACCTAACTGAAAAGTAAATCTGACAGATGTTGGAAATGATTGGGACGTTTTGATTAACATACATTTATTTATACACTTGGCTTGCGTCCAGTTTCTGTTACCGTATCCCTAT
Organism: Andrena flavipes; assembly: GCA_963971345.1. Classification (NCBI taxonomy): domain Eukaryota; kingdom Metazoa; phylum Arthropoda; class Insecta; order Hymenoptera; family Andrenidae; genus Andrena; species Andrena flavipes. The sequence goes on along the minus strand of OZ020479.1, from coordinate 47,151,504 downwards.
ACATTGTATCGACGACAACGAGAAAATGGTTATGTTAGTAACGTCTGCATAGATAAATTTCAATATATTTTGCGAAAGCTTTTTATTAATATCTCAGAAACTAACAAATACCCGCAGCTGAAATTTTATATTAGAGGTTCTCTCCCCTTCCCGCCCAACCCCTCAAAATTTCAGTTCATTCCGTTGGTTGGGTCATATCGTAGTACAGCTCACAGGATTATAGAACCCCGATTTCATTCATATTTAAAGTGTGCAAGTACAAATCACATAATAAGAACACAGAGTGCATCTGGAAGTACAGCATATTTCATGGAAATGGTAAAACTGGTAGAGATTTGCCTTATAAAAATAAGATTAATATCTTATGTGTTTATTTGCATCTTATTAAATTTGTATGTGTATAGTCAATACTCAAGTAGACCATATAATTTCTTTGACTAATTCATTTGTACTATAATGGCTTTTATATCTTATTTAAAATTAAGAGTGTACACACAAAACCAGATTCAGTCTTGAATGCGTATACGCTGAGCAAGGCTGAACATGCACGAATAACCATGTGTCTTTCGTCAACAACTTCTGTGCTTAGCTTACAAGGGGATTCCACGGTGAGGTAGGCATCGATTTTGATGAGCCTTGGCACGATGGATCTATTTCGAAAATAAGTAAATACGTGTCGAAGCGTTTCTGAGAATGGGTCTTAATAACAGAAATAATTACATGTAAATTATTAAACATTTCATAGCGTATTTCAGTCGTAAAAATGGCATCGAAGGTATTGAAATACAAGTGCGTGTTTATACTCGAGAGATAAGGGATCCGTGTTTAATTTGAAGAAAGGACGACGCAGGCGGAACCACGCGCCGTCAGCGGACTACCCCTTTTCTTCCTGCGTCCCTCCACGAGGCATATTGGCGTTCCCCGCGAGTAATCTCGTGTGATCTTTTAATATAACAGCGAGTCGGTCAGGTTGTATGACCTGAGAACAATACAGGGTGTAGTGACGAAAAGAAAGACAATTTATTCATTAAAATAGAGCTATAAAGTCTATCATATGGTAAATGCATTATATTGTTAAAAAATGTTATTTTTCATTAACTGTTTATGATAATATTAGTAATGGATTAAATTCAATCACATAGATCCATCCTTCATGATTAAAAAAAAAGACGCAAGTTCATGCCTTCACTAATTTAGGTCATTAAAATTCATTTCTGAAGGCGGGTTTCGTAAAAATCACCGAAAGCATAGAACTCCGAAGATTTGTATTTTTTAAACAATTTCGAAATTAGAAAAATGAGTACCTAGCCCTTCCTAATTTCATATGGACTACAATTTATTTCAATATCATGAAAATCCGGGACATCGAGGATTTGATAAAAGTATCTCATCTGCTTCTATCATCCACGCTGAGCGCAATGCCCTCCAAACTTCCTTTGATCTGTAGAAGAAAACCGACAACGGTTGGCTCAGCCATGGTCGTCTCTAGTCCAGGCCACCCCCTACGATGTTGCTGTACCGCATTTTGACACCCATCAGTCCGATGATTATTGGGTGACTATGTTTCGACCGGCACCAGAGCCGGCCGTGAATAGTTGCGTTTCATTCAAATATGACTGATGACAGCGTTGGCATTTTGACTAGCTGATGGCCTGTACTAGAGACGGCCGTGGCTCAGCCCATGTGCTTTCGTCGGCATTCACGAGGCGGGTCGCATGCGTCGAGTCACCACGAATGACATGTCCACACTAGCATACGCGTTCACGCTCACCCTTTCTGACCTAGAAGCATGCGGCCCTGGCTACGTTTCACCCGTCCACATCAGAATATTTGTGCACGTTCAGCCTTGCTCAGACTTTGTTTCTCTACACTGGATGTCGAGAGAAGTATTAGTTCTTTGCATAGAGATAGATATTTGTATAATTGCCCTTTGCTCAATATTTTTTTTTGTCCTATATTTACTATTAACTTTTATACGATGTTCTTTCCGTTTTAAATTATTATAATTGTAACAGTATGTTTAACGAAAGCATACACAAAGCTCGTAGCGGTCAATAAACTAATCATAGTTGCCTATTAATTCTTTGAACTTAGGAAACTAAAAAGAAATCCTGAAGTTCAACGTTTCAGTTATTATTCAATGGAATAAACAATAATGAATGTACAAAAATATAAGAAAATATCTATGGCATATAGCTAATAATAACATTTCATATATTATTCATACAAGCTACTTGCTATAATTGAACGAAAACACAAATGTGCCTCCAATACCTCGTAATGTTCAGTGTTTATTATACCTTCGTAATTCATACCTACATCATAGGATTAATTCTGTATAGGGTCTGTAAAAAATAATGGTCATGGCTTTTACAGGCGAGTCTACATATCTAATTGGATATAGATTTGTTAAAAGATAAGATTCAGAGGAAATCACACGTGGTAAACGAATCCTTTCTTCACAAAAGATTGTTGAAATTTTGGTCAATTAGATCGTTTAGGGTTGCTTGTGGGGACGGAGGGATTCCCCTACATTGTCTCGGACAAACTGTGAGGGCTTCTATGCATGAATAATATTGGTTATTGACCAAAAATTTTAACCATTTTTGTTTATAAACAAACTGTCCGTTTGCAGTATATAGTTACACTCGAATATTTTATTATCTTGTCAACTATAATACGTAAAATAAAGAAATTTGACTTTGAAATTTAAGATTAAAATGGTTTTGCAAAAAGAAAATTGTTCTTCTTATAAAACTCCACCAATCCAGACGCGTAGAGTCATCCTTAAGCCATAATCATTAACTTTTTTATATCCTGTATATTTTGATAGAAAAATGAGTTCTAATCGAAACTATTTTACACAGAACTGTATTGCAAAGTGCTCAAATATGTTGAATTACTTTTTATAAGTCTTCTTCGCAACTTCTCCGAAAGCTATGAAACGCCCTCGCATACAGTGAAAGCTGCCACACCCGTAGTGCCTCCACACGCTCCATCCGGCCTGACAGGCTGGCCGAATGCTGCATCCACACGCTCCGGTCGTTTCAGAAAAAAATTATTTATTCTTTATCGTATCGATATGGAAGTGATACCGATGGATTCCTTATATTTTTCCAAGAAAATCATACCAAATTTCATGTAAATCGGACTATTATTAACTAAATTAGCTTCAGGTTATGGATATGAATCTTCCATGAAATTTCCTTCATTATTTTCCGAATTGCGTCGTTCTTGGTGTCACTTTCATCGGCGAAACATAAGGAATCAATTGGCCTCATTTTCGCAAATATCTGAGAAATGCGGAAATCAACAATTTTTCTGACTTTCCTTTGGTCACGGGTCCCGAGGTCCCTTCCTCGGATTCATATGGCAGGCAAACCTTTGGTCTCCACTACTCTAAACAATCTCTGTCATTCAATATTTAGCTGTCGCGAACCACGAGTCTCTGTTTAAGGGGGGAGCCTGGTGTAACTAGCTGGAAATCGAGCCATTTTTCGGGAATTTTTTTTAAAGAAAGTATTTAATCGATCTTTATGAAACTTTCAGGATATTGTATTAACAGGTTAAGGTACATAAAAAAAAAATTATTCAAAAAGAGCGGTAAATAACAAATTTATGCCCAGCCCGTTGGCATCGCAATTGTTGCACTGCGGGCAATGTAGCGTCTTTTGGCTTCATCTGAAATAAAAAATCGAACAATTTTCCTTTAGTTTATGAGTGTACGCATAGCTTGAACAATTTTATAACTTAAATATGCAAAATTTAACAAATGGCGGCCTCTTGAAAAAAATTCACTTTTTCCAACGAAATTTTGCCTTAAATGTGTAAAAAAGAGTGATTTATTTAAACAATATCATTATACTAATAACTTCATGCTATGAAGAAAATGTTCACAAATATCCGTGCACAAGGCCAATTCGATTGGTTGAATATTTTTTGAGTTACATTGCCCGCAAAGTGTAAAACTGTCGTTTCGAGAAAAACGGATTTAAAGTTTTGTGGTAACCTGGCGCTCTGTAGCAAAACCGGCTATATCCGCTTTAATTTTTCGAATTTCGTTTTGCGGCTTTGGGAACATATTGTCGTGATGTTGAATTATTGATTTATGCAAAAAAAAAAAAATCGATTTCTTCGATCCGCTACACCAGGCTCCCCCCTTAAACTGGCGACGATCGCTAGAAATATACGTTCCACACATAGGAACTTGGTATTCGGGAGAATAGGGAGTCCCAAGTGGCGTTCGGTTCAGATTTGGCCGCAGCCTCAGGCCGACCGAATCGTTTTTAATGGCCGGCATGCACAGTCCGGATTGCGCAGAAAAAATAAACTTTCTCCTACCGAAATCTACTGAATGTATACTACAGGGTGATTCTCCAACGACACCTGTCAAAGAGATGCCGCCTGGTACCCCGTTGCGAGGACAGGACCCCCAGTGCCTCACCGAATTTGATAGCTCTCGACCTTCGAGAGGGTTGGAATACCATTAAAAAGTCAGAAATGTCCAGGATTTCCACATTTCTCATCAAAACGATGTATATCGATTCCTTATGTTTTCTCGATGAAACTAACACCAAGAACGACATAATTCGGACCATAATGAAGGAAATTCCATGAAAAATCGGATTATATAATTTCAGGCTGAATTTGTTAAAAACAGTCCGATTTACATGAAATTTTGTATGATTTTCATCTGAAAAACATAAGGAATCCATCGGTATCATTTCCATATCGATACAATAAAGAATAAAGAATTTCTTAATACGCTGAAATGCATAAATCCGTTGAATAAATTAATAATAAATGAATAATAATCTTTAATTAAACTGTAGATTTCGTCACAATATCTAATAGTACTACATATTTGGTTTTTCCTTATAATCGGAAACTAAAACTTTTCCCAACAAGCGATTTAAATCGTTTAAAGAGCATTAAATAAACTACTAAATAAACAGTTTTCAAATTTTTTATAACAATTAAGTTGGAAAAATAGAAAAAAAAACATTAAATGAACGTACAATATATTCAATTATAAATCATTAGGAAGGAATAATTTTTTGGCGCCATTTCGATATCTTTTATAGTCTAAAAGTTATACAACACTAATTCACTAACTATCCCTATCCCGACCACCGTGTGGCGCCCGGCCGGCCTGTTCAGGCCGGTCGAACCGTGTGTGGCGGCCTTAACATAATGCTCGAGCATGACATTTTTTCACGTGTTCTTACATGCTCCAAGGTGTCGCGTCCAAATTCTGGGACGTATCTAGCGATTATGAGATTCGCGTCCGCGTCTATAAGACGTCAATGTTTTAGTTAAATTCAAATTTTGTAAATTAGGATCTTCAAGAATCTCATATGCGTCACAATTTATGTGTATAATTCCTTGTTTATGACGTAGTGTAAAATAATTTAGGAAACATCAAGACAGTAGTTTATTTTCTTCATAGGCGTAGTATTTTTTAGACACCTATTGTGTGGGGCATGCCACGACGAGTAATCAAGTCGAACAGTTGAAGGAAAAGAAGGAATATCCTTTGGTCGGCAGGTAGCATTATTAATAAAATTGTCATTTGCGATGCATTATACCTACTAATTACATAGCTTCAGGCTCTATATTAGTTATTCACACGAATAAACAAAATAGAGCATATGGACACGACTTAATGAATCATGTGCGACCACGAGTAGTCTCTTGAAAGACAACAGATATATGTGTATGTATGTTCGTATGATTACACAAATTGTTGGATATATTATATGTATGTATATGTACATGAGCAAATATATTTCGCTTCGTTAATTCGAGATAAGTCTGTGCAGAGAAATCAGCGATTTATAAAATTCCGTTTCTTGTATCACTCTAATACTGCCAAACGAAGGAGTACTCGAACTGTCCGAACGTGTTTACGTAGATTCGAACGAATCGTATGTCAACAAGAGGGGGACGCAGGGGTAAAAGAATGATGTAAATCGTTCAGGATTTCGAATAATACTATAAACGGTGCGAAAATAAAATACTTAATACCGTAGCACGATTTGCTTTCAATTGCCCCTTCATTAACTGAACTCTCGATGTAAACATAACCGTTAAGCAGGATAAAAATGAACCGAATTTGTGGAATTAAATTTTCTATACGAGGCTTTGTTTTTGCTAGAATTGGTTTTAAAAATTTGTAGGTACATGTACCTACAGAAAAATTTAAAAATGCAGCAGTAAAAATGTTACAACTACGGATAAAATGAATCTCTCTAAAAGAATAAGTCGAAATAAATTGTAGAATCACTCTTTTTTAAAAGAGATTTTGTTTTGGTGTTACGAGTCGAGGTTGCGGCAACGCAAGAGGCCGGCGAGAGGGGTATGTATTTCCCAAGGAATACGGTTTAAGAGTTTGTATTTAATTAGTAAGATAATTCGCCGGAGAAGGCGAGTCAATGAATCGTGGCAAAGATGGGCAAAAATTATTTGAAATAAAAATGTTGTACACAAATTTTTATTTCAAATAATTTTTTGCCCATCTCTGCATCGTGGGTCTGCTTACGGTTAAATGGCTACAGCGACGACCCCTACACAACCCCACCTTCGCTGTTCATAGGGTAAAGCAGGGGTGTCGAACTTGCGGCTCGTGAGCCGCAGTGACTCCTTCTCCTCTTCGCCGGTTTCGTAGAGCTGTAGGAGAACGGCCCCTCCACACCTACTTCACTCTGATAAATTTCTCCTTCGGGTACCGCACTCTCTCTCTGATGGGTCTCCTGCAACGCCTGGAGAAAAATAAGTGAGGGAACCGGTTGACCGGGGACCCACCTTGTGCGGTTCTCAGAGTGGGGACATCAGAGTTCGACACCCCTGGGGTAAAGGATCCACTTACTGCCACCTACTCAATTATAGTGCCTATCCGAGATATAGTGACTTAGGTGTGAAGTCCTTCAGTGGGGTCTTAACCGACACCCTGCTGGGCACTGGCCGCTAAACGTGCCCCCCCCCCCCCCACCTAGTACCTCTTGCAGAACTGTATTTACAGAAGATCAAGATAAAACCGGGGCCCTAACAGAAAATAAAACAGAAATTAAAGATACGGTTTATCATTATTAAAATACATCAATTAAGCTTTGCTACTGGCTATTAAAAATTGTTTCATATTAAATACAAATACATTTTAGTAAGGTATATGTACTGCATTAGAACAGTAGTGGAGAATTTATTAATCAATATAATAATTATGGAGGAATTAATTAAAATTTACGATTTAATATTTTCTTATACGATGCGTTAAACTTCTTCGCCTTCTTCTTCTTCTCCTTCTTCTTCTTCTTCAGTATAATCGTCAGTATTTATTATAAAATGTGTAAAATTGTACAACAAATTTCGTTGAACATATTCGTTCTCAATTCTTATCTCTTTATTAATGGCTCTATTCCAATGCAATGCTTCAATAATATTCACTTTTTGCTGAATCAGTTCTATAACTCTATTGTCGAATTTTGGGAATTTATTGTGCCTCCTAACATTTTTTTTAGCTTTCCCCATATTGTTTCAATCGGGTTGAATATAAAAAAGTATGGCGGCACCTCAAAACGGTGTCTCCATATGCCTTTGCAATTCCATCGATTACATACGTTTTATTAAATGTTTTTGTTTTCAAAAATTCTAGTAATTCCTTTTTTGTGTACGTTTCTTCGAAGTAGAGGTCATGTGTATGTAAAAAGTTTTGTATATCCAACATTGTGCTGCCACTGTTAGTGATTTTTTCATATATTCGGGAATGATATGGTGCATTGCCTATTCCAATCACACTGCTTGGTTTTAAATTTGAAATTGGTTGTTCCTCAAACCACTTTTCATAAACCGTGAAGTCCATGTTCTTATGATAATCTATATTACAATGTTCAATATTTTTGCCACACAGTTTCAGGGCACCATGCACCCACCCGTCTTCACTTTTACAGTGCAAAATTACTAATCGCTGCCCTTTATTTGGTGGCATATAGACAACACACTTTGCACTATTATCCGACTACCCTTTTTTAGCCATGTTGTGGGTAACATACCACGTTTCGTCAAGGTAATAAATTGTTTTACCTCCATTCCGGTATGATTTTATAAGATCTAAATAGTACAGCCCCTACCTGACAATTCGTTCACTTTCCATGATTGAAACGCGTTTATCTATAACTTGGAATTTGAATCCCATTTATTTATGACACAATCTTAAAATCTTTTCAGATGGTGCATATATTATAATTAGGTCACGTTGCAACTTTTGGTGCAGTGTTTCTATTACTGGAATTTCGTTATTGTGGTAGCAATTATATATTTCTGTCCGAATTATGTCTTCCATGGAAGCTGTTAATGAAATGAATTTTCCAGCATCTGAGCGTATTTTTCTTCCCTCTATTCCGTTTTTAATTATTTTGTGAAGTTTCAAATACGAAACACCTGTCAGTGCCACCGTTTTTTTTTTTAATGCTTCGGTTTTCTCTAGATTGTCTACACGTCTTATATTTTTATATACATTTATATAAATTTTTAGGGCATCTTCTGTCCGGTGTAGCCTCTTCTTCACTTGATCTTCTTCCTCGCTATCGCTATTGCTATCGCTATTGTTTATTGTTCTCAGCTCTTCGTTAATAACTTGACAATTCCCACTTGAAGGTGCTATTTCCCACGGTCGGAACATTTTCCACCTGGATGTCGATGTGTTTATTTCCCCTGAGAAGGTAATCAACATGGACACCCAGATATTTGACTACCTTCTTGTGAGGTATTTGGGTTTTGGTGTTGGTGCCTGGCATAAGCGTTGATATCTGAAAGTCCTTGCTCCCTGCTTTGGCCCTAGAAGACAAGTTGGCTAGAGGCTTGCGAAACAATATGGTTTCACATTTGCTAGGGTTTAACCTCAGGTTCCAAGCCGAAAAGTAACCATTTATTTTGTCGACTGCCGCTTCAAGACCATCGCGAATGCGGTTCACCCTATTGCCGGACAAATAAACCACGATATCGTCTGCAAACGATAACATAGATGGCTGCCCGGGTTCATTAAAGTTAAATAGCCTAGGTAGTTCACTAATAAAAATATTGAATAACAATGGGGAGTTGACAGTCCCCTGCTGTAGACCTTCCTCGATTGCAAACCTGAGCGATGACAGACCGACGCCATCCCAAGTGACGAAGGATTTGCCACTAATCATCTCCCAAATCATGTGGATAAGCCATCGTGGGCAGTTGTGTTTATCCAATCTGAACAGAAGTCCGTTCAGCCATACTGAATCGAACGCCTTCTCAAGGTCCAGGAGAGCGGCGCCCACCAACTGACTCCTGGCTACCTGAGTGTTCACGTCCGCTAATATCTTATGGATGGCGTGAGTCGTGGCGTGATGATGCTTAAAACCGAACTGGCTATCCGGGACTACCCCGTTCGCTCTACAGAATTCCACCAGAGTGTCGTTAAGTATCGATTCAAACACCTTGCTTAAGCTGGGTGTTAAGCTAATAGGGCGATAGCTAGCGGGGTCGAGGGGATTTTTCCCTTTTTTTAGAATCGGCAAGACGTTCGCTTCTTTCCATGCTTTTTGAAAATAGCTTCTATTGATCGCGTTGTTGAAGATCACCACCAGATCACATATCAATTTCGTCGGTAAGTGCTTTAGAACGATCGGAGGAATTCCGTCGAGGCCAGATGAGGTTTTATTTGGCAAATTCCTAAGCGTATAGTCTAGAGACAACGGGCTACAGAAGGGTTGCAGGGCATCATTCGCAAGCACCGGATTGGAAGCAGGGTTATTGGTCCCGAATCGCACCAACGTCACGTCTTGTTCCCTATCAGCGTCAAACTCGAGTTTAAGTGGTTCGATCCGAGCATCGACCACTTGCTTAAAACGCGTATTAGTATTAAGAAAGCGCGGAGAATTAATAGATTCATAATATGCACCAATAATGTTAAGTTTATCGGAACGGCTCGTGAAAATGTATTCGTCCCCTATTTTATTGGGGTTCGTAAGATCAACTCCACTTCTCATGAGAATTGAGTCATTATCCGTTTTTACGTGAATGTTACCGATGTTAGAAAATTGTTTTGGCCTGAAGAAAGCATTAATTTTGGGAAAAAAATTATCAGGTTTTCTGAAGTCAATGTTCTTGATTGCGTTGACCCAGTATTTCTCTATTACTACTTTAAACTCGCGTTGTAAGGCTTTAGATAGATTTTTTAGCGTGGCTTTGGCTACTTTGGTCAACTCGAGTCGCGCCGAAGGGTCCACGATATGCAACTTATGAAGCAAGGATACGACTTTACTTTTGTTTTTTTGGAGCTTTCTGATTCTGTTATTCAGATATTTATTAACACTATCCGAGTGTTTGTACGTCGGTACCGTTGATACCACCGACCGCTCAATGATGTCATTAATATACCGGATATGGTCATCGATATCTGCTATCGACAAGTTAACGTCGTCCGGTATGTTACGTTCGTGTAACTCTGCAACCCTTCCCTTAAATTTGTCCCATTTGGTAGACTTATAGTTATATCTATGGCCCTTCTCAGCCCCACCCACAACAATGCCGGCGTCATTCTGGAGCTCAAAAGTCAAGGAAATGGCCTCGTGGTCGCTGTCATATGGAAGCGTTTGCGCCCTATTACCCAGGTCATTGAGCCATATCAATCTCGAATCGGCCAGACAGACATCGAGGAAGGTCCGAGCCGGCTTAAAAGTAGGAAATGCTGGGGTGATTAACCTTAATTTGTAGTACATATCATGCGCAGATGCCCATTGGCGTACATATTTGCCACGTTGATTATCGGCGCGATCGCCCCAGGCTTTGCGTCTTGCGTTGAGATCCCCAGCAATAATATAAAAGTTATTATCCTCGTTTAGTCTAAGGCTTTGGAATAGCACATTTATTTCGTTGATGAAGAGATTTCTATTGTCGTTTCTGGCGTAAATACTTACTAGGAATAAATTAACATTGTTGCTAATACTGACCTTAATAATAGCGTATTCAAGTATCTCATTTGTAGATGAGGACGGATAATCAATTATTTCAAAAGGCAGACCTCTCTTAATAAGAATAGCAGTGCCACCCCCTTGGACTGCATGAGGTCTGTCCCTTCTAATGAAATTATAATCTTTGAAAGAAACAACATGACTAGAGTTAAGTTTGGTTTCCGATAGAATATCACGTCGTGATTGTACTCATTGGCAAAGTGAACTAGTTCAAATCTGCGATGGTTAGCTATTAACGAATTTACGTTAATTGCCGCTATTCTAATTTGTTTAATAATGTGAGTTTATGGGCATTTTATTCCGAATGTAAAGTGCTAAGAATGAAGTCAATCTTGTGGGCATTTTCAGCCACTCTAGCTGCTAGTGTTTTGAATTGGTCAGTGACTAGTTCAGTTAATTCTTTTTTTAAATCAATCATCCCGGGGGGTTGCGTGGTCGATTGTTGGTAGGTTTGATGATGATGGTGATCCCTTGAGTATGAAGATGGACCAGCTTCTTGTGGTGTAATGGGTGTGGGCGATGGCTTCTTTGGTGTGAAGAGAGGGGGATATCCGTGCACTCCTCTAGCGGTCGCCGGGGCAAAGGTAGTATCACTTCGGATTGATGCTGCTATATCAGCGCTGTTCAAGGTCGCTCACGCGTGAGCCCGGGGTTCTCCCACTCTCATCCCCGTTGCCAGGGATACCGCGCGACGCTAATCGCGAAGACGCTGGCCCGTCGTGACAGCCTTCGTAGCGTCGCCCGATCTCCTTGACAACCGATGGCACGCTGGGCGAGAGAAAGATTGGAAGGGGAAGCAGGCGCGTGAGGGGCCCCTACGCTGGACAGCGCTGTGCTATATTGTTGATGCTCCTCAAAGATGAATGTATTTTTGCTGTTTTGGACTGTTTCTTCTGATCCATGGCGAATTTGATATAAGGACACCCTTTATAGGAAGCAGGGTGTCCCTCCTGGCCACAATTGGCACATTTTAATTGTAGTCTGTCGTTCTCTTTTGTGACGGGGCATTTTCCTGGTTCATGGTTGTTAGCGCACTTGACGCATCTGTATTGCAGGAAACAATTCTTGCTGGCATGACCCAGTCTTTGACACTTCCGGCATTGGAATATGGCAGGTCTCCTTAAATGTTCCCATCGAACTCTCTGGAATGCTATCGTTTTTATTTTAAATAATTCTTTCGTATTGCTATTGTGAGATAGTTGTAATAGGTGGTGAAATTTATCTGGTTGCGACTTGTCAAATACAAATTTGGAGAGGTTAGTAATCTCTATTCCAGGAGTGTTTAGATTCAGTATTTCTTGTTTTATTTTCTCAATATCGAAGTTACCTCTAATACCTTTTAACAATATCGATTTAGGTTTTAATTCTTTTGGGGTGTAGGTATAATATTGAATTTTTTTTTCTAATAGCACATCAGTTATTGTTTTATAATGCACCGCAGACTGTGTGCAGATGATGTGGTTTTCCTTGCTAATTTCTTTGATAAGGAATGCTGATTTAGGTATGTCAGTAGCTGTTATTGTATTAATTAGCGAATTTATATTAGTGCTTATCGTATATACTGGTGGCTGCCTGATCGTCTTCTTTGTTGCTGCGTTATCTTTGGGCATACTTAACTGAGCGTTGTCCTCAATATCCATGTCTTGGTTCTCAGCGAGAATGTGGAATCGGTTTTCTTCGTTTAATGATGTTTGCTCTTCTTGGGGTTTACCATCAATTTTGACAGTTTTTTTTGGGATGTATCCATTCCGCCGTCGATGATGTACTTGGTTGCGATGCATCCGCAACCTGTTGGAAGACTGCTGAAGATGGAGCCGGTCCATGCTTGCGCGCAACTTTATGGTTAGGTTTAACCTGTATCTTGGAGGTTAAATTGTTCTCCTTTCGAAAATCTTTATATAATTTATCAAGCTGCAGAGAGTTCAGCTTTGGCGTTTTAGACTGTCTGGGCTTAATAAGAGAATCCGGTGAGATATTTTCTTTACCCTCAGCAATCGCAGAAATACGGCGCTTCGCGCCCTGAGGCGGTTGCGACATTGCCCCCGATCCCCAGACTCTCCAGTCCGACACTTTTCATTAGACCGCTCGGCCAACCTAGCTTCGATGGTAGTACCGTTACAATTACGGGAGTTATAGTCCCCTGTCAATAATATACGTTTCCAAACAGTAGATACACTCCGCGTTCCAGACTTACGCGCTACCGACTTTGTGACCACGAAACTTGCTTGGGTATAGATGCTATGTATCTGGATTACTAGGTACGTTAAAAACTTTAAATCAAAATATCTCGAAAACGAAGGCCCACCATGCAAAAAGCCAAAATGGTATTTTCATACTACATGAGTACTACGACCCCCATATATTGTCGTTCGAAAAGCGATGTCCACTACCGCGTGGTCCCCTTGTTAGTCATGACTTGTTTACGTACATATGCGTTTTTAAGACATCTAAGACGTCTATCTACAGATGTCTTTAAAAAGTCTTTAAGATGTCTGTACCAGGACGTCTTTTAAACGACTGAGTTAAGACGACTGTAAGACGTCTATGCTAAGACGTCTGTTCGAAAGTTAGGCGGGTGAGCTCGTTGGAGAGTGAGGTTAGGATCGACGGTGGGAAAATGACATGCGGTGCACTGGTGTTGAGTCAAAAATTGACCACGTCACTTTATTTAAAATGCTCACGATGAGCTTGGATGAGCACAATACGTTGCTCTGAGCACTTATTTGTTAGATTAAACACGAACACGCGGTCACGCAACGCGCGATGAGCTCACGTGTTGCGCACAAGATTGAACAGAAAAAGTGAAGGTGAAATAACTCACTCGCGTGAACAGATCGAGTGAATTGAGCACAAATAATGAACGAGAATTGAGCCGAGCACTTAAAAGTACTATTTTGAGAATTTCACACGTTGCGGAAAAGACCTATGTAAAACACGGTTATCGCGACAAGCGGTATGAAACGAGAATGAACAAAGAGCACGCAGAAAACGGTTGAGCGTCTTCTCGAACAATCCTCGAGAATCGATCAAGAAAGTACGCATTGTGATTGGGCCGCTCGTTTCACGTGGCGAACGGTGATTGGCTGAGCAAGCGACTGCGAGAATCGATCGCCGCATCGAACGTCGATCAGCGGCGTATTCCGCGGCCCGGTAGGTGCTGCGGTGAGCTTGGGTGCGGCGGAGCAGGGAACTAATGGAATCTCAAACAACGTTTTTTAAACGATTGTATTGAGACGTCTTTTATAGCGAATTCGGTATCTTGCACTGACTCTGTGCTCGTGCCAGAAAATGATTTGGATTGGTTAATTCTTACAGAGTTTCTTCGTTTCTATAAGAATCAACCAATCCAAGTCATTTTCTGGCACGAGCACAGAGTCAGTGCAAGATACCGAATTCGTTATAAGACGTCTCTGTGGAGGCGTCTTTTAGACGACTGTGTTAAGATGTCTTTAAGACGTCTGTCCTGAGATGTTTCTAAAGTCCTTTTCAGATCTATTGGCCACTGAGCTTCATGAGGGGTAATCTCCCACCACACCGCTTCCCTGCCTCGGTGCTCTTTTTCTCCAGGTCAGGCATGGAACTAAAGTGAACGCAGCGGCCGTTTTTCGAAGCGCCTCAGACCCGTACCATATGAACCACGCGTGGCGCATTGGGGCGACACCCGTATCAATAGATTTCCGCATCATCCATGGGGTACTATTATCGATTTGTCTTTTTTTGTCAGTGGTATCCCCTGTAGGCCTATTCCATTGTGTCACGCGATAAAAATGGATAGGAAAAACGCGTTTTACTATCAAAATTTTAAATACGTTTGGGAAAACTTAATTTTCGCGCACGTTTAGACGTGCTGGGCATATCTAAAATATCAACTTTAATACGTACAACGTCGACCAGCCTCCCCGTTGATATTCTAGTTATGCCCAGCACGTCTAAACGTGCGCGAAAATTAAGGGTAATGGTATAGATAGACGGCAACTTCACGGATTTTGACGCCCTTGAAATATGTTGTCAAGGATGTCATTCTGAATAACTTTTTCCTCTAAACTTTTTGGCGGTCGACCTTGGTTTCCGAGATATTTGCGAAAAACTTCTATTCATTTACTCCGACGCAACGGACACAGCGAACAACTTGAGGTGGTTGGTCATCTGGGGGATGTGTTTATCCCCGAGGTGGATAGCACGTGGAGGTGTGATTGAAAAAAAGAAAATAATTTTTTTCAAAAAGAATGTAATTGTTTACAATCATATTACTACATGCTATCCAATATGTGTCTAGAGGTGTCTGGAGACGGAGATAAACACATCCCCCAGATGACCAACCACCTCAAGTTGATCGCTGTGTCCGTTGCGTCGGAATAAATCAACCGAAAGGTCGACATTGTATTCTACCTATACGTACGTGTTCATAGCAGCACAGCGTTCGGCGATGTTCTGTGCGAATATCTCGGAAACTACTGCCGTGCCACGGTAACATATATAGGAAAAAGTTGTTCAGAATCTTGCCCTTGATAACATATCCAAAAATCATTGAAATCGGTGAGGGTGGAAAACTTCTAAATAATTACCAAAGATTTTTGCATTTTTTTCGGAAACTAAGGTCGACCGCCAAAAAGTTTAAAGGAAAAAGTTGTTCAGAATGACGTCCATGACAACATATTTCAAGGACGTCAAAATCCGTGAGGTTGTCCTCTATCTATACCATTACCAAATTAAGTTTTCCCAAACGTATTTAAAATTTTAATAGTAAAACGCGTTTTTCCTGTCCATTTTTATCGCGTGACATAGTGGAATAGGCCTACAGGGGATACCACTGACAAAAAAAACGCATCGATAATAGTACCCCATGGGTGATGCGGAAATCTATTGATACGGGTGTCGCCCCAATGCGCCACGCGCGGTTCATATGGTACGGGTCTGAGGCGCTCGAGGCGGTCGAGACGCGCGAGACGCGCGGCGAGAGAAAGGAGGCGTTGCTTCCCTTAGACCATATATACTCATAGACGCGGCTCCAGATAATTTCCTTGACGCAAAGATAAAATCATCTACGTGACGTCACATGTGGGCAAAATAATAATGGAAGCTTTTATGTTCAAAGCGATTTAAAAATATTTCTGGAAATGCTCATGTGGTTAAATGTAGTAGTAAGAAAAAATAGGTATAGTGTTGGGATATAATCATAATTTTTTTATTTGAAGATGGGTCCTTGGGGGGCCTTCTGGGCAGAAGCTCAGTTGGTCGCCCGTTAAATTATTTTACTGTAAAAAAAATAGTAATTTGCAACTTTTTATGCAACATGTTTGTACCATTATTAATAATTCTTTGCAGAGAAAAGCTGTAACCTCGTTTGTATATGCGATGTAACCAGCCTAACCACGCTAAGGGCTGATGCAATGTGCAGTAACCACCATTTTGAATTATCTTTTGCCCACAAGTGACGTCACTTTTGCCCGTTATCTTTGCTTCACTTCGGCTCGTGGATGCATATAGAGCGGGCCGTGTCTATGAGTATATATGGTCTAAGTTGCCTCCGAATTCCATGCCTGCTCTAGGTTCTCGCTCTCTCTCGGGCTACGCCTGGTCGTCGCGCGGTGGAGATTGGTGCAGGGATCGGCGGCCTCGAGCTACCGCTGACGGAGGGGGAAACACCTACAGGAGCGGTGGTTATGTATGCGTGAACTGCGTCTGCATCACAGAGTTCTGCAACGGACGGATATATCGCGGGTTTACCCGTCCGTTACCCTTCCGTTTTTCGATTCACCCGACCCGCCCGGACCCGCCGGCGGGTAAGCGGGTCAGCGTCGATTTCTATCCGCCCATACCCGCCCGGAGCTGACGGAACTTTTATCTGACTCGCCCGTATCCGCGCTATATCCGCTAATACTCGCGCTACGCTATACCCGCTAATACCCGCGCGTTCAAACCAAGTTAATATTTTGTTTATATTATAATTATTAACAAAGGGAAAGTAACAAAAATTCCAATACTGCAGAAAAAATAAAAGCTTTTAATATAGGACTGATAGCATAAAATTAATATTGCACTATATACATACTATTACAAAATAATAAACACAAAACATAACGTAATTAAACATAAATAAAGTGACATTTAAAAATGATATTTCCACTTCTTCATAACACAAGAAATACTCAATGGCTGCATTACATATTGCACTCGCAATCTGTGTTCCTTTAATAGCATAAGCCATAAGCCGTCCAGAATTTAAATTACATTTTTGCATGTATCCATAATTTCTTGAATTTGATACAATGCATTCCATACTGTTCATTCGTAGAATAAAATAAATCCGCGTCTTGATATAACAACTGCCGAATAAAGTACCAGTAAATTCGGAATTGAAGTGCAGCTAAAGGCACGGGTATGAACGGATAACAGTGCGACTACGGGTGAGTCAAGTACGCGTCGCGACAGCTTCGAGCGGATAGAAATCGACGCTGACCCGCTAACCCGCCAGCGGGTCCGGGCGGGTATGTGTAGCTTGGTAATGGGTATCGCCGGGTGAGTGCAGATACGGTTACGGGCGGGCGGGTGAATCGACGTCACGGCCGGGTGACGGGCGGGTCAAACCCGCCCATTGCAGAACTCTGCTGCATCAGTCATGCACACATAATCACCACTCCTGTAGGTGTTTCCCCCTCCATCAGCGGTAGCTCGAGCCCGCCGGTCCCTGCTCACACTATTACGCTAAGAATAAACAACAGCCACACGGCTTCGTTCAGGCGGAGTCGAGCAGCGTTCCCATTATCTACAGACGCGGTAGCGTCTCGACGCCAAGTATAGGAAAGACACCCGGTATATGTCGACTGTGGCTACCGCTCTCATTTACTCGTCGCCCGGATAATCCAACCTAACCTGAAACTTATTTCATTAATATCTCATCACGCCTGCAATATTTTCAAAATTTAAAGGCATTTCTCTTATGTAAACCGCATATAAGCTTTCGAATAGGACCAATTTCAATAAAATCGGTCCACGTATGACAGAGACATCATAATATCGTCTCATAGATCAGTCGAAAATTTTAAGATTTTTCTTCAAAGAATTTTTCGTTAGTATAATACGTATATACGCGTTACACACACACACACCTTCAGCCAACACATGTTTCGTTCCTCGTTTGTCGACTCTCGGGATTATTCGGCAGGGATCGTCGTCCGTCATTGTACATATACATACTTATATAAGGTAAGGTTTTAAAGCAGCACTCGCTGAACCTCGCCCATTACACCATAAGTGCTACACGTGAACTACCGACGTACCAACATAATGTTAATCCTATATGGGGTAATAAAGACGCATTATTATTATTATTATTATTATTATTATTATTATTATTATTATATATATACTATTTTGAATGTTATAACCTACCAAGTGCTAAGTGTCAAATAAAGTAGGTTGTCCGAATTTGAAATGTCACGAGCTTTTACACTAAATAGGAAACTGAAGTATTGTCTCAATTAACAAGGTAAGCCGTCAATTTTTTTTTTATAGATTTCTTATGTATATAGAGTCGCAAACATGGAAGTTATCCGGAGTCTTCTTTCGCATAAGTTTCTGGAAATTTGTACCATGCATGTACAAAATAATACCATGCATGTACAAAATAAATAATTGAGCTTAATGTTTTTCAAATGTGATGAATTAATCGCGCTCGTTTCTTTAAACTGGATGCTCGGATTTTAGGTGGATTGAACACGTGTTCAAGCACAAGGTTTATTTTTCTCTTTCAGCAGAAGCGCGAATATGTCTAAGACACTTACAAGGGGGCCGCATAGGTTATGCAATCGGTTCTGGAATAAGACTGGGTGGACATTGTAGTGCACACCTAGTGCTAAAAAGCTGTAAAGGGATTTTGCAAAATGGGCCTTCATTTTCGAGAAATTTGAGTTCAAAATTTTGCGGGAGAGTAGTATTTCAGTTGCGCAAACATTCTTACCAAGTACCAGGAATCGAACCGAAGGGACTCCCAGCACCGTAGGCGAACGCCTTATTATCGCAGCTACGACCATTGCTTGGTAAGAATATTTGCGCAACTGAAATACTACTGTCCCGCAAAACTTTGAACTCAAATTTCTCAAAAATGAAGGCCCATTTTGCAAAATCCCTTTACGGGTTTTTAGCACTAGGTGTGCACTACAATGTCCACCCAGTCTCATTCTAGAACCGATTACATAACCTATGCGGCCCCCTTGTTAGTGATCTCCGCGTAACAGAGAAGACGTCTAAGACACAGAAATAATCGACGAAAATCAATCGCACAAAAGAGATCGGCTCGAAGCCCGAGGCCGACAATCTAATCGCGGAACGTAAGAAAGAAAGGCGATGTTTACACCTGCGTCGCGCGAACAAGAAGACACCGAAAACCAGGGATCGGTGGAACGAATCGGTACCCCTCGTCCCGCCGCGCCCGCGGCCCAAGCTACTCGGTCCACCCAAACCGCGGGAACGACGAGTCCGGCCGGGACGATTCGTGATTGGCTGCGCTAGCGCGCTTAATACAAAGATCTTATATACACTATATACATCTTATAGGCTAACAAGTAATATAGAAAATATGTACAAGAAAATGAATAAAGCAACGATACAATAAAATGTACCGGCGTTATAAAATGTAACTCATTTTCACGATCGCAAACATAATATATAATGTAACAAATTGCATTGCATTTAAATTGCCAAATATGTTTATATTTTCATACCAGCAATTTAGAGTTTTTATGTAAAACTTATATATTTATTATTAGAAATGAAGGGGACGCACAGGACATGGATAAAAATGAAGGGGACGCACAGGACGTGGATAAAAATGAAGGGGATGCACAGGCTTGGAGGTTGTCCGGAGAAGATTAGATAGATAGAGCATCTTCTTTCGGACAAGTTTCTGGAAATTTGTCAAATAAGGTAAATCGACAAAAATTGTCAAAAGTAATAGCATTAAGAATTAATAAGAAAATAGATTATGGTAGATTGCTTGCAATGTAGAGCAAGTCACATTAGTTAAAAAAGTATGCTGAAAACACATCTCCCTTGATGCTTTTCAATCTTTTGTGAAAGACATTCGTAATACTTTAAATTTAATATAAAATAAAATGCACCGTAGTTGTCACGTATTCATTACTAATTCATTAATTTTTTAGGTTCCCATTAACAATATTTCAATTCCCCAATAATAAACATACTAAACTAATTTTATTCCAAAACCAATCAATTGTGTTGAAAATATTGGATCTCTTTGTTCAAGTTCACTGAATTATCGCAATTAGCATTTATTTCAATTTCCTGCAACAAGACTTTTAGTCATACTCTCTCACCTCCTTCGGACACATTATGTAATGTCTACACTCACTATTATATAAGTTCTACGTTAAGTTGTATAAGTTCTATATAACTAAAATGTGACTTTTATATATTTTTTTACAGATAATCGAAACAGAAGATGATGCAGTATGATCTATGTCAGAAATTTGTACACAATTTTGCAGGTAGGGTTCTGCATACGTAATTATTCATTCAATGATCTTGATCTTGACATATGAGCACGTGTGATAATTTATAAATAATTAATAATTGTGTCCTATTTTCAGTTAACGATGCAGGCGAAGTTGCAGTTGAACGAGAAAGTAACCTTGCTGCACGAGCAAATGAAATAAGAACATTTTCATGTATATGTATAAATTATATAAAATAAATATGAGTAAATGAAATAACCACATTTCTATTTATCAAAATAATTTTTTTTTTTATAATATTTTACACTGCTCTTCTAGCAGAATGACTTTCAAACTTTCTTTAGATATAATTAATCCCACAGATGTTATATGGGATTGATATGTGGTAATTATGGCGGCCTTTTAAAAGATTTTGGTGGGCTATATAAAACCCTCTGCCTAGTATTATATGCAGAATGCTTTGGATCATTGTCATGGGTAAATATAATAATGAAATTGTCATTAAGTCCAAATGTATTTGGACTAGCATGGATGTGCTTGCTCAGGATGTCAATAAAAACTCTATAATTCATAATACCATCGATGAAATGTTGAGCTTTCACTCCAACTGCACACATAGAGCCCTAGACAAATAAAGAACCCGCCATCGTATTTCATCATAGATCGCAAATTTTCTTTCCTAAATTCTGTATTCTTTTTTCTCCATACAGTGAAGTGTGTTTTGGACCTAAATATTTCGAATTCACTAACGTCATTTCGAACTCACTAACGCCAACAAATTCAAAATATTTGGGACCAAAACAGACTTCGCAATATGGAGAAAAAAGAATACAGAGTTTAGGATAGAAAATTTTCGACTTATGATGAAATACTGCGGGGGGTTCTGTATTTGTCTGGGGCTGTATGAGTGCAGCTGGAGTAGAAGCTGTACATTTCATCGATGGTATTATGAATTATAGAGCTTGTATTGACATCCTGAGTAAGCACATCCCTGCTAGTGCAAATAAAATAAAATGGGACCAATTATACAGCCCAGTATAGGCAACTTAGCGATGCAGCCCTTCAAATTGTACGAGATCAACTAAAGAATGTTGCTTTAGTAATCATCGATGAAATTTCGATGGTTTCTAACGTAACTTTCCTGTACATACATTTACGACTTACCAAAATGGTTCGGGAAAAAGCCTATGCTGCTATTTGGTGACTCACTACAACTTCCTCCTGTTCACGAAGAACCTGCTTTTATACAATTATCCAATAAGAGTATGGAGAAAAATGTTGGAGGATTAGGTTCTTATAATTTATGGTCTGCCTTGTTTAGCTATGACGAATTGACAAAAAATATGCGACAGCAGAGTGATAATATTTACAGAGATATCCTGTCGAGAATTCGTACCGGAGTAGTGACCGTTTCGGATATAAAGCTTTTAGAATCGAGAAAATTAAATTTCAAAGCGACAAATTGTAATGACCGATTAAAGGAACTAAGTGATTACATCCTTAATGTGGGATCTAATTCGGTGTGTTTACTTCCCACATGTGTACAGTGTGATGTTTTGAACGCTGCAATGCTGAGTCAATTTCCGTATGAAGAAATCCATTTGATCGCTCATTGATAAATCCCCGAGGTTGAGATGGAACTCGTTCGAAGTTTGTTTTATTTGCAAACTATTTGCCGACTGACTTGAAGGATCACCCTCATATAGGGACAAGGTTGTTTTGATTTAAATTCTTTATTTTGTTACGTATGTGGAATTTCCTCATACGCCGCTCTCAACCGTTTTTTGAGCACGCGTCTGCGAAGGGAAAACGCCATAAAATCCTTTCGTTTATCAAACACTACTAATGGGGGTCATGATCTCGACCATCTGGATCACGACCATGGGAACGGGAGTGACACGACGACGACCCCGAAGGATTTCCTTATATGGAAATTCCTAACGCATCCCTACACATTTTTGGAACTATATAAACCCTTTGGTTTCAACCCTCGTTGGTTAAAAGCTATAGAGTCACGCGTAGAGTCACGTCATGTCACGCTCGTACAGAGTTGGTTAAATCTAGCAAGATCGGGCTAAAGTCTCCGTCAGAATCATAGTTAACCTCATAGAATCCGCGAGTCCGGTTTATATTCTATTTGGCACGTTGAAATAACCGCTCGTACGCCCCGCATCGCCAGTGCGTCAACACCGTGCAATTATTGGTAATTTATACACTTTATATAATTAACTAATCGCGACACTTACATTTGTACAATAACTGATTATTGAATATACGAATGGTGTTCACTTGTTAATCGAGTAGATTCGTTAAACCCATCTTTTACCCAGCGATCCTTATAATATTGGTAGCACTCACCCACTGATGCAACTTTACCGCCCGAGTTGTATCAACTTTAATTAAGAGTTACGAGGCATTACTAACATTTCCCGCGACTCCCTGATTTCGTATCAGGTTCGTTCGCAAACCCTTTACCACAACAAACCATCTTCTCCAACCCAGTGGCTCCCCGATTTCGCATCGGATTCGTCCACGAAACCTCACCCTCCTACGGCTCCCTTATTTCGCATCAGGTTCGTCCGTATCCTACAGCTCCCTGATTTCGCATCAGGTTCGTCTGTAAATCTATCAACTTCCGAACAGCTCCCTGGTCTCGCGCCAGGTTCGTCTGTGAATAATCCAACCTCCTAACAGCTCCCTGGTTTCGCATCAGGTTCGTCTGTGAACTTTATCCTAGTGACTCCCCGATTTCGCATCGGGTTCGTTCACGACGTTTCACCCTCCTGCGGCTCCCTGATTTCGCATCAGGTTCGTCCGCGCTTGACTCCATTCCTAGAGGCTCCCTGATTTCGCATCAGGTTCGTCCGCGTACCTAACTAACAAACTCATAAACCATATTCCTTGGGAAATATCCTTCTCGCCGGCCTCTCGCGTTGCCGCAGCCCCGGCTCGTAACAATTTAAATAAAACTTAACTTAACTAAAAAACACAATGAACTCTGAAAGAGTTATGGAATTGTCCGAATAACTTTAATTCACTCGTTTATACAATGGCCTATGTGCCCACGAGTTTATCAAGTTCAAATGAGATCTAAACTCGTTGCGATTTCTATGATGATCAATTTGACAAGTTCTGTATGATCACTTCGACTAGTTCTATACGATCTGGCTATCGGCTCGTTGCCGAGGTTCCTTGAAATCTCCTAGCCCTCCTTCTCCCTCTGGAAAATGGACCTTGCCCAATCAGCATCCCGTGACGTCGCATCACTCCTCCACTGCGCCCTTCGTGTGTCTTCTTGGGGTGGGATGCGTTGGTGTTAGCCTCCTCCGCTTGGTGATAGCGGCCTGGCAACGCGTGGGAAAAACCCCGGGCCTTGACGTCATCGGCGGCCCGCTGACTAGCGAAAACCGTTGAACGGTCGGATCCATGGTGTACCCTCAAGAGCCCAACTTCCATGGTCTGGGATGCGTCAAACTCGGCGCTCCGAGAAAGACCGCGCGAGTCAAGGACTCCTTAGATGGTAAAGATTTATGTTTCCACAACCCATTGGAGAGGCGAATGGGAAACGAAACTTTCTCCAAACAAATGTTACAACCAAAATGGTCTGGTTAATGTAAGACCAAACACTCATGATACAATGAATTGTGCACCGTACTTGAAAAAAGGTGTCAAAGCTACTAAACAATAATGACGATGATAACTCCCGAACGGCGGGCCTTGCAAGAGTCGTAGTTGTTAAAGTAGGAGTGCAAATCATGATTAGAAGAAATATTGATGTTACACAAGGTCTTGTCAACGGTACCATTGCTAAACTGGTTTCAGTTATACGAGGTGTTGATAATGACGTTGAAAAATTCAAAATTATATTACCCACGGGGCAAGAACATATGATAGAATGGGTAAGTGTTAAATTTGAGGTAATGGATAGAGCGTTCGTTATTAGAAAACAATTTCCGATTTGCCTCAACTATGGTATTACTATTCACAAAAGTCAAGGACTAAGCTTGCAAAATGCTGTCATAGAAGAAGGTAATTCAATATTTACTTGTCGACAAATTTACGTTGCTCTTTCTCGGGTGACTACATTACAAGGACTGCATCTTATCAATTATGATCCACCTTCCGTAAAGGCACAAAAATCGGCTGTAATAGAGCATAATAGATTGCGAAAAAAATATAGACCTGATCTGATGACTATTTCAATTTCTGAAGACCGCGGTTCTCAATGTTCGTGATGATGTTTGGGCAGCACCTAATTATAATGTATCCGAATGTCAGAATACTAATGATCACATCGCGGATACAATTCAATACTACGTAAGAGGTTTCTCGAATTCTGATGGCGTGTCTTGTTATGCGAATGCCGCAATCCAATGTATGTTATATTGGGCCTAATGAATAAAGTGTAAGCAATTGCTTTTTCTTAATATTTTACTAGGAATTGCTTAAATTCATGTGAAAAAAACAAGCATTTGCTTTATCTTGTAGGAATTCCTAAACTGCTAAGGAATTGCTTAAAGGAATCGCTTTTCCTTCATTTTTTAAGGAATTGCTTACAATCGAATGAATAAAAGAAGCAATTGCTTTCGCTAAGTAAGCAAGTCCTTAAGAATTTTTAAGACTGCTTTACCCCATGCTAACAATTGCTCAAAGGACCAATTATTTCAACAGTATGTACTAGAGAGAAAACGTATGAATAAATGTTACACGGAGCTCTTCAAACATTAGTTTTAAATGCATATATGTATTGTACAGGGTGTAACAAAAATGTTTCCGTTCGTTAAAAGGGGTGATTTATGGAGTGATTACAAACGATTGCGAGCCGCGGTTCCACACCGGATTTTTTTCGACGTCTAGTTTATCGACGTCTCGGTCGCGGTAGCTTGTATCAGCGCGTAAATGCTCTCCCGGCGAGGCCGTTTCTCGGTATGTCGGAGCGGAGTTACACGTAGGTTAACTTGATCGGCCGCGCGTGATTTTGCGTTACTGACTTTAAAGCGGAGACGCGATCTAGACGGCGCGTTTCGCCGACGATACTTCCTACACCGTGCTCTGAATCTAACTCCTCTCTACGCGTCCTCTCGGTTGACGCTCGGGTCTCACACCCTCGCAATCGGCGGGGGAAGTCGCCTCGTCGGCACTTGTCGATTACCTTCCGATTTCGAAAAACGTCGAAATTTGGGCCATCAACGATCACGTTGTGCCTACGACGATGGATTCCGCGGTTCGGTGACCGGTGTGTCGCCCGCGGTGCGATTCCGCTGAATCGCCGATGTTGAAATAGAAAGCGACGCGAGGACGGCAAGCACGGAATGGATCTGAAGAGCCCGTGTAACATAAACTTACGTAGAATTTATCCTTAATTCTGTCCCGCGATAATTTGTAAGTTATAATATTAAAAATTATCTGAAGTCATTCCCAATGCAAATTATCTTTGTAAAAAAAAGTGAGATCCCCATAAAAATTTTTCAAAAAGTAAAAAAATTACGCCAAGTACATGAAATCAAATAAATCACAAAAAATAGAAGATAATCATAATAAATCACAAAAAAATAGAAGAAAATGTACAATCACATAAAAGAAAGTATACAAATCACAAAAAATAGAAGATAATAATAATAAATCACAAAAAAAAATAGAAGAAAATATACAATCACAGAAAAATAGAAGAAAATATACAATCACAGAAAAATAGAAGAAAATATACAATCACAAAAAGTAGAAGAAAAGATACATCACAAAAAAATAGAAGAAAATATACCATTACAAAAAAGTAGAAGAAAATACAGTATTGTCTCCGTATATGATCGGTTTTATGCACCCGATACGGGCTTGTCGCTATTCCCACCACTTTTGTCTCACTCTTGTCCGGCGAAGGCCAGAGCAGTGATGCCAGATTCGGGACGGGAGCGCTCGAGAATTTCCCTCACCTTGCATGCACACTACGCCGGAGCTGCGTGTCCGCGAGCTCGGCGCATGCACACACGCAGCTCCAGCGTAGTGTACATGCGAGGTGGGGGAAATTCTCGAGCGCTCGCGTCCCGAATCTGGCATCACTGGGCCAGAGCGAGATGGAATGCTTTGCGTGCACGACGGGCACGAGCGCTGTGACTGCTCGACGCCTGCGCGCGACCATCGCACACGCAAAGCGTTCCATCTCGCTGCCCCCTTTGGCCAGAAAGAAGCGAGAAACGAACCCTCGGAATTAGGGCTCTGTACCCGATACGGGTTCACCGCCGGTCCGGACCAGCGAGGAAATACGGAGACAATACTGTATACAATGTAAAAAAAGATGTGAAATCAAAATGAGCTGCAAGTACATAAAGGTGCTTTCTTATTGCGTTTAAGATGACATAACTACATATACACAGTTGAGGCATTTGATGGAAAAAGGGCACATACGCCAAAATGCCATTTCGAGTAAATCGATTTCAAAGTTTTCATTATAGTATAACTTAGTGAAAAGTAATGCAATTAAATCCAATTTTTTTTAAGGATGTAGTACCATATCCTTGAAACGTTTCGTAAACAGAAGTCATGATTTGAAAATGGTATGTGTCTTTATTTAATAGTTTTATGCAAGTGGTTTATGTGCCCTTTTTCCATAAAAGTGGTAAATTCGTAGAAAATTGCTTCTTTGTTTATTTATTTAAATATAATTTTGTTTACTTACTTAGTTACACATGTTTTATACTTTGTTTAAATAAAAATACAAAATGAATCACAAAAATAAACAAAAAATGTAATGTTTTAAGTAAGTATTTTTATAGAAGTTAAATATGTAATTTTTGTTAAATTTTTCCAAAACTATTACTTTCCTTGCGGATTCGATACTCACCTCAGTTTCCATAGTTCATCGCTTACACAAAATAAAACGTATTGCACGACTCGACAATAGACAGCGCGGTAGCGCGACCGCTCAGCGACCATGTAGCTGCATGTCGATCACGCTACATAACAAAACGTAACAAAACTTGCTAATTTAAACGCGGGAGAAGAAATGTCCTGGATATATTATATATATATAACATATATCTGAATCGATTTAAACGATTTACGGAAAAAGGGCACATAAGCCTATGTGCCCTTTTTCCATCAAATGCCTCAGTTAAAATGCTGTGTTCGTACATTCTATTACGCATATCGCGGACATTTTAATTAACCCATCAGAATAAAAGCATCCCATTTAAAAACATTGCCATTTTACAAAATTAATGATATACAAAAATTGCGCCACTTATAACAATGGCTATTTATACACTGAAAAAAATGTATTAAATAATATTAAGCAGATATATTGTAGGGATGTTAGGTGAGCAAGGCAGAAGTGAATTAAACACTTGAAGAAGAGTAAAAGAAACTATTTATTAAAAGATTTATTTTGACGGACTCTGCAGAACTGTCTTCATTCGTTCTTATCTTGCGCTCCCCGAGATTCATACTTACACACACATACATGACACGCGCTCCGGTCACCAAAACTCTCCACGTGTATTCAACGAAACCATTCAAGCCTCACACCCCTGACGCATTCGTCACTCTACCATAAACATCCGCTCTCGGTCCCAATCGCTCTGGTCCAAACATACTTTATCAAACGAACAGTCTTTGCAGTCCCACAATATTTTTATACAAATAAATATTTTCATACGAATAAATATTTTATTCAAAATATTTGACGCTGCGCAACCGAAAAAATGTTAATTGTCTTAGTACTAATAATTTACAATAACTCCCTTACAATCTAAAATACATAAACATGTACATACACATATTAGAAACGCAGTCAGATTTATAACATAATAAAAGACAAAGAAAAGATGTCCGCGGCCTGGAAGTCAAATACTCGGCGTGGCCAGATAGGTCATAGTGTTGATGAATAAGAATTATTTAAAAACGCAAAAGAATGAAAATGTATACTTACTGACAGAGTTTTAAATTGACAAATTATCTGAAAGCTTGTGAGAGGAAAGGTATTGGGGTTGATGGTCTGAGAACACCTTGCCTGGCTACGCTAGGTATTTGACTTCCAGGCCGCGGACATCTTTTTTTTGTCTTTTATTATGTTATAAATCTGACTGCGTTTCTAATATGTGTATGTACATGTTTATGTATTTTAGATTGTAAGTGTTACATGGGCCCTTCTGGCCCTTTCCGTGCTTGCTGTCCGCGCGTCGCTTTATTCCGTAGACGGCGATTCAGCGGAATCGCCTCGCGCGTGGCAGTCACGTTACGCTGAGCTTCGTAGCGACAGCCGTAGGGACAACGTGACCTTCTGCGGCCCGGGCCCGGAAACTTCCGATGCGTGCAGCAAGCGACAACTGCCGACGGGGCAGTTTCCCCCATTCGCGAGGATTGATCGAGGCACGGCCCATAACCGGGATCGATAAAGAGGTATTGAGGATTGCGATTCGAGAGCTCGACCTAGGAAGTAACGACGGACTAGAGAACCGTCCCGATACCGCGATCACGTCTCCGGGTAGATTCCGCGAAGCACGCTCGGCCGATAGTAATTCGTAAGAAGGGTAACTCCATCCGACACACCGAGAACGACATAGCCGGGAGAGCCTTTTGCGTTAATCGAGACCGACGTAGGACCGCGTAGTCCGAGTGCCATCTGAGAGCACAGCGAGCGACCACGACCTACGCTTGGGCCATAGACCCCGTTAGCGAGCGGAACCTTAAGGTGGGATCTCCTACCCGCGATTGGTCGCTGTGATTGGTCGCAGCGATTTGACCCAGCGACTGGGCCTAGGCTGAATCTCCTTGCCTGCGACCAGGGGTGTGCGGGTCCCCGACTGTTCGGGTTCGGGACGGGCCGGAAACTTTCGGGCGGGAGCGGGCAGGGTCCCGATACTTTTGTATTGCTCGAGATCCTGACGGTTTCGGGATCCGTTGTGTATCCATGTCTAAAATCGACTAAATGTACTTTACCGTAGTTTGCTGATTATTGCCGTAGTCCACCAATCATTGCCGAATGGGCATTTAAATTGGTTGTCTAATGATTTCCCTAGTTTATATCTGTCCTTGTCGAGTGACACCTCTTATTAAATCTCCTCTTTGCTTATAGCCCGAAACGAGTCTCGAGATCCCGAAGACTTCGGCTCGGGTTCCGACCCGTCCCGAGGGCCAGGAACCCGAGCCTCGGGACGATCCGCACACTCCTACCTGCGACCAAGTCCATTGCCACAGTGGGGCAGAATCACACGAAACAAGGAAACGAGTCAGAATTCAAAAGTTGTGGGAGTATTATGTATTTTTATATATTTATAATAATAATAATAAATCGTGTTTATTCTTTTATAATATTTTATACAACGCAGTAGAGTTAGAAATGCAAAGTATAGGATGGGCGAGGCTCAGCCCAAACTTATCAACACGTTTAGTATCTTTTGCCTTAATAATTTTCGGCATTTTTAAATGTAAAATACAGGATTGCCAAATATACGTGAATGCTTTTTCCGCAGTAGCAAGGCCTTGATTATATTGATTAGAAAATAAACAAAAAATTTGTTCAGAAGTTCCCGGCAGTGGAACTAAAAAGGGGATGATTGCTGACAACTTTTCAATTGGTTTCGTATGGAAAAAAACTGTATGTAACTAATTATTTGCTATTACTTAACAGAATCGACACTACTCACTTGGGGCCCCAAAAATTGTTCCCTTTTATATCGCCAAAAATTAAAAGACTTGATTTAAAATTCTGCACGATAAATACACACAATCATAGACACCTGTTTGCACACAGATCAAAAGTAGGCGTTATGATATTTTTACCGCTTTTAGGTGTTCATATTAGTAGTCTACAGGTAACATAAAAATTCATACTCCCATATCTTTTGAATTCTGACTTCTCTCCTTATTTCTTGGGATTCTGTCACACTGTGGCAATGGGTCGCAGAGCAACTGGTCGCTAGACTCCCTTCGGGAGCAGTCTAGCGACCGGTGGTCGCAGTGCCCAGCCTGCGACTAGGTATAATGGGAAACAGATGCTCATCGCATTGTGTTGCCTCTCGAGTAGCCTAGGCTGGTACTCAAACAGACTCGCGTCAGGCTCCTACGTCTGGCGCATACCCGACGATCGCAGTCGCATGTAGGAGAACAGATACAGGGTGATTGGCTCGGAACGCCTGATCCGCCTGGCAACCGTGACGAGGTCAACCCCCCATGGTGTCTCTCCGAAGTCATGACTTTCGACCCTCGAAGGGGTTGGAGTACCTATTAAGGAGTGAGAAATCTTCGAATTCCTCATTTCTCATCAGATCTGTGCGAATGCGATGCCGTTGGATTCCTTACGTTTTTCTGATGAAAATCATACCAAATATCATGCAAATCGGACTACTTTGACACAAGCTATTTGTATTCCTTATGTAAAAGTAGTCCGATTTATACGACATTTGGCATGATTTTATCGGAAATGCACAAGGAATCCAACGGCGACGCTTCCATATTCATACGATAAAGAATAAAGAATTATTTTATTTCTGAAACAGATACAGGTCAATTCAAGAAGATGCGGCCTGGTACCCCGTGGCGAGGACAAACCTTCGCACGGCCTCGCCCGATTTTTATGGCTTTTTTTCGGAAAAGGGTAAGAATCCTGGGTCGAACGTAGCGAATTGGGGACGAGTCCCCGCAGTCGAGGGTGGAATATCCATTACTGCGTATTAAGAAAATTTTTTTCTTTATCGTATCGAAATAGAAGTGACGCCAATAGATTCCTTATGTTTTTCCGATGAAAATCATGCCAAATATCATGAAAATCGGACAACTTTTACATAGGGAATACAAATAGCTAGTGTCAAAGTAGTCCGATTTGCATGATATTTGGTATGATTTTCATTGGAAAAACATAAGGAATCTATTGGCGTCACTTCTATTTCGATACGATAAAGAAAAAAATTTCTTAATACGCAGTAATGGATATTCCACCCTCGACTGCGGGGACTCGTCCCCAATTCGCTACGTTCGACCCAGGATTCTTACCTTTTTCTGAAAAAAACCATAAAATTCGATGGGCACGCGAACGATCCCGAATTCTCGAGACACAGAATGCAGTCTAAGACTCCACAGACTACCATCGAAGGAATATAAGCGAACGTGGACAATATCTGACACAAACAATTAATACAATTATTTAATTAACATTATACGGTTTAAACAAACTCAGAAACTATACAAAGCAACAAAAGAGATTTGAAAAAAGTGTTACACGTGCCAATTACTGTGAGTGACCGTAATATTAGCATTTAATTCATTATACGTAATTAAAACGTTCAAAACTCTCGAGGGAAAATATCTAAGTCCGGATATATTGCGGGTGAATTGCTGGAACCTTGCTCGTGTCTTGCAGCGGTTGCAAGATACGAGCAAGATTCCAGCAATTCACTCGCTATATATCCGGACTTAGACATTTTCCCTCGATAGTTTAATTACATATAATGAATTAAATGCTAATATTACGGTCACTCACAGTAATTGGCACGTGTAACACTTTCTCCAAATCTCTTTTGTTGCTGCATACAGTTTCTGGGTTTGTTTAAACCGTATAATGTTAATTAATTAATCGTATTAATTATTTATGTTAGATATTGTCCACGTTCGCTTATATTCCTTCGATGGTAGTCTCCCACACAGCACCATAACATTGCAGCAACGTCCCTGTAATATTGCGGTGCAAGATTATAATGTTGCACTATAACATTGTAGAGACGTTGCAGGTTCAGTCCTATGTCCGCCTTCGCAATATTGCAGGTGTGTATTTTTGCAATGTTGCGGCAGCATTGCAAACATGTAGACCTGCAACGTTCCGGAAATGATTCTGCAACGAAACGGCAAAAAATTGTGGCAATGATCCTGCAACTCTTCGGAGAATATTGCGGTGTGAGATTGCAATGTTGCACCGTATCATTGCAGGGAAGTTGCAGGTTCACTCCTATGTCCGCCTTAGCAATATTGCAGGAGTATAATCCCGCGCGTTTCGGAAATTTTACAGCAATGGTCCCACCCATTGAGCTCTATACTAACTGGAGAGTGAACAGCAGTGGGAAGAAGTAGAGGCGACAGCGATCAGAGAGAGAGGGGAAAATAGTGTGTCAATATATCTTTCTTCTTCCTACTATCCCTCTCTATCTTTAGTATCCTATAGTAAATTTGCGTGTGGTGGGGGTATAAACGCCATGCAGGACGCCACGTCACGCCATGTTCGTTGTTACTTGTTAGCATTGGTTAGCATCAGTTGGCATTGGTTATCAATTAGCACTTTGGCATTTTTGTAGTTGGAAAAAATGGTACATATGTGCTGCATTAAGAATTGCAAAAGTGAGTGGAAGATAAGTGAGGGTGTTAGTTTTCATAGGTAAGTGAAAATGAAACTGTAATTGCATGTTTTTAGTAACGAAAAATATGTTTGATTACTACTTATAAGAAATGTAATTTTGTTCAGCTTCCCGTTAAAAGTGGAGGTACGCGAAAGATTTGTGGCGGCAATTTCTCCGAGCTTACTACCTAAAGTAAGCAAATACAGTAAAATATGTAGTGAACATTTTACTGCTGAATGCTTCCAATCTGCAACATTGACAAATATGCGGCGTACACTGAAGCGGCATGTGGTGCCAACATTATTCGATCACCATTTTCTTCATAGTGACACAAATGAGGTATGTAAATATCTATATAATGTATATCATCTTTTCTATAAGGTACTGCAGCGGACTGTAGGCCGAGAGAAAGTTTTATTTATTTCTTAGGCCCAAAACGGTCGGTTGCTCGAGTGCCTATTGCGGGTGGTCGAGCTTGAGGAGCTAGGGCAATAAATGTGACGATTGCCGGAGCCCCAGTGAAATCTTAAGGATAGCGTGTCCCCGTTCGCAACCTTGAGGCGCGGGGGAAATTCTTATCAGACATTTGTAGTAACTTTAGTTATTTGTTAAATATACGTGGTTATTGTTACATATATACTGTGCCTCAATTAACATTACCACCCCAGTATCCAAATTGGTGACCCTGACGTGATAAGTGCTCAACGAGATACTGTGTGTGGTGCGTTGATAACCAGTGAGTGCAAAATGGCTGAAACCGACGGTACGACTGTACCTAGTAACGCGGTAGTTCGAGATTCCGAGGATGTCAAGGTTGTTACGGGTGCATCCATACAGGTTCCTACCTTTTGGCCACAGAAAACGACGTTATGGTTTCGTTTATTGGAGGCGCAATTCGTTATTGCACGAATAACCAAGGACGAAACTAAATATGGTTACGTGGTATCACAACTCGGCCAGAAATATGCTGAAGAGGTTGAGGATATTATTTGTAACCCACCCGACACCAAGAAATACGAAGCCATCAAAGCCGAACTAATAAAACGCTTGTCGGATTCGGGCACCACGCGCGTCCGAAAATTAGTGGAGACGGAGCAGATCGGCGATCGGACACCTTCTCAATTTTGGCGTCACCTGAAGGACTTAGCAGGCTCGGTAGTTAATGAAGATTTTTTAACCGAGATGTGGAAGAATCGTCTTCCAAGTAAGATGCAGCTCGTTTTGGCGGCAACATCCGATAAGGATGGGGCGAAATTAGCTGAAATAGCTGACCGGGTTCATGAGCTACCGGGCGAAAGAGGAAAGATCGCCGCCACGTCGCATACTTCGGAGATGGACCTGCTTCGCGAAGAACTACGGCAAATGAAGTTGCAATTAAGTGCAATCGAAAATAATCAGCGGAGACCAAGAGGGCGGTCGCAGTCAAAGGATCGGCGGGGGAAGAGATTCCCTAGTAAAAATCGCCGCCCGGAGGGCAACAAGCCGCGGGATTTATGCTGGTACCACTACAATTACGCTGAAAAAGCGGCGAAGTGCGTTGCCCCCTGCAAGTGGACCGGACCCAAGCCGGAAAACCAGTAGGACCGTCGTACGTAAACGCGGCTAAGTTTGACGGTCCCAAAATAGGTCGCATTTTCTTGACGGACCATTATTCCAAGACACAGTTTCTCGTGGATACAGGTGCCGATTTGTGTGTTCCCCCGATCGCGAGTGCGTGGCCGTTTGTACAAAGACGATTACGTGCTTTAAGCGGCGAATGGTACTCATATTTCAACTTATGGCACCATAAATTTAAGAGTAAATCTTTCATTGCGACGAGAGTTCGTTTGGAGTTTTGTTGTGGCCGACGTAGCAGGACCAATCATTGGCGTGGACTTTTTAAGTCACTATAACCTATTGGTGGATTTGCGGAATAAACGTTTAATCGACGCGACGACGAACTTATTCGCGATCGGGCAGTCCGCCGGCGATACCGTCGCGCCCATAAAAACTATCGTGGGTGACTCAGTATATCACAATCTTCTCGCCAACTATCCTGATCTTACCAGACCAGCAGTTTTTAGCAGAGAAACGGTGAAACACAACATTGAGCACCACATCGTAACGACACCGGGACCACCTGTTTTTAATAAGCCACGACGTCTTGCTCCGGATCGACTGCAAACAGCGAAGGCCGAAATCGATTTGATGCTGCGACAAGGGATCATGCGACCATCCAAGAGTTCCTGGTCTTCACCGTTACACTTGGTGGTGAAGAAGAAGACGAAGAAAGGAAGAAACAGCCTTACGACCATGCGGTGATTTTCGTGGAGTTAATGCTCGCACCGTTCCTGATAGATATTCGTCACCGCACATAGAGGATTGCGCACAAGGTTTGCATGGAAAGAACATTTTTTCAAAGACAGATTTAGTCCGCGCATATAATCAAATTCCGGTTGCGCCGGAAGATTGTGAGAAAACGGCTATTACAACTCCGTTCGGATTATTTGAATCAGTTTTTATGCCGTTTGGGCTGCGAAACGCTGCACAGACATGTCAACGTTTTGTAGACCAGGTAATTCGCGGACTAGACTTTGTATATGCTTATATTAATGATTTCCTTATTGCGTCGGAAAATGAAACCGAACATAAAGAACATCTAAGAATTCTTTTCGAGCGCTTGAAAGAGTATGGTATTGTAATAAACCCTGCAAAATGCGTTTTCGGTGTTAAAGAAATTAACTTTTTGGGTTATACCATTAACCGGGACGGTATGAAACCTTCGGCAGAACGAGTCGAAGTAATAATAAATTTCACGAAGCCCGCGACTATAAAATTGCTTCGAAAATTTTTAGGTATGGTTAATTTTTATCGACGGTTCATACCTGGCGTTGCGAATTTAATGCAGCCCTTGAATGAACTGCTCAAGGGACCTAAAAAGGGTAATACGCCTGTGCGCTGGTCAGAAGCGGCAGAGAAAGCTTTTGACGATGTAAAGGCGGGGCTCGCCAATTCCACGATGCTTTGCACCCTGTACCCGGTGTATCAATTAATATTACTGTGGATGCTTCGGATTATGCTATTGGAGCTGTTTTACAGCAGTTCGTGGATAATATGTGGCAACCCCCCTCTTTCTATACGAAAGCTCTTTTTGCGGCCCAGCGGAAATATAGCGCCTATGACCGCGAGTTATTAGCAATTTATATAGCAGTAAAGCGATTTAGACATTCGGTAGAAGGTCGCGATTTTTCAATATATACGGATCATAAACCGCTGGTCTTCGCTTTCAAACAAAAGCTTGATAAGTGCTCGCCGCGCCAGTTTCGTTATTTAGATTTTATTGCTCAGTTTACAACGGATATTAGGCACATTAAAGGCATCGAAAACACCGTAGCGGATGTATTGTCGCGAGTTGGGGCTATAACACCAGCCCTAGATTATAAGGCTCTCGAGCAGGTACAAGAGCAAGATTTAGAGCTCAAGTAAATTTTAAAATCCGAGTCGTCTGTGCTTCGACTCAAGAAAGTCCATTTTCCTGCGTTCGAAGTTTCTTTATATTGCGATACGTCCAACGAAACAATTAGACCCTTTGTCCCAAAATCATTACGTCGAGCATTTTTTGATGCCCTTCACGGACTTTCGCATCCAGGAATACGGGCGTCACAAAGGTTAATAACAGAACGCTTTGTTTGGCCCTCAATAAATAAAGATTGCCGGGAATGGGCAAAGCATTGTATTCCTTGCCAGAGAGCGAAGATTACAAGACATGTTACAACTCCCGTAGTAGAGTTTAAAGATTCTGGTAGGTTCGAACACGTGCATATTGACATAGTAGGGCCGTTGCTAATGTCCAAGGGTTGTAGATATTGTTTAACGTGTGTAGACCGTTTCTCTCGCTGCACAGTGTTCGATGGGTATAGGGCAGGGGTGGCGAACTTCTCCACTTCAAGAGCCGCACGAATCCAGCCCCCGGTCAGCCGGTTCCCCCACTTATTTTTCTCCAGGAGTTACACGAGGCCCGGCAGGGAGAGAGTGCGACACAAAGAGGAGAAATTCATCAGAGTGATGTAGGTGTGGAAGGGGCCGTTCTCCTACGGCTCTACGAAGCAAGCGAAGAGGAGAAGGAGCCACTGCGGCTCGCGAGCCGCTAGTTCGACACCCCTGGTATAGGGAAATGGACAAAAATTGATAACTTCCCACTAGAGTAAAATTTTTGAAAATAAATTTCATATTTATTTATAAAAGGACTATTTTTATACATGTTTGATGTTATAAGTTTTTTTAAAATTTTTTTTGAATGCATGTAAGGTAAATGCGTGTAATAAGGCCCATCAGGTAATATTGCTTTTATTATATATTATGCAAGATATAGTTTATAGTATAATGTTCATAGATTTCTATAAAAAAAGAGTTTTCAAAAGTTGTCCATTTCCCTATACCCATCGAACACTGTGGAACGTCTTAATAATGATTTCTACTTTTTTCTGTTTCGGACAAATTCGGGCAGTTGAAATTGACGGGAATATAAAGCTTAATGTCCCCTAAAGTTTTATAAAAAAAATCACGGAGGTACTTTTTTTAAAAGTCTCCTTGAAGTTGATAAACACTTAACATAAAATATTCGTACAAATTGTTAGTATAGTAAAAAACTGACTTGGCAGATTTGAAGGTATGACAGTATTAGGCTGTGGTTACAGTGGACGCGTTTTCGCGCGAACTGAGCATCGCGCGACGTCGTCGCGAAATTTCGCGCGAAAATTTGTTTTTCAGAAATACGTGGCTTTAATAAATAGATATTTTTACTCGTATACTCGTTGAACAAACCGAGTAATTTTTCTGAATATTTTAGAATGTCCCCAGACACATTCTATTATATTTTAAGCAGTGTAGAAACATAGATATATTTGTAAATTGCCAAATTTTCGTGACTGTATTTCGTCAGAAAAAAGACCAAGTACATATTAAGTAAGTGTTGTTGAAATACATTAAAGAATTAAATAAAAAATGTTATAAGAATGAAACAATAAAATAATATTATTTATTATTTTTGTCTCTTTTTTATTATTCAAAATATTTGTTTGACAGCTGCATCAGATCTGTATATAGTGCGAGGTTAGACATTGTATATGTGTATGTAGTGTGACGTCGTAGATATTGTAGATATCTAGAGACGCGGTAGCGTCTCGACGCCAAGTACATGAAAAACACCCTGTATATATGTATGTCGATGTCGCTACCGTGTACCTTTACTCGTCACGGAGGCATTCTAACCTAATTCTGACATTTATACATTAATATCTCATCACGCCTGCAAAATTTTGTAAATTTAAAGGAATTTGTCTTGTGTAAACCGCATATCGGCTTTCGAACAAGACCAATTTCAATAAAATCGGTCCACGCATGACAGAGATATCATAATATCGTCTCATGGATCAGTCGAAACCGGTAGTTTTAGATTTTTTTCTTCTCCAGGCCAAATTTTCGTCCACATAATACGTATACACGCGTCACACGCATACCTTCAGCCAAAATGAAACTAACACATGCTTCGTTCGTCGACTCCTGGTACATACGCGTTACACGCACACCTTCAGTCAACAGAAACTAACTCATGTTTCGTTCGTCAATCGATATCTTCACTATGCAATCTCCTCCAAATTTTGATAGTTTACCGTCAAGTTATAACCAAGTTATAAACGTGTTTTTACAAGTATATCGTTGTACCATTGAATTGCAATCAAAATGCAGTCTCAAACACAAGGTAAGTTGCCGAAATTTAAATAGCGCCATGTGTGAATATCATGAAACTGTTTTTTATTTGTAAATAAACTGAGGATTTTATGTATATATATATAGACAACACTATAAGTTTACAGTCATTTCTGTAGACTCCGCTATGAAATTCTTATATAAGATAGTCCCCTAAACGCAAAAATCGATATGAGATAAAATCCTACGGATACCTTTTTGAGATATTATTAGAAATTTTTAGAAAAATAGCCATATTTTTAACCTTAAAATTATTATTATTATATTAATTAATAAATGAGTGTATTCAGCTTCGATCCTCTGTTTCCTTTTTGTATGTGCTTGCTTTATATCTGAAAATTCAAATTTAAATAAACCAATTCCATCAATCCCAATTATCCGAAGTTTATTTATAGTTTACACATACACATATATATATATAATCAGTGAAAATAAATTTAAATGTATTTTATTTCATTTTTGAAAATAAATTCTATCTCTTTCTGTTTCTTTTGCCCGCATTAAGATCAGTTTCTCTTACAAGGAACCAGTCATAGTCACCCATCATTGATTCATCCCAGAATCCTTGGTAGGGTCTCTCAATATTTTTCATCTGCTGATGAAGTCGCTCGCTATGTTCATCGATTACTACACCAAGATTTGTTGGGAAGAAATCCAAAGGCGAGTGGAGGTAATGGATCTTCAAGGACTTGTTAACACCTATATTGAGAGAATAAATAAGTAAAAAGCATATTACAGCAGAAGATCGATACGAATGAAATTATTAAAAACAGGTGATGCATTCATATATTTGAAGACCATTTTCCCGACACATTCCGACGTCAAGATCAAGGAAGGCGTTTTCGATGAACCGCAGATCAAAAAGTGAGCAATTTGAATTACATTTATCGCGAAATGAAGATGCCGCATTCAATTTGTTACAATTGGTCGACGCTGGCTTTTTTGGCAACAATAAAAGTCCAGACTTTGTGAAAATCATCAATGATTTGCTCGAGAACTATAAGAAAATCGGTATGTAGTGCTGTTTGTAATAATTTCATTCGTATCGATCTCTTGCTGTAACATGCTTTTTACGTATTTATTCTCTGAATATAGGTGTTAACATGTCCTTGAAAAGAAACTGATCCTTGTAAAAGGACCTGATGTCAATGCGGGCAAAAGAAACAGAAAGAGATAGAATTTATTTTTAAAAAAAAAAATAAAATACATTTAAATTTGGTTTCGCCAAGAAACGGGAAGAAATGAGGAAATAGGAAAAAAGTTGAAAATAGGCACTCCGACTCTATCGCCCATAACTTTATTGTTTGTGCATGGATTTTGATCAAGTTGGGCTTGTTTTCTTCGTAAAAGTGCGCGCTCTACGTAAAAAATAAGAAACTGGACGCCACATGACAATTTCTGTCTTTCAGGCTATGTAGTGAATTTTCGATTTCAATTTCGCCCCCAAAACATTACATTTTTCTTAAGTTTCGTTCGATTCCGTCTAAACTATTGATCCGATTGCAAAACACTGTAGAAATGAATTGTATGCAACTTAATTATCTTTAATTTAAGACTCATAGCGATCAAATCGGTCAACCCTAACGCGAGATATGGCCTAGAACGTCGGGTCGTCTTCTTAAAAAATTACCAAAATATTCATCGGACAATATCTCAAAAACGTATCCATAGGATTTTGTCTCATGTCGATTTTTGAGTTTAGGGGATCACCTTACATAAGAATTTCATAGTGGACCCTGGATCAAAAATAATTTTTCGGATTTTGTAAACTAGTGTAATCGAAGCGTAAAATGATGCTGTGACTGAATTTACCCTTAATTCTATCCCGTAATAATTTGTAAGTTATAATATTAAAAGTTATCTGAAGTCATTCCCAATGCAAATTATCTTTATAAAAAGAAGTGAGATCCCAATAAAAAACTTCAGAAAAGTAAAAAAATTACGCCAAGCACATGAAAATCAAATAAATCACAAAAAAAGATAATCATAATAAATCACAAAAAATAGAAGACAATAATAATAAATCACAACAAAAATAGAAGAAAATATACAATATAAAAAAATATGTGAAATCAAAATGAGCTGCAAGTACATAACGGAGCTTTCCAACTGCGCTTAAGATGACACAACTTCATATACACAGCTGAAATGCTGTGTTCATACATTCCATTACTCATATCGCGGACATTTTAATTAATGCATCAAAAAGAATTCTATTTAAAAACATTGTCGTAAATTAATTAATAGCTTTACAAAATTAATGATATAAAAAAATTGTGCCACTTATAACAATGGCTATCTATACAAAGAAAACAATGTATTAAATAATATTAAGCAGATTTATTTTTATACAAATAAATATTTCAATACGAATAAATATTTTATTCAAAATACTTGGCGCTGCGCCCCGAACTGGTGTTGCTAAACTGAATAAATATGTATAAATTGCATTAAATCTTTTTCTTTCTTTCTTGGGCGTGCGTTCGTGCATGTGCGTATGTGTGCGTGTGCATATGCTACGTATGATATTAGAATTAAATATATGTAGAATAAATTTGCTGCGTTTCTAATATGTGTATGTATATGTTTATGTATTTTAGATTGTAAGGGAGTTATTGTAAATTACTAATACTAAGACAATCAACATTTCTTTCGGTTTCGCAGCGCCAAGTATTATCTTTTTTTGTGATTTATTTGATTTTCATGTGCTTGGCGTAATTTTTTTACTTTTCTGAAGTTTTTTATTGTATTGCTGTACAGAGATTGTCGCCGGACTTCGCGCGACCAGAAACAAATTGATTTGAATATTGCCAGCGAAAATCGCCTAGCGTCGCTAGGCATTTGAAGTCAATTTCACGCGCATACATAATTATGGACGCCGAAAAATTGATCAATTCGGTTTTCCTGCGAAAGCCCTTGTGGGATTAATCATCGAAATATTACCACAACAGAGATACAGCCCAAAAATTGTGGGATGAAGTGGCGAAAGATTTAAATGTACCACGTAAGTAAAACAATAAGATTATTTCATATAGCGCGGGTACATATATAATAAACTGTATTGTAAAGAAACAGTTTCTGTGTGTCTTCCAGTTGAAGTGGCTAAAAAAAAGTGGAAGGGCCTCCGTGATACATACCAACGAGAAAGTAATAAATTGAAATTGAAAATACGTTCAGGCGCTCCTGG
Source organism: Andrena flavipes (assembly GCA_963971345.1). Lineage (NCBI taxonomy): Eukaryota > Metazoa > Arthropoda > Insecta > Hymenoptera > Andrenidae > Andrena > Andrena flavipes. The sequence continues at coordinate 47,109,776 of OZ020479.1, read as the reverse complement.
AGGGGAGAAAATGTCTTCAACATGGGTATATTTTAGGAGTTTAAATTTTTTAAAAGAAGTCACCGCACCACGACTCTCCACTGGAAATATTCCCGCACCACCTACCTCTCCAGAAACAATATCAATTCCCCAGGCAGACGAGGCAGATGAATTAAATTTATGTAGTGATTTTGAAAATGAATGTTTCCCACACACCAACGCACACACATCACAAACGTCACATTTACACATTGACATTGACAATCACGCAGAGGATGATTCGTTACCACATACGCACGCTCACACATCACGATCGACCACACACCACGAAACTACATCACTACGACCATCCAAACGAAAACGTTCACATAATAACACAATTCAGGACAAATTATTACATTTGGAAGAAGAGAAGCTAAATTTAATGAAGAACAAACAACAGGACAGTAACTACCACTTTTTAATGAGCCTATTGCCCCACTTAAAAAAAATTCCAGACGACAGATTACTGATTACACAAATGAAACTACAACAAGTACTCCTTGACGAACTGACGACAACACAAACAGTACACACAACGCACACCTCACATCACGACACATCTGCAGAGTCACACACTGATGTAAATGACACGTTGTAAACAAAACATATTAAATATCAAATGGTAACAAATAATGATTTTATTATTGTAGTCTGTACAATATATTACACGTACTGGAAGGGTACTTCACCCGCAGGACTAACAAAATAATTCTTGAACGCTTCTCTCACATGATTTGCGGATCTACCATAATTATTGTACCGCCTTGATACAGGCAAATTTCTGCGTTGTGTTGGGTTATTATTGTGACATGATAATACAACACCTTCTCTATTAATAATTATGTTGTGCAATAAACATATGCATTTAATTACAATGTCTACATTCTCTGGGCTGATGTGCATTTCTGTTTTCAGGCATCTCCATTTCGCTACCAAGATGCCAAATGCACATTCAACGCAACGTCGAGCTCTAGATAATCTATAATTGAATATCTGCTCTTCTGGTGTAAGATTTTTCCTGGAATATGGTTTTAATAAATATGTTTTGAGTGGATAGGCCTCGTCACCTAATAATACAAATGGGACCGAAATGTTTGTAGACGGGATATTTTCATTTGCTGGCACATTAAATGTATTTGTTTCCAAACGTTTGAAGACATTTGTATCGGTAAATATTCCAGCGTCGCTTTGCTTCCCATAAGCACCAACATCAATTGTGATAAATCTATATTTTGAATCAGCTATGCCTTGTAGAACAATTGAAAAGTATTGTTTATAATTGTAATATAACGATCCTGAGTGATGAGGGCATCTAATTCTAATGTGTTTCCCATCAATACACCCAATACAATTAGGAAAATTCCAATTTTGCAAAAAATCACTTGCAATACTTTTTAAATTTTCGGTGGATGGAAAAGGCATATGTTTGCCATGGAAATAATTCCATATTGCAAGGCAAGTCGTATAAACTATTTTCCTAATTGTAACATGGGAAACTCTGTACGAAAAACTTAATGCACGAAACGACATTCCAGTAGACAAAAATTTGTAAGCAATACTTATTTTGTATTTCTTAAAAAACAAAAAACTTAAGAGTACCCGGGGTACCCAGGGTACCCTCCGGTCAAAACGCTTGAAAAATACTTTCATGAATTCATTTTCTTTTTATTTAATTCATGAAAATCACGTATTTTTCAAGCGTTTTGACCGGAGGGTACCCTTAATTAAAATAAAGTATGCAGGTACTTACCTCAGTGTGATGGCAAGTCTTTCTTCTGGCGAAATACATTCTCGAAAATTGGACTCCTTGCGAATGTATTTTTCTATACCACGTAAAATATAAAAAAATGTCTCTGGGGACATTCTAAAGTATTCAAAGAATTTGTCCGGTTCATTTAATAAATCTTTGAATAGATTGTGGTGTTGAATAGATTGTTCGCGAAACAAAAATAGCATTTACATGCTCCCTTCTACTGTGACGTCCCACTATTTTTCGCGCGGTAACAGTACAAGTCCTCCATAAACTCACTCCACCAAAGTCTTCCAGAATCAAGTCTTACCCTTTCCCCAAACCCCTGATCACCTTGGCGATGTACCTTAGCGGTCCCCATCTCAAGATGGTCAACGACGACCCCCAAATCCCCTCTTAACCTTACGTGGCACGACCACATCACTCCAAATCTAATAAATACAAGTCCCTCGTCCCTAAAAACCCCTCTTAAATCGAGACCACGTCTCACAACCTCCCCATGACCAAGGAAGTCATTACCCCTTTTCCCTCTTTCTAATCAAACCACCCACAGTCCATCCAATCGGTTGAGTATCCCCTTTCAAAACTCTATGCAAAAGAACCCCGGAAGTCTTAACGACAAATATTCATTACAAGGCCATATAAAAACCCCGGAAGACCAAATCTATTAATAACCTGTACTGCGACACGTGCCGAAATAGGTCAAGGTTGCATACCGCAACCGCCCTTCGCCCCTAACAATCTTTTGATTTTACATAAATACGAGGACCCAAGAGGTCCTCGTCCTCTTCTACGGAAACTTTTCGACACACTCTTCAACGGAAAATCTCCTGTGGAGCAACAAGTATTTCTAACGTTCAAATCAGTGTTCTACGAAACGATTATCTACGGCAGCTACTGTAAGCTATTATCATTATTATTAATAACATTGTATATCACCCACATCCCATATTACTATTCTTATTTGCTTTTCGTATTAATCATCTTATTAACGCTCATTGCGATCATACTATTTGCTTGTTAACGCTTATTGCAACCATTCTATTTGTCTTATTAACGCATACTGCGATCACTTCATTTGTCTTGTCAACGCTAAAAGCTTATTATATACTATTTTATTTACTATCTTTTATTGTATTTCACGTCCATACATAAACCTTAAACATTTTATTTTATATACATTTATAAATGTCATACGCGAACGATCATCGCTACTGCACCATTAACGCAGTGCATGATAACGTACTTGTTTAACCTGAATAAACAACCATTTAAATCAATCGTGAAGTTATTGTGTTAATCCTTCGGCAACGAAGATCCCAAACGTAACGAACCGCTGCAACAGCTGATCTCGGTTCGCGAGCGAGTGTTCTTACAGTGTTTACAAACGTTCTTCTGCACGGGCCGCGTACCGACGTATGCCTAGACGGATTTCGCGGAACCATTACGAGTGACTTCTTATGTATATGCAGCGGTAAATCCTATTATCGAACCGGTATAAAAACCCACAAGGGTCTAACGGGTGTTCATCGGGTACAATTTCATTATTTAAACCCTCCTTGGTCGCTCAGTGTGTAGGATTCAAGATCCTCGCCTAGATTCCCTCGACCTCAGTGTGTAGGATTCAAGATCCTCGCCTAACCTCCTTTTACCCCAGTGTGCAGGATTCAAGATCCTCGCCTAACCTCCTTTTACCCCAGTGTGCAGGATTCAAGATCCTCGCTTACCCTCCTTTTACCCCAGTGTGCAGGATTCAAGATCCTCGCCTAACCTCCTTTTACCCCAGTGTGCAGGATTCAAGATCCTCGCCTAGCCTCCTTTTACCCCAGTGTGCAGGATTCAAGATCCTCGCCTAGCCTCCTTCGACCCCAGTGTGCAGGATTTAAGATCCTCGCCTAAATTCCTTCTACCCCAGTGTGTAGGATTCAAGATCCTCGCCTAAATTCCCTCTACCCCAGTGTGCAGGATTCCAGATCCTCGCCTAACCTCCCTCAACTCTCAGTGTGCAGGATTTCAGATCCTCGCCTGTGTTCAAAAACCCCCACAGTGTCATTGTCCCCCAAAGACCTCCACCCGCGACGTGACACTACTACTCATTAATAAAATTCTTAATAACGGATGGTCTAAGCAAAAATCATCGATGTCGCCCATTTCGCATGACAGTAATACCTCGTTATTGTCCCGTTTTTACCATGCGTAATAGATCCGCTCACTATCCCCACCATTTCTTGGAATCCTTCAGTCGAGAGTGAGAGAATCAGAGAATGTGCGAGAGAGAAAGCATGATACTTTGTCTCGCTCCATCTTTCAGCTCGAGGTGTATCAAGGTGGTACAATAATTATGGTAGATCCGCAAATCATGTGAGAGAAGCGTTCAAGAATTATTTTGTTAGTCCTGCGGGTGAAGTACCCTTCCAGTACGTGTAATATATTGTACAGACTACAATAATAAAATCATTATTTGTTACCATTTGATATTTAATATGTTTTGTTTACAACGTGTCATTTACATCAGTGTGTGACTCTGCAGATGTGTCGTGATGTGAGGTGTGCGTTGTGTGTACTGTTTGTGTTGTCGTCAGTTCGTCAAGGAGTACTTGTTGTAGTTTCATTTGTGTAATCAGTAATCTGTCGTCTGGAATTTTTTTTAAGTGGGGCAATAGGCTCATTAAAAAGTGGTAGTTACTGTCCTGTTGTTTGTTCTTCATTAAATTTAGCTTCTCTTCTTCCAAATGTAATAATTTGTCCTGAATTGTGTTATTATGTGAACGTTTTCGTTTGGATGGTCGTAGTGATGTAGTTTCGTGGTGTGTGGTCGATCGTGATGTGTGAGCGTGCGTATGTGGTAACGAATCATCCTCTGCGTGATTGTCAATGTCAATGTGTAAATGTGACGTTTGTGATGTGTGTGCGTTGGTGTGTGGGAAACATTCATTTTCAAAATCACTACATAAATTTAATTCATCTGCCTCGTCTGCCTGGGGAATTGATATTGTTTCTGGAGAGGTAGGTGGTGCGGGAATATTTCCAGTGGAGAGTCGTGGTGCGGTGACTTCTTTTAAAAAATTTAAACTCCTAAAATATACCCATGTTGAAGACATTTTCTCCCCTCCAGGAGCGCCTGAACGTATTTTCAATTTCAATTTATTACTTTCTCGTTGGTATGTATCACGGAGGCCCTTCCACTTTTTTTTTAGCCACTTCAACTGGAAGACACACAGAAACTGTTTCTTTACAATACAGTTTATTATATATGTACCCGCGCTATATGAAATAATCTTATTGTTTTACTTACGTGGTACATTTAAATCTTTCGCCACTTCATCCCACAATTTTTGGGCTGTATCTCTGTTGTGGTAATATTTCGATGATTGATCCCACAAGGGCTTTCGCAGGAAAACCGAATTGATCAATTTTTCGGTGTCCATAATTATGTATGCGCGTGAAATTGATTTCAAATGCCTAGCGACGCTAGGCGATTTTCGCTGGCAATATTCAAATCAATTTGTTTCTGGTCGCGCGAAGTCCGGCGACAATCTCTGTACAGCAATACATCTACAATATCTACGACGTCACACTACATACACATATACAATGTCTAATCTCGCACTATATACAGATCTGATGCAGCTGTCAAATAAATATTTTGAATAATAAAAAAGAGACAAAAATAATAAATAATATTATTTTATTGTTTCATTCTTATATCATTTTTTATTTAATCCTTTAATGTATTTCAACAACACTTACTTAATATGTACTTGGTCTTTTTTCTGACGAAATACAGTCACGAAAATTTGGCAATTTACAAATATATCTATGTTTCTACACTGCTTAAAATATAATAGAATGTGTCTGGGGACATTCTAAAATATTCAGAAAAATTACTTGGTTTGTTCAACGAGTATACGAGTAAAAATATCTATTTATTAAAGCCACGTATTTCTGAAAAACAAATTTTCGCGCGAAATTTCGCGACGACGTCGCGCGTGGTCGCGCGGTTCGCGCGATGCTCAGTTCGCGCGAAAACGCGTCCACTGTAACCACAGCCTTAAACACAACTTTTACAAATCAAATGAAAAGCATAAACAATCCGCCTATGGGACGTGTTTGAAAAAATGCACCGAGATTTGGAATAAATTTCTAGCGCCATTTTTTACAACAAATTGATAAATTGAGCAAAAGTTATGGGTAGGATTAAAAACTACGTTTCTTTATTAACATTTTAAGATATAAGAATTTGTGGATCGAACACTTTGGATATTTGACTTTTGTACATTACGTCGAACACTGTGCGCTGGCCAGAGGTTATACCAATCGCAGAAATTGACGCGGAAACCGTTGCTAAAGCCTTTCTTAATATCTGGATTGCTCGTTTTGATGTGCCATTGAGGATTACAACAGATCAAGGACGCCAATTCGATTCTCATTTATTTAAAGAACTATCGCAGTTAATTGGCGCGACACATTTAAGGACCACCGCGTACCATCCACAAGCGAATGGTATGGTGGAAAGGTTTCATCGGCAACTGAAGGCGGCTGTAAAATGTCACGCGACTGAAAATTGGGTAGAAATTTTACCTGTTGTCCTGCTAGGTATTCGTTCGGCATTTAAGGAGGATTTGAAGGCCACCGCGGCAGAAATGATTTATGGTACAGGCATGCGATTGCCTGGCGAGTTTTTCATGTCAAACGGTGTTGAGGGATCTTCTGATTTTGTTACTCAATTACGGAACCGTATGAAACAACTTAGACCCTCACCCGTTATGCGACATGGTACAAGAAAAACTTTTATTTTTAAAGAACTCGCTATGTCATCGCATGTATTTTTGCGTCATGATGCTGTCAAAGGTCCTTTACAATCTCCTTATGATGGACCGTTCGAGGTGTTACAACGCGGTGATAAGAATTGCGTTATTGATATTAGAGGGAAACGTATTAGGGTTTCCAACGATAGGTTGAAACCAGCTTTCATTTTTGCTGACGATGATAACTATCAACCGTTAAATACACCTCAAACTGACAACAACGACTTACACGACGACGTACAAACGACACGACCGAGTAAAAACGATTTACCAACATCAGATGACGGTTTTAAAACACGATCTGGTAGATGTATCCGATTTCCCGACAGGTTACAAGTTGGGATCTAATTGAATCGGGTCGTATCGCATTATATTGTAGCGTATGTGTGTATTATATTTGCTATTGTAAGGATATGTTATAGTAGGTATTATAAGGATACCATATTAGTGTAATGTAGGCTATTCATCCACATTATTTAGTATTATGGGTTTACTTTACTGTATGACTGACTTCTATGTATGATGTAGAGTGAATCTGACTAACGATTCGTACATGTATAGTTATAAGTCAGTTTTGTTTTCTTACCCCTGTAGCGTTATCACTGGAAGGGGGGTAGTGTAGCGGACTGTAGGCCGAGAGAAAGTTTTATTTATTTCTTAGGCCCAAAACGGTCGGTTGCTCGAGTGCCTATTGCGGGTGGTCGAGCTTGAGGGGCTAGGGCAATAAATGTGACGATTGCCAGAGCCCCAGTGAAATCTTAAGGACAGCGTGTTCCCGTTCGCAATCTTGAGGCACGGGGGAAATTTGTTTTCCCTGGCCGTTATTTTTCGGGCCTTCGTCAAGCACCGAAGAAAAAGGGCAGAACCTTTCGGGACATCGTGCTGAACGCTTCGCGCTCCTTAAACGGTTTTTTACCTTATCAGACATTTGTAGTAACTTTAGTTATTTGTTAAATATACGTGGTTATTGTTACATATATACTGTGCCTCAATTAACATTACCACCCCAGTATCCAAAGTACTATTATGGAAAATACATTTTACAGGCACTCAAATATGGGCCTTCGACTTCTAATTCTAATGCGATCTTTGGTGAAGAGGAGCTGCCGGGGAAGTCACAAGAACAATCCAATGTCACAGAAAAAAAGGAAGTGGGCATTCAAACAATGGTACAAGTTTCTCATGATGTTTACATAATTGTATGTATAAAATCTGAATTGAAACCTATAGTTAAATTTTATTGTTACATGCACAGTGCGGGAGCATAGTAAAAAAGGACATTGGAGTTCAAGTCACAGAAAAGTGTTTGCCTCCAACGCAGACAGTGCAAGAATTGCGGCATAAAGTACATATATTACAGAAGCAGTTACTACGACGGGATGCTCGCTGTAATACAATGACTGACGTCATTCGAAATTTAAAGGAAAATGGTATATCCACCCAGTCAATAGAGGAGGTATTGCGGAATCGGTTCAGTGGATTTTCGTTGGATGTGCTAGAAAATGAAATGCAAAATTCATCTATTCCCAAAAATAGAAAACGCTATAGTGAAGAAATAAAAAGCTTTGCATTAACTTTATATTTTTACTCACCGAAAGCATACCATTTCGTTCGAGGGAAACTAAATTTACCTCAGGATTCAATGTTAAGAAAATGGTTAAGTACATCTAATTGTGAACCGGGGTTTAGTAGGGAAATGATTGCATTTCTGCAAGAACATATGAAAACAAATGAATATTTAAAAGATGTGGCATTGATATTTGACGCTCTGAGTATTCGTAGCGAAATTGTATACGACAAAAAAAAATGATAAATATCGCGGATACATTGACTACGGTGGCATCGCCCATGTAGATTCAAATGAAATCGCCACAGAAGTGTTAGTACTACAAATAGTGTCATATAGTAGAAAATTTAAAATTCCCATAGCATTTTTTTTCACGAACAAAACAATAGCAGATTTACAATTTCAAATAGTACATTAAGCCATAATAATATTGCAGGAAATTGGCATTACTGTACGTTCAATCACTTGTGATGGATGTGCCACTAATATTAAAACATTAAATTTGTTGGGATGCAAATTACAAATGCCGGACATGATAACGTCTTTCAAACATCCTACAATGGATTCCACAATTTATTGTGTTTTAGATGCATGCCACATGCTTAAGCTTTGTAGAAATACTTTTGCTGAAGACAATATTGTCTCTCGAAAGGGCAAAATATCTTTTGTGTTTGTGACAAAATTACACGAGGTGCAGGAGGCCGAAGATTTAAAGCTGGCCAACAAAATATCCGCGGCTCATGTAAATTTTCACAAAAAAAAAAAAAAAAAAAATGAACGTTCGCTTGGCTGCACAAGTTTTAAGCAGCGGTGTTGCAGATGCAATAGATTATTTACGTATGAGCGGAGATACTAATTTTGTAGACAGTGAAGCGACGACAGAATTTATACGCATTTTCGACCAACTATTCGATATAATGAATAGTCGATCTTCCTATGCGAAAGGGTTTAAGTCGGTCGCCCCTCCTCACAGACACGTCCGATAAAAATATGTACGTGCATATAAAATACCGTTATTTTTATTTTTGGCCCAACTGCCCGAAACGTTACGGGACCATTGCTGGAAAAACTCAGAAATGTTGCGCGACCATTGCTGTAAAATCTTAGAAATGTTGCGCGACCATTGTTGTAAAATCTCAGAAATGTTGCGCGACCATTGCTGTAAAATCTCAGAAATGTTGCGCTACCATTGCTGTAAAATCTCAGAAATGTTGCGCTACCATTGCTGTAAAATCTCAGAAATGTTGCGCTACCATTGCTGTAAAATCTCAGAAATGTTGCGCTGCCATTGCTGTAAAATGTCAGAAATGTTACGCTACCATTGCTGTAAAATCTCAGAAAGGTTGCGCTAGCCTTGCTGTAAAATATTGAAACAATGTTGCAGAAATATATCCTGCAATGTTGCACAGGGGCGGACATAGCAATTTCCTTGTAACTCTTCGGCAAGATTGCGTGTAATGTTTCCAATATCAAGTCGCAACGCAACTGAGATATTTCTGCAACAAATGTGCTGTAGGGGCAATGTTTTTAAATGGGATTCTTTTATTCTGATGGGTTAATTAAAATGTCCACGATATGCGTAATAGAATGTACGAACACAGCATTTTAGCTGTGTAAATGTAGCTGTATCATCTTAAACGCAATAAGAAAGCTCCTTTATGTACTTGCAGCTCATTTTGATTTCACATCTTTTTTTACATTGTATATTTTCTTCTACTTTTTTGTGATTGTATACTTTCTTCTATTTTTTTGTGATTCATTATTATTATCTTCTATTTTTTGTGATCCTACCATAGCCTTCGGGGGCCATGCAACTTCAACTGCCAATCCACGATTGTCAGATGGTGGTGGCTGTTTTCTCCTCGCACGCTGTTCCCGAAACTGAACTTACCGGCCAATAAATCTGAAAAGGACTTCAAGTGTTTGGGACATATCTAAGACGCCTATGCCAAGACGTTTCTTAAACGACTGCGTTTAGATGCTTAAAGACGCATATGTATATAAACAAGCATGACTATGCCAGCTGGCGAAGGGTAGTATGCGACCGCCAGGCGGCGACCGGGCCGGGCGCTTCTCGCAGGTGGGTTACGGCAGTCATGCCTATAAGAGAGCCGGGCAGATCATGTACCGTCACTTTCGAGTAGCGGCGTTTTGTTGACGAAGGAAATTTATATATTCGACTTGAACTTGAATATGCCAAAAAATGTCTCGATCATTCGCTTTTGCAAGACGTTCTTCTTTTTTACGAAGAAACGAAAATATTGACCAGCATGAAAATAGACTTTCTCAAATGAGAACAAGAACAAGCTATTCGACGGGCTTCTTTCTTCAAAATACTAAATTTCAATAAAAGATATTAATTCTAATAAACACGAATCAAGTTACGCTTAATATTACTAGTATCTCTTTAAAGAGGTAGGCCAAATCCTTACGAAGACGTCTTTGAGGCGTTGTGAAAGTCTGAAATGGATGTCTTTAAGACGTCTTCACGACCACTTAAAGGTTGCTACAGGGTGATTCTAGAGTTACGCCCAACAATGTATACGGCCTGGTACCCCGTGGCGAGTACAACCATCTGCAGTGCCTCACCGAATTTTATGGCTTTCGACTCTGGAAGGGGTTGGAGGAGGGCATATTAATAAGTGAGAAATCATCGACTTCAGCATTTCTCTTCAGATCGTTGCCAAAACGACACCAATTGATTCCTTATGCTTCGCCAATGAAACTGACTCCAATAACGACGTAATATTGTAACAAATTCAGTACAAAATTCATTTCCATAATCTCAAGCTATTTTCGTAAATAATAGTCCGATTTACATGAAATTTGGTATAATTTTCATCTGAAAAACATAAGGAATCCAGCGACATCACTTCAATATCGATACAATAAAGAATAAAGAATTATATTTTTCTGAAACAGGTATGAATCCTCGGCAGACCGTAACGAATTATGATTTTCATCAGATAAACATAAGGAATCCATTGACGCCACTTCCATATTGATGCGAATTTCATGTAAATCGAACTATTATTAACGAAAATAGCTTGAGGTTATGGAAATTAATTTTTTATGGAATTTGTTTCATTATTTTCCGAATTACATCGTTCTTGGTGACAGTTTTATCGGCAAAACATAAGGAATCAATTGGCGTCGTTTTCGCAAAGATCTGATGAGAAATGCGGAAGTCGAAGATTTTTCACTTATTAATAGGCACTCCAACACCTTCAAGAGTCGAAAGACATAAAATTCGGTGAGGCACTGCGGAGGGTCCCAGATAGCACACCTCGTCTTACAGACGTCTAGTTTATGTCTATTTTAGGTCTGTACGTCTTGATTCGTAACAAGACGTCTTTAAAACAACTTTAAGACGCCTTTTGGACGCCTTTAAGACTTTATCAGACGTTGTGCTATCTGGGGTTGTACTCGCTACGGGGTACACGGCCGCATCCATTCTCAGATAGCATACGACATCTATAAGTCGTCTTTAAGACGTCTTGAATGTCTGAAAGACAGATTATAGATGGCGTGAGCTGTCTGGGTTGTCAGGAGTAGCTCCAGCATCACCCTGTGTAAGACGTCTTATAAACTTCTACAAGGCGTTTAAAGACATACGGTTTTAAAGATTAACGACATTTAAAAACGACGTTTGAAACAGACGTCTTAAACACAGCTTATAGACGTCGGATGCTATGTGGGAGGTTAGCTGGCAGTAATTGGGGTGTCAGTAATTCAGTCAAATACATTTGAAGGGTGTCAGTAATAAATCCCCAAATATATTTTTGAAATTAATACATGAAAATCAAAGTTTTAAGATCCACTAAATTTTTTCATCTAGTAAACATAGTAAACAATAATAAATAATAAAAACAACATATACTTTTAGTCTATAAGTATATAACTATAAGATAATGTCAGGGTCAACGCTTAATGTGTCAGTAATTGAGTCCTTTACCCTAAATTGTTTCAAGCGCCGGAGGTGTGGAAACACCAACTGGGCCCGTGACGTCGGCAGACGGGCAGTCCCTGCAGAGTTTACCAAACGAGCGGACGTTTGGAGGTCTCGTCTCACTCTGTCCAAAATTTTAATATATAAAGCAGAAAGTGTTTATGTGTTTGTCTGTCGCCTAAAAACTTTCGAACGGTAAACTCTAGGGTCATGAAACGTGTCCCAGCTCATTATGTCTAGCTAATCCAGATGAATGCGAGTATAATATTCACAACAAAAAAATATAAACGAAGAAGAGTTTTTTTTTATATAATCAGAATCTAAATTTTGGGCCAAGCCGAGTAGTAAAACTAGTATATTATAGTACAACTAATTCCGGTCTCGATTTTCATTGTCTTTCATTTTTTCTTACACGTGACTTTATATTAAAAGTGGCGTTTATCTTATCTCATCTCCACCAAGATTGATTTATGGACTCACGTTGATTGGTCATTTCTTTTTATCATAAGTACTATAATTTATAGTTCTTCCTATTGTGGTTCATCAATTAATACACAAATTCCTCTAAATAAATTATAAAGCCGCCATATTTGTTAATTTTAATGATTTACATTTAATAATCAATTCAACTTAAATCATTTCTATAATAGGGTATCTAATCATTGGGTTAGGTTGCAAAACGGCATATATGCTGAACCTCGCCTATTTATCACATAAGTTTTTTTTTCTCTTTTGTTGTTTGTAAATGTGATAAATAAAGACGAATTATTATTATTATTATTATTATTATTATTATTATTATATGTATAGTGTGACCTGTTTAGAGAATGGACACCTAACAAAATCAACAGTAACAAAAAAACTTACCTTAAACTTAATGAAGAACTTAAACAGCAGATGAATAAAGAAATACTGTGTACATTTTAAAGTAAACAGAGCGTGGTAGGTGTTAATTTTTCGAAAATATGTCCCTGAATTCCTCGACCTACTTTTTAATCACGCTGTACGTATTTAAATGGAAACGGGAAAACCTAGAGAACCATACGATGTATGTAAACGAAACAATAGATGATTGCAGCGAAGACAATGAGATGGACAACATAACATGTAAGAAGGACGATAAAAGATGCACGTTATACGAATACCACGCTGTTCTGGTGCAAGGTCACTAAGGTATTAAAAGTACATCGGAGCACGTAAAGCTAAAACATTACTGGCCTGGAATGAAGAAAGACGGAGATTGTCTTAAAATGCGAGAAATGTCGAGGAAACAAGCTTTGCAAAAGGAAGAAAATGGTCTTATTAATTACTGGTAGTATATCTACGTACAAAAATGATGTCTTAACGACGTCTTTTAGACGATGCGTTGAAGAGATAATTGTCTTTACAAAAATTTAGAAAGTAACTAAATATATAAAGAATTTTTAAACAAAATAATACGTGAATTAGGAATTTTTACACACGTTGTGTTCAAATGAGGATTCAATTTTTCCAGTGAAGTTTCAGAAACAGTTAAAAAACTCAAATAAATCATAAGAACCAAAATGAAAATGTTTATCAACAGCTGGTACTGCTTATTGTAGGTACAGCTTTAATTACACTATTATGTGATATATCATACATAAATTACACATGTACAGGCGGGTGTCCTAAAATTATGAGACCAGATCAGCCGAAACATGAAAATTCTTCTGAAAAATCTCAATCCCATTGATCATCTATGGCAGGGGTGCACAAGGGAGCTGTTTTAGCGCCTAGCTGCGAGCAACCCGTTTGTCCCGTTGCTAAGGTTAGAATCGGTGAGGAGAACTGCAGTAGTGTACGTACATTTGGTATGACTTGAACCCAGCCATATATACTGACGCTACGAGCCTACGAGCACGCACGTACACTATTGCAGTTCTCCTCACCGATTCTAACCTTAGCAACGGGACAAACGGGTTGCTCGCAGCTAGGCGCTAAAACAGCTCCCTTGTGCACCCCTGATCTATGGGAAGTATTGGGGCGGAAACTTAGAATACCCACACAGCACAACGTCGGGCAAAGTCCCTGGGACGTCTACAGACCGTCCCAGGAACGTCTTGTTACTGATCAGGACATTCAGACCGTCTTTACGTCCTGATCAGTAACAAGACGTTCCTGGGACGGTCTGTAGACGTCCCAGGGACTTTGCCGGACGTTGTGCTGTGTGGGTAAAGTCCATCTCAAGCCAGAACGAATTAAGGTTGATTTTAAAATCCAAATGGGAGAAAATTAGCAGAGAAATCACATTCTACTTTATATATAACGTAAGATACAAGGTAAAAAAAAGTAGAATCAGAAAATATGCAGCTATATTTCCATTTTAAAATTGAAATAAAAATCTTGATAAATAATTTATATAATTGTAGTTTTCATGCGTATTTTGAAACATTTTACTCAATATAAGAGATCATATTCTAGTCAACGGCCATACTACGTCTGCAGAACACCAGTTCTCGTCTGATCACTGAAGTTAAGGCTGCTGTCTCAAGTTTCCCATACAGCACACTTCGTTGCAGCTGTATTGCAGGAACGTTGCTGCAGGTTGCATTGCAAAATTGTAGGAACGTTCCTGCAATATTGCCGTACATTATTGGAGTGGCAATGCTCCTACAATATTGCAGCAATATTGCAAGAACGTTGCCGTACAATGTTCCATTGGCAACGATCCTACAATATTACAGGAATATTGCAAGAACGTTGTCGTGCAATGTTCCATTAGCAACGATTCTACAATATTTCTGCAATATTGTGCGCTCATCGATGTGCAATGTTCCAGTGGCAACGATCCTACAATATTGCAGCAATATTGCAAGAACGTTACCGTACAATGTTCCATTGGCAACGATCCTACAATATTACAGGAATATTGCAAGAACGTTGTCGTGCAATGTTCCATTAGCAACGATTCTACAATATTTCTGCAATATTGCGTGCTCATCGACGCGCAATGTTCCAGTGGCAACGATCCTACAATATTTCGACAATATTGCGCGCACATCGACGTGCATTCTTCCACTGGCAACGATCCTACAATATTTCTGCAATATTGTGCGCTCATCGACGTGCAATGTTCCAGTGGCAACGATCCTACAATATTACAGGAATATTGCAAGAACGTTGTCGTGCAATGTTCCATTAGCAACGATTCTACAATATTTCTGCAATATTGTGCGCTCATCGATGTGCAATGTTCCAGTGGCAACGATCCTACAATATTGCAGCAATATTGCAAGAACGTTACCGTACAATGTTCCATTGGCAACGATCCTACAATATTACAGGAATATTGCAAGAACGTTGTCGTGCAATGTTCCATTAGCAACGATTCTACAATATTTCTGCAATATTGCGTGCTCATCGACGCGCAATGTTCCAGTGGCAACGATCCTACAATATTTCGACAATATTGCGCGCACATCGACGTGCATTCTTCCACTGGCAACGATCCTACAATATTTCTGCAATATTGTGCGCTCATCGACGTGCAATGTTCCAGTGGCAACGATCCTACAATATTGCAGCAATATTGCAAGAACATTGCCGTACAATGTTCCATTGGCAACGATCCTACAATATTACAGGAATATTGCAAGAACGTTGTCGTGCAATGTTCCATTGGCAACGATTCTACAATATTTCTGCAATATTGCGTGCTCATCGACGTGCAATGTTCCAGTGGCAACGATCCTACAATATTTCGACAATATTGCGCGCACATCGACGTGCAATCTTCCACTGGCAACGATCCTACAATATTTCAGCAATATTGCGCGCACATCGATGTGCAATGTTTCAGTGGCAACGACCTAGCAATATTGCCTACATATTGCCGTGCAATACTGTAGTGGAAAGATTGTAGAAACAGTACAGCAATATTCTGAAGCAACTATGATACTTTGACGAAATTTGAAATATGACGTCGAGTAGATTCTACAACATGTTTCATTTAACTGCATGTGCTAGAATTTCTCGTTGGCCGTTGAAGGTATGAAAAAAGTGTTATTGTACATGAATATAAATTATAGAAGAGATTTGAAAATGAATTTAATTTGTTTAGATAGAGTAGATACTATATACTTTAATGTGTGAAATTATTATTATTATTAAACGTCTTTATTGCACAAACACGTATATACAATCAAGCAAGAGAAAAGAGAGATGAAAAGACAAATGCAAAGGTTTAGTCTAAAGAGTACTTTCCAACCTAACCTAAAATGACACCGGGTTATAATTAGAGTCCGCACCTACAGTGTTAAAAATCCCTAATAGGTTTTTCAAATGATCCTTCGTTTTTGAATAATATGAGTTTAAAGTTTTGCACGGTAGGAGTATAAGTTCGAATACGTAAGCAATCTTATCAATCAACGGTTGTAGCTGCGGCGGTAAAGTGTTCGTCTACGATGCTACAGGTCCTCGGTTCGAATCCCCCTGGGGTAAAAATATTTTCTATGAGAAAAAGACACACGGGCGTTATACTACTACGATTCTGCACACATTCATGTCGTCGCGTCCCTCACTGCCCAAAACGTTGCGGTGAGACCATTGCTGTAAAATTTCCGAAACGTTGCGGGATTATACTTCATCAATATTGCTAAGGCGGACATAGGAGTGAACCTGCAACTTCCCTGCAATGATACGGTGCAACATTGCATACTCACACCGCAATATTCTCCGAAGAGTTTCAGGATCATTGCCATAATTTTGCCGTTTCGTTGCAGAATCATTGCCGAAACGTTGCAGGTCTACATGTTTGCAATGCTGCCGCAACATTGCAAAAATACACACCTGCAATATTGCGAAGGCGGACATAGGACTGAACCTGCAACGTCACTGCAATGTTATAGTGCAACATTGCAATCTTGCACCGTAATATTTCCGAAGAGTTGCAGGATCATTGCCACAATTTTGCCGTTTCGTTGTAGAATCATTGCCGGAACGTTGCAGGTCTACATGTTTGCAATGCTGCCGCAACATTACAAAAATACACACCTGCAATATTGCGAAGGCGGACATAGGACTGAAACTGCAACGTCTCTGCAATGTTATAGTGCAATATTGCAATCTTGCACCGCAATATTGCAGAGACGTTGCTGCAATGTTATGGTGCTCTGTGGGTTGTTATGGTCCAAATCGATCGAAGCGTCCCCAGTAAACAAACGGATCCTAATAAAACTACTGCGGTCGATAAAAAGAATTTGTACTGCAATAACATCTTCAGGTACTCTGGGTAGACGAATTTTTGACGGTTATACTTCCGAATGGCCCCAGTGGGCAATTGACACAAGGTTTGAGGGGCGGGGTGAGGAGGGTGTGTGGACCCCAAATCTAAAATTGTTGCTTCGGGAATTTATTAGTTTCCGAGATATTAATAAAAAACCTTTAGTATTTCTGTTGATTTATTCCGACATAACACATTCCACTTTCCACCTTGTCCCGGGTAATGGTATTGGTTGAGACTAGATTAGCGCGGGTAGCGAACAGAGGTGAGTTTGAAGATTTGAACCAGCAACTTGTGAATGCAACCCATCCTACTATATAGGGTGTTATTTTACTGACAGTCAATATTCTAGGGAGTGATTCTACAGGCCAAAATAAGACGAAAATGTAGAATACAATTTTTTAATGTCGCGCTTCGTTTTCGAGAAAATTGACTTTGAATTTCAGCTAAATACGCGTGCCTTTCCGGCGCCTGAGGAGCACGCGGAGGTAAGGGAAACGCGTCCAGCAGTTCGTAAAACAGTTTGGGGGGACGGGAAAATGTCCGGGTAGGGGTGCCCGCACCTACGTCCAAAAAAAAAATAAAAAATTAACAATAATTTTTTGTTAATATTTTGGAAACTAATAAATACCTGATGCTACAATTTTAGATTTAGGGTCCACACACCCTTCCCACTCCTCCCTCCAAGCCTCATCTCGATCGGACACTGGAGCACTTCGGAAGAATATCCTTTTTGACGCACAGTGTCACATGTTCTGTACTCTCCGTCTCTGCCGAGCTGTTGCCACAGAGTTCTCTCTTTTCATCAAGAAGTCTTGAAGAAATACAGTACGAGAGCTGCGTCAGTGTCAGAGCCTCCCTGAACGTAGCAATAATGAAAGATAGAGAGGTCTGGGAGTGTAAGAAGGAAAGACGGAAAGATACCAAACATGACACAATTTGAACTATCATTATTAACGATATTACACATAAAATTTAATTGCAGAATTGAAAGCCAGTTTCGTTCAAAGTAGTCTGATTTAAATTATTTCCTGTCAATTTAATCGGCAACATCACTTTCACATTGATACGATGAAAAATAAAGAAATTCTGTTTCTGCATAATCAATGATATGTACATCGCCGAGCAACTCCAGGCGACAGATTAGACGGGTGAGCTATACAACAATGTTGCTCGGCTCAAGCTTCGGGAGACCTAAAAAATAAAGGTCTTCGACAAAAAAAAACATTTGTGATCGACGGATTAATTAGCGACGAATAAACTGATTAATTTGATAGTTTATTTCAATAAGGAAACAATTCTTATTATCTTCTCTCATTCTATGGCAGTATTTATATTTACTTATTTTTGGCGCATAGTTGCAAAATCTTCTGTTCTCTCTGTCTCTGCCGCGCTGTTGCCACAGAGTTCTCTCTTCCTATCGAGAAGTCTTGAAGGATATGACACGAGAGCTGCGTCTAGCGTCAGAGCCTCGCTGAATGTAAAACAGGATAGCAGTAATGAAAGGTAGAGAGGATCCGAAGTGAAGTTAAGAAACATGTCGATGAAACAATACTACTTTGCGTATCAATATCTTTTTATTTATACGCAGAAGGATAGGAATATTTACAATAATTTTTTTCAAAAAAAAAAAAATTATCACCCGTTGGGAACGTGAACCGGCGACCTCACGCTTACTAGTCGGGACCAATACGCATTGGACAGTGACCACGCTATTCAATGATAATTGCTTTTTACCAAAACTGAAAAAGTGATTTCGGCATTTTTTCAAAGTCGATTTTCTTGAATTTGGTTGGGAAACAGTATAAACAATTTCTGAAGCCAGTCCTGAAGGTCCCCTTGTAAGGCTGCTAAGTAGGTAGTCGTCTTTTTATATCTGACCTGTATGCAGTGTGGATCTGTAACACATTGTTGTTTATAAGCGTACAAAATTTTCCGTAGATTTATAAGGTGTAAAACATTACCTGAAATATGGTAGTTATTATTCCATTTAACATTCCATTTGTCCTGGTATTACTGTTCGATACTACACAAGTGATTCAATGTTCAATGTACTTTTTCACAAATTTACGCATTTTCGGAAACCAATATTTTTGTATTACACGATCATACGTCTTATCGGAACCGACGTGACAATTTTTATCGTGATACAAACGTAATAGTCCGATCCTACTTCCCTTAGGAACGAAACTACGATATACAATACGACCAGTCTCTGTCTGTATCTTCCTACACAACATTCCTTGTCGCACCGCATAATCACTACTTATAGTACCGTTATCTTTTAATTGTTCTATGATAGACCCTGTCTCCTCGTCTGTAAGGAATGAGATGGCGTGAGCGTCGGATAACTAGGGGGGGGGGGGGGGGGCGAGAGGGCGCAAGCGTGGAAGCGTGAGCGTCGAGAAGAACGTAGAGAGAGAGAGAGTCACGTTTTTACGAAAAGGAATAAAGATATAGTTCTCAGAGATTTGTGTGCGCGAGTTTTTCTTGCAATTATTTTACCCCCAGTTCCTATTTTGTAATATCGTCATTCCGTTGCGCGACTTCTAACCAGGATCCCTCACAAATGACATTAACACGGTAGTCCCTCGGTGGATTCCTGCTCAAATAGTCCACGTGTCCAACGTATTTCCCCTTGCGATACTCTATATCAAAGTTAAAATCTTGCAAAAAATCCACCACTTTGCAACACGTGGCAACAAATCTTTCTTGTTACACGTGGACTTTATAGCGTTACAATCAGTTACAACCCTGAATTTAATCCCTAACAGATACACGCGAAAGTGCTTCAATGCGTTAACAATTGCAAGCGTTTCCAACTCGTAAGAATGATATCGGGACTCCTCCGCTGACGTACGCCGACTAAAGTAAGCAACTACCCTTAGACCGTCGTCTATCTTCTGAAATAAAATAGCTCCATAACCGATTGCACTCGCGTCCGTATGCAATTCCGTTTCCCTATTCGGGTTAAAAACAATGAGTAGAGGACCCGAACTTAATTTTTCCAAAACGTAGCGCCGCGCTTCCTCGTGTTCCCTGTCCCATCTCCACTGTTCATTCATTTTTGTCAATTTTGTAATACATGTTGTGCGCACGGCGAACTCGGGAATAAATTTCCGGAAGTAGCTTGCCAAACCAATAAATTGCCTAACCTGTTTCACATTACATGGGACAGGGGACTCTAACAAGGCCTTAACTTTACTTTTCCCCGGACTAATACCCTGTGCTGATACTTCCCTGCCTAAATATTCTATCGAGGTCATGAAAAAAACTGCATTTCTGCATATTTAAGCTAAAACCGGCTACATCAAGTGCCATTAACACTCGTTCTAAACGTTCTAACCCTTCCTCAACCGTTTGTGAAGGAATCAAAATATCGTCGAGGTACACCAAAGCTATGTCGTTCCTTAACTTCCCAAGGGCGACGTTTATTGCCCTTTGGAATACCGCGGGGGCATTAGCTAAACCGAAAGGCATACGCAAAAACTCATAATGCCCGTCCGGTGTTACGAAGGCGGTCTTTTCAATAGAACAGGGCGCGATCAGTATCTGGTAAAACGCGGAGGTCATATCTAAAACAGTGAAATACCTCGCCTTGCCCAAACGGTCGAGCTGGTCGTCAATCAGAGGCAATGGGTATCTATCTTTTTTTGTAATTTTGTTAACAGCCCGAAAATCTATGCATAAACGATCTTCGCCATTCTTTTTCTTAACGAGTATCACCGGACTTGAAAACGGTGAAGCACTCTCGCGTATCACCCCGCTAGCTAACAAATCATCGATTATTATTCGAACCTTTTCGCGCTCAGACATAGATAAACGGTAAGGGCGATAATTTACTATCTTGTCCTCTCGAAGGTCGATCTTGAGTTCGCCTGTACTTACGCGCCGCACTGCACTTCCCGTTGCGAACATGTACTTGTATGGCTCCAACAATTTTTCCACGGCGTCACGCACGTCATTGCTTCCAACGTTAAAGGAGTAACACAGCGGTTCCGAATCCTCCTTGTCCCCTGAGGTTGGCAACGGGCGTCATCGTAGTTTCGTCGTTCCGTTGGAGTCCGTCAGAATCTGCACCCCGTGTACAATTGCATTTTTGCCAATTACCATGTCATATGACATGACGGATTCAGAAACCACAAGAAGGTCAAGGTTACATCCTCCGTCTGAACGTTGGCTGTTGTGCAGCCGACTGTAGTCAGAGCGGAATCGCCCAGTGTTTTAATAACCACAGTAAATGGGTCAATCCTGCAATTGGCATACTTAGCCACCCGCTCTTTAACAAGAGAACAGGTCGCACCACTGTCAATCAAACAGCGTTGAACCGGCAAATCCCGCAAAATAACGGGGGTCAGCTTATGATCCGTTGAGAAACAAGTGTTAGCCTCAAATTCCGAGGTCTTTGATACTTTCACACCCTTATCTTCGCGGGATCTGCGCTGCTTGGCCCAACAGTGAGATTCTTCATGACCCTTCTTCGAGCAGAAAGTGCATACAGGTACACAGAACCTCTTGGCTGACTTTTGCAAATGGGGCGTCGCTTTTCGCTTTCTCGGACACTCCCTGTATAGGTGTCCCGTTTCTTCACAACCATAACAACGCCTCTGATCCGCATAATCACGGTAATTACGCATGTATTTCCTATCTTCGTCCTTCTCCTTTAGCGGTGCTTTGACAAAATGCGAAATCCCACTCAGTAGCTCCGCAGTCGTTTTATAACGCGCGTTCAAAAGTGATTGGCGCACACTCGAATCTGTCACATGGCCGATAACAAGGCTAACCAATTCACTCGGTGTAAAATTGATTTGTGTTTGTCCGTAATATTTTAACTTATTCCGAGCGTATTCAGGATAAGAACCCGCAGAGTCACTGTTGTAAGCTACGGCACGAGACAACCGTTCACACAACCGATCTTCGGACACAAACACCGAGCACAGGTCTTCACGAAAATTAGCCCACGTTCTCGGATTGCCATCCCACTCCTGGTACCACTTCTTAGCGGATCCAACAAGAGCGTGTGTGGCCAAGCTTAGTCTTTGAGACACAGGGAGTTTTTCCGTAATATTTTCCACAATATCACACCACCTGCTCGCGTCGTCTCCAAAATCTACACCACTGAACTCCGGCACAGCATCCACAGACGATTTATCAGGCACCGCGGACGAAGTGGAGGGTACCGCACCCGACACAACCGTTTCCATAAAACGTTGGAAAAGCTGCTCAAACGAAGGCGTAGCAGTAGCAGATCCGGTCTGATTAATTACTCGGTTTGATAGCTTGCGACCAGCCATTGTGTATATGGATTTGACACAGTGAACTTTATCGCACGTATCCCACTTCTGATGTTAGAAAATACTTTTAGGCGCGGCAAAGAATGTAGAGAAACTCGTCCCAGGACTGTTCTGGGGTAAGTGCCGTGGGGTTCATCACAGTCCTCTTATCAAAAGGCATAGCCTTCCCCACTCCGTGGCCAGATCCTCCAGGAACAGAGTCCCTATTCATTAGCAATACGGCGTCAGGCCGCGTGCCATTCCCATATTCTCTACCTCATTCTAAACAACCAATCTTCCGACACCCGATAGTTGGGAGACCCAACGTGGTCACCAGCCATCGCCCGTCGCCAGGACTGTTTAGTCTCACGTATCCTCTACAGTCAGGACCGCACACAGGCTAAGTCCCTGCCATAAAACCCTTGAAGGCTGGGCAGCATGGGGCCATCCGCCCTCGGCCGCCTCTTTAAAATCGGTGACGCTAACATGCAAATGATTATCAAAATCACACTCGTTGCCGAATTCTTCGAAAATTAAGCTACATGAGGGAAAAACGGAAAAAAAATTTCTAAGGCCTGGCGTAACCAGTTTCATAATCAATCTTTTTAGCATTGATGCAATTTCGCCAAATCACACTCTGTGGAGCACGCAAATCATTCATACATACGAAAAGTATGCACGCTGTGAATATCGATTTAGCCAACTTTCCTCGTCCCCGTAGCGGTCAGTCGGTGGTTCATCGCGTATGGTGTCGAGATTATAAAATACTTTTATAAATATGTCGCCATCATGATTAACTTCCGTATCTTGAAGTTCTACACCACGAATTTCTTCGGTTTGAACCTCGACATTTCGACACGCAACGTACATTTTCGGGCTGGAGGTGTGTATGGGTATCACAGCAGCGGTGGGCGTAGCGGAAGCTGGATGATTCAATTCCACGGGCAACGACATAATCTGAAAGCGATTTTTCTTATAATTCTCAAAGTTACTAACACAAGGATTCACTAAAATATGATAATGGAAACTTACGGTATTAATCGATTGTATTTGCGTGTGTAACGTACAGCTACCTACCGCCATAATTTTTTCCTTTTGTTTGTATTACATATTGTTACTTTCCTTTATATTATACTTAAGATAGTATACCGCACATGCGAGTGCATGTTCAAATAGCGCGCGAGAAAACATAGTAATGCGCAAGGCATGCGCATAGCCGCCTATTTCAACAGTGAACTCAGTGCCGTGAGTAAACCAAGGGCGCGTGTGCACATCGTACGAACAACCGGACGCCGAATAAACTGAGCGTAGTGCGCGAATGGCAGGAACCGGAAGCGAATTATAATTGGTGCGCGAAACCGAGCAACGAGTGATTGGTGTGGGCCACGTACCACAAACCAGTATAAATACAGGTACGCCAGCAGCAGAGAGTAGACTTGGTTCTGCCACCGAACCAAACCGAGGTCTCTTCAACTAGCCCCTCAGTCCAGCACAGTCATCAACAAGTATTCATAAAACTTCCATATCCTATCCGATGTCTCATTCACTAGCCCCTCAACATCTATTCGAGGTCTCTTTAGCTATCCCCTCAACTTCCTTACGAGGTTGCTTTAACTAGCTCCTCTACTTCCCTTCGAGGTCGCTTTCACTAACCCCTCAACATCTATCCGAGGTCACTTTCATTAGCCCATCAACCTCCCATCCACCAAAGAAGCGTGGGCCAGCTGATAGGCACCAGCAGTAATCCACGATATTCAACTTCCATCCGGGGACGCCCTAATCGGCTACCAAGCTACCATCCGAGGCCGCTTTAACTAGCCCCTCGGCTTCCATCCTAGAAAGCGTGGGCAAGCTGATAGGCAACTGGAAGCCAAGACAACTCCGAGAGAAGGAATCCTCTCAATTTAAACATTACTACACTGACCTAGCGTCAATCCTTGTATAATACGATAAACCCGACTTAGTGTCGAAGACTTTATGTTCATTAGCAATAATTATCGTACCGTTACACGAACTCTAATCTTAATTAACGTCTCAATCTAATCGACATTCTTTATTACCGATCTAGCGTCAAAACCGAAATCGGACTATATTCTTTATTACCGACCTATCGTCAAACTCGAAATTGGACTATATACTTTATTACTGACATAGCGTCAAAACCGAAATCGGACTATATTCTATATTACCGATCAATAAGCGTTTACGTTATTACCATATAATCAATTATATTAATTTACCGACCAAGGGTCAAAAACTATAACTGAATAAACTACTTTTGTTACTCATTATCAAAAAGAAGGACTCTAGTTCTTGAAATTCATTTCTTTATCGCACGCCACTCGAACCAATCCCACAATTCCATGGGTAAACCGCTCTACTTGTCACTGACGATATCCTTCAAAAGCAATCTTCTTCAAAGCAGTTTCACTTAGCACAAAAAAATGTAAAAAGTGTATTACAAAAAAACTTTCAACTGCACTGTGTCAATCACAGTTTGAAGACGACTGGTTTCGATGCATCTCCTGGCTCTCGCATGTAAACTCATATCTTGAAATTGAGAAGTGCATAGCTTTGCAAAAGTAAGAACGAAATATAATACATGCAGAAACGCTGAATCTTCAAGTTAGGTGGCGAGGAGAGAAGGAGGATAAATAAAATGGTACAATGAAATGTGTTTAAGAAATATATATATATATATGCAATAATATGCATATAAATATATATATATATATTTATATGCATATTATTCGCTTGTAACAATATATATATATATATATATTGTTGAAGGAGGAGGATTGAGAGAAGGAGGATAAATAAAATGGTACAATGAAATGTGTTTAAGAAATATATATTTTTTTAACACATTTTTAAACACGTTTCTTAAACACATTTCATTGTACCATTTTATTTATCCTCCTTCTCTCAATCCTCCTCCTTCAACAATATATATATATATATTGTTACAAGCGAATAATATGAATATAAATCTATACTATTATATAAAATTGAAGTTGCATACTTTGAAATGCGGTTTCTCAGTAAATATGAAATGTAACCACAGGTGTGTTACATCACTTTGTTCGTCTTGACAAGAGGAAGGTTCTAACGTCTTTATTTTTTTTAAATAATGATTTTTAAAGGATTTTAGGAACTTCCATCCCCAAAGGGTGTGAAACGGAATAAAATGTATTCTCTCGGACTCCCTCTATTGCCTAATATCTCTTATTCTCGATTAGATATCAACTCACTAATTTCAAGATTTTTCCCTAATCAATTCCCAAAGGGGGTGGTGAAAAGGGACGAACTATGTTTTCATGAAGTTCTCAATATTTTTAGGCCCGAAGCGAAGCGCGGGGGTATTTTGCTAGTATAAATATAAATTAACTTTTTTTCCTACGAGCTTCAGCTAGAATATCATTGATTGCACATGCTAACAGTTCACAATCTACAAGATACTCCTCGTCGTAATAATCACTATCACGTATTATTTTAGCAGCACGACGTGCATCTAATGTTTCACAGGCAACATCGTTCTGCAGTAGCACGTTAACAAAAGTTTCAAAGGGTATAGCCGGTTAAGGTGGCCAAATGTGCCCTTAAACCGAATTTGACTCACGATGAGTCATTCGAAAGCTTATAAAAAAAGAAATATTTCTGGCAAGTTTCAACTTTGTACCTCGACCCGGAAGGTAGTAAAGGGAAAAAATAGAAAATCAGGTTTTTGCCGAATTTCTCTTATACTAGGGGATGAAAAATCTTGATAAAAATCAGAGACATTTCTGTTATCACGGCACATATTAGAGAATTGTTTCAGATTTTTAAATTAAAAAACCAAGCTGTGAAAAATAAAAAACACCAAAAAATGCTGAAAAATGCCGGTTGTGTATCGAAGCAGTCTTGGCACTATAATTATATTTTTATTAAGTACGTATCATTGTTACTATTGTCCTGAATTTTTTTCAGATTTTTCAATTTGGTGCGCCGCAGTTAAAAAGATTAAAAACCGATTTTTTCGTCGTTTTTTCCGTGTCAGAGTAACATATAGGTGGAATTTTCGTACATACTTTATGAAATAAATCTTTTATGCGATCTTCAATGTCTTCACATACAGTAAAACAGCGTAGGAATTAAACGAACTAAACACGCTGTGCCATTACAGTCTAAAATGTGAAACGTATTTTCAACGGTGTCGATGTCGTAGCTGTAAAGTGTCGGACTGAACTTATCTTCAAAGACATTTAAAATAGAAGAAGGACTACAACAGGGTACCGTCAACTCTCCAATTCTTTTTAACATATATTTGAGTGACTTACCAAGATTTTTTAATTTTAATCAGCCTGGTTCCCCTAGCTTACTCATGTTTGCAGATGATATCATAGTTTACCTAGAAAGCAATAGAGCGAATACCGTCCAAATAATGTTAGAGGAAACTGTCGATAAAGTAATAAGATACCTCATGATATGGAATCTCCGCGTTAACCCAAATAAATGCGAGACCATGTTAATTCGCAAACTGTTGGTTAACCTAACGTCTAAAGCAAAGTGGGAAGCAAGGACTTTGGTATTTCGGCGCTAGTCCCAGGCACTAACAACAGAATAGCTATTCCACACAAAAAGGTGATTATATATCTGGGAGTTCACATCGACTACCTGTTGAGAGGTAACAAACATACGGATGTTCAAATTGAAAAAGCAAACAGAGCGTTCCTAGTTAATAGCAGAGCCTTTAGAAATAAATATTTATCACCGAAGGCAAAGACCATATTGTACATGTTATTAGTTAGACCTATTATTACGTACGCAGCACCTATCTGTTGGAATTTTAACCATACCACAGCCGAGAAAATGAGGTGCCTGGAGCGAAAGTGTTTGAGAGCCTACCTTGGGCTATACAGATCGCAGTCCTCAGATTGGCAGCACTTCGTCAGTAATAAGACTTTATATGACAGGGCGGACATTTCTCGCATTGACCTTTTTACCCTTAGATTAACTAGGGACTACTATAGTAGACTCCCATCGATCGATAATGAATATACGAAAGCCATATGTGGACAGGATGATGTTTCGGCACCCAGACAGTTGACCACTGGTTACATGGCACCCCAAACGTTCATGTATTGCGATATGATGGGTCTGATACAAGATGGCAATAATGTCCCGCTTATTTACCATTGGCGTAGGAATAAAGCCAATAAACGTATCGCGACTGATCAGAGTAGAAATATATTTGATAAAAATGTATATAGATATTCGACTGTGCTACCTGAAAGAGACTATCTTGATTTCCGTAAGCTAAATTTCAAACACCATTGGTGGTTGAATAACGACAGCGTTGACATGACTGAGCTTTATACCCGTCGACAAACTTGCTTACGTCATAATTAAGTCCTTTAAGCAGTGAACATCCCCCAGTGGGGCATCCATTGTATATATACATTAGTAATAAGTAGTTATAAGCTATAGTTTATAAGTAGTTTTTATAATTCTCTTTTATTTTCTTTTACTTCCATACTTGTAATAATATTGCGTTTTTTTAGGATATTTTTTTCCCTTGTTCCTAGTTGCGCATCGGCGCATTAGAAAGTTATACATCAATATGTACCTGAACCTTATATATACTCTTTTATTTTTTATAATGTGCAATTATGTACCAAAGAAAGTTTGATTATGAGATTCACATGCGTTGAACAAACAGTCATTAGTTATAGTGAATGTTGGTATTTTTTCTTCTTTGTTTTTGATACCAAAGTTTGTAGAATGTAGGTAGTGTATGTCTTTAATACACATTTTCTTAAAAAAAAAAAAAAAAAAAAAAAAAAAAAAAAATAAATAAAGTGTCGGACTTCTAAACCGCTGCGAACTTTTTGGTTGTAGGTTCGAGCCTCGGAACTTCTAAGTCCCAGAGGGTCATGTTTTTTTCACATTAATTATGTATTTTTTCGATTTCTAACTATATGACAATGTTCAATATTTATTTACAAATGTTTTAATCGTATGTTAAAAATATTTCAACCTGAAATATACGTAAAAATGACTTGAGAGCAGTTTTTATGCCACTGTTTCTATAATCTAGTATTCCGTCAATTACAGTATTGTTGTAAACATTCCTACACTAAATTAATATTATATCTAATTGGTTTTCTAATCTCTCACCTTTAACAATTGTAGATGGATAGCAACAACAATCGTGTTTTGTTTTGTAAATATTTTCTTGTAGATCATACAATTCTCTCGTGTTTCCAAAATTCAGAAGTTGTCCGCGATATGAGTAATGGAATGTATGAATACTACATTTTAGCTGTGTATATGTAGTTGTGTCATCTTAAGCGCAGTTGGAAAGCACCTTCATGTATTTGCAGCTCATTTTGATTTCACATCTTTTTTTGTATTGTATATTTTTTTCTATTTTTTGTGATTTATATTATTATCATCTATTTTTTGTGATTTCATCTATTTTTTGTGATTTATTTGATTTTCGTGTAATTGGCGTAATTTTTTTACTTTTTTGAAGTTTTTTATGGGGTATTAATTTACGACAATGTTTTTAAATGGGATTCTTTTTGATGGGTATTAATTACGACAATGTTTTTAAATGGGATATTAATTTACGACAATGTTTTTAAATGGGATTCTTTTTGATGGGTATTAATTCCGACAATGTTTTTAAATGGGATTCTTTTTGATGGGTATTAATTACGACAATGTTTTTAAATGGGATTCTTTTTGAAGGGATTATATACTTGCCGCTCTTTTTTGTACCTTTTTGTAAAAAGGTAATTTTGTGGGGATATCACACATTTTGTAGTGTTTACTGATATTAATTTACGACAATTATTTAATTTTTTGTAAGAATAAAATATAAAGATCTTTAGCACCTTTGGGCCATTGCCTTTTTTTAATTTTTACATCATCAGCTTCAATCCAACTACTAGTCATTCCTTCTTCTTTACATATACTGGTGTAATGGCCATCCTCAATACATGAAGCACTATGAAATATAGCATTCATAACTTTATATGAATGTCCAGCTATTACTACTGTGGTTGTGGGAATAGTACATATATTAAATTTACGTATTACTTTGATTATTATATCATCTTGTAATGAAAATAATAGTAAACGAATAATAACTATATCTTTCGCCAATATTAATTCATTCCTAAACATAATATCTTTTCCTGTACACTGTTCACATGATGCGTTTTCTGATTCATACCAATGTGAAAATGTAACGTTTAATAAATCGTTAAGGTTATAGCTTTTTTTTCAAATTGTTAATAGGTATTGAAACAACTAAATTATCAGAAGTAATTCTTTTTGTATAAACACAATATTTACAATGAGTAGTAGAAATTACTTGATGCTCTACCAATTCTCTTATGCAATCATATTCTGTGCACAGGGTTATAAGAAATTCGAATACATCTCGTTTTACGTTTATTGAAAAATGTTCTCCTAAACTTTGCCGTACTGTATATGTATTTAAATTGCGCATTCCATTTTCATATCGATGCATTAATATCTTCAAAACATTTGAGGATTCATTACAATTAAACAATTGTTTTCTAATGGCACTCAAATGCATTATACATTGTAATACTGCATTTGCATAACATGAAGCATTTGTATTTTGAAAACCATGTAAAACCCAAGAAATATTTTTTGTAATAATTTTTGACTTTGACAATTTTCTTGGACAGAATCAATTACTTTTGATAATATCCATGGAACACCTTTCACTTTCGAATAGCGTTTTTTTGAAATAGTAATTATGTCTGCGCCTGCTTTGTACTTAGATCTTAGCCGATTATATTCCCTAATAGCTTTTTCGTCAGCTATTATATCAAACATATCTGAGTTGAACGTAAACTACAACATTATGAAAGTCTTTGATAGGCAGTTTGTCTATGTTAAGTATCAGTGGATGTAGACCATAACTGTATAACAAGTAATACAACAAGAAGATATTGGATACATAAAAGCATGTTTTTTACCTCAGACGTGTTTCATATTTCTAATCGTTGGCGCTATAAGTTAGAAATTAGAAATATGCTTCAACGTGTCGAATTCTAAGTATCGAATATCGAACAATAAGTATCTTTGCGCTACATGTATGATTTTCTTCTATCATACGCCGCTTGTAATCCAGATTACAAGTCTCAAGATGTTCAAAAAATGATTTGAATTCCAAGATATAATAAAACACAATTTCACAATTTCTCACGAATAAAGATAAAGAACCAGGCTAGAGTAAACAATAATATACAAATTTATTACTTACATTTTCTTTTGACGGCCACATATTTTAAGATGGTTGCAAAAAGTGAACCACATGAAGCTGAAGCTGGGCAAGAGGCCCGTCAAACATTCGACGATCAAAGGGTATTTTTTAGTAAAAATATCGATCTATCGAAATTCTTCATTACGTTAAGTAACATTACGTTTTCTTGTCGTACTTACTTATTATAAAGCGATTCGTTTACTATTATTTTCATTACAAGATGATAAAATAGTCAAAGCAATACGTAAAGGGGCATTTCTGTTATCAGGGCACATATTAGAGAATTGTTTCAGATTTTTAAATTGAAAATTTCTTTCACAAAAGATTGAATTTTCAGCGTACTTTCTTCACTAATGTGATCTGCTCTACACTGGAAGCAGTCGGTCATAATTTTCTTAATTCTTAACGCTATGCTAATTTGATAAATTTTGTCGGTTTAGCTTCTTTAACGAATTTCAAGAAACCTGTGCGAAAGAACATGCTTCTCTATCGAACCTTCTCCGGACAACTTCCAAGTCTGCGACTCTACATACGAAATCGATTTAAAAATTTTTGGCGACTTACATTGTTAATTAAGACAATAATTCAGTCTCCTATTTAGTGTAAAAACTCATGGCATTACAAATTCGGACAACTTAGTTTATTTGGCACTTAGCACTTGGTAGGTTATTTATAATATCTCTGTCTAGCTGTCAGGTTACAACAACTTGTTACGCGATTGGCCGAAACCCATATGCAATGAGCGACGTGTCTGAGAGACATTTCTTCACCCTTTCATATCCCCCTCTTGCCTAGAAGTGTAGGACGATGACGATGACGATGCTGAATCTTAAGAACATAAAATTCAGCAAATTGCAACTTTACATCGAAATATCTCAGCTCATAAGGCCCGTAGGAGCAAAACGAAGACACTTTTCTGGTGTAAATCAAACCCAAGCTATTCATTAAGACCATTCAAAATCTAATCGGATCAGCCGTTATTGAGATTCGGAAATCTCAGGGTTCTTGATAGTGCGTCGTGGCGTAATAGAGCCACTCTGTGTCTCTTGACCGAGCCAATGATGCCAGATTCGGGACGGGAGCGCTCGAGAATTTCCCCCACCTTACATGCACACTACGCTGGAGCTGCGTGTGTGCATGTGCCGAGCTCGCGGACACACAGCTCCGGCGTAGTGTGCATGCAAGGTGGGGGAAATTCTCGAGCGCTCCCATCCCGAATTTGGCATCACTGGACCGAGCTAGGTAGCTGGTTACCTGAGCATTTTTTACTCAATGTTTATGTTTATACAGCCTGTAGTAAAACAATTAATTTCGTACATAACGGGATTTTCAACAATGCTGCGTTTCTTGGCAGTAATTCCCAATGATCAGTTGAGTTCCAAATTTTGGCCTGTGAAGACGTCTTCAAACGCTAATACAAGTATGTATCCAAAAGGCAAAAAAGGAACTACCGATCGTGCAGCAAAACCGCCGAAGAGAATCTGGAAATCACTTCATGGGAATCAGTTCTTAAGTAAAGAGGAGGATGTAATAGGACAGAGTTCCACAGAAAAAACATAGCTAGTGCGAGTAGTCACGACATTGCGTACATTTCGATGCATTATAAAATTGTGAAATTTTTAAATGTTTTTGGTGTGCTCGCGGAGTTACTGGTTTGCAAGGAATGTAAGCAGAAAATAAAGTTTCACAAATCCGAAAATCGTGGCCTAGGCTTCAAAATCATTGTTGAATGCACTTGTGGTCGCAGAGAAATCAACTCAGGGCCCAGGATGCATACCGGTTATGAAATCAATCGGAGAATCGTATTATCTATGAGACTCTTAGGCATCGGCCGGGAAGGCATAAATATATTTTGGGGATTCATGGACATCGGGCAGGGAAAACAAATAACTTTGTACGATCTGGTTGTACAACATATTCACAGTGCGGCGCGTTTGGTGTTTGATTTTTTGTGTCAGATATCAGTTGCTGAAGAACAATTGGAAAATGTGAAACGTGGAAGGTGTCCGATAAATTTAAAGATATCTGGTGATAGGTCGTGGAAGAAACGTGGCTTTACTTCGCTGTACGGTGTAACAACGCTCATAGGACAGTACAGTGGGAAAGTAATAGATTTAATTGTAAAAGGAGGCTACTGCCGAGCCTGTACGTTTTGGAGTGGCAAAATGAATACTGACGAGTATCTTGAATGGTATGAAGGGCACGAAGAAGAATGCTTGGCAAACCATTCTGGTTCCGCAGGGAAAATGGAAGTTGATTCGATACGGGAACTGTTTTCAAGGTCCGAGGAGAAATTTAATGTAAAATATGGCAATTACATTGGCGATAGTGACTCCAAAACGTACAAGGCAATTTTAGATTTAAATCCCTATGGCGATGATTTCGCAGTAACCGAAAGTGAGTGCGTCGGGCACGTTGAGAAACGGATGGGCACACGGTTCCGAAATATTAAAAAAACGGAAAAGCTAGGCGGAAAGGGGAAGTTGACGGATGTGTTAATAAAAAAATTAACAAAATATTATGGCTTGGCAATAAGATGAAATGTTGACAGTGTTAGCGAAATGAAAAAAGCTATAATGGCAATACTGGATCATTTATGCTCTACCAACAAAAAGCCAAAGCATGATAATTGTCCAGTGGGAGCCGATAGCTGGTGCAAGTGGGGCGTCGCCGAGGTGGCAGGCAACCCGAAAGATTTCAAACATCCCCCTTCACTTCACCCAGATGTTGTGAAACATTTAATACCAATATATGAAGATCTTTCGAAGGACGACCTTCTAAATAGGTGTCTAGGCGGACACACACAAAACGCCAATGAAAGTTTTAATTCTACGATCTGGCGCCTAGCACCGAAGCATTTGAATTCGGGGAGAAAAATCGTTGAAATCGCCGCTTTCATTGCTACCGGTGTTTTCAACGAAGGCTACTATGCTATTTTAAAAATAATGCAGACGTTGGAAATAAATATTGGAGATCAGTGTAAATTATTTGCTGAAAACTACGATGCCCAGCGAATTAGGAGGCAGGAGCGCCGCAGCTTAAGTAGCACTAAAGAGGCTCGAACAGCTCACAGACTTCGCCAAATTGAAGAAAATGAGTTCAACGAGGAAGCGGAGGGTTTGCTGTATGGGCCTGGAATTGCAGATTAGCATCAAAGTGCTGTAAGTTTCCAATAACTGTTACTTTTTTGTACCAAAAAACTTTAAACGCGATTTCTTCAAAACCACTTTTTTTCAACTTGGCGGGTCAAATAGAAGAAAAACTATTTGTGTAATTGACCTGTCCCGGTGCATACAGCTAAACAATTACCAACTATCGTCGATGAACCAAAAACTCTTATAAATAAATTAAATTGAACAACTCTTTTTCCATAAATAATTCGAGAATTTTGGGGCAGAATCGTAACTTTTTTTTGAAGTCCCACCATTTTGCCAATTTTTAACTTTTTTGGGGGTTTTTAGGTTCATCGACGATGTAATTATACTAGAAATAAGAAAATCCTTCGTTTTCTTATTTCAGGGAAGAATTCGGGCCACCATTACACCCGCCAATTTGCAACTCCGGCGGCGAGACCTTACGAACATGTTCATATATCTCTATTTCTACCGACCACTTTGTAATGAAAAAAATAATTTTTATTGTTTGAATATGAACTAAAATACCCTGAAGGTTTGGAAAAGATCCGCTTAACAGTTTCTTAAAAAAAAAATTCCCAAGGATCACCTTATTTCTAGCATCCTAAATAGGGCTCCCCCCTTAAAGACTTACTCATTTGTGAATATGGACGTCCTTACGACGTCTTATTGATTTGTGAATCTCGACGTCCTTACGACGTCTTATTGATTTGTGAATCTCGACGCCTTTGAGATGTCTTACTTATTTGTGAATATGGATGTCTTTGAGACGTCTTAAAGGTGTATCGAACGTACAATGATTAGACAAAAGTGTATGGAATTTGGAATACTTGAATATCTACGCCTTACGCATAGTAAATGTAGATGTAATTAACACGTATGACAATTGGAGTCTTATTTTTACTCCTAGAAAGGTATTTTTCACTTTAAGCTGAGTTTACATTAGTCCAGTCCAGTCATCCAGTCCAGCACTGGATTAGAACTGAAATAATGTAAACATTGTGTTCATACCAGTACAGTGCTGTCATTCCAGCAGGTTTCGACTGGATCGAAAGTCTACTTTTCGATCTAGTGTATACCCCCTCCATCGAAAACACAACGTGCCAGCGTTACTGGAATCGTCTAGACGTCTCTTGAGACTGGAATAATGTACACATCGACTGATTTCCAGTCGAACCACTCGCTTGATCCAGCGACTGGACTAATGTAAACCCAGCTTTACAAATACTATTTCAAGCATTATTTGCTAAACTTTCGACAGTGAAAATGCCCTGATTTCACAATTTTCTCAAATTATAATTTATTTTCTTAAAATGGTGTAGTGAAAACTAGGGCGAATTTGGAATTTTTGGCAGGGGGCGCAGGGGCGAATCCAAGATTTTCTTGAGCAGGGTGTAGGTCTGAGAAATAAACCAGGGACCTTTTCCGATATTTTCCTGCTAAATGAAAAAGTGTTTTTTAATATCAATTTATCATATTTTCCCTCATATTGCTAAGTTTATCATGGGATTCTCTAGTTCTAACGTACTATAAACAGTTTAAAATAAGTATTTTTCCCTTGAGGGAGGCTCCCCCCTCTAAATCCGCCACCGGCGAAAACAGTTGAAACTCGGCAGATACTTTCATCTGTCCATATACTACATGTACAAAAAAAATGTGAAAACATTGGTACCATTTCTTAATCATTTTTTCAGCTGTTTTCTCTGTCAAAATCGTATCTTTTCATAAGAGTACGTGTAAAATCAGTGAAAACTAAAAGCGCTATAATTCGGCAACCGTTTATTGAATTCGTTTAAAATTTTTGGAGCACACCAGGAAGATTAAAAAGAACAATCTCACAAATTTTCATCAACTTGGTATCATTTTCAACGTCTTTAAGACGTTGTTACGATGCCTGTGTGTTATCTGGGTCTAACATTAAATCTTATAAAAGAACTTCAATATCACAAAAATGCTTCAAGAGACATATACAAATTGATAGACCCAAAGAATGAAAAAAAAATAGAGTCTGAAGGAACGAAGTAATTAAATTTCTAATTTCTGATTCATAAATGTAATACAGCATAAAAGGCCATTAACGCCTGCAGAAATGTTGTTCCCTGATTATCCAAAATAGTTAATTATCCGAGCACAGTGTTCACTACTTAATTCAGATAATGAAAGTTCTACTGTATACTTATTTTACGCCGCTTCCATTGGAACAAAGATATTTATAACGCCCTGTGGTGTAAGGTGTAAGTTGCGTTCCGCCAACCCTCCAGCAGATGGCGCTTTACGAACCTGTTCCCAGGTGAGCCGAGCCATTGCGCAGGCGCATCGACCTATGGCTTTGGTCGAGGCATGCTCAAGCTACGATGTCAGTAGTGGTGCGGCGCCCGTGGTGAGGGTTGGTGCTTCTCGTTCCAGTTAAGGCTATAGACCGGTGAGCGCCTTTTTATCCTGTTTTGCACTTCCAACACATTACGCACAGTCGGCTCGCGTGTACTTCTCACGCAGCGACTCCCCGTATTTTCGCAATTTCAAATTCCCCGTCCCACAAATCATCAGTTTTATCAGAAATTTCACGAGTTAAGGATGCTGCGTTGTACCGCAATTACACATTTCGAGAAATTCAGGTTTGCCTTTTTTGAGACTCCCTCCGCTCGATAAACACCACCCCCCCCCATCGCCATTTTGACTCGTCCTTACCGATCGATAGGAAGAAGATAATTGGAAACATTACCGACGCCGCGATTGTTCCACGACTCGACGAATTAAAACAAGAAACTAATTACCATCGCTTATCAATAGGCAGGTGGCGCCTCGGTTCTTTCCTCGGGGAGCTTGCGTTTTCTGTTTTTATGTTATTCCCTCCTTCTCTTCCGCCACTTTATCTCGTACCTTTGCTGTTTGGTTGCGATAGTGGTTTTGCATAAATCGCTTTGCTTGTTCTGCGTTTATATGCAATTAACTAACGGCCCAGAGGGGGGTAGATAAATGATTTCAGGCGAGGCGAATTGATAATGAATGTATAATAAACGCGAAGGATTTTGAATAATGGATTAATTCGTAATACCTCAGGGTATTCGTTGATTCGTGGCATATATTTCGTCGATTGCTCTTTAAATACTTACACCCCTATACTTTATGTTACCGTACATTAAAAAATTAATTTAAATAATTTCAATTAATATCATTTACAGCAACACTCATGCGACACTTAATCTTCAGCATAATTTTATTCGAAAATAGAAGTAAGAAATATTTGAAAACAAATTTGGGGACTTTGGATATTAATTTTCGGGAACAAATTGCTGGTTCTTATCTTTTTCGTTTTCTCGAATAAATAATTGCTCTAATTTCAGTCACATCTCAAGATTAATTTGCTTATTAGTACGATGCAGTTTGCTCAGCACGAAACTTTGGAGTTATAGCTAATGAAAAATTTGTAGTATTTGAAATTTAAATGTCGCGAATAGAAATAAACTATACAGTGTATCTCCAGAGAAGTGGTGCATAAAATTGTTGTTAAACGGTTGAAGATACAAGGGAATGCACGAAGCTTTTCCTTCCCCATCTTTTTTATACATCTCCTCGTATAAGGGAAAACCTTTTCTTAACGTTTTCGAGATCGTCTCAAGGTCACTTCTCAGTATTCCTTTTAGTACCATGTAAGCATAAAAAAACAATAAATCACCAACAAGGTAACTCGCTTAAAGTTACCTTGAAATAATTTAATTTTAATAATTCAGTTTCGATTATGAAACACAGAAAGATTAATAAATTTATTATCGTTTTGCTGATTCTTTCCCAATTAATAATCCATCAAATATGTCGTCCTGTATCCATTTACGATACAACAATAAAAAGAAGTATACCATTAAAAAAAAATACAAAATGACCTGACATTGACGTTAAGAAGTTTATAAAAAAAATTTCTTTGGTACTGTAGAATTCTACATACAAAGTGTCGAAGAAAAAGTATTTTAAGTTTCCTCTTGCTTAACAATTAATTTAAACATCACGCACGGTAACGTTATCGCAGGTACAAGTTATTTACAATTAGTAATTTTGAAATCCTTTAACAAATTATTTTCCATTTTTTTAAATACGGAAAACGTTGCAGAAAAACATTTCTTTATGCAACGGGTATCATCGTACTTGTATGCTATCTTACTTGGCCATTTACTTTTTCTTTTTTCGTGGCAAGCCACAATGGATTGCGAATGGTAGAAATAGTCGGCGGTTATTTCCGCGTGTCCAAGGGATTAAATAGTCCTCAGTGGTGCAATATTGTATTTACTTAATAGAAACATTTTTCTCTCCTCGTATCCTCTCTTCTCCCGTTTCAAATTCATTTCCATAGCTCCCCTTTCGTTGCGCTTTTTATTTACATGGCTACTAGACTCGTGGCGGTTTCTGTTTCAGCTACCTTTCACGAAGTATTTTTATATTTTATGAGTTATATGGCCCTTGTTTTTCATGCAAGCTTCAGTATGTTGCTTTAAAAAAAATTCAATAAAGCCACGCAAATATTGTTTTACTGAATTTCTGTTCGTGATCATTTTGACTATGTTAAAATATTTGTAGTAAGTAATTTGATCAGAATATTCTGTGCAAGTTTTAATGAAAAGTCAATTTGTTGTTAAAATAACATGGAGAATTAAAAAGTGAAAAAGTGTACCTCGCAAACAAATAAGTAAAGAAAAATGATTGATGACACTATACTACGTCAAAATATTCTAGGGCAAAAGCATACACGTATGTAGTTTATAGATTTTGATGTGCTGAATCCAAATTTGGGAACAGAATTTCTGCACCACGGCCAGTTTACTGGTTAAGGTGGAAAATGTTTCGGCAAGATTAAGTTTGGGCATTTTTAATTTCCATTTTCTCCTCAAAAGACATTTCAAATAAGATTTTTAAGCGCACCAAAAAATAAATGTAGTCCATTTCTGAGATATAATGGTCCCTGGAAAGACTGCCTTTATACAAAATTCAATTTTTTTTCAAAAGCTATAATGCTAGAGAAAATCTGTTGCCATATTCGGTTTTAGCACCCCAAAATCTGTAAGAGACACGAAATTTTTAACGGGAGCTGAAAATTTTTCTTGTACAGAATAGTGTAATTTTTAACAGGAAACCCTAATAAATTTTTCGATCTTTCTATTACGTGTTGTTTAAACAAATTTACGCAATCCAGAAATGTCGAAAGACCTGTGACTGTGAGGAAGCCAAGATTGACATATGTGGTATGATGAGACCCCTCGTATCAAGTATTCCCCTAAACTGTTTGCGTATCACCAAAAGTAACGGAAATATTTACCATTTCAGTGTCAGGTTACTTATATACACGCATCGTATATCTCTCGCTTTAGGTGTACAGGGTGAAAAAAATTATACCTCATGGTTCACACAGGTGATTCTACATCACTGAATCGGTGGAGATCTATTAAAAAAATGTACCTTAAAGTTGACCTCGACCTTAAAATTTAACATTTCAAATTGTTATTATTGTATCGTGTTTGACTCACTAAAACGAGACGAAGTGTCAAAAGAGCTATATTCCAAAGGATGTTTCAAACAATAAGCAACAAAAATGGTCCCATCGACAATTTTTGTCCCCCCAGTGAGTTAATCAGATTCGAATAAAGAAAATTGGATCTTGAATTTCGAGGTCAAGATCAATTTTGCGGCATATCTTTTTAACAGATCTCCACCAATCCAGAGGTTAAAAATCAGCTGTGTGACCAATGACGTAAAATTTTCTTACACCCTGTATAAGTTTCTTTCTCTTAAACCAACAACAGATTGAAATGACAAGAAATTCCTGAACACTTTTTCCATTTTGCGAATAAAGGTTACTTTGTGCACCCTAAATTGAATTATAACGTTTTTCTTTACAAAATATTCTTCTGTAACAGACAATTTGGAAATTTATTAATAAATAAAGTAATAGCAATTATTAAACTGACTAAACTTTTCCTCGAGACACCCAGTATTATCTATACCAGCTTGATACACAACATCATCTGTAAATATTCACATAAAGAAATATCAATTGGGGATAAAGTCTGGGTATGCATTGCTCCAGGCGTCGAATCACACAATTTCATCAAGTCGTACCTCTTGCGGCTGAAAGTACAGAAAAAGTTCTTTCGCGGATGTAGCGGTAAACTTGCAAAACGTAATTTTACTTTTTCATAGGGTGAGGCATATAAAGCGTGACAACAGAATATTTTTAAAAACCTATATATACAGGGTGAGGCACCTAACGTTTGTACCTTATATTTGTTGTTTCTTAAGAAACGTTAAATGTCTTATGAACAAGTTGACCGGGGCTCACACGATGTCATACAAATTATTATTTGTTATGTCATTTTTTAGAGATATCAAGGTCACCTTAATTTTTTTAAATTGGACCACCCTATTTTAAACACCTACGATGATAGTCCCTTTCAACAAAAACTCA
Organism: Andrena flavipes; assembly: GCA_963971345.1. NCBI lineage: Eukaryota > Metazoa > Arthropoda > Insecta > Hymenoptera > Andrenidae > Andrena > Andrena flavipes. Next base: position 47,069,297 of record OZ020479.1, on the reverse strand, counting down.
CTGATTGAACGAAGAACTAGAAAGTAGCAGAAAATAAAAATTGCTTGACACTTAATTGAGGTTCCCTACAAACCTGCAAAGCTAAAAAAATCGGAATTTTCGGGTTACCAAGTTGTCTTGTAAGTATTTCAAATTCTACTGTGTACATTCTTGATGAAACAAAATGCTCAAACGTTTCGTTGACAGATAAAAGTGTTTACAAATATGGCTATTGCTTGTAGACACTTGGGGATTTATGAACGTTTCAATTAAGGTAACCATCTTATCAGTTGACCACGGCTAATCACAGTGGAAGGAGAGTTACCCAATTGAATGCGGGAAGAGCCAGAGACTAAATTCTGCTTTTTCTTTTTTTAATATATTCAAGTGAAACTGAATTGTTTACTTCGCTGACGTAAACCCATATATTTTTCGACATAATTGCCTTCTCTGTTGAAGCACTTGTCTGACAAGTAATACCATTAAATTGGTAGTCTGGTAATTTCACAGAAATCTTGTTTATGTATACCTACTGTTTACATGAAAAAGATTAAAAAGAATATTTTTATATTTTCAATTCTTATGAAAAATTTGACGAAATAGATTTTTCATTCAGAGCGGCGCGAGGCGGGTTCAGCACCTTTCCGGAAACCTGGCCTCGTGGTCAACGAAAAGCTCATCGTAGAGTTTGCGGGGCCCTATGCAATTTAGGGCTGGGACAATTCGAATATTTTACAAGTATTCGAATGCTACGAATAAACTTCGAATATTTGAGTATTCGAATGTTATTATTCGAATATTTAATTGTGGTGTGAATTATAAATCAAGTTCTTTAAGTTCATTCTTTTAGAAGCTTTTATTTAGTTTCAGCTATGAATTTGTTAGTTTGTCAGGATGAAATGTTGTTATCTAATTTTGAACCACTTTAACATATCCGATCGACTTGAAACTTTGCACACATACATAATTCCGATGATAATACAAAATTTTCACTAAAAAGCATGAAATACTTTATAGCAAAAATTTTTGTTTTAAAAACAAGCTTTTATTAAAATGTACATAAAGATATCAATAATTTTGATACCGGCCCAAATAACTGCCTGAGAAGAATTCCCTCATATGACTGTAGGAGTGGACCGTGAGGGTGAATATTATTATTCACGATTAACAATAACAAACACTGTTTATTTACAATAGGATGTTGAATAATAAAATCACACAATTTGTGGTGTAGAACCGTTTGAGCGAAGCGTCTCGCTCAACGGCTGGTTGTCCTCTGCCGATTTCCACGGACGCCTGACGGTCGTCCGGAAAACCGAGAGTGGGTGAAAAATACCCAAAACTATTTTAAAGGAAAGTCCTTTCCCACGATACCATCAAGAAGGTTGTCAAGGCTGTCGCGACCGAACCGAGTCTCTGGCAATCGTCATTTTTATTGCCTACGCCTCGGCCTGGTTACCCGCGGTACGCACTTGAGTGAGGGACCGCCTAACCCTGAGGAAATAAATCTTTCTCCAGTTCGACGGCCCGCTACATGACTAAAAATAATATAAAAATAATACTATTCGAATACATAGGTATAAAAAGATAAATATCGAATATTTTTGAATACGCCACTCGAGTGCAAAGTTTGATTAAAATTAGAATGCATGAATTGGGTGATAATTGTAAGTGGTAGGTAGGTACATATGAAAGCCATCTAGAGGGACCTAGGTATCTTTTTTATATCTTGCTCTCATATTGCAATAGTGTCACATTTTTCAAGCAATAAAAAAGTAAATATATTCAGCATTTTTATTCTAAATTGTTGTAAATATGCGAATGGTAAAAAGCTGTTTGAGACACGTTGTTCAACACTCTAGGTCAGGCTAGGTGACCAAGTAATGCATAAACTAATAAGCACAAACGGTTCTACAATAAAATAAACAAAAAACGCTTTTAGCTATACTTATATAATCGTGGTGTCAGTGATTCATCACCGTCTAGCCCATACCGCTGACCACAGAAACAAGAAATTCGGAGGGTATATGTATTCCTTTTGCGACGCAAGTGCTCGATAAGAAGGGATTTTTTTAAATTCCAACCCGAAAAGGATAAAAAAGGGGTGAAATATGTTTCCTCGGACTTCTTATTATTTCTGAGGCAAGATTAGATATCAACTTGTTTCTTACTTCGAAACGTTACTCACATAAATGCCCCCCTGATAACCATCTGTCTCTAGTCTGACATCAGATTGGTAGCAGGGTCTGGCGCTGCAATGAGAGCGCAGAGTCTGACGTCAGAACCGTAGCAGACGGCAGAATCTGCTGTCAATCTGCTGCCGATCTGACATCAGGCATCTGACATCAGAATCTGCACCTCAGAACGCAGCCAAATGCGGACACAAACGACTCCGGTTCTGACGTCAGATTCTGCTGCCAGAGCTGGTTATCAGGGCTAAAAACCAATTTCAGGATTTTGCCCTAATCAACCCCTAGGGGGTGGTGAAACGGAGTGAATTGTGTTTTCATAGAGTCCTTAATATCTCTTAGACCTGATAGTGGAACATTTGTGCAAGGATTTTCATAAAGAATGTTCGTAACTGACAAATTTGAGATACCTTACAAAGTATTCATATTGCCATCATTCTACTATGGCATGTGTATGCAGACGTATATCGAATAATACGACAAAATATAAACAGAAAATAATTTCGTTTTCGCGCAACTCAGAAGTTTCCATACAAGAATTTGGTCTTGTAATTATAATAAGTGACATAATAACAGTAATAATAATAGGAATAATAACCAGAATAAACAGAACTCTGTTGTGTCCTCGATAATATGGCATGGAGTGTTAGTAGATATATAGACCCTTATGGCTGATAGATTGTGCATAAGGCAGGTTCTAATTGAGTCTGTACTTATCATACATGAGTTTAAAGGGAAGTGAATTTGTACTTTGCAGATGTATTATTGCACCTGCGAGTAAAGTGATGTTACAGAAAGTTTTAGGCATTATTAACATGTACTACTTCCTTCATTCTGTATCATTTCTTCTATTCTTAGGAATAAAACGAATCTATCTCGATCAAATTGCGCAACTGGTATATGCACGCAGTTGTACACACACTAAAGATTCAGAAGGTGTTACAAAAGATTTAGGTCAGTGGATATTATGAATCGAATATCTCTCTAAACAGTATTACTGTTTATCTTCTTAGTCAGAGTTCACTAAACTTGAATAACACGGATTCGCTCGAATCACTTAAATAGAAGTATCACTGTCTGAAGTCTAAATTGTGCTATACGACCTAATATCATGAGCTTTCCTGTTAAATAGGAAAAGTCAGAAACTTTCCTCTATTCAAGCCTGTTACTAACTGGAACATATTGGCTAGCAAACAGATAACTAAATTTTTGGTGGACCTATTGCGTCTGGTCAAAGAAAATGAACACTGAACTTTCATACTTAATAATTGTACTTAAGGGTGCCGTCTCAAGTTTGTTATGGTCCGAATAGTAAACAAAGCGTCCGAAGCGTCCCCAGTAAAGAGACGGACCCTAATGAAACTAATGTGGTCGGTAAAAAGAAGTTGTACAGAGGTGACATCTCCAGGTACTCTATGTAGACGAATTTTTTGACGCATAGTTGCCACATTTTCTGTTCTCCCTGTCTCCGCCGCGCTGTTGCCACAGCTCCTTCTACTGATGAGAAGTCTTGGAGGAATACGGCACGAGAGCTGTGTCTAGGCAGGGATCAGCGGCCTTCAACTACAGCTGATGGAGGGGGTTACACCTACAGGAGCGGTGGTTATGTGTGCGTGACTGACGTGACTGACGCGCTGTTCCGCACACATAACCACCGCTCCTGTAGGTGTTTCTCCCTCCAGCAGTGGTACCTCGAGCCCCGCCGATCTCTGGTTATTTAGGAGCCCGGCGACTATCCCCACAATTTCTTAGAATTCTTTGTTCGAGAGTGACAGAATCCGAAAACGAGCAAGAGCTTGGGGCAATACATACATCGATATTTTTTATGAGCAGAAATACGGACATTTAGAGCATCAAATATTTAATTACAAATTATTAATAGTTAAACATCATGAAATATCTTTCTTAAATATTTTTTGAATTGGTTGATTTATTATTAAAGAATTAATCAATTACTCTGCAAATTTTGATCACAAACAAATTTTTTACACCCTCTTTATGACAAGTAACCTCTTAAATGAGCAGAAATTGGGACATTCAACTTATCCAAAAATAATTGAAATCAGTGAGGAAACACCTATTCTGCATAATTACCTTTTTTTATTCGAAGATTTAATTCGAATAAATACAACGAATAAAGGATATTCTTCCGAATGGCTCACATTTTCTATCGTATCGGCATGAACGTTTCAGTAATATACTGCTGAGATTTTTCAGATGAAAATGAATTTAAACACGGTATAAATCGGATTATTTATAGCATTATTAGATTAGAAATGTTACGTATTTATATTTAAGTATCTAGTACAGTTCTAGAAATAATCCGATTTATACCATATTCGAATTCATTTTAATGTGGAAAATCTCAGCAGTATGTTACTGAATATCGAAAACGTGACATTTTACATTTTATCAACATTGTATGCCTCTCCAACCGAGATTACAAGTCACCGCACAGTGGAGCATTTCGGGTCGAAACACGGCACAAAACATTTTCTCACCCAAATCATATATTTATCGTTAATTTTGCATTTCATTCAGTTATTATGTATATTTGTGATCCTATTGGGCCAGTAGAATTAACGAAGTTTGTTTATTTAATAGGGCATAGTACTTTTTTACAAATTGCCGACAATATCGACCACATTGTACATAGGAAAAAGTTCCGCATCTTTCACATGTAAAAATACTTCACTTACTTTGAATTTCAATGGCAGAAAAGGCATTTTTGTAAAAAAAAAGCGTCAGAGACCCCTTCTCGTCCCTTTAACTACCTCAGTTAAACTCCCGTTAAATATAAACAATCAAAATTGGGACATTCAGTACGATATAATTCCACAAATATCAGGGATATCAAAATTAAATTTGGTATACTTCAAATACATACCTCAACACTTAATTCCATAAAAAATTAGTTGAATTAAGTAAACAACAATACTATAAACAACAATACAAGTTCTGAAGAGTTTCGTGGTTCTCTTGTTCAAAACCGTGTAGTCGCGTTAAAAATTAATGAATGTGAAAAACAATCATACTACCTGCAAACTACCTGTAAAAGAAAATTTGCAGTCTAGCGATATTTTTGTAAAAGGACTTAGTGCCGTGTTTCGAACCGAAATGCCCCACTGTGCACCGTCGAAGAACTCAAATCCTATTTGAGTTTATCCAGATACCTATTATCATTGCCCATCTCTGTTCTCTGACCGCTTCGCCGTGATTCATTCAAGCCTCCTTGATGGCAAAATAGTGATAGGGGAAATGCGGCATCAGCGCGATTCGACTCTCTATACGTCTCGGCAACTATGTCTTTCCTACATTTATCGGCTAGATTAGACTTCCACCGGGTTTGATGGTACAATGCACGAATATACCATCAACGCCGGTGGCGGAGAATCCTTGAAGCTTCATTCTGTCATTCCTCGAGTCTGTCTCAGTACACGAGTCAGAAATTCATTATTATCTCAACGTGCGGTGGTTATTAGCGCTCATACGCACCAGACCACCCTGCACAGATGTCTGCTGAAGGCAACTATACCCGCAAAAACTTCTTTCATGCCGATTCCAGGGCGAAAGTTGTAATTTACGGTGTGTTTACTACATCTCGTATGCGCAGGGCTGGTGGAACCATTATGCAAGTTAGGCGCCGCATAAGGGCGCCAGCCGAATGGGACGCTAAAAAACTGTCTCGCACGCTTAATAATATAGGAATACAACCCCCACATAAACGAAATGTTCATCTCGTAAAAATAAAACATATTAAATAGAAAACAGGTGCAAAAATTTGGGGCACCAAAAATTTTCTTGCATAAGGGCGCCAACTAACCTCGCGTCGGCCCTGCGTACACGTCACGCTGGTGCTACGAGGCTAGACTACGCCATTAGCGCCACCAACGGACAAGCCTTGAAGTTTCATTCTGTCAGTTTTCGATTCATAAATTCATTATTATTTCGACATACGGTGGTTATTAGCACTCATACGCATTTCAGGGCGAAAGTTGTAATTTACGGTTTGCTTACTATACGCGTATATGTACACGCTCAACTTAGCTTGTGTGAGCGTACGCACACATTCAACGCCCGGTGAGACGGCAGCCTTAATAGAACGCGAGAACCTTTTATACAAAACAATTTAATGGTTCATTTTTTTATATATAAATACTTATTGTTGGTGTAATATTTATTGTTTTTGGGATTTGACTCAATCACACGCACCCGGCTCGTAGCCTAAATAATGTTTATTAACCTCACTTGTCGTCTCGCGTGAGGCGTACCACGAACTGCCTTTCGGTCGGCTTCTCGCTCGACGCGTATATACATATATATATCAACTGCGCATCGATCCCACCATCGACCCGCTCGGCGCGTACACTACATCTCTTCCTTCCTTTTACAGACTTAAGCTAGGTACATATGTGTAATAATATAAACTATAATACGGTACATTTTCTTAAGTCGACCTAATCCTATGAACTCTATATTTGCCATATCGGTCCGGTGCCTTTCTATTTCGTTTCGGCCTTCCTGAACCACTTACATTTATTGCTTCGGTTTCTCTATCGCTTTCGCTTCCCCTCTGTACATCCGTTTCGTTTCACTTTCTTCTTCAGTCATACCTGATTCCTCCTCTACTACTTCTTCCCCTTCGTCTGAATCTACTATTTTCTTCACTTCTGTCAAATTCCTTTTATACTGTTTTCCCTCCTTCGATTCTACCGTCACTGTATTTCCTTTTCTATTTGTAACTGTAAATTCCCCGGTTCCAAAATTCGTACTTAATTTATTTTCCTTTCGTTTCTTAACTAATACTTTATCCCCACGCTTTACCGTACTATCTTTGGCATGATGCACTTAATCATAATACTCTTTCCCTTTTTGTTTCTTCCACGCGTCCTGCTCTATTACCTCTTCTCCTACGAATTTACTCTTCCCTAACTCAGGTAGTTTCGTTCTCAATTTCCTATTGAACATCAGTTCCGCTGGCAAAACTCTCGTTACCGTATGCGATGTCGACCGATACATCAACAGGAATTTTAATAATTCCTCTCGCCAATCTCTCTTTTCTGCATGCGCTATTTTGAGTCTTTTGAGAATACTCCTATTCTGTCTTTCGACTTCGCCATTTGCCTGTGGTCAATATGGCGCGGTATGTGAAATCTTTATATCATTTCCACTTAGCCACGTTTTTAATTCCGCGTCTGTGAACTAGCGTCCATTATCACATACAATTATTTTCGGAAGTCCGAATCTCGCGAACATCTCAACCAGATGTTTCTTTACAATTTCTGCACTTGTATTCCTTGAAACTACTACTTCGAAGTATCGACTAAAATAATCTGTAACTACTAAAATACTTTCCCCGCTGAGAAGTGGTCCCATTAGGTCCATTGCTATTAATTCCCACGGCCCTTGTGGCAACGGGTTGGGTTTCAGAGGTGCTGGTTCTACGGTCTTTTGTACTAGTTGACACCCCCTACATGATTTTACCGCTTTTTCCGCGTCCTTATCTATTCCTTCCCACCAAACCTTGCTCCTCAATCTATGTTTCATAGAGACGATGCCAGGATGACCCTCGTGGGCTAAATCTAGCGTTTTCTTTTTCAACGATTCTGGGATCACTATTCACGTACTTCACAAAACTATATTGTCGTTAACGCACAATTCATCTTTTAACATTTTAAATCGCGAATTTCCTAATGCCTTCCAGTCGCCTGTTTTAAGGGCTCTTCTCACTTCCGTTAACCTTTTGTCTTTCCCGAATTCAATATTTATTTCATCCGTCCTTAACGCGCACGGAGTTGCTGATTCTACTAACCACGCGATATATCTACTGTCTTTCTCGCTGGCGATCCTTTCTCCGTTTTTAATACTTAAGCGAGATAGCACATCTGCAATGTTTGATTTTCCTTTTTCCTTTCCTTTTTCCTTTTTCGTATTCAACTCTCGATTCTCGCGTTCGGTTTTGATCTCGGCGCAAATATGCATTCCAACGCTTTGTGATCTGTCACTAGCTCAAATTCGGTGCCATAAAACCAATTGTAAAACCGTTCGCACGCATACACTAATGCTAACGCCTCCTTTTCCGTTTGGGAATATCGTCTTTCGCAGTCTGACAAACTTGTCAGTAATAACTCGCCATCGCTGTTGGTTATCCATCTGTGTTAATACACATCCTAAACCTACCGGAGTTGCGTCAGCTATCACCCTCGTTCTTGCGTGAACGTTAAATATACTGAGTGTTCCCGCGTTTGCTAACTTGGATTTTAATAATTTAAACGCATTTTCTTGCTCTTTTCCCCATGTGAAGGTGACGCTTTTCCTTGTTAATCGTCTCAGCGGTTCGCTTATCGTTGCCAAATTCAAAATAAATGCGGCGCAAAAATTAACAAGTCCCAGGAAGCTCCGTACTTTCTCCGCTGTTTTCGGCGCCCGAAATCTATTTACGGCTTCCACTTTTGATTCCAGCGGTTTGTACCCCTGACCAGAAGTTCGAAATCCTAAGAATTCAATCTCGTTTTCCCGAAAACGCACTTTTTCTCATTCAACGTCAGTCCTTTCATTGACAATATCTCAATCACTCGATCCAACCTCCGATCGTGTTCCTCTTTCGTTCTCCCGCATATCCCATACAGCACACTCCGTTGCCTGAAGGTGGCAGGAACGTTCCATGGGGGTTGCCGTGGAATGTTCCACAGGGGCGGACATAGGAATCTTCCTGGAACATTCCAGCAATGCTGCGGTGGAACATTTCACATGGAACCTTCCTGCCACCTTCATGGAACGTTCCTGACATTTTCTGGCAATGGTCACGGAACGTTCCGGGAATTTTCTAGCCATGGTCACGGAACGTTCCGGGAATTTTCTAGCCATGGTCACGGAACGTTCCGGGAATTTTCTAGCCATGGTCACTGAACGTTCCAGGAACCCTTTCTGTAATGATACTATTATTTTTTGTATTGTTATTATTATTGTTGCTGTTGTCGACATGTACAAAAAAATATATAAATATTTAATTGTGAATATCTATTGTAATTTAATTAATTTCCCTTATATTTTCTATCCTTTCTGTAATGTCACACAAATTTTGTCGAAACAACATTGCTGTAAAATCTGCGAACAGTTACGGGACCATTGTTTGAAAACTCCCGGAACGTTCCGTGACCATGACTAGGAAATTCCCTGAACGTTCCGTGACCATGGCTAGAAAATTCCCGAAACGTTGCCGGGCAATGTTCCACAAGGGCGGACATAGGAACCTCTCTGGAACCTTCCAGGAATGTTCCCGGAACGTTCCGTTGTCGGGCCGCAACCTTCCTGGAACTTTCCTGGAACCTTCCTGCCACGGAGTGAGTTGTATGGGATACTATAATATCATCTATAAAATTCGTTACACCTTCACAACCTACTAATATTGATCGCATTATCCTTTGGAACATTTCCGGCGCGCAACTAATTCCGAACATTAATCTTTTATACCGAAACAATCCCGCCTCCGTTACAAACGTTGTAATGTCCCTACATTTTTCGTCTAATTCTATCTGATGATAGGCGGATTTTATATCTAGCGTACTAAACCATTTGCAATCGCGTGCGGTATCTAAAATTTCTTCCAAAACCGGCAGCGTGTACCTTTCACGCACGATTGCCTCGTTTGCCCTTCGCATATCGACGCACAACCTAACCTCCTCTTCCTCGTCTTTTTTTCTACCGGGACCACTGGCGAAACCCACTCCGTCGGACCGTCGACGGGTTCAATGATATCTAATTCTATTAACTTCTTTATTTCCTGATTTATTTTATCCCGTACTTTGAACGGTAATCTACGCACCGGTTGCGCGACTGACGAGTACGACCTATCGATTGGTAACATCAACTTGAAATCTTTCAACTTCCCTATTCCACAAAAAATTTTAGACTTTCCACTTTGTTCTTTTGCCTCGTTTACGCACAAACCGATTTTTTAAAATTCCCAGTTCTTTTGCTGTCTTATAACCTAGTATCGGTCGCCCCTTTCCTTTTAAAACTATAAAACTCGTTCGCGACTTTTTATCCTTAACCTCAACGTCGCACCAAAACTGTCCTAACAGCTCGAGCGCCGTATTATGTCCGTACGGGTATATATTTTTGTCTACATACCTACTTGTTTGGCAAACGATTCTATTATCCTTACACCATTTCCATGTTTTCTCATCGATAATATTACATTGCGCACCTGAATCTATTAGCATGTTTAAAACGATACCGCCTATTTTAATGTCCATACACTGTCCATCTTGCACTACATTGATCGAGGAGCCCGCTCGCAATCCAAATGTATATATCGATTCATCCATACCAGCACCTTTATCCAGTTCCCCGATCCTTGCTTTGCCACGTGGTTGTTCTCTCTTCTTCCCGTTGTTCGGCGTCGTCCCCGACTTGCACACCTCCGCAAAATGGCCCTTCTTTCCACATTTATTGCATGTCTTCGATTTCACCGGACACTTTTTATCTTTGTATGAATGTCCAGTATATCCGCATCGAAAACATTTGCTGTCCTTTTTCTTCTCCGCCATCTTGTCGTGTTTCTTGTCTCTTTTCACGCTGTGCGTGGCCGCAACCGTTGATCCCTCGATCTCTTTTGTTTATAGCTCGATCGCCTCGACTGTTCGAGCAATTTCCATAGCGTCCTGTAGCTTGAAGTCTCCCTTCTCCAGCAGCCGACGCCTTATTCTATTCGAAGCACATTTTTCCACTATTTGGCCACAGATTTCCAATTCTTCCGCTTGAAATTCGCAATTTTTAGCCTGTTGTCTCAACCTCGTAATATACTGGTTCATTGTCTCGCCCTCGTTCTGTTTCAGCTGCCGAAACACGTGCCTCTCATACGCCATGTTTAATTTCGGTTTGAAATGCGTCGTGAGAGCGTCTATTGCCTTTTGGTATGGGTCTTCTCCTGCCGTAACAGAATCTGCATCTGGCAGTGTATAAAAAACATTTTGCAATTCGAGACCTCCGTAGTGCAGTAACATTGCTTTCTTCCTGTTCTTGTCCGTGACGTTCTTGCTTGCAACGCACATCTTAAATATGTCTAGTATAATGGTCAAAGTTTGTTTTTTCTTTAAAAGTATTACCGACTGCTCTGTAAATGTTTAAAGTTGAACAAAATTTTTGAGGCCATTCTCGGGGCGTTCTATTTCTTCTGTGTTTGGCGCATCAAAGATTCCAACAAATCTATGATATAGTTGACAATATAGTATATTTCAAGGCGAACAAAATAAAAATTGTTAATTGAGGTACGGACGATAGCGACACTCATACAGATTAAGAATCTTTTCGAATTTTTTGTTTCGGATAAGCCCAAGCCGGGAAATCACCTGCACCACGAACACACTGTTTTTGTTGAAGTGCCATATTAATGCTGTAAAAAAAACAAGTAACACACATTGAAAATATTCTTTTTAATTTTTTTGGTATAATATAAGAGTAGCTTAATAAATATAAAAAAAAAAATATTTCATTATATGTTGTATTTAGTGAGAAAAAAATCTTTAAAAATAGTTTGATTTTTCGACCGTTCACAGTGGAGTACCCCCTTAAGTCATTCCGATAATTTAAACAATTATTTTCAGGTTTTTTCTGACTGCTAATAATGAATTTGAACTTGGATTTTCAAAATTCGCGAAAAAAAATAAAATTTCGAAATCAGATGGAGCCATCTTCAAAAATGCTGTTTAATTTTCTATTTCTGAGCTTCCGAATAACAGAAATCGATAGCGAAAACTGATCGGGGGGCACGGCACTTGCCGCAAGCAATCTTTTCTGGAAGCAACTGAGCGTACTTTTGACCCCCCCCCCCCCGCCCTCTTCTTTGTGCTGGAGTTACCCTGAAACCTCACACTTTGCAAACGGAACTACACCTCCAAATTTCACGTTTCTATCTTTTCTAGTTCATAAGATATTTGAATTCATAGTTTCGTAATTTCGACACTGACCGATCATCAAAATTCACCCATGCTTCTCGTAGCCCTAGAAACTTGAACTTTGGCCGGAAAGGTTGTATTTGGGATACAGTGAAAGGAAAAATTAAAAAATCTGGAAAAATCATCTTCACTAACAATTTATGAAAGAAAAAGTGATCCCAAAATGAGGCCTTTTTTAGCCCCTTCTTGGGCCCACGATTTTGGAATTGAATTTTGTGCCAAATGATAGCTTATGACGAGACATCAATCACGACAAATTTTCAAGTTGAGGTGACAATTAGTTACTGAGATATGGGAGGTGAAAGAAGTGAATATTCATTAACATGTCAGCCCATACACATCGATGTATAGGTACATAGACTTTTAAGTCAGTCCGATAATTTAAACAATTATTTTCAGGGTTTTTCCTGACTGCTAATAACAAATTTGAACTTAGATTTTCGAAATTCACGAAAAAAAAATTAAATGGCCGATTCAACATTGTGGACGATATATTAAAAACGCATCTACTACACCTATTTATATTTCTTGATTCGATTCGTCTTGATAAGACCTCTCATAAATCACTCTATAGACGTATTATTATCTTCTAGAAATTAAATAAAACATTAAATTTACGATTAAATTGAGAACTGAATGCGGGGATGCATAATAAATAAATTTTAAAATAAAGTTAAAAATGTATATTTATTAATAATGGGTATTTAAACATTTTCCATTCAGTCCTTCTCTACAGGGTAATTCATAAGTGCATGCCAATACTTCAGAGGGTAAATCTATAGTGTACAGACACAAGGCAAGTACTTTGAAAAATAAAGTATCTAGGGCATCTGTGCACAAATATTACCGTGTGCACTTTTAGCGTATTTGCGAAAAACAAGTTTAACCATGCAATGGTACATAATATTCAGGGGCATACAATGAACACAAATATTATTTTTAGCTTTATGGAGTAGATATAAATGTGCTTTGTATAGGCACAGTATAAAAAAACGGTCAAGAATTATTTTTGACATATGAAAACTCAAATTTCACAGGAAGTGGACTTATAATATTTGTACACTAAGCCATCGATATGACACTTTTACTTATATTAGTGTATCGATTTACCCCCTGCAGTATTGACATGCATTTATGGATCATTCTGTATGTTGTCGACGAGCAAACGTTCGATGTTTGAGAGCGGATAGTAAAACTCGGTGGACCCTTTAAATTGCAAAATTTACATTGGATTTGGTTCCAAACCCTTTTGACAGATCGTAATTCTGTTGCATGGGGAGATAATTCCTTTCAAAATAAAAGATCCATGTGTATAATTAACTTGTAAGGTAAATTCTCAGTAGCACGAAATAAAAAATAATGCGATACTTTGCAGAAATGTAATTTAGATGGTTCCACGCATAGATCGATTTTTTGTTCGAGTAATAAAATAAGTTTAGGTTTCGAAACACATAAAAGATATGGTAAGTTCTCATGTTACTTATTACCCATATTGGCGAAATTGGTAAAGATATCGATAAAAATGTTGAATACATACTTTTGTGGTTCTCAATAATCTACAACACGGTGGTAAAAAATTTGTGGAGAAAATTCATTTTGGAAAAATATTTTTTGTTGCAAATTTTTTATCATCATGTTGTGTACACGATTAAGATCCATACAATTTTGTTTTAGACTTTCTGTCGATATTTTTTACGATTCTTCAGACATGCACGATAATATGAGGTCTCACAATTTTTTTAAAAGGGTGTTTCCACCTCCAGACTTTGTTTGCCTTGGTTTGGTTTGTAGTTCACCTGAACTACATTTCAGCAAAGTATCAGATATTTCTGAATATTCGAGTTGCCAAACTGCCCTTGTAATAGTGAAGCACCCTTATTATCTTTTCTAAGTTAGGCTTTCTATGCAGATATTCTTTAGCTTTCCTTTGGATCAGTGAAAGAGACTGAATGCATAAAGCCAATATGTAAGTGGCTTGCCATCAGGAAAAAGAAGAAAAGTTTACCGATGAAAGTATGTAAATGTCGGGGTGAAGGTAAAAATAGATGCAAAAATAAATTGCTGAGAACGATATTAAACAGATGACCGAATAAATATAGGAGTGAACGCAGAGAAAATGCTCTAAACATAGAACAAAATAAAATGGTTGAAAAAATAAATCATTGTTTACGGTTTTACCTAACGATGAAATAAAAATTCTAAAGTGTAAGAAGTTTTTCATTACATTTTCTACAAATAAGTAAATACATCGTAGGGCTAAATAAGTGTATTCATAAAGGTTTATTATAATTTGCAAACATGATGTGTTGATAATGAAACGAAGAGATTCAGGTTATTTATTACATAGTAGAATACTTAATATTATTAATGATTATTTTGTATTAGAAAGGGGATGATTCTTCGTTCAAAAATAAAGTAAACGTGTGGAATGATTTTCGCCAAGAAATCTACTGCAACAATAAAAACAAAAGAATATCAAGAACTGTAAAAAAATACAAAAAAGAGTTCGCTGCTAATAAACCTCTATTTTGAAAGTTCGTTAAATTCTCGTACAGTGGAGTACAACTTGTTCATCGTATATATAAAATTAATTATCTCCGGAATTATTCGATGGTATCAAAGGTAGGAAATAGTGGTCGAAGGCAAAAATCATTTACATCCTTCCAGATGTGTTTTTATTATACCACACGAGTTCCTAACAAAGGCGATAGTTTTGAATACTTTTTATAGAATATTAAAGGCAGGAAGGGTCGGGTCGGTATTTCGGTCACCAACGATTCTATCGAAAAATTTTATAGAACAAAATAGTTTTCAAGTTTAATTTCCAACAATTTCTGTTATGGATATTTTGCAGTACAGGCAATGATTAGCGAGAGATCGCACATTTCATGCCTGATACCCTACCACCTCAACTTCTTCTCGTGCCGAGAATTTTATAATATCGTAAAGCTTAGATGTTGAGCTGTACTATAGGAGTGGCCCAGTTTTTCCTATAAAACGGTAAAAAATTGGCAAACACGATTGCACTTTATTTCCATAGATACTGCTGTCTATTCCTTCGAATGAAAATTCAATAAGGCACATGTTTATTTGAAATTCTTTCATTGCTTGTATGCCCTTCCTCTTCCGCTAGATCCCACATGTTATGAAACATCTGGTATGCTAGAGGTAAATGTGAGGTAAATACCTCTCATACGATAGACACTGACTGTGTGTGAGGTAGAGCACTAGACATGCGTGCCAACATTGGAGTCATTACTTCAGCCACAGTGGCTTTGTCCCCAAGCTTTGGAGGGTGGATGATATGTCAATTGCTATTGGACGTTATAAACTACGGGCATGGATAATCTGAAGTTTCCAATGATAAACATAGGATGATGAATAAGGAATAGGAACAACTATAGTCTGTATACAGTTTATAGTTACGCACTTCGATATTGGAACGCCACGTTACTACATACTGACACCGTTGCTTTCCGTACTGAAGTACCGTATGAACGTTGAATTACTTATCTTGTGGTAAAGTAAGCTGTTTAACTTTGTACAGACATAAACAATACTTTTGGAATCGTAACAGTGTCTTGCATGATACTTGCGACAGTATGTCGCAAAAATATTGCAACATGATCAAGCTAAATTGAAATATACTTTTAGCTTACATAGGGTTAGATAAACATTTTTTTTTATTTTTCCGGTATGGTATTTCGGTTGGAATACTTGTGCTTCATAAACGCAAATAAAATTTGAAAGTCGAGTCGGGAGTATATCAAAATGTAGGTAAATACATTCAAATTTTTGGTTTCTTGTATAATATTTTATTTTAGGTTTCTTTAAAAGATACGAGAAAGCATTTTGGCCAACCCATAATATTATTATGTTTATATAATATACAATATCAGTAACGTGTTTTTTTTTTTTAAGACTGAACTTTAAATACTGAAGTTCTAAGTTCATTTTAAGGTGAAAAAGAAGAGAAAAAAAATTTGCTTTTATAGTCTACTAAAAATAAAAAATAATGTTAAAGTATGAAATAAAATTAAAAAATAATATTAATTACTAAAAAAAGATCTACTTGCACTGGGGTCGGTGTAGTAGCAGCGCGCATTTAGGTTACTTACAAGGGAAGAACCCGAACCCGGAAATTCAAAAAATTCTGAAACTTTGCAAATATGTAGTAAATTACCTCCTGATTATAGCGTATTTTTTTGCTGCCCAAACTCACCACTCTAAGGGGGTGTAATTAACCCCTGAAAATCCGGTTATTTTCCGATTTTGTGTTATAACTCGTGAACTGTAAAATATTTTTTTTTTTCACCGAATGATAGATCTAATTAAAAGAAGTAACTTTTGTCTTGAAACTTTTTTCTATTTCGTACAGTTTGCGAGTTATAACATATAATCGGAAAACACCCGAATTTTCAGGGATTAATTTCACCCCCTTTGAACGAATTTGAGCGGGAAACAAAAATTGCGCTGTAATCAAGAGGAAATCCCCTACATATTCACAAAGTTCCAAAGTTTTTTGAATTTTCGAGTTCGGGATATTCCCTAGTTAGGTATTTATTTTCTGCATGTAATAGAGACACTTTATTATTATTATTATAGAAACAATATTAATAACCTTTAGAGCTCTAAGAGAACATGATATTGAAAACAAATTTTTCTTGCCACCATATACGACCCTTAAAAAATTTTCATTCAAATTATTGCATAAAACGTTTCGTCACCACTAGATATGGTAATACACTGACCTGTTTCAAAAGAAGCACTCTGTATATGAAATATCTATTCGAGAGTAAAACTACGTATTGTATTGAAGTTATCGAAAAGAGGAAAACGTTACAACTGTTACTTGTCCGGAGTTTCCTATTTTCAATATTCTGTAAGAATCGAGGACCAGAAACGTGGAAAAGGAATATTAGAAAGTCCAAGCGTGGTTTATACGTATAGGCTTTGCTTGTTCGCTTTGAAACGGCCTCGACGATGTCAAACAAAGGGAAATGGGGAAGGCAAAAGAATCTAAAAGCAGTTTCGGATAAAATAAAATGCTCTTTCACGTATCGTATAGGTCAGGGTGACAGCATGTGCAGTGTGCGTTCTGCATGTTGACGTTCCCTTTTTCATGTTTGAGCTCTGAATATTCTTGGACAAGCTGTAAAAGTTGCTTTGAAGTTATAAAGTTATCAATTACCAAGTGACTCTTCACACCTGCTCTTGACAAATAATGTTTTTATACTTTTCAATTAATATTGCAGGCACAAATGATTATTTTATAATTATTGGCCATTTTATAATTAGTAGCTCAACTCTGGTCGTTAGTATACGTATCTATCACGTGCAGGATTATAAAAAATATAATTGAAGTTTTGATCAGTCTTTCAAAATATAATGAATAATAGGAACTTGATATAAGAAGCAAACCGTGCCTCTCAGAATATTGCACATCTACGACTAACTCAGACTAACTGGTTATCCAACTTCAAGTAAGTTAAAACAAAGGCGAATTGCTAACTGAAAACTGTTACCAACATATAAAATAATATTATCGGCATTCTTCACAGAATGTCGCAAAAGAGGTTCATCGAGAAAATTAAGTTTTAATACTTTAGTCCACCAGTAAAGAAGCAAGGTTCAATGAATTTAATTTTCTTATGTTATTTTCTTCTCAAATAATTTCTTGTTTTACCTTGACGACAGAAGTTTGTGCTCAGGCAAAGAGTGGGGGCATTTCGTGTTTTGGACTAGGGCAGAGTGGACATTTATCTATTTTAATCAGTACACCAAATCTTTAACGTTATCTTACGAGGGTATTTGAACATTATAACCCTTTGTCATACGACCAACAAAATATGCTATAGATAAGTTGCAAACCACGAAAAATGGACATTTACCCATCACTTGGGAAATTTTTGTTGCACTTTGTCAAGTATAATTTTGTACCTACTGTATTAGGATAGATGTCCCAATTACCGTGCCCTGTTCCTATTACCGTACTAATGTACCGGTAAATGCACGGTATTAATGTATGTGTTACAATTGCGAAGGTTGCATTTTTAAACAATTAAAGCATAGTAAAAAAATTTCAAAAATGCATATGAAGATTTCGATGGATTTACCTAAATCAGGCCAGCCCCAAAGGGTGCAAATACCTCCTGAATTTCTGGGACCCGGGCAATAGCCTGGACAGCGGGACTTACGTTGCTAAGCACAGCATGGGCTGCGGGAGAACTGCATGAGTGTGCGGCCGTCCAAACAGGCTCGCACATTCGTGCAGTTCTCTCACAAATCTCGCATCGAGTAGCAATGGAACAGTCTCGCGCTTGGCTGTTTCCCGGGTCTCAGAAATTCAGGAGGTATTTGCACCCTTTGGGGCAGGCCAGAACTAAATCCTTACCAAAAACGGTAAGGAACACGTACTTAACAGAAGTGAATAAATTGATAATTATCAGGAATCGCACTTATGTAAAGTGTTTATTATATCATAAAAGGTTCAAATATTATGAAAAATAATAGCAAAATGAGCACTTTTGAAACGTTTTCGTATTTTTAAAGGGAATACGGTAATAGGGACAGGAATTTAACGCTTGTCCCCATTACTGTGCCCCTTGGTGCCCTCTGGTTCCCGCTGTAACTGCTAAATCTAACCTTACTTTCATTTCTCAGAACGGGTGAACAGAAATTTATATTTGCATATTTTGTTTTTGTAATGAAAAAGTCATATTAAAATTACATAAAAACACCTCTTGTAGAGCAAAAAAATGTTTTGAACTGTTCAAAGTTAAAAGACATAAAAACGGCACGGGAATAGGAACAACGCATTTTTCAGGGCACGGTGATTGGGACAAAAACATGTATTTATATTTCAATTAAAAAAATATGAAAAATTAACATTTTCAACCTGAAAAAATGCCTTAATAAAGAAGAAAGTTCAAAACACCAGTATAAATTTTCACCAAGCAAAATTAAAGTAATAGAAGTCAATAATTAATTCCTTCGTTGGGACATCTACCCTATTACGTTTCGGTTATGCATTAAAAATCCCATCTATCGGACTGTTACAAATCCGATAATAGTTATAGAGCATTAATTAGTTACATAACCTTAGTTATGGAGCTAATATGGCGACGGAATTTCAAGTGCATATTTTAGATCAGCCCTCCATTATTTTTTCCTTGCTAAAGTTCAGCTACTTCCACTGCCCAATTTCACAGAATTTCCAAGCCATTAAAATAATTTTTGCCCACCATAACCTCACCGTTTCTGAAAAATTTCGTTTCTCAAATAAAAGTGTTTCGTCGCCAAAAGTAGATTTATCGCGGCGTAAAGATTGTGTACCTTGAAAAGTAAAGTCGTTTTAGATTTTTGAACATTTCCATCGAAAAAACAAATGGAACTGGTCTGGTGGTGAAATCTTCCTTTCAGAGAGAATTTCAGAGGATCGTTGATTACATAAGTTCTCGATTCCACAAGCAGATCACGAAAGGAATGCTCGTTTATTTATTTATTTGAACGAAATAATTGGAACAGCGTGGTTTTCCTTGAAATCAGTCGATTCAGCCGCGGTTACGTCACATATGTGAGCATCTATGTATGGATCTCGCCCAGGGTGGGTAGTCGGGTCAAAAGTTCAGGGGTTCACCTGGAGGCAGCGCGCTATACATTCGTAAAAACTTATCCATTAGTCGCAGATGTTTCACCAATAAATTGTGTCGGACGAAAAAACAGATATCCCTGTTGCTGTTCCAATTAAGATTCGAATACAACTTTTTAGTTTTTTTAAAAATCTTCTTCTATATCTGCCCCCCCCCCCCCCCCCGTTACGTTTGAAGTTATAGAATCGTGTATAATAGTAAAAGTTTCTGAGTTGAACTCTTTTAGTGCCGAGGTTTAAATGCAGTGTGCGGAAATCCTTTAGTGAGATTTGTTAAGCATAGCAATTAAACCCTTATGGGATTGCGTGCACTTGAATACACGTGCGTGCTAGCGTTTTTGGGTTTTTAAAAATCGGGTTTAAAACCGTTTTCTTTTAAATTTGTAAAATTCGAATCCAGTTTTTAAATTTAAAAAACTAGTTTTATATACTAGAATTAATATGTAAAAATTATTTAAGTAAAATTTTCAATGTCCTCGGACGCAAGAATATTGTAGTAGGTAACAGTTTACTGTAAAACTAATCTTCACGAGTTCATATTTTATGACGAAAAATACTAAATGAAATAAAGATTTATAATTTATATTTTGTACGGATTTGATTTATTTTAGCATTTTTTCTTTTGGTTTTGTATGCAGTGTATTTAAATTGTGTTATATTTGTGTTGTAGATCCATAAATATTAAATGAATTCCAATGTTGTACGGACTTTAGTTATTTTAATTTTTTTATTTATTTGGTTTGGTATAGATAGAGTATATTTTATTTTGTTATATTTTTGTAGTTCCATAAATATTAAAGAAACTGAAATTTTTAAATTAAGTACAAATATTCATTTGTATTTATTTGAAAACCGATTTTTGGGAATAGTGGAATTTAAAAACCGTTTTTTTCAAATGTCGGTTTTTATATAAATGTTAGTGTTTGCATTATGCGCCGGAGGAAGAAGGAGGTTAAATTAATAGTCAAATCAGCAACAATCAAGGAATTACAAGAATTGGAAAAAATTTCTGAACTACAGTAATATGGGAATGGGTGATTTTATACTATAGTGTATAATCAACTACAGTTAACTAAAAATGATTTAAACCGCCGATCACGCTAATCTGTTGAAACTATTAAAAAGGACCAATTTTATTGAAAATATAAATATTTTGTTCTCGCGTATATAGTAGTATATAGCTGTTACTGCATCTTGTCTTCCTGCTTTTAAATTTCAACATTTAAACTGGCCTGAAGTGTCAAGGTTAGGTTTTCTGTTTTTTTTTTCTCGAAAACAATTATTTTACGATTTCAACATATTTTGTACACAAGAATTCAATTTGTGTCTGTGGTATATTTATTGCCAAATTCTACTGATTTATAATTAAGTACTTAGGTACCAGACAAATTTTCTAAATCGATTTTCTGATAATGAAGGCACGTATCAAAAAATTTTATTCTACATTTTCGATTCATTTTCGGATGAGCAATTCATTTTATTGGCAATTATACTACCTTGGCTGGCACATACTGCTAAATTTTAGTTAGTTTTGTGCATACTACACGAACATTCAACGTTTATTTTTTCGAAAATGAAGGCTTCGACAAACAAATTTCATTCTAAATTTTTTATCAAATTTCAAAAATTAATCAATCTATGTCTAATTGCGCCACTTGTTCTTAACCGCTCTGTATAATATCTTCTACCACGATTTTTATATTATCAATCTAATAAGCGATATAAAGGTGACCTGTTTCGTTTCTTGTAAACAGCAATCAGCAGAACTGTGTAAGATAAAGGAACGATGCTGCGACAGAACTTTTTTCTATTAGAATTGATATAGCTGCAGTGTCCATGAGAATCTCGGTGGGAATCTGGGTCTTAATGGGGGTAGTTTAATTGCTACCATGAGTTTCTACCAAGAAAAATCTTCTTTTTAGTCGAACTTGCTGCGGCGATAAAACTGTCTTAACGTCGAAACTTTTCCTCGCGGAAACGGTGCCCTGTTAGAACATTCAGGTAACTGCAAATGCATTATCCTTGGAATTTCGCGATGAAGAAAAATTCATTCTTTAAGTTTCTTCAAAAGAAGTTAAATGCTTGCAGACCTTTTTATGAACAGAACGTGGTTCGTAAAACTTTTTAGATTTCCCGCAGTACAGATCTGCCGAGTAAGAGAATTTTCTCGAGCTCGTATCCTAATTGCATTTGTAAGGTAGGTACAAGGAATGCAGTGGAGAATATTGGAGATATATTTTTTATCAGTGTTCAGTTTCGCTATATAGAATTGTTCAATCTTTTCTGATTAAACACGTTAGATTAATAGGAAGGTGTGGTTTAACCGATTCAGATCAATTGAAGAGTTTATCTTCAAAACGGCACGTGCAGGAATCCGTCAAATGGGTACAACGTTAAACATATAGTGTCCATAGGTTAAAATTTATCGCAGCAGGTTCTCCAGGCACTCAATTGAATTGACTGACCCTGATGATGTTGCGGTCATCCCTTGCCCAGATACAGCGAGTTAAAGGAAAAATTGAATTTGTGCTATTTTCAAGTCTTCAAAAGAACATGGGCCTCCATTTTTAATGGAGGATCTACGATGATTCCTTCGCTTCCTATAAACAATTGAAGTCAAAAGGACCGTTTTTGCTTGAAAGTTGAATAACTCGGCTAATTTTACATAGGAAAGTAGTCACTTTCGACTGGTATAAATGTAACCTGTGTACAAAATTCGGTTCGTCCCATGGAACATCGCAAATTTGAACACAAATTTTTAAAATTCAGAAAACACACTTTATTTCGCTATATCTTTGCGAAAAGCAATACAGATAAAATCTGAAGAATTCAGTTGAAAGTAGAGATTCCACAATTTCAAATGATATTTTGAAGATATCGATACGATCATTTTATCCGGAGTTATGACTATTTGAATTTTCCCTCATTTTTCGGCTATCTATCAATATTGATTAATCATATCAATAATGATTATTGTAGGTGCAGGTTACTGTATACAGGGTCATCGTTTAATCCTGCAACCTGCGCGCGCGCGAACTTGTAAAATGGCAACACCGCCTCACGGACGCATTCCAACACAACCATGCACCGTCCCGGCGTTCGGAGAGTTGCTAGCGACCGCTGGCCAGCAGTGAGGCCCGAGCTTCGAGAATTTTGGGCTGGTCTCTTTCAAATTAACGTTGCAAAGAACTATTCAGAATTTCCCGGTCCGGGTTGAAAAATTTGGGACCTTTTTCGTATAACTTTTGAACTATAAGAGACATCGGAATGCAATTTGCGACGAAAAATGAGGAAAAATTATTCCCTCTTAATGATGGATAATTTAATATATTTTACGTTTACTTAATTTTTCTTTTATCAATTTTTAAACCATAATTGTTTAAAAAGCTTTTGCAAACTGTTTATTTGATAATTTATTTAACGTTGTTTTTAAAATTCGTGTTGTTGATAAACAATAGACTAGTTGTTTCTATATCATTACTTTCATAAATTGAGAAATTAAATTTTTATTTAATTATGTGTT
This sequence comes from Andrena flavipes, assembly GCA_963971345.1. Taxonomy (NCBI): domain Eukaryota; kingdom Metazoa; phylum Arthropoda; class Insecta; order Hymenoptera; family Andrenidae; genus Andrena; species Andrena flavipes. Next base: position 47,045,996 of record OZ020479.1, on the reverse strand, counting down.
AGTTCTGCAGACCTCAGAATCTATTGTTCTGGTTTTCTTTTTTATGATTTTATCCTTAACGCGGTGCATACCTAGATCAGGTGTAAGGGGTAACTAATGCGGGCATGTCTTTGATTGTAGCGGTGTTTGAATTTTTTTTGTAGAATTTTTGTGTTTGAATGTTTTAGCTACTCAACGCCACGCCTATACCGGCTTCCGTTAATGTCATTTTTTGGAATCATGTGCCATTATTGTGGCTTTTACAAGCAGGTAATGAAAAATCTCTCCATACAAGGGTATAACGCCGCAGTCAATCCTGTCGTAGCTAAAATTTTTGAAATTGAGACGGGTAAGAGATCAGTTGACATTATTTTCAAACCTCATTACAGTAATCTGGGGTGCGAGTGGTATACCGATCATAAAAGCGGAGCGCGCGGCTCGACTACCTGGGCTGTGAAATTCCCAATACCTAGCTTTTTGCGACGCTAAAATTTTGGAAGCTCGGGCATCACTCTTGTCTAGAAGTCGCTGGCAGCTCTCCGCTGGGCCGGTGCATGGTTGTAGTGGAATGCGTCCTTGAGGCGGTGTTGCAGGATTAAACGATGACCCTGTATGTGTATATTTTTTCCAAAATCCTTATGGAAAAAGGAGAAACATTTATACACACCATTGATTTCTTAAATAAATCAGCTACACATTTTTTACCTTCACATACACTATATTATTCAGAGTAGGAAATTCAATGTTTCTCCTGTATATTAGGTTACGCTTTGTGTTGACGATGTAAGGTCAATTGTTGCATGCTTTATATAAATAAAGGGACTATTCCCGTGTATAATAACAGTAACAATGACAATGACAATGACAATGACAATGACAATAACAATAATAATAATAGAGTAAACCAACCAGTAATTGACCGCATACCAGTGAATGACCATTAGGCAAAGAAATGTCAATTATAAATTTAAAAAACACTATATGTTTATAAATGGAGTGTAGTTGCACTTTTAATATTCCATACTTTTTGTTATGCGTATTAAACAAACATTAATAAGTACAACTCTTAATAAAAGTATGCGATCATTTACTGGGCTTCTCATTCAACAATTCGGTCATTCACCGGTTGGTTTACCCTAATAATAATGTCAAAACCAGCCTTCCTTTTTGAATAATTTGAGTTTAAAGTTATGTACGGTAGGAGTGTAAGTTCGAATACGTAAGCAAACTTTTCAATTAACGGTTGTAGCTGCAACGGTAAAGTGTTCGTCTACGGTGCTCGAGGTCATGGGTTCGAATCTTACAGGGGTATAAAAGAATTATATATTTATTAAAGACACACGGACGTTATACTATTACGATTCTCTGCACACATTCGTGTCCGTCGCAGCACGATATAATACTTAATTCTATCGATATTTTTATTTTTGGCCTTACTGTTCGGAACGTTGCGTGACCATTGCCAGAGAATGTCCTGGACGCTCCATGATCATTGCCAGAGAATGGCCGGAACGTTCCGTGGAATGTTCCAAAAGGGCGGACATAGGAACCTCCCTGGATCATTCCATCAATGTTGCTGGAACGTTCCGGTGCTGCACCGGAACCGTCCTGCAATATTGCTGGAACCTTCCTGCAATGGAGTGTACTGTATGGATTGTTGCACCGTTTTCTGCTAATGAAGGCTCCATACGTTTTTAGTTTTGATGAAATAAACTATATTTTAACAAAAAATAACATAATTTAGGTACCTACTATAGCTAATAAGTCTTTTATTCGTCTGGACAGACACCCGTCCATCTATTGGTTTTGAAGTGTCCATCTGCTAGCCCTACCGTCCATCTACTGGTGATATGGTCTATGAGTAGAATTTTCATCATTTCATCCTTAAATACATTAATTTTTTACCTACTTGCAGTTATTTTTTTCTTTAAATTTGTACATTTTTACGTGCAAAGCGTTTGATTTTTTTTTAAAACAACAGAAATTTCTAAGAAACACCTTGATGATCTACTGGCTTTGCTTACCCTACAATCTAGGAGTGTAGATCAAAATTCAGATGATTACTTCATCAGTTTTTCCAAGCCATTTTACTACCTGATTTTATTTGTATTCGCGACACATTTATTGGGAAACTTAGTGGAGGCGTGGCTTAGGTTACAGCGCTGTGGTGGTGAGTTGGCAAACTATTGAAAGTAGGCCCGGGTCCCACCAAACATTCCGAATAAGTATTTATTAATCGAATAAGTAAGAAATTAGTGTTGAAAAAAATTTAAAAACACTCATTTTTCATAACTTGTCTATTGAAACACTGATAATCATATGGATTTCGACCTACTCTCAATAGTTCAATTTTCTGTCACTAGTTGGCGTATCGAAATTCTTGGTTTCCCAATAGGTCCATCGACCAATTTACTCAGGTTATCAAGGAGTCGTTGAATAACCGTTACCCACTTACACCGTGAGCTGAGGTTTAATATCATTTTATTCTTAAACCTACTATATCAAAAATTTCTGCTGTATCAATCTTGCATCGAAGTCTTGATCACGGAGCGCGCTGCATCGTTACCTCGCGGCGCACATCGCTGCCGCGAGAGGAGTTAACAGTATCGCGGCCACCTAGCAGTGTTCAAACCAAATCAATTATTTCGAAGTATGAGTTTCGTAAAACCGGACAGAACCGCATTAATTGAAGGGTTGGATGCAATAAGGAGACTAGCGCTCGAAACTGTGAAAAAGAATTGTCCAATCGCTAAGAAAAATTGGAAAATTATATATTGTTAAACTGTATTTTAAAAAATGTAGTCCTGTAAAGCTCGTCACGGCACACATTTTTTCTATTTACAGTTTTTTTATCGAATCATTAGTATTCCAGATAAAAATTATAAACTAAAAAAATTTCTTCGACCAAAATCATTATTTCTTTAAACATAAATTGCGATAACTTGAGTAAATATTAACGCATCGTTATAAAACTTGAAACATAAAACTCAGAAAACTCTAGCGAAGCCGTAAATTGTATACACAAAACCCTTATGTTAAAAAATGTAGTAACATTTAATTAAAAAATAACACGGGACAGAACCCATGTTTTTCAACAAAAAGTATCGAGGCAATTTTGACGTACAGATAACTTGCAGCGACAAAGTTTTTCCTTAATATACAAGGAAGTTTTTCACCAATTTTCACACTGATTAATAAATAATTGTAGAAGATATGACGATATACATAAATGTCACGAGCCACCAACAGTCAGCAGCTACGTACTGCGTTACTTACCACTAGCATTACGCTGCAAAGACATGACTTTCTCATTATTATATGATTATATATCACAAAAAAAATATTGCGATATTATTTTGGAAATATTTATTAACATTTTTATTATAGTATTTACACCCAATATTATTGGTTCTTTTATAAAATTTTCTTTTTCTCCTTTTTTCTATATTTCCTTATTCATTTTCTTTTTGTTTATCTTGTCTTCTTTGTACACTTTATTTTTACAGATGTTGTGCTTAAAAATTTGTTGCCGAAATCTTGTCCACTGGACGTATAATACTCTAGTAAATGTTGTAAGTCTGTACGTTTTTCAGGAGTCACTCCTACTCCGCCAGCCATTGACGCTTTTTCCAAATCTTCCACTCCAATAGATGTGTTCATTTTTATAGCAGTTGGTTCCCCATTAGAATTATAATATACATCTACCTGTCCGTTGGGAAAATAAATAATATGGGCGATTTGACTTATTTTAATTTTTTGTAAATCTTGGTTGGGCGTCAATAAACTTTCGTAATATTTTATTTTAATTTTTGTGACGCCTACCATCTGGAAGGGGGGATTTCGCACCGTTCTAATTAATTCCACGTATTCTTCTTCGGTTTCTATTCTTTCCCGCATCTTTTTTTTCTTTCCATATAATCCAAAAATCCTTTCACACTGGCAATAGGAATGACCTCTCACCGGAAAGAGATGCTGAATTTCTACACATCTATTGGAGTGGAAGATTTGGGAAAAGCGTCATTGGCTGACGGAGTAGGAGTGACTCCTGAAAAACGTAAAGACTTAGAGTATATATTCCTTTATTATTGTTCCCCTAGGGGTTACAATCTCCTTTCTCTACTCTCCCCCACTTTACAAAACCCCTTATACTACCTTATCCTACCTTAACCTAACTTAGCTTATCTTAAAATTAACTTAACCTATCTTACACCTAACTTACTTATCTACTGTACACACTATTTACAATCTCTCCGCACAACTCAACGCCCAACACGCACTCACACCCGCCTCCCGGACCTCCGCTTCCGCACGACTCTTCTGTCACTCCATTCCCACTCTCACACCACCACACCCCCATACACCTGCCTCCATTCATCTATCCTCCTGAGCCAATCCTCCCCCTCCCCCTCATCACCCAGTACTTCTCCCGCCATCTCCTGCCACCCTCTCTCTACCCCCCACCCCGTGCACTCCTCCCACACATGCTCCCACGTCTCTCCCTCTCTTCCACATACCCTGCACCTCCTTTTTTCCCCCTCCTCCCAGTACCTACCCCCCCTCATCTCGTTTCCCAACCTATATCTGGCCATTCTTCGCCACCTACTCTCCCCCCACCCCTTCTTTAAATACCCCGGCAACCCACCCCCCTTCACCCTTCCGTACCACACGTTGTACTCGGATTCCCCTATCCTTTCCCACCTCTCCTCCTCCTGAACTTTCCTTTCCCTATTCATCAACTCCTCCCCTCTTATACCCCCCCCTTCCCTCGCCCCTTCCAACTCCTCCAGCGTCCATCCCCTTTTCTCGAAAAAATCCTTCCTATCCTCTTCCCACCCCTCCAACCACTTTCCCCTCCTTAGCCTCCCCTTCACCTCCTCCCAACACCTCCGCGCCAACTCTCCCCCCTGCCCTTCCTCCAGCTTTTTCTCATACCCCCACGCCCTCATCCCTGCCCTTCCCTTCAACATTCCCCTTTGCATCTCCTCCCTCACCATGTACCCCGGCGTGCATCTATCCACCCCCATAACCCACTTCATGAACCTTTCCTGCAGCCTTTCCACCTTCTCTCTTTCCCTCCATCCCCACACCTCCGCCCCGTACCCCACCACTGGCCATACCAATTTGTCAAACAACCACATTCTCCTTTCCCAATCCTTTCCAAATAACCTTTTCCCTATCCCCCATACCTTTCCCATCACCGCTGCGCCTTTCCTCACTCTCTCCTCCACGTGCCCCTCCTGCCCCCCATTCCCCATCACCGTGTAACCCAAATACCTAAAACTCCTAACTTCCTCCAGCACCTTACCCTTCCACCTCCACGTCACACTTTTCCATCTCCCACTACCCTTTCTACACCTCATTACCTTTGTCTTCCCTACGTTTACCTCCAGACCCTTCCCATCCACGTATCTCTCCAATTTCGCCATCAGGCCCTTCATCCCCTCCTCATCCTCAGCCAGTACCGCCACGTCGTCAGCGTACGCCAACGCGTACAACTTTTTCCCCCCCAGCTTCACCCCCCCCCCACCCTCCCTTTTCTAATTCTTCGTCCATATCCGCAATCAGGAGGGTGAAGAGGCTCGGACTCAGCGGGCACCCCTGCCTCACCCCTCTCGCCGTCCAGAACCTCTCCCCCTCCTCATTCCCCACCCGTACCCTCCCTATTGTTTCCTGCAGCATCTCCTCGCACCTCACGACCAGCTGTTCCCTAACCCCCCTCCCCCTCATTGCCTTCACTAACACTTCCCTGTCCACCGAGTCAAACGCAGCCTTCATATCTACAAATAAAATTACCATCTTCTTCCCCTTTCTCCCCACCTGTCTATTTATTAAATAATTTAAAACGTAAACGTTATCAATACAACCCACCCCCCTCCTAAACCCCGTTTGACTCGGTGGCAGCGTAAAGACTTAGAGTATTTACTAGAGTATTATACGTCCAGTGGACAAGATTTCGGCAAAAAATTTTTAAGCACAACATCTGTAAAAATAAATTGTGCAAAGAAGACAAGATAAACAAAAAGAAAATAAAAAAGGAAATATAGAAAAAAGGAGAAAAAGAAAAATTTATAAAAGAACCAATAATATTGGGTGTAAATACTATAATAAAAATGTTAATAAATATTTCGAAAATAATATCGCAATATTTTTTTGTAATATATAATCATATAATAATGAGAAAGTCATGTCTTTGCAGCATAATGCTAGTGGTAAGTAAAGGTCGAGTTTCCTAGCCGTGATCGGCGGCGGCGACCAGCGACCGCGGTCGGCGGCCAAATCCTAAGCACCGCTCTTATGGAGAAGCATGCAACCATTTTCCTAGCCGCGTTTTCGAGCGGCTGTGGCCGCGCGTCTGCTACAGCAGCAACCTAGGCTACTCGAGACGCAACACAATGCGATGAGTGTCTCTTTTCCGTCACGATGGCGGAATCTACTATAGTCCAGTGAAATTAGACGAAAATCTGCCCAATCTACGGACTAATTCCCACCAAGCTGAATTTTGGCATGAACCTTTATTTGGTCGTTTTAAACAATATGTCAAAAGTCCCCATTAATCCCACTGCTGCTAAAAATTTTACAGAGGGTTGAAAAGAAAAAAAACTGTTTTTCGCAAATATCTCGCTATCTAGCAGTTTTGCGACAAAAATAGTTATTATACAATTTATAGCCTAGGAAATTCTCTACAAAAAAGGTCGTACAAGTTTTTTCGTAGGTGTAACCATTTTCATGTATGTCGGGTTACCGAGTTTCAACCCCCATAAACTTGACAAGGGAAGATCTTGAACCTGGAAATTCAGAAAATTATCAAACTCTGGAAATATGTAGGGGAAGTCCTCCTGAGTACAACGCAATTTCGTTCGATGCCCAAATTCACTCCAAGAGGGTGCAATTCACCCTTAAACTTTTTTTTGGGGGGTATTATTACTCGCGAACTGTAGGAGATAGAAAAAAGTGTTCAGGAAAAAGTTACTTCTTTTAATTGGGACTATCAGTTGGTAAATTATAGGTCTTACAGTTCTTACGGTTCACGAGTTATAACTCAAAATCGAAAACAAAACATATTTTCAGGAGTCAATTTCACCCCCTTACAATGAATTTGGGCAACAAACGAAAAAATTACGCAATACACACCTATATTAACCTCTGTATATCCCTAGTTTTAAAAAATTTTGAATTTTCCAGGGGGTGGATCTTCGCCCGCGAGAAATAATATACTCATTTCCACACCACCCCGGAGGTAGAGTACTGAGGGCGTTTTTTTTTAAACGTGATGTCCCCAGTAGGCCTAATCCACGATGTTTGTTTATTATAAATACAAAAATTACGAGTCTCCCTCATGTTCTGCGTCTGTTTTTTCAATTAGTATGTCTTCCGCTCAGTTCTTTCGTAGGAGTAATGAAAACGTCAGCTTGGTCTTGAGCCTGTTTCACGTTGATGGTGGCAGCTTCCAATTTTTGAGACAGCATAGGAATAAACCTACTCTTGTTCTTTCTATTCGCTTAAATACGTTTTAAAAAAACGCCCTCAGTACTCTACCTCCGGGGTGGTGTGGAAATGAGTATATTATTTCTCGCGGGCGAAGATCCACCCCCTGGAAAATTCAAAATTTTTTAAAACTAGGGATATACAGAGGTTAATATAGGTGTGTATTGCGTAATTTTTTCGTTTGTTGCCCAAATTCATTGTAAGGGGGTGAAATTGACTCCTGAAAATATGTTTTGTTTTCGATTTTGAGTTATAACTCGTGAACCGTAAGAACTGTAAGACCTATAATTTACCAACTGATAGTCCCAATTAAAAGAAGTAACTTTTTCCTGAACACTTTTTTTCTATCTCCTACAGTTCGCGAGTAATAATACCCCCCAAAAAAAAGTTTAAGGGTGAATTGCACCCTCTTGGAGTGAATTTGGGCATCGAACGAAATTGCGTTGTACTCAGGAGGACTTCCCCTACATATTTCCAGAGTTTGATAATTTTCTGAATTTCCAGGTTCAAGATCTTCCCTTGTCAAGTTTATGGGGGTCGAAACTCGGTAACCCGACATACATGAAAATGGTTACACCTACGAAAAAACTTGTAGGACCTTTTTTGTAGAGAATTTCCTAGGCTATAAATTGTATAATAACTATTTTTGTCGCAAAACTGCTAGATAGCGAGATATTTGCGAAAAACAGTTTTTTTTTCTTTTCAACCCTCTGTAAAATTTTTAGCAGCAGTGGGATTAATGGGGACTTTTGACATATTGTTTAAAACGACCAAATAAAGGTCCATGCCAAAATTCAGCTTGATGGGAATTAGTCCGAAGACAGATTCTAATTTCACTGGACTACTAAGGCCCGGTTCAGACGAGCGGTTTGCGGCAGTTTGCCGCCGCGGCAATCTGCCGCGCGCGTTTTAGCAGATCATAGATTTATATGAAGCAGTTCACACGGGACGCAAATTTGAGCGGCTACTAGGCGGCATGTTTGCGTTCGTTTTGACGAACGCACGTCCCGCTTCGCCGCAACTGAACGCTGCCGCAAAGCGGCGAAGCAGTACATTGTTTTATATACAAGCAATTCACACGAGCGTGTTGCGTTTATTTAACGCAAGAAAATGTCCGAAATAGATGTGGAAATATTTATCAACGAAATAAAAAAATATCGAGCCATATGGGATTCTAGTACCGAAGAATACCACAACAAAAATAAGAAGGAGGATGCGTGGGTACAAGTGTGCACCGCAATAAATCCAGATTTTGAAAATTTGTCCGCAAAAGATAAAACAAATTTTGGTAATTATAAATTCCACATATTTTTTATATTATACATACTGTAATATTATTATACATACGGAGAACTACATTAAATAATTATTTTAACACATGAACACATTACAATTTTAATAATAAGATTATACTAAACAATTAAACCATATTATCTTGCCATGATACTTTCCCAATATCACTTACAAAATAGTTTGTGAATTCTTGTCGGATTTGGTTTAATTGTCGACCTCCTTGCACAATTACTGGCTCATGTTCTAATTCATAGAAACCTTCAATGGAATAAGTATCTTCTTCCTGGTAACCATCACGGTCTCGAACAAAGTTGTGTAGTACACAACAACATTTAACAATATCTATTGCAAACTGTAACTTAACATTCATTGCTTTATGAAAAATACGCCATTTATTCGACAAAATGCCAAACGTGGACTCTACATATCTTCTAGCACGACTGAGTCGATAATTGAAAATTCTTTTCTCATGGGACAAAAATTTTCCACTGTAAGGCCTTAATATATGATTGGATAGCGAAAAAGCTTTATCTCCAACAAACATATAGGGCATAGTTGGACCATTTGTTCCGGGTAATGGTTTTCCAGGAGAAATACATAAAGAATTATTCTCTAATTTCTTATAAAATATAGAATTTTCAAATATGGTACTGTCCCCTTCCTTGCCTGGAGAACCAATATCGACATAGAGAAACCTATAGTTGGCATCAGCTATAGCAAACAGAACTATTGAAAAGAAATTTTTGTAATTGTAGTACGTAGAGCCACTCATCGTAGGTTTCGTAATACGTATATGTTTTCCATCAAGGGCTCCTAAACAGTTAGGAAAATTTGTACGGTGTTCAAAATGTTTGGCTGCTTCAAGCCACATATTATATTCATTAAATTTTGGTATACATTCCTCTTTCATAATTGTCCAAATTGTTGAGCAGACCTTTCTTGTGATCAAACATAACGTTGATCGTCCAATTCTGAATGAATAGTGCAAGTCAATTAGGTTGCATCCACTTCCTAAGTACCTATACAAAAACTTTAAATTTTGTTCCAGGTTCACTTTTAATGAAAAAATGGAAAAACTTGAAAGATAATTACGCGAAAAATGTTAAAAAACAATTAAAATCTGGGAGTGCTGCCAAAGGGAGAAAATATATTTATGCACAGCAATTAACATTTTTAAATTCAGCACAAAGTTCAGTAACAACAGAAAATAGTATAACGGAAGAAAATGAGAACGAAGAACAAATAGAAATTTCGAACCAAATCATTCAAATTCAAGAAGACCGTGCATCAAATGAAGAAATTCAAATTCCAAAATCATCGACAAAACGTAAAAGATGTATAGAAGAAGCGATGCTAAAATATATGCGTAATTCCGAAATTCCAAACGATAATAACGATGATACGGCATTTTTTCAATCATTAATTCCCATTTTAAAAGATTTTAGCACAGATCAAAAAATAGAATTTAGGACTGAAGTTTTACACATCCTAAACCAAATTCGAAAAAAAAACATGCCTTCTCTTAGTTACCATCAACAACCCCTTCATCCTACAAATAGTAATTTTTATGAACGTTCTTATCAACAATTTGGAACTTATCCACAGTATCAATCCACAACATACAATATGAATGAACATCACGTATTTCCTCCAACATCATCATCAACTACATCAACAGCATCCGAAAGTATTTATCATTTATAAGTTATAAAGTTGTTAATAAATTATTTATTGTTTTATTGTTTACTAGTACAATGTCATTGTTTGTTGGTTAGTTTATTTTGTTTTTTTCGTTTAATTGCTAATTTCATCATCTCTTCTATAAATCATTTACAATTCGTTGTTTGGAATTTTGTCACAGAACTTTTCTTAAAACACTCTTGAAAATTGTATTACACTATTTTTAACAAATAAATGTCCTTCTTACCTCAATGTAACAGCAATCATTTCAAGTGGCGGAATAGCAAGTCTCATGACAGTGTTTTGAGACTTCAAACTTTCAGAAATTTTTGCACTTAATTCATCAAAAGATGTTATGCTCATACGGAAATAATTAAAAAATTTGCTCTCATTCTCTCTCAAATCTATAAACATGGAACTAAATGCTCCTTTGAGAAGTCTTGCACTAATGAAGGGATGTACCCAATATCTTTTTTTCCTAGTACATCGATATAATATTAAATAACTTGCAAAAAGAAAATGAATTCTTTCCCTCTGTTGGTTACGTGTCAGCTCCATAGTTAAATGCAAAATGAAAGCGCAGAACGCAAATCGTGGCGTTGCAAAACCGCTCGTGTGAACTGCTCGAAAAATTTGACGCGCGTCTTGCTGCGGCAGATTGCCGCGGCGGCAAACTGCCGCAAACCGCTCGTCTGAACCGGGCCTAACTGTTGGTGGCGCGCGACATTTATGTATATCGTCATATCTTCTACAATTATTTATTAATCAGTGTGAAAATTGGTGAAAAACTTCTTTGTATATTAAGGAAAAACTTTGTCGCTGCAAGTTATCTGTACGTCAAAATTACCTCCATACTTTTTAACGGCGAACGTTGAAAAACATGGGTTATGTCCCGTGTTATTTTTTAATGAAATATTACTACATTTTTTAACATAAGGGTTTTGTGTATACATTTTACGGCTTCGCTAGAGTTTTCTGAGTTTTATGTTTCAAGTTTTATAACGATGCGTTAATATTTACTCAAGTTATCGCAATTTATGTTTAAAGAAATAATGATTTTGGTCGAAGAAATTTTTTTAGTTTATAATTTTTATCTGGAATACTAATGATTCGATAAAAAAACTGTAAATAGAAAAAACGTGTGCCGTGATGAGCTTTACAGGACTACATTTTTTAAAATACAGTTTAACAACATTTAATTTTCCAATTTTTCTTAGCGATTGGACAATTCTTTTCCACAGTTTCGCGCGCTAGTCCCCTTACTGGATCCAACCCTTCAATTTTCTATCCGCCAATCCGGTGGAAACCGAGGAAAATTCTTTCTGTTCGTACCTCATATGCATCCCGTAAATTATTTGCTCTGCCAGTCTGAATTGCGACGGACTCGAAAGAGCTTGTGGCATTTCCAGATTGAATCCATAAGATTTTTGATCCGCAATTTCAGATACAGTAATGCCTCGTTAGAATCACGACGATCGGGGCTGGCGGCGGGATACTAACGCGATGCGGACACTATTCCCTTAGAGCAGGCCTTCCCAAGTAGGGGAAATGCACTCCTGAAACACATGTTTCGGTTCTCCCTCCAACGTTACGCCTTCAGCTAAGGTGGGACGATTCCCACTACCCTCTCTCCGAGGAGACAGTAACGCCGCTAGGAAGTATGCCGAGGCGCTTTAGGGTGAAAGTACCAAATGTGTCAAGTTTTTATAGAAAATTTCATAATGACTTAAAAATAGAATGCTAATTTAAATTTTAATTTTTCCTACTAAATAAATACTCCGTGGACCGCAGATGTTGCGTTAGAGTATCGAAAAAGCTAGAACCTCGTTAAGATTCGATTAAATTTTTGTGCGTAAGTAATTTGCCCGTCCACGAAACTGATTCAAGAACCGTGTCTGCCACTCTCCATCGATGCATTTTCTTCTGATCACCGGTGATTTCTATCAGTGTAGAGCTCTCGTTCAAATGCAGACGCGATTCGTATCCCTTTGGTTAGGTTGCACAGTGGGTCCACGTTTGCGGTGTCGAAACATGAGTGTTCAGGTCTTACAAAATAAATGGTAGGTATTTATTACATTGACAAGGGCAGTTCGGCAACTCGAAAATTTAAAAAAAAATCTGAAACTTTGGAAAAATGTAGCTCAAGTGATGCTTATTTGATTCGGCAATAAAACGGTCTTGGGGATGAAAATGCCCGCTTAAAAAATGGGGTGTTTTTAGATTATCGTGAATATCGCTGAAACCGTAATAGATATAGAAAAAAGTTATATTCAAAGTTGTATGGCTTTCGATATCCTACAGTATGGTGATTATGAATTGCCTAAGAAATAGTAGTAGGGATAAATTTTAAAAAAATAATGTTTTTCGTAAATTTTTTATCGTTTTATAGGGTATAAAAAACAATAGAATTATGAATGTAACTGCTTTTTTATATTTTTTACAGTTTCGTAGATATTCACGATAATCTGAAAACTCATTATTTTCTCGAGGGTGTGTTTTCACCCTTAGGACCGTTTTATTGCTGAATCACAACTTACTGCGTTATTAGCATAATGTGAGCTACATTTCTCTAAAGTTTCAGATTTTTTTGAATTTTCGAGTTGCTGAACTTGCCTCGTAAGTAAAAAATATTCAGTACCTACTGTTAGATGGTCAGGTTTTTTATTTAGGATACTTTAGCAACATTGATGAAAACAAGTTGCAGTGGTTTCTCGAAATGAGAGCAGGGTTTCTAGCTCGAAATAAGGTGATCGCTATCCACTCCACTTTTTCTGTGGTTGGCGAATGAGACAGAGTGCGTATGAGCCAGAAGGGAATTCACGAGGAAATTTCTTTTCTGCGGAAATTCAATCGGAAGGGGTGAAATCAGCCCTTAAGGGGCGAATCCGCGATGAGACAAAAATATTGTGTCTCACATGAGACTTTAATCTCAACAAACAATATTATTATTTCTCGACGTGTTTTCACTAATGGACAAATTTTTAACGTTATCTGTCATCAACTCTCATCTCATGTGAGTGTTTTGTCTCGCTGAAACAGGTTTGAATTGTTTGTTGTTTCTACAATACAATTGAAATATCTTGTAGTGGAGTATTTGTTCTCGTATAATTTTTAGAAGAAATATCCCACAAAATATGAATCTGTTAATCAAATTGAATTGTTAAATTTTTCGTTTAATTGATACCTTTTCTCTCGTGTTTGACTTCCATCTTTCTAAAAAAATAATGTACCTAATTGATATGAAAATTCATTTAATAACAAATAATAATAATAGTGTGTAATATTCAATGCAATATGGTACTTATAATATAATTAACAATACACATATATAAAAATTACTTATCATAAAATAAATTCACATGAGTTAAATGTATCACAAAACACTGATAAATATCACGTGCTGTTGGTGAGTTATTAGTTTCATGAAACTAGAAGTTTCATCATATATTTTCAAAAATCTCATCTCTCACGACTGTTTCCATTATTTATATTTTAGTTCTTGCTAAGATTTTTGTCTCATAACAGAAAAGTCTCATGTAAAATCTCATCGTGGATTCGCGCCTAAAGTTATCGCGCGTTTTCGTTTTTTAATGTAATTTTGTAACGGTGCGAGGTAGAACAAAACTTCAAATATAAGAATTGATCCGTTATTTATGTTCCATCACACTACAAAAGAAAAGAATATATATTAACTCTTTGCAGTCACATGGGGTGTATCACACCCCAGACAAATTACTTCGAGAAGTATGTCTTTGTCAATACATATTTCTGTAAATTTTTGGACCTTAATATTGAAATTTGAACATTTGGTGAATTTTAACAAAAAAATCGCTTTTTTCTATGTATAACTATTTTTTCAACTCTAAATTTCATTATATTAAAATTTACATTTCTAGAAAAAAAAAAACTATTAGAGTATGATTGTCCGAGTAATGCACAATTGTCACATTTAACAGTTAAAAGGTTCAAAAATACGAAAATGGTAACTCAAAAATGTCGCTGGGGTGCAGTGAACCCATGTGACCAAGGTGTGACTATACGAAGGTGTGATCACGATGGGTTAAAAAAACGGAAAAACGCAATAATCATAAGGACTGATTTCACAATTTGACAGCCATATGGACTTACATGTTACAACATTCAATAGCCGTTTCTTATAGGTTTTCGTGCGCTGAAAACGAATCCGCCAACCGTTTGTCGCCATCACCCTCAGTTTTTGAGAAATTCGATTTTAAAGAAACTGCAAATTTTCAACTTTGAACTCCTTTTGTGTCGAAACAGTAATAGTTATTCGGTTGCTTGTACGGTCAAATTATTCTATGTGCCCTTTCGAATACAAACGATATAAGTTATTACTGCATTATGAACATTTAAATATGTTTAAACACCGATCAAAGGGAAAAAAAACATTCGAAATGAACCTATTTCTGCAGATATCTTTCAATTTATTTCCAAAACTGAGGGTCTAGGAGAAAATCAAACTACTCCACGCGATGCAGCAGACATTTTTCCTTCGAATATCGTCAACAAAAGTGGTAGTCAAGAACGGCGCGCGATCCACTGGCATGCCGCTCAGCTGCTCAGCGTAACACAATCGCTTAAGGTGCGTGACTACCACTGTCGGCGCCACACGTTTTGCCAAACGCTTTCGCTTCTGTATTGAAAACAAAACGCGACTTACCACTTCTGTTGATACTTCCCAAAGGAAAAATGTCTGCTACATCGCATTTTCTCCTAGACCCTTAGTTTTGGAAATAAATTGTAAGATATCTGCAAAAATATGTGCATTTCGAATGTTTTATCCCTTTGATAGCTGTTTAAATGTATTTAAATGTTCATAATGCACTAATAACTTTTCCCTCTACGCATAGGCACACTGAGCGACCACGTATCTATACACGAAAGATAGCGAAATTGACAGGTCGTCGGAGCTATTTTAGCCTTATTATCTTATTTTATGACATAGGGGCGGTGTTTTTACATGATTAAGCGAATCATCTTTTTTTTCAAACCCATATGTCGTTTTACTTAATGTATCAAGCTATTTGTTTAAAAGATATAAGATTTATTCTGAATTAATAGCTATCAAAATGATACTTTTAGGATTAAGAGGTATGACGTCACGTTGTTCTCCTCCACTTGATGCCAGTAGGTGTCGCCTCGAATGCATAATTTATAAGTGTCACTTGGCTGTCATTCAATCATAACCTGCTAAGTGTTAGTTGTTAACATTTTTGAAACGTCACGATGGTAAAGAAGATCTCGCGCGATAGCGGCGGGACGTGATCGGCGGTACATTTGCTTGGTACGTTGAGGGCTCGCTCTTATATACTAATTCCAATTCAAGAACATCGAGGAACAATTGGATTTGTTGCGACAGCAAATTGAAAACGTAGCGGCTTGATCGACTTATTATAAGACACAGAAACTGAAAGATATATATGTGGACATCATGATGACTCCCTCTCTCTTTCTAACATAAAAAAAGACGCTGGTGAGAGAAAGAGGGTGTCCCACATGTATATCTTTCTCTTTCTATCGCCGTCTACATTTTCGCCTATTGCATCTTTCCTCCATGTTTACATGCTCTAAGCCGTGAGTCTCAAATGGCCCAGTGCCGTGGTCGTGGCGGCCGTATTCGCAGTGGCTTTTTGTCGTTTTCGTAAAACCGCGAGTGAGTGATTTCAAGTCGTTTGAATTTGTGGTTATGGGTTATATTTATTGATTATTGCTGATTGGGTACAATTTTCACCTCCTCGGGGTTATTTGGTTATAAAGGAATCATATTGTCATCCGAACTACGCACGCCTCCAAAATTTCAAGAGAATTTGATTGGTGAAATTGGTTTCAATTTGAGTTCGCAGATATGTAGCAGACGTACAAGAAGCAAACAGAGGAATCGAAACTGAATAAATTCGTTTAAAAAATAAGATTTATTTTCATTTTTGACGATACAAAAAAAGAATATACACATTTTTAGCGTTTTTGGACCTTTCGTTTGATTAATTTTGTCATTGCCAATACATTTCTATGCGGATGTACCATCACGAATCTTGCATGAATATGAACCGCTTTGAGAATGAAGACCGTTATGAAATAGGGCACTTAGTAATTGATAACAAATTATGAAAAAAGTGATGACCCCCCCCCCCCCCGCCGCCCCAATAAACATGACTCATGTATGAAAGAAGCTAATTCCCTTTAATTCACAAAAAACACTAAAAAAAGTTCTCACGCAAAGATTGTGAAACCAACTTTGCTAATTCCAATTGTATTCTCATTCCTTTATTGGCCACAAATCAGTTCAGTGCTCAGATTTTCAGCTTCGGTTTTAAGGAATTAGCGGGCGAGAGGCTTGTAGTTGACACAAAAACTTTTATAAGAGGGACATCTTTTGTTAAAAATGTCTTATGAAAATCGTTTTATGATGGAAAATAATAAAATCTTGGTAGAGAATAATTTAAACGAATCAAAGTCGGTAATAGATTAATAGCACATTCGGCAACCTGCACTAGTGCGCACTAAGTCCGAATACGCTGTAAGAGAGATGCGGAAAATATGAAAACATTTTGTTATAAGTCGACTTCATAGTTTTTTTCTTATACAACACCCGCTAATTCCTTAAAACCGAAGCTGAAAATCTGAGCACTGAACTGATTTGTGGCCAATAAAGGAATGTGAAGTATAAAAAGTGACAGAAGAATCAGTGTTCGAACGGAGAACGAGAATACAATTGGAATTAGCAAAGTTGGTTTCACAATCTTTGCGTGAGAACTTTTTTTAGTGTTTTTTGTGAATTAAAGGTACAATTGGAATTAGCAAAGATGATTTCACAATCTTTGCGTGAGAACTTTTCTCGTGAATTAAAGGGAATTAGCTTCTTTCATACATGAGTTATGTTCATTGGGGCGGGGGTTACTATTACTGTTTCGACAAGGAAGATGTTCAAAGTTGAAAATTTGCAGTTTGCTTCAAAATCAATTCAAATTTTGTGGAACTGTGTTTCCTGGGGCGGTTGTGGAGATTTAACGCCACTAGGCTAATAAGCAACCGCCCTTTGCATGAAATATCATCAAATATTTTCATTTAAAAGATTCGAGACAATTTTAAAATCAATTGCATATGACAACTCACATATGAGTTACAGTAATGCCTCGTTAGAATCACGATGATCGGGGCTGGCGGCGGGATACTAACGCGATGCGGACACTATTCCCTTAGAGTAGTATATGCTCTTAAGACGATTCCGTGTGGCCGATGCCGCGAGTGAGAAAACCCAAGAGCCGAGCGAGAGGGAACGAAACAGTTGACACGAAGTTGCCGTCGTCTCTTTCGTTCTGTCACTCTCGACCGAAGGATTCCAAGAAATGGTGGGGATAGTGAGCGTGATTATAACGCATGGTAAAAACGGAACACTAACGACGAATTACTGTATTGCTAAGTTGCCACATAAAAAGAAATTGAATTGTTTTTATAGTTGTCTCAAGCTTTTGTGTGTAAACATCTTTAAATTTCTTTCACTCCAAATTTTCCGCCACAGCCTACTCTATATACAAAACTACCCCTGTTGAAAAAAATTTTACTCCTTGTATATCTACTCCAATTTGCTCTACATTCACACGCAGTTTCATCAAAACCAAAATTTTCGGGTTGGAAACGTTTCCTTGTCAATCGCTCTCGTTAATTCGCAGTGGCTCTCATTCCACTCTACGCGATCAGGCAATGAAGGCAAACCGAAAACACTCGCTACCTCGAAACAAACGAATACCTACTGTGTGTATTCGTTATTACACTTTCCATTTTGAAGCTCAAACTGTTGCACTCTATCGTGTAAAATTTTATGTTCCACGTAGTGTAGGGATGAAACACGTGTTCTTCTACCTATATTCCTACTTTCTCCTGATTTCCATCGCGTCGGTTCAATTCACTCGTTTCAACGAAGCCATGATTCTCTGGTATCGTTCGATTCGCGATTCAAGAACTTCCAGCTTCATCCCCTTCAGTTTTAATGGATTTCCAGCGCCGGTGAAGTTTCCCAGGGGATCTAGCTAAACGAATGCGCCACGGATTCACCAAGTGGTTCTTGTTACTGACGTTAAGTGCACTATACGCGGGGTTCTGTTTCACCCGATGCAGTAAATGCTCGTCACTCTGGCATCAACTTCCCTTGTCGTCGATAATTGCGGGACACTGAAACTTCCAAGCACGTGGATAGAATAGCGGGAGGGAAGATCCATTTACTTCAATGGCGTTCAATAAAATGGCTCGTAAAAGTTGAGGCATAGGTATGTTGAGTGTTTGCGATATTGGCATATGGTCAATCTGTTGTCTAAAATGGGATACCCCCTCGCGTCTCTATAGTAATGTCGGCTATCGATGTTTTCGTCTGCCGAAGATCAGGGAAAGTATACGTAGTGGCGAAAAAGAAAGGGTTCAGGACTTGTGTAGTAGGCAATATTCATAAAATTGAGTAAAAAAATCTTATAAAAGGAGGCTAGCATGGGGACGAGCTCTTTTTTTTATTTATTTATTAATTTACAACCAACAGGAAAGTCACATTTTGTGATAGAAGGAAGTGAAAAACACAGAGTAGAAAAGCAAGCGTTAGTAGGTACTAAATTAACAGAAATTAACAGAAAACATATAGTGGAGAGTAAGGTAAAGCGGAACAGGTGAGTAAAACGGAACATCAATGTTTCTCTTACAATTAGATGAGAGCTGCGAATGAGTTGGTATCACATGACATGAGGACCAGACGATCCTCACAGCATTTCGTGACAGTCCATAACTCTGCGCACACATTACTTTTCGATTAACAGTGTTGTAAACATTTACGGTAGCGAAGTTTCGATCTTATGTTGTAGTTTCGAACACATTTCTTCACTTGGATTTAGAAAATTTATAACGGCAAGAACACCGTTGGATTCTATAGTCCTTGCGCTACATTTTGATCTTTTACCCAGTTCTTTACCTCACGCTGAAGTGTAAATATCAAATGTTTACTAAATTACTGCATGTGGGGCAAAGCGGAACACTTTTGCGTGGGATAAAACGGAACATCAATTTAACTCACTTCCACTAATCCAATTGTCTTGAAACTTTGCAGGCGTGCTTAGTTATAATGACAATACAAAATTATGAAAAAAACGGGTGGGGTGAAAAAATTACCCGGTCATCAATAAATATAACCCATAACCCCAAATCCAAACGGCTTGAAACCAGCCTGCAACTACAAATCAAATCAATTAAATCGATTTGCAATCAACATATAACCACAAATCAAAACTTAAACACTAAAAAGTAAATAATAAAAAAATATACAAAATTTTATTTAAGTTAAACAATTTTATTTAAAATGCACTAAAAACTAAAAAAATCTCCATACACATGTTAGTATTCATTATTCGTGTAAAAATCCATGTGTATTTGATTATTTTCAGTAATTTTTATGTTATCTGAGTAAATATTTTTTCTTATGTGTACTATATTTTTGCTATATTTTATTTATAATTGTTGTACCTAAAACATATATTTATAGTTTTCTACGTAAATGAATATTTTTTAACTCATAAAAATAAAGATTTTGTACGTTCACATGGTGTTCAAGTGGGTGTTCCACTTCACCCTATCACTTGAAGGAGGCGAAGATTTCAATACCTCCGGCAAAATTTGTTAAGATATTGTAAAATTCCCATTGCATGCTGGTGTAGAGGCTTGCGGTGCGTGCGCATCTACCGGTCGCGTGTTCGTTCACTGTGTCTTCTTCATTTTCTTTCCTCTTGAATATATTATATTATATTATAAATAATAAAGTGTTTGTTACAACCTAAAGTGGTTATTTCAATAGCTTAGTTCAATAAAATTTCATTTTTCTTGTTGCCAAATATTTTTCTTAACTAAGGCTTTGAATTTCTTATAGTCTGAGTTCCATTTAAGAGTCCTGTTGAAGTTCCGTGTTTTTTTCTTTCTGATTTTAAGTTATCGCCCTTCAAAGTTAAGCGTTCCATTTTACCCTACTCTAGCCTAAAAGATAATACAGTACGCACTCGTTATAAGCCCAGCGAACGGGGCTGGCGCCGGGCGTACGGCGCGTTGTGGACACTATTCTGAGCGGCCAATGGCGCGAGTTAGAAAGCCCAAGAGCGAGCTAGAAGAAACGAAAGAGTTGACACGAATTGCTGTCGACTCTTTCGTTCCCTCTCGCTCGTTCTCCGATCCTCTCACTCTCGTCCGAAGGATTCTAAGAAATGGTGGGGACAGTCGCCGGGCGTACAACACATGGTAGAAACGGGCTTATAACAAGTGCCTACTGTAATAATATCATACAATTAGCACAATTATAATTGTGTTTACAATTATACTCGAGCTCATTTAAGAAGGAATGTTGGCGATGAAACAAGTTACTATTGGCTATACCACAAACAAACGCTCCCTCGGAGCCAATGAGCGCATTCTACATGCGCGAATTAAGTTCTTTCTTAAATGAGCTCGAGTATAGCTATCTTTATAAAAAGTGACTTTAAGTCATGGAAATAACTGTAACTATTGCCTAATACGAGTTAACCGTCGCACAGTGGTACATAATCGCACTTTTTGTTCAAATCACCGTACAGGTCGTAATTTTTTAGTAATCATGACGATTTTTTTTTAAATTCTTCGCAATTAAATTCTCTATCGATCCCTCCGGCCGGAATTTTGAATTTCGTTGCTGTCTTTTTATATTTAGCGAAATATACAGCACTTTTAGAAAATCGATGTCTATGGGACTTTTGGGACGCCGATTCCGAATTCAAACTCAAATTTTCTAAATTGTAGAGCTTTTTAACAATGACAACTTCAATATATCGAAGCGAAATTTCAGAAAATGATCTTTTTGGAAAAACTTAGTGTGTATAGATTTTCGGGGTGCTATCTGATTTCAGAATTAGGTTTTGTGCTTCTGGATGCAAATCTTTAATTTTATGTTTATGTACGTGTCTTAAACTCGAAATGTACGGATCGGAAGATATTAAAAGAAAATGTATTATGTCCTCGTTGGTATGGATAGGTGTCGATTTACGTGTATTATTTTCTCTACACCTCTTAATTACTGTACATAATTATGCAAGTAATGGCATCAGGAAAACCGATCGATGTAAATGAATTTAAAAAGTATTGCATGGATACGGCGAAAATGTATGTGAATAAATATATGTGGTATCCAATGCCTTCTTCGTGCCATATGATTT
Source organism: Andrena flavipes (assembly GCA_963971345.1). Classification (NCBI taxonomy): domain Eukaryota; kingdom Metazoa; phylum Arthropoda; class Insecta; order Hymenoptera; family Andrenidae; genus Andrena; species Andrena flavipes. The sequence goes on along the minus strand of OZ020479.1, from coordinate 47,024,331 downwards.
TAATTCATGGGTCGGATGTAATAGAGTCATTTTTAATCCCTATTGGGCAGTTATCGGAAGAGGCACAAGAGGCGAAGAACAAAGACATTAAGAGGTGTAGAGAAAATAATACACGTAAATCGACACCTATCCATACCAACGAGGACATAATACATTTTCTTTTAATATCTTCCGTTCCGTACATTTCGAGTTTAAGACACGTACATAAACATAAAATTAAAGATTTGCATCCAGAAGCACAAAACCTAATTCTGAAATCAGATAGCACCCCGAAAATCTATACACACTAAGTTTTTCCAAAAAAGATCATTTTCTGAAATTTCGCTTCGATATATTGAAGTTGTCATTGTTAAAAAGCTCTACAATTTAAAAAATTTGAGTATGAATTTGTGGACAAGGTGACAATTTTGGGTAAAGTGCGGCAACTCTCCCATACTTACCATATTTATAAAAAAAAAAAAAAAAAACAGAATAAATACAATTATACTATTTTTTATGTGTCTTTGGAATTTCTGCATAACATATTTGCGGTAATGATTACATGATGTACAAATAAAGGCTGACGCAAAACTCAACATCCGATTTTCTTAATCTATAACTTTGGTTTTAAATGAAACAATGTGGCGTTTCTTTTGTGCTACATTTTATTGAAACTTACAAATTTTACAACATTAAGTTCCAGTGATAATATCCAACAAACGATAGCCATTCGAATTGATGCGAATTAGGCTCTTTTTATTGCATTTTTCATGGTATTGTGAAGAATTTGTAGGGTTAGATTTTCGTTTTCGTGTTGAATATTGTTCTTTAATTGTTGTATCCTATGAGCCGTCCGCTAACGAAGACGGAATATTATGGATCAAAATTGACCCACCATCGTTGGCCGACAATTAAAAGACGGATTTACCGATACAAGGTTAATGTAATCCGTTGGAAACACGAATGAAAACTTAACTAACATTCCTAATTAGTTTACAAAACAGGTTAACCTGCTGAGAACAGGTAACATGTATCTAACTATAGTTTGAGTTTAAAGTGACGTATGTTCTAACAGTTTATAAAGTTACACTGTACATATATCGAATAAGCTAATATTTCAGAGAACTTTCGAGGGCAATCCACTTATTTACAACAAAAATAATATTCAATACGAAGACAAGAATAAGAGTTAATGGTAACAGGAACAAATAATAAGTATAATTTCAAATCAGTATCTTTATTAATTTTTTAGATATCACTTCTGCAAAATTGAAAAATGCGGGGTGACAAAAAATAAATGAGACATTTTATTTCATTCCCGGCACGAAGACGTTTTGAGCAGATTTTAAACTTTTATGGGGATTTGCACCGGCTCTGGCCTTCAAGATCGACCATACACTGTAGTCATCGAATTAATATACGGCGAGCAGGGTCGGAATTTCCGGGAAATGGTCCTTGCATCTGAGCATGTTCATTAGACATCTTGTAAAAAACAAATGACACGAGATAGAAGCGTGAAGTTATATTTATAATGAAGAATACAATCTATGCTATCCAATAAAACAATCATCTCTGAAATACGTTGACACATTTTTCTTTTTGGATAATTTAAATTTTTTGTCACCCTGTATTGTTCAAAAGCCAATGAGCATGTACAATTGGAGAACAATTTACACAGTAATTTAGTCTCTATAAATTCCAAGAAAGTACCCATGTTTCTCTGGCCTCCCAAGGAGAAACCTCCCTTTAAAACTGAATCTATTTTCGAGTTATGGTTGGAGTTCCTATTTTAATACTTCTATTGGCGTCGCCGTGTTTTTCACGTTGATATTTCTGAAAAACATCGAAAGCATTGTTTGAGAGTCCCGGAATGTTTATTTTGAAAACAAATCAAGCTAAGATTTTACTTTCTCAGTTCAGACTAGAGCTGGGACTATTCGAATAATTTAATATTCGAATATTTTACAAGTATTCGAATGTTATTATTCGAATATTTTACAAGTATTCGAATGTTATTATTCGAATATTTAAGTATTCAAATGTTATTATTCGAATATTTAAGTATTCGAATGTTATTATTCGAATATTTAAATATTCGAATGTTATTATTCGAATATTTAAATATTCCAATACTATTCTAATATTTAAGTACCTATTCGAATACTATTCGAATATTTAAATATTCGAATACTATTCGAGTATTAAGTATTCGAATACTATTCGAGTATTAAGTATTCGAATACTAAATATTTAAATATTTTCACGCGTTTATTTTTCGTCATATGAGGGAATTCTTCTCAGGCAGGCATCTGAGCCGGTATCAAAATCATTGGTTCCTTTTCAGTAAATTTTATGAGACATTAAACGTATTCGTTCATATTGAATAGGTTAAAAGTTATTTTGCAAAGCCGATTTTTTGTTTCTCAGGTAAGTAAATGATTATGCTCAATGATGTGTACTGTCTCTAGTCTATTAAGTTTAATAAAACACCCTAGTTTTTCAATATTTTTTCGTACATAATATACCATGATCTAAAATGTTCCCACATTTTTGTCATACAGTACCGACCATCCGACTGTTGTGCAGTACCGACCAACAGACTGTCAATCAGTAGAGATCAAATTTTTCTTATCTGTAAGTTCAATTTGATAGCAACTCAGATTAATTTATAAGACGTTCCTTTAGCCTTCCTTCTACCCTTTCCCGCAGAAATATGTCTGAAATTCCGAGACGGAAAAAAGGAAAATGGACACAGAAGAATATAAATGCGGCTTTGCATCTACTTCTCGAAGGCAAAATGACGCAAAGGCAGACTGTTGAGACTTTCCATGTACCTAACACCACTTTAGGAGATCGATTTCGAGCAATTCAAGCTGAGAAAACAGTCAATTTGACTCTTCAACTGGGAAAATTTAAAAGAACATTTAGTGAAGAATTAGAGAAACAATTAGTTTCTTACATGAAAGTCCAAGATGCAAAATCCATGCCTGTCACTAGGTGAGAATTTTTAAAATTTGCCTATGATTTGGCTGAGCAAGTAAAGTTACCCCATCAGTTTAAAAACGAAAATAAAACTGCTGGTAAACAGTTTTATTATGATTTTATGTCACGTCATCCAGACCTCTTTAAGGACTCCACAGTCCACAAGCCTCCAAAGAGCGTTGGGATTTAATAATCATCAGGTAGATAGATTTTTCAAAAAATATTCGGAACTTCTCAATACATACAATTTCTCGGCAAATAGAATTCATAACTGTGATGAAACTGGTGTTTCTATTGTTCATAATAACAGTACCAAAGTTACTTCTGTAAAGGGGAACAAACAAGTCAGTAAGCTTACATCAGCAGAGAGAGGGAGGAATGTGACTATTTTATTGAGCATAAATGCTGCTGGTGATATTTTTGTTCAATCCCTATTTGTATTTCCCAACAAGAAACGTATCGATGCAATTTTGAGAAAGAACTCTCCTCCTGGAAGTATCTTTGTACCAGAAGAAAGTGGCTGAATAACCAGCAAGTCCTTTTTAATGTGGCTGGAACTATTTGTGGAGAGGACTCGTCCTAATGAAAAAGAACCAGTTCTTCTGATACTTGATGGGCATGCTAGTCATAAGGATCTTGATGTCATCATGTTTGCAAAAAAACATCACGTGCATATGTTAAGCCTGCCTCCACACACAACCCACAAGATGCAGCCATTGGATCGGGCTGTAATGCGGCCCTTCAAAACCGCTTACAATGCTGCATGCAGCGTCTGGATGAGGAGGTATCAACCTCTAAAAATTGCCCAAAAAGACGTTGCTAGTTTGGGCAATACTGCGTACAGTTCCATCTGTCGAATGGATTTGGCACAGTCCGCTTTCCGATGTACAAGACTGTGGCCGTTAAATCCTGCTGTATTCACTGACTTGGATTTTATTCCTTCAGAACAGTTTCAAGAGTTAGAGCTTGTGCCTACATCTCATGCCCCCCCCCCCCCCCCGCCCCTTTGTTATTGGAAGAGCCAGAGCCCGTGCATACACCACCTGTCCTTTCAATTGAACCATCATCATCGCTTACTGTACCTATTAACACAAATCTTTCATTGCAATCTTCTCCAGCAAGCATATCTTCTAATTTCATGGAAATTCTAAAAGAAATCTCTCCTAGATATGAAACTGCAGAAGTGAACACGAAAAAGAGAAAACAACGAACGCAACAATCTGAAATCCTAACTTTAACACCTTTTATAGACGGACTTCAGGCAAAAAAGAAAATAATTGAAGAGAAAAAAGTAAATGCAGATAAAAGAGAATTAAAGAAAACCGAAAGAAATGAAAGTGCAAAAGAAACAGAGAAAAGAAAAGCTAAAAAACAATTAAGGAAACCTCAAAAAAACTTGAAAAGAAGAAAATTAGGCGATAAAGTAAATAAGGATAGGTGTGAAAACCGACCAAACAGGAAGCTAGGAATTAATAAAGAAGTTACCCACTGTGTTATTTGCAAGGAATCATTTGACAAAGATTGGGTGCAGTGTATCGAATGTGAAGGTTGGGCACACGTCGGATGTACAGATCAGGAAAATATTAATTATTTTACTTGCGATGTTTGTACTAGTAAAATTTGAAAAAATCTTCTATTGTAACAATTAAATGTCTTTTTATTAACATTGTTAGTTATTTAGACTGAAAAATCTACTAATTCAACAGGTGGTCGGTACTGGACGACACTTTTTCGTTTTCTAGAAATTACAACTTTTTTACATTTGCGAATTATCAAATCTTATTATTAAATTTCACAAAAATAATTTCCCTCCTCTTATTAAGTTCCATCTATACTATAAACACGTTTTTGAATTTTTTATATTTATCGACTCTAGCCGAAGATATAACCAAGAAACTTAGAGCGGTCGGTACTGCACGATTCTCCCCTATTAGTATTTGGATACTTGGATATACGAATTATATTCTCCAAATAACTGAGCAAGTATTCGAATATTCGAATACCCTACAAATCGACAATAGTCCCAGCCCTAGTTCAGACCTATATAGTTGAGTCATCTACGAATGAAAATTTTAATTTATGTGTTCTTTATTAAATTTTTGTGAAATTAATACTAAAGAATTGGCGAGATTCTCCTGATGAAAATAAATATAAACTCGACTTCATTAGGACTATTTTTAATCACGATGTAAAATTTGTCGACGGAGTTTTCGAAAAATCCGGATTACGTATGATTAAAAATAGCTCGAATATGGTCGTGTTTGAACTCATTTTCATTGGAAAAAGACTTAACGAACAATACAAAGGTTTAAATTTTTATTAATGTCAGCATGTCTTCGAAGAGCGAGGCGAGGTCGATAAAACTTTCTCGACAGGACCGATCGCTCGTAAATGCCTGGCCGACTTAAAGGGGAATTTTTCAATAGTTTGCACCACTCAAAGTTTTAAACATTATAATCCAGTAATACTCAACGAGTCCAGGAGAAATTTTTCACCACCGGAATAGTCCGAAATTACAAATCACATAGATGATCGGTGACAAAATCTTGTAGATTTAGAAGGACGATTTTGACTTTTTTCTTTTACTTTTAACACATTTTTTAACTTTCACTTAAATATCCCGATTTGAAGAAAAAATATTAGATTTATCATCGTTAACAGGTAGAGAATTTTCGAGAAAAAATTCCTGGAGTTTGGTTGAGTGCACCTGCACTTACTCCATCTTGACTTGTCTGGATACGAATAAATCTAGAGACGCGGTAGCGTCTCGACGCCAAGTACATGAAAAACACCCTGTATATATGTATGTCGATGTCGCTACCGTGTACCTTTACTCGTCACGGAGGCATTCTAACCTAATTCTGACATTTATACATTAATATCTCATCACGCCTGCAAAATTTTGTAAATTTAAAGGAATTTGTCTTGTGTAAACCGCATATCGGCTTTCGAACAAGACCAATTTCAATAAAATCGGTCCACGCATGACAGAGATATCATAATATCGTCTCATGGATCAGTCGAAACCGGTAGTTTTAGATTTTTTTCTTCTCCAGGCCAAATTTTCGTCCACATAATACGTATACACGCGTCACACGCATACCTTCAGCCAAAATGAAACTAACACATGCTTCGTTCGTCGACTCCTGGTACATACGCGTTACACGCACACCTTCAGTCAACAGAAACTAACTCATGTTTCGTTCGTCAATCGATATCTTCACTATGCAATCTCCTCCAAATTTTGACAGTTTACCGTCAAGTTATAACCAAGTTATAAACGTGTTTTTACAAGTATATCGTTGTACCATTGAATTGCAATCAAAATGCAGTCTCAAACACAAGGTAAGTTGCCGAAATTTAAATAGCGCCATGTGTGAATATCATGAAACTGTTTTTTATTTGTAAATAAACTGAGGATTTTATGTATATATATATAGACAACACTATAAGTTTACAGTCATTTCTGTAGACTCCGCTATGAAATTCTTATATAAGATAGTCCCCTAAACGCAAAAATCGATATGAGATAAAATCCTACGGATACCTTTTTGAGATATTGTGGGATAAAATAATATATTTAATATAAACAGGAAAGATATATACAAGATTGAAAGAAACTAAAGCTAATACAGGGTGACCTGACTACGACACAAACAACTCGACTCCACACAACGACTCAGTACATCTATACGCTCCGCCGGTTGTTCCAACTCTGCCCTTTTTCCGGAAAGCTCGCCTTTGCGAAAAAGGACGCTACACCCCCACCACGCACGCTTTCCAAGTCGCCCTCATGCCCAAATATGGACATCGCTTCGCCGCGCGCTTTCTCGCCCCGACAAACCCTTGCGCGCGTCGCTGGGCCTGGTGACGCGTTGGGTTTTCCCCAACGGGCCTGTCTCCTCCGAGGTTCTCAACGTCTCACTGAACTTATTCCGATACTACATTCGGCCATCCTGATATGACATCTGCCCTCAGATGTCCTTGGTTTTACCCTACACTGATTCGCTATCCTCGGACAGGTCGTCTTCCTCGTCGGTGACCCACGGCTTCATGTGGTCGGCTGCCGTAGATGTCGTCCGGGGACCCTCGTGTTCTCCAACCTTTTCCACCACGTAACGGTTATTCCTCAATACCCTTTTTATGCAGTAAGGCCCAAAATACTTCGCATGGAACTTCAAGCCTGGGCCGGCTTGCGTTCTTTTAATTGCTATCAGCTGGCCCTGCCTGTACTCCGTGGCCTCCTTGCGATTCTTGTCAAACGATTTTCTGTTCTGCGCTTGAACCTCCGCGATTTTCCCCTTCGCTCGTAACCGCATCTCGTCACGCTCTTCTTGAAACATAGCGATCCACTCACCCTCTATCAACTTTCTGATCTCAGGATCCTCACGCATTCTTATATGTGTACCGAACAACAAACGAAAAGGCGTTGTATTGGTACTCCTACTCGGTGTCGCGTTCAGATATTTTTGAGCCGTTTCAAGGTATTTGTACCACTCCTCCGGCTTCGGCGCAGCTAATTTGGTCAGCAACGATATGAGCGTCCTATTGACCCTTTCTATCTGCCCGTTCGCTCGCGGCATCCCCGTTGTTATCAACACGTGACAAATCCCTTCCTCTTTACAATAATCCTGAAAGGCGTCAGACGTAAAACTCGTACCGCGATCGGAAATAATTCGCTTGGGATTACCGAAAATTACGGACTGCTTCCTTAAACGGTCAATGACTTCAGCGGAACTCGTCGACTTTGTCGGATACAACCAAACAAACTTTGTGAACGCATCAATAACAGCGAAAATATGTCGATAAGATTTCTTCGTAGACTGCAACGGTCCAAGATGGTCAACGTGGTACGTATCAAACGGCACTTCCCCCTTATCAATACTATACAAAAACCCCTCTTGCTTACCATGTTTCCGCTCGGCTAGAATACAATTTATACAATTTCGTACGACTTTTTCTACCTTCTGACGCATTTCCTTAAACCAATAATCTCGCTTTAATAACGCCTCAGTCTTAATCACTCCAAAGTGACCGCGTTCGTGCACCCGGCGGACTACCTGTACCTGCATTGGTTTAGGTACCACCACCAGCGGGGTGTCATTTACCACTCTGTACAACACGTCACGACTTACAACATAGCCATTCTTTCGATATTGCTCAATGTTGTTACAAATTTTCCGCAATTCATCGTCTCCTCGTTGAGCTTCACGCAACCTGACAATAATTCCGTCGTCATCTTCCTCTACCAGCATAATCGTAGGCAACGGGTTTCTACTCAGGGCGTCGACATGAACCATACTTCTACCCGGCCTATGCTCAATCGTATACTGGAATTCCTGGAGAAGAAGAACCCATCTAGCTACTCGCACGCACAAATCTTTCTTATTCATTGTCAACGTAAACGCTTGACAATCGGTAACAATTTTAAATGAAATTCCTAACAGGTAAACTCGAAACTTTTTCAAGGATTTTATGATCGCTAAGACTTCAAGTTCATAACTCGGGTATTTCTCCTCGGGAGGCGTAGTTTTCCCACTCGCATAATACACGGGATGCAAGGCACCATCCTCGGTATCGCGCTGCAATAAAATCGCTCCATATCCTAAACCAGACGCATCAGTGTGCAACTCTGTCTCGGCGCCCGAACGATATAATTTTAATACCGGTGCAGTACTCAACATTAACTTCAATTTATTAAACGCTTCCAGTTCCAACGCACCAAACCTAAACTTAACATCCTTTCTCAACAAATCCGACATTGGGCGCGCTATAACCGAATAACGATGGATAAATTTTCTAAAATATCCTGTTAGGCCTAAAAAGCTCTGAACGTCCTTCACACACTGAGGTTTCGGGAATTTAATAACGGCTCTAGTTTTATGTTCTGACGGCTGAATGCAAGCATTTTCGACAATATGCCCTAAGTATTCCACCCTCGTTTGCAAAAGATTACATTTACCCCAATTCACTACTAATCCGTATTGACTCGCTACACCCAATACAGTTTCAAGGTTTGCAATTGCACTTACAACATCATTAGCTAGAACTATTATATCATCCATGTAAACGCGAACCATACCTGCCGCTATTAATTGTCTGAACACGGCATGTATGAACCTCTGGAGAACGGCTGGCGAATTACAGAGTCCGAAAGGCACTCTCAAAAACTCGTAATGGCCGTTGGGTACAACAAAAGCGGTATACTTTTGACTACTTTCTTCAATGGGCACATGGAAAAACCCATTTTTTAAATCAAGCGTGCTAAATACTTTCGCGCCCTGTAGTGAATCTAACTCGTCTTCTATTAACGGCAAAGGGTACCTGTCCTTCACTATTTTCTTATTCAGGTACCTAAAATCAATGCAAATTCTAACTGTACCATCTTTTTTAACCACCAACACTATCGGACTCCCATAATCCGAGTGAGACGGTCGTATAATCCCATTCTCTAACCACATCTTCATTTGTTCATCGACTATTGCTTTCTCCTTAGGAGACAATCTTCGCGGTCTTTGATAAACAGGCACATCATCAGTGAGAATAATGTTCATCGTAACCCCTACTTCGCGTGTTTTATTAGGCTTATAATTTTCGACTATAACTTCTATTGCCTCTCTATGCTCAGGAACTGTAATATGCGACAAATCCACTCCATTCACTGCAGGTTCAACACTAATGCTATACACTTCCGGCACGTCTAGCTTCCTAATAGAAATTTCTCCCCCTTTCATAACTAGCTCTACGGAGTCTAGAAAATCTGTACCAATTATTAAACTGTGTGACGTCAACACGTCAGGTACAACATGTATGTCTATTGGATACACTACATGATCTATCGTTATGTGTGTTGAAAACACTCCTAACGTATGATGGCTTTCCACCGCAACGCCGCGAAATTGCAAAATCTTATTATTTAGTCTAGGCGCGCCAATTTTTACATAATGATCTGCTCGTATTAAATTCAAATCGCTACCCGAATCTATTAACGCTACTAACGCACAATTTTCAATCTGTACCTCCTTAAGGCGCTTTTTCCTCGACGCTTCCGATGTACCACTCACATCTTTTACAGGTTTACTCTCACCTTTACATTCAAGCGCAATATGCCCATACCCCTGACACTTAAAACACTTCATACCTTTACTTTTCGTCGGACAAGTCGCACTTAAATGGTTCCGGTCCCCACATAAGAAACATTTTCGTACACCTCCTTGCATCACAGCTCCAACACCTCCTCGGACCGCCTTCTTCGTCTTCTCTTCAGTTCGCCCGCTCTTCATTCTTGCATTCTCCTTCATGGCCTCGTAGGACTCGAACTTCTCCTTCAGCTCTCGTACGCTTTTGGCTCCATACAATATCATTTTATTGCACTCATTGTCTTGAATTCCTTCAATAATATATTTAATGGTCGCGATGACTTCCATGTCTGCTTGCTTGGCTATCTCCAGCATCTGGTAGATGTACTCCTGGTATGACTCACTTGTTTTCTTGGTTCTGCGCGACAATTCCTTATGTATCTTATGTACGTCTACCACTTGTGCGAACTCGGATCTCAACGCTTGCTTCATCTCAGACCACTTACAACAACATTTCTCATAGTTGACGTACAACTTAGCCGATCCGCGCAACAATCGCTTGGCATATACGATTTTCTGAACACCACTCCATTTGCACAGCTTCGCCATATCTTCAAATTCTTCGAGCCAGCAACGGACGTTTACCTTATCATCACCGCTAAACGTACCCATAGACTCCTCAACGTCCTTAAACGTCAGCATTTGCGTTTGCCTTGTGCATTTTTTAACATCAGCATCATCTTCGCTTTCGTCAGAATCAACTTCATCTTCATCTTCATTTTCGCCATGCTCGGCTTCCAATGTAAGAACAGCTCTCAGCCGATCCTGCAGCTCCTTCTTCTTTCCGGATATCTTCAGCTTACGGCTTTGCAACTCCTGTTTCAACTCGGGCAGCTTCATTGCGTCAACTCGTGCCAGCATAGCATTGCCGCCATCTTTTTTCCCAAGATCGACAATAGTATTATCAGCACTTTCCGCATCACTCATTGTGAACATCGGTTTATTTCAACTTTTTTTTAATAACAGCACTTCACCGTCACACCACAACAACCGTTTCACTGGATATAACTTCAGGTTTGCCGCGTAAACAGCTTTGACCGACAATCCTGTTTTCCTGTGTTTTCTATCCCGGACGAGCCCCCAAAATTGTGGGATAAAATAATATATTTAATATAAACAGGAAAGATATATACAAGATTGAAAGAAACTAAAGCTAATACAGGGTGACCTGACTACGACACAAACAACTCGACTCCACACAACGACTCAGTACATCTATACGCTCCGCCGGTTGTTCCAACTCTGCCCTTTTTCCGGAAAGCTCGCCTTTGCGAAAAAGGACGCTACACCCCCACCACGCACGCTTTCCAAGTCGCCCTCATGCCCAAATATGGACATCGCTTCGCCGCGCGCTTTCTCGCCCCGACAAACCCTTGCGCGCGTCGCTGGGCCTGGTGACGCGTTGGGTTTTCCCCAACGGGCCTGTCTCCTCCGAGGTTCTCAACGTCTCACTGAACTTATTCCGATACTACAATATTATTAGAAATTTTTAGAAAAATAGCCATATTTTTAACCTTAAAATTATTATTATTATATTAATTAATAAATGAGTGTATTCAGCTTCGATCCTCTGTTTCCTTTTTGTATGTGCTTGCTTTATATCTGAAAATTCAAATTTAAATAAACCAATTCCATCAATCCCAATTATCCGAAGTTTATTTATAGTTTACACATACACATATATATATATAATCAGTGAAAATAAATTTAAATGTATTTTATTTCATTTTTGAAAATAAATTCTATCTCTTTCTGTTTCTTTTGCCCGCATTAAGATCAGTTTCTCTTACAAGGAACCAGTCATAGTCACCCATCATTGATTCATCCCAGAATCCTTGGTAGGGTCTCTCAATATTTTTCATCTGCTGATGAAGTCGCTCGCTATGTTCATCGATTACTACACCAAGATTTGTTGGGAAGAAATCCAAAGGCGAGTGGAGGTAATGGATCTTCAAGGACTTGTTAACACCTATATTGAGAGAATAAATAAGTAACAAGCATATTACAGCAGAAGATCGATACGAATGAAATTATTAAAAACAGGTGATGCATTCATATATTTGAAGACCATTTTCCCGACACATTCCGACGTCAAGATCAAGGAAGGCGTTTTCGATGAACCGCAGATCAAAAAGTGAGCAATTTGAATTACATTTATCGCGAAATGAAGATGCCGCATTCAATTTGTTACAATTGGTCGACGCTGGCTTTTTTGGCAACAATAAAAGTCCAGACTTTGTGAAAATCATCAATGATTTGCTCGAGAACTATAAGAAAATCGGTATGTAGTGCTGTTTGTAATAATTTCATTCGTATCGATCTCTTGCTGTAACATGCTTTTTACGTATTTATTCTCTGAATATAGGTGTTAACATGTCCTTGAAAAGAAACTGATCCTTGTAAAAGGACCTGATGTCAATGCGGGCAAAAGAAACAGAAAGAGATAGAATTTATTTTTAAAAAAAAAAATAAAATACATTTAAATTTGGTTTCGCCAAGAAACGGGAAGAAATGAGGAAATAGGAAAAAAGTTGAAAATAGGCACTCCGACTCTATCGCCCATAACTTTATTGTTTGTGCATGGATTTTGATCAAGTTGGGCTTGTTTTCTTCGTAAAAGTGCGCGCTCTACGTAAAAAATAAGAAACTGGACGCCACATGACAATTTCTGTCTTTCAGGCTATGTAGTGAATTTTCGATTTCAATTTCGCCCCCAAAACATTACATTTTTCTTAAGTTTCGTTCGATTCCGTCTAAACTATTGATCCGATTGCAAAACACTGTAGAAATGAATTGTATGCCACTTAATTATCTTTAATTTAAGACTCATAGCGATCAAATCGGTCAACCCTAACGCGAGATATGGCCTAGAACGTCGGGTCGTCTTCTTAAAAAATTACCAAAATATTCATCGGACAATATCTCAAAAACGTATCCATAGGATTTTGTCTCATGTCGATTTTTGAGTTTAGGGGATCACCTTACATAAGAATTTCATAGTGGACCCTGGATCAAAAATAATTTTTCGGATTTTGTAAACTAGTGTAATCGAAGCGTAAAATGATGCTGTGACTGAATTTACCCTTAATTCTATCCCGTAATAATTTGTAAGTTATAATATTAAAAGTTATCTGAAGTCATTCCCAATGCAAATTATCTTTATAAAAAGAAGTGAGATCCCAATAAAAAACTTCAGAAAAGTAAAAAAATTACGCCAAGCACATGAAAATCAAATAAATCACAAAAAAAGATAATCATAATAAATCACAAAAAATAGAAGACAATAATAATAAATCACAACAAAAATAGAAGAAAATATACAATATAAAAAAATATGTGAAATCAAAATGAGCTGCAAGTACATAACGGAGCTTTCCAACTGCGCTTAAGATGACACAACTTCATATACACAGCTGAAATGCTGTGTTCATACATTCCATTACTCATATCGCGGACATTTTAATTAATGCATCAAAAAGAATTCTATTTAAAAACATTGTCGTAAATTAATTAATAGCTTTACAAAATTAATGATATAAAAAAATTGTGCCACTTATAACAATGGCTATCTATACAAAGAAAACAATGTATTAAATAATATTAAGCAGATTTATTTTTATACAAATAAATATTTCAATACGAATAAATATTTTATTCAAAATACTTGGCGCTGCGCCCCGAACTGGTGTTGCTAAACTGAATAAATATGTATAAATTGCATTAAATCTTTTTCTTTCTTTCTTGGGCGTGCGTTCGTGCATGTGCGTATGTGTGCGTGTGCATATGCTACGTATGATATTAGAATTAAATATATGTAGAATAAATTTGCTGCGTTTCTAATATGTGTATGTATATGTTTATGTATTTTAGATTGTAAGGGAGTTATTGTAAATTACTAATACTAAGACAATCAACATTTCTTTCGGTTTCGCAGCGCCAAGTATTTTGAATAAAATATTTATTCGTATTGAAATATTTATTTGTATAAAAATAAATCTGCTTAATATTATTTAATACATTGTTTTCTTTGTATAGATAGCCATTGTTATAAGTGGCACAATTTTTTTATATCATTAATTTTGTAAAGCTATTAATTAATTTACGACAATGTTTTTAAATAGAATTCTTTTTGATGCATTAATTAAAATGTCCGCGATATGAGTAATGGAATGTATGAACACAGCATTTCAGCTGTGTATATGAAGTTGTGTCATCTTAAGCGCAGTTGGAAAGCTCCGTTATGTACTTGCAGCTCATTTTGATTTCACATATTTTTTTATATTGTATATTTTCTTCTATTTTTGTTGTGATTTATTATTATTGTCTTCTATTTTTTGTGATTTATTATGATTATCTTTTTTTGTGATTACACTCTACTTAAGCTGGCATTTCATTCGTCCCACGTAAAGAAAACGGACCAACTCTTGTCCAGTGAAAGGAAAAAATTATAGTAGCGTTTGAACGAGTAACATATCGCCATACATTAACAAAAATTCATGAATCAATGATTACAAGAGCAGAGCTGGATATTCAATAGCAGCGCTGATATTTTCAAAGATTCCTTAATTATTAAATGTTGAATAACTTGTTTAATTTTCATTAAATGCACGTGTATTATTAGACGAAACTTTAACATTATTCTTCTCGAAAACGAAAGCTGAAACGAAGAAAAATTTATTATTAACATTCGGCGTATTTTTTCACTCGCTTGTACCACGAATTTTCCCACACCCCGTATAGGGAACTTCGTGACGGTAACTGAAATTATTTATGCACCCCTCTATTACTACTCAAAATACATAAATGAAGGATGTTATTGCAGGTCTGTGAGAAAGTTTTGTCTGATTTGGAACGGGCAAGGTTTTCTGAAATTGTGGATGTTGAAAGCACGTGACAAATGGTTATTGCCCTGTCCTATTTATCTGACATATATGTATACATATGTATCATATAAACTGCAGCACAAACCCATAGGTAAGTTACTTATGACTGCAGTGAATACCACAACAGTGTCTCACGATTCTTTGTAAAACTTTGCAAATACAGTTTTTAAAAGCTATAAAAAAAATTCTTGCAAAGAGAAATTGCGCCACAAATTTCAGTTTAAAATCTTTGTTTAATTAAAATTGCAGTTTCGCGAATGCAACGAAATTATAGAACGCGAAATAATTTTTATTAAGAAAAGAATGATGCTTAAAAATAATAAGGAAGGAATGTATAAAAATAACTTTGAAAATAATTTTTTTTACATTATTTGTTAATAGTACCACTTTTGTTTTGTATAAAATCGAAAAAGAACTGCAGATCTACGTAAATTCTGAACGACTCGACTTGTCAATTTGAAGATTTCTATTTTCTTTCTATAGCCATCCTCAATTCGTCTATAACATTAATCCACCCAGCATTGGTGTACATTTTTCGTGTTGACAACCCTCGACAGTTCGAAACAGAATTAAGATCAGAGTAACTGACAACTCCATTTCCTCAGTTCCCAAGTTCTTCACGCGCTCTACCGCAACAGGGTACGGCTGAAGTGGTGGTACAATCTGGGAGGAGATTCCTTGCGCCAAAGTAAGTCAAAAGTGCAGAATAAAGTTTTTTCTTGAAAGATTTAATTTCCGAGAAAATCCATCGATCAAAATATCAAGACTTTCCCGCCGCGCTTCCTAGTGTAAAAGCATCTTTGAAGAAAGTCAACTCATGAAGATGAAAGTAGAGGGTTCGCCCTTCAAAATGGCCGCAAGTAGAGTGTGGTACGATTTTTCTTCACGAAACTACAACAGTTCAAACATCGACAATTATTCGGCGAAAATTTCATGATGCTTTTCACGTTCAGTGTATCATATGTAATTTCTCTCCTAAGGATGCTGTAAATTCGTCTGATTAAAATCTGATGAAATTTACGTTCAGCGAGTCTGCAATAACACCAGAATTCAAATTTAGTTAGCAGAATTCATTTAACAGTTAAAAAGTAATATACATTGCAACAAGGGTAAAGAGTACAATTGTTGGCCACTTAAGGAGGGTCACTTAGGTGAAAATGAACTACCAGTAATTTTATAGATAAAAATTTGAAAATATTTATATCCATATTATTTTTTACGCTGAAATGAATTATGCAAGAGTTAATAAAGTGACATTTTTTTCAAAATTTAAAAAAATTTTGAAAAAATTATTCGATTGTAAAATCCCTACCCTTATCTCTGTAGTATTGTATGCCTGCAAAAAAATTGCAGCTTGAAAACTTCATTTTTGTCCGAGTTATAAAGTTTTTATGTTTTGGGGTAGAAACTAAAACGCTTCTGCTCCGTATGTTGGACCGTCCTCTTCTTGCAATGCCTGTTCTCTTCGTGATTTTACAATCGAATAATTTTTTCGAAATTTTTTTAAATTTTGAAAAAAAAATTGTCACTATATTAACTCTTACATAATTCATTTCAGTGTAAAAAATAATATGGATATAAATATTTTCAAATTTTTATCTGTAAAATTACTGGTAGTTCATTTTCACCTGAGTGACCCCCCTTAAGTAAGATTGTCACATAAATAATGAATTATAAATGTGAATTTAGTAAATTTGAAATGGAAACCAATATAAATAAGTACGAAAAAGAAATCAAGAATGTATAAAAATATACAAAAATGTGTTTCCTACGAAGGAATATAGTTACCCCTACAGCACACTTCGTTGCAGGAACGTTGCAGATACATTGCACGGAATGTCTCCGAAACGTTACAAGTAAATTGCTATGTCCGCCCTTGTGCAACATTGCGGGAAATATTTCTGAAACATTGTTTCGGAATTTTACAGCAATGATCACGGAACGTTTCGGGGATTTTTCAGCAATGGTCACGGAACGTTTCGGAGATTTTACAGCAATGATCACGGAACGTTTCGGATATCTTACAGGCATTTTTCATGGAACGTTTCGGGAAAATTACAGGAATTATTTGTTCACCGTTCCGGCGATATTGCAGGAATTATTCCAGTTTCGGTAATATTACTAGGATTTTACGGAAACGTTAAAGAAATATAAGGGAAATTAATTAAATTACAATAAACATCGACAATTAAATGTTTATATATTTTATTCATGCGTGAAAAATTGCATAATAATAAAAATAACAATAATTATTCAACTGCGTCCCGAAGGGAGGGAGGCTGCACTGTGTTCCCTGCAGGGGAGGGCTGCTGCAGGAATTGATTTTGATAGCTACTCTGATTCTCCTCGGTGTAATTGAGCTGGTTTAGGTGCGCATGGTTAAGGCCCTTATTTATGCGCACCTCGGCACGCACGATCCGCGTCTTGGTCTGGGCTAACCATTTAGACGCCCCGAGTATTATATTGGCATCGGTGCATCTATATTCACTGTCGCTACATATAGCGTGTACAGATCCTGGGAAAATACATACATTTATTTTACAATTTTAAATGCTAAAATGAGATAAAATAATAAAATTACATATTTACTCAATATTAAGTTCACAATATTAGAGAAATTTGTAAATGGTTTTTTCAGTTTTTTGCCGTGCCAGCTATAGTTTTCAGCCACAGAATTGTATATTAACTTAGTCATAACTGTGCCTGTGGTGATTGGCACGTTGCTTCCACCAATTTTCTTCAGAAAATGAATCTATAAAATGTCATTAATAAATTATTTAAGTCTTGAAAATTAGTTTCATTAAAAGCAGTGTTCAAGTAATGTCAATCACACGATGCATTGAAGCAATGAAAAATAGCAATCACCATTACTTTAAATAATTGAACCGTACTCATTAAAATATATATAAATGTTTCATGCTCTCCAAAATAAAGTCAAAGTTATGCGCAGTATATGCATCATTACAACAAAACTGTATGAGAAGTAAAAAGTATGTGCAAAAAAATCTCATCGCCGTAGAATAGTATAAGTGCAATGCATGCACTTTACAAATTACAGGCAAGTTGCTATTATTTACAATACTCAAGTACTTCTCTGTAATTAATCCATAACTTCATATGACTGCAACGCAGTAAGACAAACTAGCTGCTCAATATAAAAATAATGAATGTAAATTTAAATTTTTCACTTTATGATACAACTAGAACATTTATTATTCTTACGTGACCGGAAAACGTACCATATTATTTAATGCCGATGGGTCCTGCAATTTCAAATCTAAATTGTACAGATCCTCTTCGGTTTTCACCGGCAGGGAGAATGGGCATTCATCGAAAAATCGGTCGCAATTATCAATATAATCTGTTCTGGTGGATATTTTTTCCTCGATTCTTTGCAATCGTTTTGACAAATCTCTGATGCCCTCAGATGTTTTCTTGGCGTGCCCTACCATAAATTCCTGGAAATCTGAATAAAGATAAAAGAGGTTAATTAACATATATATGATTTGTTAATAATAATCAGATTTAGTCAATATTTTACCAAATGTTGCGGTGGATTCTATATTCGGCTGATTCGACGATGCCGTTAATTGGTGCCATACGGGGTCTGGTGCAATTTGTATAGAATTTGTATTCTCTATAACCGGTATAATTGGAAATTCATTCAAATTGGTGGATCGGTTTTTCGTCATCCTTAACGGCGTGGACGAACATGCAGGCGCTAGATTGAAACCCAATTCATCATACAATTATGATCCCACAATTTTAGGACACCCTGTATATTACTTCATTTTTCTTTTCATAATAACTAATGACTGGAGAATATAAAAATACCGTTTTCTGAATACACTTCAGGAACATCACAGGTTTTGCTCTTTTTCTTCTTCTTTTTCTTTAACGGCGGTTCGCCGGTCGCAATTTCAACATCGCGGTTATTTCTCCGCCGCTCTATACGCTCTTTTCGTTGTGCTCTTTCGTCCATCACATCTGAATCCAGAATGGTGGAGGTGTCCATTGCATTATCCCGCAGTTCCACCGCTCGCTTATACGTATCTGACACAAATAATTCATTAGTACATAATACATTAAGTTACCCAAATTGAGGTTCAATTAAAGGCTCGGATGCAATAAGGGGGCTAGCGCTCGAAAATGAAAAAATTTACCTGCTGAGCCAAACCACTTGATAATATCGCAAATGACCCACTGGTGGTGGTCGTCATTCACTGGTGGAGGATCACCTTGTATTATTAGTTTGTTCAGTTTATAAAAATTCCTGATAGAGCCCGGCCAAGCACTTTGACTTCTGTCAGCGTTCATCCAACATGATGGAATTAATTGCACTCCATCGCCGAACTCCACAATGGAATATTTTTTTACCATTTTTTTAACTAAAAAATAATTGAGAATTTATTAAATAAATTACACTGTACTTAATACTGAATATTGCGGTATGACAGGTTTGTCTTTACCCTGATGTTAGTCGTACTTACCGATGATGGAAGTCGCTGTTTACTTTACACACAACACTAACACGCGAAAATGTAGGATCAATGAAAAAAATACAAAAAAAAACACGAACCTTAAAGAGTATAAAGAAAAATGAAATATATTTTAAACCACACACTAACACACTAACTATAAGATATTAAAAAGTATAAAAAAAATGAAATATATATATGTAAAAGAAACTTGGAAATAACGGATGAACGATAAATTGAAACTATGCAACTCGCAGTATTGTAAGAGAAACTCGGAAATAACGGATGAACAATGAATTGAAACTATGCAACTCGTAGTTTATATAATAGAGGTTATAATATAATATATAAACGACCCGCATAGGTTATGAGTGCAACATTGCACTCGTAATATATGAGCGCTGTTCCTGCAACGATCCGCAATAAATTCGGAATTACGTGGAACGATTCCGAAATCTAAACACGCAGAATACCATCTAATACTCCACAGGCCACCACCGAGGAATATATGCGAACGTGCACAATATCTGACATAAATAATTAATACAATTATTTATTTAACAATATATAGTTTAAACAAAGTCATAGACTATATACAGCAACAAAAGATATTTGTAAAAAACTGTTAAATGTTCCAATTACTGCCAGTGTACCTACTATTGCCATTTAATTGATTATAATAAATAAAAACGTCGAGTGCAAATATGTAAGACCGTATTCAATGCGGATCGTTGCAGGAACAGCGCTCATATATTACGAGTGCAATGTTGCACTCATAACCTATGCGGGTCGTTCCTGCAACCACGATCACAGAATATGGACTTACATATTTGCACTCGACGTTTTTATTATCTATAATCAATTAAATGGCAATAGTAGGGACACTGGCAGTAATTGGGACATTTAATAGTTTTTTACAAATATCTTTTGTTGCTGTATATAGTCTATGAGTTTATTTAACCTATATATTGTTAAATAAATAATTGTATTAATTATTTATGTCAGATATTGTCCACGTTCGCATATATTCCTCGGTGGTGGCCTGTGGAATATTAGATGGTATTCTGCGTGTTTAGATTTCGGAATCGTTCCACGTAATTCCGGATTTATTGCGGATCGTTGCAGGAATAGCGCTCATATATTACAAGTGCAATGTTGCACTCATAACCTATGCGGGTCGTTCCTGCAACCACGATCACAGAATATGGACTTACATATTTGCACTCGACGTTTTTATTATCTATAATCAATTAAATGGCAATAGTAGGGACACTGGCAGTAATTGGGACATTTAACAGTTTTTTACAAATATCTTTTGTTGCTGTATATAGTCTATGAGTTTATTTAAACTATATATATTGTTAAATAAATAATTGTATTAATTATTTATGTCAGATATTGTACACATTCGCATATAATCCCTCGGTGGTGGCCTGTGGAATATTAGATGGTATTCTGTGTGTTTAGATTTCGGAATTGTTCCGCGTAATTCCGGATTCATTGCGGATCATCACAGGAACGGCGCTCATATATTACGAGTGCAATGTTGCACTGTATTTTGAGGTCGACGTTGCAGGAACGTTCCACGTGGGTTGTATCGCAATATATGCGCAATATTGCACGGCAATGTGTGCGCAATATTACCGAAACGTTGCACAAACGGGGCCATTGCAATATTTCACGGCAATGTGTGCGCAATATTCCCGAAACATTGCACAAACGGGGCAATTGCAATATTGCACGGCAATGTGTGCGCAATATTCCCCAAACATTGCACAAACGGGGCCATTGCAATATTGCACGGCAATGTATGCGCAATATTCCCGAAACGTTGCACAAATGTGTCCATTTCAATATTCCACGGCAATGTTTCCACAATGTTGCAGTAATATTGCAATGCAACCTGCAACCAAACGGCAACATTGCAATGTATTGCAACGTTTGTGCAACGTTCCTGCAACGAAGTGTGCTGTAGGGGTATTGGTATGGTCAAAACAGTAATTGTCTAATCGGTTCGACGGTGATTGGCCGCTATTTGATACGTAATATAAGCTAAAAGAAAATGATAAAATTATTCAATAAAAATGGATATATTTTATTTAGTATGTATTTGTCGTGTTTGTTTCTGTTATTAACAGGGGGCTAATTACTGTATCACCATTAACATGGTTAAAAACAGTCACTGGCCGTTCATCATAAATACATTAAACTATTCGCAAACTTTCAACTGTACTCTTATGGTTTTTTGATTAAATGGCTGTAATTTCCAAGCTTCAAAGCCGAGTCATCATATTTGCTTTTATATACAATCACAGTATAGGTATAATGAGTGGAGATATATTGATTACATCCGATGCATGAAAGTAGAAGGAATATGAATATGGTCAATAAAAAAAGGCATAACATTGGTATTTCTTTATATTCATTTATTGCTCAAAAGAAGGCCAATAACTATCAGGTGGCGAACCGCTGTACTCTTTACACCTAGTGAGAAACGAAACAAAATTGAATATTTCCACCTACAAATTAAGTCATTTCACTAGGAACGGCGTCAGTGGATCAAAAAGGTCTATTTAGAATAGCTGAAATGAAATAAGTTAATTCTAAATTAATATACTCAAGGCAAATGACTTTACTTTAGAGTAAAAGTTATACACGACGTACTGCTATATCTACTGCTTTCATACACATTTATAATTATTAAATCTGTAGCTCCTTTCATTTCATCAATGTGGTGGAATTTGCAAATGTCGAGTAAAACTGCCCTGCCCAGGTGACGCGTTAATTAATCCCAAGTCAGATTTGTTCCATGACCCAGATATTAAATATTACAACAAATTCTATGAAATGCTTCACCAATTCATCATAGTGTATTTAAATATTCATCCGGCTGAATATTTCACGCGAGTCCGCCACCTCGCGTAATAAAACGGTGGCAGGACCGCCTTTTATTGACGTTAAGTGCACTATACGCAGCCTTGACGCAATCCTATACAGAAAATGCTCTTTAACCTGTCAACGAATTTCTCGCGCTATCGATTGTGTCCTGGAATTAAGCCATTGTTCTGGCCAGCCCGTCAGGACGAAACCTTTGTCGTGTTCGACGAAGTTACGAGCTCGCAACTACATATGTATATATATATATTATATGTATGTGCTACGATGATGGAAGGCAATTGCGTTCCAGTGAAATTTCGTGTTGATTGGAGAGTCATATTAGATCGAAATATCGTCTCGTGGTATATTTAATGGCAGGTTCCGGTATAAAAATCGATTTTTCTTCAGTTTATTTTTCGAATGTTCAACCTTTTAAGAATACGTGTTCAAAAGAATTGTGTGAAAATTCGAAAAACCCTTGAAGTTATAGGTATTTGAGTCGCGGTGGTAAAAGTTTAAACGCGTTTCTCTCGAAACAGCGTTATTAAAGTCGGTGGAACCAATATATCGGAAACGTATTACTCGATTCGACTGTAACTTTTTTTTATTTCGTACAATATACTTCTGTGTAGTGGAGGAACCACTAACATTTTAGAATTTTTGAAAATTTGTAATTTTTAAAGGCGTTGAAAGGGCCAATGGTTTAAGTGTTACAAGTACAACCGTTTTGGATGAATTTTTTTACCTTTCGACTGTAACGACCCCACAGTGCCGTCTGCAATGATTAATTTGCGAAAAAAAGTATATTTCTATTGTTTAAAACATTCTTAATACAATGCAAAAGGTCCCATTAAATTATTTGTAGTAGCTTTCCTTTAAATAGTGAAGATTTCCTTTAATCAATTCCTGAAGATCACCTATTTTTATGATCTCTAGACCGGAACATCCCCTTAATGGGAAGTTCCGCAATTCGAAAATATATAAAAATCTGAAACTGTGCAGGAATGTAGCTCAAGTGATACTATAACGTAACTATTTATTGATTCGACAATAAAACGGTCCTAAGGGTGAAAACACCCTCTCAAAGAAGTGGTAAGTTTTCAAATTACCGTGAATATCTACAAAACTGTAAAAGATATAAAAAATAAGTTAAATTCAATATTTTATGGATTTTTTACCATCCATTTCTTCGACAATTTTTTAGCACCATATTGTAGGATTTGGAAAGTCATACAACTTTGATTTGAACTTTTTTTCATATCCACATTAATATGGAAACTCACGATTTCTATGATGGGGTGTTTCCACCCTTAGGAGCATTTTGTTGTCAAATAAAAAATAGTTACGTTTAGAATCACTTGAGCTACATTTCTGCAAGGTTTCAAATTTTTTTGAATTTTCGAGTTGCCGAACTTCCCTTGTTAGTCTTTCCATCAGGTTTCTAGATTCACTGTATCAAGTTGTAATGTGCCAAATAGTAGCAATAATTTGGTAAAGTGGCACCAAAAAGTACTAGCAAAATTAATATCTTCGCTCTTACTGTGTATTTCGAAAATGTCCTATCACAGAAAATGCTGTATTTTCAGTAGTCTTGATATATACAGTCACTCAAACACTTGTTCACACGTCTACCACGTTCGTTCCACTACATTGTAGGTATAATCTAATTTTTTGTATCAAAATTATTAATGACATGATGCCAATCTAGGCATTAGACAGTGGCTTTCATAAATTATTAGTTATTCTTCTTAATTTCTGTGAACAAACCTGTATGTTCCTGTATGTCCTACTTGCAATGTGCTGTTTTGATGGTTTTCCAAAACCAGGGAATACTTAATTGGAAAATTTGAAAAAGATTGACAGGGAGCATAATTTTGCTCGAAAAGGTGTGACCGTCAAAGTGTAAGAGACAACCTTCAATGTTTCTTTGCATATGTATTCGAGTGAATTTTTGAAGTTTCAGGTTTTAAGTTACTCTATAGAGAGTATATAGCGAGGTTGTACAGACGGCACGTAACAAGTATAGGGATCTTCAGCAAGTGATATGTTAATTTAAATAATATTACTGTAATTATTGCATATTCAATAAATAAAGTCTTGCAAAACGTCACTCTGCTCTTTCGATTCAGTTTTACCAAGGATTTATTTTACCACAGTTGCATATTTACTATCACATTCTACCACTTCTGTTTTTCAGTCAAACGTCCATTTAATCGATATTCAATATTATTTTTTATAAAAGCAAGGACCTAAATAAAAAAAAGATATTCTTTTTTTACTTATTTTTTTATGTAGAAATGCCATCCTTCGACTTTGTCATTAGTAACAGAACACCGCGTAGATCAGAACTGCGCCTATTAGAAAAGCTTCCAGTGTATTTATAATTATATGCATATTTAGTAATGATTACATGCATTAATTTCATCGCTTAACACATTATTTACTCCTTTTGTACATACAAATGAAATTTACAAATTTTCCATGCCAAAGGACTCAAAAGTATCTTCTACATATACTTTATGTAGCGTTTCTGTTACTAATATGGGAACAGGGAATAAGAAGGTGGCCTTCAATTACACAAGTATATTTCTAATTTTCATTAAGGGAAATACAAGACGATAATACAATTTTATGGCATCAGGATGTAGTACTATAATTAGCATCAGGATCTGGTACTATAATTAGTTGATCAGTGATCAACTAATGACTCACTCTGATCGACCAACGACAAATGGCTCATTACTAGACTCCCGACTAATGAAGAACCCTTATTTACGGTTCTACTACTCTCTTAAAGTGGCATATATACGTATCATAAACAGTGATCTAGAATCGTGGGACGTGGGACAAATGCTTACCCCCACTATGAACTACCGTCCTTCTCCATTTTCCTCCCATCGCACTGCATTTCTACTTTTGTTTGTGTGCTCAGCAGCCCAACAGGCAGTCCACACGGAAAGGCGTAGAAATGCTTGTGTGCAGTGCAATGGGAAGAAAGTGGGGTACGACGGTAGGTCATAATGGGGGTAAGCATTTGTGCCACGTCCCATGATTCCAGCATCACTGATCACCAGTGTTATCCGAAAATACCCTACGTATTTTTTTAATTTAATTCTGATCAGCATTGGAATAATCCCTGACACTCCAGATAATCATGCAATTCCTGTGCTACACAAATATCATTTCTGCTCGCGCCATGAAGGATAATAATAGGGTGTCCTGTAACTGGTAGGGGAGGCAAATGTAGGTGGCGATTCTACTTGAAGAAATAAGTCGATAATGTAGAACGCTTTTTTAATATTTAAGACTGCGTTTTTGAAAAAAATGACGTTGAATTAAGTACAAATTCAACTGATAAAGAATTAGTAGAATGCAATAGTAAATATAGTACAATTGCGGATAAAATGAATGCTTTAGTAAAATATGAATCAAAATAGTAGAATAACTTCTTTTTTAATGAAGCTTAGTTTTCTGATTACACCCTAGTAGCACAAAATATTGAATGCACATTCATCCAATATTAAAAAGAGATTCAATCTCTTTTTAATATTTAAACATACGTACAATATTTATTCTAGATTAAAAAACAAATATATTTTCCAAATATGCTGGAAATATTCATTTTATATTATGAAAATAATATTCTTTTTCAAATATTAAGTAAATATTTATTTACTGATAGAAAGAAAACATTTTTTTCCGAATGTTCAGGAAATATTCATTTTCTATTATGAAAAAAATATTCTTTTTCAAATATTAAGTAAATATTTATTTACTGATAGAAAGAAAACATTTTTTTCCGAATGTTCAGGAAATATTCATTTTCTATTATGAAAAAAATATTCTTTTTCAAATATAAAGTAAATATTTATTTAATGGTAGAAATAATATATTTTTTTTCAAATGTTTGGAAAATATTCTTTTTATAGTACGGAAAAAATACAGTATTGTCTCCGTATTTGCTCGCTGCTCGGGACCGGTGGTGAGCATATATTCTGTACAGAGTGCTAATTCCGAGTGTTCGTTCGTCGCGCACGCAACGCGGTCCATCTCGCTCTGGCCATCGCCGGATAAGAGTGAGACAAATTGTGGTGGGGATAGCGACAAGTTTGTATCGCGTGCACAAAATCGAGCATATACGGAGACAATACTGTATATTTTTTCAAATATAAAGTAAATATTTATTTAATGGTAGAAGCAAAGTGTTCTTTTCCGAATGTTCGGGGAATATTCATTTTATATTATAAATTTTTTTTTCAAATATAAAGTAAATATTTATTTAATGGTAGGGTATGACGTCCTGGCCCTACCACGGTTTCGCGACTTAGTGTCGGCGAGCGCCACCAGAGGTCTAATCTTCTCGCAAGTCCTAATTCCCACTCTCATTCATATATACAAGTTCAAAATTATGTCCACTTGTGTTCTCGTGTGTGTCTAGGGCAGGGACCGTCAGTTATAGTCCTTACTGGATGCGTCTTGGCTGACGCTCCTAAGAGAAAAACCGCTGCAACTCTTCTCTTTGTCTCCTCGATCCTTCAAAGCCAATCCACCCGCCACGCACAGTTGTGACTCCATTGCGGCGTAACCAGGCCGGCCTTATTAAGGTTTATGGTTACGTTGGAGGGTTGAACAGTGTAGGAATAAAATTTTTTTCGAAAGTGCAAGAAATATTCATTTTATATAATGAAATTTTTTTTCAAATATAAAGAAAACGTTTATTTCACATTTCCTGAATATTTATTTCACATTTCCTGAATATTTATTTCACATTTCTTGAATATTTATTTCACATTTTCTGAATATTTACTTTACGGTTTTTAAATATATATTTTACATTTCCTGAATATTTATTTTGGAATTTTGAATATTATTTTCACATTTCCAGAATATTTGCTTTATATTTTCTGAATATTTCTTTTATATTCCATGAATATTTAGTTCATATTTTCTAAACATTTATTTCACATTCTCAGTATGTGTATATAATATTTAGAATCAACATTTTTTTCATATTAAAAAGTGTGGCTAAAAAAATATTTTTTTAATATTTGGAAAAAATATTTAACCAATATTTTGTGCTACTAGGGAAAACCCCAGAGCCGAGTGAGAGGGAACGAAACAGTTGACACGAAGTTGCCGTCGTCTCTTTTGTTCTCTGACTCTCGACTGAAGGATTCCAAGAAATGGTGGGGATAGTGAGCGTGATAATAACGCATGGTAAAAACGCGACACTAACGACGAATTACTGTATACAATAAGGCAGGGGTGTAGAACTAGTGCAGGCCTGTCCAGGGATTTTCTCGTACGAGCAACTGCGAGTTGCTGTGCGTGCGCTCACACAAGCTAAGTTGAGTGTGTACATATACGCGTGTTAGAAAATACTTTTAGGCGTGGCAAAGAATGTAGAGAAACTCGTCCCAGGACAGTTCTGGGGCAAGTGCCGTGGGGTTCATCACAGTCCTCTTACCAAAAGGCATAGCCTTCCCCACTCCGTGGCCAGATCCTCCAGGAACAGAGTCCCTATTCATTAGCAATACGGCGTCAGCCCGCTTGCCATTCCCATATTCTCTACCTCATTCTAAACAACCAATCCTTCGACACCTGATAGCTGGGAGACCCAACGTGGTTACCAGCCATCGCCCGTCGCCAGGACTGTTTAGTCTCGCGTACCCTCTACAATCAGGACCGCACACAGGCTAAGTCCCTGCCATAAAATCCTCGGAAGCTGGACAGCATGGGGCCATCCGCCCTCGGCCGCCTCTTTAAAATCGGTGACGCTAACACGCGTATAGTAAACAAACCGTAAATTACAACTTTCGTCCTGGAATGGAAAAGAAGAAAGTTTTTGCGGGTATAGTTGCCTCCAGTAGATATTCGTGCAGACGGGTCTGGTGCGTTTGAGCGCTAATAAGCACCGTACGTTGGGATAACAATGAATTTATGAATCGTGTACTGAGACAGATTCGAGAAATGACAGAATGAGGCTTCAAGGATTCTCCGTCACCGGAGCTGATGGTATATTCGCGCCATGTAGTATCAGAGCCGGTGGAAATCAAAGCTAGCCGATAAATGTAGGAAAGACACAGTTGTCGAGACGTATCTAGAGTCGAATCGCGCTGTTGCCGCATTTCCCCTATCACTATTTTATCGTCAGGAAGGTTTGAATGAATCACGGCGAAGCGGCTGGAGAACAGAGATTGGCAAAGATAATAGATCCGCAGTTTATAAAAGCATACTTAATACATATATACATTCAAACGATACATTGAAACAGTAGAGGAAACAGTAACTTTATGCCACTTCGAAAATGTAAAAGGTTACATGTCCAATGCGGGACACTTTGGGGGACACTTTTCAGTGCGGGACAAAGGGTTAAAATGCGGGACTGTCTCGCCTAATGCGAAACGTCTGGTCACTTTAAATATAAACAATTTAACATCCGCCCGGAACACACAGAGTGACAATATGTTACAATTACTAGAGCAGTGTTTCTCAATCTTTTTTCAGTCGCGATCCCCTTTTATAATATTCCAATAACTTACGACACATCCCCATATAAGGTAAGATAAATTTATTAAGGTGAAGAAAACACGTTAAAAATAGGTATTTCAGAATATAATTCTAACTTAATAATATTAAAAGAAAACCCAAAGAACCGTGGCGACTCCCTAGAAAACACTTCGCGACCCAGAGGTTGGAAATCAGTGTACTGAAGTCCTTTTCAGATTTATTGGCCGGTGAGCTTCGTGAGGGGTATTCTCCCACCACACCGCTTGCCTGCCTCGGTGCTCCTTTTCTCTAGGTTCTCGCTCTCTCTCAGGCTACGCCTGGTCGTCGCACAGTGGGGATTGGTGCAGGGACCGGCGGCCTCGAGCTAGCGCTAACGGAGGGGGAAGCACCTACAGGAGCGGTGGTTATGTGTGCGTGAACTGCATCTGCACCAGTCATGCACACATAACCACCACTCCTGTAGGTGTTTCCCCCTCCATCAGCGGTAGCTCGAGGCCACCGGTCCCTGCACACACTATTACGCTAAGAATAAACAACAGCCACACGACTTCGTTCAGGCGGAGTCGAGCAGCGTTCCCGTTACCCCACCATATTCTTCAGGGGACACGCTACTTCAAATGCCAATCCACGATCGTCAGATGGTGGTGGCTGATTTCTCCTCGCGCGCTGCTCCCGAAACTGAACTCACCGGCCAATAAATCTGAAAAAGACTTTAGATCCAGCGACTTCTGAGCTCTTGTGGCTTACCTCCAAGTCTTAGGGCCCAAACGATGTGCGTAGCCTACGTTGAGATTCACTGCTTCATAGCATAGCTCAAAAAACTAAATCTTCAAGGACTCACACTAAACACATGCAAACACAGTCAGCATCGTTTTTCACAATTTCAAACGGCACAGCGATACTTATTTTTCAAAAACTCTCCCACATACAGTTACTCATACAAATACCCCCCACCCCATACGTATAACAGCCCTGATGACAATCTGCCTACAGTCTGCCGGCAGAACCGTAGTTGAATGTGGACACAGACGGCGCCGGATCTGCCGGCAGACCTGGTTATCAGGGAGTTTTTTTCTTATTTAAGCAATGTTAAATTAAGAATTTCCCATTATGATTTACGTTAGTACGTAAATCTTGATTAATATGTTTCTAGTTAGTACCACCTACCAAAAAATGTCTCACGAAATTTTGCTAGTTGATCCTGTGCATAATAGATTAAAGCTTATAATAAAGTCGCAGGATTACCGTAAGGATATTAAATTACTGCAATTACGTTTGTATAAATTAAATATTGAATTTGGGCGGATATTCCTTTCCACGACTAAAAAAATTCCTACTTCTTTTCCTATGAAATTGCTGTTGATTAAAAAAGCATTCTTAGAATGTGCAGTTAAGACCGCTACACACCCAAGTGAATGATTTGTCTGTTTTTTACGATTTATTTGAATCTATGTAGCGACAATTTTCGTATGCTTCGTTTAATCCAAATTCTTGCTTCGGATTAACATTGATCGGCAAAGAAATCGTCGAAATGAA
The DNA here is from genome assembly GCA_963971345.1 of Andrena flavipes. Classification (NCBI taxonomy): domain Eukaryota; kingdom Metazoa; phylum Arthropoda; class Insecta; order Hymenoptera; family Andrenidae; genus Andrena; species Andrena flavipes. Next base: position 46,993,947 of record OZ020479.1, on the reverse strand, counting down.
AATAAAATTAGTAAATCCTATCTTTTGAATATTTTGTGGATAAGGATTCTTTTATCAGTTAGCAATTCTATTCACGGCTTTGGCCATTCAACCTTTCATCTGTATCAATTTTCTCAAACAAGATGCTTAATCTTTCTGTTACAGATTCACTAAAATATAAAAAAAAAAATGGGCTCAACCTAGTCTGTAAGAAGAAATTCGAAGAAAGTTGGACGGGTAGAGAAGATGAATGTCATGCTCGTCATTTGACCAGGACCATCAATCAGCAATATAAATTCAGTACAAACGAGAATTGGCAAAACAGAAAAAGAAAATAAAACATAAAATATGGAATTGAAGGATGAGGTAATGATGTGCAAGTCGAAATGAAATGAGATAATCAGTGAAAAGGTTATGAAAGAAAGCCACATCCACGGAAAGTACAATAAAGAAAACAAAAAAGACAAAAAGAAAAAGCGAGGACAATCTTGAAACAAAGTTACCTAATTACGTGACGAACAAAATTGCTTAACTATAGATTATATCGATTATAAGTATTTCTATTGATGACTGAGATGTATATTCATCTTTACACACACACACACATATATATATATATATATATATACATATATATATCCATATATGTATGAAGAGTTAATGAGGGAGATTATTATCAATCATTGTAAATGTTAAGAAGATATTTGCTGTTTAAGATATAGAAACGAATATTTTGATTTTGATGATTATATTTCGACATAATTTGATAAAAGAACATTGATTCCTATTGATTCCTATTCAGCAAACGAACGAACAAAGAACGAAGTAAAGATACAATCAACTTACGAAACGATAATACAATAAATAAGATTAGACATATTTACGAAAGTATATATACGTAGATGTTATACATAGATATATCGAAACGTATAAATATTTGGTGTCCATGGGGTCCACATTTAAGGAAATTATCAGGAGGAAGTAATTGTGTTTTTATTGCTATAAATTGAGGCCAGAAAGGAAGAGGATATCACCAAAACAGTTTGGAACAAAGGAAAAATTGGGAAGGAATACTAAAGTTAGAGGTGATTATTTCATTTTATGTAAAGAAGTTTATATGTCGAGAAGTTTTGTGTTATAACTACAATAAATTTCATGTAACTATATATGTATTATGTATAAAGTTTTTTGGGGCTCTTTTAAATTATGAATTCTTTGGTTGTGCAAAAACTTTTTTCACTATAATTCTATAAACTGCTATTTGTAAAAAGATACTAGATTAATATTCATTTGTAATAATTTTTGTGACTTTTTATTTAAACTGGAACTTTTAAAAATTGCAGTTATTTTAATAAAATTTGTTCCTCTCTGATATAATGTATTTTTATTTTATTCGACCCTAAAGTGTTTATGCAATGTTGTCGTCGTGGATATTTTATAGAAATGAAGGCTACTTTTTACTTACAACGAATTTCGTTTTACATTTTATTCTTTTAAATAAAGTGTTGACAATATTTCTGATATTAAATAGATTAAATAGGTAATTATCTGTACGGAAAGTGGAATTATGACTGCATTTTGTTCGTTTAATGATTATTATTTTACAAATATGAGTCTTCTGCAATATAAGTATTAAGTTGGTTGCATTTGTTTGGTAGATTACACACAATTATAAATAATTTTGAATATTATATACTATAAATTTATAATATTTTCTAGTAATTTCGTTACATTCTCATATACTGTTTTTGCATTAGTTACAAATAAAAGAGGAAAATACTTTATTATGGTAGTAATAATACATAAATATATAAATGAGATACACGAAGGAAGTATACAACAATCGATAGTTAATATAATCGAAACATTGATTTGGGTAGAATGTATTTTCCAAAATGTGTATCACTTTCATCAGCAATCTAATAGAAAATTATGTTTATTACAACATCGAAATAAATAGATAAATACGGTAAATAACGGAGAAAGAAAATATTAAAAAGATATTAGAACAATTTGAAAAAAAAGATTAGTAACGTGTTGGATATGAACATCTTCTTGATAAAAATTTATTTTCTACTTTACTATTGAAGAAAAGTTGTTTATATTAATCACAGGATTGGACTAACTTGATTTGTTTTATATAAGAAAAAAATTACAAGATAAATTACATTCAGTCATAAAAATATTACTAAATAAAAGGCACAGTCGTAATGTTAGCAGAATGAGATTTAATCAAATATGGAACATAAATATACATGTGTACATGTATATGGACAAGTTGATATCTCGGAACAAAAGTTCAAACTAAATACTAGTTCCTAAAAGAGAAACAAATTTAAACGAAAAGTATACATTAGAAAAATGGCTCGAAATAGTAATGAATTTGTTTTGAAATTTAAATTCTTTCATTTAAAATGTGTGATAATTTTATTATTTTTAATCAGAGTAAACTGCACAATACTTTCATGAAAGAGAGAATGCTGCATTGAATTGCAAAGCAAAGAATCTTCAAAATGAATCTGGAAGTGGATCTCATCGCAGGGGTGATTAAGGGTGGACCACCCCCTAAAAACTTGCCGGCCCCGAGGCTTATTAAAATCTTCATCGCTGGAGAACGGAATGGTCTTCTCTTCTAATCTATTTTCATATTAATGTCCTTCATTATGTATGTTAGATGCTTCTCAAATGACACATTTTATGAATAACGAACAACAGACACTGACTTATTGCTTCAATTGAAAAAGAATCCTAAAACAATTTGTAATTCCTGTTAATCCTCATGAATAACAGCACTTAAATTACAAAAAGAAAAAATAATTTTAACAAATATATGTCCATTAAAATCGTATAATCCATAAGTGGTTTCAAACAGCATTAGTAAAAAACATTTTTCTAGCCTTTACATGGCGCTCCCATAATTTAGAAAGAAGGGCAAATATTTAATGGATAAAAGTAACTTCATGAAAAGCAGAGTAATTCAGATGTCTGAATGTGCTGTTTGAGAAACATACTTTACTTGTAATGTACGTTCTATTATTTTTTAATGAAATCCGAACGCTTTATGTATTACTTTGTGAACACGTGTATGCTCATGCACATTGTAGGTGTACCGAGCTATATTGAAGTCTCAAATGCGCATGACAAATGGGCGGATCCGTTGACGTAAATGCACTTCTATTGGGTGGTTGGCATCTAAACACCTCCCACGAGACTCCTTTCTCTCCCACGTCCTCCTTTTAACTCCTCCTACAAAGCTCAATATTGCTCGATATACCTGTGTACAGTTGCTCACACACTTGTTCACGAACACATTATTTGTATAGTCTTATTGTTTGTATTAAAATTATGGATCACGTGATGCCAATCAAGAAGCAAAACCAGGTGATTTACACAATTAGGCTGTGAATAAGCCTGTGAGTCACTGTGTATGTATTTGTTGTACAGTGGATGAAATGTTGCGTTTGTTGTGTGTCTGTCTGTTTGTATGCTTATCTAGCCACGTGTACGTCGATTATTTTATTGATTTCTTCAGTCATCTATATGTTTCACTGCTTGTGTATTAAGTGACGACTATGTTTCTCATTTTGCGTATGTATTCACGAATTTCTGTTTAGCTGACTGTGTATGCGTGTGTAATAACGTATTAAGTGTATTTGTATCTTATACGCATGCGACAACAAGGCGAAACGATAAATGTATCAATGAGATTAATGAAATAATCTGTTCAATGTTCAATAAATTAATTTATCGATTGTTTGCCAATACATTCATTTCTTTTTCGACGTGCACAGTTGTCTATTTCTCCTGTTAATACATTTATTCGTTCTTCCACCTGTATGTTATTTTACTTGTCCACACCTTCGTTCACTTTTCCATGTGTCTGAGTTCGCTCGTTCATTAAATCTGCAATATTTCCATAGATTCATTCACTATTTATCGTTCAATGATTCGTGTATGTTTGCACTTAAATGTATCAATCATTCATATCTGTTTATATGTTTGTTTATTATATACTCACTATCTGCTTGAAAACAGTATATTAAAAAAGGCTCAGGGTTTAGATGGTACATAGTATTGATTGAAATACTATGTACCAGTATTTATACCCTCTTTTTCTTCCTCCTACAAATCAAGAAGTATTGATTGAAATGAGTACAGAATGTTTAATCAACACACAATGAACGAAAACAGTATCCATATAACAATGACTATAACTATTTATGTGAAAAATAACATTATACAAATAATTATATACGTCAGACTGTACACGGTTCAAAATATAAAACAAATATCAGATAGGAATTAGGAATAGCAGAAACCAATAGGGCGAAATATTTACGATATTTTTTAAATATATTAGAATCTAAAAAGTTAATAAATTAAATAGCAGCATCAGGGTTATTATATTCTTGATTATTTAACTCCGTTCGTAATTAATCTCGCAATGCCTTTCGGTATCGAATATACATACAAGAAAATATTAATATAACTTTCATCACATATACAGAGTATCCCAAAATTGCAGGCTTCCCGGAATATACAATATCGTGATGCCAATAGGCCTCGAAAAGTCCTTTACCATTTTGGGATCCAACGCTTCCTTCTTGAGATATTAACAGTTGAATTTTAGCGGTCCAAGTTTCGGGCCGCTCAATTTAAAACCGAAACAGCTGAACATGGAGCAGTGACCACTCGCACGCACACGCAGGTGGCCCGCGTAGTTACAGACCGATGCGCATAGTAGATTCAACCGCGCTAACCCATTTCCATGGTTTTAACCAGCGTGGTCGAATCTACTGTGTGCGAGCGGTCACTACTCCGCGCTCAGCTGTTTCGACTTTAAACTGCGCGGCCCGGAACGTGCACCGCTAATATTCAACTCCTAATACCTCGAGAACGAAACCTCGGATCCCAAAACGGTAAAGAACTTTTCTATGTCTTTTTGCATCAGTATATTGCATGTTCCGTGATGTCACAATTTCGGGATACCCCGTATATTTCCTGAAAGTCTCACTTTGTGTTTTGAGTAGGTATACTCTGATGTACATAACGTTTAACACAGCAATGCCTGTCAAAAAATCATTCTTGGTCAAAATCGAAAGTGAAGTGAATAAACACTTATTTCTGTCGAAAAATCAACCCTGTCAAGGTTATGCATTTTGCCTCTTTCTATTTGACAAATTCCTAGTTTGATGACTTCAAAAAATGTTCGAAATATAAATATACTGGATAATTGTAAGGTTTAGTTGTGGAACCGTTTTCTGTTTGGGCATACACAGTAACCCCCTTTCATTATCCCACGTATCTCGCAATGTTGTCACACGAAATTCCCAAGAAAATCTTGATCTTTAATTGATAAACCTTTTACGTTCCACAAAGCTAAGTACGCAAAACTAAGAATAAGCTACAGGGAGGTTCCCCATGCGTATACCGAAACAGAAGATCGATGCATATCGTGAATTTTGTGGGAATAGCGATGATCAGTTTTGAGGTTTGATAGACCATCCAGTATTGAGGCATTATTGTTGAATGGATGGTTGGCTACCAATCGCACTACCCTCTTTTTCTTCATCCTACAAAACTCATTAATACTCGGTACACCTACATACAATTATAACACAGGAATGATTAATTTTGCAATGACCCAAATACAATTATTAATCATGTTTATTTATTTTACTATATTCAACGCTAAAGAAGCAGGTGAGTTACAATCGTTACCAAAATCAAAAATTGTTTCTACCTTTTATAAGATACACATTCCAACTTAAATTGCTACGTTTCCTTTTAGTAAACTAAAAATGTGACCTCAGTTGTATGAATGTTAAATACACGTTCAGACCTGAACCCTTTTTTAATATAATATTAATTAATTTTAAGCAGAAAGTTGAGTTTTACTTAAAAATGTTGGAATATAAGTGTCTTCAACAAAATTTATTTAAGAAGAATTATTGCAAAGACACTTTCGATTTAACGACGTCGTTCAATCTATATATTCGCGGGATATTGAGGAGGGAAGTGCACTGAAGAGAAATTGATCTCAAAGATTTTGATAAAGAATCTCTGTTAGTTGTAAATACTTCGACAACAAAGTATTAATAAAAACACACTGAGAAAGATTTACAATAAATACGGCATAGTAGTATTTGTTTCGCGCTTGAAGTAACAATTTTTTAAGTATTCATTAGTAAACATGTTTCAAATTCGTTAGGGTATTTCTTTGCTTAAACTTTAATTTTCCACTCGGTTTCAAATTGTAGTGGGAACTAATTTGATTAAAAATCAACTGACTACTGAAATCCACTTCCTCCGTCATAGAGTATGCTATATGTGACTACTATTTTTATTTTATATGATCCTGCTTCTCCATTTGAGCAACAGGAAGTATGCTACTGCTGATCTCTGTAGAAACAAGAAAACAAATGATAGGGATAATCCAATGGTATGGTGGGGGTAGCTCATCCTAAGTGGTCTTGTGCGGCCAGTTGATTTTGTTCCTACTGTAACGCCTCTTCCATGTTGAATAACCATGTGTGATATCATGTTTATTGATTTATACATCTGCTTCACTTTTGTGTATTCATCCCATATATTCCTCGTCATAATTTCGTTCCATACTTGCAGAGTTTATAGAAGAAAGGAAACAGTTATTGGAACTCGTTGGGCCAGAATTACAATCGATTTACGATGATATGGGAATCGAGGTAAAAATAGGAACAATTAACAACAATAACATTAATAGCATGATGTAAATCAAAATAATGACTATAAAGTTATACCTTATTATTATTATTATTATTATTGTTGTTGTTGTTGTTATTAGAATTCCTTGAATCATTTAATTCCCAGTACAGCGTTCCATTGTACAAAAACAATCTAGAATCTTTGAATTTTTTAACACGCTAGACATGAGTTTTGAAGAAAAATATTCGTTTCACATTTTTCAAAATATCGGAACGGGTCATCTCGTATAAAATCTATCACATTATTGCTTCTGATGCCAGGGATTTTGATAGAATAATATAGTTCATATGAAATTAAGGGGACTTTAACCCATACAGCACATTCTCGTTGCAGCAAAGTTGCAGGATGGTTGCAGTGCAAGATTGCAATGTTTCCACGCAACGTTGCCGCAAGGGTGCAGCAATAATTCTGTGTCCGCCTCTTGCAACGATTCGGGCAGTAGGGCCAAAATTATAAATAACGATATATACATACCATAAATACATATATTGAATGAGTGCGGAGGAATCACAAAAGTATAAGGCCCGATTCACACTATCGGTCCGGTCACGATCAAAATCACATCCGTGAGTGTCCACACTATCAAGCCGGGCGAGTGTGGACGCTCAGGAATGTGAATTTGATCGAGACCGGACCGTGACCGGACCGATAGTGTGGAGCTGGACTAAAGGCACGGTTTTTTCTCATAGAAAATTATTTTTTCCCCAAGGGGATTCGGAACCGAAGACCTGTAGCGTCGTAGGCGAACACTTTACCGTCGCAGCTACAACTACTAATTGATAAAACTGTTAACATAATCGAACTTATACACTTACCATGCAAAATTTTAAACTCAAATTATTCAAAAACGAAGGCTCATTTTGACAAACTCCATTAGTGCTTTGTAACACTGTAGGTATGCACTACAAGTTCCACCTTGTGTCATTCTACACATTCAAATATACAGGGTGAGTCACCTAACAGTTAAACTTAAAATATCTCCGTTGCTTTTAACGATACGAGAAAATGTCTCAGGAAAAAAATGATTGCTAGACAAAAAGGACAACATATTACACAGTTGAATTTGTATTTTTATTGGCTATAACGTTACAGTAATGAAAATACGTCATCCCATTAAAAGAACCATCAATGATATTGAAATTTCGGGAAATATAACCTTGAGAAAATAATCGTCTGCGTCAGAATAATTGTCTCTCTAAAGTAAACATTTTTTTCCTTAAACATTTTCTCGCATCATTAAAAACAACGGAAATATTTAAGGTTTAAATGGTAGTTGCAGCAACGTTGCCGCAACATTGTAGGAACGTTGCAGCAAAGTTACCGGATCGTTGCAGTGCAATATTGCAATGCAACATTAATGCAACTATGCAGCAATAATTCTATGTCCGTCCCGTGCAATGTTGCACGGCAACGTCACAGTAGCGGTACATCGACATTGCGCGGAAATCATGCACACTGAAAGTAACTGCAAGGTTACTGTAACCATCCTGCAACGTTGCCGCCACGAAGTGTGCTGTATGGGAAGTTACCATTTTGCTGGCTATGAATTCTCCTTGAATTCTCCAGAATATTTCGAATGGGTGAAGTCATAAGGCTCCACTATATCGTACAAAAGAAAATCTTCTGATTTCAGTTAGAATGTATACGAAAGAGATATTTTTGTGTGGATTTTGGCTGTAGTTCAACGTATGTATTTTCTATCAGTATGTACAGTAGGGTGGAGTGAAAAAAACTTTTTTTCGATAATCAAATTCTAATAGTGCGGAAAAGTTGTCTACTTGGCCCAATAAAACGTATAAAAAATTTCAGCTCGATCGGATAATTTCTTCTGTGTGCACCAAAGGCCTTAACTTTCAAAATTTTAGTACAAAACTTAAGAAAGTTGAACTTTCTTCATCTGGTGGATTCTACCTTTTTTTTACCCAGGACTATATTTGCTGCGTAAATGATGCAAAGAAACATCCGTGGCTGGTTTCGGAACGATAGGAATGGCCTGTCGGCACTGTAAACTATAAAAAAATACAGCTCTTCGCTCACTTTCCTAACGGAAAATACGACCCAGAACCCACCACGTGGAGGTAGCTGTACGACGGGCTCCTTGTTTTTGTGTTGTTTTTTGTATTTTATATTTTTTTTTTTAAATAATTTTATTGCTTTTTATAATGTTTTTTCATATTTTTATTTGTCGGAATGAGAAACTGCGCTTGTTATAGCTGTTATTGGTGTGCAAACTTTATAACGAGAACTGATTCTTCGTTTCAAATTTTGGCATTGACTGGCGGGATAACAATGTACACCGAAAGGTGCTTCGGCCCGTCTTTAAAAGAGCTGTTGCATCTTATCGCAAACCACATCGGGACATAAACCTTAAGTATGTACGTCGTACATACCAAAGCACCTTTTCAATACCATTCAACAGTCACGGTACTTACCAAAAAAGTACTTACGCGTGGTTGATGCCCCAATTGCCCGTAATGCTTTCTTCGCATTCCCGGAAAATGTTCTCATCTCCATGATGACGGATGAAAGGCGTGAAGTCCGTCTAGATGCGTTACGCAAAATTTTGCAAGCCCGAGAATTAGATGAAAGTGATGAACAAGTACTACCTCGTGCAGTTCCGGAAATCAACTTCTCCGCAGACGACTATTATAAAATAATCGATTGATCCTCTGTCCGAATCACGTCACCTCCAATTTTGAACAAAGTAACTAATCAGGAGCTATCAGAAAAATTGTCGAGCAACAGCTTGTTTCTAGACTGGGAATTTCTTAAGTATCCCTGCCACACCACTGCAGTCGAACGCATGGTGAAACTCGTGACCGAAGCATCCTGTCAAGTGTGCGGTAGCGATGCAAGGGATGGTTTCATTCGGTGTACATTGTTATCCCGCCAGTCAATGCCAAAATTTGAAACGAAGAATCAGTTCTCGTTATAAAGTTTGCACACCAATAACAGCTATAACAAGCGCAGTTTCTCATTCCGACAAATAAAAATATGAAAAAACATTATAAAAAGCAATAAAATTATTTAAAAAAAAAAATATAAAATACAAAAAACAACACAAAAACAAGGAGCCCGTCGTACAGCTACCTCCACGTGGTGGGTTCTGGGTCGTATTTTCCTTTAGGAAAGTGAGCGAAGAGCTGTATTTTTTTATAGTTTACAGTGCCGACAGGCCATTCCTATCGTTCCGAAACCAGCCACGGATGTTTCTTTGCATCATTTACGCAGCAAATATAGTCCTGGGTAAAAAAAAGAGGTAGAATCCACCAGCTGAAGAAAGTTCAACTTTCTTAAGTTTTGTACTAAAATTTTGAAAGTTAAGGCCTTTGGTGCACACAGAAGAAATTATCCGATCGAGCTGAAATTTTTTACACGTTTTATTGGGACAAGTAGACTACTTTTCCGCACTATTAGAATTTGATTATCGAAAAAAAGTTTTTTTCACTCCACCCTAATGTACAGTGATTATTTTGTTCCTTCTGCTCAAACACTAACTTCCACGTACAAAATTATAATAACTTCCGAGTGATTTTTTTAAATTATAACGGTTTTCACTTATTCATTGCATTGTTATGGATTATTCAGAATCGTGTAATTGTGAACACTTTTCATGTTGCATACATGTTCAAATGATTAATAAATAAAACATAACGCAGGTTCTGTTGGTGGATATGCAATATGCAACGAATGTGAATCCTGATAGAAATCCATTTTTAGCTGAACATTTTCTTGATGAAATACGTGCCGCTTATCAACATTCGAGAGGCTGTTTTCTATTGGTAAGTAAAAAATAATTAACATAGAGTTAAAAAAGAATTTCAATTTTAATAAGCAGTGAAAAACTTTTAGAAACTGTATAGAAAGAGAAAACTGATGCATTTATTCAATCATAGCATAAGTATGTTCTTTAATCTCGTGATCATTTACATTATATAGACACGATTACTGTATAGGTCAGCGCTGTCCAGCGTAGGGGCCCCTCACGCGCCTGCTTCCCCTTCCAATCTTTCTCTCGCCCAGCGTGCCATCGGTTATCAAGGAGATCGCGCGACGCTACGAAGGCTGTCACGACGGGCCAGCCGGGCAAGCGTCTTTGCGATTAGCGTCGCGCGGTATCCCTGGCAACGGGGACGAGAGTGGGAGAACCCCGGGCTCACGCGTGAGCGACCTTGAACAGCGCTGGTACAGGTATATGCATACAGTTCCTCTTGCAACAGTTAATTCAAATCCACCGCTATTCATTTTAATGCCCCACCAGGCTTTCTGATTCAAATCGATGCAGCTAGTGATTTGCAATTCATTCCAATCTAGTTGCAACGAGATATGAAGGAAGTACTTATTAATTTTTAATGAAGACACAGCAAAATCTATTTTTCATTTCAAAGTCAGACAGGTGTAATAAAGAAGTACAAACTGATTTTGTTTATTCATTACAATTAGTAGGTTCAATTTAAATTGAAACTGTGCATTCAAATAACAGGCAAGATGGGCCACATACAAAATAATTTTTATTTTAACCAACAATAAGGTACTTTTGTATTTTCATGACTACTTTACGACGCCAAATATGTTTCTGATTATTTGTTGAAGGAATACAATAGCGAAGATGTATTTGGCACTTGGCTCGCCAAGATATTATTATTAACATCATTATTCTGCAATTATTTTACATGAAAAAGAATAATATTATGAATATTACATAAGGGGGAGGTACAGTCATAAATGGCTATTCAACTGCATCTATCGTTGAAGTATACCCACACAGCACAACGTCCCTGGGACGTTCCTGGGACGGTCTGTAGACGTCCCAGGGACGTTGTGCTGCGTGGGTAGGTGTACGGAGCACCAGTAAAGTCACGAATGTGCATGCTCAAACATAGATGGAAGAATGTGTGTGAATAGTGGAATAGCGATGACTAAATAGTTTCAAGGTATGGTAAGCAGTTATCACGTTCTAATCCCATCATGGGATCGCGACTGTTAGTGCTAGCGTCGCCAGAGGTCTAATCTTCCAAACTCTTTCTCGCAAGTGTCAAGTCTCAGTCTCGTTCATATATATAGAAGTTTCAAATTTATTCCGCTAAGAGAATAAACTCGTTGTCGAGAAATGGGTTAAGCCTGCAGCTCTCTGCTCGAAACTGGAGTGGGTCTTAGAGGTCCCGAATGATAGAAGCCTCTCCAATCCCGGATAGATATACTCTTAAACAAAATAAACGAAAACATCCTAAAAGCAATAGAAGATTCCGTCCCTAGCATCAATACAAACACAAATTCCACAGACAAATTTATTACAAATGAAGTAAAAACTCTACGCCAAGAGAAAAGTTACGTCCTGACCCAACTTAAAAACCTCGCAAGACGATCGAGCATAAACATTAGTGTACAATCATTAAATTAGGGAATTCAAAAAATTACTGAAGCAAATTAGACGGAAAATCAAAAATGAATATAAAAAATTAATTAGCAACCATTGGAAAAACAAAATACAAAAAATATCAACCAGCAAATCAAAAGAAATGTTCCCATCAATCAATAGCATCTTTAGGCGCAAAAATAATAGTACCGTAGGAACAACCCTAGTAACACAAAATATTGAATGCACATTCATCCAATATTAAAAAGAGGTTCAATCTCTTTTTAATATTTAAACATACGTACAATATTTATTCTAGATTAGGGGAACCACGTGACGTGCGTGAGAGAAGAACGTGTGTATGCAGACAGGTGAAAGAAATACACGAAAAGTGTGGCAAAAGTGCGCAGAAAATAACGAGGTTTGGTGAAAAACGCGGGGAGAAGACAAGGTTCCGGTGGAAAGTATAAGCGACAGTTAATAAAGTGTCGAAGGGTGAAATAAAAGGTGAAGAAGAGAAGGTGTGAAACGAGTGCACGAAGTGTAAGAGACGTGGCAAGGATAAGTGACATCTACGGGAGTGGAAAAAGTAAGAAGACAAAACGGAGACAGCAGTAGGTAAAGAAGAGCAGAGACTCTAATGAACCGAGCAGGCGAGGGCGGGGAAGTGCAAAAGGAAACGAGAAGAAGGGGAAGACCATCGTTGGCAGAACAGCTGGGAAGAAGCAGAACGGGCAGCGAAGGCTCGATACTGGACACGTTCAAGAGGAAACGGGAGGGCGAGGAGGAGCAGGAGAGGTTAAGGGCCGAAAAGGAAATAGAGGAAGAATTCCTAAAAGCGAGGAAAATAGGTAGGTCGCCTCCAACGAAGAAAACTGAGGCAGTTATAGGAACTGCAGTATCGCCGGTCTGCCAGGAGACAGAACAGGACAGAGAAATGGATAAATTAGACAAATTGATAGAAGTAGTGATGGCAGTTAAGAATGAATTGGAGGAGCTGAGAAAAGATAATTGGGAGCTGAGGGACGAGTGGAAGAGGAGGGATGAGATATGGGAAAAGGAAAGAAAGGAAATGAGAGGTAGGATAGAAGTACTGGAGGCCAAGAAGGATCAGGCAGAGAGGCTGACTGAAAGACTGGAGGGGCTAGAAAGGAAGGAAAGGGAGGAAAAGGCTAGAGAAAAAAGAGAGAGAAGAAATAATATTACCTTAAGAGGAGAGGATCTACCGCGGAAAGAGACGCCGAAGGATACGGTGGAGTATGTGTTAAGGCACGAATTACAGGTAGAAGCAGAAATCGAGGAAGCTTACTGGGTAGGAAAGGGAGAGAAAAGAGGGCTACTGATAGCGAAGTTAAAAAACTGGCAACAGAAAAGAGCAGTAATGCAAAAGAAGAGTACATTGAAAGATAAGAGGCTGTTTATTGACAATGATCTGACGAAAAAGGAAAGGGAGATACAAAAAAATATTAAAGATATTGCCAAAGCGGAAAGGGAGCAAGGGGCAAAGGTGAAAGTTGGATACAGGAAAGTAAAAATCAATGATAAGACATTTATTTGGAAAAAGGATGGGGGACTCAAGGAAGTAAATTTTTGGAGTCGGCAAAGTTCTGTGAACCTCTAAATTATTGGAAGATCACAGAGCTTACAAGGACAACCAACGCACGACAAAAGACAGTACCAACACCCGATCCCCGCGCGCCTGCGTATGCAGATATGCGGGGAGAGGGGGTACACAGATTTGGGAAAGGAATAGATACATTTAAAATAGGCTACTGGAATGTAGCAGGTTTATGGAGCAAAGACAAACAGTTTTGGGATTTCTTAAAAGATCTCGACGTAATAGGATTAGTAGAAACGTGGATTGAAGAGAAACAATGGGAAGGTTTGAAAGATAAATTGCCACAAGAATTCTCATGGAAATGTAAATATGCCACTAGAGAGAGGAAAAAAGGGAGAGCGATAGGCGGAATTATCACTGGTGTAAGAAAGGGCATAGAAGAGGAGGAAGCGAACGCAGGAACGGAACATATTCAAGAGCGAAGAATCAGGATACAAAATGAAAAATGGAGAGTAATAACAGTGTACAGTAGAGATATGAAGGAGACGAGAAAAGAGCTAGACCAGATAATAGAGTACAGGGAGGTGGAGAAACTGATAATCGGAGGAGATTTCAATGCGAGAATCGGACAGGAAGGAGGCGACTTTAGAATAGAAGAAAAGCATGACGTAAGGAGATCAAAAGACAAAGTTAAAAACACGGAGGGAAAGGTGTTATTAGAGATGGTGGAGGAAAGAGGATGGAATATTCTGAACGGGAATATGGAGGGAGATGAGAAAGGAGAGTACACATACACGGGACCGAGAGGTAGCACGGTAATAGATTATATACTAACAAATGTCGAGACGAAAGAAGATATCAAGAAATTCACAGTGGAAGATAGAGTAGAGTCAGATCATATGCCTCTGATAGCAGAACTATATAGGGGAAATAAAATGAGAGACCGAGGGGGAAATCAGGAGGGGAGGTGGAGAGAGAGAAGAGTCTGGACAGAGGAAGGAAAGAGAGAGTTTCAAATGGAATTAAACAAAATAAAATTTAATAGGACAGAGGTGAATGAAATGGTAGAAGAAATGGTAGGAAAAATAAATAATGCAGTACGGAAAGAAGAAGTAAAAATAAAAAAATGGAAATTGGGCAGCTTTAAGTGGTGGAATTCGAACTGTACAAAAAAGAAAAGAGAAGCCAGGAAAGCACTGAGGAACTGGAGAAGGGGCAAAGGAGACAAAGAAGACTATCAGAAGAAAAGAAGGGAGTACAAAAAAGTGTGTGAAGAAAGGAGAAGGGAATTACAAGAAAGTATAGAAAATGAGATAATGCAATTAAAGGGAGAAAATCAAATATGGGAATATATAAATAAACAAAGAAAGAAAAGAATAGGTATTTCCAATAAAATAGATTTAAAAGAATGGAAGGATCATTTTAAAGCATTGCTAGAAGGCGTCGACTGTAAAAAAGAAGTAGAGGAGTTCGAAGAAATGGACAACACGGAAGAAGAAGAGGAAGAGGAAATAACAGAAGCAGAAGTAAAAGAACAAATCAGAAAATTAAAAAAAAAAGAAAGCAGCAGGGGAAGACAAAATAGAAAATGAAGCCTGGATTTACAGTAACGTGAAAATAGTAAAAAGGATCACAGAAATTTTTAATAAAGTGTGGAAGGGGGAAGGATTCCCGGAGAGGTGGAAAGAAGGGGTGATTTCACCAATATTCAAAAAAGGAGATAGAGAAAAAGTAAACAACTACCGGGGGATAACGATCCTAAACACAGCCTACAAAATATATGCTATGGTCCTAGAAAAAAGATTAAAAGAGGAACTGGAAAAGAACCACATAATACCAGATACGCAAGCAGGATTCAGGAGCGGTAGGTCGACAACAGATAACATTTTTATTCTGAACTATGTAGCTAACAGAGAAATACAGAAAAAAGGGGGGAAGCTATATACGTTTTTCGCGGACCTAAGCGCTGCATTTGACAATGTGGATAGAGTAAAACTTCAGAACATAATGAAGAGAATGGAAATAAGTAAACGCTTGAGAATGAGAATCGGAGAAATTTACAAAGAAACAAGAAATACAATAAAAGTAAACGGAGAAATGTCATCCAAATTCTTGACCACAAAAGGGGTAAGACAGGGATGCCCACTGAGTCCAACGATATTTACAATATATATAGCGGACTTAGAAGAAATCATGAGGAAAAACCAAGCAGGAGGAGTTAGAGTAGGAAAAGAAAAAATCTGGACTCTAGCATATGCGGACGATATAGCGTTATTGGCAAATGAACCAAAGGATCTTAAGGACATGATACGCAGATTCGGAAAATACCTTGAAAGGAAAGGGTTACAACTGAACGCAGAGAAATCTAAAGTGCTGATTTTCCATAAAGGAAGAGGAAAAAAGAAGAGAGAAGAATGGGGCTGGCAGGGGAACAGTCTGGAAGAAGTGAAGGAGTTCAAATACTTGGGGTATAATTTTCAGAAAAACGGGGGCAGAGAGGTGCACATAAGGGAAGTCACAAAGAAAGCTAGAATAGCAATGGCGCAGATATGGGGAATAGGACAAAGAATGTTCAAGAACAATTTTGAGAGAAGAATGAGAATATTCAGAAGCATAGTGAAAAGTATCTTGCTGTACGCGTCAGAAATTTGGGGCTGGATGGAAGCAGAAAAGGTAAAGAAGATACAGGAGAAATACATAAGGTGGACTCTAGGTCTGGACTTTAATACACCAGCATATCTAATCTTGGAGGAAACAAAAACGGACAAAGTAAGGATAGAAGCGGGGAAAAGAGCAATTAAATATGAGGAGAAAGCGAAACGGCTGAACAAGAATAAAATAGTACAAGAATGCTGGAGGGAAATAGACGCGAAGCAAGCAGAGAAAAAGTCGAAGTGGGAGGAAATGAGAGATGCATACTACAGGCAGAAAATGATGGATATCCAAGAAATGGAAATAGAAAGAATGCGAGGAAGAGAGTTCGCTGGGGAACTAGCGCAAAGGGACAGGGCAGAGCAGGTCCAATGGCAATACGACAGAATACAAGGAGGCAGATACAACGTACATTACACAGAAATCAGGGATGACCAGAGAGCAAATTACCTAGACGGAAACTACAGGGGCAGAGACCAAAGCATGATTGCTAGGTTCAGATGTGGAAACGAAGAGCGGGGGAGCAAGTACTGGAAGGAGGAAAAAGACACAGTATGCAGATTATGCAATGGGGCTAGAGAGACGATGGGTCACATGCTACAAGACTGTAAGGAGCTGAAAAGAGAGAATTCAACGATCAGATCGATTCTAAAGGGAGAAGAAGAAGGAGCGGAGTGGATGCGAATGGTTCTGGAAAAAAGGAGAAGAAAAAAAGAACAAGATGAAGGAAGAAATCAAACTGAAAGCGCATCATTGAGTTAACAGTCCCCGAAACACTTGCACACTTAACACATGTAACCCCATTTTGAGGCCGAAAGGCAAAAAATAAACCTATTTACTACTATTTATTCTAGATTAAAAAATAAATATATTTTCCAAATATGCTGGAAATATTCATTTTATATTATGAAAATAATATTCTTTTTCAAATATAAAGTAAATATTTATTTACTGGTAGAAAGAAAACATTTTTTTCCGAATGTTCAGGAAATATTCATTTTATATTATGAAAAAAATATTCTTTTTCAAATATTAAGTAAATATTTATTTACTGATAGAAAGAAAACATTTTTTTCCGAATGTTCAGGAAATATTCATTTTATATTATAAATTTTTTTTTCAAATATAAAGTAAATATTTATTTAATGGTAGGGTATGACGTCCTGGCCCTACCACGGTTTCGCGACTTAGTGTCGGCGAGCGCCACCAGAGGTCTAATCTTCTCGCAAGTCCTAATTCCCACTCTCATTCATATATACAAGTTCAAAATTATGTCCACTTGTGTTCTCGTGTGTGTCTAGGGCAGGGACCGTCAGTTATAGTCCTTACTGGATGCGTCTTGGCTGACGCTCCTAAGAGAAAAACCGCTGCAACTCTTCTCTTTGTCTCCTCGATCCTTCAAAGCCAATCCACCCGCCACGCACAGTTGTGACTCCATTGCGGCGTAACCAGGCCGGCCTTATTAAGGTTTATGGTTACGTTGGAGGGTTGAACAGTGTAGGAATAAAATTTTTTTCGAAAGTGCGAGAAATATTCATTTTATATAATGAAATTTTTTTTCAAATATAAAGTAAACGTTTATTTCACATTTCCTGAATATTTATTTCACATTTCCTGAATATTTATTTCACATTTTCTGAATATTTACTTTACGTTTTTTAAATATATATTTTACATTTCCTGAATATTTATTTTGGAATTTTGAATATTATTTTCACATTTCCAGAATATTTGCTTTATATTTTCTGAATATTTCTTTTATATTCCATGAATATTTAGTTCATATTTTCTAAACATTTATTTCACATTCTCAGTATGTGTATATAATATTTAGAATCAACATTTTTTTCATATTAAAAAGTGTGGCTAAAAAAATATTTTTTTAATATTTGGAAAAAATATTTAACCAATATTTTGTGCTACTAGGGCCCGCTCCGTGGAGGTTACTAGGGTCTTGAAAGAATGAGGCAAGGTGAACTTGGTAATTCGGTTCTTTATTGTGTACGCTAATTTACAAGTTCCCCGGCCAGGTCTGTGCTGGCTAACAGATGCGTTTCGGCTTAACCTACGACTTAATCTACCGGCGGTAGATTGTCGCGTAGATTTGTCGCGTTCGCGTGCGCGGAGCGTTTCGGCGGTAGAGAGATAGGAGTGGGGGGTGGTGGTTCTGGTGCCTCGGCTGTGTTCTCCACCGATGACCCTGACCGGGAAGTCTTTAGCCCGTTCGCCTAGTGGGTATAACCCGCGGGAGGAACGGAGACTATAGGATGTCCTCCGGAACAGATGAAGTCTGTTCCTAAGATTGACGGCGGATATCGACCTGCGTCTAGAAGTCGACGAACTCGCGTTTTTCTAGGAGCCGTGGAGGTGGGGGAGACCAAAAATACGCAGTAAGACAGCTTGTGCTACAAGAGTTTACTGGGAGAGCTCTGACCGTTCGCATGTACCGCTCGTGGTAGACTCTGCCTGGCGGGCCCGTCGCGCTGGCCTATAGCGAGCGCCGTGGCATCTTCGCCAGCGAGAGCGCCGCTCGGCGCGTGGCCATCTCGCGGCCGCGCTCGGCGGCGACGGGCCGCGCCAGGCGCGCGTAGTGGGGGAAGGTTCGCGTCCCACCGTAACTAACTCGTTACACCTTCATCAACCCCCTTTGCAGCTCTTCCCTTACCATGTACCCCGGCGTGCTTCTTTCAGCCCCCAATACCCATTTCAAAAATCTGTCCTGCATGGCCTCCACCTTCTCCCTCTCTTTCCATCCCCACACCTCTGCCTCATATCCCACCACCGCCCATACTAACCTGTCGAATAGCCATATCCTTCTTCCCCACTCTTTCCCAAATAACCTTTTTCCTATACCCCACACCTTCCCCATTACCGCTGCCCTTTTCCTTATTCTATCCTCCACACGTTTTTCCTGCCCCCCATTTCCCATCATCGTGTACCCCAGGTATTTATAATTCCTCACCTCTTCCAATTCTTTCCCTTTCCATCTCCATGCCATTTTCTTCCACCTCTCCCCTCCTCTCCTACACCTCATCACCTTTGTTTTCCCACGTTTACTTGTAAACCCTTCCCATCAAAATATCTTTCAAGCTTCCCTATCATTCCCCTCATCCCATCCTCGTCCTCTGCTAGCATCGCCACATCGTCTGCGTATGCCAGCGTGAAGATCTTTCTCTCCCCCACCTTTACCCTCCCCCATCCTCCTCTCTCCAGTTCCTCATCTATATCCGCTATTAATAGGGTGAATAGGCTTGGGCTTAATGGACACCCTTGCCTTACCCCCCTTGCGGTCCAAAACCTCTCCCCCTCCTCTTCCCCCATTCTAATCCTGGATACTGTTTCCCTTAACACCTCCCCACATCTCTCCACTAGCCCTTCCCTTAATCCCCTCCCCCTCAGCGCTTTCATCAACACCCCCCTGTCCACCGAGTCAAACGCAGTTTTCAGATCCACGAATAGGATCACCAACTTTCTACCCTTCCTCGTCACCTGCCTGTTCACAATGTAGTTCAATACATATACGTTGTCTATGCACCCTACCCCCCTCCTAAACCTCGTTTGACTCGGTGGCAGCATTCTCTTCCCCTCCACCTCCATTCTG
This sequence comes from Andrena flavipes, assembly GCA_963971345.1. Taxonomy (NCBI): domain Eukaryota; kingdom Metazoa; phylum Arthropoda; class Insecta; order Hymenoptera; family Andrenidae; genus Andrena; species Andrena flavipes. Next base: position 46,974,057 of record OZ020479.1, on the reverse strand, counting down.
ACCCTCTCCGCCAACACAGAGGCATACACTTTGTACGCCGTTTGCGTCATCGTTATTCCCCTGTAGTCTTCAACCTTCTCCCCTGCTCCTTTCTTTATCACCGGCACCACCACCCCCTCTTTCGACTCTTCTGGCCATCCTTTCGCCCTCCACACCCTATTACAAATTCTCCATAACCACTCCTCCACTTCTACTCCCCTGTACTTCTACACTTCATTTGCGATCCCATCCCCACCCACCGCCTTCCCGTCCTTTAAATTCCTTACCACCCTTTTTATTTCTTCCCTTTCCAACTCACTCTCTCCATTCTCACCCCTCCTTCTCTCCCCTCCCATCCTCACTCTCCACTCCATTCCTCTTAACAGCCCCCTGAAATATTCATCCCACTCCCTTATACCTATCCCCTCGCTTGCCCTCCTTCTCATCTTCCTACCCCTGTTCACCACCTTCCAGACCTGCCCCTCCGTTTTTACCTCCACCACTTCTTTTTCCCATCTCTCCGCTTCCTTTTTCTTTTTCTCCTCACACATCTTCTCATATTCTTTCTTCCTCTCTCTATACCCTCCCCCATCCCCTCCTTCTCTCCCCCATTTTCATAGCTCCCTCCTCACTTTCCTCTTCTCCTCTCTACACTCCGAATCCCACCAACCTCCCTTCTTTTCCCTTTTCCCCCCTTACCCCTGCTTACCTATCGCTCCTTTTATCCTTTCCTGCAGTTCCCTCCAGTCATCATCCACTCCCCTCTTACCCTTCCCCATTTTTCCAAATTTCCTCATAAAATCCTTCCTTCCCTCTTCCGACCAGTTTCCTCTTCCCCCTCCCCTTCCTCCTCCTTTTTTCCTCCCTCCTCCCTCCTCTCTCCCCTCACCACTCAACCACACCACCACCGGATAGTGGTCGGACTCTACCCTGTCTCCCACCTTCAATCTATCCACCTTCTCCCTTGTATCTTCGTTACCTAACACATAATCAATTACTGAGTTCCCCCTTCCCCCCGTGAAAGTCCATTCCCCCTCCTCGTCCCCCATTGTGTTTCCGTTCATAATTCCCCAACCCGTTTCCTCCATATACCTGCACAGTCTCCTCCCTTGCCCATTCACCTCCTTATCCTTGGATCTCCTACTCCCCTTCCCCTTCCCTTCTTCCTCCTCACCTTCCCAGTCTATTCCACCTTCCTCCCCCGCCCGCGCATTAAAATCCCCCCCCCCCATACTATTCTTACTCCTCCTTCCCTCTCCTCCATCCATTCCCCTAGGTCCTCGAGTTTCTCCTTTAAGTCCCCATTTATATATACCCCCACTATCTCCCCCCCCAATCTTCACTTTATTCGCCATTATCCCCTCCTTCCCTCCTCCTCCCCCTTCTCCCACTTCCACTTATTGCTCTCCCCCTTTCGCTTTCCCTTCTGGCCCATTGCTTTTCCCAGATATACCCGTCGGGTAGTCACCTTTCCACCATCTCCCACTCTTTCTTCTCCACCCACGTCTCACTTATCATTATTACATCCCATTCTGTCAGTCCCTTCCAGAACTCTTCATCCTTCCTCTTAACTCCCGTTACATTCCAGAATGCCACCTTCCATTTCCCCTCTTTTCCTCTTCCTCTCCCGACCTCTTTTCCCTTTCCATTCCCCCGTCCCCCTTCATTCGTTTCCCTGCTCTTCACACCACTTTTCCTTTATTTCGTCCCACCTTCTTACCTTCCCGTCCACCCACATTTTTATGTAGCCCACCTGCACCCTCCTACCTCTCTCCCTCTCCCTTTGCGCCTCCCTCTCAATCTTCCACCTTGCTCTCCTTTCCTCCTCTGTCAGGTTGTCCTCTACTCTTTCCTTTCTCCCTCTCAGTTTACTCTTTGCCTCCATAACTTTCCTTTTTTCCTCTCTTCCCTCCAACCTCACCAATACCATTCCCCCTCCTTCAGCTCCTGCTCTTCCCAATCTCACCACCTCCTTTATTCCCTCCGTCCCCAACCCCATCCTTTCCCAGACCCTCCCCACTTCCGTCTTGACATCACTTCCTTCTCCCGCCATCCCCCTTACCACCACGTTACATCTTTTCCTCTCTCTCTCTTTCTTGTCTTGAATCACCTCTATCCTTCTCACTCTTAGCCTCCACTCCTCTTCATTCCCAGTCACGTCCTTGTCCCCCCTCTCCACCCCCTTCTTTTCCTTTTCCCATTTCTCTACCTTCCCAATCACCTCTTCCATTCTTCTTTCTTTTTCTTCCAGTTTTCCTAGCTTCTCTATCAACCCTTCCCTCCTCCTCCTCTCCTCCCTCATCTTCTCCTCCCACCTTTTTCTCTCCCCTCTCCATTCTTCCTCCATCCTTCGTCTTTCCTCCCTCTCCTTTTTCATTTCTTCTCTCTCCTTTCTTATTTCCTCCTTAATCTATTTTCTCTCCTCCCTGTCCTTTTTCATATCCTCCCTCATCCTCCTCATCTCCATCACCATTTCCCTTATCATTCCTACCAGCCTCTCCCCCCCACTCCTCTCCATCTTTCCCTCCTCGCTTCCCCTCTTTCTCCGGTGACCTCTTTGTCCTTCCACTCTTCTTAAACACACCCTTTTCCTCTATCATGCCCTCATTCTCCTCCTCTCTTTCCCTCTTTTTCCCCAAAAAATTCTCCAGACTTTCCACACTGCTCGTGCTGTCCTTCCTCATTCTTTCCTCGCCCCCATCTTTCCCTTTCTTTTCTCCCCTTCCATACCCTCCTCCATCCCCTCTATACCTTTTCTCTTTTTACTTCCTTTTGTCCTACCCACCTTTCCCAACTTTCCCCTGCCCTACTGCCCCCTTTATATTCTCCTTACCAATTCCTTCTTGTCGCGCCCTCTTCCCTTTTATCTCTCTATTCTCTCTACCACGCACCTTATCTCCCTTTTGAATTTCCCGCCTATTTACTTCTTTTCTCTCCCGCACAATGTCACCACTTATCACCCACTGCTCTTCCTCTACCTTCCCGCCTTATCTCGCCTATCCTCTCCTAACCTTTACACCTCTCCTTATCCTTCCTGCACCTAGCCCGCCCTACAACTTACTCTTTCCCTTCCTCACTGCACAACTCTCTTCCACACTCACTCACTAGCCCTCCTTCGCCACCTATCTCTCCCTTACTTCACTCAGACACCCGCTCACTTTTCTCACCACTACCACGCACGCGACCGGAAACGGAAGTCCCCGTACATGTCCAATATTTCAGACGCAAACTCTGACGTTCGAAGGAACTCAAGAAAATTTGCTCTGCACGAGACTGACAATAATAAAAAAAAAGATACCACACAAAAAAAAGTGGTGCGTTACCTGGGAGTTTTCCTGGACTTCAGATTAAACCATAATGCCCACGTTATCACACAAATTGCAAAAGCAGAAAAAGCGTTCCTGGCTCACAAGAGATTATTTTACTCGAGGGACCTTCATAAGGATGTAAAAGTTTTATGGTATAAAGCATTAGTCAGGGCCATACTATCCTACGGCTGCCCAATCTAGTTTAATATCTGCGCGGGAACAATAGAAATATTAGGCTTTTCGGGAGGTACTGTCTGAGAGCGTGCTTGAGCAGATACAGGTCTCCGGAGAGTAATTTTACAAAGAGGGTGAACAACTATAAATTATACGAAGAGGCAAAACTTCTACGGATTGATTTGTTTCTTCTCAAGCTCATCAGAAACCACTGGGCGGCAGCTCACCATGTGTTTGAAAACCCAAATATCGCTCACGTCCTGAATCCCAACCCTCTTTATAACGAGAGGGCAAGGCTCTCGGGGTACATCCCTCCAGAAGCATTCGTATACCTCGACGCCAGGGGCTACATACAAGCACAGAACAATCTACCATTAATATACCACATAAATAGAAAAAATTATAATAAGAAACTAAATTATAACGTTAATATAGAATTAGAAGAAGCAAATCTGAGATTTATGTATAAGTTATCGGCAGTAGATTTAGGTGTCAAACACAGAAGCAATAAAAAAAATACTGGTGGCTGTGACCTGCACAAAGACTCAAAATCTTAATACAAACTAAATTTAAATGTAATAGATATCTAGGATTAAGATAGAATCTATAAAGCAGACCAAAAAAAAAGGATTAATACGTACGATACCAAATTTATAAGAATTATAACACTTCCTCCTTCTCTTTCTCTTCTCTTCCCTATCTCTTTTAACACAAAGCAGTATAGAACCGCCATATCTATACTGGATATATCGCAATATATAAATACTTTTTATACTAATTAGACGTAAGATTATCCCCGCAATAAGTGCTACTTAAAACCTGAGAGAATTAAGACTACGCGTACTCCATTGCTTGTAAGCGAAATTACGCACTCACTTTGTTCCTATTTTGTACGTTTAAGGATATCTGTTCTATGATTACTGTTTTATATATATACAAACACACACACACACACACACACATATATATATATTTTGTTGGCAAAAATAAACGGATTAAAAAAAAATGGGTTAAGCCTGGTTCACATTACGCTCCGTCCGATGGTTCTCGTCCGGTTAGGACCCACGAGTCAAGCGTCGAGAATTGGATAACGTGTGGCCATTATCTAGATATTACAACCGATAAAGGCTAACTATATCAGTAATCAAGTTGCGCTAAACCTAATCAGTGTAAAGCAACACACAGACATATAACTAACCAGAGCTAAATAAGCAGACCTTTGGAAGATAACCTCCAAACACATAATCAAACTCCGCAAGGAGATGCACATGTAACGACACATATAAAAATATATTCATATCGAGAAAAAGAAAAGTGATGGACACGAACCTAAACATGAAAAAACAAAAACAAAATAAATACAACAGTGTGATATACCGGGTCATCCGTTAAGACTGCAACCTACGCGCGAACAGATAAATTTGGTAACACCGCCGCACGGACCGCTCAGCAACCGCTGGACAGCGTTAATGCCCGAGCTTCGAGAATTTTAGGATAGTCTCTTTCAAAATAAGGGGGTACTCCACTGTGGACGGTCGAAAAATCAAGCTATTTTTAAAGATTTTTTTCTCAGTAAATACAACATATAATGAAATAAATCTTTTTGGTTTTTATAAAGCTGCTCTTATACAGGGTCATCGTTTAATCCTGCAATCTGCGCGCGCGCGAACTTGTAAAATGGCAACACCGCTTCACGGACGCATTCCAACACAACCATGCACCGTCCCGGCGTTCGGAGAGTTGCTAGCGACCGCTGGGCAGCAGTGATGCCCGAGCTTCGAGAATTTTGGGCTGGTCTTTTTCAAATTAACATTGCAAAGAACTATTCAGAATTTCCCGGCCCGGGTAGAAAAATTTGGGACCTTTTTCGTATAACTTTTGAACTATAAGAGATATCGGAATGCAATTTGCGACGAAAAATGAGGAAAAATTATTCCCTCTTAATGATGGATAATTTAACATATTTTACGTTTACTTAATTTTTCTTTTATCAATTTTTGAACCATAATTATTTAAAAAGCTTTTGCAAACTGTTTATTTTATTATGTATTTAACGTTGTTTTTAAAATTCGTGTTGTTAATAAACAATAGGCTAGTTGTTTCTGTATCATTGTTTTCATAAATTGAGAAATTAAATTTTTATTCAATTATGTGTTAGTTCTGCAGACCTCAGAATCTATTGTTCTGGTTTTCTTTTTTCTGGTGTTTTAATTTTTTTCTAGAATTTTGTGTTCAATGTTTTAGTTACTCAACGCCACGCCTATACCGGCTTCCGTTAATGTCATTTTTTGGAATCAGGTGCCATTATTGTGGCTTTTACAAGCAGGTGATGAAAAATCTCTCCATACAAGGGTATAGTGCCGCAGTCAATCCTGTCGTAGCTAAAAATTTTAAAATTGAGACGGGTAAGAGATCAGTTGACATTATTTTCAAACCTCATTACAGTAATCTGGGATGCGAGTGGTATACCGATCATAAAAGCGGAGCGCGTGGCTTGACTACCTGAGCTGTGAAATTCCCAATACCTAGCTTTTTGCGACGCTAAAATTTTCGAAGCTTGGGCATCACTCTTGTCTAGCGGTCGCTGGCAGCTCTCCGCTGGGCCGGTGCATGGTTGTAGTGGAATGCGTCTGTGAGGCGGTGTTGCCATTTTACAAGTTCGACCCTGTATTATACCAAAAAAATTAAAAAAATATTTTAATTTGTTTTACTTGTTTTTTACAAAGCGTCATTATGACACCTAAACAAAAACGTGGTGCAGGTGATTTTCCGGCTTATACTTATCTGAAACAAAAAATCCGAAAAGATTCTTCATCTGTATGAGTGTCGCTATCGCCCGTACCACAATTGAGGGCTCGGATGCAATAAGGGGACTAGCGCTCGAAAATGCGAAAAAGTGTTGTCCAATCACTAAGAAAAATTGGAAAATTAAATGTTGTTAAACTGTATTTTAAAAAATATAGTCTTGTAAAACTCGTCACGGCACACATTTTTTCTATTTACAGTTTTTTTTTCGAATCAATAGTATTCGAGATAAAAATTATAAACAAAAAAAATTTCTTCGACCAAAATCATTATTTCTTTAAACATAAATTGCGATAACTTGAATAAATATTAACGGATCGTTATGACTTGAAACATAAAACTCAGAAAACTCTAGCGAAGTCGTAAAATGTATGCACAAAAGTCTTGTGTTAAAAAATGTAATAATATTTAATTAAAAAGTAATACTGAACATAACCCATGTTTTTCAACGTTCACCGTTAAAAAGTATCGAGGCAATTTAAAGGTACATATAACTTGCAGCGACAAAGTTGTTTCTTAATATACAAGGAAGTTTTTCACCAATTTTCACACTGATTAATAAATAATTGTACAAGATATGACGATGTATATAAATCTCGTGCGCAACCATCAGTCAACCGCCACGTATAATGCACTATTTAGCAGTTTTAGCACTCGCGTTGACAGTTTGCGCCGGGCGAGAATTATATATATCGTCATATCTTGTACAATTATTTATTAATCAGTGTGAAAATTGGTGAAAAACTTCCTTGTATATTAAGAAAAAACTTTGTCGCTGCAAGTTATATGTACCTTAAAATTGCCTCGATACTTTTTAACGGCGAACGTTGAAAAACATGGGTTATGTCCAGTGTTACTTTTTAATTAAAAATTGTTACATTTTTTAACATAAGGGTTTTGTGCATATATTTTACGGCTCCGCTAGAGTTTTCTGAGTTTTATGTTTCAAGTCTCATAACGATCCGTTAATATTTACTCAAATTATCGCAATTTATGTTTAACGCAATAATGATTTTGGTCGAAGAAATTTTTTTTGTTTATAATTTTTATCTCGAATACTAATGATTCGATAAAAAAAAACTGTAAATAGAAAAAATGTGTGTCGAGACGAGCTTTATAACATTATATTTTTTAAAATACAGTTTAACAACATTTAACTTTCCAATATTTCTTACCGTTTGGACAATACTTTTTCGCATTTTCGAGCGCTAGTCCCCTTATTGCATCCGAGCCCTCAATTAACAATTTTCATTGAAAAATAACAAAATGGCGCCTGTTTGAAGGAAAAAGTTCCCTAAAATGGTGTTTCTCAAATGTTCCCCGATAAAAATCTCGGTTATTTCTCGGCAAAAATTGTTAATTGAGGTACGGACGATAGAGACGCTTATACAAATTGAGAATCTCTTCGAATTTTTTGTTTCGGATAAGCCTAAGCCGGGAAATCACCTGCACCACGAACACACTGTTTTTGTTTAAGTGCCATATTGACGCTGTAAAAAAACAAGTAACACAAATTGAAAATATTCTTTTTAATTTTTTTGGTATAATATAAGAGTAGTTTAATAAATATGAAAAAGATTTATTTCATTATATGTTGTATTTACTGAGAAAAAAATCTTTAAAAATAGCTTGATTTTTCGACCGTTCACAGTGGAGTACCCCCTTAACGTCGCAAAGAGTTATTCGGAATTTCCCAGCTCAGGTAAGCGAGCCGCGCGCTCCGCTTTTATGATCAGTTTACCACTCGCACCCCAGATTACTGTAACGAGGTTTGAAAACAATGTGTCGAATGGTCCCGTACTCGTCTTAATTAAAAGAATTTTGGCTACGGCAGGATTGACTTGATTTTTCGCCACCTGTGTGTGAAAGCCACAATACCCATACAGCACACTTCGTTGCAGCTGTATTGCAGGAACGTTGCTGCAATATTGCGTTGTTGCAGGTTGCATTGCAAAATTGTAGGAACGTTCCTGCAATATTGCCGTACATTATTGGAGTGGCAACGATTCTACAATATTTCTGCAATATTGCGTGCTCATCGACGTGCAATGTTCCAGTGGCAACGATCCTACAATATTTCAGCAATATTGCAAGAACATTGCCGTACAATGCTCCATTGGCAACGATCCTACAATATTACAGGAATATTGCAAGAACGTTGTCGTGCAATGTTCCATTGGCAACGATTCTACAATATTTCTGCAATATTGCGTGCTCATCGTCGCGCAATGTTCCAGTGGCAACGATCCTACAATATTTCGGCAATGTTGCGTGCTCATCGACGGGCAATGTTCCAGTGGCAACAATCCTACAATATTTCGACAATATTGCGCGCACATCGACGTGCAATCTTCCACTGGCAACGATCCTACAATATTTCTCCAATATTGCGCGCTCATCGACGTGCAATGTTCCAGTGGCAACGATCCTACAATATTTCGACAATGTTGCGTGCTCATCGACGGGCAATGTTCCAGTGGCAACAATCCTACAATATTTCGACAATATTGCGCGCACATCGACGTGCAATCTTCCACTGGCAACGATTCTACAATATTTCTGCAATATTACGTGCTCATCGACGTGCTATGTTCCAGTGGCAACGATCGTATAATACTTCGACAATATTGCGCGCACATCGACGTGCAATCTTCCACTGGCAACGATCCTACAATATTTCAGCAATATTGCGCGCACATCGATGTGCAATGTTTCAGTGGCAACGACCTAGCAATATTGCCTACATATTGCCGTGCAATACTGTAGTGGAAATATTGTAGAAACAGTACAGCAATATTCTGAAGCAACTATGATACTTTGACGAAATTTGAAATATGACGTCGAGTAGATTCTACAACATGTTTCATTTAACTGCATGTGCTAGAATTTCTCGTTGGCCGTTGAAGGTATGAAAAAAGTGTTATTGTGAGAGTTGTTTGTACATGAATTTAAATTATAGAAGAGATTTGAAAATGAATTTAATTTGTTTAGATAGAGTAGATACTATATACTTTAATGTGTGAAATTATTATTATTATTAAACGTCTTTATTGCACAAACACGTATATACAATCAAGCAAGAGAAAAGAGAGATGAAAAGACAAATGCAAAGGTTTAGTCTAAAGACTACTTTCCAACCTAACCTAAAATGACACCGGGTTATAGTTAGAGTCCGCACCTACAGTGTTAAAAATCCCTAATAGGTTTTTCAAATGATCCTTCGTTTTTGAATAATATGAGTTTAAAGTTTTGCACGGTAGGAGTATAAGTTCGAATACGTAAGCAATCTTATCAATCAACGGTTTTAGCTGCGGCGGTAAAGTGTTCGTCTACGATGCTACAGGTCCTTGGTTCGAATCCCCCTAGGGTAAAGATATTTTCTATGAGAAAAAGACACACGGGCGTTATACTACTACGATTCCCGCGTCCCTCACTGCCCCAAACGTTGCGGTGAGACCATTGCTGTAAAATTTCCGAAACGTTGCGGGATTATACTCCATCAATATTGCTAAGGCGGACATAGGAGTGAACCTGCAACTTCCCTGCAATGATACGGTGCAATATTGCATACTCACACCGCAATATTCTTCAAAGAGTTGCAGGATCATTGCCATAATTTTGCCGTTTCGTTGCAGAATCATTGCCGGAACGTTACAGGTCTACATGTTTGCAATGCTGCCGCAACATTGCAAAAATACACACCTGCAATATTGCGAAGGCGGACATAGGACTGAACCTGCAACGTCTCTGCAATGTTATAGTGCAATATTGCAATCTTGCACCGCAATATTGCAGAGACGTTTCTGCAATGTTATGGTGCTCTGTGGGTAGTGGCGTATGAAAGGGAGAACATTATTCGAAGCTTCGGATGAATTCCCGTCGAATGTAAATATCATTTACAGCGCTTCGAATAATAAATAACTCCGGGTTCTTTATATTTAATGAGTTCCGAATAAAATTTCTGCCTTTTATTCGAAACCATTTTTTTTTGCCCATCTCTGGTTCCAAGACTGCTAGAAACAACAACACATCCCATTAGTTACCCCTTTTTTCTGATCTGTAGTGCATGCGCTACGTTAAGGATAAAATCACAAAAAAGAAAACCAGAGCATTAGATTCTGAGACTGCAGAACTAACATATAATTGAATAAAAATTTAATTCCTCAATTTGTGAAAGTAATTGATACAGGGACAACTAGCCTATTGTTTATCAGCGCACTGAATTTTAGAAAGAGCATTATATAAAGTGTTTAAATAAACAGTTTGCAAAAGCTTTTTGCAACAATTATGGTTAAAAAAATGAAAAAAGAAAAATTAAGTAAACGTAAATTTGATAAATTTTACACCCATTAGAAGGGGATAATTTGCTCCTATTTAATGGCGCAAATTGCATTCCGATATCTTTTGTAGTTTAAAAGTTAGGTGAAAACAGCTCTAAATTCTTCAACCCGGGCTACTAACGCGTCAGCGTGGTCTAACCGCTGCTGGAGAATTGCATACATAGATAACGGGATCGGCGCGGTCACACTCTTAAAATTGCTACCGTTTTCTTACCCGTCTGCTACGTAAAATTTAATATTCTCTGACGGAAGCCAAAAGCACCTTACGCTCTCTACTGACACCTAAAAGTCTACACTTTCATCATTGGCTCATAGATGGCGGAAGTATCGGCATATGGTTGTAGTGGAATGCGTCCGTGAGGCGGTGTTGCCAAATTTACCTGTTTGCGCGCGCGTAGGTTGCAGTCTTAACGGTTAACCTTGTATAGGCCGGCGTAACGGCACATTAGACAGAGATCGCTTAAAGTAGGCCTGTCCTTTAGGGTTCAAATACCTCCTCAAATTTTGGGACCCGGGCAACATCATACGCGCAAGGCCCAGCGACATAGACTCGTGGTACGAGCCAGTACGGACCCGCGCAGTCTTGCACTTCTCCCGCAGCCCATGCTATAGTTATTAACGTAACAGTTCCGCGCTCGTCTGTTGTCCGGGTCCCAGAACTTGAGGAGGTATTTGCAGTGTAAATTTTGCACCATAAAGGTCAGGCCTAGCCTAGAGCGTAACAGCTATCAGTGCGTCTCTCCCAGAGACCTGCTGTGTGATACCACGATCAAGCACTCGGCCATTATGCGACGACAGGCTGAGCACCTGCGACCAATGAATCGTGGGACGTAGGACAAATGCTTAACCCCACTATGACCTACCGTCTTCTCCCACTATGGCATACCGTCATCCCCCTTTTTATTTCCATCGCCCTACACACAAACATGTTTTTACTCCTTTTCGTGTAAGTTAGGCCTCTCAAAGGTCACTTACGCGTAAGCTCGGGGTTCTCCCACTCTCGTCCGCGTTGTTAGGGATATCGCGGGATACTAACCGCGAAGGCGCTAGCTCGTCATGGTAGCCGTCGTAGCGTCGTGCGGTCTCCTTGACAACGGAAGGCACGCTGCGCAAAAGAAATATTGGAAGGGGAAGCAGGCGCGTGAGGGGCCCCTACGCTGGAGATCCCTGGTGTAAGCTGCCTGGTAGACTGCCGAGCACACGGACAGGGGTAGGGATATGACAGGGATAAGGATAACCCCGTGATACATGGTTATAAGAGGGTTTGCGGTTACATCGGAGGAGGTACAAGGAGGTGCGATGGGGCAAAAAGATACCTTCTTGTCCAGGAACCCGGGACAAGGTTAAAATACAATCTTGTAGTAAGCAAGCCCTTTCTTATATTCCAGTGTTTTCGAATCACTTCGTCTGAACTCCTCCCACAAACCTCGCTATATTGCTTATTATTAATATATTTCTATCTACAACTAGACAATTCGAAAGAATCAATTTTTTGTTATATTTACATTTGCTTGAAGTTATGAAACCTTGGAAACATATCTCCAAAGTATTATGTTGAAATGTACATAATTCAATGAAGTTATGGAATTTTAAATTTTAAATGGAATTTAAATTATTATATTCTGTGGGGATAGCTTTCTCTACTTTGCTACTTTTGTAACTTGTATGGAATATGTTTGATCATGAATTCATGATTAAGGTGAAGCAAAGTACTCATGCAGCTACAAAATGACACCTCCACGCCACAGCGCAAATTCTATGAAGATAGAGTTGAGTTAGCTTAAAAAGGCAGGTGAACTACTATCTGTGCACTACTATATTGAATGGCTGGCAACTAATAACTTTCTACTGTCTCTTTGTTTTCTACCCTTCTTTTAACTCCGCCCACAAGTCCCACTATTGGTCGATATACCTACAGCAGGCATGCTCAGTCGAGAGCTGAACCCGGGCCCCAGAACCTAAGGAGGTCTTTAGGTCCCGACTGAGTGTGTCTGGTCTAATTAGAGCTGTTTCGAGACTCGAAACAACTGAGCCGAGCCGAGACTCGAACGGTTTCGAGTAACCCGAAAGATTCGGGTAGCTCGATTTATTCGGGCCGCTCGAATGTGTTTCGGTTAGCTCGATTTTTTCAAGCACCTCGTATGTTTCGAGTAACTCGAATGTTTCGAGCCACACGAATATATTTTAGGTAGTCGACTGTACGGTGCAGTGTGACAGTTTGGTGTAGCTGGAACGTTTTGTAGGCACCGAATTTAAATTAATATAGATGTATATTATGAGAAGTATAGATATGAAAATCATATCTAGTAATTTAACCCTTGCCTGGGGGATATTTTAACAACACATTGGATATGGGGTCCATTTTGACTCATAATTTAATTCGTATACACCTCGGGATAAGCTCCTAAATAAGGTTATCACCTTGTTAGCATCTAGTAGTAGTACTAATAAGAAGTCACACGTGTAGTTTGATGTTTCGGAGGGTCCCAATACAATATGTATATATATTAAAGGTAATTCTTTATGTTTGTTAAAATCATTTATTTCTGTACGAACGATAGATTATATTGACCTGCCCGACGAATTTAAATGGTTTGTAATATTAAACTATTCCATTGAAAGTTGACAATTCTTTTATTAAAGGAGGAAATATTAAAGAATGGGAACGTAATAGGTATACAAAATTTATTATTATATACAGTAACATTGACGCAAACGCTAAACTATATACAGACACTATTTACACACTAGCTCTTAAAGCTGATAAGTAGCAAATTTGCTCCACTTTTTCGTACAAAAGAGAGGCCCGGTTATATGTGACAATATTTCCAGCAGTCGAAAATAGTGTTTCGCTATATGCTTGGCTTGCTGGAATACCCAACACATTCTGTGCCACAATGGCCCAATTTGGCAACCGAGCTGAATTTTCCTGCCACCATTCCAGGATGCATTTATTGGCTGGTAGGACCTTTTCACCATAATACAATTTTAGTTCGTTTTCTATTGTACATAACGGATTGTCGCTAATTTGTTTGTCGCCCTTCTCAATATTTGAAAACTGCTCCATCAAACTTCCCGCTGACGTTGATGCTGCAATGAAAATATATAAAATACATTATTTCGCTCTATGTCACATAATAATTTTTAACATTTTAATTTTTTTTCAAGCATACCTGAAGTCTCTGACATGTCACTTGCCGTTGCCACATCTGTTTCACGGATTCCTGCGTACTCCATAATTTTAAGCTGCAGTAATGAGTGCGCCGATTCCTTCTTTTCGCCCGGTAGCAGTCTGTCCTTAAAACGGGGGTCCAACATCATTGCCATTATTAAAACGTGACAATCGTCAATAAAATTGAATCTAATATTTAGACCCAATAGCAGGTTGTTCTGCAGATCTATCGCAGGATTAGAGGCCTGCTGTTGCGATAAATTAATTAATATTTTTTTTAACATATGCACAGTCGGTATATACCGAGATAAAGTTGGTGCTGTATCTACTGTCGCGATTAGTGTCGCTTCTTTAAATATTTTTAAGGAATCACAATAATGCTGGATATGGGTCCACTCGGTAGGGGTTAGGTTTCCGGGCATTCGGGCATCACTCAATACTGCACTTAATGCACGGCGCACTTCAAGTAGGCGGTTCATCATATCATATTGTGAATTCCACCTGGTTGCCACATCGCGAACAAGACGATGTGGTTTTAAATCAGGGAAATGTTTCATCTGTTCTTTCTTCAGTTTCTGTTCTGCCGATGCAGAATGGTAAAAGAAGCGAACAATACGTCTGCATTTTTTCAAAAGTTTCTCCATATATTTGCAACTTTCAATTGCGTCCTTTACTACGAGCTGGAAAGAACATCAAATATAACATAAACTAGAAATAATTTTTAATTTACTTCTAATGTCGACTTTTTTGTACACTTACCTGCAATGTATGGGCAAAACAGGGTACGCGTTCCCACTCGCTACATAATTTTACGGCTTTCACGATATTTGCCGCATTATCCGTGGTAAAATATATTTTTATTTTTGTTTCATTCAAACCCCATTCCTCAATGCCGGTGCGCAATAACTGGCATAAATTTTCACCGATATGGGATTTTTGGATCGGTTTTATTCTTAGGGTATAATTTTTTAATTTAAAATTAGAATTTATATAGTGTACAGTCAGCGACACGTAACTGTCACTAATTATGTAATATCCACCATCAAACAAAACATAAAAATTTGCCAGACGGTATAATAGTTATATCTAATTGTTCGTAGGCCCCGAAGGCTCTTAGATATTCAATTTCTCTATTTAATCGCTAGTAGAAGAAAGCTCTTTGGTTGGGACCGAATATTGCCATATTAACATTAGTTATCACAGTTAGTGAAGTAGGTAGATGGGAAAAAACGGTGTATCGGGTAGAGGCACATAAAAAACCCAGCACGCAATCATCCTTATGTACTAATTTTAGATTATATTACAAGCTACGCTTACTGACTACAAGAAAGGAGTAGAGAAATAAAGAAAGAAGAAAAAGAAAAAAGTATATACAAAAGAGTATACGGATCAACAACGTAGTGGTATACGCTATTTTGCTGAAGTAGTAGCTGTCGCATTCATAATTCGGGCAAGTAGTCGCTCTCCTCGGTCAGCCACCAGTATTTTTTAGTGTTAAGTCTACTAAAATCATAGAAGTCCCTTCTCGGGATAGAAGTCGAAAACATAAACTTTTTTCTGCCGGTCTCAAAATCTCTGTTCGTTAACGCGATCCGCTTATCCGCCTTGTTGCGGCACCAGTGGAAGATAAGAGGTAAGTTATCAGCGTTTTGGAGTAGTCCCAAGTTATCACAGAAGGAGAATGCTTAGGGTGCAACGTAACCCTTAATAAGTTGTCTGCGAGAGACTTCCTCATCCTGACAACCTAAGGCGTTAATGATCGAATTGTCGATGTTCGGTAATTTACTGAAGTAATCCCGAGTTCGGCCGATCATAGTCTAATTGTACCCCCAAATACGTGACTACCTTCTTATGGGGGATCAAAGTCAGGTTAGACGTGCCTGGGATGGTCGCTGAAATCTGAAGTCCCTACTACCGGTCTTCGCTTTTGTAGAGAGACCAGCCAGGGGCTTTCGGAAGAGCATCGTCTCGCACTTGAGTGGGTTTAACCTTAGATTCCACTCCATATAATATCTGTTAACTTTGTCCACTAATATGTTTAAGTCGGATTGGACTAGGTTTACCCTATTCCCGGACGTGTATATAACCGCGTCATCGGCAAATGCTAAGAGGCCAGCGTTCCCTTGTGTATTAAAGCCGAACAGCCCAGGCAGATCGCTTAGGTATATATTAAAAAACACAGGGGAATTTACTGTCCCCTGCTGTAAACCCTCCTCGAATAAAAATTCCACACTGGAGAGAGAGTTGCCGTCCCAAGTGAAGGACTTCTCAGAGATCATGTCCCAAATTAATGATATCAGCCAGGCTGGGAATTTCTTCTTTTGTAGTTTGTAAATCAAATCATCTAGCCAAACCGAGTCGAATGCTTTTTCTATATCTAAGAAGGCCGCACCTACCAGGTAGCTATTGATAACTTTTGTATGCAAATCGGACAGGAGTTTGTGCACCGCATGTGTGGTCAAGTGCTGGTATTTGAAACCGAACTGATGGTCCGGGATAACATTGTTGTCCATGCAAAAAGACATTATTTTGATGTTGATTAGTGCTTCAAAAATTTTGGTAGTGTTAGGTGTTAGGCTGATAGGCCTATAGCTTGAAGGATCTGAATGGTTTTTTCCTTTTTTTAGGATAGGTAGGTCCTTAGCCTTCTTCCAGTGTTTTGAGTAGTAATTACGATTAATAGCGTTATTGAATAGAATGGTTAGATTTAGTATCATAATCATAGGAAGGTGCTTTAGCACAATCGCGGGGATGCCGTCCACACCCGAGGAAGATTTGTTAGGCAGTTTTTTTAGAATGTCTATTACCGAGACTCATCACAGAATGGGTTCAGTAGAGCTTCATCAAAGTCAGGGCACATGGCCGTGTTGTCAGCAACAAACAGAATTAGCGTCGATCCTTGCTCTCTTGCGTCGCGAAACCTTTGTTTTATCTCAGGAGCTTTTATCTCTATAATTTGTTTAAGCCGAGAGTTGGAATTGAGGTACCGCGGAGAGTTGATGCCCTCGTAATAAGCCCCTATGATGCTAAGTTTATTAGCAGGGGAGGTGGAGATACTATGATTATTTACATTGCTTACTTCAGCTGGATTGCACGAGCTCCTGTCCAAGATAGTCTTATTGTCTTGGTGGATGTGAAGCTCTCTAATACCCGGATGCCTCTTGGGGCAAAAAATCGCATTGACCTTTGGGAAAAAATTGTCCGGGTCCCGAAAGTCTATTTTTTTATTACGTTTGATCAATAGTTCTCGATCGCCCTGCCAACTTCGGATTTCAAGACACGCACCAGCTCCTTATGGACTATTTTCGCCCTCCTAGCGAGACTGCTTCTCGATTGCGGGTCCGAGATATGGAGGTCGTGTAAGAGTAAGACCACTCTACCCTTATCTTTTTGAAGTTTTTTAATTTTATGATTGAGGTATCTGTAGGTGTTGTTGTATGGTTGTCGTTTTGGTACTACTTCTGAGATGGTTAGGGAGATATCGTTGTTGATATCTAGTAGGCTTTTGTCAATCTCCGCGATGGATAGGTTGCGGTCGTAAGGTATCGTGTCTTGGTAGTTGTTGTGGAGTTTATTTGTGAATTTACTCCACTTTGTCGCCTTAAAGTTAGGGTGACCATTCTCGGGGCCCGAATCATTCATTGGGATCGAGTTGTTAGACCATTCAAACGTCATTGACAGGGCAGAGTGGTCGCTGTCATAAGGCAGTGTGGCAGCCCTCCTCTCTATGGCGTTGATTAGGGCGAGTCGCGCGTCCGCAATGCACGCGTCTAGAAATGTCTGAGCCGGCTTAAACCAAAGGAACGCAGGCGTTTTATTTACTCTCAGCCCATATAAGCAGTCACACTGGGCCTCCCTCTGTTACATATACCTGCCCCTTTGATTGTTCGTTCTGTCACCCCAGTACTTCCTCCTGGCGTTGAGGTCATCTGCCGCAATGTATACCTATCCTTTTTAAATCATTTAAGACTATTAAATAGGTCATCCAATTTGCTAATAAACAGACGATTATCGTTCTTTGCATACAAACTAATTAGGTACAAAGGATTATGGTTAGAGGTAGAAACTTTGGCGATTGCACATTCAAGAATTTCATACTTATCCGGAGGTGATATTGGTACTTCCTCGTATCTTATCCCCTTTCTAATCAGCTTTGCTGTTCCTCCAGTTTTAATGAAGTTTGGTCTATCTTTTCTTGTAAGGTTATAATCCTTGATGGTAATTCTATGTTGACAGTTGAGTTTAGTTTCCGAGATGAAAATATCACCATGATTATAATTCTGGCTAAATTGTAGTAGTTCTAGTCTACGGTAGTTGGCCACCAATGAATTAACATTAATGGCCGCTATTCTGATCTGAAAAACCCGAGGATTATTGTTATTCATTAGCGTTACTTATCGCGTTTAAGAGGAAGTCTATCTTCTCCGTGTTCATAGCGACCTAGGCCGCAAGAGTCTGGAACTGCTTCGTTATCAAAGATGCGATTTCATTCTTGAAGTCATCAATCCAGTTCGAGGGTGGATGCGTGTTCCTACTTTTTGCTTATGGTGCTCGTGGTCCCTAGTATTGTATAGTTGAGATTCCTGTTGCGAGGGGTGCTGGTATTGGTACTTTCATTGTCTCTGGATATGGTTGTTGAGTATGATTCTTTGTCGCCTGGGCATATGATACGTTATTTTTTATTGCTGCAGATGTGTGGTTGATCTTCTGTTGAGTCTTCCAGGTTTGCACTGACTTGAGTTCTTTTTTTTTTGTTTAGTGCAAATTTAATAAATGGGCACCCTTTGTACAACGCTAGGTGACCTGATTGTTGACAGTTTGCACATATTAGAGCTGATTTGTCGTCCGAATCTGTTCGCGTTTTGACGGAGCGAGCACCAGGGACGTGCGATTGTGCACACTTGACACAGCGATAAGCAAGGTTACAGTTTTTGCTGGCATGGCCCAGCCTCTGACAGTTTTTGCATTGAAATATCTTTGGTTTTTTAAAGTGTCCCCACCTTACTTTTTGGCAAGCCAACGATTTTACCTTGAAAATTTCCGTGGGGTGACTATCTGCCGACAACTCTAGTAGGTAGTGGAAGTTGTCCGGTTGCATTCTGTTGAATACGAATCTTGAATGGCTCATTACCTTGATGTTTTGGAGCTGATGTCATCTATTTCCTGTTTAATCTCCTCAATGGTGAAGTCACATTTGATACCTTTTAGTATGAGAGATTTTAACTTAAAGTGTTTTGGTGTGTATGAATAGTGTTGTATCCCTAGTTCGCGTAGTTTGCTGCTGATGAGTATGTGGTGATCTATTTCGTTCATGTATATTGTATGGTTCTCATTATTGACCTCCTTGAGCAGAAATGCTGATTTCGGAATTTCCAAAGACGATATAGCTTTGATAATCGTGTAGATATTAGTTTTTATTGTTTATATAGGCGGTGCTTTATTACGTTTATTCTTCGGCGTCGAGGTAGGGTTAGGAGAGTCCTCGTTGTCGGCGTCCGTCTTCATCTCGTCCTGGTTGGAGAGCTAATGGAATCTGATCATGTGGTGTATCCGTCCTCTTTTTTCTTATTTTTTAGGAGATTCCCAAGCTTCTTCTTGGGACAGATTGTCCTGCGTCGTGGGAATGTTGTCCGATATTTCTCCAGATGGCGTGGCCGTACGGTGTTGGCGGGCCTTGAAGAGGTTAGGCCTAACCGTACTTTTACGGTGAATATTCGCTTCCTTCAGGTGGCTTTTATAGAGCCAATCGAGTTCCATGGAGTTCAGCTTGGGTGTTTTCTTAGATTTTGTCCAATTATTACTTGGGCCCGCTATAGCTAATCGCCAACGCCCCTCTCTTAGCGCCATGTGCTTGCTGGTTAAGCATTTTTCTAGGCAAAAAGTGGGCGGGCGGGCCCCGCCACGATTTACGGCCCGCAGGTTATGCTACACTAATGAATCGCGGAAAAGACTCACTTTACTTTCGGCACTTTGGAATTCATTTTTATGAGTATTATTGCGAAAAAGTGTGGAGCGGCATGGACACGACTGTCTCGACCGGCTCACCAACCGGAAGTTACCTCCGAGAACTGGTGTTCTGCAGACGTAGTATGGTCGTTGGCGAGAATATAATTTCTTATATTAAGTAAAATGGTACAAAATACGTGTGCATGCTATAATTATTTAAATTATTTATCAGGACTTTTATCTTAATTTTAAAATGAACAGTGCTCTTTTTCTGTCGGTGGAGTCCCTCATTTTACAAAACAGAAAATTATAATTTTTGACTATATTAACAAAAAGTTTAATATCTATTAACGATAACAAAATGGGGGTAGCTAATTTGTCATTAACCATAATATCTCTGACACGAAACACACGTGTATATACAGACTTATTTAAATAACTAATTACCGATATTTTGTTGTTTAAGCTACTGGTTGGAGATGAGTACACCCCGGGATGGCTACCAACGAAATTTAGCGTACAAAGTTACGAAATCTTGTGTAGCCAGTGTTCCATGATGGAGGACTATTATGAGCGCGATAGTGATTGCTATGTCCTGAAAGCTGGCAGGTAATTACGTTTTATTATAGTTATTGTATAGATGTAGGACAGTAATAACGCGTACGTAGAGAGCAATAAAAGGGAGGGGGATGCTCATATTATTTATTACTGCAAACTCAGAACTTCTAACTTCTCTCTCACCACTATGACGTACTTATTTTTCTCCTTACTATTCTACTTTGTGTATTTTTATTATTCTTTATAGCGGCTCCTTAATTCACTTTGATGCTTTCTCCATTCTTCCTTGATTCCATTTTTGATGTTTTTTTTTGCATCACTTTACTGTAAAAAGTAATTTGACTTTTGTTTTGACTGTGCTCCCTTTTTAGTATGTATTTTATACTCCTCTGCGTTTTTTATTATTCACTGTTCTTAATTCGAACCTGAGGTATCCATTTCTCCTTGAACTTTTCTTTCTATCATACTTTTCCCGCTTACTTATATTCTCTTTTCTTACTTTTTAGTACCAGCAAGGTATCTCGCTCTGTTTATTAATAATACTGTCTTGTCTTATATTTGTCCTTTTTTCTGCACCATCCTGTTTATTTTTATGTAAATGTTAAAGTTTTCTACTGCCCTGCCAGAAAAGGTTATTTGAAGTCTTAGGATATTTATTTTGTAATTTCAAAGCGCTTCAAATTTTATAATTTTAAAAATAAATTTTTTCGATTATTGATTTGTTCATAATAAATAAAACTACTTTTAATTTCTAGTATAATCTTATCTGGTGTTTACTCACGAGTTTGTTCCATTAATATTCAAAGTAATTATGATATATTTCAGTTTTTTAAAAGTCCATATTTTCTATGGGTTTTAAATTTTTAACTAATTTTATCACGTCGATTACATTTTGTTGCATTATGTTAAGTGTTTGTATTAAATGAAATAGTGAATGATTTTGTATTAAATGAAGTACAGTAAATCCTCGTAATGAGCCCGTTTCTACTACGCGTTTAAAGCCCGGCGACTATCCCCACCAATTCTTGGAATCCTTCGGACGAGAGTGGGAGAACCCAGGAACGAGCAAGAATCTCTTCCGTTTCCTTTTGTTTGCTCTTGTGGTTTCTTACTCGCGCCATTAGCGGCGCGGAATATTGTCCACAACGCGCTACGAGCCCGCCGCCAGCCACGTTCGTCGGGCTCATAACGGGGATTAACTGTACATTATGGATTTACTGCACTAACTAGTAGCTATTTAATAAAGACAATAAAATTTAGTTTTGTTTTAGTCAATTTTATAAACAATTGATTGTAAATAACTCAATTGAAAATATTTATTGTAGCCAGTAAATAAGAGTCTGATCAATGTATAGTAATTTAATTTTATTTAAATAAATATGAAGTGTTATGTTCCAAACAATTAACAGATTGGGGACCGCGAGCCACGATTGGCAAAACCACGAACCGACAATGAGGGAAACCTTAAAAAAGGCTGCGGAATCTATTGTTCCAGAAAAATGTGATAATGAAGAAATTAGGAATATATTGAAGAGCACTGCAGAAAGACAAATTGAGTATGGTTTAAGTAAGTTATTGTTCTCAATGATTTTTAGTAAAGTGTTAGACAACATTCAGTAAAATAACGGAAAGGTAAATTAATGTTTTTAAATTGTTTTGAAATTTGCATAATTTTCTTACATACAATTTCATATATCAGTAGGTGTGACTTTGTATATAGAATTCTATTAATATAAAAAAAATTTAGCTTTTATCTTCCGTTCCATATAAGAGTAGACCTACGCCTCTACCGATATGCGACCGATCTGCGCAGCTCCCACGGATCTGACACACGCGATTGGTCGTAGCACTTTCCCTGTCGGTTTCCTACCAATCACTGCGCGGAAAGAGGAATGGGAATGTATCTAAAGAGGAATGCAGTATAGCAATTGCAGCATGCAAAGGAGTTGTTATGTTTGGATTATTATCAAATTATTTTCATTATTTGTTATAAACATATGCACATAATATTTTAACTGTAATATATTGATGTATGTAATTTTTTAAGTATTTACGTTTTTAATAATTTGTCCTTTTTAAAATTCAATTTATCATATATCTTTATAATCCTACTTCTTTGTAACGTTCCACTTAAGTAAGAATTTTTATTATATATGCTGATAAGCATGTATTTAAATTTTACAAAATCGCACTTCCTCTTCTATTGTATTCAATTCTTAAATCAGTATATTTACTTCAACATATTACCCTATTCCTTAATGTGATTTTTGAGGGGATGTATTCAAGGTTTGAATAAACAACAACTTTCTATTAATAATTATTCAGCTTTATGTCTCCAGAACAGTGATCAAGTTTTGAATGCGCATGTCCAAACAGAAAAGTGGAAACGTGGGCAAAGTCATAGAAATCACTATTGGCTACCAATCTTGCTATCTGAATTCACGAACTTCTGTCCCCCCCCCCCCCCCATTCACCCAAGGCTCACTTCTCTGTAGCTATACTGATCAATAGTAGAGTCCTTAAGGCGTATGCCTAAATGGACGATGAAAAAGTAGGTGGAGCCGCGGCCCCCCTACGACGTTAATTCGGTGGGAATAGCGACTACATTCGACGTTTGGCGGATGAGCAAGGATAGAAGCATTGCTATTGGATGACTGACAAACAAGAACTTTTCATAAATTTCCTTGTCCCCTTCCATGTCTAAACTCCACCCACAAATTTTCCTATATTTCGTCCTACCCAACCCTCTTATGGAAATTTTCTATAAACTGTCACTACTGCTGTAAACACCTGTACACCCATATTTCACTTTTCTAGACCAGTCCTTAAAACTTATTTATACTTTCCTCGAATAAGATTCATTTTCAGGGTCCCAGTGTCCAAGCTAGAATTTTTAAAATTATTTTTAGTACTGTTTTATACTAATGATAATTTAACCATACAGTTAACATATTTTCTTCGTCTCTACAGTTACACTGTTTCCTTTATTATAAACTCGAATAATTTAACATACTTGGCATGGTCTTCTGTCACTTTCATTTAAAGTCTTTCAAATAAACAATGCCCAATCTGGCATTTATTAAACACCTGTATAATGTAAAGAAAGAATATCTGTTTGCACAGTTGTTTATGTTAAATAGGTGTAGATAGTGTTTCGTTTTAAATGCTCTATTATTCGATTAAGAAAAAAACACTACTAATGGAAGGACTTGTATGTACAATATCTTTCGGAGTTTTTGTTTACTTTTAATTAAAACGATTATTTAATATTTGATCACCTCGAATTGTATTTCCCCGGTGATTTAAATAGCTTTAAACTACATAATTTTGTCTCCTTCTATTCTTGTAGATTTTTATGTTTCCTCTAAAAAAATTTTACAGAGTTAGACGAAGAGGGGGAAGGCATTATAGCTGTGACACGCACATGGAAGGGCAAGAAGAGTTCAAAAGCAGTAGCGTCATTGAAGTCTCTCATAACGAACAATCTACCTACTGATAATATAATTAACGTAGAAGTAGAACAGAAGACAGGTGGAATTAATCCCGACAACAGATCGCACAAAGGATATTTGTCGCACCTTTGCCGTCTAGTTGTGAATCGAGTGCAGAGTCTTGTGAATGATTCCATCGAGGCAGATCCTGAAATAAAGAGCAAGAAGAAACTGGTGCAGGAGATTTATGCTGAAAGCTTGATGCACCTTGCGCTTCTCAAAGATATCAAGCCCTGTCATGAGAACGAATATGTTCAACAAGTCAAGGAGCTCTTAATTTCTGGTAAATAAATTTCTTACGACTTTTGGAATACAATTTAGCGTGAATGGTTGAGTTAGTCTGCTCAAAATGAACAGACACCTCAAGACTCTCATAGATGGTAGTCTCTCTTAAACGAAACAATGCTAATGATATTTATTGCTATTAATTTATTGAACTTTGGGGTATGCTTCACCGCCTAAAATTAAGAATGGGCAAGAATACGTGTTTCTTAGATTTTTGTGGCGAACAACCTATATCAAGTAGTATTTCTTGCAAGTCCCTCGCGCCTGACTCGTTTCACGCGTATTTCCAAAAATTAATAACTCAGAAATGGAGCCTCAAACGCAATCTCGTTATTATTCATTTTCGTCTTATTATGAGATGTAGAATCTCCCCATAAAGTATCCCCTAAAAATTCATCTCCAGCATTCATGATTTAATAAATTATGTCTTAATAACACTAAAGCTGTATTAATACTAAACGAGTAAAATGATATAATTTAGTAATACTAGAAAAAATAAAATAGTACTTAATATTGGTAAGAGATTTATTTCAAATATTGTGCAGGTAAGTCGCAGAAGCACGGGCCAATATTGATAAAAGGGGGCAAATACTCTGGAAAATCATCATTGCTCTCGAGAATTTATATGGACGCTTCTTCCTGGTTGAGTTGCGCAACCTTCAAAATTGTTCGTCTCTGCGCATCGACCCCCCGATCTGCATACAGTTTGGAGTTGCTTCGAGTACTCTGTCAACATATTGGCTTCCTTTCGGGTTCGTTGGACGGAAATCTTCCCAAAGATGCTTCCTTTGACCCTCTCTATTTAAACAACTGGTTCGGTCAGCTTATGAGGCGGATCGAGGAAGAACCATTAAAGGAACAGTTAGTGATCCTCCTTGATGATCTTCATCGACTACATCCATTGGAATGTGATATCATCGCTGCCCTCTCGTGGCTGCCATTAAATTTACCACCAGGTAATACAAGGAGTTTGTGGTTTCTTTTACACTGGAAATTCTATGAGGATACCCATACAGCACCTAAAATATTTCCGTTGTTTTTAATGATACGAGAAAATGTCTAAGCGAAAAAATGTTTGCTTTAGAGCGACAATTATTCTGACGGAGAAGATTTTTCTCTCAAGGTTATATTTCCCGAGATTTCAAGATCATCGATGGTTTTTTTAATGGGATGACGAATTTTCATTACTGTACCGTTATAGCCAATAAAAATACAAATCCAACCATGTATAATATGTTGTCCTTTTTGTCTAGCAATCATTTTTTTCCTGAGATATTTTCTCGTATCATTAAAAACAACGGAGATATTTTAAATTTAAATATTAGGTGACTAACCCTATATGTATGTTTTAATGTGTAGAATAACACAGGGTGGAAGTTGTGGTACATACCTAGTGTTAGAAAACCCTAATGGAGTTTCTTAAAATGAGCCTTTGTTTTTGAATAATTTGAGCTTTTTATCAGAAAAAGAAACACGGGCTTTGTACTTCTATGATTCTGCACACATTCAAGATCGTCGCGTCCGTCGCAGACACATATATATTATCGTTATTTATATTTTTGGGCCCACTGCCCGAAACGTTGCAGGAGGCGGACAGAGGAATATTGTTGCAACGTTGCGGCAACGTTGCGTGCAATATTGCTATCTACTCATTTTCTCACCCCTTCCATTTAACTCCATCTAGAAGTGTCACTATTGCTTGGTACACCTACATTTTTATTCGATTGTGACGCATTAAAAAAAGTTTAATTATGACTATGTGTATTATACCACAAAATTGTTTATCATTTCTTCTACTCGACATTATATTGAAATTATTGAAAAAATAATAAAAAAATAATTGAAAATAATCATAATGTTCGTTTTAGGGGTGCATTTGGTGGTAACAACTGTTCTTCCACCTGAAATGTTGCGTCTCACGCCTGTACAAAGAGAAAGATTGCGCAGCAATGACATATTAATCGAGCTCCAGGACTCAAGTTCAAGTTTATACGAAACAGAGAATGTTTTCGATATATTAGAGAATCTCATAGGCGAGTGTGCTGCTAATAGAATTGGTCCAATCTTGGCTTCCACGGAGTACGGTCTATCTGAGACGGAGGTTCTTGAAGTGATTATGCCAACTGGAGGTGATGGGCCCTTATTCATCGAAGAAGGGTTGTTCAATTTTTCTACGTGGTGCTTAGTTAAAAGAACATTCGATGAATTTTTGAAGGCAAGTTTTTACAGGCAAATCCTGTTGCACAGTATTGTACGAAATATTAGAATATACAGTATTATATATTCACAATTGAAACTGGCTCGTTTATCTAATTGAAAAGTTTATTCTAATTTAATTCTAGTGATATTAATAATCAGTGTCGTAAATTTTAGGTTCGCGTGTTAAGCGGAAAATTACTTTTCTCTTGGCGATACCCAATCCGTGATCTGGCTCGAAAAAGGTATTTTCCCAACCAAGAAACTCTAAAAAGTTACCACGGCGAGTTGGCGAATCTTTTCTTTTCGGAAGACTTCGAGGACAAGGATGACAAATCGTCGCCAGAGGAGGAGGCTCCTAAAAAGGAGACGCCTTTTCAGAGTAGGCCACGATCGCACGATACAGCGTATAATTTGAGGCACGTTGAGGAAGCATGGCTCCATCTTCTACAAGCTGGGGATGTAGAGAAGTTGAAGAAACTGGCCGTCTGCGCGTTCGATTTCCTTTTAGCGGCTGTGCAAATGATTTCTGTCAGTTATTTGAGATGTGTTCTGGAACACTCGAGGAGGTATTTACTCGAGAGGGATTTGGAGTTAGTTTACTACACCGTGAGAAAGTCCAGCGATGTTTTAACGAGGGATCCCCTTCAGCTTGGAGCACAACTTATATGCTGGCTGCGACCTGTAGCTGAGGATGGTGGTGACTTAGTGAGTATGGGTGTCTCTAATAGTGATGGTTCTTCAAATGCGCATGCACAAACAGAAGAAAGCTCCACAGCGCGATTCTGTGGGGATGCTGGGACTAGATCCCAGATTTGATATAGTATTGAGTATTGAGTGCTTGATGATCGAATAATCCCATGAACAGGGGCGGATTTGAAGATTTGGCGACCCTAAGCTAACAAGGGTCTGTCGCCCCTTCCGTGAAATAACATCATATATTTTAATTTAAAAGTCGAGACAATTTCAAAATTAATTCAAAATAGCAACTTACATATGAGTCATTGCTAATTCGCTACATGAAAAACAGTGAATTGTTTTCAAAGCTGTCTCAAGCCTCTGTGTTTAAATATTTTCTAATTTTTTTTCGCTCGAAATTTGTCGCGCCCAAAAATTTGTCGCTCCCCAAAATTTTCCGCCATACGCTGCAGTCTACTTAGCCTATACCCAAATCCGAGCCTGACCATGGACTGCTTCGTTCCTCGCCTCGTCTTTTTAATTCCTTCTACAAATGTGATTCTTGCTCGACACACCTATAGTTTTACTATTTATTACGTGACATTAATTTTCATTCTTGTTACAATTTGTTCGCATTCCTGCATTTTATATTAGACAATTTTAGGCAAGTTATAGTACTACTTAAACCAGTATATACTGTTAGATATTTTTGTGTAGGTACCAGTTAATTCTTCTGTTAATTCATTGCATACGGGAAAGAAAACTAATGTAGTTACTTATTGTTCCCATTCTGCTTTATACGTATACAGAGTATCCCAAAATTAAGGAACATCCTGGAACATGCAATATCCTAATGCAAAAAGACATCGAATGTCTTTACCGTTTTGGGATCTGAACCTTCTTTCTCGAAATATTAACAGTTGAATAATAGCCATCCAAGTTCAGAGCGGCGCAGTTTAAAACCGAGTCAGGTGAGCTCGGACCGTGACTGCTCCCGACTCAAACACATAGTAGTCCCGACCGCATTAACCTCCTGCGTCTGCGTGCGAGCGGAAACTGCGCCGCGCTCAGCTGTGTTGGCTTTAAACTATGCGCCCGGAACTTGGACCGCTAATATTCAAATGTTAATATCTCAAGAACGAAGCCTCGGATCCCAAAACGGTAAAGGACTTTTTGGTTTCTTTTTGCATGAGGATATTGTATGTTCTGGGAATTCCTCAAATTTTAGGACTGCCTGCATATTCTGAAAACTGTGTAATTACATTAACATGATTTCAAATAATGGATTTTGTTATTGATTTTAATAGCATTGCAATAAAGATATTACTATGAATTGCAATTTTATCGTTCTCCAATTGCTAATTTAATAATAAATAGATATAGTTTTCCATATATCTAATTAATATATAATTAAAAGTATCATCAAGGTAGGTTTAAATGTTTACAAATGAAGAATTTTTGGTTCAAGGTTAGCAGAATGGTAACGGCAGCGATGGCGTGGTGTGATGGTTACACAGCTCCATTGTTGGTACCCCTGAATGGATGGCTTCAACCACCCTTACCTCTTCAAATTCGCACTTTATCCTGTCTACAAGTAGTGAAGCTTGTTGAGGCTGCTCCATCTGGACAGCACGTTATCATTGTTCCTTTCCAAGGAGATGCTCAATTGTGGCACGTGATGTCTGGACAATTGGTTCACACGTTCAAAGGTAGCTTTGTATAGCATTGTGCAAATCAATGTCAATTACCTTTAAGGGGTATGGGTATACCGAGCAATAGTAAGATGTCCAATGCGCAGACAAAAGATGGGAAAGTGGGTGCAGTAGCCCCCTCCATTCCACAATGCGGATTCTGGGGTAGCGATGATTAGATTCAAGGTCTGGCAGGTGACATAGTATCGAGGCATTACGATTCGATAGTTGACAGCGCGAGACGGCTCAATGAATGAATTACCTCCTTTGTTTCTTATCTCCTACCTCCTAGCGTCATTGATTGATATATTTATATTATACATATACCAGAAATTTTTCAGTATGACCCTGGGTGACAGGGAAATTCCTGGCATCCCTGTATTTTATTACGAAACAAATACTATAAGCGACCTTTTTCCTCACCGTTCATGTTTGCAACCTTATAACTTTACTCAAATATGTTTAAGTATTACAATTTGCGTAAACAAAATAAAAATTATCGTAATCCATTCCCTGTATTATATTTATTAACTACTGAAGAAACTATTCCTTATCAAATGTTTTTGTATTTACATGTGAACTATAGTTCGAAAAATTCTTTCGATTTATAATTGAATTCTTTTATTTAGTAATTAGGTACTGAGTAGGTTCCCTTCCCCTCTGTATAAGCGTACTAGTGGGCTTGATCACCGTGCGTATGAAGAAAGAATACTGTATTCGAATTGTTTATTATTTTTCTATCTTTGGTATTAAAATGTGAATATCCCTCCATATTTTTCGACACCGCTTTTGAATTATCTTATACCCCATTTTATATAATTCTATATACCCCTTAATTTAATACTTTACTCAGGATGCTTGAATATTCTGTGTTATAATTTTATGGCTATTTTGTCATACAAAGACAACGAAGAATATTAAAGTTTTATCACGAAAGTTTATTTCTGATTGAACTGTGTGACTGACTATACTTTAATGACCATGTATGGCGGATCTGTTCTGTTTGTACACATTCTAATGCTGATCATAAAATTATTTTAGGTCATTCGAACCCAATCTCGTGTTTAGCTGTAACGCAACACTCGCAGTATTTGCTGACAGGGTCTGAAGACACTTCAATTATAGTATGGGACATGAAAGAATTGACCTTGAAATTGAGAATTCAAGAACATATCGCTCCTGTTTTGAGTCTGACGACCGCCCTCAAGAATTCTGTGATTGTCAGGTTTATAATTTTACCTTATATCAACTATCTGTAATTACTTAGTTATCACAGTATACCATAAGTTAGTAAGCACGTATGAAAAAATAATTTGTTATTTCAAATCATGCATCATTGTAAGGTAGTAAATGACAAATAGTATCTTTAATTTAAACATTTTAAACTAACTTATGGATTGCACGCAATATTCTTTCGTTTGTTGACTAAACTGCATATTTATTTATTTGAAAAAACAATATAAAATTTAATTTTATTACGTCTAAAATGTAGTTTTCCTTTTGCTTTTTAGTACGAATATCTTCATACACTTCAATTGTAATATCTCAATATTATAAATGAGATAAAATATTAAAAATTGATTCACTGCAGATTAACAAACTATACGTAACAATAAAGTATCTTGTCTAATATTACAAAGCTAAATATATTGCGTGTATTTTGTTCAGACACGAGTTATTCAAGCAGATCTTATATGGTTTTAAACACCAAATAGAAGAGTAGAATTATATCTTGCTGTAGTGAGATCTCTGATGCGTATGCTTTAACAGAAGATGAAAAAGTAGGTGGAGCCTTCGGCATTGCCATAGCAATAATACATCTTTAATAAAATTAATTTCCCCGAAACAATTAATTTTTTGGACCGATAAATAACTGATATATCCCAGAAATACCAGTGATTCTATTATATGCATAATTATATATAGAACTGTTTAACGACAAAATCAGTGGAATATTTCAGGAATTATTAGTTTACAAAACTGCATTTTTAAACATTTTTTTTCTTCCATAAAGTCTGAAACACCACGTACGTATATTAATTTCATCCGTTATTTGAATCCATATAATTAATTCTAAAGACGTATCCGCGATATTTGCACCTTAATTTAGTTTAATAGCACATTGCACACTTATACAGAATTTTTCTCACACACAAATTTAACTGTAAAATGGAATTATCAAATAATTTTTCTTTCTGTTTCTCTTTAGTGGAGGTGAAGATTCCAGAATAATCGTCACAAGTTTGCTAACCGGTGACGTCTTGATTAAAGTCGACCACCATAGAGGGCCCGTCAATTCTATTCGCGTGGATTCTGCTGGCGAGATTCTGGTTTCTGGGTCCTCAGACTGTACTGTTTGCTTATGGTGCCTGGAAAGGTTCACATTATTGAAAAGCATTGTCCTACCATCGGCAGTGACGATGCTCGACGTGTCAGCGGATTCTGTTTTCCTGTTGGCGGCTTGCGAGGACCAGAAACTGTACTTAAGATCGCTGGCGACAGGAACAGAGATTCACACGTTGCGAGGTCATCAGGGTGAAATTAAAAGTATTTGTCTGGCGAGGGATTGTAGAAGAGCAATCGCAGGCGGAAACAAGGGAAGAATTTCTACTTTCGACATGCACAGTGGAAGGTTGACGAGAACGTTACCAGCAAATCCCTCGACGGACGTTACTGCAGTCAAGGTAGGAACAAGCCTGGGCGCTTTTGAAATATCATTGCGCTGTTGTGTCCCCTTTTGTTTCAACTGCAATTGTTTTCCACTTTAAGGATTTCGAAAATAATAGAATAAATAATTATTGAGTATTATAGGTGTACCAACCAGAGCTCTGCAACGGGCGGGTATATCGCGGATCAACCCCTCCGTTATCCGGCCACCTTTCGATTCACCCGATCCGCCCATGCCAGCGGCGGATAAGTCAGGTCAGCGTTTATTTCTATCTGTCCGAGACATCCGAACGCCCGAGACTCCTGAACGCTGGAGACGGCGGAAACGCCCGAAGCAGTCACCAGTCATGACGTCATCATGCGTATACGACTCGCCCTTGTCCACACTGTTATTCTCTCTTACCCGTGACTGGGGACTGTTCGGGCGCTTCGAGCGGATAGAAATCAACGATAACCCGACTCATCGGCCGCGGGTACGGGCGGGTCGATTAAGCGCTCAGCGGTGTCGGGCGGGAATGGGCGGGTTAGTCGCGAGTATCGCGGGTTAGTGAAAGTTCGGGTCCGGGCTATTTGAGTGCATCGAGATATAGTCGGGTGACGGGCGAATCAAACCCGCCCGTTGCAGGGCTTTTGTACCACCTAACAATGAGACCTCCAATGCGCATGACTAGGCAGCACTTAGTGTAATGGGTGGAGCTATCGATCCTCCCCTTCGCAGTGCGGATGCTGTGGTGAAAGTGGGGCAAAAGGAGTGAAGGGGAAGGAATGGGGAGCGAAGGAATTCGTGGGAGATCCTTAGTACCCAGCGACCCAATAATAGCCTCCCAAAACTACCTATCCTGCTTCTGTTTGAATACACAACTCAAAAATATTGTTCCAGCTACCATATATGCACGGGGAGCGATGGGCCAATTTTATACGATTGGTATCTGTTTCACGAACACTTCTACAATGTTTCGTAAATGTAGTGTTATGCACAGCCATGCCGTAGGCTCTGATCTATATCCTATTGATGAAATATTATACAGGGTGACACAAACTTGGGGGACTTCCTGGAACTGCCCTAATGCAAAAAGACATCGAAAAATCCTTTGCCGTTTTGGGATCCCAGGCTTTGTTTTCGAGATATTAGCAGTTGAGTATTAGCGGTCCAACTTGCGGGCCGCGCAGTTTAAATCCGAAACAGCTGAGCGCGAAGCAGTGACCCCTAGCACGCGCATACTGGAGGCACGTGTAGATACAGGCACATATACACAGTAGAGTTGACCGCGCTGGTTCCATGGCTGCCAGGAACGTGCGTGTGTGGGCCTGTATCTACCACGCGCTCAACTGACTCAGCTTTGGCTGTGTTCCAATTCACGCATTATGCGCATAGACTGCAGAGAACACCGTTCCGTTTCAGTCTATGCGTGCATTGGTTGCGTTGGTGGCGCATACGAATCCCTAGAATTCTCCCACCTCCAGCGCATGAAGCGTGCAGTTCATGCGCGCATGCGTATTTGTCTCTAGAAGTGACAGAAAATATAACCTATAGATATGCTACCTCAGATATTCTAGAGAGAATTATGAACAATTTGACCGGTTCGTTTAAAAAAAAACGTGATAGAATGTATCATATATGTTATTCCTACGTGTATACAAAATTTCAGAAAAATCTGTTGCGTAGTTGCGATGTGATTGAGTAAAAAATATCTAACCACACTTTCGCATTTATTATATTAGTAGGATTGTAAAATCCTACGAAAATGTGTTTTTTAATCCTTTGAATGTCTCACAACTTTCCAAAAGTACTCAAATGTAGTTTCTCGATTCTCACAATTTAATATATTCAAATATTTTCTTGAACAAAAGCAATTCTTATTTTCGAATACAGTATTGTCAAGCTTGTCGCTATCCCCATCACTTTTGTCTCACTCTTGTCCGGCGAAGGCCAGAGCGAGATGGAACGCGTCGCGTGCGCGACGGGCATGAGCGCTATGACTGCTCGACGCATGCGCGCAACCATTGCGCACTCCCGTCGCGCACGCAAAGCGTTCCATCTTGCTCCCCCCTTCGGCCAGAAAGAAGCGAGAAACGAACACTCGGAATTAGGACTCTGTACAGAATATATGCTCACCGCCGGTCCCGAGCAGCGAGCAAATACGGAGACAATACTGTACTTTGCCATACTAACAACTTTACCATTCCTGGTAATGTATTCTTTACCACAGAAGCACATATAAAGCGACAAATACGCATGATTTTATTTTCTGCACTTGCTGCACGCATTTTGAGCTAGAAGTTGGAGGATTCTAGGGAATTCTACGAAATTAGTACTGCCATCTGTGCACTCGCTGTATGAATTGCAACCAGCGTAACGGACTCAATTTTAAAGTGAACAACACATCCCTAGAAGGTTTTAGGCAGGGTCGAAACGAAAGATGAGGAAGGAAGCAAATATGTAGCGCGCATTTTTATTTCTTAAAGGCTTTTACTGCTAAGTTTTTCGAACGTGCTCTTATAATGCTAACTTTACAGCTATACTCTAATCCAGAGGACGTACGAGAGCCTGCGGTTCTATTCAATAGCCTTCAAAACCTTGAATTTACCCCGGACGCGGATAATAAATGACTTCATTTTTCCTTTCCACATCTGTTTACCAAATTACGCTGGGTAAGCACCAGTTCGTCCTGTAAAAATCATAAAATATGGTCTTCGCTTTCAATAATTATCGCTGTTCAAGAAGAATAGAAAAACTTGGGTTAAGAAAATTCAGGAACCAATAAAGCCATCAAATTTTGTTAGGAGTCGGTCCCCGACCCTTAGGACGAAGTAACCGATGTAGTTAGGAAGCGTGCTTCGACCACCGTCCAAAAGTCTCGAATTAAATTAACCGTAATCCATCCAATTGTATAGCTATTTGTAAGTAAGTTTGAACATTCCCGCGTAACCTCACGAGCATCAGACGCATCGAAACCCTTTCCGTTTCGTTACTGCGGTTCATGCGCTGCTGGAAACGGAAACCGCAGCGCAGTGTCTACGCTGCGGTCTATGCGCATAATGCGTGAATTGGAACACAACCTTTAAACTGCACAACTCGGAAGTTCGACCACTAATATTCAACTGTGCATATCTCGAGAACGAAAACTTGGATCCCAAAACGGTAAAGGACTTTTCTATATGTTTTTGCATCAGAATATTGCATGTTTCTGGAAGTCCCTGAATTTTGGGACACCTTGTACAAGTGTTTGCGAAGTAGATGCCAACTGTGCGATTCTTCTCCACTTTACACCGTGCATATGATGTGGTAGCTGGAAATATATTTTAGATCTTTGTGAACATTTGCTTTAGAGATGTCACGGTTGCTCAGTGGACCTATCGAGTTGAGCTTTGGCAGGTGATCTAGTACCGAGACGTTGTTATTATATAATTACCAGTCAAAGATCTCTCATACAATAGTTTCCTTTTTCCCATCTACGATTATTGCTTGATATACCTATAACCAGGGTCGGCTCAAACCTCTTTTGTGCCCTAGACCAGGCCTGGGAATTAAGTGAACGCAGCGGCCGATTTTCGGAGGCAACGCCTCCTTTCTCCCGCCGCGGACCAAGCGGCCAAGGAGCTTGGAGCGCTTCAGGCCCGTACCATATGAACCGCGCGCAGGGCATTGGAACGGCCCCCGTATCAATAGGTTTCCACATCACCCATGACGGTACTATCATCGATGCGTTTTTTTTTTTGTCAGTGGTATCCCCTATAGGCCTACTCCATTGTGTCTCGCGATAAAAAATGGATTGGAGAAACGAGTTTTGCTATCAAAATTTCAAATATGTTTGGGAAAACTAGATTTTCGTGCACGTTTAGACGTGCTAGGCAAATCTAAAACATTAACCACTGACAAAAAAAAACGCATCGATGATAGTACCCCCATGGGTGATGTGGAAACCTATTGGTACAGGGGGCGCCCCAATGCGCTACACGCGGTTCATATGGTATGGGCCTGAGGCGCTCCAAGTTCCTAGGCCGCCGCGGGGGCCAAGACGGGCGGCGGGAGAAAGGAAGCGTTGCCTCCGAAAATCGGCCGCTGCGTTCACTTAATTCCCAGGCCTGCCCTAGACGAACTTGCTAAATTGCGCCCTTTATTGATAATACATTTATTTAAGCTTTCTGATACCTTTACTCTGGATTTTCATTCGTAGCTTAAAGCACTTATAGTACAACTTCTAATATTTAATTTAAAATGTTATGTTAAAAAATGCGGACAATGAAAAGGCAATTTTGCGCCCCTTGTCAACCTTACGTCTTAGGCAACTGCTTAATTTTGTCTATAAGGACGAGCCAGGCATGCATATAACATACATATAACTACAGGTTTGTAGGAAGAATTTTAAGAAGGAGATGGGGAACAAAGGAGTCTGTGAGATTTTTACGTTCTCTTGTGTGGAAGGGGCAATGGCTCCACTCACTTTTTGCTCCTCACTTTGTGCATGCGCATTGGAGACCTCACTAATATGCATTATTCTTCAGTATTTCTTTTCCACATCATAATTATTCTCCATGTTAATTTCCTTAATGCGTTCAAATTCTAATTAATCGGTTGCCTCCTCTATTTACATTCGTTGATAGAAAATGTTAGCAACCCTCCCTTAATCCTCCAATTAATCGTTCCCTCCACTCATTTCAGAGTAATATTTTTAGCGTGTACGTTTTATGGGCAATATCGTAAAAATTGATATCTTTGAATAGGTGACGGAAAAGGATGACTTTTTAATAACAGCTTCCGGTGATCGAGTTACGTATTGGAGCTTCCGGGGGGAAGAGGGCCATTCGAAACCTCCGAAATCTGGCAAGCAAGAATCTTTACACCCTCATACGTCTCCCATCTCGTGTTTAGATATATCCAGGGATGGAGCAATGGCGGTCACTGGTGGAGTCGATTCTTTAGTAAACCTTTGGCAACTAAACACGCACGAGTTGCTGTCAACTTTCGAAGGACATATTGCTAGCGTTACGTGTATCGCATTCTCGGCTTCCGGCTTATTCGTTGCTTCTGGTATGTATATTCATCGTTTGCATAATAAAAGACATTATTTAATTGTATAAAAACCATTAGTATCTTTGTATAATATTTTCCCGAGTAATCCAAGTCGTCGCCACGGTTTCAAATAACATTGTACCAGTGTACATAATTTCATTTCTGTTTGTATTTTTCTCTTGCAATTCCATGTTAATATATCATTTTATTTTTCTTTGTAATTTTTTTACAATACCCATTTGTGTAAAAATTTATAGGAATTATATTATGCACGATATTTATACAGTGTGTTTCCGAAATCGTGTTGTAATCACAATTGAGGTTTCTGAGAAATTCGATTTTGAGCAGAATTGAGCAGTAAATAATTAAATAGGATGATTCCTTGTCTAAAAATGGTTCAAAATTATGGAATAACCTTTTTTCATCAGGGCTTTGCTCTCGACAAAATGTTTTTTTTTTTAATTCGTTAAGTGTACGTGCACTAGATTAAGAATGCGTTACAATTGCATATCGATTTTCTCAAAAACGAAACCTTGTTCGAAGAAAAGTTATTCTACAATTTTTATTGTTTTTTGGACTATGATCCTTCCACGTGGACTTGTTTCATATTTACTCCCGTATCCTGCCAAATTCTCAGCCAAATGTGTGCGTACTAAACGAATTTTAAAAATCGATTTTCTCGAACCTGGAGAAAACATTTCATTTTACATATATTTTGGACGTATTTTTGCATGAGAAATCATCTCGTTGTTGGTAAAACCGAACGAGTCCACTTTTTTCAGAAATGAGATTGTGGTCTTTAGTAAATACTAATTGATCAAACTTACCGAAAATTAAGAAATATAGACTTGGACAATTTTACCAATAAGCTAACCATCTCCTTTTCGGTTATACCATGATTTTGGAAACACCCTGTATATTTCTTCATATAATTGGGTATATTTTTTAAACAAATTAAATAGTGTATGATACTTAATTTATTATTAAATGTCTTCTATTATGTTTTCTAAGACATCTTTGCATTTCTGATTTTCAGTATATTGATTGGGTTTTTTGCTTTTTTGATTTTCATTGTTAGTTTATTAGGTCAATGCAAAAATGATGGCTGTTTTTGACTGTTTTGATTTTCCAATTTGGTGCAAATGTAGAACAATTGAAGGGTTAGATGCAATAAGGGGACTAAGGTCGGTATCAGATATATTGTATTCTCCCACCATACCGCTTGCCTGCTCGATGCTCCTTTTCTCAACGTTCTCGCTCTCTCTCTGATCGTCAGATGGTGGTGGTTGATTTCTCCTCGATCGCTGATCGGGAAAACAAACTCACCGGCCAATATATTTGATACCGACCTTAGCGCTCGAAACTGTGAAAAAGTATTGTCCGATCGCTAAGAAAAATTGGAAAATTAAATGTTGTTAAAATGTATTTTAAAATATATAGTGTTGTAAACTTCGCCACGGCACATATTTTTTTTTATTTACAGATTTTTTTATCGAATCATTAGTATTCGAGATAAAAATTATAAACAAAAAAATTTCGTCGACGAAAATCATTATTTTTATATACATAAATTGCGATAACTTGAATAAATATTAACGGATGATTATGAGACTTGAAACATAAAACTCAGAAAACTCTAGCGAAGTCGTAAAATGTATGCACTAAAGTCTTATGTTAAAAAATGTAATAATATTTAATTAAAAAGTAATACTGGACATAGCCCATGTTTTTCAACGTTCGCCGTTAAAAAGTATCGAGGCAATTTTGAGGTACATATAACTTGCAGCGACAAAGTTTTTCCTTAATATACAAGGAACATTTTCACAAATTTTCACACTGATTAATAAATAATTGTAGAAGATATGTCGATATATATATAATTCTTGCACGGCGCCAACTGTCAACGCGAGTGAGCTATTCCACGTGAAAACGGATAGAGTAAAAATTTAGTTTCACCAAGTCTCTTCAAAATTACAGCATTTGTCGATAGCCTTGCAAAAACAAAGTATACTGAATTTTAGAGGCCTATGTCAAATAGTTTTCGAAATATTTAATGTTAAAGTTTTAAAAATTGATACAATATCGGCTGACGTGTCACCACTTAAGGGGGTATACCCGTTTGAACCCTCAGAAAGTGTGTACATTTTGTGGATTTTTTTACAAGTCAACGGCTTGATGCAGATTTCCTGTTTTTTTTTACTATCTTTATATAGTATTATGAACGACTTAAAAAAAAGTTTCAGTTAAAAAACTATTGTTTTTGGGAAGTCATGGATATATATCCGAAAGTCCCCGATTTTAGACGGTTAAACGGTGGCCCTAAAAACTCGCGCTACGTTCAACCAATTTACCTCCAATTTTGCATGCAGAATCGTAATAAGATTCCACATCGTCCAACGAAGGCTTTTTTTATTCCGATTCCCCGTTTATTATTTCTAATGAAAAAAGTTGGATTTTTCTCTTAGAAAAATTTAACTTTACCTTTGATCTCTCACCATTTCTTTATTTTTCAAAATTTGCAAAATCGGCTTCGTTGGACGATGGCTATTGACATACTTTATAAGAAAATTTTGTTGTTTTTGATTTCTGACACGACATACAGCTGTTTTCAGGGCCACCGTTTAGCCGTCTAAAATCGAAAGACTTCAGGATGTGTATGCATAACTTCCCGAAAACAATAGTTTTTTAACTGAAACTTTTTATTTGAGTAGTTCATAATACTATGTAAAGATAGTAAAAAAACGAGAAATCTGCATTAAACCGTTGACTTGTAAAAAAATCCACAAAATGTACACATTTTCCGAGGGTTCAAACGGGTATACCCCCTTAACTGTAATATCTCGGTCATTTTTAACACTAGAACTACTGACGTTTGGACGAAGCTAGTTCTACCAAAACCAGTCAAAGTGACTGGTCTTTAAAAACTACGTAATAATAGAATATTTTCAAATTTGTTGATTTATTACTTTCGTACAAAAGGAATTCCATGTTATGTAGTACATTTTTGGGGTATTATTAATGCATGTGGGAGTCATTCCTCTAGTATACATATAGTAAATTCTTAGGTATAAAAAGTTATAATTTGTCACATTTCTTACAAACGTAATTTTTCACAGGTATTACAAGTGTTGGTAGTCTTATTATTATTACAATACCCTATTTGACACCATTTGCATGAACAATGTGTTCTTTGGACATTAGTTTCTCGTAATTCCAGCCCTGCTTTTACATGTTCGACAAGTTCATCTGCTAGTTGAAACATAAAATATTTTCTGGATATTTTTTCAGTTGTTGTTTCATTATATAAGATCCAGGCATTTATGCCAGCTAAATCTAAAATGTTAAAAAATACTTGAAGTGGCCATCTTCTTGATCCTGATTTGACACTATATTTCTTTGCCATTTGGTTTGCAATGTCTACGCCAAATGTAGTCTCGTTACAAAATTCAGCCGTTTCAGGTAAGCGCTTGTTACTTTTTCCAGTTCTGACAGATTTATGTTTCGAACTCAATACAGAAACTTTCTTCTTCGGCTTACTTTTGTAAATTGTAAGAATACAACTATTTGATCTTTAGCATCATAATCGATCTAGAATTTTCCTGATAATTATTAGCATCATATTGAATCTTACGCAGTGAACATTCTAAAAACGTGTGAAAAGTTGTCCGCAACAAGGAAAGTGGGTATTTCAAGTTCGGTAACCAGATTGTGGAACCCTTTTA
The DNA here is from genome assembly GCA_963971345.1 of Andrena flavipes. Lineage (NCBI taxonomy): Eukaryota > Metazoa > Arthropoda > Insecta > Hymenoptera > Andrenidae > Andrena > Andrena flavipes. Next base: position 46,934,031 of record OZ020479.1, on the reverse strand, counting down.
CACTTTGACAAGTACCAGTCATTTCGACTGGTATTGGTAGAAGTAGCCATGACACAAAATTATTTCGGTTTTGAATACATAAAAAAAATAAAATTCATTTTATTACTTCTTTAGTTATCGCTACAAAAGTCATAACATCATTGCTGAAAAAGAATGCAACATAAAGTGGGAATTTTAAAATGAAATTGTAGAACCAGTCATTTTGACTGGAGTGGTAGTTCTAGTGTTAAAGATAATGCCTCCGTCTTGGGCTCATTTTAAAGCTGAAGGAATGATTTCTCTACCCGTATATAAAATATTTTGTTTATTGTTAACAAATTTGACAGTAACCGATGTCAAAGTTTCAAATCGCGATTTGACGTCATTCCCACCCACCCCACAGAGCACCATAACATTGCAGCAACGTCTCTGCAATATTGCGGTGCAAGATTGCAATGTTGCACTATAACATTGCAGAGACGTTGCAGGTTCAGTCCTATGTCCGCATTCGCAATATTGCAGGTGTGTATTTCTGTAATGTTGCGGCAGCATTGCAAACATGTAGACCTGCAACGTTCCGGCAATGATTCTGCAACGAAACGGCAAAATTGTGGCAATGATCCTGCAACTCTTCGGAAATATTACGGTGCAAGATTGCAATGTTGCACTATAACATTGCAGAACCGTTGCAGGTTCAGTCCTATGTCCGCCTTAGCAATATTGCAGGAGTATAATCCCGCAACGTTTCGGAAATTTTACAGCAATGGTCCCACCGCAGCGTTTTGGACAGTGAGGGACACGACGACATGAATGTGTGCAGAATCGTAGTAGTATAACGCCCGTGTGTCTTTTTCTCATAGAAAATATCTTTACCCCAGGGGGATTCGAACCGAGGACCTGTAGCATCGTAGACGAACACTTTACCGCCGCAGCTACAACCGTTGATTGATAAGATTGCTTACGTATTCGAACTTATACTCCTACCGTGCAAAACTTTAAACTCAAATTATTCAAAAACGAAGGCTCATTTGAAAAACCTATTAGAGATTTTTAACACTGTAGGTGCGGACTCTAACTATAACCCGGTGTCATTTTAGGTTAGGTTGGAAAGTAGTCTTTAGACTAAACCTTTGCATTTGTCTTTTCATCTCTCTTTTCTCTTGCTTGATTGTATATACGTGTTTGTGCAATAAACACTTTTAATAATAATAATAATTTCACACATTAAAGTATATAGTATCTATTCTATCTAAACAAATTAAATTCATTTTCAAATCTCTTCTATAATTTACATTCATGTACAAACAACTCTCACAATAACACTTTTTTCATATCTTCAACGGCCAACGAGAAATTCTAGCACATGCAGTTAAATGAAACATGTAGAATCTACTCGACGTCATATTTCAAATTTCGTCAAAGTATCATAGTTGCTTCAGAATATTGCTGTACTGTTTCTACAATATTTCCACTACAGTATTGCACGGCAATATGTAGGCAATATTGCTGGGTCGTTGCCACTGAAACATTGCGCATCGATGTGCGCGCAATATTGCTGAAATATTGTAGGATCGTTGCCAGTGGAAGATTGCACGTCGATGTGCACGCAATATTGCAGAAATATTGTAGAATCGTTGCCAATGGAACATTGCACGACAACGTTCTTGCAATATTCCTGTAATATTGTAGGATCGTTGCCAATGGAACATTGCACGTGGATGAGCACGCAATATTGCAGAAATATTGTAGAATCGTTGCCAATGGAACATTGCACGACAACGTTCTTGCAATATTCCTGTAATATTGTAGGATCGTTGCCAATGGAACACTGTACGGCAACGTTCTTGCAATATTTCTGCAATATTGTAGGATCGTTGCCAATGAAACATTGTACGGCAACGTTCTTGCAATATTGCTGCAATATTGTAGGAGCATTGCCACTCCAATAATGTACGGCAATATTGCAGAAACGTTCCTACAATTTTGCAATGCAACCTGCAACAACGCAATATTGCAGCAACGTTCCTGCAATACAGCTGCAACGAAGTGTGCTGTATGGGACAGTCCGGCTTGAAAAAAATATCACTCGATTCGTTGAGCCTTCAACTAATAAATGCGTATTTCAAAAAAATGGAGAGATTTTGGGAACAGTCAACAAAAAAATCAAGAGACACGGTAGTGTCTCGCGCCAAGTATATAATATATATATATGCGCATATATATATATATATATATATATATATATATATATATATATATATGCGCAGCGCGAACACGGAGTGTATCTATTACGCCGCGACCAAAGAGTAGGTATAATAAGAGGCGTCACTCGACAAGGACAGAAATAATCTAGGGAAATCACTAAACAACCAATTTAAATGCCCATTCGGTAATGATCGGTAAGCTTCGGGAATGATCGATAAACTTCGGCAATGATCGATAAACTTCGGCAATAATCAGCCAATTATGGTAAGGTACATTTAGTCGATTTGAATATCCCGCTCGAAATAGACAACCAATTTAAATGCCAAGGTCAAGCAAGAACTTCAAAGGTTCCGCCCGGAATGACGCCTCTTATTATACCTACTCTTTGCCGCGACGCGCTATCGAGAACCCTGAGATTACCGAATCTCAATAACGGCTGATCCGATTAGCTTTTTAATGGTCTTAATGGATAGCTTGGGTTTGATTTACATAAGAAAAATGTCTTCGTTTTGTTCCTACGTGCCTTATGAGCTGAGATATTTCAATGCAAAGTTCCAATTTGGCGAATTTTACGTTAAGAGATTTTTCTCCATCGTCAAGTGTGGGCAAGAGGGGAGCATGAAAGGGTGAGGAAATGTACCGCCAATTCACGCAGTACGAAAAAATCAAAAAGCATCTACGTTTAGGTTGCTAGTCAACGTAACCTAGCTAGTGTCAGTCACTTTACTCATAACCACTGTGATACTACTTAGCTGTTCTGCCTAGGGTGAATTGACCAGTGAATGAACAGCTAAGCGTTTTTTCAGTTTCAAATAACGATAAAAATTAAATAATGTCCTAATTTATTCATGAAACAAGAATTTGTAACAGAATAGGCTTTAAAAATGTCTAAAAAAATTGTTTGCGATTTTTTACTTGACCGGCGTCAGAAATAAATCATAAAAATGTAATCAATGCTCAATATACTAGTGAATGAACAAAATACCCAATAAATGAATACCTTCACCCAGTGATTGAACACAAAGAATAATACTTCATTTTCCGACGAGAAAACGCTACAAAAGAAGAAAGGAATTTTAGGCGAGGGACCTAACATAACAAGAATATAAAGATATAATCTATATATTATAATAATAGGAATTTGACAAATTTAGTTATATCAGAACACAGTTTACACAATATAATGGTTAACTGTCATCGTACGTGTTTTCTTACTAGGTTTCTCGCTGAGAATGGCAGCACCCGAAACCACAAAACAAAAAAATTAATAAGCGACCGAGACGTTCATAGATTCAAAAAATATTAGTATCGCCGTTATCTCAATAAATTTTCCTTCATTCCAAATATAAGATCATTGTTTTCAATGAAATAGTATTCTTGTTATACACGAAAAAAGTCAATTTGTTCATTCACTGTTCACTGTTCATTCACTGGTCAATTCACCCTATACGCATACTTTTCCTTAATAAACCCTTAATATTTCAATGACGGTTTTTAGTTTTTATATCAATTTTTAAATCATTAGATATTGATTTATTAATAAAATGAATTTAACTTAAGGGGGTAGACACGTCACGTGACACGGGCGATTCACCGTGCTGCAATACCGACAATCTAACCTGAAACATGGGTTTGGGATTTTTCGTTTTTCGTCCTTATATGAGCAGATTTTGGGCTGGGCGAGGTCTCATTCGAAAGAGGAAGATTCAATGCGGAGCGCTCTGCTCACCGTTTCAGTCACAAAACTCTTTTAGTGACCTAAAAATACTTAATTAGGTAAACACGCCACGTGACACGGGTAATGCAGCGCGCTGCATACCGACACAATCTGGCCCGAAATATGGGTCTGGGATATTACGTTGTTTGTCCTTATATGAGGAGATTTTGGGCTGGACGAGGTCTCATTCGAAAGAGGAAGGTTCAATGCAGCCCGCTCTGGTCATCGTTTGAGTCATAAAACTCTTTTAGCGACTTACAAATACTTGGAATCTGGGAGTGTATTTTGTCGATTTTTTCTCTACTTTGAACACTCGTATTATCAGATATCAACACTATCTCGTTGAGCCATGACCAGAGCGGGCTGCATTGAACCTTCCTCTTTCGAATGAGACCTCGCCCAGCCCAAAATCTGCTCATATAAGGACAAACAACGTAATATCCCAGACCCATGTTTCGGGCCAGATTGTGTCGGTATACAGCGCGCTGCATTACCCGTGTCTACCCCCTTAAGTGTGAAATATAATATTCTTTCTTATTTCTTCTTTTATATTGCTATTCTCTGCATTAGCAACAAGACGCATAGGTTCCAAATTCCTAACACATCTTCTAAAGGTATCTCGATAGCTACATCAACGAGTCTCAGCAGCTAAAATTATTCTCTGACCACCAAGAGCTAATACCTGGGATTCCAGAGCTGGAGACTTAAATTCTTTTAATAAATTGTTCACTTTAGCAGTAAAATCCTTATCTAATAATGATTTGCATAATAAATTCGCACTGTGGCTACTACAAGTCATGTGCCATACATTGATTGTTTTTCCCATGGACATTTGTCTGTTATTACTGCATATAATATTTAAATTAAATTGTTCTTGCGCCATTGTCATACATTGATTAACAACTTCTCTTAATGCTTCACCAGTTTCTCTGATACAACTGAAATTCCAGGCATCAAGATAAATGTACCTGTAATCACTTCAATTCAGAATTGCAACTACATATTTATTGTTGGATGATGAATTTTTCCAACCATCTAAAAGTAGAACTGAATGTTTAGATTCCACACTGATTATTGATTTTTTATAATCTTGAAATTTTGCATTCAGTAAATTATTTGACAACTTCTTTCTAGTTGGAATTTTATAATTCGGGTTCAATTTACCACAACCAAAGTATTAATAGCTGGACAATTATATAAAGTTATGAATGCTATATTTCATAGTGGTTCATGTATTGAGGATGGCCATTACACCAGTATATGTAAAGAAGGAAAGACTAGTAGTTGGATTGAAGCTGATGACGTGCAAATTAAAAAAAGGCAATGGCTCAAAGGCGCTGAAGATCTTTATATTTTGTTCTTACAAAAAATGATAATAAATAAATAAGCCAACAAAAATTACCACGCTATGGAACAGCTGAAAGAAGAATGATGCCATTTGGCACTTGTAAGGGTTTATTATGCAAATCATTATTAGATAAGGATTTTACTGCTAAAGTGAACAATTTATTAAAAGAGTTTAAGTCTCCAGCTCTGGAATCCCAGGTATTAGCTCTTGGTGGTCAGAGAATAATTTTAGCTGCTGAGACTCGTTGATGCAGCTATCGAGATACCTTTAGAAGATGTGTTAGGAATTTGGAACCTATGCGTCTTGTTGCTAATGCAGAGAATAGCAATATAAAAGAAGAAATAAGAAAGAATATTATATTTCACACTTAAGTTAAATTCATTTTATTAATAAATCAATATCTAATGATTTAAAAATTGATATAAAAACTAAAAACCGTCATTGAAATATTAAGGGTTTATTAAGGAAAAGTACGCGTATAGGGTGAATTGACCAGTGAATGAACAGTGAGCAGTGAATGAACAAATTGACTTTTTTCGTGTATAACAAGAATACTATTTCATTGAAAACAATGATCTTATATTTGGAATGAAGGAAAATTTATTGAGATAACGGCGATACTAATATTTTTTGAATCTATGAACGTCTCGGTCGCTTATTAATTTTTTTGTTTTGTGGTTTCGGGTGCTGCCATTCTCAGCGAGAAACCTAGTAAGAAAACACGTACGATGACAGTTAACCATTATATTGTGTAAACTGTGTTCTGATATAACTAAATTTGTCAAATTCCTATTATTATAATATATAGATTATATCTTTATATTCTTGTTATGTTAGGTCCCTCGCCTAAAATTCCTTTCTTCTTTTGTAGCGTTTTCTCGTCGGAAAATGAAGTATTATTCTTTGTGTTCAATCACTGGGTGAAGGTATTCATTTATTGGGTATTTTGTTCATTCGCTAGTATATTGAGCATTGATTACATTTTTATGATTTATTTCTGACGCCGGTCAAGTAAAAAATCACAAACAATTTTTTTAGACATTTTTAAAGCCTATTCTGTTACAAATTCTTGTTTCATGAATAAGTTAGGACATTATTTAATTTTTATCGTTATTTGAAACTGAAAAAACGCTTAGCTGTTCATTCACTGGTCAATTCACCCTACATTATAAAAATACAACCTTATTTTATTATTTTATTAATTACAACATTCTTCTGTGGCGGGCTACATATTCTCCTGTAATTAGTACTACAAAATGTGTGAAATCTCCACAAAATTACCTTTTTTAAAAAAAAGGTACAAAAAAGAGCGCCAAGTATATAATCCCATCGAAAAGAATCCCATTTAAAAACATTGTCGTAAATTAATAGTTTTACAAAACTAATGATATACACAAATTGCGCCAATTATACCAATGGCTATTTATACAAACAGGACCGTTCCTGGGTTGTTGGTCGCCCAGGTGCGAAAACAATATTGCCGCCCTTATTAATTTAATATTCTTTAATTAAGAATTTGATATGCAGTGCTTACTTTTACATCTATATATACAAAAAAAATGTATTAACCAATATTAAGCAGATATATTTTTATTTTATTTTATACAAATAAATATTTCAATACCAATAAATATTTTATTCAAAATACTTGGCGCTGCTCTCCGAATTGGTGTTGATAAACTGAATAAATATGTATAAATTGCATTAATCTTTCTTTCTTTCTTGTCCGTGCGATCGTGAATGTGTGTATGTGTGCGTGTGCATATGCTGCGTATGATATTAGAATTAATTATATGTAGAATAAATGTGACTGCGTTTCTAATATAATATGTATATGTATATGTTTATCTATTTTAGCCTGTAAGGGAATTATTGCAAATTATTAATACTAAGACAATTATTTTAACATTTCTTCAGTTTCGCAGCGCCAAGTATTTTGAATAAAATATTTATTGGTATTGAAATATTTATTTGTATAAAATAAAATAAAAATATATCTGCTTAATATTGGTTAATACATTTTTTTTGTATATATAGATGTAAAAGTAAGCACTGCATATCAAATTCTTAATTAAAGAATATTAAATTAATAAGGGCGGCAATATTGTTTTCGCACCTGGGCGACCAACAACCCAGGAACGGTCCTGTTTGTATAAATAAAATTTACGATAGTGCACACCGCTTGGACGAATCACATGGTCAGCCCACACGCACGCGTTTTCAAAACAATCGCCTAGCGTAGGAAAGTATTTATATACGATGCGACAAAACAAACTTTTCGATTAGTGTTTTCGGTATTCTCGAGAAAAATAATAGGAATATCTGCTCACCATATATAAGATTAGCAATAGTAGGTAGTTTTTAGACCTTTCCGATGTGATGTTGCAAGAAAACCAAGACGGAGGCATTATCTTTAAAAATGACCGAGATATTACAGTTAAGTGATGACACGTCACCCGATATTGTATCAATTTTTAAAACTATAACATTAAATATTTCGAAAACTATTTGACATAGGCCTTTAAAATTTAGTATACTTTGTTTTTGCAAGGCTATCCGCAAATGCTGTAATTTTGAAGAGACTTGGTGAAACCAAATTTTTACTCTATTTATATATATCGACATATCTTCTACAATTATTTATTAATCAGTATGAAAATTCGTAAAAAACTTCCTTATATATTAAGGAAAATTTGACTCAAAATTGACTCGATACTTTTTAACCGCGAACGTTGAAAACCATGGGTTATGTTCAGTATTACTTTTTAATTAAATATTATTACATTTTTTAACACAAGACTTTTGTGCATATATTTTACGACTTCGCTAGAGTTTTCTGAGTTTTATGTTTCAAGTCTCATAATCATCCGTTAATATTTACTCAAGTTATCGCAATTTATGTTTATAAAAATAATGATTTTGGTCGAAGAAATTTGTTTAGTTTATAATTTTTATCTTGAATACTAACGACTCGATAAAAAAAACTGTAAATAGAAGAAATGTGTGCCGTGACGAGCTTTACAAGACTATATTTTTTAAAATACAGTTTAACAACATTTAATTTTCCAATTTTTCTTAGCGATTGGACAAATCTTTTTCACAGTTTCGAGCGCTAGTCCCCTTATTGCATCCAACCCTTCAATTGTTGAATGGTCATTATTTAGTTCTTTTGCACTCATACAATAAAATCACTTGATCTTGTACTTTCTCCATTTTTAATGTGACTCTCTTGTTTCCTTGTTTGAAAGGAAACAAGAGAAACAATGAAAACAAACCATTACCATAAATCGATAGAGCGAATTTCACGCTTTAAAATACATAATGGCATAGTTAAAGTAAAGTTTATTCCAAAATAAGCATCACAGTTTAATGTAACAGAAACCGCAATTATTTTTGCATCACTGCAACATGTAGGTGGCTATTAGAAAGCCGAGAATTATTATTATGAAATATGACCCAGTGTACACTGCGTAGTGTATCACCCACGTGTTAATTAAGTGCTAAAGTATCAGAAAACAATTCAAGTTTACCACATTTGTATATATGTACAACTTCTATACGTGAATGTTCTGAATACAGGTTCAGAAGACAAAACAGTTCGCGTGTGGGGCTTAACGTTAGGTTTGGTAGTAGCGACATTTAAACATCAAGCACCTGTCACAACGGTAACAGCAATGTTTGATGGTCGAAGGATCGTCAGTTCCGATAGAGCGGGTGTAATTCGAGTCTGGGCCGCTGACACAGGTACCCTGATCCAATCAGTGTCTGGACCTGGTCGTTGTTTTACAGTTTCTTCTGATATGAGGTACGCCAGATTAATCGAATCCTATGTCCATACTTATCCTAAATTTTTTTATTTCGTATTATAAATAATATTTGCTTGGGACTAGATGTGCCTAAATATAAACAACTGGAGGATTTTGTAAAATTGCAATTTTAAAAGGAAAAGCAGGAGTAAACAATTTTGCATGGAAAATATTTTATTACAACGATTGAGTGCTCGTTTCTCAGTTTGCATTAATAAATTTATAGGTATGCGGTATGTGGAACAGGAGACAATCAAGTAAGAATAGTAAGTTTAGGAGTGGGACCTGAAGAAAAGTATCAAGTATCGCATTCTCAAGACATCACTTGCTTAGTGGTCACTCCAGACTCTCGATCTTTAATCACGGGTTCAATAGACATGAGTTTAAAAGTTTGGCAGCTCGCTGGAGGCAAATTATCGCAGGTCTGTTTCTTAAATTAAGCCTTCAACGTAATTGGTTATTTCAGCGAATGTTGATTAAAAATATATTTAAAGGGAAATTAAATTTAACCACAAATTACAACATCAAAAAGTCGAAATAGGGTGCTTACACAGCGTACTCGGTAACAGAGAGTAGAAAATGAACTGGGTGATTCTGTGTGATAAAATAAGATGAAAATCGTGACTAAAGGAATTGCCGCGGAGGTCTCGTTTTTTATTTATTGATGTTTGAAAATTGAAAAGTCCTTGTAGAAAACACTGCATATGCCAAAATTTAAAAAAGAATTGTATCGAAAAATGTTCTACGTGCCAAGTAATACTATAGTATAAAACTTTATTTTTGGCACTTACAGTGTCTTCTACAAGGACCCTTTATTTTGGATAAGCAATACCTGTAGGATCGCAGTTCCGCCTCTTACAGTCGCCGTCAGAAAATGATGACGCATTTATCACTATGTCTACGACAACGCTGTCTAAAGCAGGCCTGCCCCAATGGGTGCAAATATCTCCTGAATTTCTGGGACCCGGGCAACAACCAAGCGTGGGACTGTTCCATTGTTACCCGTTGCGAGATTTGTGAGAGAACTGCATGAGTGTGCGGCCGTCCTAAGAGGCTCGCACACTCATGCAGGGAGAAGTATGCATCTGTTTCTCCCTTGCACTAGTGGGAGCGTCGCCAGCCGCAGTTGTCAGCCACTCAATTGGGCCCTTTGCACGGACGTTCCTGCCTGCCACTCTTGCGTGCCACACGCCAGCACGCCACGTATTTGGCGTGGCGCGTCGGAACGTCGGAAGGAGCGCGCTCCTTCTCGCAGGCCAGGAGGTCGTACCCGTCACTACTTAGAGACAGCGAGTTCGGACTCCCATTTCTATGTCGATTCCACATGCTTTTTCCAGGAACCAGCGCAGTCTTGTATTGTGTACTATCTGTTCCATGTATATTATCGATCTGCGAAAGGAGCGCGCTCTTTCCGACGTTCCGACGCGCCACGCCAAATGCGTGGCGTGCTGGCGTGTGGCGCGCAAGAGTGGCAGGCACGAACGTCCGTGCAAAGGGCCCAATTGAAACGGCAGCCTTTAAGGTCGAGCACGCGTGCTCTCGGGGTTCACCCACTTACGTCCGCATTGTGAGGGATACCGTGAAAACGCTAGCCCGACTAGCCCGTTACGATAGCCTTCGTAGTGACGTGCGGCCACCTTGACAACGGATGCATGCTGCGTGAAAGAAAGATTGGAAGGGGATGCAGGCGCGTGAGGGGCCCCTATGCTGGGCGGCACTGGTTTGCGAAACAAGCTAGGGCGTTAGTAATTCCATGTAATAAATAATTATTTTACACTTCTTTTAAAGATGTTCTATATTGGAAATAAAATTGTATACTGATACTTTTTTTAACACATAATTAAACAGACAACTAAAAAATTCATTAAATATTCATCGTTTCCACGCACTCGATACCACGCCTTCAAACCCGGCGCCAAAATTAAGACTACATACAATGAAATTATGTATCTACAAAAAGAATTAACCGTTTGACACTGGTTACAAATAAAATAACATAGATAACATAAATTTCGCCACAGTGACCTGCGCAACTCATCCTGTTGAGCACCAAATTGTCGTTCTTCAGATGTTCGTAACTCTAATTTGTATGCATTAATAACTGAAGAACAATTATTCCACTGCGATTTCGTTACTCTTAATTTTTGTTTTATTTTGTCGAGAAGAATTAGCCATTTCATTTTCTACTACCTGTTGCCGAACGCCCTATACAATAATACAGTTCAAGGGATTAATGCCTGAATATTAAACGAATCTCTACTACAATGTGATGCAGGTCCTAGTGAGTCACACGGATCACGTAACCTGCGTCGCAGTTTCCGTCCTTGATAAGTCCATTGTAGTGTCCGGCTCTAGGGATGCGAATTTAATCGTCTGGGATATTAACACTGGGGATGATCTTCACACTTTAAAAGGCCACTTGGGTTACATTACGTGTGTCAAACTATCAGGTGATGGGAGTCTTGCAGCGTCAGGGAGTGAAGATAAGAGTTTAATTGTCTGGGATACGAAGAAAGGCTGCCCTCTCAACACCATCATGTTGCATGTGCCAGTATTGGGCCTTGAAGTGGCCACGGATCTTTCAAGGCTTGCGTTACATCTGCTCGAACATAAATGCATGCCCATCCTCTGTTTGCATAATACACCAGCGCAGTATGTCAAGCTCCCAGATTATGTTGCCCCTTGGTGCGATGTAAGAGACATGAGGGCACCTGGTCCAAAAAGACCGAACAAGAGGTTGCTGAAGAAGGAGATATCATTGGATAGCGACACATGGCGCAGGAAGTATGGCCACTTAACGGCAGGTTGGTCGTGTGCAAGTCTTCTGTATCGTATGTTTGTAATAATATATGTAGGCATACCTAGCAATGGTGATGTTTGTAGGAGGTTTTAAAAGCAGGGGCTAAGCAAGAAGGTCTTTAATTGTCACCTATCCAATAATAATACCTCCATACTAGACCTCCATCAAATCTGTAATTGAATCATCACTTTCCCCACAGAATCCGTGATTTGAATGTCTTCTCCATCTTCTGTTTTAGCATGCGCACTGAGAACACTAATGCTGAATATAACTTTCTATGCAAGAAGGTATAAGTACAGTACCTAAATTGGATATAGAGTAGTTGTAAAAAGTTACGGGAGTCCGAAAGTTGACAGATTTGAGATTTCAATATAAAATGTCTGAAAATCTTACCTCCTAAAAAAGTTCCAAACCCCTTGTTCCGAAACCTCAAAGTTGTCAACTTTGGATGCCTTACAGCTTTTAAGACCACGCTGCATATACCTTTTCTAGGTACTATACACTGATCGCAAGTTTTGGTGACGTTTTCAATTGTGCAGGGTCACATAGAAGAGAAGTGCACAACGTGTGGGGACTACACTCAGTTCATTCTAAGAGTAACTTTACGCCCCTGCCGATATTCGACTAATCTGTGCAACTCCCACTACTACTTACGGTTTTGACCCACGCGATTGGTCGTAGTGTGGAGAGTCGGATGTTGCAACGCCTCCTCAGAGTCATCTCTGCGCGGATCGAGGTTACTCTTAGAATGATTTAAGTCTAGCATCAAAATCTAGTATCGCGGCATTACTATTCGGCGAAGCGCCACAAGGAATTCTTACCTCCTTTGTTTCTTATCTAGAGACACGGTAGCGTCTCGACGCCAAGTACATGATCGACACCCTGTATATGTCGACTGTCGCTACCGCTATCATTTACTCGTCCCCGGGCTACTCCAACCTAACTTTTAAACTTATGTCATTTATTATGTCATCACGCCTGCAATATTTTCTAAATTTAAAGGCATTTTTCTTATGTAAACCGCATATCAGCTTTCGAATAAGATCAATTTCAATAAAATCGATCCACGCATGACAGAGATATTGTAATATCGTCTCATGGATCTGTCAGAAACGGTAAGATTTTTCGTCTGAGTCTCCAGTCAAAATTTCAGTCAACATAATACGTATATACGCGTTATATGCACACCATCGGACAAAAAAAAACTAACACATGTTTCGTTCGTCAAACGCTACCTTCACTATGCAATCTATTCAAAATTTTGACAGCTTACAGTCAGGTTATAACCTGGCGAGTGTTAAATAAGGTAAGTTTTCAAAATTTGAGATGCCACGTATTTTTACAAATATGTATCGTACCATTGAATTGCAATCAAAACGCAGTCTCAAACAGAAGGTAAGCTGTCGAAATTTGAATTGCGACATGTTTAAATATCATCGAACAGTTTTTTATTTGTAACTAAACTTAGGATTTTATTTATGTATATATTATTATAGATAATCGAAGCGTAAAATGATGCTGGGATTGAATTTATCCTGAATTCTTTCCCGTGATAATTTGTAAATATAATATTCAAAATCATCTGAAGTCATTCCCTATTCACAAAAGTCAAGGACTAAGCTGGCAGTATGCTGTCATAGAAGCAGATAATTCATTCAATATTTACTTGCGGTATTGTAATGTTAATGTAATATTAATAATTAATCAAATTAAAAATTATTTGAAGTCATTTCCTATGCAAATTAACTTTGTAAAAAAAAGTGAGATCCCCAAAAAAACTCTAAAAAATTAAAAAAATTACGCCAAGTACATGAAATCAAATATATCACAAAAAAAGAAAATAATAATAATAAATAAATACAATGTAAAAAAAGATGTGAAATCAGAATGAACTGCAAGTACATAAAGGTGCTTCCCCGCAGCATGCAAAGGCGACACTGTGTAACACAATAAAAGACAAAAAAAAGATGTCCGCGGCCTGGAAGTCAAACACTTGGCGTGGCCAGGCAAGGTATTCTCAGATCATCAATACCCACATCTCCCCCTCGCAGGGTTTCAGATAATTTGTCCATTTAAAACTCAGACAATATGAGTACATTTTTATTATATTGCTTTGTAAAATAATTGTAAGATCATTTAGCCACACCGATACCTTTCCTCTCATAACCTTTCACATAATTTGTCAATTTTAAAGTCTGACAATATGAATACATTTTCATGATTTTGCCTTTTTAAATAATTCTTATTCAGCGACACCTTGACCTTGCCTGGCCACGCCAAGTGTTTGACTTCCAGGCCGCGGACATCTTTTTTGTCTTTTATTGTGTTACACAGTGTCGCCTTTGCATGCTGCGGGAAAGCACCTTTATGTACTTGCAGCACATTCTGACTTTACATCTTTTTTTTACTTTGTATTTTCCTACCCTACAGATCTTCTGCGAACCTCACTGTTGCTCAGTACAGCTATGATCCATTATAATACAAGTTTTGCATTACTTACAAAATGGCGAAAATAAATATAATACTGATCAATCTTATTCATTCTTATTCATTTGTCATAATAAAGGTAAACACACGTTTAAGCAATAATTATGTTTGAACTTTAAATTAAATATAGTTACACATTTAATATGAGAATACAATACTTTTTCGCTGAGAGCTCAGCTTGGCCTACACGTTGAATACTTTTCGCTATCCCCACCACTTCTGGCTCACTCCTGTTCCGCGAAGGCGAGAGTGAGATGGAACGAGAGCAAGTCAGAGGGACTGAATGTAAGCAAGGAACGGTACGAGACAGATGATGCGTTGATACGTACTTTTTCTCGCTTCGTTTTTCATACGCGTGATACTCCATCCTTTGCGTGCGCGACGGGGATGAGCGTTTAGACTCGCTTTCATTCCATTTCGCTTTCGCCTTCGCCAAGAAAGAAGCGAGAATCGATCGTTCTGAATTGCGCCCCATCTATGTTAAATGCCCACCGCCAGTCCAGAGCCGCGAGCTCTTAGCGAATGTATATCTTACTGTATAACTTCAAAAGTTGGACGCCTTTTATTTTAGCCAACTACAGTTCAGTTAAAACGAAGTGAAGTAATTATTTCGATAAATGAGTGCAAATTTTTATTTAGGAATTTCGACTTCATCAATAGAAAATCTACAACGACGATTTAGTGTTAGTGCTTCAATGGACGAGATCAGCAAAGTTGGATTAACGAGCAGTCCATCGGGACTTGGTCCAGAACAGGCTGCTCTTGCCCAGTCACAACATTTCGATCAACTGGAAGCCCTTTGGAATAAACAGTCACCGCCCGCTAGACCACGAGCTCATGGTAGAACATTATCGAAACAAAGTTCTTTGCAGGCTACGCGAATATCCGATTCTGAGGAAGAAGGTGAGTTTTTGACGCACTAAAAGAAATTTAACAGAAAGTATTAAGAACAAAAATTTGTTAAGAAAAAATTGAAAGTTGAAACTTATTTCATGATTAAAGATTTACAAGTGAAGGTTGATAACAAATTTGTAGATTTTTCTACTTCATATGTGTAATATACCAAGCAATCATGTCGCGCATATCCAGAGAGAAGCTGGTACTCCAAGCAAATACGAGTGTCCTCACAAATCCGTTTACAAAACTTACTATTGTTTAGTATACCTACAGGGTGTCTCAAAATTGACGAACATCCCGGAACATGCAGCATCCTGATGTAAAAAGATATTGAAAAGTCCTTCATCGTTTTAAGATCCGAGATTTCGTTCTTGGAATATTAACAGTTGAATATTATCGGTCCAAATTCCGGGGCGCATGTTCATTTTCACGGTTTGAACCAGCGCGGTGGGCTCTTCTATGTATGCGCGTGGATCTGTATTTATTACGTGCGCCTCCTGCGTGTACGTACGAGCGGTTATTGCTCCACGCTCAGCTGTCTCGGCTTTAAACTGCGCGGCCCGGAACTCGGGCCGATAATATTCAACTGTTAATATCTCGAGAACGAAGCCTCGGATCCCAAAACGGTAAAGGACTTTTCAATGTCTTTACGCATCAGGATATTGCATGTTCCGGGATGTCCCTCGATTTCAGGACTGTCTGTATACATAAGTAGGATTACTTTAAACTTTCTGCTACCAATGCTTGATTCAACTTACTAACTCGATTTTTACCCACTTTGAAAAATATGATATAAATATGTTCCCAAATATTAGCAGATTTTTAACTTAATAGTATGCTAATAGTATCGTTTATAATAACAAGAGAAGGAATTTTTTAGATGAATAAATGAATTTTCCTTTTCAGGTGTACCGGATTAAAGTAACGAGTAATTAGAAGTTAAACGGACTAAAACCTGCAAAATCTTAGTCGTATCTTTCACTCTTCCAATCGTCTTTCGAGGAAACAAAAATGAGAAAAAAATGTTAAAAAAAAGTACGCCCTTACAAAAGCCCTAAATTACGAATTTCTCGTGTCTGATGCAATAAACGTAAATCTATATTATATGAGTACACACATATATATATATGTATATCGATATTAGAGAGAAATAAATCGACTTATTTATTTTCATCTTTCATCCTCACCTTTTCAAAGATCATTTTTAAGAAAGAGCATAAATAAACTACTTTTAATGAGATATTTGTCGTATATAAAAATATGTCTACAGAAAAATAAGTATATTTGTTGAAAATGTTAATGTTGTTTAAATTACAATCCAATAGGAGGTATTTTACATTTATAAACATCATCGTTTATATGAAACTTATAGGTATGATAATTTATACTCCATTATTTAACTTCTGTTTATAATAATTTGCAACGATTTGCCAAGCGTTTGGCACCATGAAACCTTCCGGCGGATTTTCACCAGATTTTGCCAATTCTGAAACAATCAAATAAGTTATTATCAATTTTATAAACATTCTATTTGAAAACAGTTAATTTTACATCTTTATTTTATGAGTCTTTTCATTAATTTTATAAATATCTTTCATCGATTCAATACGTTGTTATACAAGTTAATTCATTTGTCCTTAGAACTAAAATACAAAGTTTGACTTTTACGTACAAAGCAGTGCCTGTAGATTTTTTTTTAAGTTGGTAAAAGATACACACTATTCAAGGCTGCAGATATAATAGAATTTTTGTAAATGAGTGATCTTCGTTAAATTATTACTATATTATCATGGATGACAAAAAAACTAAGTTTCATCTAAATAGGTATAACATGCCGACCTTCAAATGACCTGTCTTAAAGTTATCCTTATAAAATCAGAATCATAACTAAAACCAAAAGTTGAAATATCTCTTTTTCTTCTGCATTATGAAAAAATGTAGTTGTGCCACGTCTTGGGTTATAGTGTCGAGGACGGTGACAAGGTATGGTTTATAAGAGGTTCTCAGGAACGCGGGGAGTTTGGGCCCGAAGGCGAGCTTCGTGGCACTGTGCAACCAGGGAGGGTTTACACAATAATCGCGCACCAGGGTGACAATTAATATTAGGCTTGTCAACCGCTACATAATATATAGTATTGTACTATATTTTTGTCTAGTGTACTATATACTGTTATAAAAAGATATAGTACATAAAAATACATAAGGGAATTATAATTTCGACCACACTTGTAGATTATCCAAAAATACATAAAGTGATATCAGCGCATTTGTTCGGTCAATTTTTACATATAAAATTATACAGCTATAAACTCAGTAACGGACAAAGCTGAGTCAAAGGTCAGAACCGTTATTAATTATGAACTAGATTAAAATTTTTAAGATTTTTGAGAACAATTACTAATTATGAAATTAAATTAAAAATTGAAGGGAAAAACCTTATTCTGAAGAGAAAACAATGCTACCCTCACAACACACTGCAATCATACCATTAATTATAGTCTATGTGGTAATGTCAACCATTCATAGATGTGCGAAAGTACCAATACATATGTTGTGCTATGTAGTAATGTTTAATCATGTCAAGGAACCACGGAAACGAAAACTCTAGCAGAAAGACCACATCATTGAGCCTTACTTCTTCAATAAGGTTGCGCAATAGTCTTGTATATTAGGTGTTTCGTATCTAAGATTTACGCTCGGTTGTTTAATCATATGTAATGTTTCTAACAGAATTCTCTGATACAGATTGGTTTCCTTATCAACAACTTTGACGTTGTCATAGTCAAATCTATGATCAAACTCAAGTGAATGTTTAGTTAACGTAGTGTGTTGTAGGGGAGATGAAAAAATATTTCTTTTATGTTCATAAATCCGTCTTTCCAAAAGCCTCGAAGTTTGTCCAATATAAACTTGGTTGCAACCCATGCACGGGATTGAGTAAACGATGTTAGAATTTTTTAACATAGATATTTTATCTTTAATTGGTGGGAACAAATGTTTGGTGTAAAGTGGTAATTTAAAAATGGTGTGTATTCCTACTTTCCTAAATATTCTTTTTATATCATTTGAGATGTTATTAATAAACGGTATGACCGCTGTATTTTTCCAACTAACTGGTCCTATCTTTCTACCTTTTTCCTCTTTACGTTCCTTCATTAGTAACGGATGATAAATTTCAAAAATGCGATCTCGGATAATCGTTTAGACCATCTCTCTAGGATAACTGTTACGTTTCAACGTATCTTTAATAAGAAGTAAGTTAGCTGGTCGAAATTTAGGGTCAGAAAGTAAGATCGCACGATCAATTAGTCCCTTTATCAATTCTATTTTATGTTGCATGGGATGAGCAGAGAAAAAGTTGATATATCTGCCAGACCAACTCGGTTTATGATACCAATTGGTAATCAGTTTATTGTTTGATCTAATAACTATTGTATCGAGAAAGCTTAGACAGGAATCTTTTTCTATCTCGTAAGTGAATTGAAGTCTAGTGTGGAAACTGTTAAACGTATCCAACAATATTTGTAAATTTTCCAATTTTATGCATGTAATGATATCATCAACGTATCTTTTATAAAAATTAAGTTGAAAGGGTACCTTTGAGATAGAAACCGCCTCTAACCTTTCCATTACCAAATTGGCAATGACAGGAGAAATTGGAGACCCTATGGCCGTTCCAAAAACTTGTTTATAGAAAACCCCATTGAACGAAAAGACATTGGCTTTCAGCACGAACAAATTTTTTTTTTAAAAAACAGTAATTTATTGATTTTAAAATCTGACAAAGGTAACACCACAGTTTTAGTGGATAAAAATTTTCACATCTCAGAGGTAATGAAATTGTTGAATGATGAAACCACATATAATATCAGCAGATTTGAATACACCTGTACCTTTGAGAGGGAGGCGAACTCTGTTATTTCCAACATGGTGAAAAAGAAACAAATAAGCGAACTGACAGGCAAGTTTTTGAAGACTCATAATGCTATAGTTCCTAGAGCGTACACGCTTCCAAAAACACATAAAGAAACCTTATCCTGGAGAATCATTGTCTCTTCTATCGGTGGTCCTACTTATAAATTATCTAGATACTTGGCCGGTATACTTTCCAAGATAGTAGGACAATCTCCTTACCACACCGTATATAGTTGGCAATTTTGCAATCAAATTAGGAAGGTCCAAGTTCCTGACGACTCAATGCGATTAGTATCTCTCGATGTAATATCTCTCTTTACTAATGTTCCCATTGATTTAGCTATACAGGTTTTACATCATCGTTGGACTGAAATTGAACACCATACAAAGATCAATCTTGACGATTTTCTCCAAGCAGTCAAGTTCGTGCTGAAAGCCAATGTCTTTTCGTTCAATGGGGTTTTCTATAAACAAGTTTTTGCAGGGAATGGGAGGGGGAGGTAAAGAAGTGATGAATGATGAGCAAGTGGAGGAGTGGAGGCTTAGGATCAGAAGGATGGAGGTGAAACAAGACAAAAAAGAGAGAGAGGGTAGAAGGAGCAACGTGGTGGTAAGGGGAATAAGGGTAGAGGGAAGGGATGTGGAGGAGGAGGTAAAGAAACTTTGGGGCAGGATGGGGCTGGAGGTGGGAGGAATTAAGGAGGTGGCCAGGATAGGGAGAGTAGGTGGGGAGGGCTTCGGGATGGTATTGGTGAAGCTCGCGGGAAGGGAGGAGAAGAGGAGGGTGATGGAGGCAAGAAAGAAAATGAAGGGGGAGAGGGAAAGGATTGAGGATGATTTAATGGAGGAGGGGAGGAGGGGAAGGTGGAAAATAGAAAGGGAGGCTCAGAGCGAGAGGGAGAAGGGGAAGGTGGTGAAAATAGGATATATGAAGATGTGGGTGAATGGTAAAATGAGAAAATGGGATGAGGTGGGAGAGAAATGGATAGAGGAGCAGGGAAACGGAGGGGGGAGAGAGGAAGGGGAGGAGATTAGAGGGGGGGGGAGGGAGGTGGAAAATGTAGGGTGGCCTTCTGGAATGTGGCGGGACTAAGAAATAAGGATTGGGAGTTTTGGAAAGGACTGGAGGAATGGGAGGTGGTAGTGTTATGTGAAACGTGGGTGGAGGAACGGGATTGAGTATATGTAAGCAGCAGACTGCCAAAGGGATACGTGTGGTGGAAGCAGTGGGCGAAGAGAGAAAATAAAAAAGGGAGGGCGATGGGGGGAATGGTGATGGGGGTAAGAATGGAGGTAGAAACTAGGGAACAGGAAGGAAGGGAGAAGGAAAGGATAATGGTGAAAAAGATGTTGTTGGGGGGGGGGGGAATGGTGGAGGGTGGTAGGAGTCTATGTGAATAAGGATTTGCAGAGGAAGCTGGAGGAGCTGGAAGAGTGGGTAGAGGGGAGAGAAGAGGGAGTTAGGGTGGTAATAGGGGGGGACTTTAACGCGAGGACAGGAAGGGAAGGGGGACAGAGCTGGGGGGTGAAGAGGAGGGGGAGGAAAGTAGAGGGGAAAGCAGGAGATCGAAAGATAGGGAGTTAAATGGGGAGGGCAGGAGACTGTGTAGATTCTTGGAGGAGACGGGGTGGGGAATTTTGAACGGGAATGTAGAGGGGGATGAGGATGGAGAGTGGACGTACACGGGAGGGAGAGGGAACTCAGTTATAGACTATATAGTAGGGAATGAGGACACAAGGGAGGGGGTGGAAAGGATGGAGGTGGGGGATAGGGTCGAATCGGACCATCATCCGGTGGTGGTGTGGCTGAGGGGGAAGGGGGGGAGGGGATAAGAGGGATAAGGGGGAGAAAAAAGGTGTGAGTAGGAGGCTGGGGAGGGGAGTCTGGACAGAGGAGGGGAGGGAGAAGTTTGTAAGGAGGTTCGGAAAGAAGGAGGGAGGGGATAGAGGAATACAAGAGGAATGGAGAGAGCTAAGAGATAGGATAATGGGAGCGTTGGAGAAGGGGAGGAAGGGAGGGGAGAGGGCAGGAAAAGGGGGGTGGTGGGACGGGGAGTGTCGGGAAAAAAAAGATTAGTAAGGAGAGAGCTGAGAAGATGGAGAAAGGAGGGTGGAGAGGGGTTAGAGTATAGGCAGATAAAAAGAGAGTATGGGAGGATGTGTGAGGAGAAGAGGAGGAGGGAGGTGGAGAAGTGGGAAAAAGAGGTGGAGGGGATCAGGACGGAAGAGCAGGTTTGGAAAGTTGTAAATAGGGAGAGGAGAAAGAGGAGGAGAGTGGAGGAAGGAATAATAATGGAAGAGTGGGAAGAGTATTTTAAGGGGTTGTTAGGAGGGGTAGAGTGGAGGGTGAGGAAAGGGGGTGAAAGAAAGGGAGGGGAGGATGAAGAGGAGGATTTAAGGATTGAGGAGATGAGGAGGGTAATAAGGAGTCTGAAGGAGGGTAAGGCGGGTGGGGGGGACGGCATACCCAACGAGGTCTGGAAGTACGGGGGGAAGAGGTAGAGAAATGGTTGTGGGATATATGCAGAAGGGTGTGGAGGGGGGAAGGATGGGTTGAAGAGTGGAGGGAAGGAGTGGTAGTGCCGGTGTTGAAGAAAGGGAGTGGGAAAAAAGTTGAGGATTATCGGGGCATTACGCTGACGCAGACGGCGTATAAAATTTATGCGTCGATGCTGGCAGAAAGATTGAGGGAGGAGGTGGAGGGAAAAGGGCTACTACCACCGAGTCAGGCCGGCTTCAGGAAGGGAAGTGGTACTGTAGATAATGTGTATGCGTTGAATTACCTGATAAACAGGCAGGTCAACAGGAAGGGGAAGAAATTGATAATTTTCTTTATAGACCTGAAGGCGGCCTTTGACTCGGTGGATAGGGAGGTGCTCATAACGGCGATGAGGAAGAGAGGGGTGAGGGAGGGGTTAGTGGAAAGGTGCGAGGAGGTGTTAAAGGAAACAGTATGTAGGGTGGGAGTAGGGGAGGAGGAAGGGAAGGTATTCTGGACGGCTAGAGGAGTGAGACAGGGGTGCCTACTCAGTCCGAGCATGTTCACGCTGTTATTAGCGGATCTAGACGAAGAGTTGGAAAAAGGAGGATGGGGGGAGTGAGATTGGGGGGAAAGAAGGTATATACCCTGGCGTATGCGGACGATGTAGCGGTGATGGCGGAGGATGAGGAAGGGATGAAGGGGATGTTAGGAAAATTGGAAAAGTATATGGATGGGAAGGGGTTACAGTTGAATGTTGTGAAGTCGAAGGTGATGAGGTGCAGGAGGGGTGGAGGTAGATGGAAAAAAAGTGAGTTGGAGGTGGAAGGGAAAGGAGATAGCGGAGGTGAGAGAATTTAAATATCTGGGATACACATTGATGGGAAATGGAGGGCAGGAGGCGCATGTAAGAGAGAGAGTGAGGAAGGCAGCGGCTGTGATGGGACAAGTATGGGGGATTGGGAAGAGGAGATTTGGAAAAGATTGGGGGAAAAGGGTGTGGATGTTCGATAGGTTGGTGTGGGCGACGATAAGTTATGGGGTGGAAATTTGGGGATGGAAAGGTAGGAATAGAGTAGAGGGTCTGCAGGACAGGTTTTTGAGATGGGTGTTGGGGGTAGAATGGTGTACGCCAGGATATTTGGTTAGGGAAGAGTTGCAGCGGGGGATGATGAAGGGAAGGGCGGGGATGAGGGCGTGGGAGTATGAGAGGAAGTTGGAGGAGGGGCAAGGGGGGGGAGATAACAAGGATGTGCTGGGAGGAGATTAAGGGGCGGGCAAGAAGAGGGGTAGTTTTGGGGGGATGGGAAAAGGAAAGGGAGGGGTTCTATGAGGAGAGGGGATGGACAGTGGAGGGAGTGGAAAGGAGTAGGGATGGGGGAGAAATGAGGGGGGGAAGAGCTGATAAGTGTGGAGAAGAGGTTGCAGGAGGGGGATAGGTGGGAAAGGATTAGGGAAGCGAGGTATAATAGATGGTATGGGGCGGTAAAGGGGGTAGGGGTTCCGGGTTACCTAAAGAAGGGGTAGGGGGAGAGCAGATGGAGGAGGATGGCTAGGTTCAGGTTGGGGAGTGAGATGAGGGGGGGGAGATATTGGGAGGATAAGGATAAAAGGAGATGTAGGGTTTGTGGGTGGGGGGAGGAAACATGGGAACATGTTTGGGAGGAATGTACAGGGTGGGGAGAGGGAAGGGGTTGGCAGGAGATGGTGGGGGAGGTGTTGGGAGATGATGGTGAGGGGGAAAGGTGGTTGAGGAAGGTGGAAGAGTGGAGGGGGGTACAAGATGGTGAAATGAATGGTTAAGGAATGGGAGTGAGAGGATGCGTGCGGAAGCGGGGGTCCGGAGGGGGGAAGGAGGAGCGGGAGGAGCGGGCGCGGCGATGGCGAGCGAGCGAGCGGGGGGATAGTTATAAGGAGTAGTTGTAAGAAGTAGTGATTAAGGATTAGAAATAAGGCTGCGGTAGTTTAGTAAGCGAGAGAAGAGAGGAGGTGTTTAGAGAATTGTAATCCCCAAGGGGGCCCAATAAAGTGTATATATAAACAAGTTTTTGGAACGGCCATGGGGTCTCCAATTTCTCCTGTCATTGTCAATTTGGTAATGGAAAGGTTAGAGGTGGTTTCTATCTCAAAGGTTCCCTTTCAACTTAATTTTTATAAAAGATACGTTGATAATATCATTACATGCATAAAATTGGAAAATTTACAAATATTGTTAAATACGTTTAACAGTTTCCACACTAGACTTCAATTCACTTACGAGATAGAAAAAGATTCGTGTCTAAGCTTTTTCGATACAATAGTTATTAGATCAAACAATAAACGCTCCGTGCAATGTGGCACGGCAACGTCGCAGCAACCATACATCGACATTGCGCTGCAACCATGCAACGACGCAAGCAAGTGCAAGGTTACTGCAACCATCCTGCAACGTTGCCGCCACGAAGTGTGCTGTATGGGTCGCTTGCTCGACAATTACTTTTCTAATAGATAACCTCTTGTTTGAGGTCGGAGTTCTTATTGTAGCAGACGACCAACTTACGCGGGACATATTCATTGGGCGGGATGTTCTCGGTAGTCCAGGTGTTATAGCATCAGTGGATGCATCGGGTTTAACATTTTTGAAGCAAAATGCAAAAAGGGTTATGAATGAATTCGCTGATATTAATGTTATTGAATTAGTATAAAGGAAGGAAATTAAAATCGATGATGTTTATTGCCCTAGTCTTGATGCGAGGGATCAAAAACGATTGGTGGAACTTTTGAATGTTTATCGAAAGAATGTTTCTTTTAAGATTGAAGAGCTGGGCAGAGCTAACGCGACAGTTATGAAAATCGAGTTGCTTAGTGATGAGCCGGTACATCATCGACCTTATCATATGTCGTTTTCGGAACGTGAGACAGTTAAACAAATGGTGGCAGAATTAGAGGCTAATGATATTATACGTGAAAGTCATTCCCCACATACTAGTCTAGTTATTTTGGTAACAAAGAAAAATGGTCAAAAACGGTTGTGTATAGATTTTCGCGCGCTTAATAAAATAATGAAACGGGACAAATATCCTTTACCGATTATTGACGACCAAATTGATCGTTTAGGGGGTAAATCTTATTTAATTTCACTTGACCTTACGTCCGGGTTTTATCAGATCCCAATGGATCCAGAATCTATTGAAAAGACAGCATTTATAACACCGGACGGTCAATATGAATTTTTGCGCATGCCTTTTGGATTGGCGAATGCTCCCTCTGTATTTCAGAGAGCTATCAACAAGGCATGGGGTGAATTGAGGTATAATGTTGCTTTAGTTTACATTGATGATATTTTGATACCTGCGGAGAATATTGAAAGTATTTTCGAAAGTTTGTTAAGGACTTCGCAAAGAAGGTATCACCATTAACTGATCTTTTACATAAGGATATTCAGTGGGTATGGGGTTTGGAGCAGTCGCGCGCTGTCACTGAGATAAAACAGACACTTTGTGACCGGCCAGTTCTACCTATTTACGACCCTAAGCTCGAAACGGAGTTACACACTGATGCGAGTTCGATTGGGCTAGGCGCTATTCTGATACAAAAGACCGGCTCCGAGAAAAAGATGGTCGCCTATTACAGTCGTAAAACATCTGTAGAGGAGCAGAAATACCATTCTTATGATTTGGAAACTCTCGCGGTGGTTGCTGCGCTAAAAGTGTTTAGGGTTTATTTGTTAGGGATTAAGTTCAAATTAATCACGGATTGCAGCACCGTGCGGGCTACAGTTGCGAAAAGAGATATTCAACCTAGAGTTGCTAGATGGTGGGTGTACATGCAAGATTTTGACTTCGAGATTATTTATCGTCGGGGTACGCAGGTTGCTCATGTAGATTATTTAAGTAGAAACCCGATTGATTGCATGCTTATTGATATTATTGATGCAGAGTGGCACAGATTCAAGATCACGATATTGTGATTATTCAAAAGATTTTACAGTCAGGGGATGTGAAACCCCAAACGAAGCAATACTTTGAAAAGTATGACCTGAGGGGTGGGGTTGTATTTCGTCGAACAGAGACAGGGAATAAATGGGTAGTCCCTCGAACTTCACGTTTTAACGTTGTGAAAATGTGTCATGATGATCAGGGACACTTGGCATTTGAAAAAACTATTGAAAAGGTTCGGGATAATTATTGGTTCAGGGGCATGCGAAGGTTTGTTGCTAAGTACGTGCGAGCGTGTTTAAATTGCTTATATAATAAATCCACGTCGGGTTGAAAACCTGGATTGTTACACCCTATAGAGAAGGTCGCAATACCGTTTCATACCCTTCACTTGGATCATGTCGGTCCATTTATAAAAAGCAGACGCAAAAACACTCAAATATTGACCATAGTAGATGGGTTCACGAAGTTTTGTAATATTGAGCCTGTACGAGACACAAAAACCAAGTGGGTTTTGAAGGCTTTAGACTAAGTATTTGCAATATTCGGAGTTCCTACAAGAACAGTGAGCGACAGAGGCACGAGTTTTACGTCGCATCGTTTCATTGCTTCTTGCCAAGAATATGAAATCAAGCATATATTAAATGCAGTGGCTACCCCAAGGGCGAATGGACAATGCGAAATGATGAATCGCACTGTTTTAAATTCACATGCAATCACCAGCGCGGGCGCGCCTGAGGATGAATGGGACGGATTTGTTAAGAAAGTGCAGAGTGGTATTAATTCTGCAACAAATCGTACTACAGGTAGTAGTCCGGCGCAGCTTTTATACGGTTTTAATCGCGACTTTGGATCGCGTGGATCTGGAAGCATTACGCAAGAAAGCAAAACAACAACGGATATAGAACAAGCGCAGCAAAAGGCAAGGTTTGATGCGCGGCAATTCAAACCACCTTGCTATGCATTAAGAGATGTGGTTATGGTGTCTTCGAGTCCACCGGCAACGGGTCACAGCAGAAAACTAATGGCGAAGTCAAAGGGTCCTTTTAAAATTGTTGCTGTTTTAACTAATGATCGTTACGAGGTTGAAGATCTGCGACAGTTAAAAAAGGGACGAGGCTATAGAAGTGTGGTTGCGGTGGACAGTCTGCAAAAATGGGTTATCTTTGATGTTCTTGAATAGTGAATGATAAGTTGCTGCTAACGCTATAATGTTTCTTTACAGTTTAATGACAGTTTGGGATATCCTGATGGAAATGATATTGGAACTGGGCAAAGTAAACATGGAGTCCGTTGACTTTATTTAGTAAAGTTGAGGCAGATTGTTAAAATGTTTGGAAGTTTAAAAGAAAGGGGAGTGAAAATCGGGATGTCAAGATTGCTATTCCCGAAAGTTATATATGTGTCTAGGTATCTTAATTTTGAAAATGTTTATGAATTTTTAGATTCAGAGATATTAAGCTTAAAGTAGTAAGCAACAAATGAGCCGAGGACGGCTTGTATATCAGGGAGGCCGAATGTAGGCACAAAATCTATCCTGGACTGCAGGATAGTTTTGGGCCACTTGAGTGGGCTGTTTATTGCCCTGTGCCGAGGGAAAGGACGCGCCAGGGTGAAATTGGGGGTCACCGGAAAAGAGCACTCGGAGGGCACTCAGAACGTAACTGTCGAAGAAGACAGTCAATCGTTTCGACGGTCTTTAGCCAAAGCAAACTCTGTGTACTATTTCATATACAATAAATTGAGTGTTAATTTCTTAAGTTAGTGAAATTATTTACTACATAGTGGACAAACTTCGAGGCTTTTGGAAAGACGGATTTATGAACATAAAAGAAACATTTTTTCATCTCCCCTACAACACACTACGTTAACTAAACATTCACTTGAGTTTGATTATAGATTTGACTATGACAACGTCAAAGTTGTTGATAAGGAAACCAATCTGAATCAGAGAATTCTGTTAGAAACATTACATATGATTAAACAACCGAGCGTAAATCTTAGATACGAAACACCTAATATACAAGACTATTACGCAACCTTATTAAAGAAGTAAGGCTCAATGATGTGGTCTTTCTGCTAGAGTTTTCGTTTCAGTGGTTCCTTGACATGATTAAATATTACTACATAGCACAACATATGTATTGGTACTTTCGCACATCTATGAATGGTTGACATTACCACATAGACCAGGCCTGCACAGCGAGCCTTTTTCAGCGCCTAGCGGCAAGCAACCAGCCGTACGGCATTACTAAGGGTAGAATCGGTGAGGTGAACTGCAGTAGTGTAGGTGCGGGTTCGTAGCCGCGTAGCGTAAGTATATATGCTTGGGTTCCTTCTGGGGCCCCAGTGCAGAGCATGTCCCGCAATATAATTCGGTGGGGTCACTGGGGCCCCACAAGGAACCCAGCCATATATACTTACGCTACGCGCCTACGAGCCCGCACCTACACTACTGCAGTTTGCCACAATATTTTTCAATTAACTTTCCTTGAAAATGGTCGAAACCAAAGACCAAAACGTCGGAGTTAAGAATTATTAAATTGCATAATAGCTTTATAATTTTATATGTAAAAATTGACCGAACAAATGCGCTGATATCACTTTATGTATTTTTGGATAATACATAAAAATATTACACTTCCGATACATCGATAAATTTCTACAATTTTTACTCATTTTTATATTCCACGGCAACATCAAAATTTGAATTTGCGAATTTATACTTTAACAGAGAGGATTTTTTCTATAATGAATATAAAGTGGCGAGAATGGAGAAACAAAACCAGTGTACCTATCATAAAAACTGAGCTCTTCATATATGTTAATTTGGATTTTCAGTGCAATCAAACCTGTGACATATTTGTTACAGACAATAAAATTAATTAATAATGCAAAATGTCACAAAAAATACACATGTAAAAAATAAGATGTGGTTGTTTTAATGTAGTTTTATTTTGTACCCGTTCTTCCGAGGAGATTCTTTCATAATCTACTATATTTTTTATCATATTTGGCCGTAGAGTACTATATTTTCCCGGAAAAAAATTGACAACCCAAATGAATACAGGAGATCTAGAGACGCGGTAATGTCTCGATGCCAAGTACATGAAAGACATCCTGTATATGTCGACTGTGGCTACTACCGCTATCATTTATTCGTCGTGCGGCTATTCCAACCTAACCTGAAACTTATTTCATTAATAATATTTTCTAATATTTTCTAAAATTATATTTTCAATATTTTCTAAATTTAAAAGCATTTTTCTTGTGTAAATCGCATATCAGTTTTCGAATAAGACCAATTTCAATAAAATCGGTCCTCGCATGATAGAAATATCGTAACATCGTCTCATGGATCAGTCGGGAACGATAATCTATGCAATCTCCTCCAAATTTTGACAGTTTACCGTCAAGTTATAACCAAGTTATAAACGTGTTTTTACAAATATGTATCGTTGTACCATTGAATTGCAATCAAAATGCAGTCTCAAACACAAGGTAAGTTGCCGAAATTTTAATTGCGACATGTGTGAATATCATCAAACTGTTTTTTATTTGTAAATAAACTGAGGATTTTAAGTATATAATATATAGGTACCTAACACTAATTTACAGTCATTTCTTGATGTAGACTCCGCTATGAAATTCTTATGTAAGGTGGTCCCCTAAACGCAAAAATCGACATGAGATAAAATCCTATGGATACGTTTTTCAGATATTATTAGAAATTTTTAGAAAAATAGCCGTATTTTTAACCATAAAATTATTATTATTATATTAATTAAATGAGTTTATTCAGCTTCGATCCTCTGTTTCCTTCTTGTAGTAAGATAATCAATGAAAATAAATTTAAATGTATTTTATTTTATTTTTGAAAATAAATTCTATCTCTTTCTGTTTCTTTTGCCCGCATTAAGATCAGTTTCTCTTACAAGGAACCAGTCATAGTCACCCATCATTGATCCATCCCAGAATCCTTGGTAGTGTCTCTCAATACTTTTCATCCGCTGATGAGGTCGCTCGCTATGTTCATCGATTACTACACCAAAATTTGTTGGGAAGAAATCCAAAGGCGAGTGGATGATCTTCAAGGACTTGTTAACACCTATATTGAGAGAATAAATAAGTAAAAAGCATCTTAAAGCAGAAAATCGATACGAATGAAATTATTACAAACTGGTGATGCATTCATATATTTGAAGACCATTTTCCCGACACATTCCGACGCCAAGATCAAGGAAGGCGTTTTCGATGGACCGCAGATCAAAAAGTTGCTGGAAAGTGAGCAATTTGAATTGCATTTATCGCGAAATGAAGATGCCGCATTCAATTTGTTACAAGTGGTCGACACTGGCTTTCTTGGCAACAATAAAAGCCCAGACTTTGTGAAAATCATCAATGATTTGCTCGAGAACTATAAGAAAATCGGTAGTGCTGTTTGTAATAATTTCATTCGTATCGATCTTTTGCTGTAACATGCTTTTTACGTCTTTATTCTCTGAATATAGGCGTTAACATGTGCTTGAAGAGAAACTGATCCTTGTAAAAAGAACTGATCTCAATGCGGGCAAAAGAAACAGAAAGAGATAGAATTTATTTTCAAAAATAAAATAAAATAAAATACATTTAAATTTGGTTTCGCCAAGAAACAGGAAGAAATGCAAAAATAGGGATAAAGTTGAAAATAGGCACTCCGACTCTATCACCCTTTTTTATTGTTTGTGCATGGATTTTGATCAAGTTGGGCTTGTTTTCTTCGTAACAGTGCGCACTCTACGTAAAAAATAAGAAACTGGACGCCACATGATAATTGCTGCCTTCCAGGCTATGTAGTGAATTTTCGATTTCAATTTCGCCCCAAAAACATTATATTTTTCTTAAGTTTCGCTCGATTTCGTCTGAACTGTTGATCCGATTGCAAAACACTGTAGAAATGAATTGTATGCAATTTAATTGCCTTAATTTAAGATTCGTCGCGATTAAATTGGTCAACTCTAACGCGAGATATGGCCTAAAACGTCAGGACTTCTTAAAAAATTATCAATTTTTCTAAAAAAAAATATCGATTTTTGAGTTTAGGGGACCACCTTACATAAGAATTTCATAGTAGAGCCTGGATCAAAAATACTTTTTTGGATTTCCAAAATAATATACATATAATACATATAGATCGACAATACGGTGCACATGGTTTCTTTTCGTAGTTGTTCAACTTACGTAGAATTTATCCTTAATTCTGTCCCGCGATAATTTGTAAGTTATAATATTAAAAATTATCTGAAGTCATTCCTTATGCAAATTATCTTTGTAAAAAGAAGTGAGATCCCTATAAAAAACTTTAAAAAAGTAAAAAAATTACGCCAAGTACACGAAATCAAATAAATCACAAAAAACAGAAGATAATCATAATAAATCACAAAAAACAGAAGATAATCATAATAAATCACACAAAAAAAATAGAAGAAAATATACAATCACAGAAACAGAAAGTATACAAATCACAAAAAATAGAAGATAATAATAATAAATCGCAAAAAAAATAGAAGGAAATAATAAATCACAAAAAATAGAACAAAATATACAATTACAAAAAAGTAGAACAAAATATACAATCACAAAAAATAGAAGGAGATATACAATTACAAAAAAGTAGAAGAAAATATACAATATAAAAAAATATGTGAAATCAAAATGAGTTGCAAGTACATAAAGGTGCTTTCCAACTGCGCTTAAGGGGGGCGACCATTGTAAAAAATTTGACAAATTGATTCTTTTTTTTTTACATTTTCTGAAAGACGTACATTTCAAGAATGCTGTCTCCAAATTTTATGAAGAAATTCGCAAAATTGACAGAGATATAGCATTTTCTGTGAAGCGGGGTCAAACGCGCGACTTAGCCGCGCGGAACTTTGAACGCGTTTTCCTCAGAATGATATTTTTCAACCGCGTTGACAGTCTACAGAGAAAACTATACGTCCAATTAACATGATCAAGGACATTTATTGTACGAAAAACCCGTGGCTATTACTTGACGATCAGTTTTTTTTTAATTAACGACCTCCTTATATTTTTTTATCAACATTTCCCTAACTTTGTACCTCGAAAACATGATTTTTCTTCAGTGGTCCGCCATTTTGTAATTTTTTACAATTTTGACATTTTTTGATCGTCACGTAATAGAGGCAGGCTTCTAGTTTCTAAATATTATTGTGTTTTTGAATTCGGATTAACCATATGGCCTGGGCACTGTCAACGCGACTAGCATGTTTTTGCCGCAGCGCAATTTTTGATGAAGAGTATACAGGAAACGGATTTATGAATTTGATTGAAAAAAAAAATTTCTTACCCTTCGATATGTACACTATTAACTATACTAAGCCATAAATTGATTTACTTGCGTTGTTTAGTTGAAATAAATTCCCGAAAACAACCTTACATTTCGGACCGTTACAGTGGTCTCCCCCCTTAAGATGACACAACTACATATACACAGCTAAAATGCTGTGTTCATACATTCCATTATTCATATCGCGGACATTTTACTTAACCCATCAAAAAGAATCCCATTTAAAAAAATTGTCGTAAATTAATTAATAGCTTTACAAAATTAATGAAATACAAAAATTGCGCCAATTATAACAATGGCTATTTATACAAAGATAAAAATGTATTAAATAATATTAAGCAGATATATTTTTATACAAATACATATTTTAATACGAATAAATATTTTATTCAAAATACTTGACGCTGCGCAACCGAAAAAATGTTACTTGTTTTAGTACTAATAATTTACAATAACTCCCCTACTATCTAAAATACATAAACATATACATACACATATTTGAAACGCAGTCACATTTATAACACAATAAAAGACAAAAAAAGATGTCCGCGGCCTGGAAGTCAAATACAGGGTCATCGTTTAATCCTGCAACCTGCGCGCGCGCGAACTTGTAAAATGGCAACACCGCCTCACGGATGCATTCCAACACAACCATGCATCGTCCCGGCGTTCGGAGAGTTGCTAGCGATCGCTGGCCAGTCGTGATGCCCGAGCTTCGAGAATTTTGGGCTGGTCTCTTTCAAATTAACGTTGCAAAGAACTATTCAGAATTTCCCGGTCCGGGTTGAAAAATTTGGAGCCTTTTCCGTATCACTTTTGAACTATAAGAGATATCGGAATGCAATTTGCGACGAAAAATTAGGAAAAATTATTCAATCTTAATGATGGATAATTTAACATATTTTACGTTTACTTAATTTTTCTTCTATCAATTTTTTAACCACAATTGTTTAAAAAGCTTTTGCAAACTGTTTATTTGATAATGTATTTAACGTTGTTTTTAAAATTCGTGTTGTTGATAAACAATAGGCCAGTTGTTTCTGTATCATTACTTTCATAAATTGAGAAATTAAATTTTTATTCAATTATGTGTTAGTTCTGCAGACCTCAGAATCTATTGTTCTGGTTTTCTTTTTTATGATTTTATCCTTAACGCGGTGCATACCTAGATCAGGTGTAAGGGGTAACTAATGCGGGCTTGTCATTGATTGTAGCGGTGTTTGAATTTTTTTCTAGAATTTTTGTGTTTGAATGTTTTAGTTACTCAACGCCACGCTTATACCGGCTTCCGTTAATGTCATTTTTTGGAATCATGTACCATTATTGTGGCTTTTACAAGCAGGTGATGAAAAATCTCTCCATACAAGGGTATAGCGCCGCAGTCAATGTCGTAGCTAAAATTTTTGAAATTGAGACGGGTAAGAGATCAGTTGACATTATTTTCAAACCTCATTACAGTAATCTGGGGTGCGAGTGGTATACCGATCATAAAAGCGGAGCACGCGGCTCGATTACTTGGGCTGTGAAATTCGCAATACCTAGCTTTTGGCGACGCTAAAATTTTCGAAGCTCTTGTCTAGCGGTCGCTGGCAGCTATCCGCTGGGCCGGTGCATGGTTGTAGTGGAATGCGTCCGTGAGGTGGTGTTGCCATTTTACAAGTTCCCGCGCGCACAGGTTGCAGGATTAAACGATGACCCTGTACTTGGCGTGGCCAGGCAAGGTATTCTCAGACCATCAATACCCCTACCTTCCCTTTCGCAAGCTTTTAGATAATTTGTCAATTTAATTAATAATTTGTCAATATAAAACTCTTGACAATATGTGTACATTTTCATTATATTGCGTTTTAAAACAATTCGAAGATCATTCATCGACACCGATACCTTTTCTGTCACAAGCTTTCAGATAATATGCCAATTTAAAACTCTGTCAATAAGTATACATTTTCATTATTTTGCGTTTTTAAATAATTTTTATTCATCAACACCTTGACCTATCTGGCCACGCCAAGTACTTGACTTCCAGGCCGCGGACATTTTCTTTTGTCTTTTATTGTGTTATAAATCTGACTGCGTTTCTAATATGTGTATGTATATGTTTATGTATTTTAGATTGTAGGGGAGTTATTGTAAATTATTAGTACTAAGACAATTAACACTTTTTCGGTTGCGCAGCGTCAAGTATTTTAAATAAAATATTTATTCGTATTAAAATATGTATTTGTATAAAAATATATCTGCTAAATATTATTTAATACATTTTTATCTTTGTATAAATAGCCATTGTTATAATTGGTGCAATTTTTGTATTTCATCAATTTTGTAAAG
Source organism: Andrena flavipes (assembly GCA_963971345.1). Lineage (NCBI taxonomy): Eukaryota > Metazoa > Arthropoda > Insecta > Hymenoptera > Andrenidae > Andrena > Andrena flavipes. The sequence goes on along the minus strand of OZ020479.1, from coordinate 46,899,804 downwards.
CTATTAATTAATTTACGATAATGTTTTTAAATGGGATTCTTTTTGATGGGTTAATTAAAATGTCCGCGATATGAATAATAGAATGTATGAACACAGCATTTTAGCTGTATATATGTAGTTGTGTCATCTTAAACGCAGTTGGAAAGCACCTTTATGTACTTGCAGCTCATTCTGATTTCACATATTTTTTTATATTGTATATTTTCTTCTACTTTTTTGTAATTGTATATTTCCTCCTATTTTTTGTGATTGCATATTTTCTTCTGTTTCTCTGTGATTGTATATTTTGTTCTATTTTTTGTGATTTATTATTATCTTCTATTTTTTGTGATTTGTATACTTTCTTTTTTGTGATTGTATATTTTCTTAAATTTTTTTGTGATTTATTATTATTATCTTCTTTGTTTGTGATATATCATGATTATCTTCTATTTTCTGTGATTTATTTGATTTCATGTATTTTCGTAATTTTTTACTTTTTTAAAGTTTTTTTATGGGTAATCTATACTATTATATGAATTTGAAGTTGCATACGTTGGAATGCGGTTTCTCAATAAATATGAAGTGTAGTCACAAGTGTGTTCATCTTACATCACTTTGTTCGGCTTGGCGAGAAGAAGGTTTTAACGTTTTTATTTTTTTTAATAATGATTTTTAAATAATAGTAGTTCGCAATGCAACCGCCAGGAGGCGACTGTGCGAGCGCTTTTCGCTTGCGAAATAGAACCGCGGCGGGAATATATACCCGAGGGCTCGATCCGTAGGGGTACGGAAGGATTTTTGGAACTTCCACCCCGAAAGGGGGTGAAACGGGGTAATAGTACATTACGTGACAAGGGAGAGAAGACAGTGACTTCAACGAGAGCGAAGTTTGCTGCCCGAGCGCAGCGAGGAAGATGACGCAAAGCTCGGCGCAGATGGCGCCAGTAGCGTATTTACTGTGGATGTGCCTGATTGCGTATGTGTGAATTGCTTGCACGCGAATTTTCCATTTGTGGAATGTATAAATGCGAATGTGTGCCGATGGCGTCATGGGCGGGAAAAAGTTGCAGTCATCTTCCTCATTAACGCGAGGCGGAATCGCCTTCAACACCTGCATGAAAATAGGCGTAGTCCAGTTTCCTTGGGAGGAAAAGTAAGAAATTGTGAATACGCATGCGCGTAAAGTCTTTTCCTGTTCGGAGAAAGACTTTACGCGAATACGTCTGAAATTGGTCATTTTGCTCCCGCTCAGCAGGCGTAAAAAAGCACCTATTTTCATGCAGGTGTTGGAAAAAAAATGTATTTTCTCGGACTCCCTCCTATTGCCTAATATTTCTTAGGCCCGATTAGATATCAGCTTGGTTCTTACGTATCACACAAATGTAAAAAAGAACAAATTCAGGATTTTTCCCTAATCAATCCCCAAAGGGGGTGGTGAAAAGGGGTAAAATGTGTTTCTTCGGACTTCTTAATATTTCCTAGGCCCGATTAGAGATATGTAAGGTAAGCAGGCCAGTAGATGGAGAGTTTAGCCGATTTCGAAGTTTACATCAAGGTGTTTCTTAGAAATATCTGTTGTATTAAAAAGAATCAAACACTTTTCACGTAAAAATGTACAAATTTAAAGAAAAAAATAATTGCAAGTAAAAAATGAATGTATTTAAAAATAAAATGATGAAAATTCTATTCATAGCCCGCATCACTAGTAGATGGACGATAGGGCTAGCAGATGGACAGTTCAAAACCAATAGATGGATGGTTGTCTGGCTAGACGAATAAAAGACTTATTAGGTATAGTAGGTCCCTAGATTAAATTATTTTTTGTTAAAATATAGCTTATTTCATCAATACTAAAAACGTATGGAGTCTTCATTGGCAGAATACGGTGCAACAGGTTATGGGCCCAGGCCGCAAATAAAACGAGGTTATCTCTAGCCTAATATGGCCAGACGTTTCACGCATGAAGTGACTCACGCATGGTGGCGTACAATCGTACATACACTCGGTTCAAACGATTGTGGCCGATCGAGTTTCGATTGCATTCGAGCTCACTAGGGCTGGCTTTTTTACATCGTTACGATTCTACAGTATTTCGTGAATATGGTGGGGGCACTGCCAACGGGAACCTATGGCTTGGCAGTGCCTCCACCATATTCACGAAATACTGTAGAATCGTAGCGATGTAAAAAAGCCAGCCCTAGTGAGCTCGAATGCAATCGAAACTCGATCGGCCACAATCGTTTGAACCGAGTGTACAAATACATTTTTCGCACACAAATTTTTTTTCGATAAATATGTTAATGTTTTATAAAACAACAAACGTTTTTTCTACAAAATAAAAAACAATAATATAGATTAAATCTCTAGTTCTTTCAATATTAACGATTAACCAACGATTCGTCCATCTGCTGGGCGCTGTCCAGCTACTGGCTTGCTTACCCTATCAATTTGGTTATTATTTATAAAGGTTACCCACACAAATGCCTAAGAACAAATTTGGGGATTTAGCTCTAATCAACACCTAAGATGGTGGAAAGGGGTAAAATGTACTTTCTGGGAGTCCTTAATATATCTTAGGCTCAAAGCGAAGCGCAGGGGTATTTTCTTAGTTTTTGAATAACTCATCTCGTATGAACAATAAGTGTATTAATACAGTTTTCATAAATATGTTGACAATATACAACGACATTTTTAAAATAAACTTTATTACGTAAAAGACTCTTTCAAAAATAAAAATGAATTTAAAACTCCCACTACTATGTGGATACTTTTACGAAACGTTCTAATGAATATTTAATATCTGATGGAATTTTACTAAAAAAAAAAAAAAAAAAAAATTCAACACAGTGCACACAGTACATTATACACCGAAGTAAATACAGTGTTGTCTCCGTATTTGCTCGCTAGTCGGGACCGGCGGTGAGCCCGTATCGGATACAGAGCCCTAATTCCGAGGGTTCGTTTCTCGCTTCTTTCTGGGCAAAGAGGGGAGCGAGATGGAACGCCTTGCGCAAACCATCGCGCACGCAAAGGACGGAGTGTCATGGCGCTCGAAAGACGGAGTGATACAAAACATCCACGCGTCCTCTGCCTCGTACCGTCCTCGCTCGCTTTCGTTCCATCTCGCTCTGGCCTTCGCCGGACAAGAGTGAGACAAAAGTGGTGGGTATAGCGACAAGCCCGTACCGGGTGCATAAAACCGAGTATATACGGAGACAATACTGTATACATATTTATTTTTTCAAATTTTTGTGAAAAATCTCTGATGAAAACATTTACTTCAAACAAATTTCGAACCTGTATAACTATTTAATTGAAATGTAGTAAAATATTGCAACATTAATGTTATTGAGGAATACTACCACAAAATATGATAAAACATTATGATTACTTTGAGTGGATTCGACGTACATATTTGCACGCCGAGGGATTTGCATGAAGTGCATGGTATTGGCGTATTTTCACGTCGAATGTTCTAGAACAAATCGAAACGAAAGAATCTGACCGACTTGAAGTGTATTTCTCAGAACTTTGCACAACTCCGGGTGTTAATATAGAAAATATACTTTATAAAGAATTACAGACCTCGCATTTTAGTTCCTGATATGAAACTGAAGTCCTGAGATCGTTCTGGTTCAAAGAACGCCATCTTTCTCGCTGTGTTGTCATAAGCTGCTACTCTAAATGGGATGATTTCAAGATTCTGAAGACCTGGTGCCATCGACAGGACCCTTGCACCATGTGTAACATCATACAGATTCCCTGATGTTATAAACAAAAATATTTATTTTACTACGAATACATATTATTTGCAGAAGAATGGCGCAAATCTAGATTATACGGGAAAATATATTGTCTGTAATTGGGAAATGGAAGTTTTATGAATATTGCTTCGATTGCAAATAAGTTATCTTCTAGAGCTGTTTGTTTGAATTTTTTAAGTATTTAGGGAAAGGTAAATGTATGTGTTTTTATTATTTTAATTAGAATTAAGAATTGTATTAAGTTTTCTTCGGTGGTTTGCGTCGAATAAAAAAGAATTAAGGAGGTTAATCTTAAAATGAAATTTACAGTAAAACAATTTTTGAAAAAAGATATGACTTGATTACCTCATATAATTAAAATATGTAATATCTCAAAGAAAACGTGTATGTCAAAGTGTAATTTAATATAAATGCTCAATAGCATGACTTGCAGACAAATAAAAAAAGATCAAGAAGAAGGTGAAAGTTATAACAGGTAAAAGAGATTAATATCCTTCTTAACTTTCTGTCGTTGAAACTATGTTTATGGAATATATTCCTGTTTGAAGAGAGCTGAAGAATGAGGATGCAAGAAGGGGCAGTTTGCAGAAAGTTGGTTAAATACTTATTTCCTGCCAAATACTCATATCACATGATACTTTTTGGCTAAATATTTTAAAATTAGCAAGTATCGTATTTCTATATATAAAACAACACTAAAATTGAGCCATCAATCACAGAATTAAAAATCTGTATTCATTTATACCCAAAAATATTATAAATGTCACTTGTAGTCAGTTTCTAATTGGATATTTTTTATCTACAATTAATAGTCTTTACCTGTAGTAGGAGCAGACTTATTGTATTGAACATAAAATTATTTCAGTTATTTTTTCTACTCAAGATTTAAAAGGTAAAAAAACAGTAAAATTTTTATTATTAATATTACCATCGGGAGTTACGGATTTGCTGGGATGAGGTAAACCTGCAGGGTCGCGCCCAACAATGTAGAAACCTGCCCCTGCCATCATTCTTGCTTTAGCGTGCCATTGAACCTATGAAAAAATATAAAATATCATGATATAAAAAAATCCTACCTTTCTTATTTGAAGCATACGATGTTTTTCTGTGTAAACGAATGTTCGGGATCGAAATTAGCATAGTGTGTATACTGCCCTCCTTAGTTAAAACGTCCTATCTAACATTTTTCAAGATATTGTCATGTCCCGGGTGGAGGTCTTTAGGACGATGAGATGTGGGGATAAAAGTCAGGCAAGAATGTGAAATTCAGCACACTGAGGGTTGGTGGAGGTTAGGCGAGAATGCAAAATTCTGCACACTGAGGATTGGTGGAAGTCAGGCGCGAATCTTAAATTCAACACACTAATCGACCAGGGAAGGTTTAAAAGACGAATACGCATCAGGGAGACACCCGTTAGAGCACTTTATGGTTTGATAATTGGATTTCCTGCTGCATTGACATAAGAAGCCGTCCGTAATATTCCACGAAATACGTCTAGCCTTCTGATCGTACAAAACCTATGCAAAAGTACGATTGTAAACACTGCAAGAACTTCCGCGTTCGCGGACCGCGATCAGTTGCTGCAGTAGCCGGCTATGGATTGGTATCTTCGTAACCGAAGGCTCGACACAATAATTCGAAGCGTGTTTTAATATAAGAATGGTTGTGTATTTGGAAGCACGAAATTATGCCATGCACCGTTAATGCGAAAGCGGTTAATTAATATAATAATAATGCGTTAGAAAGTAAGCATTCGCACATAACATTTATATAAACGGTAAGTAATAGTAATATATGTATGAATATGAGATACATGAGTATTAGCAATGGAAGATAATATATAATGCAATAAGCAAATGATAATAGTGTAAAGCGATAAGCGTTAGCAAAAAAATAGTATAAAGCAATAAGCAATAGAAAATATATAAATGAGGGTGATATTCAATTGAACAATATTAATAATAATAATCGCTTACAGTAGTTGCCGTAGATAGATATTCCGTAGAACACTGAATTTATATATGTTATATATACACTTGTTAGTTTTAAATAATAATTTCTTAGGAACTGTTTCCGTATAAGAGGATTCCGTAGAAGAGAGCTCCGGACTCTCGGGCCCTTGTATTTATGTGATTTACAGGATTGTTAGGGGTGAAGGGTGCGCGCGGTATGCACCTTGACCTATTTACGAAATATGCGTCGCAATAGGACTTCCGGGGTTTTTATAAAATATGTGTCTATAATTAGTTTATGACTCATGCATGAAATATGCTTTGCAATAAGACTTCCGGGGTTTTTATTTGGGCCTTTGAAAAGGGGATGCTCAACACATTAGATGGATTTTGGGTGGTTTGATTGGAAAGGGGTGAGTGTGACTTCGACTTCTTTGGTCATAGAGAGGGGGTGAGACGTGGTTTCGAGATAAGGTTTTTGGGACGAGGACGATTTCGTAATCGACCGCCTTGAGATGGGGACCGCTAAGGTACATCGTCAAGGTGGTCAATGATTGGGGAAAGGGGGTAAGAGTTGAGGTTTGGGGATTTTTAATGGAGTTTTGGAGTGATTTATGAGGGAGACTTAAAATAATACCGCGCGAAAAATAGTGGGACGTCACAATATGTTGAAATATTTGAAGTTCCACATGTCTTTTACCTTTTAGGTAAAGTTAGAAAACCTTACGTGCTTCGTAGAGATCTAGAAACAGTCTAATTTATTCATTCTAACTGCTTTTCTGATTGTTTTACTACATTATAATGTCCTATGTATTATCCAGGGAGTCGAGACCGATAGAATTTCGGTTTCGGTCGCGATTGCGGTCAATGAGACCGACCAATACGGCATTTACGGTTCTCTCGACAGAACTTGAGAGCGACGAGCGGTCAGGTGTTTTCTCTCGACCAAAACTCGAGAGAGAATTTCTCTCAGACTTTCGGTTGACCAAAAGTCTTGACCAGTTGCAAACGGTCGAGTTAATTTATGGAGAGGTTTCCTCGGAGCGGTTCGGTTCTGTTCGAACCGGTTCAACCTAGCTGAATAAGCCGGGAACTTCCCAGCTTACCTTCTCGGGAAGGTATGGATCCGATACCTTCCCAGCTTATTCAGCTAGGTTGAACCGATCTGAACAGAACCGAATCGCTCCGACTCTTAATTCATGGAGAAGAACAGAAACCTCTCCATACATTAACTCGACCGGTCAACTGACTACTCTGACCAGTCGGCAGAGCGGTCAAACATTTGGTCTGAGATTCCCGACCGAGAGGCAATCGGTCTGGAGTTTCGGTTCCCTTTCGCAACCTCTCACTGTTACGGTCACAATATTTGGTCCCTTTTCGCTTCGGTTACTAGACCGGTCAAGACCGGTCTGAATTTCGGTTTCTGCTTCGGTCTCGACTCCATGGTATTATATACTAAATTAAATTGTCCTAAGTTTACGTATGGTGTTTGATTTTAATGATTTTAAATGTGCTGTGCAGGAGGCAAATTCTTTCAAAGTAGACGTTTGTGAAATCGACATAAATAATTTTTTTGATTGGGAAGACTTCCGTTATCAGCACAAATTAAAATAAATTCTCCTAGACCATATCCTCATGATTTTGTATCTGTTCAATTCACAAGAGGGGAAAAAATCTTAAAACATAAGAATGATTTTTCTGCTGAATTTAAGGAATTAAATTTTCTCAATGCAGAAGCAGTGAAAACTAAGTTATCAAAACCAAAAGCCAGAGTTGAATGTAAAGGAATTTCAGCAGAGAGAAAAGAAAATTTAATTACGAAATTGAAGAAAATCATGCCAGCCAATTGTCTTGCCTTTTGGGAATTATTAAATGTGTCTAATAATAATGCCGATGATGATTATTAACTTTAAATCGTTATGTTCATGTCTGTGTTTAATTTGTTCGTACGTTAAGTTATATGTATATGTTTATGTTGGTATGCTTGTTTTTGTTTAAGTTGTACATTTACAAGTATGAATTAAACACGATTTCAAGTGTTTGCTATATTAAAATATCCCATCTTACTGTGTTTACTAAGTTAAAATATTCTATCTGAAACATTTAATTAATTGCCACATTAATAATACATCATATGCCGGTGCATCTATGACAAAAAATTATATTCGGCTGCTGTAAGCTACCGACACACGCGCGAAAGATTGTCCTTTCTCTTGGGGTTGTAAGGCTCAAGTAACTCCGTGGTACGCGGTGCTGATGACTTATCACTCGCCAAGTTAATTTTAAGTGATTATTACTTTACGCGACGAAGAAAAGGAGCTGCTGATCCGTATGATGATCAGACTATAGCACGATGATGATTGAGCACATTATGATGATTTGAGCACAAGAGCTGTCTGACCGAGAGTATTGGTCATGAATACTGTATTAGACCACGTGAAGTCGTTTGATCGTTGATTGTATCAGTGAAGTGTCGATAGAGTTATAACGAGAGATGAATATGTTCGCTCGAGAGACGATTGAATTCTGTCCCGTCTAGTTTTTCGGCGTCGAAGGTAGACAAGACATCAGATTTTCGGGAGGTGTCAACTTGCTGATTGGCTAGCTTTTCCTTGAAGAGGAGGAACCTTCTTTCCGCGATTTCGGTGGTAGAGGAGGAAGGCCTCTCCTTCTTGGTGACGTAGCGGAGGAAAAACCAGACATCTGGCTAACAAACCTAACTCGATGGTTCGGTCGAAGCGTTTAGCCAGGGTCACTGTTTATGATCGTATTGTTCCGTAAGTCAGCGGTGGACGACGGTATGTACCGGTCCGAGGTAACCGTGTACCCTCGCTGACAGAGTAATTTAAAGGATTATTTTAGGACGAAAGTAGTCGAAAATACCAGACAAAAGAGCACGATGTCGATTGCCTCTTAATCATCTGGCAGGCAAATGGTTCCCAACGAACGCTTCGAGAACAAACGATTGTCCACCATAAAGACGTTGAAATTTCGCCTCGCTTTGAGCTCGCCTTTGTCTTTTAAGACAAAACAACTGCTACAAAATAATGACCACATTTTGTAAATTAAATGACGAAAAACAAAGACGACACAAAGGAAATTATTAAACTACAGGTTTCTCGGATGTTTCGAAATGCTAGATAGGATGTTTTAACTAATGAGGGCAGTATATACCGACAAATACAGTAAATTCTCCTTGTAAGCACGTAGCATTTGTTATCGCACCTTGATCTGTTACTGTGACTTGTTACCTATGAATGTCGGAACGGCCGATCCAAGTAACGAGTCACAGTATGCAATAAAAAAACAACGTCTACATTTGTTACCGTATCCGGTCAGCTAGTTAACAGGTCGTGGTAACAGAGCACGATGCAGTAACAAATGTGGGCCAGACTTAACAGGTGAAAAGATTCAAAACTAAAAAATTAAGTACTAATGATAATAAACGCTTCAGTAAAATCGAACCATCCAGTCATAATAAATGCCGGCAGTAACGAGCGTTTTGTTAATTTCGCTGCCGTTCTGAACGTGTTAAGGTGCGATCCTACGGCGCGTAGCTCGGTGAGCTCTCTTCTATTTGGGCATACGCATTGAAGATCTTACTATTATTTGATATACCTATATGTAGTCTATTAGAAACCAAATACACCTCAATAACTTCTGTTGGGTAGAAGATACAATAATGACACGCCAGCAGAAGAGAAATAATGCTAATCTCTTTTACCTCTTCGTGAAACTTGTTATTCCAAAATCAAAGTAATAGAAAATATCAAAAAGGCTTGATTCTAGTAGACTATATTTTATGACTTATATTCATGATTATGAAGAGTAAATGATAAAGATACCTCAGTAGGGCCAGCGTACATCATTGGACTTGGAAAAATGGCCAGAATGGTGTCTGGGTGTAACACACCTTCCTCGAGAACACTTTGGTGCTGATTTATCCGTACTGATAATGGGACGTCATCTTCTTTCGTCCATCCTCCCAGAGGGTGTAATAAAAGAACCGGCGTTTTAAAGCCACGTTCTTCCAGAAGGTATTTCCTCGTGTCCTGTTATTAATTATATTGAATAAACATTTTGTTGAAATTTATTCAACATGATTAAGACTTTTAGTAAGATTGAAAAATGTATGTATTTGTATCACGTATTAATCGAATTGTATTGTTATTATACAAAATCTACTTACAGCCGATTTCTTCACCTTCAGTTATCTTCCAGTTAGAGTTATGTTCCACATAACTGCCAAATGATAGCATCTAACTGGTCGACGAGTGCCACATAAAAGCATCTAATTGGTCGTTCACTGACCGGCACTTTAGTCGGAGGTGAAGAAATCGGGCAGTAGTCTTTTTGTTAATGATCAATAATGACAATAAACAAAAATTTTGTTGTGATTGTCCCTCTGTCACTCATGATTTATTACATTAAAATCATTATAAAAACAGGCAAACCTGCATCAGAAGTGCGTGACCATTATGCACAGGATTCCTTAATTGAAAAGCGAAAACAGCATCAGCACCCATCTCTTTACACTTCTCTCGTATTTCGTTGGGGGTAAGCCTGTATTTGTCGAGACCATCGTTCCATCGAATTCTTTCGAGAACCTCCAACTCTCCTCCGACCAGCCAATCACCTGACATTTTAATCATCCTAATGTAAGGATGGCCTGGGTCATTCGTTCCGAATTCCCTACAACATCTGTTACAATTCATTTTCATTAGAAATTAACATTTTTAGACACTGAATTCCATTTGTACTTTTGCTACCGAAAATATATAAATAAAGCCATTTGTATAATAGCAAAAATAAAAAAGTTACATAATATATCGTCTAAATATAGATAGATAGATAGATAGATAGATAGTTTTATTATATTGCAGACCATAGGTCTATTACACGGAGGTTCTTTGGTATTGCCACTTAGTTTTTTTTTTATATTATACATTTTTACCTTAGCCTAGCTTAACGTTCTAACATTATATCAATGCCAACAACCTATGTTAATCCCAGTATCATTTTGTCTCCATATAACAATTAAGTTGGCATATTACCCTGTCCCAACTACAACACCAGTACATAGAATCCACCCTAAGTCTGACAAATTGCACTCAGTCTTATCGCTGCTTGGGCAAAGTGCACAAGTTCTTTCGCCTCTCGTATGTCACTCACTATTAAGGCTTGAGGGAAGCCTTTCCATTCCATTTCCCCAGGTCGGTACTGTTTGAATTGCGGGCATCCATCTAGGAGATGTTTCAACGACTCCATCCTTTCCGTATTACAGAGTTGACATATCTCTGTGTCTTTTGCCCTCATAGTGTTGCCCTTTCCGTCGCATATCCTAGTCTCATGTCTTGTCGACATTCTTAACTGCGCAATTGTTCTGCTGTATGTCATGGGAAGTCCAAATTTTAAATACTCTTCGCAGTTCTGCCTTGTTAGATCTTTAATGTACTTATAGATTGGGCAGTATCTTGACCGTAGCGCTCTCATCTGATCCTCTAGATATATCCTAGTTTCCATTTTGTTTTTTATACCTGGTATCCCCTGTATTATTTCTTCCCGGTTCAATTGTAGTATTCCTTCTCCGCTTATTACCTCTAATTCTTCTCTCAGCTTCGTGTACCAATTGTATTTCTTGTTATTATACGGGCTTCTGTCTAGATTCTTCAACCTTTCTAGGCATATCCTGGGAAATCTATCTTCTTCCATACCTTGTAGCCTTGCAAGATATTTCAGTGCACCTGTTACTATACGACATTCCATTTTGGTTCTTCCCGTTTCCAATCTGATCATATAGTTAGGTGTGTGCTGCGGGATGTTCAGTAATTGTTTTATAAATTTAGAATGTATTTTTTCTAATTCCTCACCTTGTCCCAGACCCCATACGCTACTCGCATATAGCACTGTTGACTCGACTATTGCTTCAAATAATCTTATTCTTCCTTCCCAGCTTGTCATTTTTGCTACTATCATTGGTTTCCAGATTGTTCCTAACGCTACTCTTCCCTTACTTATAAAATAATTTGCCGCTTGCCCATATAGCCCTGACGTACACATGGGGACTCCCAGATATGTGTAGGTTTTCACTGTTTCGAGCACAGTATCCTCATACTTGCACTTCTTAGTTCTCCCTTTCCTCCCTGCCTTCTGAAACGCTATTAACTTCGTCTTGTTCATATTAACCTCCAGACCATTCACTTTGGTATACTCGGCTAGAGTTTTCAGCTTGCATTGCATATCTATTATATTCTTCGCAGTTATCAAAAGGTCATCTGCGAATAGCAATAATTCCATTTCCTTGTTCACTTTCTGATGTCCTCTTTTTATGAAGAAGTCATCAATATCATATAAAAGCAGGGGAAAAAGAGCTGGACTCAATGAATCTCCCTGAAGCACTCCCCGTGTGACCTCCATTTCCCCTGTTCCTGCTCCGTCCGCCGTCTTGACCCTCATCCCTGCCTTTTCATAGATACCTCGGATCATCCTAATCATTTGCGAACTCAAACCCATGTAAAATAGTTTCTTCCACAGTATTGAATGCATGACTGAGTCAAACGCTCTTCGAAAGTCTATACATGCTACCAGCAATTTTCCCTTTTTTTCTTTCAACTCCATTGCTATTTTTGCATTCAGTATGAACAGGTTATCCTCGCACCCCCTATTCGCTCTAAAACCTGCCTGACCTTCTGGGAGTATCTTAGCCCCCTCACACCATTCTGTGATCCTCTTTGTCAATATGGAAGTGAATATCTTCAGGATTGTATTGGCCAGAGTAATGCCCCTATAATTCGCAGGGTCTGCTGGGTCCCCCTTCTTATATATCAGCACCTGATCAAATTTGCACCATCCCTCCGGGGCATTCTGACTCTTCCATACACCATTGAGTATCCTTAGTAGCTGCCATTTCAAGTTTAGGGGTAGTGCTTTATAAAACTCCGTTTGTATCCCGTCTGGTCCTGGAGATTTATTTCTTTTTGCTTTCCTTAGCACCGCTTCAAGTTCATGCATCCTAATTTCCTCATCCAAGTACGGGTGTCTAGTATCCATATAGTGCGTTGCATCTATAACTCTGGTCGGAAATATTGCCTTGTAAAATTCCTCTATTTTGCTAATTTCTATTTGCGTTTCCCGACCCTTTGCTCCAATGAGCTCCTTCACTTTCCTCCAAAAATCCTTACTGTTCTTTATATTTGCTAGAATTTCTTGTGTCTCTTCTTTGTACCTTTTTTTGCTCTGCTTGACTAGCTTCACATATTCCTTCCTAGTTTCTAAATATCTACCCTTCTCTAGTTCGTCCTTGTTTCTTAACCAATTCCTGAAGTCCCTCTTGGCTTGCCTCCTCCTGGCCCTACATTCGTCTGTAAACCATGGCTTACTTTTTACTACTTTTCGTTGTCCTACCTTTACCTCCCTGCTCATCCCCAGCTCCTTTGCTGCGTCTCTTATTGTCTGCATTAGGAAGGTTACCCTTCCCTCCACCTCGTCGTTTCCCGTGTACACTTTGCCTCCTAATATTTCCCTGTACCCAGCCTCATCTCCTTTCCATTGAAACTTTTCTATCTTCCTCATTTCTTCCCTTCTTCCATTTTTGTTGTCATCCATTCGCTCCTCCCCACCCACTCTCACCTTTACCTTAATGGGAAGGTGGTCCGATACTCCCACATTCAGTACTTCCATATCCCTAATAAGCATAACATTCTCCACAGTTGTCCATACCATGTCTATCAGACTGGTCCCATTCGGGCCTATGTACGTGCAAACCCCCTCCCTATCTGAAATTGCTCTTCCATTTAGACAAATCATGCCCAATTCCTCTCGCAGACTATTATCCCATTCTTGTTTGTCTCTTCATCCATTGTTTCCCTTCCTGCTGTGAAATTTGTCCCATCGGTGATGCTTTTTTCTATTTGGTTTTTCCTGCCAATTCTTGCGTTAAAATCGCCTCCTATTATTATCCTCGTACCATGATGCTCCTTTACTTCTTCTACATACTCTCTTAGGCGTGGCATTACCTCTTCTACTCTATCGTTCCTGATGTATACACTTATCACGATTACCTGCTCCTCTTCTATTTTAACCTTCAGGGCTATCCACTCCTCATTTATCATTAATATTTTTGCTTCCTTGACATAATTTGTGTTGTATAGAATGCACGTTCCTCCTCTGGCTCTTCCCCGTTCTACTTCCTTTATTGCTAGCTTCTCTACGACCAAATAGTTCTTTAAGAATTTTGGTAATATTATTCCATTTTTCCATACCCATGTTTCGCTTAGACAGATTATGTAGTTCTCCTTTGTAATCTCAATCACCTCCTCCATCGTCAGCTCATGCAAGCTGGCTATGCCATGTGTGTTCCAAAAAATAATGTTACCTATTTTATCCTGGCTAAGTCGTATATTGATTTTCCTTACCCCTCCATTAGGTGTGCCCTTCCCTCCTTGATTGCGGTTTTTTACCCATTTTGTCTCCTTCACTCCCCTCCCTCTCTCTGTTCATGGTCCCTTCGGCTCCCATTCCATATACTCATTCCCGTTGATACTATCTCTAACTGGTCCCTCCCCTTCCTCCATCCAATTCCTCACTCCCTTCTTCTCTCTGTCCCTCATCCTGATTTCCCCCTGGACTCCCCCCCCTGCTTTCTCCACTGGCCCGAAATGGCCTCCAGGTGAGGCCTTTCCCTTCTTCCCATGTCCATACTGCCTCATTTATTATTAGCTTTCTATACCCTACCTTCACTTTCTTCCCCTTTAGTCTTTCCTCCTTAGCTCGTACCCGTATTTCCCTCTGGATTAATTGTTCCTCCCGTGTCATATCCTCTTCTATGAATATCCTTTCACCCCTTAACTTAGCTTTGTTTCTCATTACCTTTATTTTGTCCTGCAGGGTTTCCATTGTTACTCTTATGATGGGCTTATCACCCATCACCCTGAGGCTCCGAACTTCGATCACTTTCGTTTCCACGTTTAGCTTCTTTTCCAGAAGGTTCTCCACCTCCTGCTTTTCCCTTCCTGGATTGGTTATCAGTCCCTTTACTATTATGTTATTTCTTCTCCTTTGCTTCGCCCTTTCCTCTTCCGCTCTCTCTAACTTCCGTATCCTGGTCTCTAGCAATTCTTTCTCCTCTTGCCATTTCTTTTCTTTTTTCTCCATTAGCTCCTTGACTCCTTGTATGTCCTTTATACTTTCCTGCATGTCTCTGATCTGCATAGATAAATTGTCCAGCTTTTCCAGGACAAGTGCCATCTCCGCCACAGACTTCCCGTCGGCCTTCTCACCTTCATTCTCACTTTTGCTTATCAGTTCAGTTATTCTCTGATTTGGCCTACTTTTATCCATCTTCACTATAGCTGGGCGTCCTCTTGCCGGCATACTGACTCTTCCGCTTCTCCACGCGTTTGTATCCTAACCCCACTTTCCCTGTATTTATTAAGTTTCCTTCTTTTCTCGATTTACCGCCTTTTACCTCTGCTCCCTTGCCTTCTGCTTCTTCCCCTCACCTAATTTTTCTACCGATCCTTATTACTTTAATTTCCTTCCAAATATAGAGCTCATACATTCACGTGTTACTCGGCCATTCAGTAGTCATAACCTCCTATCGTCTAAATATTGAAAACTTAAATATTGAAAATGCTCACTGCAAAGATTTTTATAAATATTTGATCATTTATCATAATCCGAACAGAAGCGTTGAAAGAACAAAATCTTTTAATTTTTTCATAAAAGTTTATAATTATGTAAGTAGCCATATAACAAGTCATGAGTATAATAACAAACTTCATGCAATTGGAAATTTATTTAAAAGTCCTACATAAAAAAAATAGAGTAGTTATAGTATTTTAAAACCTTTCTTCCTTTCGATGCGCAAAAAATTCTGGCCTGCGCAAAATTGCAATGCGTCGACCTTGATACGTCAGGGTTAATGCTGATGTGCCGTTGTATTTTTCCTTTTGAACAGTATTAACCGGAAGAACAATTGGTATGGATTGATTTGTAACAGTTTCATTTTGCTGAAGAGTCTTGAAATGCTGGCACTGAGGAGAAAATATTTACTATCACTTTCATTTTCATAATTACTCTCTTCATTATTATTAGTAATAAATCAACGGCTAGAACACTTTAGTACACACAATACATTGTGGTTACATAAATAGCACACTACAGCAGTAAGTATAAGAGTACTATATGCAGGGTGACGCGAACAGGGACTTCCCGGAACTTGCAATATCCTGATGCAAAAGGACATTGAGAAGTCCTTTACTGTTTTGGGATCCTAGGCTTCGTTCTCGAAATATCAATAGTTGAATATTAGCCGTCCAAGTTCCGAGCCGCGCAGTTTAAAGCCGACACAGCTGAGCGCAGAGCAGTTTTCGCTCACACAGAGACGCAGGAGGCAAGTGCAAATACAAGCGCTGGTGGAAACGGTGAAAATGGATTACAGTAATTAATCGTTAGGAGCCCGTTTCTACCACGCATTAGGAACCCGGCGACTATCCCCACCACTTCTTGGAATCCTTCGGCCGAGAGTGGGAAACCAGGGAAAGGGCGAGAGGCTCTTTCGTTTCCTCTCGCTCCCTCATTGGGTTTTCTCACTCGCGCCAGTGGCCGCGCGGAATAGTGTCCAGTCGCGTTTAGGAGCCCGCGGCCAGCCCCGTTCGTCGGGCTCCTAACGAGGAATTACTGTAATGTGGTCGGGTCTACTGTGTGTTTGGGTTGGGAGCAGTCTGGCCCGAGCTCAGCTGACTCGGTTTTAAACTGCGCGGCTCGGAACTTGGACGGCTATTATTCAACTGTTAATATCTCGAGAACGAAGCCTCGCATCCCAAAACAGTAAAGGATTTTTCGATGTCGTTTTACTTCAGGATATTGAATGTTGCGGATTATCCCGCAATTTTGGTGCACCCTGTATATTCGTTGAAATGATTTGAATCACATGACTTATGCAGTATGTACATTTCATTAAAATTGAGGGTAGTCATAACTGAAAGATATTTAAATGAGCACGTTAATACTGCTAAAGTATAGAATTTTTAAATCATGGAACTTCGATATAAAAAAGCTGTTCTGAATATCTTTAAAAATATTTAAGTAACATTAGACATTTTAACAGATCCGCGTGGGGCGTGTATCAGTGAAATATATGCATAAATTATAAATTCAATATAGTCTACTCAATGTTTTGAAATACTTTCATGTGTGAAGTAAGCTTCACAATTGATATGATCCAAAAAGTGTTATAGTCGCACCTCAATTATATTAAATAGAATAATAACGAAATTGTTTTAGCCACTGTTTATTATTGCAGTGCCCTGGTGTCTGCTTACAATATGCGTTGCATTGTTTATATGTTCCATAAAACTAAAGTGTTCTCACCTGTAGGTACTCATCTTCCCTCATAAAACCTCTGAGAGGACTAGCCCAACCTTCAGCAAGTACTTGGACCCATTGCAAATCGACATCGGTAATCTCAATACCTTCAGAATTAGAAAATATTTTTAATCATTCACATCATTATATATTAATTATCATTAATATTATGTTGTCTTTCAGTGTACAAAATTACGTTAAGGCTGCCGTCTCACTGGGCCTTGAATGTGTGCGCACGTTCACACAAGCTAGGAAAAGCGTGTACGTATACGCGATGTAGTAAACAATCCGTTTCAACCAACTTACGCCGTGGAATCGGCAAGAAGGAAGCTTTTGCGGATATAGTTGCCTTCAGCGGACATCTATACAGGGTGGTCTGGTGCGTTTGAACGCTAATAAGCACCGTACGTTGAAATAATAATGAATTTATGACTCGAAAACTGACAGAATGAAGCTTCAAGGCTTCTCCGTTGGTGGCGCTAATGTACTCGAACCTCAATTCTGTCACTTTTCGAGTCATAAATTCATTATTATTTCAACGTACGGTGCTTATTAGCGTTCAAACGCACCAGACCACCCTGTATAGATGTCCGCTGAAGGCAACTATACCCGCAAAAGCTTCCTTCTTGCTGATTCCACGACGTAAGTTGGTTGAAACGGATTGTTTACTACATCGCGTATACGTACACGCTTTTCCTAGCTTGTGTGAGCGTGCGCACACATTCAAGGCCCAGTGAGACGGCACCCTTAATACGACCTAATGCTAAGGCAATTAATTTACTAAATATTTTGAAATATACAGTGACAATTCATGCTTTAAGAAATTAATTGTTATGACAATTAATACTATTTACGTAACGGAAAATTTACGTGATGTAAGAACATACTCATAAGATTCTCAGCCTCCCTCTTGACCTCTTCAATCCTATCACTCTCGACGAACAACTCTTGCACATCTTCGCGATCGTCTGGGATAATCCCCTCCCTTTTCAAGAACTTGATCACCTCTTTTGTCGATTTTTCCACGCTGTGAACTTCAGTATTTACGACCAGATCAGGTTTTTCAGGCACTTCGTATTTTTGGCCCACCCCTGTGAAGCTTTTAATAATACCCTCCCTAGCTTTCTTGTACAACCCTTTGACGTCCCTTGCTTCGCAAATTTCGACGGAAGCGTTGACGAAAATTTCAAAGAATTTTATGTTGAATTCTTCGTGAATCTTCCTGGCCAATTGCCTATCTGCCTCGAAAGGAGAGACGAAACTGCAAATAGTGATTATACCGCAATCCGCGAAGAGCTTGGCTACTTCTGCTGCTCTTCTCACATTCTCCTCCCTGTCCTCTTTGGTGAAGCCAAGATTCCGATTTAAACTTCTACGAACATTGTCGCCGTCGATACTGTACGCTGGTATTCCCTGAAAAAAGTTATTCCATATGGGAAGGGGAAAAATGCCCTCATAACAATCAGGAATACAAAGTTACTCAACACGCTACCTGAGTGAAGAAAGTATTATCGAATATTGTCAATTTATATCAGAATCCTTATAAATCTACCAGTGCTTTAGAATCAAGCAATAAAGTAATTTTTTGAAAGATTACTTTTATTATTGGCAATGTTTGTTTCCTGATTACCTACGAAGCATTCTTCGTTTGTCACTAATTGTAAGTATTTATCACGACCTTCGTTTGTGATTAACTGTTTATCACGAAGGCATCATACAAGGTTCGAGTAAATGACTCGTTGGCTGATATTCTAGCAGCACATTCAAGCCTTCTATTAAAATACAGAAAACTCTTGTTATATGCATGCTCTTGCAGTATGCAGAGTTCGGCATTAACTAAATGAAAAATTAATTAAATAACTGATCGAATAAAAGTTAATTTTTTTATTCGACATATGATGAATAATTTTTTAAATTTTTATTTGTTATTCGAAATTTTTTTTAAATAAAAAATTTGTCCATCTCTGGCTGTATGTATAAAGACCCGCACTTTTTTTCTCTACACTGCGTTCCACATTAGAGCATACTGGTTTCGCGTAGGGATACACTGTTGATTGGTAGTAAAGCGGCAGGGAAAGTGCTACGACCAATCGCCTGTGTCAGATCCTAGGGAGCTGCGCAGATCGGTCGCAAATCGGTAGGGGTATCGGTATGCTCTTATATGAAACGCAGTGTAATTTGTTCGTTTTCTGCGAATCCCATTTATATATTAATCCTTCTATGAGCTATAAAGAATAAGGACGAAAATCGCTGATTTCAGGAATTTCGCTCCGAGCAACGTTAGCCGATTTTGATGAAATTTTAGGCATGTGTAGGGGAAGTCGGGGTATTGTGAGCCACAGGGAATCGTGAGCCAGCGCCATATTTTTTTCCCTAGTGAATAATGACAGCTGTCAACAACTGTTATTTACTTGTCCTATGATAAGCTAATATTTCCACGATCAGTGAACGTACACACCCGCATCGTTACTTTGCTCTGTTAACAGATAAAAACTGGCTGATCTCGAAGTATTATTTTCACTTCGTGTGTGGTCTATTATTGTGACACTTTTCTGTGAATTCACGCAGGTAACTATTTTTATCATACTCGTGTGACTTCAAGCTTTCGAAATAATAAAGAAATTTGGCATTAAGTTAGAATTGTGTTATTTATTTGTGCCCATGTTGTAAAAATAATGGTTCGGGGAATTGTGAGCCAGTCGATTCTTGACATTTAAAGAGCTAACCTCACATGTTTGATGTTTCTTTATGATTGTTTATGTAATATTTGAGCACAATATAAATTTTACTTTCCCGACTGTTATGTATATAACAGAGGGAAGTAAGTAGATCGTATCAAAAATGACCCCCCCCCCCCCCGATTTTTTGCAATTCTCGACGTTTCATGACCCACTGACTCTAAAAAGTAAAAAAAGGGGTACAAAAATGTGTGTGTGTGAACGCGCGCGCGCGTGTGTGTGCGTGTGTGTGCGTGTGTGGAGCAAAGAAACGGAAAGTTTGTAGAAAATCCAAGACACAGCAGAAAAAACAACCGTCCCCAACCGATATTGACGAGAAAGAGGACGTTGATTTCTGTATAATTTGCATGAAAAATATGCCGGAAAAGATGAACCACAATAACACCATTCATTGCAACGTCTGCGATCGCGCAATTCACTTCGAATGCGCCGGAATGACCGCAAGGTATTGGACTTGCGAGCATTGCATTTCAGATTAATTGTGGTCATTTTTTACTTTTTTTTTATTAATTGAAAATTATTTTTTCATTTAGAGACATGAATAAACATTTTCTAACAAGCATTGCCATTTTTATTTAATTTATAAAGTGGCTCACGATTCCCCGAAATTTTTCAAATTTAAGATAATGCAAATTTTTTGTAATAGTCTGAAAATTATCTAATTTGCAAATATTCAATTCCACTACCCACACAGCACACTTCGTGGCCGCAACGTTGCAGGATAGTTGCAGTAACCTTGCACCTGTTTGCGATGTTGCATGGTTACAGCGCAATGTCGCTGTATTGTTATTGCGACGTTGCCGTGTAACATTGCACGAGGCGGACATAGAATTGTTGCTGCATAATTGCTGCATAGTTGCGTTGTAATAATGCACTGCAACTTTGCCGCAACTATGCCGCAACTTTGCGGCGTTACCAAATTTTAAAACAGAATATCTCCAAAACCGGCTGAAATAAAGTGTATACATTATACCTTATTCAATTCGTCTTGAAACGCACTAACAAGTGATCTGTTAAAAAAAAAAGAGTTCCGTTTAATAAAAAATTGATCATCGTATCTTGTAAAATAATAATCCAAGAAAAAAATCGTCTGCCCCAGTAAATTTGCCCCCTCCAACCATGCAATTTCATATAAACAATTTCTTTTATATCTCTAATACGTTAGGAAATATCCAGGTGTTTACTGTTCCCGCGGACATCCTGTACAATGAACTAAAATATAAAATATATGTCGGAGAAGGCAACCATTTAATCAGTTCCAAGCCCAAGTCAGAATCTACTTTACGGGTGCCACGTGCCAAGCTGATGTTTCCGTGAAGGCAAGCACGGCGTACAGTGGGGCAGATTAGGTCGAAACGCGGCACTAACAAGGGGACACTCAGGACTGTGCATCTCAGAAATTGTTTATACTTAGTGTACGCGAAGGTCTTCACTCGGACTTTAATTTCCCAAAGCAGTAAGAGTTCAGCCAAATTCGAAAAAATCGACTTTGAAAAATGTGGAGTGCCCTTATATACATTTGATTGAAAGTAATGACCAACAAACAGCGTGGGTTAGTGCCTAGCGCTCCCGACTAGTAACCATAAGATCGTCAGTTCGCTAGTAACCGTTCGTCAGGTCGTCAGTACTGTTGGAATGTTTTTTTTTTTTTTTTTTTTTTATTCATTTGTATACCTATTGCCTCAAAGTTGCTGTGCGAAGTTGCCTCAAAGTTGCCGTGCAAATTTGCCTCAAAGTTGCCGTGCAACTTTGCAGCAGGCGGACATAGAATTATTGCTGCATAGTTGCGGCACCGTTGCGTGAATCGTTGCAATCTTGCACCGCAACTCTCCTGCAACTATGCTGCAACGAGAGTGTGCTGTATGGGTATTGTGACTAAAAGAAAGGTAAGTCTTCATACTACAACATCCAGATTTGAAATTTGAAGGAACTCTTGATTTTATAGCAGTTTGTTAGCAATAAAAAAAGTGGCTCACAATACCGACTTCCCCTACAATTTACTTCGATCTACAAACATTTTTTTTTAATTTTCATTACAGGCTCATAAAAAAAGTTTAAAAACCGACCTTTACTATTTTTTTTCGCAATTCATACACGTCACTTAGCAAACTAATTCTTCTAGTTTCTAAAAAAACTCATGTCGTTTGGACCAATTCTAAAAAAGATATGCGATTTTAAAAAGTGTCCAAATACTTTTTTTTACTAACTGTAGGTATGTAGCAAGTTTTTATATTCTTTTGATTTGTGGTTATATTTAGTTTTAAATAAAACAACTCTGCTCGACGTTCATGAAACAGTTAAACTTCGTGAATATATTTTACTTCATCCAAGGATAATAAAGGCTAAAAAAATAATTAAATATTAAGGGTGCCGTCTCACTGGGCCTTGAATGTGTGCGCACGCTCACACCAGCTATACTGCGTTCCACATTAGAGCATACAGATTTCGCGCAGGCACGACCCTCAGGAGGCGTTGGTACGCTCGACTCCCCACTGAACCGCCTATGTTTCTCTCCGTCGCACGACCTTCTACTTACTCTCTCTGTTAACTTTTCGCGAACTGTTTACGTTGACAACGGTCAGGTCTCGCGTTTGGGATGTACCAGTTATTCCTTGGAAATTACCACGACCAATCGCATGCAGTTCAAATTGTGGGTAGTAGTGGGAGCTGCGCAGATCGGTCGCAAATCGGTAGGGGCGTCAGTATGCTCTCATATGGAATGCAGTATAGGAAAAGCGTGTACGTATACGCGATGTAGTAAACAATCCGTTTCAACCAACTTACGTCGTGGAATCGGCAAAAAGGAAGCTTTTGCGGGTATAGTTGCCTCCAGCAGACATCCGTGCAGACGGGTCTGGTGCATTGGATCGTTAATAAGCACCGTACGTTGAAATAATAATGAATTTATGACTCGAAAAGTGACAGAATGAGGTTTCAAAGCTTCTCCGTTGGTGGCGCTAATGTACTCGAACCTCAATTCTGTCACTTTTCGAGTCATAAATTCAATATTATTTCAACGTACGGTGCTTATTAACGTTCAAACGCACCAGACCCGTCTGCAGGGATGTCTGCTGGAGGCAACTATACCCGCAAAAGCTTCCTTCTTGCAGATTCCACGACGTAAGTTGGTTGAAACGGATTGTTTACTACATCACGTACACGTACACGCTTTTCCTAGCTTGTGTGAGCGTGCGCACACATTCAAGGCCCAGTGAAACGGCATCCTTAAGTACTTTACTTTTCCTCTGTCTTCGCAATCGGTAGGACCCCATCAGAAGGCAAATAACTGGGGCTTACTGTTTACTCAATTAATTGGCGAGAAGAAGCACGTTTGCCACTGTTAAGTAGTAATTACGTGTAAATATAAATAAGTAAAAATATTGCAAATAGTTTTACAGGAGTGGTATTCATAACGTCAATTACCTAATACATACGATGCATTTTCTTACTGAAATGCTGAATTGGGAAATGTAAAATCTAATTCGATGAGATACGTAAAATGATGCGACTCACAGAAGGAAAAAAAATTGTGAAAGGTAAATGGCAGCTATGAGACTCGAACCCGGATCTCGTGGTTTGTAATCGAAGACGCTTGAAGCTACCACAAGTCTTGTGAACTCGCTCCAGTTTTAGTGCAGTTCAGTATTGCAACAAGAATCTGGAATTTTTTTTATAAAAACTATTGGTTCCAGGACAGTGGGATTTCTTTTATCCCTTCATCGAAATCTACAATCTGAAGGAGGAAAGAAGTCAGTCCGAGCACTTCGAAATTTTAATATCTAAATCCACGTTTTATAAAAAGTTGATAAGTGTTAGCGACTATTAAGTAATAAAACAGCCCCATTTTGTGTTAAAAGTGAAATTTAAGATTCGGTTCGGTAAATGACAACAAAATGTAATAAATTTTGTTCTCTTAATTTATTTTTATGTTTCATATAGGCATAGAAGGCGGAATTTATGGCAACGCAATTCTACTCACTCCGCGAGGGACCAACTTTGGGTGACAATAGCAAGGGAAGGGAGGGTGCATTTTTTTAATAAAAATTCTTTCAAATTACTTTCAATTACTTTCAAACAGTGATCTTTCATTTGCAACGAACCGCATCTTTCTAGCTTTTCAGTTTCAGGTTAAAAAATTTCACGAAGACTGCTTAATTTTCGGGCCAAAAAAGGACTATGCTTTCTTAATATCAAAAGTAACTTAAAAAATTCTCCATAAATATTTTTCTATTGCCAATAATTGCTTTGTCCATATCATCTATACTTGAGCTCATTTTAGAAGGAACTTGCCGACCGACGAGTTTAAATCGGTTCTGCACATGTTGGCGACGAAACAAGTTACTATTGGCTATACCACAAACAAACGCTCCCTCGGAGCCAATGAGCGCATTCTACATGCACGAATTAAGTTCCTTCTAAAATGAGCTCGAGTATATTCTTGCTAATTTCACGATTTACGTAGCACTTTCTAATTTTCTACAGTTATATAAGATGAAATAGGAGTACAAGAATCATAGAGAGTTTGAATTATATGCTCCGTTGATATAACAGCTGTTTATGATTGAAGTTTGGGTAGGATACAATAGGATATGTACATTAATTACAAACAAGCAAATTGTTTAAAGTCTGTGTACTGTTATTATTCGGTGAATGATGTAACTTTACCCGCGATATAAGGTGATTTTCAAGTTCGAACGAAATCGAGGTCTTCCCAGCTCCTGACAGCCCCGTTAACCAAATTGTACATCCGCGAAATCCTTTGAATTTCCCGTAAGCCCCTCCTCGTTTCTCTCTCGTCACATGATGTACCTGTTGTGTTACATTTGACACCACGATCTACAGATATGTTTGAACAAATAAAATAAAATGAGGAACTTGAAACAAAATAATAAATTATTATTATTACTATTATCTTCTAATAGTAGCAGTAGTAGTAGTAATCTTTTTTGCATTAAGAAATTAATATAGGTATGAATATGTAAGTATAATCAATGTGTAACAATTATGAATTAATTATTAAGCAATCGACCTTATTGGCGAAAGTACACAAATGAATTGGTAGAAAGTGTATACCTGATTCACTTTTCTCTCTGCACTCCGATTCTCCAATAAAGGGTTTACGTACATTCCCATCGTGAACAATATTTAAACACACACTTCTGCAATATTACGCTTTCTAATTGCTCATTTGCTGTTACAATTCTATTAGAACTTTTACTCAAGCACACAATACATCGCCGGAATATTATATTTAATATGTTAGTAGGTTTAGTTTAACCAACAGTTCGAATTAATTTATTGCAATTTAATATTGTCTAAGCTACTTCATCACTTGAAAAGAGTGCCACGGAAGAAAGTGTCCGGATGTATAGTTCCGACTCGACTGGCTGAAGATTTAAATTCTATCGAACGAGAAAGTGAAATGAAAGTGGTCGAACACGGTAGTGGGATCGAAGAATTTCTCGAGATACCGAAAACAGGGAATCGTAAAACGACCACGGAAACATTGCAATACGTAAACATGAAAAGTGTTATTAAAAGTTTTCTTGCATTTTTTAATGAAATTTAAAGCTCTAGTTATTATTCGTAATTTTAATTAATTTCATTTCTTCAAGCCCTAATTATTTTATTTGTTGCACTGGTTTTTGTAATTTATCATTATTTCTAAAGTTTTATACGTGAAACCAACATTTTTTTATTTTTCTTGTCTTTCAAATTTTATTTTTGTGCATGGTGCTGTAGAAAACGGCAAAAAAAATTGGCCAACACAAAATAGTGCAATACCCAATAAGTAGGTACATATTCTCTTACGTTAATGTAAATAAGAATGCTTATTATACCTAATTTCAATGTCTATATACCTACACAACAGAAGGAAAAAATCCGCAAGCATGTTTTTGAAATCGACTCAAGTATGGCGACAGTGTCGCATTGAAGGTCAAACATCTGACCACTTAGAAATATTATTATGACGAAAATTATTCATTGTCAATGAGAAATGTTATTTGTCGTAGATATTTGAAAATTAAATTTTGTAGGTAGGATTTGTCGGTTTTTAAAAACCAGGTTTAAAAACCGTTTTTTTTTATCAACTTGTAAAATTCGAAAACCGGTTTTTAAAATTGAAAAACTGGTTTTATATACTAGACTTAATACGTGAAACTGAATTAATTATTTAATTAAAAACGTTATTTTAACTTGAAATGGCCTGGGACGTAAGCATATTGTAGCCTATACAGCACACTCTCGTTGCAGCAAAGTTACAGGATGGTTGCAGTGGAGCAGGAATAATTCTATGTCCGCCTCTTGCAACGATTCGAGCAGTAGAGCCAAAGTTATAAATAACGATATATACATAGAATATATGTATTGAATGAGTGCGAAGGAATCATAGAAGTATAAAGCACGGTTTTTTTCATGGGAAATTATTTTTTCTTCCCCAATGGGAGGATCCGAACTAGCGACCTGTAGCGTCGTAGGCGAACACTTTACCGCCGCAGCTACAACTACTAATTGATAAAACTGCTAACGTAATCGAACTTATACTCTTACTGTGCAGAACTTTATACTCAAATTATTCAGAAACGAAGGCTCATTTTGACAAACTCCATTAGTGTTTTGTAACACTGTAGGTATGTCCTACAAGTTCCACCTTGTGTCATTCTACACATTCAAATATACAGGGTGAGTCACCGAACAGTTAAACTTAAAATATCTCCGTTTTTTTTAATAATACGAGAAAATGTCTCAGAAAAAAATGATTGCTAGACAAAAAGGACAACATATTACACATGGTTGAATTTGTACTTTTATTGGCTATAACGTTATAGTAATGAAAATACGTCATCCCATTAAAAGAACCATCAATGATATTGAAATGTCGGGAAATACAACCTTGATAAAAAAATCGTATCCGTCAGAATAATTGTCTCTCTGAAGTAAACGTTTTTTTTCCTTAGACATTTTCTCGTATCATTAAAAATAACGGAAATATTTCAAGTTTAAATGGTAGTTGCAGCAACATTGCCGCAACATTGCAGGAACGTTGCCGCAACATTGCGGGAACGTTGCCGCAACATTGCAGGAACGTTGCCGCAACATTGCAGGAACGTTGCCGCAACATAGGTTGTAGGAACGTTGCCGGATCGTTGCAGTGCAATATTGCAACGCAACATTTATGCAACTATGCAGCAATAATTCTATGTCCGCCCCGTGCAATGTTGCACGGCAAATCATGCACACTGCAAGTAACTGCAAGGTTACTGTAACCATCCTGCAACGTTGCCGCCACGAAGTGTGCTGTATGGGAGTAGGTACCAGTTTACTGTAACCCATACAGCACACTCCGTGGCACGAAGGTTCCAGGAAAGTTCCAGGAAGGTTGCGGGCCGACAACGGAACGTTCCGGGAACATTCCTGGAAGGTTCCAGGGAGGTTCCTATGTCCGCCCTTGTGGAACATTGCCCGGCAAAGTTCCGGAAATTTTCTAGACATGGTCACGGAACGTTCCGGGAATTTTCTAGCCATGGTCACGGAACGTTCCGGGAATTTTCAAACAATGGTCCCGTAACTGTTCGCAGGTTTTACAGCAATGTTGTTTCGGCAAAATTTCTGTGACATTACAGAAAGGATAGAAAATATAAGGGAAATTAATTAAATTACAATAAATATTCACCATTAAATATTCATATATTTTTTTGTACATGTCGACAACAGCAACAGCAACAATAATAATAACAATACAAAAAATAATAGTATCATTACAGAAAGGATTCCCGGAACGTTCCGTGACCATGGCTAGAAAATTCCCGGAACGTTCCGTGACCATGGCTAGAAAATTCCTGGAACGTTCCGTGTCCATTACCAGAAAATGTCAGGAACGTTCCATGAAGGTGGCAGGAAGGTTCCATGTGGAATGTTCCACCGCAACATTGCTGGAATGTTCCAGGAAGGTTCCTATGTCCGCCCCTGTGGAACATTCCACGGCAACCCCCATGGAACGTTCCTGCCACCTTCAGGCAACGGAGTGTGCTGTATGGGAAAACTAATCTTTGTGAGATTATATTTTCTGAAGAACACTACTAAATGAAATATTTTGCTAAATGATTATATTTTATACGGATTTTATTTATTTTAGCTTTTTTTAAATTTGGTTTTGTATGCAGTGTATTTTATTGTGTTGTATTTTTGTAGTTGGTCCATAAATATTAAATGAACTCCAAAATTGTACGGATTTTAGTTATTTTATTTATTTGGTTTTGCATAGATCGAGTATATTTTATTTTGTTATATTTTCGTAATTCGATACAATATTAAAAACACTGAAATTTTTTAAAATAAGTACAAATATTTATTTACTATTATAATTATATTTTTTGGTTAAAATTTGAAAACCGGTTTTTTAGGAATAGTGGAATTCAACGACAGGTTTTTCAAAAGTCGGTTTTTGGCATAAACTCTATTTGTAGGCTATGAAATGAGCACAAAAGCTAAATGTTATTTAGACATAGGATTTAAATATTTTTCAAACAATTAATGTTTAATATCTTCAAAATTGAGATTTTGTTTCACTTTGCCTTCACATTTGGGGGGGGGGGGTGGATCTTCTGTCTTATCGATTATGTATTATAAAAAGATTTGACTATTAAATTGATTGTGTCAAAAACAAATAATAAATAATAAAAAATAATTCCTAAAAACTGCAGATTATTTATGGAAATAATTATTAACATTTTGAAATATTGGGATGTATTATAGTGTAATGGAATAATTAGATTGTGCATATATGTTTATTGCATTACATGCATAATGTTCTAGCATATAGGGGAAAGATCCCCAACTTGGACCGCATCCTAAATTGGACCATAATCTTTATTTGCATACAAATTGACTTAGGTGATATCTCTTAGCATGGAGTTGTAACTCGCCTGTTGTTTGAAACAGAACACTGTAGAATGAGAAATAACTACCCTGTAATACAGCGTGATGAATGTTTTGTTTGGATGCCGGCTGACGTAGGTAATTTTGCCTAAAACTTATGACTGGCTTAAAATTGGGTTAGTTTCTTAAGGGGAGGTTCCAGTCTAAATATCGATTTCTTTTGTATTTCATTTTTCGAATTTCAACCTTTTAGGAATACGTGTTTAAAAGGATATGTTGAAATTCGTAAAATTACCCAAGTTATAGGCATTTGAGCAGCGGCAAATGCATGGGTCATAACCGGCCACTCGGCGCTCACGTAAAACTTTAAACGCGTTTTTCTCGAAACAGTGTCCTCAAAATCGGTGGGACCTGTATCTGTAAAAGTTATTATCCAATTCGACTGAAACTTTTTTTATTTTGAAGGATATACTTCTGGCTAGGGGGAGGGGCTAGAAAAAAATACAAAAAATTGAAAATTTATCATTTTCGAAGGCGTTGAAAGGACCAAAAATACAGGGAAAAGTGATTTCAAACTTGAAGTGTCGTTATTTTCTAAAAAAATGTCGTTTTTGTATTTTTTTTCTAGATCTCCCCTAGCCAGAAGTACAATCTTCAAAATAAAAAAGGTTTCAGTCGAATCGGATAATAACTTTTGGGGATACAGGTCCCACCGGTTTGGATCAATTTTTTGACGCCTTCAATGACGTCTGCAATGATTAATTATAAAACAAAAAATATATTTCTATAATTTAAAACATCCTTAATGCAATGCAAAAAATTTTATTAAATTATATATAGTGGTTTTCCTTTAACCCTTTCGCTACGGCGGTCCGTTCCGCCGGGTGACCTCCACTGAACGGGACCCCGCGCCCCCAGTGTACACATTGCGTGTGGACAGTCTTCGACGTTCAGGCTTACGTCTTACGTCTGAGAAACACCGCCGTGAAATTTTTTTGGAAGAAAAGGGACTTTTCTTTAAAACAAGATGTTTATAATTTGTCCACTAACAAATTTTTGTATTTTGTATTATTATTACTATTATATTATTATGGGATGCGGAACGTTATTGAGTGTTGAACAGATTGGAAAAATAAAATAGTTTTGTGGAGAGCGACTATAGTCGCCCGTCGTATGTACATGGCGTTTCGTGGCCAGCGACTATAGTCGCCCGTCGTATGTACATAGCGTTTTGTGGAGGGCGACTATAGTTTCCCGTAGTAGTGAAAGAGTTAATTAATTTTTAAATATCACCTATTTTTTGGGGCTCTAGACCGAAAACTCCCCTTAAATTGATCCAACTAATGGTTCTTCAGTTCGATTCTTCAGTTTTTTCTGTCTTAGGGATAAAATGGTCACAACGTGGAAAATAGGGCTGGGACTATTCGAATATTTTACACATATTCGAATGCTACGAATAAACTTTGAATATTTTAGAAGTATTCGAATGCTACGAATAAACTTCGAATATTTGAGTATTGGGATGCTAGTATTCGAATACCATTCGAATGTTATACTGATGTATTCGAATAGTGTGGTGTAAATTATAAATCAAGTTGTATAGGTTCATTTTTTTACAAGCTTTTATTTAATTTCAGTTATAAGCTCTAGGGTGTTTTAATTTTCCAAAGATGCTATTTTCATATAACTTTGCTTGCCCCCTTGGTTCTATTCACCTAAGTGATCTGTATGCCAAATTTTAGATTAATTGAATAATATTTAGGGGTTGCACAGTTTTATCACTACGGTAGGCCTAAGGCGGTAGTAACACTTTGGCTTAATAATGCGATTACGCAGAAACTATTACATTTACAACAAAAACCCATATACGGAAATGTTACGTACTTATCTGACATTATTGAGTAACAACAGTTTCATTGTATATCAAGTATAATATTCAAATCTCGGATCGGTTGTAATACTACATGGATTCTATGCAAACAAAACAATATTATTTGGTTTCTTTAACTCTATTCGGTTCTGTTGCGGTACAACCGATACCGACTGCCGATGTTACAATCGCTCTCGACCATGCTTTTGAACTTCAATTATAAATTGTGTCTAACAAGACACTTAAAAGTGCTAGGTAACGGTCAGTATTACTTTGAAAAGGGTCAAATTAAGCCGCGTATTCACCTGCGCATTCGCCCCGAATGCGAATTCGGCGTGCACCAGTTTTTTGCTCGTGCGGTGCGCGGCGTGCATTCGCCGCGAGGTCGGTGCTCGGCGTGTATTCGACGCGTATTCGTCGCGCATTCGACGCGCATTCGGCGCGCGTCCGGCGCGCATTCGGCGAAGAACGAGGATAAAAGTTATGGACGAAAATATTGCAATAGCTAGTGCTAGTTTCATTGTATTGTATACATTGCTTAAAAAAAAAGGAGAAAAAGAAGAAACGTTAGTGGACGAGGATAATATATACCAGCAGGTGCAACGAAACATTTCTACGGAATTTAAATGCTGAAGTGGGAAGCAACCAATTTCAAAACTTCACGAGGATGTCATCGGAAGATTTTTTTATTATATTAAATTATATTCGCGATAAGATTGCAAGACAAGATACTGCCTACAGAAAAGCGATTACGCCGGAAGATAGATTGGCAATTACTTAAAGATTTCTTGCAACAGAAGTTTCAAATAAAACAAATACGAGCAGGTATATGTACAAAGTGATCCCTTGATTTTATTTAGAATTAAGTAACGGAACTACGAAAAAATTATGCTTTGTTGGGTAGTATAGGTTCAATGCACTATAGACTCAAAATACTCGAGCGTAAAACTGTAAGAAAAGCTACGAAAACATTTCACGACCATTATCTTTGCAGTTGCGTGCAGCCTTCCGTCGTGACACTTTCCGTAATATCAAACATAGCTAATTACATCATGTAACAATATCGCGGGAGGACAGGACAAGCGAATTCAGCGAATATCGCGGTGTTTGGGTTTATCCCGCGTTCGAAATTCCCCCACTCTCCCTTAGAAATGTTTAATATTATTTATCTCGTCCAGTTGTGGTGCTCTTCTTAACTTTTCCCTTTTCCCGTCTGTACGAACTTTTTAGAATCTCCACTTTCCTCTTGCAATCTTCCGCGTTCGTTCCGATCTCTTGGGCAATTGTACACCACGCGTCGTCCTTTTTTAAAGCATCGAAATAACACGGGTGTCTGGAATTCCATAATAATTCGTGTTTCTCGAATACCTCAAGGAGCTTGAGACAAACTTGCGGCGTCCACTCCATCATGGTGTCGTTCAGACGCGAATGCACGCTTTGATGGACCGCCAGCAAGCGGATCGGTGCGAATGGCCCGGCGAACGCTCGGGTCGCAATCGCCTAGATGTCGGTCCATACATTGTATCTGCAGTAACATCCCCGAATGCGCGCCGAATGCACGCCGATAGTGGGCCGAATGCACGTCGAGCACCGAACGTGCGCCGAATGCGCGCCGAATGCACGCCGATAGTGGGCCGAATGCACGTCGAGCACCGAACGCGCGCCGAATGCGCGCCGAATGCACGCCGCGCACAGCACGAACAAAAAACCGGTGCGCGCCGAATGCGCATTCGTAGGTGAATACGCGGCTTTAGATTCATAAGTCAGTAAGAAAAAGTTACTTTAGGGTATCGAAAAGTTATTTTCTTCACTATCCATGTCTATCGTGTATCTATACTGCTAGTGCATGGTTGTGTATTCCAAATGTCATTGTTTATCATATGTATATCTAAAATTGGTGTTAATATTCATTATATGTTTTGAGACTCAACACAATTTATATGTGTTACATTTACCCCCCTGTTACTACCGCCCCGGTCTACGTTACATATTTCGCTTTTTCCGGTTTTAAAAATGTGGGTAAAGTAATAAGGTACAGAATTTTAATAAGTGTGAACAATAACAGTAGTAATAAAATGTAAATTTATCTAAGTGTCTTCTTTGAAGTTTAGTTTCTGTTTTAAGGACTTGAGAATACAAATAATTATCATTGGAATTCGTGTTTCCTTAGTCTACTACATATTATTTAGTGTGCAAAGTGTGCAACCTCTAAATATTACTCAATCTTCCTAAAATTTGTCGGATATTTTTTTATATTAATAGAAATCAGAACATGCGCAAAATAAAATAAAAATATAATATTTTAATTTTAACCCTATAATATGAAACACCCTATTGAGCCCGTTAGTTTATCAGGGTGAAATCTTGTAAGCTAATTTTGTACCACTTTTGTACATATATAGTTCCGATGACAATACAATATTTTCACTAAAATGCATGAAATATTTTATAGTAATTTTTTTTTTAAAAAACACGATTTTAATAAAATGTATTAAAAAGGAATCAATAATTGTGATATCGGCCAAATGACTGAGACAAATTCCTCCATATGACCAAAAATAAATGATATATTCGAATAGGTATCGAAGTATCCAAATACTATTCGAATACATAGGTATATTGAATACATAGGTATTTGGATACTGATGTATTCAAATAGTATTTAGATATTTGGATATTCTAATTATATACACCAAATAATTGAGAAACTAAAGTATTCAATTATTCGAATACCGAAAAAATTGACAAATAGTACCAGCACGAGTGGAAAATATGGGAAATGGGACAGATTGTGGTACAGAATTCTTCATGTGAAGCAGAGGATGATGAATGCCTTTCTGTTCTTTATCTACATTTTCGGAATCAGTTATAGCCCATGACTTATGGGAGAAGAGTGGATTCAGTGTCTTTCTTGCAAGAGATAGGTCCATTTGAGCTAGACTAACGGTCGTAATAACGATTATGACAAATACATAATTGCCAGTCTGACAGTGACAGATTATTTTGTCAAGTGCATGTTTATTTTTTCTCAGTGTACTGTAAAATGGTTCTTAGAAATAATTTCTATTTCGTTTATAGAGTGTAAGTATATTTTTAAATAAACGTTCTTACCTAAAATAATGGAAAATAGACATGGTTCAATTTAGGATATCTGTTGCCCAAATTAGGAAACCAGTTTCCTAGATTTGACCATTGACGGTAGTTTAAAAATATTTGTTTGTAACTAGCCACACAAAGTTTTAATCTGTTTTATTAGGTTTATGTATCAATTACAATCCTGAAATTGTTTTCAAATTTTTCTGCACAAAACTATGAACACGTTTCCGATTTATGCAGATACTTTCTTAAATAGTCCAATATAGGGAACATTTCCTTAGTATTAAAAACTGCGTGCTTGCAACTGAAGACAATTGTTTATATAAAAATTTGCGATATATTTATGAATAAAAATAGAATATAGAGCTCAGCAAAATTAATGATAAGTGTACCTTTTAATTAAGAGTATTAAGATACACTTATCATTAACTTTGCTAAGCACCACATTCTTTTAGGGTAAAATAATAATTAAGTCTATTATTTTCACTGTTTAGGCAATTCAATATTTGTTGTGTTAATTTTCAATGTTCCATTAACTCCGCGTGGTTTTGTACCAACAGTAGAGTCAGAATTACTGAAAGTAAATGTCTGAAATTTGTCGGTGCACAAATAACCGTTTCATATGCGTTATGCGCGCATTTTTCTTGGCGGATAAAAAAAAGGGGAATGCATGACGGATGGTAATCCGTGATCTAGTTTCATAACAGCGCAACGAGCGAATTTTTGCCAAGTTCAGAAAAAAGTGTCTGGAAAGTGTAGCCACAAATCGACCAAACTCAAGTAACAGAGTACATAACCATTTGGATTGAATTTTCGTTTATTATACTTTCCCGCAACAATCAGGAATATTTTTAGTATTTATGTTGCTTGATTTTTCGACAGTTTTGTGTAAAGCAAATTGTGATAAATTTGGGACAATTTTTTTTAAATATGTAGATGAATTGAAGTTAAAGTAGAAGCCATACGATGCTTTCGTAGAAAAACATCGTATGGTTTTAGAAATAAAATTTTACGAGTTCCGAGATTTTAGAGATACAATTATTATGTATCTGGAATATATAAAACTATCTTATCGAATTACATACAAACGTTTAGGATATTATAATACTACTTAGATTCAAGAATAAAGGTGATTATTAAGGGGGAACACCACTGTGACGGTCGGAAAAATGAGCCCATTTTTAATTTTTTTTTAAGGAATAACTTACAGTTTTATTATAAAATTGTTATTACCTATCTTTAGTATAATGTCTTAAGAGACTATAAAAAAAAAAGTAATAGAAAAACATACATAGATTTCCATATACAGTTAATCTCCTACACCCCTGACAAGAAAACATAGGTCGCTTATCGAAACGATATCTTTGGAACGGCAACTCTGAAATCAATTTTTTTTTTTGTTTAATATAATCGGTATGAGTGTAGTTTCCGTTGTACGTACCGATTTTTAAAAAAAATTATTTTTGTAAAAATGGCGCACTTGGGAAGAAAAAGTTTCGAAAATCCGCAAAAAAATGGATAGTTTTTCGAGCGTATTTCAAAAAATATGTATTCGATCACAAAATCGGTACGTACAACTGAAGATACTCTTGTTTTAAAGATCCTGTAAAAATTTCAAGTCGATCGGATAAAAATTGACAGAGCTATTGATTCGATCAGTTAGAAAAATGTCGTTTCGAGAAAATCGCGTTTAAAGATACCTACATAGCGCCCTTGGAACGGCATCGTGACGCGTCTCACAAAATGCACTGTATCTTCGTCAATTCTTCGAATATTAACTTGAATTTTTCAGACAATATTTTTGAAGAGTTAAACATTAAGAAAGTGAAGAAGAAAAAAATCGAAATTTTTTCAACTTTCACAGTGGTGTTCCCTCTTAATGTGATGTAAATGTAAAGATTATATATACACAAAAAAAAATATATATTTTAATTGAAGAATCGATAAATTCAGTTGTTAATATTCTATTGTTATTAAAGGCTACGGGAACTTTACATGAAATTACTACGCTTTACTAAATACAAATTTTGTAATGAATTCTTCTAATATTCTACAGTAAATATTAGTATATTGATGAGTGAGTATTGATAAATATTAATAATCAAAAAATACTGATAAAGAAATATTTAACTTTTAAAGTCAATATTTTGAAGAGTATGCTTGAATATAGCGAACTTTTTAAAATGGTGTCGCGCAAATACATACCTAATCATGTATGCATAATCAATTGATACCTGCTTATAATAGGTATATCTGATAAAATATTAAATACATAGAAATGATAAACAACACCAACCATTAGCATAAACAAAAACTATAATAATCCGTTCTAGTCATTTTAGCTTGATTTTATTATATTAAATTTTGTGGAAGTAAATTCTTCCAATTGAGATTATTGTTCCTTCCAAGAATGTGATACGTATTATTTTACTTTAATCCGTATACATACACGTACTTTTGCAACTTCTATGTTTATAAACGGTTAACAATGTAAAAATTTCATGAATTATGGATCACCGCGATAGCAGGTGTTCATTACAAGGTCTTAAAAATATAAAAATTCATATATTTTTTTGTGCAAAGAGATAATACTGCGATAATTGTATAGAACTGTTCAAGCGATCGACTGTAAGTGTTTCTGTTTTCGTTAATAAAACTGCCGTTTAGGAATATTTATTTATTAATATAATCATTTCAAGTGCTGCTTATTTATTATAAAAAAAAGTTTTATTGATGTGTACAAAGAACATCTCGTAACAATTTTAAAAGCTATCAAAATAAGAAGTTTGTTAAAATAAATTTATTTTGTAAATAGTTCTCGAATTAATTTTACGTAACTTCCGAACTTTTTCATCCAACCAGATTCAACTTTTGAATTTTCTTAAATATAAGAATATAAAGTCTCCGCATTGAGAAGCTACATAAAAATTTGTTTATATGAAAAATAATTAAAAATAGTATTCAAACGATCCATCCTCATAATAAATTTCATAACTCTATCTCTACAAGGTAAGATTAAACAATTCCTTAAAACTCCTTATCCTTGTAAATAAAAGTCACCATTTAAAAAGGGAGCAATTTTTAGTTTGCTTTTAGCAATGACATCCACACTCAACATAAGAATTAAAAAATTCAACACATACAATTATTTTCCAATAATATTAAATTCTTCTACGAATTTACATGAAAAGAAAGTTACTTGTATCCATTCTCACGCCCATCTGTACCCAACAGATTAAAAGGAAACTTCTAGAATCGCTTAAAACTCACATAGTTAATTTCTCCATTGGGACATTTCGTTCCATCAATACTGATCATAGTTCACAACAAAATGATGTCTTCTTTGCTACCCGGTTGTTTTGGCATTCAAATTCTGCGCAAGGCGGAAGGTAAAGATTCGCAAGATATTCTGAACTTTTTCGAACAACGACGAATAAACAATAGTGACCCGTCTAGAGGTACTGAGTAGCTAGTGAACCGTGTTCTTTCATATATCACCGAGAAGGGTTAAGAAGGCGCCTATTGCTTCCAGGAGGGGAAAAATTACACACTTTCTCTCTTTGCCTCTTCTCTATCTCTCTCTCTCTCTCGCTCCCCCTCTAGTCGAATGCGACCCTGAATGCAGGAAAAACGGATACTAGCGAAAAACCCGAGGACGAAGGATAGTGAAATTTTTCGTTTCGTGATTTAGTTTAGCAATGTCGGCGACCATTCAAATCATTTATTAGAGGAAACAGATCAACTTTAATGATTTCCTATTACGATTTTCATTGACTATTTACGATAGTTTCATTGAAAATATAACATTAAATTGAAAAATACACCTTTGCACACTTGCATTTAGTTTTATTCCACAAGAGCTTATAGTTATAAAAAATGGAAATTGAGAAATGAAAATATTTTCATTATAATATATGTGCATTCTATTTAAATTGTTACGAAATGATGGAGAAATTATGAAGGTGTCATTTTTTCGATATGTAACACCACGCTCTTCTTTCGATAACTCTACTGTATTTCTATTTATGCCTTGCGAATAATTTTGATTAAATATGCCTGTGTGAATACAAGCTGCTTTTTTCAAATACCTCAATAAATTGGCCTCACATTACGGTTTCATATCACGTTCTTATTTGTATAAGTACTATAAGTAGAACAGAATACCCATGAATTAAATTTTCATTCTGTGAATGTTGTCCCATTTAAACGCTTTGTTTTTTGAACATTCTAACATTTGTACAGAGCAACATATTTAAAGAAATCCATCCTTCTAGTAAACCTTTACCTATCGACAATCGTGAAAACGAAGTATAACAATTTGATACTAATTTAACAGTGTACGAGTTTAAATGTAGGTAATAATGCCAACAACACAACGTAGTTAGGGATACCAAGCAGTAATAAGATATCCAACGCGCATGCCCAAGAACAACAGAGTTCCAAAACATTAATTCTGTGAAGATAAGAATTATTACCACAGACACCGCTGTTTCCAACCCACTTCTCGTAATTTCCTCTACAAACGTCACTATTAATTGGTATACCAGTAGTGTAAACTATAAAAAAATTAAATAATTAAATTTTAGAATGTATTAAGGGTGCCGTGAAATTGAAGAAATTAAGTTTCCTGATACTAGAAACATCTTTATCAAGAAGCTTCAAAACATTGTTCACGTTAAAATAACAATTTGTTGGATGTATTGTGGACTAAAATTAAAGTGATAGGTATGTCTTTGCTATTCTACCTGAATTTTGTTTCAGATATTCTAATAGGACAAGTGTTCACGTATATTAAAAAATAGTATGATTTACTAGTATAATTCTAGTGTACTTTTCTGAAAAATCAGCAAATGCATTCTTTGAAGTGAAACGACTTTACTACAATAAAAAAAGACATTATCGACGGTGAGGTTACGAAACAGAATACCTGCCAATTAAAGTGTACAGCATTATCGTAACCCGTAAGTTAATTATGGGTAATGATGAAGGCCCCAGTAAACCAAAGAAAACTAATACAAAAAATTGAGTACTTGAAAACGGAAAATGGCCTCAAATGTTTTCTTGAATTAATATTTCTTCTAAAGATATGTGGTACGTTATTAATTTGACGAGTAGTGGAAACTATAATCTATGGAAAAATACAATTACCATATAATTGTGGATAGCTGAATTTATTTACTTTCTTCATTTTTTAACGATTTCAATTATTGTAATATTTAATAAAATCTTGCAAAAATATATCCAACCTTGAGTTATATACAAGTCATAATCTTCATTGAATATTTGTATTTTATTCATATTTGCTTGTATTTGTATATCAAAAATATGTTATCTAAAAAGTTAAATCGACTCGGTAGTTAATCAGCACTTTAAAAATTCGAAATAAACTTTTGCAAGTTTGTCACGTGCCGACGCTAAGGGCAATGAGATTGACGGTCGCGGAGCGAAGGATTTGTGATTGTTGTTTAGAGTTTGTTAGCAGCGGATGAACCGGTGCCTGGTTATCACCGGGAGCCACAAAGAATGTTAGTTTGGGTTGGATTGAAATCATCGACACATATTTCACCGACATTGTTTGCACCGACAACAATTCCTCGACACAAGATTCAACCGACAACAGTTTTTATCGACAACAGCTTTACTCGACGACAGTATTAACCGATAATGACATTGACCGACAACAAAACATTTGCCGAATGCGAACGTCTACAAAACTTGACTCATTGTCAGTCTGTTTACTGCTTTGGCCTGTGCTGTATCGTAGAACTATATTTAGCCGAGTTAAAATAATTAATCGTACTAAGAGTGTGTGATAGTTCTACAAAAAATGTCTCGACCATCTTTAGAGACTAGTGATTCTGTTATTGCAGGAGTCATATTATCAACAAAAAATAAAGAAAAAATTTGCATTGACGGTTTCATATATAATAAAAATAAAAATAGGAATGACTTATACTATTGGATATGTGAAAAAAGTGGAAAAAAGGGCAACAGTTGTGAGTGTGCAGCTACAGCCAATACGCTGTACGCAAATAATAAACATATAGTTCGAAAGCATGATCCATTGAATCACAATCATGCACCTGAGGCTTCAAATTCTGAAGTATTAAAAATATGTAACAAAATTAAAGAATTGGCAGTAAACAGTAACGAAAAGCCCGGTATTATTATTAGAGATGTAAATGCAGAGGTGAAAAAATGTATCCGGACTTATCTTCCAAAGAATAAAAATTTAACCGAACAAATATGATATGCACGAAGGAAAAGTAAAGCTAAAGAACCTCAAAATATATCAGAGCTATATTTACCTCAGGAATTAACCAAGACATTGGACGGAGAACAATTTGGAAGAATTATAAAAGAAGGAACACAGTGTATTATATTATTCACAACATATGAAAATTTAAAAGTTTTAGTGAGAAGTAATTGCTGGTTAATGGACGGCACATTTAAAGCACTTCCTACTTTTATGAAACAATTGTACATAATTCATGCTAATATAAAAGATGACGACAGTGATAATAATATTGTCATTCCATTAGTGTATGCACTTTTGTCTTCAAAGCGACAAAATATCTATATACTCCTCCTACAGAATTTAGTTTCTTTAGCTGAAGAATTAGGAATTTCTCTAAGTCCTGAATTTATTTTAATTGATTTTGAGATTGCTGCAATAAACGCAATTAAAGCAGTATTTCCCAATACAAAACTGAAAGGCTGTTTTTTTCATCTTTGCCAATCTATATATCGCAAAATACAGAAAAATGGCTTAACACGAAGGTATGGAACGGATGAAACGTTTAGTTCTGCAATTAGGAATATTCCATGCCTAGCATTCCTAGAAACATCGGAAATTCCAGATGCCTTTAATGAAATAAAATCTCTGCTTCCGGTTGAATGTAATAATATTATTCAGTGGTTTGATAAATATTATGCAAATTGCACGATACAAGAACGCAGACGTAATGATGAAATAGTTATTTGTCGTCCACTATTTCCACCGGAAATGTGGTCGGTATGTGATACCAATATATTCCGATTACCACAAACTCAAAATAGCGTCGAATCATGGCACCGACGATGGCAATGCTTGCTATACTGCATTCCATATGAGAGCATACCGACGCCCCTACCGATTTGCGACCGATCTGCGCAGCTCCCACTACTACCCACAATTTGAACTGCATGCGATTGGTCGTGGTAATTTCCAAGGAATAACTGGTACATCCCAAACGCGAGACCTGACCGTTGTCAACGTAAACAGTTCGCGAAAAGTTAACAGAGAGAGTAAGTAGAAGGTCGTGCGACGGAGAGAAACATAGGCGGTTCAGTGGGGAGTCGAGCGTACCAACGCCTCCTGAGGGTCGTGCCTGCGCGAAATCTGTATGCTCTAATGTGGAACGCAGTATAGATAGAAATTCCGGTATATTTGGTCTTATAAATAGTATACAAAAAGAGCAAGCAGCGGTTGAGATCACCTTGGAAAAATTTGCAAACGGAGAACCACCAAAGAAAAAGATCAAAAAGGACAGATTGAAAGAGGAACGCATCCAGAGAATTATGAGAAATCGTCAAGAATATAATATTATAAATTTCATTCAGGCTTTATCACACAATATTACCTTGTAATAAATTGGACATTGTTAAAATTTTTGTTACGTTGATTTATGTTGTACCTATCTATTCATTTTTCAGTACCCTGAAAATAATATTTTGTATTTAACATATGTAGATGTATAAACACCACGGCAATATATTTTCTGTTCAATTATCTTTAGTTGCGTTTTCCTCACTACCATAAGTCTATCCTACCCTTCGTTACAAAAAAGGAAATGTACAAAATCACCGAGACTAATCGTAATGAGACTTCTGTCAGTATCGGTTAATACTGTCGTCGGGTAAAACTGTTGTCGATAAAAACTGTTGTCGATTAAATCTGGTGTCGAGGAATTGTTGTCGGTGAAAACAATGTCAGTGAAATATGTGCCGATGATTTCAATCCAACCCAGTGAAGATAGCGATTGATGAACGAAACATGTGTTAGTATCATTTTGGCTGAAGGTGTGCGTGTAACGCGTATACGTATTATGTTGACGAAAATTTGGCTTGAAGAATCAGAAGAAGAATCAGAAGAAAATCTTACCGTTTCTGACAGATCCACGAGACGATATTAAGATATCTCTGTTATGCGTGGACAGATTTTATTGACATTTGGTCTTATTCGAAAGCTTATATGCGGTTTACATAAGAAAAATGCCTTTAAATTTAGAAAATATTGCAGGCGTGATGAGATATTAATGAAATAAGTTTCAGGTTAGGTTGGATTAGCCGTTTCTCGAGTACATGATAGCGGTAGCGACAGTCGACATATACAGGGTATCTTTCATGTACTTGGCGTCGAGACGCTACCGCGTCTCTAGATAATGCAATTAAAGGGAGAAAATCAAATATGGGAATATATAAATAAACAAAGAAAGAAAAGAATCGGAATCTCCAATAAAATAGATTTAAAAGAATGGAAGGATCATTTTAAAACATTACTAGAAGGCGCCGACTGTAAAAAAGAAGTAGGAGAATTGGAAGAAATAGACAACACGGAAGGAGAGAAGAAACAGGAAGAGGAAGACGAAATAACAGGAGCATAAGTAAAAGAACAAATCAGGAAATTCAAAAAGGAGAAAGCAGCAGGGGTAGACAAAATAGAAAATGAAGCCTGGATTTACGGTAACGTGAAAATAGTAAAAAAGATCACAGAAATTTTCAATAAAGTGTGGAAGGGAGAAGGATTCTCGGAGAGGTGGAAAGAAAGGGTGAATTCACCAATATTCAAAAAAGGAGATAGAGAAAAGGTAAGCAACTACCGGAGGATAACAATCCTAAACACAGTGTACAAAATATATGCTGTGGTCCTAGAAAAAAGATTAAAAGAGGTGTTAAGGATTCGAAAGGCCACAGGGTTTATGATGCGGACGTGCTCTCTTCGCTATTTTTGAGTTTAAGAATGTGATTAGCG
Organism: Andrena flavipes; assembly: GCA_963971345.1. Taxonomy (NCBI): domain Eukaryota; kingdom Metazoa; phylum Arthropoda; class Insecta; order Hymenoptera; family Andrenidae; genus Andrena; species Andrena flavipes. The sequence continues at coordinate 46,857,141 of OZ020479.1, read as the reverse complement.
TGATTACTGTGGCTGTTAAGCATCTGGCATCATAAACAGGGAAAAACTCCAAATCCCTGTTATGACGGGTCCCCTTGGAGGCTCAATAGCGATTGACGTGTCATAAACCCCCTGGACAGGTCGCGCACGTGAGGGTCGTTTCTGTCCGCGGGACCTTGGGGCCTTTTTCGGGGTCCCGGTACGGTGTCTTCCTACTGCATTTTTGTTTATGCAGAAAGGTGGGCGGAGTGTAGACAGAGTTCAAGAAAACGCCCAACGTGGCACCTTAAGGACACTGATTGGTAACGAATATTTCCACCCTGAACGGACCTCCGTAGCAGAGGTTGGTGGTGGGACAAACCCAGGTCTCGTTAAAGGGTGCGCGGAGGAGGAAAATTTAGAACTCAAAACAAACTGAAAGGAAAGGTTCTCGACTCCTGTCGGCCTTAAGGTGGGATCTCCTACCCGCGATTGGTCGCTGCGATTGGTCGCAGCGACTGGTCGCAGTATACTGGTGCAATGGGAAAGCATGTATCCGTTCTCCTGCATGCGACTGCGATCGTCGGGTATGCGCCAGACGTAGGAGCCTGACGCGAGTCTGTTTGAGTACCAGTCTAGGCTACTCGAGAGGCAACACAATGCGAGGAGGTCTGTTTCCCATTATACCTAGTCGCAGGCTAGGCACTGCGACCACCGGTCGCTATACTCCTCCCGGAGGGAGTCTAGCGACCAGTCGCACTGCGACCAATTGCCACAATGTGACAGAATCCCAAGAAATAAGGAAAGAAGTCAGAATTCAAAAGATATGTATTTTTATGTTACCTGTAGACCACTAAAATGAGCACCTAAAAACGGTTAAAATATCATGACGCCTACTTCTGATCTGTGTGTAAACACGTGTCTGTGATTGTATGTATTTTTCGTGCAGAATTTTAAATCGGGTCTTTTAATTTTTGGTAATGTAAAAGAAAACAATTTTTGGAGTCCCAAAATAAGTAGTGTCGATTCTGTTAAGTAATAGCAAATAATTAGTTACATACAGTTTTTTTCCATAAGAAACCGATTGAAAAATTGTCAGCAATCATCCCTTTTTTAGTTACACTTCCGGGAACTTCTGAACAAATTTTTTGTTTGTTTTCTAATCAACATAATCTAGAGCTTGCTACTGCGGAAAAAGCATTCGCGAATATTTTTCAGTTATGGATTAAATACGTGTATTCTATGTTGCACAGTGGGGGTAAATCCCCAAAAATGGGAAAAAATGCAACATCCTGTATTTTGCAATTTAAAAATGTTGAATATTATTAAGGAAATTGGTACTAAAAGTGTTAATATATAAGTTTGATGTTATTTCAGAAAATAACGTCAATTCGTCATGAATTAGCGTCAATACTTCCAATAAAACTACAAGAATTTTATAAATATGCCATGGAAAGTGCAGTGTTCCTATCGACACACGCGCGAAGTGCCATGATGTAGCAGCGACAGTACGCCTCGCGGAGAGCCACAGGAAGAAAAGGGGTGGTCCACTGACTGCGCGTGATGAGGCCTGCTTCGTCCTCAGGACAAATTCGAGACCGATCCCGTATCTCTCGAATATAAACACGCGTTGGAATATTAAAACAAAAGCATGCGCTGACGTATTAAGATGTGAGTGATGGTGGGCCATTGGGAGGATAGAATATTTTGAGCTACAATTTTTTCTATAATTTTTAAAATCTTTATTTCTGGCTTCTTTTTGGGTTTTTACCTTTTTTAGGAGCTCATATTATTAGCTTACAAGAAATATTTGGGTCAGGCATGAATAACAGCGACGCTGAGCCTCGCTCATTCTGTACTTTGCGTTTCTACCTCCACTGCGTTGTATCAAATATTATAAAAGAATAAACACGATTTATTATTATTATTATTATTATTATTATTATTATTATTATTATTATTATTATTATTATAAATATATAAAAATACATAATCCTCCCACAACTTTTGAATTCTGATTCGTTTCCTTGTTTCTTGGGATTCTGCCCCATTGTGGTAGTGGACTTGGTCGCAGGTAGGAGTGTGCGGATCGTCCCGAGGCTCGGGTTCCTGGCCCCGAGGGACGGTCGGAAAATTTCGGGCGGAGTGCCGATACTTTCGTATTGCTCGAGATCCCGATGGTTTCGGGATCCCGAGACTCGATTCGGGCTACAAGCAAAGAATAGACAACCAGTTTAAATGACAAGGTCAAGTAAAGACTTCAAAGGTTCCGCCCATTTTTAAAATATTCGCCTTCCTGTATATTGTTCTTACTATGAAACATCCAGGAAATATTCCTTTCTGTATGCTTATTATTATTATTATTATTATTATTATTTACGGGAAACCCTTTAAATTACAAGATAACTTGATTAAAAATATCAAAGCATAAATAAAGTAAATAAATAGATCGCAATTTAAACTAAACGCACTTAATCTAATATTGAAAGAGGGGAAAATCGCTTATTCAAAAACAGTCGGAGGCTATCGAGGGATACAGAGAACAAATCAATATCCGCGTGACATTGGTTTGCTTCATACATGGCCCTGGTTATGGGATCCGCTGTGTAGCTACGGTACGTAGGCTCAATACAATCAAAAAGAGGCCTTGGTCGCAATTCACGTACAGGAGCACGGAACCTTATTGAAGACACGAGCTCCGGACAATCCAAATGGTCATGAATAACCTTGAAAAGAAAAATCAGATCGGATGAGAGCCTTCGATCAAAAAGAGTGGCGATGCCTAATAATTGCAAGGCTGGACCATAGTCATGGTCAGTAAAGTGCATCGGCTTGCCCAGAGCCCTTGTGGCCAGCCTCAGAAATTTATGCTGTACCCTCTCGATCAATCCGATGTATTGCTTGTGTCTGGGATTCCATATAACAGAAGCATATTCTAGCTGGGGCCTCACAAGAGCTACATACAGTAGTTTCCATGACTTTCGCCTTCTAAAGTCCTTCGCAAACCGCGCTATAAAACCAAGAGTTTTCATAGCATTACGCGTTAAATTCTGGTAATGCTTCCGAAAATCAAGACCAGCAGAGATAAAAACACCTAGGTCAGAAACGCCTGATACTTCACTTAAAGGAGCATCACATAATGTATAAGTAGAGGCTATACCTCTAACAGACCTATGGGCCCTCACCAGTACACACTTAGCAACGTTTAACCTCATCCTATTCGCAATACACCACAAGCCAAAACGATTCAGGTCCTCTTGCAATAGTTCAATGTCATGCTCGATCTCAATAGTGCGGAAGATTTTTAGATCATCCGCATACATAAAAAATCTACTGTTTCAAAATACATCCTTGAGGTCGTTTATGAACAAAATAAACAGCAGGGGGCCAAGGTGCGACCCCTGGGGTACCCCTGAGCTAGCAAATATTGGACTAGATAAACTATTCACCACCCTAACAATCTGTACACGGCCTGTCAGGTAACTCCTTATCCATGAAAGGAGTTGCCTTGAGTCAAATGCCTTGCGAAAGTCAGTGTAGACGGTGTCAACTTGTAGGCCCTCATCAAGGGCAGCCGAGACTGCGCAATGGTACGCAGCCAAATTCGTTACCGTCGATCGTCTCGGGACAAATCCATGTTGTTCGGCGCAGATGACATTGGTGAGACAACAAGTTAGCTTATCCGTAACAATTTCTTCGAACAGTTTCGGCATTGTAGATAGTTTGCATATAGGCCTATAGTTTTTGACATTCGCCCGTTCGCCCGCCTTGAACACTGGGGTGACCAAACTAGTCTTCCAGATTGATGGAAAACTACCTACATCTAGCGACGAATTAAAGATGTGCCAAAGAGGTCTTGCAAGGATAAAGCAACAGTTTTTCAGAAAAAGGGGCGGCACCCCATCATAGCCTGGACCTTTCCTCACGTCTAGAGAGTTAAGCTTGGAATAAATCTCACTAATAGGTATTTCAAGATCATGTAAATTAAGGTCACACCCAGAGACTGTATTCACGGCAGGCGAATTTGCGGACGCAGGAGTGTAAACAGAACCAAAAAATGATGCAAACAAGTTAGCGTATATTACACGCGACGAGGCAGTAGTCTGGTCAAGATGTACGTTACTCGGGATACCCGGAGTGTGCCGCCTACTATTAACTATGCTCCAGAAACTGTTAACATTGTTCGATACAGAGGTCCCAACACGATCCATATACGCTCGGTAATCCTTGTCGATGGCTTGTTTACACTGTAAGCGGAGAGCAGAAAAGTCAAAGTAGTCGTTTTGTGAGCTCGAAATTTTGTACATTTTGTGCGCTCTTTTTTTCTCACGAATAAGATAACGCAATCTAGGGGAAAACCACCGTGGATACGTAGAACGGATTATGGACCGAACAGGCACAAAACAGCTAATGGCATAATTTAAGAGGGCATATAATCGGTTAAGGGCCAAATTGGGGTCCATACCTCCAGTCTCGGTGTCCCAGTCTACACTGTTTAGATAACTTAAAACACTAGGATAGTCCCCTCGTTTAAAATCGATAAAATCCACATCGTCCCCGGACCGGTCAAACGAGGAGACTACTGAGTTAAAACTAAGGTACAGCGGAGGATGGTACGCATCAGGCACAACCAAGGGTTCTAAGACTAGATCAACAATTACATTACTAGTACCCGCGAAGATGAGATCAAGCATACCATCGCACGCGTTGAATATGCTGTTCACTTGCGCCAGGTCACAATAATTGAATCCTCCAATGAGAAAATCAATGGCCAATGACTCAGAGGACGTTATTCCCATTTTCTTAAAACACGCCAGACCTTTATCATCGAACCAAACAGCATGGGGGAGATTATAGTCCCCAAAAATAGAAAACAAATCATCACTGTATGTATTATATAATTCCATAACACAGTCCACATGCTTGGCATACAAGGCCGGTTGGGACGCTGGAGGAAAGTAAACAGCACATACTAACAGGTGTTTGTTCCCATCAATGCGGGCACGCACAAAAACTTGCTCTAGTGTTGAACAACTAAGGCTGATTTGAATACATGGCAACGTCTTCCTAACCGCAATAAGGACTCCTCCTCCTCTGGAGAGGGAACTTGTATTAAGAGATCTATCGCATCTAAAAACTGAGTAATTCGCCAAGCCCAACTCAAGTGATGATATAGAGGAATTTAGCCAAGTCTCAACAAGAATTATTATGTCGTAAGTTACAGAAGATGAAAGCAAGGATTTTAAAAGAATAACTAATTTAGTGCGTAGACCACGAACATTTTGGTAGTAAATTAAAGGGTTTCGCTAGCGTTTTTTGACGTATGATCACGATTTTGCCTAGTAGGTACAATTTTCGGGACACCATTAATATAACGGATCGTATTATTCATCTCGCCGCTTTCATGGAGATTACGCAGCTTCACCCTTAACTGGTCCAATGTTTGTCTCTGCAACGGGGTACGATCTTCAGAAATCTTACACGGCCCTTTGTAACTGTGCTTGTTTTTCAATATTTTCTTGGCTGTTTCAGGAGAGTCCAAGCAGATACATAAGGGTCTACAAGCCGAACCCTTTGGCTTGCCGATGCGGTGAGTCTTCAACACTCTCGTGACATCTGGACAGATCCCACTGACAATAGTTAGGGCTTTCTCGATGTCAGCAGCACTTGAGCTCCCAGTAGCGGAATTTTCTGGTTCCGGCATCCCAAACAAAATTAAATTTCTGGCTCTTGCTTGCCTATCCATGACTTCTACAATAATGTCCTCAGTGTCAGGGAGCTGAGAAACAGAAGGTGTCGATATCTGCCCCAAGGTAGAAGTCATATTTGCCTCAAGTACACGGACTCGCTCCAATAAGGTTTCATAACCCGAACGGATTTGATTAAATTCAGTTTTGAATTCAGACACCAAATCAAATCGGTGTTTTTGAGGGCTCAGTGGCGAACTGAGCCCTCAAAAATTCTTTCAAATCGCCCATAGCTGGTGAGGGCGATTGCGATTGCGTGTGCACTGCAGAATTACTGTCGGCAACACCTAGTGGCGTGGTGGTGCCAGAACGACAGTTTAAAAGCCTGCCGTTGTGCCAAGGATTTAACGAGCGAGCAAGGCATGTTGGTCCTGCATGGTTGAGTATCCCACAGTCAGCACAAGTTACAGGATTCACAACGTTGGATCCACAGTCCTTACACTTTTTGGCAACTGACGACATGTTGAATTAGGGCCCCTCTTACTAACTGCAGAGACAAGGGATAGGCGTTCGACAAAGAACAAATTTGCAGTCCAATTGAGGCACTTCACACACACGTTCAGATTAACGCAGGACCGAAGTAACAGGCAAAAAGTTCAGGCTTAGAGGCAGCAAGGAACAACACAGCGTCCAGTAGAATTTGATCGGAAACTTGAGATTTCTTGAGATTTCTTTGACTACGTAACGACCGTTACGCGGGCACACAACAACAACACGAAGCACCTGTCACCTCGACAGCTGAGTGTCAACTTATAGTTGTTCGTACGTTTTCTATTTTAAATCTGAACCTATCCCGAAAAAGATAATACCCTATATATCCCCTTTACATAAAGTACTAAGTATGAAGTATATTTTATTAAGGGTGCCGTCTCACTGGGCCTTGAATGTGTGCGCACGCTCACACAAGCTAGGAAAAGCGTGTACGTATACGCGATGTAGTAAACAATCCGTTTCAACCAACTTACGTCGTGGAATCGGCAAGAAGGAAGCTTTTGCGGGTATAGTTGCCTCCAGCAGACATCCGTGCAGACGGGTCTGGTGCGTTTGAACGCTAATAAGCACCGTACGTTGAAATAATAATGAATTTATAACTCGTGTATTGAGACAGATTCGAGAAATGACAGAATTATGCTTCAAGTATTCTCCGTCACCGGCGTTGATGGTATATTCGCGCCATGTACCATCAGAATCGGTGGAAGTCCAAGCTAGCCGATAAATGTAGTAAAGACATAGTTGCCGATACGTATCGAGAGTCGTATCGCGTTGTTGCCGCATTTCTCCTATTACTATTTGTCGTCAGGAAGGTTTGAATGAATCCAGGGAGTCGAGACCGATAGAAATTCGGTTTCGGTCGCGGTCGCGGTCAGTGAGACCGACCAATATGGCATTTACAGTTCTCTCGGCCGAACTAAAGAGCGACCGAACGGTCAGGATTTTTCTCTCGACCGAACTAGAGAGCGACGAGCGGTCAGGAGTCTTCTCTCGACCAAAACTCGAGAGAGAATTTCTCTCAGACATTCGGTCCTGACCGGTCGCAAACGGTCGAGTTAATTTATGCAGAGATTTCTGTTCCTCTCCATAAATTACGCGTCGGAGCGGTTCGGAGCGGTTCGGAGCGGTTTGGTTCTCTTCGGATCGGTTCAACCTAGCTGAATAAGCCGGGACGGTATGGATGCTATTCCTGCCGTTCACACTGTTTGTCACTCTCGTGACGGGTTTGTTGATAGCAGACTTTTGCAGTTATTTGTTACTGTAACACTGTCCATTCCAAACTATGTCGATCTGCTGAGATATTATTGTATTTCAAACACTAGTTATGTATTATTTTAATAGAAGTAGTTAATATAAATAAATTATTGTTAATATACAAATAACAAGAAAATGGTTGAAAATATAATTCTTCATGTGATTATTTTAAAAGTATGTCGAAGTGTGGAAAAAACAGAAGATAGGAATATAATAAAATGTAAATATATTTAAAAATAGCATAAATAACAAATTTGAAATTTGCATAAATTTGAAATTTGTTATTTATGCTATTTGCATAAATTTGAAATTTGTTATTTATGCTATTGTTAAATATATTTACATTTTATTACATTCCAATCTTCTGTTTTTTCCACACTTGGACATACTTTTAAAATAATCACATGAAGAATTATATTTTCAATCATTTTCTTGTTATTTGTATATTAACAATAATTTATTTATATTAACTACTTCTATTAAAATAATACATAACTAGTGTTTGAAATACAATAATATCTCGGCATATCGACATAGTTTGGAATAGACAGTGTTACAGTAACAAATAACTGCAAAAGTCTGCTATCAACAAACCCGTCACGAGAGTGACAAACAGTGTGAGCGGCAGGAATAGCATCTATACGTTCCCGGCTTATTCAGCTAGGTTGATCCGATCCGAACAGAACCGAACCACTCCGAACCGCTCCGACTCGTAATTTATGGAGAGGAACAGAAATCTCTCCATAAATTAACTCGACCGTTTGCGACCGGTCGACCGACCAGTCGGCGGACTGGTCATGCCTTCGGTTTGGTTTCGATTGGTCTCGTTAAAAGTACGGTCTGAGATTCCCGGTCGAGAGGCAATCGGTCTGCAGTTCGGTTTCCCTCCACAACCTCTCACTGTTACGGTCACAACAGCGGTCCCTTTTCGCCTCGGTTACTGGTCGCTAGACCGGTCGCGACCGGTCGGAAATTCGGTTTCTGCTTCGGTCTCGACTCCCTGAATGAATCACGGCGAAGCGCGCTGGAGAACAAAGATAGGCAAGGATAATATATATCTGGATAAACTCAAATAAAAAATACTTTATGTTTATCCGTCATCTCTCTTCGAGCTGAGGATTTGGGCTATTCGGCGGTTTCTAAAGTCGGTTCGAGAGGCATATAGTTTTGCTTGCGGTGGATTATGTATTAATAAAATGTAAAATGTATTGTTTTTTTCCCGACTGCGGCACGTAAAGGAGGGTATTATGTTTTTTAAATTTGGTTAATTTTTAGTAACATACTGCTGAGATATGCCAGCTGTTACTGAAACTTTCATGCCGATTCGATAAAAAATGTAAACATTTTACATTCTATTGGCCCAAACCAAATACACAATCATTAAATATTTTAATTATTTTTTTTATTATTTCTTTAATTATAAATAATAATTTTCCCCCCTTGCCCCCTTGCCCCCCCCTCCCACCGTCGCCGCGCCTTCCTCCCCAGTGCGGACCCGGCCAGCCTGCGCGCCTGTAACAGCGGCCGCTTCCGCGCCTCTGACCGCGGCCACCTCCGCGCCGGTAAGTCAGGCGTTTTAGCACCATTTTAATCTGGAACAGTAACATAATAATTACATTTTCATAAAATTACATAATATAAAAAATATCGGACACAAAGGAAATAATATTCACACCAGAGTTGGGCAAAATATAATCTAATTACAAATTACGATTAAAATGTAATTGCGTAATTGATTACACATTATTTTCTGTAATCTTTAGTTAGTTGACCACAATATTTTGTGTACCTGTGTAATTGATTACACACTATTTTCTGTAATCATTAATTTAGGTAGTTGCCAAAATATTATGTGTTGAAAATAATGTGTAATCAATTACAGAAGTACACAAAATATTTTGTCAACTACCTAAATTCACGATTACAAAAAATCATGTGCAATCAGTTACGCAATTACGTTGTAATCATAATTTGTAATTTGTAATTAGATTATATGTTGCCGAACTCCGATCTTAGAGCATATATACACGGAGGTTTCATTGCCTAAGATTGATTGCCTCCGAACTGTCGCCAACATCACGCGAGAGAGAAAGACATGTGCGAACAGGTGCGAGAGAGAGAAGTATAGAGGTCCCTTGCGACCGTAACGCGCATGCATCCATATCGTGCGAGGGAGAAAGACGTGGAGAACTGGTACGAGCGAGAGAAGTATAAATTCTCAATCGCCCGTCTTTCTCTCTCGCACGATATCGGCGCATGCGCATTACGGTTGAAAAGGACCTCTATACTTCTCTCGCTCGTCGACGCCAGTTTCAAGCTTTCAGTGAGACCTCCCTCGTATATGCTCGAAGACTCGATTCACACATATGCTATCACGGTCACATAAACCACATTCCACATACTTACTTGGGATAATTCGGCCCGTATATTGCAATCCCTTCAGCTTTCCTCCTCTGCCTCCATTCCGTCCTTTCTTTCCTCTTCCTCCTTTCTCTCCTTTTCCTCCTTTCTCTCCTCTTCCTCCTTTCTATTCTGTTCTTCCTTTCCTAGTGCTTCTTTCATCTGGAAATGAAATAATGAATGTATTATTTTATGACAAATAGTAAGAGTATATCGACGCGACTACTGCATGTAGAAAAATGAAACATGCTACTTTTCGTAACGCGCGTCGATATGAACATATAGGGTAATTCTCTCACTAGAGTCCTCAAACTCGCCTTTGAAGACTCTAGCCAGTGAAGCACTCTGTATAACAGTATACAATATAATACTTACGGTATTCATGTTGTACATGGCACCCGCTTAGGCCTTTGTCAACGAAATGACTCTTCTCGCAATTGATTGTTTGCGCCGTTGCCTGGTTTGTAGAGCGTCATTTGTTTCAGAACGCGCCGTAGATGAATCTTCGGATTCACGTTTCACGTCCACGGTTCGCGTTTACGTTTTTTGGCAACGGGCACAAGGATTTTGACTTGTGTTGCGTTGTGTTGTATTGTGTTTGTGTTTGTGTTTGTGTTTGTGTTGTGTTTGTTGGTTTAGTGTAAAATGAGCGACACTCGAAGTGTGAATATGCAGGACGTGCCAGAATATATGGACAATAATTCTCCGTTTCGCCCGCGACATTTACGTTTGCACGCAAAGAGATTATCGAAACGGAAAGTACATCGCCAAAAGAAAAGGTCTTTAGCCCTTCAGAAGAGACAGGAAAGCGCAAAAATGGCAGACGACACTGCCGTAGGACAACATCTAGAAGAAGTGGCCGAGGAGCGTATAGTAGAGGAACCATCAACATCCGATGGTCGAAACCATACGCATCAAGAGATAGTGTACTTGCCATCTGATGAAGATACTGATACGGTTAGTTCGGGAGAAACTGAAGAAGTGGCCGAGGAGCGTATAGTAGAGGAACCATCAACATCCGATGGTCGAAACCATACGCATCAAGAGATAGTGTACTTGCCATCTGATGAAGATACTGATACGGTTAGTTCGGGAGAAACTGAAGAAGTGGCCGAGGAGCGTATAGTAGAGGAACCATCAACATCCGATGGTCGAAACCATACGCATCAAGAGATAGTGTACTTGCCATCTGATGAAGATACTGATACGGTCAGTTCGGGAGAAACTGAATAAGTGGCCGAGGAGCGTATAGTAGGGGAACCATCAACATCCGATGGTCGAAACCATACGTATCAAGAGATAGTGTACTTGCCATCTGATGAAGATACTGATACGGTCAGTTCGGGAGAAACTGAATAAGTGGCCGAGGAGCGTATAGTAGGGGAACCATCAACATCCGATGGTCGAAACCATACGTATCAAGAGATAGTGTACTTGCCATCTGATGAAGATACTGATACGGTCAGTTCGGGAGAAACTGAAGAGGCACTTGAAGAGTTTGATATAGAAAGTAACGAGGAAGAAAACTTCGTTATAGAAAAAGTTGCGACGAACGTGCCGCAAGAGCAATCGCGTCTCCTAAATAGCAACGATATAATGAACTTCCCAAATCTGCTTGCTCAATTGCAAAAAATAGGTAAGCATGCAAAAGATAGGGAAGACTGTGGCATTGAATACCTACAAATAACTGGTGTGAAACGGTGTGGCTTCAAGAGCATCTTCAGCGTAATGTGCACTTTATGCCATTACAAAGATGAAATCCACAATCAATCGAACGAAGCTGAAGAAGTGGATAAGAATCAGGGCGCCGTTAATGCAACAATTTTATGTGGAGGCAGCTATGCCAACTTGGAACACACTTTTGCAGGAGTGAACATACGTTGCATGTCGAAGAGAGACTTCGTAAAGAATCAAGATGAATTCATCAAGTCTGCAATTGCTGCTGCAGAAGAAGAGATGTTAGCAGCGGCTGAAGAAGAAAAACGTTTGGCGATTGAAAGAGGCGACGTTCTTCCCGGATCAGGGACCCCTCACATCCCCGTTGTGGCCGACGGAAGCTGAATGAAAAGATCCTACCGCAGTGAATGTTACGATTCTGCGTCTGGAGTCGGTGTGATAGTTGGCTATCACACGAGAAAAGTTTTATTTTACGGCGTTCGAAATAAAGTTTGCAGAATTTGTCGGATTGCTGCGAAAAACAAGAAAGAACCCCGAAAGCACAAATGTTTCAAAAACTGGAGCACATCTGGAACATCGACTGCTATGGAAAGCGATGCTATAGTAGAAGGATTCAACACTAGCGTAGAAAAACGTGGGCTCGTTTATTCTACTCTGATTGCTGATGGGGACAGTAGCGTGTATAAGAAGATTATTGATGCGGACCCATATAAGAGACAGATTCGTGTAAAAAAAATTGAATGCACGAATTATTTGTTGCGAAACTTCTGCACAAAAATGAAAGCGCTTGTGAAGAAGACTACACCTGGACCATTGAGGCAAGCTGTAGAAAGTAGCATTCGTCGGATACGCACGGACATCGTAAAAGCCGCAAAGTTTAGATACGATCAGAATGCATCAATCGACGAGAAAACGAAGGATTTGCATGGCGACATAGAGAATGTTCCGAGCCACGTGTTTGGTGAACACAAAGAGTGTGCACAACTAAAATATTTCTGCGATGGAAAGAATAAGGAAAATGAAAGAAACATCGTTCCAGAATTGATGAAAATTGGAGTGTACCAGGATGTAAAAGAAATACTTCGTCCACTGTTAGCGCACGCGGAGAGCTTACTCTATAACACCAATAATAACGCTGTGGAAAGTTTGAACGCAATAATTGCCAAGTACAGTATTGTCTCCGTATTTGCTCGCTGGTCGGGACCGGCGGTGAGCATATATTCCGTACAGAGTCCTAATTCCGAGTGTTCGTTTCTCGCTTCTTTCTGGCCGAAGGGGGGAGCGAGATGGAACGCTTTGCGTGCGCGACCGGCGTGCGCGATGGTCGCGCGCATGCGTCGAGCAGTCATAGCGCTCGTGCCCGTCGCGCACGCAACGCGTTCTATCTCGCTCTGGCCTTCGCCGGACAAGAGTGAGACAAAAGTGGTGGGGATAGCGACAAGCTTGTATCCCGTGCATAAACTCGAGCAAATACGGAGACAATACTGTACATCGGCGGAAAAAGATTAAATTTTGCGGAGAGAGGATCGTATACAGGAAGATGTGCTGCTGCTGTCGTGGAGTACAACTGTAACCAGGTGCACTCGCGATTGAATGCGATAATGAAGAAGAAAACGCCCGAGGTTGTGCACCAAATGGAAGAAAAGAAGAAGAAAGAACAGGAAAAGAGAGCTGCAAAACAGAAGGCAGCGAAGGTTGCGCGATTTGTACGCAAGCAAATGCCCTCGCAGAAGGATTCCGATTATGGACCAAATGCACAGAAGCCAGACATGCAACCCGAAATGTATGAACTGGAGCGGGAAAAGCATGCTCCGTGATTGGCAAGAGAAAAGACATGCTATTGAAGATGAAACTATCGGACAAGCAAAGAACCGCAGGTGGCTGCAGTACAGGTCCAAAATGTTGACAACATCCAATTTTGGAAAAGTGTGCCGTCGTCGATCTGACACGCTATGCGCAAATGCAGTGAAGTCATTTCTGTATCCGAGGATAATTAGTGCACCCGCGGTGGAAAACGGAAAAGAATGCGAGAAAAGTGTTCGCGAAGAATTGAAGAAGCAATACACAGATATTGTTGAATGTGGAATTTTCATCGACAGCTGCATCCCCTTCTTAGGAGCTTCACCGGATGGAATCATCGGTCAAGAGGATATTTTGGAAATTAAATGCCCCAAATCAGCGGAGAACTTCACGCCGGAAGAAGCTATTGAACAAGTTCCTACTGTCCGGCGCATGTTCACACGTAAGACAGGTATTTCAATGAGCAAAACGCATCACTATTATTATCAAGTACATGGTCAGTTACATATTACTGATAGAAAGTACTGTATATTTTGCGTTTGAACCCCGAAGAGTCTGAAATCTATAAAAGTAGAGAGAGATGATGCGTTTTGGAAAAGAGAAATGGAGCCAAAACTGGTTCAATTTTATTTAGAATGCATGTTACCCGAATTAATAGATAGTCGGCACAATAGGTGCATGCCTATTCGGGAACCTCAATTTATATTAGCAGAAAGAGAGAAAGGAAAAGGGAAAAATTTGAAAAAGCGAAAAAGGTGTCCCTCCGAAAATAGTGAAACTATTACATCGGTCCGGCCACGCACCGCGCTGTAAAGTACGGTACCACTGACTCTGTCAGTGGTCACAAGTGCCAGCAATGGCACTTGTACTCGCTGATCATACGATCACGCGAGTCAATTCACGCCGGCGTAACTTTACTAAGAAAATAAAGCAAGTAATTATCGAACCCTGTCAGTGGTCACAAGTGCCAGCAATGGCACTTGTACTCGCGGATCATACGATCACGCAAGTCAATTCACGCCGGCGTAACTTTACTAAGAAAATGAAGTAAGTAATTATCGAACCCTGTCAGTGGTCACAAGTGCCAGCAATGGCACTTGTACTCGCGGATCATACGATCACGCGAGTCAATTCACGCCGGCGTAACTTTACTAAGAAAATGAAGCAAGTAATTATCGAACCCTGTCAGTGGTCACAAGTGCCAGCAATGGCACTTGTACTCGCGGATCATACGATCACGCGAGTCAATTCACGCCGGCGTAACTTTACTAAGAAAATGAAGTAAGTAATTATCGAACCCTGTCAGTGGTCACAAGTGCCAGCAATGGCACTTGTACTCGCGGATCATACGATCACGCGAGTCAATTGAAGGCTCGGATGCAATAAGCGGACTAGCGCTCGCAAATACAAAAAAGAATTGTTCAAACGCTAAGGAAAATTGGAAAATTAAATTGTGTTAAACTGGATTTTAAAAAATATATTGTTGTAAAGTTCGTCACGACCCACATTTTTACTATTTACAGTTTGTTTATGCAATCATTAGTATTCGAGCTAAAAATTATAAACAAAAAATTTTTCATCGTCCACAATCATTATAAAAATAAATTGAAAAAGATATTGACTTTGGTCAAAGAAATTTTTTGTTTATAATTTTTATCTCGAATATTAAATGATTCGATAAAAAAAACTGTAAATAGAAAAAATGTGTGCCGTGACGAGCTTTACAACACTATATTTTTTTAAATCCAGTTTAACATAATTTAATTTTCCAATTTTTGTTAGCGTTTAGAAAATACTTTTTCGCATTTTCGAGCGCTAGGTAGTTCGCTTATTGTATCCGAACCTTCAATTCACGCCGACGTAACTTTACCAAGAAAGTGGAAAAGGAAATAATAAATTTAATTCCTCTTTAATTTTTTCAGACACATTTCTAAGTTCACAGGAGCAGACAAACGGAATCCGGTTCAGTCAAAGTGCGCCAGGCTGGTACATACGGGCGTCTCAGGTATGCATGATGTTCAACGAATTATTCAAACAAACTTTTACTTTTATACCAAATTTACCGAAATGTTTGCAATCATTTCTTACAGGTGGACTTTTTACCAAATCACTGCAAACGTAGTGTATGGCACACAGTAGTGCCAGGGCAAATGGAATAATAAATACCATATTTCAGGTAATATTTGACACCTTATAAATATACAGTAAAATTTTTTAGGCTTATAAAACAACAATTAAGTATTTCCATTACATAATGTGTTACAGATCCACACTGCATCCAGGCGAGCACTTCGAAAAGATCGTTGGCGTCAACAAATAATGTCACCGGCCTCAGCTGGCTCATCAGCTGACGCGAAGGACTCATCGCTGACTAGCGGGCACACGAGCGATGTGGCGCGCTTGATACGGCCGCGACACAAATGAACAGACAATTCTTGTTGATGGGAAAGATAATTTAATGCATAGTTTGATAAAAAAAAGCACCATATGTTTTTAGGAGCATTATAGCATATAACTTGTATAACTTGTTATATAGCATTATATAACTTGTCGCTGCAAGTTATATGTACCTCAAAATTACCTCGATACTTTTTAACGGCGAACGTTGAAAAACATGGGTTATGTCCAGTATTACTTTTTAATTAAATATTATTACATTTTTTAACATAAGGGTTTTGTGCATACGTTTTAGGACTTCGCTAGAGTTTTCTGAAGTTATGTTTTAAATCTCATAACTATCCGTTAATATTTACTCAAGTTATCGCAATTTATGTTTAAAAAAATATTGACTTTTGTCGAAGAAACTTTTTTAGTTTATAATATTTATCTTGAATACTAATGATTCGATAAACAAACTGTAAATAGAAAAAATGTGGGTAATGGTATAGATAGAGGGCAACCTCACGGATTTTGACGTCCTTGAAATATGTTGTCAACCTTGTCACAATGTCGACCTTTCGTTTGATTTATTCCGACGCAACGGACACAGCGATCAACTTGAGGTGGTTGGTCATCTGGGGGATGTGTTTATCTCCGTCTCTAGACACCTCTAGTCACATATTGGATAGCACGTAGTAATGTGATTGTAAAAAATTATATTCTTCTTGAAAAAAATTATTTTCTTTTTTTCAATCACACTTCAACGTGCTATCCACCTCGGGGCGCTTCGCGAGACGGAGATAAACACATCCCCCAGATGACCAACCACCTCAAGTTGATCGCTGTGTCCGTTGCGTCGGAATAAATGAATTTGAAGAAATTTTCCAATCATTTTTAGCGTTTGGAGAATAAATTTTCTCATTTTCGAGCGCAAATCCCCTTATTGCATCCTACGCTTTAATTGCACATTGATTACATCCTTTTACGTATAAATAAAAAATATTGATACGCAAATTAGTGTTGTTTCATTGACATGTTTCCTAACTTCACTACCCAACCTCTCTATCTTTCATTATTGCTATCCTCCTTTACGTTCAGCGAGGCTCTGATGCTAGACGCAACAATCGGACGCGCTACATCTACAGCTGATGCAGGAGGAAACACCTACAGGAGCGGTGGTTATGTGTGCGGAACAGCGTCAGTCACATCAGTCACGCACACATAACCACCGCTCCTGTAGGTGTTCCCCCCTCCATCAGCTGTAGTTGAAGGCCGCTGATCCCTGCCTAGACGCAGCTCTCGTGCCGTATTCCTCCAAGACTTCTCAGTAGAAGGAGCTGTGGCAACAGCGCGGCGGAGACAGGGAGAACAGAAAATGTGGCAATTATGCGTCAAAAATTCGTCTACATAGAGTACCTGGAGATGTCACCTCGGTACAACTTCTTTTTACCGATCGCATTAGTTTCATTAGGGTCCGTCTGTTTACTGGGGACGCTTCGGTCCTTTGTTTTCTTATTCGGACCATAACAAACTTGAGACGGCACCCTTAAGATTTTAAAATATTGTCGATATAAAAATAGTCTTCTTCCCAAGTTCTGAACATGGTATTTATTTAAGTACGTATATGGACATAAATAAATACCATGTTCAGAACTTGGGAAGAAGACTATTTTTATATCGACAATATTTTAAAATCTTAATAAAATATACTTCATACTTAGTACTTTATGTAAAGGGGATATATAGGGTATTATCTTTTTCGGGATAGATTCAGATTTAAAATAGAAAACGTACGAACAACTATAAGCATACAGAAAGGAATATTTCCTTGATGTTTCATAGTAACAACAATATACAGAAAGGCGAATATTTAATTATTTCAAATTAACGTGTAAGAAACATCATTTTTCTATGTTCTCGGGTAATAATTTTGATCTATTATTACTGGTAACGATATCGTCCGATCGCGTCCGAGTTTTACCGAGCCAACCTAAAATCAAATTGCCCGCTCATGGCGGCTATGCTTGTAGCCCGAATCGAGTCTCGGGACCCCGCCCGATCTAGCCCGAAAGTTTTCGGCCCGTCCCGAGCACACCCCTGGTCGCAGGCAAGGAGATTCAGCTTAGGGCCAGTGGTTGGGTCAAATCGCTGCGACCAATCGCGGGTAGGAGATCCCACCTTTAGAAACGGCCATACATATACAAACATTTTACTTAGTGTAATTGGACTCTTGTCGACCATAGTAACGGTCATTAATAATAAATATTGTTGTTTTTTAAAATCGAGCGTGGTTATTGAACCAGCGGTTATACATATAACCATCACGCTCCTAACATTGGTCCTTCGAGCCGGATTATTCGTGTTCAGTGTATCAGTATTCAAGTGACATCTCGGACTTTGTGAGAAGTTGAGTCACGTGTATCCACGGACTTGGATACATTCGTGTGTGATCGACAATCCTGATCAGTACCACGGACTCGCCGGTCAGCACCCTGCAACTTGGATCTGCTGACGAGGATCGCCATTGGGACACCAGAAGCAGTTCTTGCTGGCGTCTTCTGGACTTTCGTCGTGAAGGTGACGGTGTCAACATCCTGCACGAGATTCCGTAGCTGCATCTCTATTCCGAAGACTGGGGCAGTGGAGGCAGGAAATCAACGCACCGATTCCTTAAGTATCCTTAATTTCCTTAAGGTTTTTTCTTGCACGATTCGTGATTATCTTGCGCATTTAATATGGAAGCATCGTTGAGAGGATTAGTTAAAGAGCGCGGTCAGGTCAAAGCCGGACTCACTCGTTTCAAAACGTATTTTGATTCGTTGGACAGTCCTGCACCCGTGCGAGAACTCCACGAACGAACCGGGAAACTTTTATTGTTGTTCGATAAATTCGACGGAATTTAATCTCAAATTGAAATTATTGTAAGTGGTACCGATTCAGAAGTAACACATGATAGTGAACGTGAAGCATTCGAAAATTTGTACTATAAATATATCTCGGCTGCTAAAGAACGCATTGAACAGGCATCACGTCCAGCTCCCAGTACATCGCGTACACCGACGACGGATGTTTTTTCATATGGTATGGAGGACCACCAGTTTACTGTGCCACTTCCTAAACTAGAGTTACCGACGTTCGATGGCGCGTGTGGTGACTGGATTCGATTTCGAGATACGTTTGAGTCGGTTATCAACACAAGTGATAAGCTATCGGGTATCCAGAAATTTAATTATTTAGATTCCGCGTTAAAGGGTGAGGCTGCACGAACCATCCAAACTTTGGGTGTTTCGGAAGCAAATTATGTCCGGGCATGGGCAGCCCTGAGAGCACGGTACGATGACTCGCAAACATTGACTCTGCATCATATCAAAGCATTGTTTGACGTTCAGGTGTTAACAAAGGTGTCATATTCGAGTCTAAGACAGCTTTACGATGATTACAACAATCATTTGCAAGCGTTGAAGTCATTAAATGAACCCGTCGATTCATGGGATTCGCTGATTGTCCATTTTATTTCAACAAAATTTGATTCTGTAACAAAACGTAAGTGGGATAAGCAGGTAATGAAGATTGCTGATAGGCTAACGTGGAAACAAATGGCAGAGTTCTGAGAATACCAATGCAAGTATTTACAAAGATCTGCCGTCGATAAACCAGTTGCACCGCAAACGCCATCGAAATCGTCGTCCAAGTCAGTTCCGGATGCTAAGCGTGAGCGTCCGGCAAGTATTGCATCTTATGTAGCGAGAACGTCGAAAAAATGTCCTATGTGCACTGAGGCACATGCACTGTATGGGTGTGGCCAATTCCAGAGACTGACACCCGTAGAACGTAATAGTAAGGTTCGACAACTGAACCTCTGTTTTAATTGCCTGCAACCGGGGCATCGAAATAAATTCTGTACACGCGGTCCGTGTAGGAAATGTGGCAAAAAGCACCACACGGCGTTACATTTCAAAACTCCTGCATCGCCCCGCAAACCCGACGTTGTGACCCGCGACCAAGATGTAGTTCCTTGGCAGGTACGCATTTTTTCTCGGACGGGTTATACGTGCTATTAGCAACCGCGGTCGTCGATTTGGAGGATAGTCAGGGTAGAAAACATAAGTGTAGAGCACTTTTAGATCCGGGTTCATAATCCCATTTCTTGACAGAGGAATTGTCCAAAAAACTAGGGCTTTCTTGTCATCCATTTACTGGAACGTTTTCGGGAGTAGCACGCCAATTATGTACTATTGATAATTGGACTCAAACGAAATTACATTCACGGTTCACTTCTTTTGAAACGTCCCTGTGGTGTTTAATACTTCCGAAAATAACAGACGACCTCCCTAACGTGTCATTAAAACGAGACGCAATACCTATTCCGTCAAATTTGAAATTAGCAGATCTGCACTTTTATGAAACGGGAAAAATTGACGTATTGCTCGGTGGAGGTTTATTCTGGAAGCTATTATGCGTGGGCCAACATGATCTCGGATCAAATTATCCAGTAATCCAAAAAACACAGTTAGGCTGGATAGTTGCGGGAGGTATTGTGGGAGTGAGAAAGCCGAGGAGGCAATCTCCAAGGCTGGTCGGCGCGAGGAATGAATGTTTGGAAAAGGAGATTAGCGTGACGATTGAATGTTTAGGTTCGAGTGTCGATTGCGGCGGGTGTGATTCTGAGAATGCACATGGAGATTTTGGACGGATGTGTGAAGTGTGCATGGTGACGCGTGGCATCGGTGTGTGATGTGTGTGTGTTTTGAAAGAGGTGATGGTTCATCGAGGAGCAGTCACCAGAGTCGAACGAGAGACGCGAACGAAGCAGTATCGAGACGTATATAATAAACTTATTAGAATTACGCGAGTCTTTGTAATCACCCTGCTTCTGATCCGGCCGCTTCCAAATCCCACAATCTTTTGGGGGCTCGTCCGGGATTGTTCGAGCAAAGGGATCAGACAGGGAAAGTGTCGTAGTGTGATCGTGCCGTTTGTGACATTTGCGACGTTTGTGACGTTAAAGTGACCAGGTGTAGTGGCCTGTAGTACTTTAAAAACCTTGTGCTTTGCGTGACGCGCAATGAATACAGTGACGAAACCAGCGGAGGAATTTACGGTAGCACAGCTGAAAGAGAAATTGCAAGCAAGAGGACTGAAGTCGAGTGGCACGAAAGTTGAACTCATACCCCTACTGATGGAGGCCGATCCGTCAGGTGCGTGGATGACAACGACGAATCAAGCGAATAGCTTTAGTGACGACAGCGATAGTGGCGGTCTTGCGAATGAGGATACGAACGGGGCAGGACCTTCAGCAAGATCTGCGGACAAGACCACTCTGAGTCAGAAAGACATTGAGCTGATACTGAAGGAGAAGGAATGGGCCTTGCGTGAAGCTGAATGGTTACGGCGGGAACTAGAGATGACGCGTGAAATACAGCGGTTGAGCGTAGCCGGTGCATCTACGTCTAAAGCTACATTGACGCCAACGAATCAGACGATGAGTGCAACACCGAAGGTGCATTCGTCAATACTGTCCTTACTCGGCTACTTTGAAGGAAAGGGAGCGACGTTTGAGACGTGGAAGAAGCAAGCCATGATAGTGAGGAATGCACACCAGTTGGACGAAGCAGCGACGAAAATATTGGTGGTGTCGCGGTTGCAAGGAAAGGCTTTGGAATGGTTCCATTCGCGATCGGATTACCTTGAGATGCCCATGGACAATCGAATTAACGAACTAGAGAACGCGTTTTATGATAGACCTACTATGATAGAGGGGCGTCGGGACTTTGAAGCGAGGATTTGGAAAAAAGAAGAATCTTTTGCCGAGTATGCTCATGAGAAGACTATTCTGGCAAATCGTATCTCGGTGGGCGAACGGGAGTTAATTGAATATTTGGTTGAAGGGATACCTGACTATCATTTACAAAGGAATGCGCGTCTACAGAAGTTCGAGACGAAAGCAGCGTTGCTGGATCGGTTTCGCAGTATCTCTTTGCGCGGGGGTGTATTTCGTGGTTCAAGACCCGGGACGAGTAACGACGACACGAAGTGGCGAGCAGGGAGTGGCAATATTCGGCGAGACAACGAAGGATCTCAGCGAGGCAACGAAGGGTCCCAGCGAAGCAGCGAGGGGTCTCAGCGGCCTGAAGCCAAATCAAAGATACTGTTTTAATTGCGGAGGTCGCAATCACTTCAGCAGTGATTGCCCGATGAAGAGTCGAGGCGCCAAGTGCTTCGAGTGTCGTGAATTTGGACATATTTCTACACAGTGCCCAAAGAAACAGGATGCAGCTAAAGAGACTCATGCCGTTGTACAGACATTCCGTAAGAAATATTTTAAGAATGTATTAATTAATGGATGCGTAATAAGCGCTCTAATAGATACGGGAAGCGATATTATGTTTGATGCGTGTGGATGGGTATTCGAAGTTAGGAGCACCTCCGTTGCGTGAGAATGATGTCTGTTTTCGTGGTGTAGGTTCAGGTACGAATAGAGCGTTGGGTGAATTTTCAGCTGAAGTAACAATAGATGGGGACTGTTACCCTATAACCGTGCAGGTGGTATCGAATTCTCTAATCTCTCATACTCTTTTGATTGGCACAGACTTCTTAGATACCGTGGAATTAAGTATTAAGCATGGAGAAATTTTAATTCGTAAAGTACAAAAAGAGCATGACACTTTAGACATTTTTAAATTGAGTTGCGAACGCGAAGTTAACGAGGTAGATGTATCACACGTTGTTGATGCTCAGCAGAGAAATGCTCTAGTTTGCATGATTAAAAATTATAAGCCTAATAAGGTGCGTGAAGTCGGTACGGAAATGACAATAGTGGTGAAAGATGACGAATCGGTATACCAGCGCGCGAGGCGGTTGTCTCTGTCGCAGAGAGATGTGGTGAATGCTCAGATTCAGGAATGGCTACGCGACGGTATAATACAGCCATCTCTATCAGAACACGCCAGTCCGGTGGTGTTGGTTGCGAAACAAGACGGAACTACAAGGGTTTGCGTAGATTTTAGGTTTATGAACAAAAAGATTGTCAAGGATCGGTATCCTTTGCCTCTCATAGAAGATCAGCTAGATCTCTTGCAGAGCGCAAGGGTATACAGTACGTTAGATTTAAAGAATGGATTCTTCCATGTTGCAGTGAGTAGAAATAGTCAAAAATATACTGCTGTTTGAGTTGGGTTTTAAGAACAACTGTATTTTTTAGTAAACTTAGATTAAGAATTCTAGTTTTACCCGTAAGTATAAGTAGTGAGTAAGTAGTATTTAAGAATTTGTATTAATTAAGTTTAGGTAGATATAAGTACTCTTAAGTAGGATTAATATAGCCTTAATGAACTTCTAGCTTGAATTGTATCTAAGATTTAGATTTCAAGAAGGAGTTTAACTCTGATAAAAGTGTTCTGGTATTGCACTAACTTTGACCCGAGAATTGATTTAAGGAGAGCGATACTGCACGCACTCTTAACACGAGAGTTTGTCTAAGTAGCACTAAGAACCAGTACGTAGCTATAAGCGAGCTCTTTCTCCGAGATTTTGGAACCGACTGGTTCGAGAAGGCCGCGATCGCGGAAACGGATCTAATGAATAAGAGTGGGGAGACTACTATGTTTCGGGAGCAATCACCGAGATGGTGACACTTAAACCATTTGGTCATGTCGACTTGTGACAGCTACCGAAACTCCGCGCGCGATAATCTAATCTTAGGAGCTAAAACAATGTACAACTTAAATCTAATTTTTTACAAGATATACAGTCCTAAACATTCCGCCCGCCTTCGTCGCGGGTGCGAGACGAATGTCAGTGGTTCGGAAGCACTGCGATAGAAAGTTCAGATTTGTACTGGCATAGAGCGCCTCGGATCACTGTTGCTAGACGCCGAGGGAAAAATGCTGATCTTGGCAATCGGCCGTTGCAGTGTAGTGTACGGTGTCCGGATCGTGACAACTCGGACGAGGTCGTCCTTCCCCGGATGTACGGCAGTAATGCGTCCGATGGGCCAGTGGGTTGGAGGCGCCGCTTCGTTACGCACGAGACAGAGGTCGCCTACTTGCACGTTTGGGTGGCCTGTCACCCATTTGTGTCGCCCTTGCAAAGTTTGGAGATACTCTGCTGTCCAGCGTCGCCAGTAGTGGTCTCTCATCTGCTGAATCAACTGCCAGCGCGTCAGTCGATTACTGGGCTCTACAGCAAGTGACGGTTCCGGAATAGCTGTTAAAGGAGAGCCTACAAGAAAGTGCGCAGGGGTTAAAAAATTAAAATCGTCAGGCTCGTCACTCAACGGAAAGAGTGGCCTAGAATTGAGGCAGGCTTCGATTTGAGTCAACAAGGTAGACATCTCCTCGAACGTCAGCGGGGTATCACCGATGACTCTTCGCAGGTGAAATTTCATAGATTTCACCGCGGCCTCCCAGATGCCGCCGAAGTGAGGCGCGGCTGGCGGATTGAAGATCCACGTCGTACCCATTCCGGCTAGAAGGGGCGCCAATTCGCCCAGTTCGGAGGTTGCAGAGGAGAACCATTGCCGAAGCTCCTTGTCGGCGCCTACAAAGTTCGTTCCGCAATCGCTACGCATGGACGCACAATGACCGCGGCGGGATACAAATCGTCGAAACGCCGCTAAGAAAGCCGCCGTAGTATAATCCGATACAAGTTCTAAGTGTAGCGCTCTCGTAGATAGACATATAAAGACGGCGACGTAAGATTTTCTCGTGCGGTGACCGCGTCCAGGAGACGTTTTCGTAAGGAATGGACCGGCATAGTCGACTCCCGAGTAAAGGAAAGGTCGCGCGGCAGTCACGCGGGAGGGGGGTAAATTCCCCATTCGTTGTTGCGACGCCTTGGCTCGCCATCGCCAGCAAGTTACACACGAGTGTATATATGTGCGGACTACGCGGCGTCCTCGAAGAACCCAGTAATTTTGCCGCAGCATACTTAAGGTAAGTTGCGTACCGCCATGAAGCGCTTTCTCATGGTGGTCGCGTACAATTAAAATAGTAAAATGTCCTTTCTCCGGTAGGATTATCGGATGCCTTTCGTCGAAATCCAGCGTGGAGTGTTTTAGGCGACCGCCGACACGAAGGATGCCTTGGGCATCCACGTAGGGAACGAGACGAGAGAGGGGACCTCGGGAGATAGAAACGGAATTTTCTAACCTTGAGATCTCTATAGCAAAAGCTTGGCGCTGTACAACTCTGATTAAGGTGAGTCTGGCTAACTCTAATTCTGAAACGGTTAGGTATTCTCTTGGAATTTCGAGTGCAGACTTGCGTTGAAGCTTCAAAGTGAAGCGAATGCACCAAGCAGTGATGTGATTCAGCTTTTTAAACGAGGAATATTTGTTTATGATATCCCATAGCGGGGGTTCATTTTCACTTTTTGTCACAGTATGAACGGATTTCGTGCGCGTTTCCTCCGTCGTACTGAACTCGACCACTCGACTAAACTCAACGTCGATTTGACATTGCTTCAAGAAGCAAGGTCCCTGCCACCAGAGCGTATTGTTTATTAGAAGCTCCCCCTGAATTCCTCGCGATGCGCAATCAGCGGGATTCTCCTTCGTCCGAATATGATGCCACCTCGCATTAGGTAAAGTAGTCTGAATTTTAGAAACGCGGTTAGCGACAAATGTCTTCCAATGAGATGGCGGCTTCTGCAGCCAGCTCAAGACGATCGTAGAATCTGACCATAAATGTACCGTGCTCCGAGGCAAGTTTAGAGCTTGTACAACGCGTATTGTCAGTCTAGCAAGAAGTGTGGCGGCACACAATTCGAGCCGTGGCAGTGATATTTGTTTCAGTGGAGCGACTCGTGTTTTGGCAGCGACTAGATTAATACGAGGGGACTCATTTTCGGACAAGGAACGGAGATAAATTACGGCGGCGTACGCCGTAACCGACGCGTCGGCGAAGCCGTGCAATTCATAGAGTCCGGATTCCGTTCTCACGGCAAGCCATCGAGGTATCCTCAATGAGGAGAGAGCGCTCAATCCGTCGTAATAACGCTCCCAGGTTTCGGTTAGATTTAAAGAGAGCAACTCATCCCATCCCAGTTTTATAAGCCAAAGAGATTGCACGAATATCTTCGCGGCAATTATTACCGGAGCCAGAAATCCTAACGGGTCATACAGACTCGCGGTTTCCCTAAAGACAATACGTTTTGTAAGAGCGTTGTCTCGCTTTTTAGGCGCAGCGGAGAACAAGAAACAATCCGAAGTGGTTTGCCACTTCAGACCCAGTAAAGAAAAGGTGCCCTCGAAGTTGCAAGACAGCTCCGGGGTGACTGCTACATAATCGAGAGGCAGCGTTTCGAGAAGCTCGGGCGCGTTCGACGCCCATTTTCGGAGTTTGAAACCGCCCGCCTTGAGCAAAGAAAGTAATTCCTTTTGAATGTGGAGCGCAGTTGAAACGGTATCAGCCCCAGAGATAACGTCGTCCATGTAAACGTCGTTAAGCAAGCACGGTGCGGCAGAAGGGTACCGATCAACTTCGTCCGCGCTCAATTGTTTTAAAGTACGAATAGCCAAGTATGGCGCACACGCCATCCCGTATGTGACAGTGAGCAGTCGATACGCCTGCACAGGCTCCGACGCGTTCTTCCGCCAAAGAATGCGTTGGAAATCGCAATCGTCCGCATGCACGCGTATCTGGCGGTACATCTTTTCTATGTCCGCGGAGAACACTACGGAGTGAAGACGCCATCGTAATAAAATATCGAATATCTCCGGAAGCAAGTTAGGCCCCTTGTGTACAAGATCGTTGAGTGAAAGACCAGAGGTCGTTTTGGAAGACGCGTTAAAAACTACACGAAGTTTCGTAGTAGTACTCGAAGCGCGGATTACCCCATGGTGAGGTAAATAATAGTGGCTAGAAATATCACGCGAATCCCCCGTAGCTAGATTCATATGGTCAAGCGACTCATATTCATCCATAAATTGACGGTACTTCGTTTCCAGTTCGGGAGAATTCCGGAATCGTCTTTCGAGTTTTTTCAAGAGAACCTCGGAAGTCGCGCGAGATAGACCGAGGCTAGATTTTGCACGCGAGAACGGTAGTCGGACGATATACCTGCCACTGTCATCCCGAGAATGCGTCTGCGCGAAGTGTTCCTCGCACGCCTTTTCGTCATCATTTAACGCAGTAAATGGTGTCGATACCTCTTCAATTGCCCAGAACCGTTGCAAGATTTCCGAGATATCGGCCTCCGTCGAGCACTGGAGTGTTACCGCGGTTTTCGCGTTAGAGAGATTTCCCCGATCGGCGATCGGGCCAGTAAGAATCCAGCCTAGCGTGGTAGATTGCGCTACGGGCGTGCGAGGAGGGCCATGTATTAACCCTTCAAGTATAATTTGTGAGTAGACTTCTGCCCCCAAGAGTATTTCGACTTTCCTGCAGGATAGAAAATCTGGGTCAGCAAGTTCGATATCCGTTAAGTGCGGCATAGAAGTTAAAAATTGAGCGGGCCAGCGTACCAGAGCTTGAACCGTGAGATTCACCGCTTTGTTTTTGCGATGAGAAACCGTTAAAGTCACCGAACCTCTAGAGTAAGTTTTGTTCTTCGCTACACCTATTACTACGCCGTAACGTTTTGAATCAGTCGCGCTGCTTCGTCGGTTAGACTGGTTTGAAGATAATGTAGTTTATCAACTTCGGAGAGGTTCGAGTTTTTGATCACCAAAGAGCGAAACAAATCACGAAAACTTGGCCAGTTTTGATAATCCCCTGAGAATTTAGGGATAGGAATTTTTTCTAAAGTCCTGCCTTGGGAGTCGGTTCCAGTGTGTACTGTTTCGTCCAGTTCTTCAGGAAAATCATCTCGATAATCCAGCAGACTAGCTTTCTGCTGTAGGTAAGCTTCTTCGCACAAGCTCATGTGATCGTCCTTGAAATATGCCTTTTCCTTGTGCTCTTCCTTGAAACTCGCGTATATTTTCGAGTTGTTTTGGAGGAACGTAGCCCAGTAACCTTCCAAAAGTTCCAGTCGAGAAATAATTACGCCTTTCGTAATTTTGCTAGCGCCGGACTTCTTCATATTCTCCGTTAACCTTGAAATCCTTCTGTGTAGGTATTTCTGTTCTGTTATGAGTGTGTCCATTGTGTTCCAGATTCCCGAACGTTCGGTCGCAGAAAAACTATGTGACCGGCACTGTTTACGAATTCGAACGAGGTCGAGAACGTTCGAAGCCTCGTGTAACAACGGTTACGCAGCGGATTCCTTTGTTCACTGGTTTTAGAAGAGTGATTTTTCAATCACCGCGTTAAATATCCGGCTCGAAGGACCATTTGTTTGAGTTGGGTTTTAAGAACAACTGTATTTTTTAGTAAACTTAGATTAAGAATTCTAGTTTTACCCGTAAGTATAAGTAGTGAGTAAGTAGTATTTAAGAATTTGTATTAATTAAGTTTAGGTAGATATAAGTACTCTTAAATAGGATTAATATAGCCTTATTGAACTTCTAGCTTGAATTGTATCTAAGATTTAGATTTCAAGAAGGAGTTTAACTCTGATAAAAGTGTTCTGGTATTGCACTAACTTTGACCCGAGAATTGATTTAAGGAGAGCGATACTGCACGCACTCTTAACACGAGAGTTTGTCTAAGTAGCACTAAGAACCAGTACGTAGCTATAAGCGAGCTCTTTCTCCGAGATTTTGGAACCGACTGGTTCGAGAAGGCCGCGATCGCGGAAACGGATCTAATGAATAAGAGTGGGGAGACTACTATGTTTCGGGAGCAATCACCGAGATGGTGACACTTAAACCATTTGGTCATGTCGACTTGTGACAGCTACCGAAACTCCACGCGCGATAATCTAATCTTAGGAGCTAAAACAATGTACAACTTAAATCTAATTTTTTACAAGATATACAGTCCTAAACAACTGCCTTTATAGTCCCTGATGGCCAGTACGAATTTTTAAAAGTGCCGTTTGGATTGTGTAATTCCCCAGCCGTCTTTCAGAAATTCATTGATGCAACGTTCCGGGAATTGATAGATGCGAAAATAGTATTAACTTATATGGATGACCTAATTGTGCCGTCGGTAGATATCGTAAGCAGTTTGAATAATTTGAAGATTGTGTTGCGTACTGCGAGTGAGGCGGGTTTAATTATCAATTGGAAAAAGTGTAGCTTGTTGCAGTCTGAAGTAGAATTCCTGGGACATATTGTAAAGAATGGCACGGTTCGTCCGTCCGAGCGTGAAACAGCTGCGGTGGTGAGGTTTCCAAAGCCGACGAACTTCAAGAAAATTCAGAGTTTTTTTAGGCCTTATCGGATATTTCCGGAAATATATTGCGAATTATTCCATGATAGCTCGACCTTTAACAAATCTGTTAAGGTCCGATATTCAATTTCGATTCGGTGCTGAAGAAGAAGCCGCGTTTGAGGAGTTAAAGATTGCACTCGTGAATAAACCTGTATTAAGAATATACAGAGTAGGCGCGGAAACCGAGCTACATACAGATGCGTCGAAACATGGGTATGGTGCGATATTATTGCAGATAAGCGAAGTTGATGGTGCGTTACATCCCGTGTATTTTGCGAGCGGAAAGACAACGCCAGCAGAGGGAAATATGCTAGGTATGAGTTGGAGCCAATGGGCAGGTCGAGAGGGTGAATCGCACTCTTATACCGTTGTTGACGAAGTTGTCTGCACCGAAACCGGCTGAGTGGCACAAGTATCTGGAGCGATGTCAGAAGTGCCTTAATGCTATTGTGAGTCGGAGCACTAAAATGTCACCATTCAGGGTACTATTTGGAACAGATATGCGATTGGCAGACGATCCCAGAATCGTAGAGCTTCTGAAGAATGAGTGGACTACCATATTTCAACAGAGTCGGGATGAAGTGCGGGAGCGGGCAAAGGAGAATATCCTGAAAATTCAGCAGGAGAACCGGAGGAGTTTTAATCGTAAGAGAAAAGAGGCGAGGCGATATGTCGAGGGTGACCTAGCGGCAGTGAAAAGGACGCAGCAGGGGCCTAGGTTAAAGTTTGCATCTAAATATTTCGGACCGTACAAGATTCAGAAAGTATTGAGGAATGACCGTTATGTAGTGGAAAAAAGTGGTGATCAGGAAGGACCGCAGTGTACCTCTACAGCGGCTGATTATATTAAGCCGTGGTTGGAGAATGATAGCGACGATTCGAGCGAAATCGAGGATTGACCGATATCCGAGGCCGTATATCCTGTAGGATGGCCGAGTGTGGGAGTGAGAAAGCCGAGGAGGCAATCTCCAAGGCTGGTCGGCGCGAGGAATGAATGTTTGGAAAAGGAGATTAGCGTGACGAGTGAATGTTTAGGTTTGAGTGTCGATTGCGGCGGGTGTGATTCTGAGAATGCACGTGGAGATTTTGGACGGATGTGTGAAGTGTGCATGGTGACGCGTGGCATCGGTGTGTGATGTGTGTGTGTTTTGAAAGAGGTGATGGTTCATCGAGGAGCAGTCACCAGAGTCGAACGAGAGACGCGAGCGAAGCAGCATCGAGACGTATATAATAAACTTATTAGAACTACGCGAGTCTTTGTAATCACCCTGCTTCTGATCCGGTCGCTTCCAAATCCCATAGTATGTGTCTGTGTCCGCGATACGAACGGCCGAAACTTGCGTGTCATATGGTTACGAATGAGGATCTACAAGCTCAATTGCAGAGGTTCTGGACCGTGGATGAAGTGGCTACGTGCCACAATAAGACTGCGGAAAGCGAGTGCGAGCAATATTTTAGGGACACGACTACGCGAGACGTGAGTGGACGATTTGTCGTTAAAATTCTGTTTGAACCAGAGGTTAGAACGCTTGGAGATTCGCGTAAGATGGCGGAGAAACGTTAGTAGTAAGGCTAGGCCGGTTCTAACTCAGGTCCTCTAAGGGGAGCGCGGGGGAGCGCGGCGGAGGGAAACATGGGCGCGGGACCTGCGGAGAGAGGAAGGCCGCTTGCGCGCGCACGTGCCGCGGAGTGGAGGAAGCCGCGATGAT
This sequence comes from Andrena flavipes, assembly GCA_963971345.1. Taxonomy (NCBI): domain Eukaryota; kingdom Metazoa; phylum Arthropoda; class Insecta; order Hymenoptera; family Andrenidae; genus Andrena; species Andrena flavipes. The sequence continues at coordinate 46,826,466 of OZ020479.1, read as the reverse complement.
GGAGGGGATTAGTCCGGGCCGAGCCGCCGCGGAGACCTGACCCACAGCCGAAAACTTTTTAGACCTAATCGATGCATGCGGACGACCTAGACCCACTCCGAAAACTTTTCAAACCCCAGGCCCATCCCCGAAAATTTAACCGGAGGAAGTGAATGACCCCCCGAAATTTTTTTCCAAACCATTATGAAGCGGAAATTGTTTCGGACGATGTCGGGGCAATGTCGGCTTTTTACACGCCGCGTCTTCGGAGGAGGGAAAGAGATAGAGCATTTTTAATTCAGAGGAGGGAAAGAGATGGTATTACATAGCGGTACCATCATATTTTTTATTCTAAAGGCTAACAGTATTCTAAAGCGTCTCGCGCGATCGCGCGAAACTCGAATCCTCTGGAGCGGCCGGGCAGGGTGACGTCATTTTGGCGGCGCGAAGAACGAAGTAGAATTATGCGACGTCAGCAAATCTTAGAATTAGATGATGAGGAGAGAAGGAAGACGGGTAAAGAAAATGGTACAATGAAATACGATTAAGAATATATATTGTTACAAGTATTGATGTGAAAATCATACATTTATTATTAAAACGTACTATTGTGGTACATGGTTTACATCATGCAGCATAGACTGTAATCCTAACGCCAACAATTCACAATCAATCAATGAATGTTGCTCAAAGTGCTCGCTTTCGGAAATTAATTTCACATAATTCGTTGGTACGGGAGCGGTACGCAGCAGTTCTACGAAGGTTGCATATTTACTACTGCCAGAGTACATATTTTCAGTTAGCCAGGTATACATATGTTCAATACAATGTTCATACGCGAACAGTTTACGCATCGTGGCTTCAATCATGTATATGACAGCGCGATTATCGGTGATTTTTATAAGTTGATCATCATGCATACGCGTGAATTCGAGTCGCAAATGATCAATTACGATGTGGGTTTGGGGCGATGTTGCGTTGCTGCGTAATCGTTGGAGTATGTCCGCCTCGTTTTGCAGCAGGAGCTTCCACGTCGACATTGAAAAACATACCTCACAGCCTTTATTGTCGGCTATGGCGATCTCGACGTGGCACAAATCCATGCCGATGCGAATTCCAATAGTTAACCGTTTATAAGCTGTTGCGGTCAACGGGTAATCACGCCCCAGGATCCGTACGATTGTTGGTTTTGGTGTTGTGGATCCAGAACTGTAAGAAACATGCACACGAAATTAATACTCGGTTCGCTTGCGTTTACAGTGAAAGAAGTAAGTGAAAAGTGAAAAGTGTATAATAACGCGTACGTACCTCCTATTGAATTGTTGATGAAGATGTTCCTGTTGCTGGCGTTTATTGGGGTAATCACCATTGATGGCGGATGCATAGGATGATTGTTGAAGCTGCGTTTGTACATCTTAATATGCGCTATGTACGATTATACTGATCGGTGGAGAAGTTAACGCAAACGATACTCTTTAGCACTCGAGCGAACGTGGTGTAATGAAGTTCACAGGTCTGACCAACGTCGCTTTTATACAAATTCACGTACACGTACACATCAATGTGCAAGAATATATTGCATCAGCATTCGAGGGAGGGGATACGCCAAAGAGTAAGACAGAGATAGCAAATCATGCATAAAAGTCTCGACACGTGTCGAATGTAATATGATACTTTTGGGAACGTTGAATCTTAGAATTATGCGATATCAGCAGAAACTGCATAGAACCGTGTTGGGATGCATCATCGTTTTTACATTCGAGGGAGTACATCAAAAGAGTACCAAATCATGCATAAAAACGCACTCCAAAGTGCACAAAGCCTCAAATCGTTGCAACGTGTTGCGAGGAAAAGACATTTACATTTACAACCATGGGAGAATTCGGGCACATAACCCGCCAATTGTTGGATCAATCTGCACGCTTGATTTCGCGGGAAGAGTACCTTGCGTGGGAAGAACGGTGCAACGAGTGTATCATATCGTTGGAAGAACAGAGCCGTGTGAAACGCCCGCGATTATCAATCGGTGTTCGGCAATCGTTGGTTGCTCGAATCGCGCAGCTCGAAGGGCTGAAACATTCGTTGCGCGGACGTTTCGTGCGCGAAGGTGCCGGACATTCTAGCATAGGACTTTTGTGGCGCGAAATAGACGCTGCGTTCGATAACCGCGTATTAACTGGTGCCGTGTTAAATTCAAACTATATCGAGCCGCGCAACTTCCTCCAGGATGCGGGGGCCATTGTGCTGAAGCATGTGAGGGGTGCTTTGAGGAAACAGCGGAACCACAAAGTGAACACGGTGTTCAACGGCGAATTTCTGGCGGGTGACAAGCATGCTTGTAAAAGCATCAACACCCGAAACTGCGAACTCTTCCGCACATCCGATCTACAGGAGTGGTACCAGCGATGCGTTATCGAACCCACCCTGGCATCGTTGGAAGAGTTCCAGGAACGCGATAGCGGATGGGCATTGACGAGAATCCTCAACCTGACCGTCAATGTTAATAAGTACAATCCGTTGCGCGCGGGATGCCGCTACAAGTTGCCGCGGGATTTATTGCTGAAGAAAGCTACGATCAGTATACAATCCGAGGACAACGCGTGTTTCGCGTGGGCAGTGGTCGCCGCTCTCCATCCTGCGGAAAGAAATGTCGATCGCCGAAGTTCGTATCCCGACTATGTTTCCGTATTAAATCTCCAGGGCATTGAGTTTCGAATGTCTCTAGCACAGATTAGGAAGTTTGAACGGCTCAACGACATCTCCGTCAACATCTACACCTTCGAGGCGGAGAAAGGGTCGACGATCTTTCCGTTGCACCTCACCAGCCAAAAGAGGGATCGACACGTCAACCTGCTCTACACACCGAATCAAGAGCACGGCGATGTAGGGCACTTTGTACTGATCAAGAACTTGTCCCGGCTTGTGAGCGCTCAGTTCAGCAAGCACCAAAAAAAGAAATTCATCTGCGATCGGTATGTATATAAACTTGTGAAATATTGAAATGTCTCGCGAAATAAATTAAATAAAAAAAATTGTGTTTACAGATGCATGCACTACTTTAGTTCAACCGAGAAGCTGGATGCGCATACAGTGGACTGTGGGCAAATGAACGACTGCGCCATTCTGCTGCCCAGCGAAGGCAAAAATTTGCTAAACTTTGACAACCACCGCACGAAGGAGCGACTTCCCTTCGTGGTATATGCAGATCTCGAGTGCATCATCGAGAAAACAGAGGACAGTCACCGAGTGGGTGATACAGACAATAAATTACACACATACCAGCACCATAAAGTGCACAGTATTGCCTATTATATGCATTGTTCGTACGATACATCACTGTCGACGTATCGATGTCGCCGCGACGCGGATTGTGTCTCATGGTTCGCAGACGAACTTAAAAATTTTGCAAACTTCGCCAAACCCATCTTGACCAGTAATGTTCCCATGCTGGATTTAACCAACGAACAGTTGACGACATTTCGCGATGCAACACACTGTCATATTTGCGAAGAACCATTCGAGGCTAGCGATAAACGAGTCCGCGATCATTGCCATCTCTCCGGACGATTCAGAGGCCCGGCACATTCGGAGTGCAATTTAAATTATAAAAATGCGTTTTACATCCCTGTAGTTTTCCATAATTTATCTGGTTACGATTCACATTTTATTATCAAGGAAATAGCTACCGCTTTCGAAGGCAGCGTTGACGTATTGCCCATAACTAAAGAAAAGTATATTTCATTCACAAAAAATGTCGAAGATACGGCTGACTCAGACTCGCGAAATTATATTAAATTGCGATTCATCGATTCGTACAAATTTCTCAATACCCGTCTCGACAAATTAGCGTCTTTTCTTAGCACAGATCAATTAAAAATTTTACGATCCCAATTTGAAACATTATCCACCGAGGATTTCAATTTACTAACGCGAAAGGGTGTCTTTCCGTACGAATACCTCGATTGCGCGAACAAGCTGCAGGATCCATGCTTACCGCCGCGCGAGTCATTCCACAGTTTGTTAACGGGTGAGACTGTATCCGAGACCGATTACGCACACGCCGAGACAGTCTGGCAGCGTTTCGGGATTAGAACCTTGGGCGAATACAGCGATTTGTATTTGAAAACAGATGTCTTGTTATTGGCAGATATTTTTGAAAATTTTCGCGAAAGTTGCATCAAGAGTTACGGATTAGATCCAGCGCATTATTATACTTTACCTGGTTTCACCTGGGATGCAATGCTAAAACATACCAAAATTACATTCGAATTGCTCACAGATGTCGACATGATCATGTTTATCGAACGCGGTATACGTGGAGGTTTAAGTCAATGTTCCGGAAGATACACATATGCCAATAACAAGTACATGCCATCTTACGACGCATCGGAACAGTCATCGTACTTGATGTACTTTGACGTAAACAATTTGTATGGATGGGCAATGTGTCAGCCCCTACCATACGCCAAATTTCAATGAGTCGAAGATGTTGCGAGTTTTAACGTGTCTTCGATCCCGGTCGATTCACCCACGGGATACATTCTCGAGGTAGATCTGGAATATCCGCAAAGTCTGCACGACGCTCACGCCGATCTACCGTTCTGTCCGACGCGTGCCAAACCACCCGGCAGCCGACAGGACAAGTTACTCGCGACGGTATACGATAAGCAGCGTTACGTTATCCATTATCGCAACCTGCAGCAGTGCACGCGTCACGGTCTTCGTATTACAAAGATACACCGCGTGCTTCAATTCGCTCAATCACCCTGGCTCCGCGATTACATCGAACTCAATACACGGTTTAGAACAGGCGCGACAAACAACTTTGAGAAAAATTTGTACAAATTGATGAACAACGCGGTATTCGGCAAAACTATGGAAAATGTACGAAACCATGTGGATGTAAAGCTTTTGACACATTGGGAAGGGCGATATGGCGCGAAGTGTTCGCATAAGGAGATCGAAATGATTCGCAGACAATTGTGCATACGGTCTAAATTGCACAAAGTGTACACCATTTCGGAGTCTAAAATCGCTCTAAGTCCGTACGACGACAAGCGGCATGTCGTACCCGATTCGACCGACACACAGTGGTTCCAAAGTGACTTTTTGCGGTCAAAATTCTGTATCTCTGTCAATTCTCAACCGATTTTTGATTTCTTTGGCTCATTTTGTAGGGGATTAAATTTGCTATAATATCAAATACCTGAATTGCAACCAAAACGGGTTTTTTTCTATCCTTTTTTGTGACAAAGTTGGATAAAAACTATAGTAGAACAATCTTTGGGGCTAATTTGATAAGATTTTGCTTATCTAAGTAGTTGTTTTTACGTAAAATCTTTAATTGGCACTGGGCAATAACGGAAACATAAAACAGGCGATCTGTTGACACGTCAGAATGTTTAAAATACAATTTTACAAGGGCTGAACATTTGGAATGTCAACTGAGTTTACTACAATCACAACCGTCTAAAATATCAATTTAATGTATGATTCTGGAACCTAATAGCGTCCAGAAATAAAGAGGAACGTCACAACCGCGATTTATTTTTTTTACGTTTTTATTATTGTTTATTAGTTAATAAAACTTTATCGACTCTTCCCGATCCTCAGTTTGGGCATATGAAATGTGGGTAAGAATGTAATAAACAAATTAAAAAAAGAATTAGCTGCCACCATGTACCACTGCGGTGTCAATCCGATTTTGTTTAATTAGCGATAGCGCTCGAAGTGCCTTTCTGCGGACAAAATTCCGTATTTCCGTCAATTTTCAACCGATTTTTCATTTCTTTGGCTCATTTTGTAGGAAATTAAATTTGCTAATATGTCACACAGTAGTTTTCCAAAATTTTCTTTAGGGATTAAAAAAAAAAAACAAATTCTGAACTTTTGGTGCAGAAAGAACGAGTTTATTAACCAGTTATTTCATATAACATTAAAACGAGATAAAATATAAGAAATATAAATTAAACAATTCAAATTTAAACAAGTTATTCTTCTTCCACATATTCTATATCTTCATAATTAGACAAAAGATATTTTGCGTCTTTTTCTAGTTCAACAGACGCTATCGCTAATTAAACAAAATCGGATTGACACCGCAGTGGTACATGGTGGCAGCTAATTCTTTTTTTAATTTGTTTGTTACATTCTTACCCACATTTCATATGCCCAAACTGAGGATCGGGAAGAGTCGATAAAGTTTTATTAACTAATAAACAATAATAAAAACGTAAAAAAAATAAATCGCGGTTGTGACGTTCCTCTTTATTTCTGGACGCTATTAGGTTCCAGAATCATACATTAAATTGATATTTTAGACGGTTGTGATTGTAGTAAACTCAGTAGACATTCCAAATGTTCAGCCCTTGTAAAATTGTATTTTAAACATTCTGACGTGTCAACAGATCGCCTGTTTTATGTTTCCGCTATTGCCCAGTGCCAATTGAAGATTTTACGTAAAAACAACTACTTAGATAAGCAAAATCTTATCAAATTAGCCCCAAAGATTGTTCTACTATAGTTTTTATCCAACTTTGTCACAAAAAAGGATAGAAAAAAAACCGTTTTGGTTGCAATTCAGGTATTTGATATTATAGCAAATTTAATCCCCTACAAAATGAGCCAAAGAAATCAAAAATCGGTTGAGAATTGACAGAGATACAGAATTTTGACCGCAAAAAGTCACTTTGGAACCATTGTGCGACACTCTGCCCTGGGGACATTATAATATACCGTTGTAAAATAGAAATTGTATTTATTGTAAAATAGAAATTGTATTCCCATGTGTAGAAATTATTATAAATAGTAGAATTATTGCATAAAAATTATTCATACATATATAGAAATTATAAATGGTGGAATTAACGTGATAAAATAAAAAATTGTTCACACATGTATATGTATAATTATATTTATTGATTATTTTACAATACATTATTTTTATTTATCCAAGAATTGTGTGATTTATCAAACCCCAGCCACTTGACGTACACCTTATCCCCCTTTCTACGCAACACTTTTTCCACTAGATATACATCCGGATCGGTGACGCGTTGCAGCTCGTGTTCATAGAATCCTCCAGCAACGGGTTTTCCACAGGAATCGACCAGCAGATAGGTCGCGGGGTTAGTTGTCTGTACTTTGGCTATCTTGAACACCTCCGTTGTTAAATTCGGTGTATAGCCTTTATCGAAGATGGTTTTAAATTTACTCACGCGCACAAAATCGCCCAACTTGAATCTCGCCGGAGCAGCGATCTTTATGTTGTTGTATACGGTGGCTAGCAGCTTATCGGCGATCGCAGGGGTAACATCGCAAGAACGCATTCCGATGGTTCTATGTTTTCGCGCGTTATACTCTGCGAGCAGACGCGGTAGCGAATCGGTCCATCTATAGGTTCCATTCAGCGTAAACAGTTTCCACATATTGTTCTTCAACGTTCGATTGAAACGTTCCACGACGGAGGCCTTCATCACCGAATACGTAGAATAATGATTAATGTCATGCTTTGTCATGAGTTTCTGCACATCGGCGTTGTAAAATTCTTTTCCTTGATCGGTTTGTAAATTTTTAGGATATCGATCTCTAAATATCTTTGCAAACGCTTTGGTCATCTCAGCGCCACTTTTAGTCTTGAGCGGCAACGCCCATGCATACTTGCTCAACACATCGATGACGGTGAGTATATAGTGGTGACCCTGGTTGAATCGCGAGTATGGTCGCATTTCTGCAATGTCAGCTTGCCACAGATCGTCGTATCCACGCACTATGACGCGCCTCCGCGGGAAATGTCTTCGAGCTGGAGCATGCAATTCGTCAATGAGTCGTCGCTTCTTGTGGCCATGGTTTTCTTCTTTACTCTTGGATTTCGACATTGACTGCATGTTTGACGCGAATGATGTGATAATTATCGTGTACGTGCATTATGTAGTACTTCCCGTCGGCCCGAGGACAAGTTCAACCGTCTCGCATGATTCTCCTTCGCATTGTCGCTGCGGATTCAACGCTTCCGATATCTTTTGAACGCTGTTTTGCAACGTCAGCATATCTCTTTGAAACACGACCAGCTTCCTCTCTAATTCTTCCTGCTGCTCTCGCAAAAGTTTAATGTTCTTTTCCACGTATAGTTTATTGACGGCATCGGTGTCGGTCACCGGCTGAGCTACGCGTCGTATCTTGCGTGATTTTGCATCAAAGTCGGCACCGGTCACGCAAAGAGCGTTATCTCGCATGTAATTTCGAAGCAGACCGGTCCATTTGTAATAGTCCATTGTAGCTGCTCCACTTTTCTCGAGCGATACCCCAAATTTGTTGATCGGCATCTCGACGTATACAGTGCAAATCATTGGCGTGCGGTTTAATTTATAATGAGGCCTACCTCGCGGAGTTCCTCGATAATCGATAGAATTTCGGGATCGTGAGAGTTGTTACCCGCCTGACGCGACGCTTCAAGCAAACGCAACCGATCCACCAACTCGTTGGGATCGTCCCAGTGCACGTAATCGATCTTGTTATCGTTTACCACTATGGCTCGTGGCACCGTTAGTCCTTTCCCCGCCCTACTAGTCGACACACGGGGAAGTAGAGGTGCAATTACATGCTTGTACTTGTATCCCTTGTTGCTTAATATGGGGTATTTAGCATTATGATCGCGTCTGTGGGCATTCGTCACCAGCAGTATACTTTTATATTTTTGTTTATCGGCATCGGGGTACATAGCATCGTCGGGAATTCTTTTGAAAATCAGTTCGTAAAGACCGGGTGTTCCTCCGTATCTTACACCATCTATGATTATATTATCGCCCCTGTCTATATCGAAAGCCTTATCCCCAAGCATCGTTCCACTATTACCAAAGTACACGCCGTACACATAGTCCATTGTCGTATCCCTATCACCACTTAGGATCGCGCTCATGTATTTTTGCCCCAGCGGACCGAAATGACTGCGAAACGTTTCTTGTCCCTCGGGTGTTTGGAGTTGATGTCTAATAGATGTTGCAAACGACTCGTCTGGTGTAGTTTCGAAAACGTCGTCATCATCAATGACTGAGAGTGATTGTACGCGAGGAATTGTATTTATTGGCGCTGGTGGAACGGGAGACTCGTTTGATGTGGCATTCCGCCGTTTATGCTTCGATTGAACTGGTGTGGAGGTTACGAGTGAATATTCCGATGACATGCGTCGTTTCTTCTTTCTCTTACGCGATGTGTTCCCTTTCGACACGATTTTTGTTTTAGGCGTTAATGTTTCATTCTCTTCAACGTCTGTGCTCATCGGCGGTGATGTGTCAGCTTCTGTCGTTGCAGTATTTTCCACAATATGTTTTAAGGGTTCCACAATAGGTTTGAAGTATTTCTCCAACGCGATATCTTCCTCCATCTTGCCGGTCTTCAAAGCTTGATGTTTCCGGCGAATGGCTTCGCTGGTTTTTGCAATTTCCTTCGCTATTCTCTCGCGATCCTTAATCTCCAGACTATCGATATCAATCATCGTCGTTGTACCGCAGACGTTGCGTTCCCGCCGACGTTTTGACGATAATTGACCATCTCACGGTACGGCAAACTCGTTAAATCCCTTTCTATAACGTCCATTGGACATCGCGCTATCCTTGTCTATCACCACGGAACCATACTCCCGTTGCCAACATTTACGACACAAAGCGCAGAAATCCTCGTAAGACATGTCTGTGTTTACGTGATCGTTGTACACATGTTTCAAGTTGGTACCATCCTGCTTAAACAGAATCAACAGATTGGCATTGTCGCGTATAAGATGTTTGGGAATCTTTGCATACGTCTGACAGAGATAGAAACAGTCAACGTTCGAGTGACGCCCCATTGCAAAGTATTCCCTTATCGTATCCTGCTTGTCACATGCCACGTCATCAAAGATAAAAATGGAATTCGGAAGCGATTCGCTCGGTGGGATGACGTCACTGTTATTCGAAAACGTACAGTAGCCAATTCCATCTATAGGAGTCAATAAATTATCCAAATACTGATATTTCGGCTGTTGCAACGACTTGGAGTACACGTACACGTTCTCGAAGCGGACGCCGTGAGGACTTTCCAACAAGCTCACCAGCACGTTGGTCTTTCCACAATTTGATGGACCGCAAATGAGGCAGCGGATAGTGTTTGGCAGCATGCTACCGTGTCTGCGCATTGTTTTCGGGGACATCAGCTGCGATTTATCGTCAAAATTTGTCACGCGTATCGCTGCAGGTTGCCGTACGAATCGCATCCTGTCCGTGAACCATGAAAAATGATTTTTGATACGTCGAAGCGGTCTATTTATAGGTCTGCGCCGAAGCAAAACAGCTCAGTATGCAACATGCTTCTGGTCCTGTCGGATAATTTCGATATTCGAGCCCTAACCTCTGAGCAGTTGAAATATATACCAAAGATTATTCTACTGCGAGAGTTTGGCAGACACATTGATCAGTTGTGGAACAGGCTCCCCGAGCATATAAAAGCAGATCCTGAGGTTCAGCAGCATCGCCGGTGTCTGGAGCATTATAATCGCCCTTGGCAGCGAACGCATATCGACGGTCCGGCACCATTGATTAAAAACTGTAGCGAATGTCACCGACGAGAGTAATGAAAGGTCGTGGTTTGTTAAATCGGGCGATAAACGCGCTACCTATCGAATTACATATCCCGGGATATCAGTTTTGCGGTCCAGGAACTCATTTGGCAAAACGATTGACTAGAGGTGATCGAGACATCAATCCGTTGGACGCAGCGTGTCGCGAACACGACATTGCGTATTCGCGTAGCAACGATCTCGACGAAAGGCACGCGGCAGATAAGGTACTCGCTGACAAAGCACGAAAACGCATCGTTGCGCGAGACTCGACTCTGGGTGAAAGAGGTGCTGCTACAGCTGTTTGGGCAGCTATGAAGGCCAAGACGAAAATCGGAATGGGGATGAAAACAAAAACCTGCAAAAGGACTCCAAAGAAAGCATCGAAAAAACGGATTCTTCCAGTAGCAAAACGGGGTGGTATATTACCGCTTCTCCCGCTGCTAGGTGTCCTGGGATCGTTAGCTGGTAGAGCGGCGGGGATCGCCAAGGCGGTCAACGATAATAAGGCGGCGCAACATCAGCTGCAGGAAGTGCAACGCCATAATCGCTCCATGGAAGGTCGCGGACTTTATCTCGCACCGTACAAGCGCGGACAGGGAATATCGAAACGAAAAAAAAAAACGTCGAGAAGAAAATAAAAATGCCTGCGGGCGTAACTACCGATTTGCAATTGGAGGAGTTGGCAAAACGTATGCGTATCCCATTCTTTAGAGGTGTTTTTATGCGAAACGCGTTACCAGCCGGAGGAGTACGTCGAAACGAGAGCGGTATCGTAAATTTGGACAATGCCGAGGGATCAGGGACTCATTGGGTGGCATATGCGAAGAGAGGGTGTCGAGCTATATATTTCGACAGCTTTGGGAATCTTCGACCGCCCAAGGAATTGGTAAAATATCTGGATAAAGATGCTGTGGAAATTGAATACAATCGTTCGTCTTACCAGAAGTACAATCAGAGCAATTGTGGACAACTATGTCTACGCTTTCTACAAACGATCGGCACCAAATTTAAGGATTGACTTCCCACCACTCTGAGTCAGTACCAGTCCAGTCGTACAGCTCGGAATATGTCGTTAACATTCACTCTAACCGGCAAGAGTAGCACCCTCGCGGTGAGCTACTTTCCACCCATAGATTTGAGCGACGATGAATACGAGCTTGGTCTAACAACCTTTGAAACCTATCATACAATACCGAACATCGACTCGAGCAACGATAAATTCTACTTCGTCGTGAATTATGACATCGAAAACAACACCATCGCCGACACCACTGTTGAATACATTACGATTCCCCACGGCTCCTACGAACTAGACGCCATCGCCAAGTATCTGAAGCAGCGATTACTCGAACGGTATCCTCAAAATCTCGGTGGCACCGGCGATAACAGTGACAACGATGCGTATCCTATAGTGTTGCGTCCCAACAACAACACCATGAAAAGCGAACTGTACTGTCGGTTCACCGTAGACTTTACAAAGCCCAATAACATTGGATCGCTACTGGGATTCTCGACGAATCGGGTATTAGAACCTGGACGGTGGCACGAATCGGACGATCCGATTAATATCATGAACGTGAACATTATTCGTGTAGAATATAGCGTAACCGCTGGCGCGTACAGCAATGGGAGGCGTGTACATACGATACATGAATTTTCTCCGAGAGTCCCACCAGGATATAAGATATCAGAAACGCCTGCACAGATCATTTACCTTCCAATCACCGCACAGGTCATTTCGGATCTGACGATACGCGTTGTGGATCAAGACGGACGGTTGCTTGATTTTCGAGGTGAAGAGATTATCATCAGATTGCACGTACGACGACGACGATAATACATGTGGTGCGAACGAAAGAGATTCTTCCAAGTGAAATTGTTTGCAACAACAACAACAACTGCAACAGCTCTGATCACGCTAAAAAGAAGAGGCTCAGTGCTGCGAACATTGCATTTTTGAAATCATTAGGATTCATTGGGCGCATTTAAGTTGAAAAAATGGCTGACATTCTAAGCATTGGAGGGAAGCCGACGTTTGATGATCGCATCGTCAAGCTCGAGACTCACACGTACAACCCATACGTCAACACGACGTTTGGATACAGCGATGAAGTAAGAATACCTATACAGCAGCAGGATTTATACACATTGCCGTGTGAAAGTTTCCTCTACGTGGAGGGGAAATTGAAGATAAATAAGCCAAATGATGCGTTAACTGTGACGTTGGGAAATAATTGCATGGCGTTCTTATTCGATGAGATTCGATACGAGCTGAATGGCGTGGAGATTGACCGCAACAGAAACGTCGGAATAACTTGCACGCTTAAAAACTATGTATCGCTGACATCCGACGAAGACAAAAATATGGAGAATGCAGGATGAGGCTTGAAACGACGCGATGGACTAATATTGAAAAATCATTTTAATTTTTGCGTCCCACTCAAATATTTGCTGGGATTTTGCGAGGACTACAACGGATGTTGGAACCAGAAATCGAATTACTTAAAGTGCAATGGCGGATGCCTCATGTGACGCTGAACGACGTTAATAAGCTATCGTTGCTACGTGCTTTGGAAAGTGGACAAAACCTGAGCATTTGTTTTCACTCGTGGGATTTGTACGAGTATCCTCTCTTACAGAGCACGACCAAACATTCGTGGGCTGTGAAGGCAGCTGCGCAGCTGGAGAAGCCGCGATACATTATCTTTGCTCTACAGACTGCTCGAAAGAATATGATGAGTGAAGACGTTACTATGTTCAACAACTGTAAATTGACCAATGTAAAACTTTTTCTCAACTCGGAATTTTACCCATACGATGATCTGAACTTAGACTTTGACAAGAATAAGCACGCCATCTTGTTTAACATGTATACGCAATTCCATAAATCGTATTATGGACATAGTTGCAACGAGGCATTATTGACCGTGGCGGAATTTTTCAATTTGGTTCCCTCGTGGTGATTGATTGTTCGCGACAAAATGAATCGATCAAGAATGGCACCGTGGACGTGCGCATAGAATTCGAGTGTAAAGAGAATGTACCTGCAAATACTACGGCATACTGTCTGATTCTGCACGATCGGGTGGTTGAATACAATCCGCTGACAAACGTGGTACGCAAAATCAATTAAAAATGCCACGCTACTTGCCCGCCCTCTCCTGTGCCAAATTCATATAAAATTTCTTCGTGAAAATCGACATGCTTTACGAGAAAGACTGCATTCTCCCGTCTGTCTTGGAAGCGAACGGACCTCCAAATTGTACCGATGATGACTGTACCAACATTTGTTGACCTGCAAGGGTTCGTCGTCGATGGAAGATTTGTCATCAAGGAAGTGGCGGTCCTACGAAATGGATTAATTCTCTCGCACTATATTTTTGGGAGTTCGATGCCGCAATATCTTCTTACGAAATCCGACAAATCAAGCATTCGGTGGCTGGTGGCAAAACATCATGGACTACGTTGGGACGATGGAGACGTTCCGTACAGTATGGCTAAACGGCTAATTACGAAAGCTGTAGCTGACGCGATCGACGAAGAAGATGACGCATCCCATATCATATACGTTAAAGGGCTGCAGAAACGCGACTGGCTCATGGATTTCCTCGACGAAAATACGATAGCGGACGTGGTCATCGAGACGCTGGACATTGACTACGAGGATGTCAAATCACTAAATAAGCTAAATGTAGTTAATACACTGCGATATGGTAGACACGCGAAACACTGTGCCATGCAAAATGTATTTAAAATATTCAACTGGTGGTCTAAACGCCAGAGAGAAATGCTTAAATAAAATATAATCAATTTTAATGCATAAATGTTTTTTTCTTCACCCTCCCCAACTTCCTACATGTACGCTAGATTAAGACTATAGTTGTAATTATTATGTGGGGAACCGTTCGATACCGTTCGATTCGCGTTCAATACCCGTTCAAAACCGTTCGATTCGCGTTCGATACCGTTCGATACCCGTTCGACACCCGTTCAAAACCGTTCGATACCTGTTCGACACAGTTCGATTCGCGTTCGATACCCGTTCCAAACCCGTTCGATACCCGTTCAATACCCGTTCGACTCCGTTCGGCACCCGTTCAAAACCGTTGGATACCCGTTCAGAACCGTTCAATACCGTTGGATACCCGTTCAAAACTGTTCAATACCGTTCGATACCCGTTCAAAACACGTTCGGTTCGCGTTCAATGCCGTTCGATAACCGTTTGATACCGTTCGATTCGCGTTCAAAACCGTTCAATTCGCTTTGAAAACCGTTCAGCACCGTTCGATACCCGTTCGATTCATGTTGAAAGCCGTTCGATACCGTTCAATTCGCGTTCAGTACCCGTTTAATATGCAATCAAAATGGTGTGATCTAGTCAAATGATGTGTCAAAGAAGAAGGAGAAAACGGTTCAACGAAATGATATGTGCAAAGAAAAAAAAATGTAATGGTCAGCGGAAATGAATCTAGAGAACAACAGCGTCTCACTTTTGCAAAGCTACACACTTCTCGATTTCATGGTAAGAATCTCCTTGTGCGAGCCTGGAGATGTAGCGAGACCAGTTGCATTCAAAATCGTGGTCGACGTGCAGTCACTTTGACAGTTTTTAAACACTCTTCATTTTTTTGAGCTAAGTGAAATTGCTTTGAAGGACATCATCAATCGTTCAACGCATAGAAGATACAATCGAATAATACCGTAAGTTTCCATTATCATATTTTTAGTGAATCGTTGTGTTAATAACTTTGAGAATTATAAGAAAAATCGATTTCAGATTATGTATCTACCCGTGAATTTGAACCGGTCAGCTACGGGTACAATCACAGCTGCTGTGACACCTATTCGCCAGATTAATCCAAAAGTATACGTGACGTGTCGAAATATCGCAGTACAATCTGAGGAAATTCGGGTTGGTGAACATCATGAGGCGGAGGCAGAGCATGATGGTGGAATTTTTTTAAAAGTATTTCATAATGGGACCACCATACGAGATGATCCACCGGACGACCACTTCGGGGATGAAGAGTTCTGGCTGAATCGCAATGCACGGAATGAATATTTATTAGAAGGTGATGATGAGGATGATAATATTTTCGCGTATCCAAATATATATCAGCGGGATCGTGTGGGTGCTCCGCAAAGTGTGGTGTGGCGTAACAGTGTTAATGCTGAAAAGATCGATTACGACGCCGTTTTAAAGAACTCAGTATCGGGGCTTCGGGGCAGTAATGTTTCAGTTCAAACCGACCCTGCGCAAGTTGCTGTAGATTTATTGTTAAGTGAACTATTTGCTGATGATCCTATCGAGTGGGATATGTGGCAGCCTTCTACCCCTTCGCCGCCTTCGTCGCTTCTGCAGGTATGTAACATTCTGCATTGTGTTTATGTGCGTGATGTTTATTATGTTTAATGTATCATTATTATATCAACTTTTGTATCTGTGTGTAGGTGATTCATGGAAATGCGCGGAACCCATCATCCCCACCGGAGTGGCTGCAACCGTCCCCATCACCTTCGACATCTTCGGCACCGATGGACGACGACAGCGACGATATTTAGATTTTATATTTTTTTTATTTTATCATCCAGATTTTTTTCTTTTTGCTTTTATTTTTTATTTTATTATTATCATTATTATTATGTAACAATATATATATATTTTATATATATATATATATATATATATATGTTTACGATATATATATTATATATATAATAATATATATATATATATGTTTACGATATATATATTATATATATAATAATATATATATATATAATATATATATCGTAAACATATATAATTTCACAATTTCATTCGCCCGTCTTCCTCGCATAATTTTAAGATTCTACGTTTCAATAATTATTATTTCTCTGCGTTGGGGAGGGGGGGAAACATTTCTGCTGACGTCGCATAATTCTACTTCGTTCTTCGCGCCGTGAAAATGTCGTCACCCCGCACGGTCGCTCCAGAAGATTCGAGTTACGCGCGATCGCGCGAGACGCTGCGACGACGCTATGTAGTGCTCTCTCCTCCGAATTAAATAATGCTCTGTCTCTTTCCCTCCTCCGAAGACGCGGTTTGTAAAATGCCGATCTTTCCCGACACTGTTCGAAACATCATCCGATAAAAAATAAATTATTTCTGTGCATTGGAAATAAATGTTTGTATGCCGCGTAATGGTTTGGAAAAAAAAATTCGGGGGTCATTCACTTCCTTCGGTTAAATTTTCGGGAATGGGCCTGGGGTTTGAAAAGTTTTCGGGGTGGGTCTAGGTCGTCCGCATGCATCGGTTAGGTCTAAAAAATTTCGGGGGTGGGCCAAGGTCTTCCCCAGCATCGGTTAGGTCTAAAAAGTTTTCGGCTGTGGGTCAGGTCTCCGCGGCGGCTCGGCCCGGACTAATCCCCTCCATCATCGCGGCTTCCCCCACTCCGCGGCACGTGCGCGCGCAAGCGGCCTTCCTCTCTCCGCAGGTCCCGCGCCCATGTTTCCCTCCGCCGCGCTCCCCCGCGCGCCCTCACTTCCACCCGCCCCCCCCCCGCGCTCCCCTCAGAGGACCTGAGTTAGAACCGGCCTAGCCTTACTACTAATGTTTGTATTCTATTGAACATAAACTGAATAGAAATGTCGGGTTAAGAAAGGAATACGTCGCATTCATGCAAGAGTACGAGGATTTAGGACACATGACACGCATTGCATGTAGTCGGGAAACCACGTCGGGGTATTATCTTCCACATCATGCGGTATTTAAACAAACCAGCACAACGACTAAACTTCGCGTTGTTTTCGATGATTCGGCGAAGACCACAGCGGGGTTATCAATAAACGAAGTTCAGAGAATAGGGCCGACGGTTCAGGATACGTTGTTCGCTATCGCATTACGTTTCCGAAAGCATAAGTACGTCCTGTCGGCAGACGTGGAAAAAATGTATCGACAGATACTTATTACCCCAGACGAACGGTGTTTTCAAAAGATCTTGTGGCGACCCGACGATAGTTTTCCAGTTCAAACGTACGAACTTAACACGGTCACATACGGGACAGCTTCCGCGCCATTTTTAGCAACAAAGGTTCTGACACAGCTAGGCGAGGATAATGCTGTGAACTTTCCAGCGGCAAATCGGGCGATAATGAAAGATTTTTATGTTGACGACTTGTTGACGGGTGCAAATACAATCGGCGAAGTTAGGATATTACGGCACCAAATTTCGGAGATTTTGAGTACCGCGGGGTTCACGTTGCGAAAGTGGGCGTCCAATGATCCGCGAATTGTAGATAGGCACGACGAACGTCCACAACGGGTGGAGATCAAGGCCGACAAGGATCCAAAAACTTTGGGTCTTTTGTGGGTAGTACAAGACGATGTATTACGGTATTCGGTTACGACTTCGTCTCCGCAACGCATTACCAAACGTAGCATCTTGTCGAAAATATCAAAGATTTTTGATCCTCTCGGTTTGGTAGGTCCAGCGACAATTCGGGCAAAAATGATTCTGCAAAGGTTGTGGCAACTTAGAGTTTCGTGGGATGAATCTCTACCGCAAAATGTGCACACGGAATGGGAAGGGTTTCAACGACAATTAACGGCACTCAATGCAATAAGTATTCCGAGGCGCGCAATGATCGGTGTGACAGACAAGGTCGAGGTTCGTGGATTTTGTGACGCCTCCGAGAAGGCATATGGATAGTGCGTCTACTTGAGATCCGTGGATGAAAAGGGTCAAGGGACTGTCCGGTTGTTATGCGCGAAGAGTCGGGTAGCTTCGCTCAAGGTAATTACACTACCACGGTTGGAGTTATGTGGAGCGTTATTATTGGCACAATTAGTTAATAAGGTAAAGACCGCGTTAGATATCGAATCAATCCGGGAATATTATTGTCGCGAAATAAACGTTTGTCGCGAATCGGACGACAGAGATTCAACGACTAACCACCGTAGACTGGTTTCATGTTAAGTCGGAAGAGAATCCAGCTGATATCATATCTCGGGGTATTCAACTAACGACACTGCAGGGCACTGGTTTGTGGTGGCACGGTCCATCTTGGTTATCCAAGGATGCTGGCTACTGGCCCACTCCAGTTGAGTTTTGTGAAGATGCTCCAGAGTGCAAGGAGCCATGTGTGCTGTCCGGAACTGCCAGCAACGAGTGCGAATTGTTTGACAGATACTCGTCGTATACGCGATTGATACGAGTTGCAGCGTATTGTTTTCGTTTCATTCGCAATGCACGTGCAACAACGGGGTCTGCTTCCACGAGTCCGAGGAAAGGGGGTGAAACGATTCGGGATAAACTTCTAACGGTTTAGGAGTTAGAAGACGTCCGAATCAGATTAGTGAAACTCGCTCAACAAAACGCGTTTTCTGTGGATTTGCATGATTTACGAAAGGCAGGAACCATACCGAAATTACGTAAAGCACGAGAATTGATATCGTTTCTTGACACAAACGGTATTATTAGGCCAGGCGGTAGATTAGCGAACGCGAGAATATCGTATGATGAAAGACATCCAATAATTTTACCATCCAAGCATCCGTTCACGAATTTAATTGTTTTGCACGAACATTGCTTCACGCGGGGTGTTAGTCGGCAATTGCGTATCTTCGTAGAAGATATTGGCCACTTTCATGCAGGAGCGTCGTAAGGAACCTCTTACGGAAGTGTATAAGGTGTTTTCGTGTCAAACCACACACCGAAAGTTATATGATGGGAAACTTGCCGGCGTCACGAGTGACTCCGTCCAGGGCGTTCTCTACCTGCGGGGTTGACTATGCAGGTCCGTTCTCGATACGGGAGAAATCACGCTGTCGGGTGATAATCAAGGCATATTTATGTGTATTTGTTTGCTTTGCGACTAAAGCTGTTCATCTTGAATTAGCTTCTGACCTTACTACCGAAGCTTTTCTCAATTCTCTACGCCGATTCATAGCACGCCGAGGTCAATGTAGTCACATTTTTTCGGATAATGGCACTAATTTCGTCGGAGCGCGTAATGAGTTGAGGGATCTCGGGATTTTATTGTCAGATAATGAGCACCGATCACGGACTTCCGACTTCTGTAGTACGGAAGGTATTCAGTGGCACTTTATACCTCCTCACGCGCCCAATTTTGGCGGTCTGTGGGAAAGTGCAGTAAAATCGGCAAAGTACCATTTGAGGCGAGTGATCGGACAAACAACTTTAACGTTTGAAGAGTTGTATACAGTTTTAACGCAGGTCGAATCGTGCATGAATTCTAGACCTTTGTGTACATTGACCGACGATCCGTCCGACCTCACTCCTCTCACACCTAGTCATTTCCTTATCGGTGGCGTAATGACATCTTTGCCAGACCCTGACCTCCGAGATGTTAAACCAGCTCGGTTGATTCGATACCAGCATCTGCAGTACATGTTACAGCATTTTTGGACGAGGTGGCAGAAGGAGTATTTGCATCAGCTTCACCAGCGGACCAAATGGCGGACAAGCACTCCCGCTAAATTCGGTCCAGGGACACTGGTGGTCGTCAAGGACAATAACACCCCACCACTCAAATGGCACATGGGGAGGATCATTGAAGTTCATCCTGGCAAGGATGATGTCACACGCGTTGTCAGCATCAGGCTATCTGACAGCACTGTCAAACGACCAGTGGCAAAGATTTGTATCCTGCCATTAGATGACGACGCAGAAGCCAAAGGACGACCTGAAGAACTCCAGCCAGCCATGTAGGCTTGGGGTCTAGCCGATGTACGAGTTGTGTAGTGATATGGACCCTTGTAGAACTTTAATACTTAATGTACTAGTTTTACTACACACCTTATGTTAATATTTTTTACGCTGTGTACTGTCCAAAGACATTTAGGCTAAGTTTTGTGTGACTTGTTTTTTTTTTGTATGTACTTGACATTTTTTGCTACTTTAATATTGCTCATGTATGTTAGCATTCTACGACGTCTGTTGAACGCGATGCGTTCAAGGTGGGCGGCATGTTAAGGATTCGAAAGGCCACGGGGTTTATGATGCGGACGTACTCTCTTCGCTATTTTTGAGTTTAAGAATGTGATTAGCGCGATTACTGTGGCTGTTAAGCATCTGGCATCATAAACAAGGAAAAACTCCAAATCCCTGTTATGACGGGTCCCCTTGGAGGCTCAATAGCGATTGACGTGCCATAAACCCCCTGGACAGGTCGCGCACGTGAGGGTCGTTTCTGTCCGCGGGAACTTGGGGCCTTTTTTGGGGTCCCGGTACGGTGTCTCCCCACTGCATTTTTGTTTATGCAGAAAGGTGGGCGGAGTGTAGACAGAGTTCAAGAAAACGCCCAACGTGGCACCTTAAGGACACTGATTGGTAACGAATATTTCCACCCTGAACGGACCTCCGTAGCAATAACATTACGCTTTCTAGCAACAGGCGATTCGTATACAAGCTTGCAATATGTTTTTAAAGTGTCAAGGTAAGCAATATCGACTATAGTAATGGAAGTTTGTCCTGCGCTAATTGAAGGTTTAAGAAGTCATGTAAAGGTAAGTCCAAACTACAAATTGCATTTTATTATAATAACTATTTATTGCGGCTCTGGGTGTATGTATGTAGCCCACAAACTGAGGTCTTACCCCGTCAGGGTTGCATCCATTGTGGAACACCAGATAAGCAATATTATGTTCCAGGCGGACATGGGTCAATATGACCAATATGATCAGTATGTAAATTACATCACATTTCAGTCCTCACATGTATCCCCCGAACATATTCCCATCCGACATCACCAATCCCGTACACCACGAAAATATAAAAAATAAATATCGGTCAAAATTAACGGACCATTCATTATCTTCGCTATTAAGGATAGCCATAACAAAAATTGATGTGGATGTACCATCCCTTGTCACTAATATGACGCGGCCTCAATGTGCACGTTCACATTCACAAAGACGAGTAAAAGTAAGTATATATCAGTTCGTATTGTCGTATTAATTATAATTATATGTAAACGTATGGCCGTGGCCGGCCGTAGCAATCGAATGTATTTATGTCTGTGTAGGGACGGACGAATTCGACTGCGATCGTCAATGTTCAGTAGGTATGGAGGGGGTTGTTCAGCGTGGCCGCAAGGTGGAGGAGCCCCCGGTAACTCGTGAGTCGTCAGTTAGTCAACCCTGGTTTATGTCAATATTAGCAATGGATTAAATTTATTTAGTCTATGCCTTCAATAATTCAAGACATTAAAATTAATTTCTGTAGGAGTTTCGTAAAAATCACCGAAACCAGGAAACTTTGAAGATTTGTATTTTTTAAACAATTTCGAATCTGCAAAATGAGGACTTAACCCTCCCTAATTTCATATGGACTACTATATATGTATTTCAATATCATGAAAATCCGAGACATCGAGGATTTTAGAAAAGTATCACATTCTGCCTCTATCTTCCCCGCTGAACGCAATGCACTTCAAACTCCCTTTGATCTGTGGAAGAAAACCGACAACGGTCGGCTCAGGCCATGTGCCTTCGTCGGCATGCGTGAGTCGGGTCGCATGCGCCGAGTCACCACGAATGACCCGTCTACACTAGCATATGCGTTCACGCTCACCCTTTCTGGCGTAGAAGCATGCGCCAGGGGCTACCGTTTCACCCGTCCACATCAGAATATTCGTACGTGCTCAGCCTGCTCAGCGTATACTCATTCAGGTCTGGCCCCTGACGAAATATATATATATATACCTAATGTTTAATGACGAAAAATTTCTAGGAGAATCGTACCATTTTTGACAGATCCATGAGACGATATTACGATATCTCTGTCATGCGTGGACCGATTTTATTGAAATTGGTCTTGTTCGAAAGCCGATATGCGGTTTACATAAAAAAAATTCCTTTAAATTTACAAAATTTTGCAGGCGTGATGAGATAATTAATGAAATAAGTTTCAGGTTAGGTTGGATTAGCACGGCGACGAGTAAAGGTACACGGTAGCGACAGTTCGACATATACAGGGTGTCTTTCATGTACTTGGCGTCGAGACGCTACGGCGTCTCTAGATATAGAACTTACCTGGAGAATATAAGGATGTGGTGCACACCAAACACCAAGGAACACTCTAAGTACACTAACTTTAAATACGTACACTACTAATAAAAAAAACACACACAATAAGAATACTATAAAAAATACGAGAAAAACACCTTAAAAATACGATAAAAAAACGATAAAACACGATAATAATATAAGAAAAACACGATAATAATGGAAGAAAAACACGATAATAATAGAAGAAAAACACGATAAAATACACTATAACTAAATGTGTATAAGAAATAAACTAGGAATAATCTACAAACAACTAACAATAAAATGAAAAAAATATGTAAGAAACGTATGAAAATCTGTGTAAGTAGCGTGCGTCCCCGTGAATGGTTCTGTGATTACTGTCGCAGTTTTCCTAATACCTGCAGGCTACAAGGAATCCTCGCCACTCCCCACTACGCGGCACTACCCCCATCCTGCCGCCGGTTATAGGTACCTCTGAACACTTGTCAGAAACGATCTTTAGGAGGGTATTCTAGTCTAGACACTCGTTTTTGAAGGTGATATTTGGAAATTCATTCATATTACACCTACAGGGCAGGGGTTTTGCACACATATTTAGTCTAGTTTGAACTATCACCACAATTTTTTGGAATGCATTATATTGAAATTTGTACAAGTTACACGCCGGGCGCACGAATTGCGGCCGTCGTAGTCATCTGAAACGAAAGTACCAAAGATTTTTTTAATCTATATGAGTGTAGTTATCGCCCGAACTAGATGTAACCAAGTCAGGGCATTGCTACTGAAATCGCAGCTGTTTAAAAATTTATATTTGATTTTTCCGACTTTTTTTAGCTAAAACAAGGTGTAGGGGAGGTTGTATTAAACCAAATGATATAATTCTAGTTTTAGCTATAAGTACACATTCAGATTGAGTGTGTGTAAAATTTTATTTCAATCGGTCCAGTAGTTTTTGATAAAAATGTGCGTCCGATTTCAAAAAAATTGTTTCGAGAAACACGCGTTTAAAGTTTTTCATGCAGTTAACACCTATACGACTGAAGTTACGGTAGATGACGACTAATTTCTGTAACTTTCCCGTAATCTGCTATACCAGGACCGTAGAGGAAACCTTCCTTAACTTCAAAAAAATTGTGTTGGGCAGCTCTCTCTTCTTTGCTGGCAGTCATAGCCTCTTTAGATACAAGAATCGAGGGAACGATTGCCGGTCACGCTGTGGCCTCAAGCCCCTATAACTCTGAGAATTTTTCGAATTTCACTTCAATATTTTACGGACATATTTTCAAAACCCTAAACTATTGGGAAATAAAAAAAATCGAATTTTTGGGTAGAATACCCCTTTTTTTTGGAGAGGGGGAAAATGCATTAGGCATACCCCGGCGTTTGCTGCCGGGGTTATGTGGGAGTCCCCGCCTGTAAAAAATAGGCGGGATACCCACTAAAACCCCCTCTAGTGGTCTCCTATTGGAGGCCTCATGGCGGTGCCCGGAACTGCTGATGTAGTCCCTCAGGCACCGCTATCATGTACATGATGAGGCCCCTCCAACCCCCCCCCCCCGTGTTTGGGGGGGGGGGGGGAACCACTACTCAAGGTGTGGCCACCCTGTAAGGAGGGGCGGCCCACCTCCGCCAGACCTTGGCGTCGCGCAAATGCGCCTATGCGCCGGCGTCCATAAAATCCTTAAAACTAAGTTAAAACTAACTTAGCCTAGCTTTAAAACTTAGATCTAACTAAAAACTTAGATCTACACGCATAAAATCCTAACTAAGAATGGGCTGCACCCCACTCGCCGGATGTCCAGGCTATGGCCGGGCCTTTCTTTTTCTTGCGAGCCGCCTCCTCCTGAGGGCCCTGTTGGCCTGGGCCAAACGGGCCGCCCTTGCCCTCTCCTCACGGAGGAGACGGTCCGCCTCCAGCTCCTGGACCTGGCGCGCCTTCATCACCGACTCCGCAAAGTCGGTGAAGGCGCGCCATTTGGCCGGGGAGGAACTGGCAATGGCAATGAGGGAATGGACCTCGACCGGGGCCCCAAGGGCCTCGCCAGCACCTCCCTCTGAGGGGCAAACCCCGGGCAGGCGGTGATGACGTGTTCCGCGTCATCCCGGGGGAGGGGGGGCCACAGTCCTGGCACACCTCGTTTGAAGCCTTCCCAATCCTGAAACGGAATCTTTGGAAGGCTCCATGCCCACTCAGCAATTGCATGGGGTAGTCGAAGACTACCCACAGGTACCGGACCTCGGCCGCCGAGGTGATATCGGCTTGGAGGATCCGCAGACTAACCGTCTTGTGGATCCTCTGGCCAGTCAGGAGGATGGCCTCCGTTTTTTCCGCTGCCAGGGTGAGGCCAGTTTTCTGGAACCAGTCCCCAACCACTGGGAACACGGAGTCCATCAACCTCCTGACTTGGGGGAGGTCAGCCGCCGCGAAGAGGAGGGCAAGATCGTCGGCGTACGCAACTGCGCGCGCCGGCTGCCCGTCCAGCTCGGTGAGGAGCCCGTCGTACACGGCGTTCCACAAGAAGGGTCCTACAACGGATCCCTGTGGAACGCCCGCATAAGTGTCACGGACCACGGTGCCCTCATAGGAGTGCACCGTGTTCCCGCGATCCTTAAAATAATCCCCGAGGGTAGCCCTGACGTAACGATCTACGCCTCTCCTGCCCAATTCCCGAAGGATGACGTCCGTACGCAAGGTGTTAAACGCGTTACGGACGTCAAACGACAGGAGGACGCAGATTCTACCGCGGGTCCTGCAGGCTTCCGCGAACTGAGCAACCCCGGTCGCTGCCTGGACGGTGCCGACACCCCGGCGAAAACCATATTGGTTAGGGTAGAACGGATCCTTGCCGAGCTGGGCCTCCAGTATCTCCTTCATAGCATACTCCCAAACCTTTGACAAGGCTGGGAGTATGGAGATAGGCCTGTAGGCCCTCGGACTTAAAGGATCCTTTCCCGGCTTAGGAATCAAAATGACTCGCGCCATCTTCCAAACAGCCGGGATTCCACCCCGCTCTAGAGTGTCGACAACCATCTCGCGCACAGCCTTATGATCGGCCTTGGCCACACAGGCCACAACCTGTGTCGGGACTAAATCTAGTCCCGGGGCCTTCCTGGGCTTGATGCGCGACAGGGCCCCGCGATCAGATCAGGGGACACCTCGGGGAACCCCCTCCATAGCGCCGTGAGCGGCCTCATAGAGGCACTCGTGGAGGGGCGGGCGCCAACGCAGCCCGGGCCAACCGCCGGTGTGTGGGGTACGCAGAGGGGGGGAGGCGGGGAGGTGGATAAGAGGGTGTCAACCACCCCCTCCACCTGCTGCCGCGTCAGGACCTTTTTAGACCCCCCCGCCCCTCAGACTCGCCATGACGACCTTGTAGGGTTTACCCCACGGGTCGTCATCGACCATGCCTTGCATATCCTTTCAGAGCTTCTCCTTGGACCTCCAGATCAGGACCTGGACCATCCTTCTGGCCAAGGAGAACTCCTGCCTCAGTTGTTCGAGGCGGGGGGAGGAAGGATGTAGTTTCCTCCGCTGCCTCTGGAAGGACCTGCGGGACTTATGCATAGTCCGGCGAGCCTCGGCAATTTCCGCCGACCACCAACGGTTGGGTTTCCGGGACCCCGGGGGGAGGTCTCTTCCTCAGAGAGCCCTCACAGACCCCCTCCAACAGGCGTTGTAGCCTGTTGGCTCGCGGCTCTCACGCACGCGGGGGAGAAGGGGCGGGGACATCCTCAGGGGGAGCGGGTAGGGGCGGAAGGGTGTCTCGAAGGGTCCAATAACTCTCCAGGACCGCCTCCTCGGACACATCCTTCATGGAATAGGGGGTGAATCCTGGCGGTGCCCTAAACATGCCCTGTTTACCCAGGGCATGCAGGACATAGATGTGGTCGGAGGTCGTATAGTACCTATGTACCGCGGACCTCCAAACCCTCCCCGCCAGGCCCCTATCCATGGACATTACGTCAATAAAGGATGTGCCCTTGTTATTATGCCTAAAGGTGGCCTTGTCCCGAAGGGTTATCGGGACCAGCCCCGCCCTCGCCAGAAGGACCATACAATCATGGCCCCTCTTGTCGGCGATCTTACCCCCCCATGCCGGGGACTTGGAATTCAAGTCCCCCGCAAGGATGACCCCCCTACCTGGGGCCCTGAGGGATACGAGTATCTCCTCAAGGTCCTCCAGGTACCGTCGGAACTCGGGGCCTCGTCTGCTCGGGGCGCGGTAACAGCTCACCACGACCATGTTATCCACGATCGCGGTGGCTATCCCTTCGGCGACTGCGAGAGGTGCAAGGGAAGCAAACCTTCCCTTGACCCCGGTCACCCAGATTGCTGCATCTCCCGTGGCATCCCCTATCCACTCAGGTAACATCCTGAATGGCTTGGAGATGACCACGAGATCAACACCCAACTGGCAGGCATTTTGCATCAAGAGATCTTGGGCAAGCCTGCACCTGTTGAGGTTGATCTGCAGGATCGGGAACATTAACCGGGCTGTGCTGATCTCAGCCACCCCCCCCCCCCCCCCCCAGCTGTACGCCTGATCGCCGGACAGGCGAGCGATTCAGTAACATGCGCCGCTCTAGTTCCGGGGATCCCCGCCGCCGAGCAAATCAGGCACTTAGCCTCCCCCTTACACGCCGCAATGACATGATCCGGGGCCCCGCACCGCCGGCAGAACTCCTTCCCCCGCTGTACCGTAGGGCACGCGGCGGCCAGGTGCCCTAACTGGTGCCAGGCAAAACACCTGACCACTTTTGCTAGGGCCCTGGTTCGGACTACCGTTAGGCCCGTCCTAAAACGGACGGAGTCCAACCCCTTGGGTAGGAGGGTGGTGGGGACTTCCACCACCGCGGTCTGGGTGCCGCTCGGAACTGTCCGAAGGGAACGCACCATCAGACCGCCGCTCTCCATCTTGAGGGCCGCCGCGAGATCCCCCAGGAGGGCTGGAAAGTCGATCATAGGATCAATGTCCCTGATCTCCAGCGCCGTCCTGTCCTGCAGAGCCGCACACTCCAGTTTCCCCGCCGTAAGGGCCGCCAGCTTGCCGGCCACCTCCGAGGCGCCCACCTTGGGGGCGAGCTCGAGGAGAACATGCCCCAACCGCGTCCGCCTGACGGCCTTCGCTCCGTCCCGGGCCGCCCGACCCAAGGTAACCGCGGTACGGTACGTATCAATGTACGTACCGCCTGTCGGCACTTTCAATATAACCGCCTCTGGTCTCGCTCGTGGAGGCCTCCTCTTACTGGGCCTCCTCTTCGCGGCCTGTAGGGCCTGGGAGGCCAGGGTGGGCCTTGGGGCCTGTGTGGGCTTCGCCCCGAGACCGGGCGTACCCCTCCCCGACTGGCGACCCTTAGGAGAGCCCTTAGGGGTTCCCCGGGACCCAGGAGGGAGTAGAGGGGGTGGGGGGGGGGGGCGGGGGTACCCTTAGGGGTCCTCGCCTTAGTGACCGGCGGAGGAGGGGTTCTGCGTCTGCAGGAGGGGGGGGGGGGGTTGACCCTCCCCTTCCGCTTCCCTCTCCCCTTCCCACCTCTAACGACCATCTCGAAGGGGGGGTCGGCCTCTCCCCTAGCCGGAGCCCTCTCGGGGACAATGTCGGGATCGGCTGGGCTGTGTTGCCTCTCCCCGAGCACCCCTTTCTTGCGCTCTTTGGTAGGGGGGGGTCTCTAACGTGACCTCCCCCCAAGCTTCAGCTTCAGAAACGTCTGTCGCCAAGCCTGCTGCTTGGCGACGACGTTCGCCGAGTCGTGTCCGACCATCGTGGAGCCCGCATCGTCTAAGTCGACACGCGGATTGGGCTCCACGGGCCGTTCACCACGGTCAGCCTTCTGGAAATCCATTGACAAGCCGGTTCTGGGCGCTGTGACTTTTTGCAAGGGGTGGTGCAATAGCGCCGAAGCGCCTCCCTTGCTGACCCCGGCCCGCTGCCTCAGCATGGGGTCATCGGTCTTATTCCTACCCTGACTACTGCCGACATCGCAGTCAGGGGCTGATCTATTATCAGTGTTCGCCGGAGTTACATCCGAGGCTCGGCTATACATTGACATAGTCATATATGGTCTTTAAGGGCGACGGCCCCACCGCCCAGCGGATTTTCTCCCACTCGTGGCCCAGGTGAATGGCCACTTCAGCTCAGCCGACCAACGTCGGAGGGACCTGTAAGCTGCCGGTCCTGTCCTCCGGCAATCCCGGAGAAGGGGCTTCCCCCCGCGATAAGGTGTTGGTATCGCGGAGGACCCCCCCCCCCCCCCTTAAAGAATACCCCATCGGGTTGGCGCCCCGTACGTAGATGTATCGCGTACAGCACGGACCGGTTGGGGCTTCCCTGCCCCAAGCGGACACAACATGCTTCCCCACCAATTCCTGTTTCCTCTGATCCGGTCTAGCAGAGCAGGCCGGGCCGAGACAGGACGCCAACGGATATCTCATACACGTCCCGGCGACAACCCCGGGACGAGCAGGCCGAGCCCTAAGGCTTCGCGGCATACCCTCCGTATCACGCCCCCCCCCCCTTCTTCTGGTCTTTTTGCAGCGAGGCCGGGTCACCCTGTTCGAGGCCACCCGGTACCCCGCCATCCTGGGAGGGGGCCACAGAAGAATCTCCGCCTCGCACCTACCCGCTACCTCCTTCCAGAAGGGTCAGCTCTTCATGTCACTATTCTCAGGACCGCCACTGGGGGGTGGTCAACCCTTAGCCAGGAAGGCAGCATCCCCCATCCGGCCCCTAGGTCAGGAATAAATCCCTCACCCAGCGCCCTAAGGGGAACATAGCCGCCTTCCCAGAGCTCCCCCACCACGCTCAAGGTGGTTGACCCTGGGGGGAGGAGTAGAATACCCCCTTAAAGCAGAAAAGCAGAAAAAATTGAACCAAAGGTTTTTTAATCCTTATGAGTGTCGCTACTGCCACTACAAAAATCAGGCCATTATTTTCTAAACATCTATTTTTTTGGGCACCTAAAAGTTACAAAAACTTGCAGGAGAAAACGTATTTTATCTTTAAACGTCTGCCATTCTGTAGATTTTTTTCTCCACATTTTTGGTCGTAGTGAAGGCGATAGCGACACTCGTTGGGATTAAAACAACGTTTGGTTCTCTTTTTTCTGCCCAGTGGAAAAACCGCTTTCCTTGGGACTAGTGGACAAGGATGTATTCGGATGACGACGCTTATAATTCTACAAGTTGTAAAGACTTTAAATCATCCTTCGTGAGTTTAAACAGCCAAAAGATAAATAAAAGTGTAGGTATACGAGGCACCAATGTCGTATCTTTTTTCGTCGCCTCGAAAAATAATCACCGAATCGGCCGTTTACGGGACGTAGGATTTTTGTGATTGGGTGCTATCATCGAAAGTTATAAATTTTTTAAACTCAAAATTTCGATGCAAATTCAAGTTTTTTTTTCAAACAGCTGTCATTTCTACAAAAAAATTTCAAAAATTTTCCCTACGTCACATTTTAGCTACTACCCTTTTAAATAAAAAAACATTTATTTTTTATGTTTTAGACGATGCCTAACAGTGAAATGAAGTACACCATCGGCAAGGATTTTCAAAAGCAGGTCCCACTTATCGGCTTACCTCTCCGCCATTTTTTATTTTTTTTTAATCGTTAATATTTTAAATTGTTCCTAAAAATACTATACATATATGTGTGTAAAATGAAGATCATTTTATATACTTAATGGCAGCGTAAAAAGAAGTTGATTTTTATACCTACTTTTCCGAGCGCCAAGGTGGTCCTTAAACCAGAAAAAAACCGGTTGCGTTCATGGCAGATAATCGACACGCGCGCTCCGTGTTGCATTACAACTTTAGACTGTATGCAAGTCTGTAAATCGAACGGGCAAGAAGAAGCGTGTATGGGGGCCTTTAGAGTGCCTAATGCAGCGCCAAATTGATCACTTTTTTACCTCGATGACTGGGATTCTGTTCAAAATCGAATATGACGTTGTTCACGTGAAATTAAAGGGAGTTTGTGTTTGAGGGGGTTGAGTCTTAAAACTTTCACCTCGCAGAGGTCGACCGTCTTTTCCGCAAATCTGCGTTGCACGTGTTGGCAACGACCTGAGTCACAAGGGGGTGACAATAAGCAGAAACAGGAAATCGTGAGGGTCTTCGGCGGCGTGAGCTCGTTAACCTTGGAAAAATCACAGGTCAGGTCTAGGCGTCTTTGCGTGCGGCGCAATGTGGGCTGAAAACCCCTTTTCTTTTTTGGTGGGCAAAAGTTTAAACTGTCCAGGGTATATCACACCTCATTTAGCGTCCAAATACACTGTGGACTGTATCGCGGAAGTAATTGTTAATCGAAGGGTTAGATACAATAAGGGGACTAGCGCTGGAAAGTGGCAAGAATTATTGTCCAAACGCTAAGAAAGATTGAAAAATTAAATGATATTAAGCTGAATTTTAAAAAATATATTGTTGTAAAGCTCGTCACGACACACCTTTTTTCTATTTACAGTTTGTTTAGCCAATCATTGCTGTTCGAGGTAAAAATTTTAAACAAAGAATTTTTCATCGTCCAAAATCGTTATTTCTTTAAACATAAATTGCGATAACTTGAGTAAATATTAAGGGATCGTTATGAAACTTAAAACATAACTTCAGGTAACTAGCGAAGCCGTGAAATGTATGCACACAACCCTTGTGTTAAAAAAAGTAATAATATTTAATTAAAAAGGAATGCTGGACATAATCCATGTTTCTCAACGTTCGCCGTTAAAAAGTATCGAGGCAATTTTGAGGTACATATAACTTGCAGCGACAATGTTTTTCCTTAATATACAAAGAAGATTTTCACCAATTTTCACACTGATTAATAAATAATTGTAGAAGATATGTCGATATATATAAATTTCGCGCGCCACCAACAGTCAACGCGAGTGCTAAATCTGCTACGTAGCGCATTAGACGCGGCTGTTGGTGGCGCGTGAGATTTATATATATTGATATATCTTCTACAATTATTTATTAATCAGTGTGAAAATTGTTGAAAATCTTCCTTGTATATTAAGGATAAACTTTGTCGCTGCAAATTAGATGTACCTCAAAATTGCCTCGGTACTTTTTAACGGGGAACGTTGAGAAACATGGGTTATTTCCAGTATTACTTCTTAATTAAAAAGTATTACTTTTATCATTATATTAGTTTAAAGTTCGATTGCAACATTGTTCCAATCAACGTGATTTTTAATAGGTATAAGTATAGTCAAGGGTGGATGGGCACATGCTGTTCTACTTTCGAGAGTTTTACGGTGGGTACTTATGTATCTGGCTTCAAAAGCGGATGCGTAAGTTAAACAGTCCTGGTGATGCAGGCGATTTATAGCTGGAAATTTGGTAGAGTACGCCGGGGTATTCTGGGACACGGACAATTGTGGGACACCGCCATTTTCTTTTCCCTAGTACTTCTTGACAGCTACAAACGGCTGTCATCGCTTCATCTCATGCTAAACTCGTTTTTTATTGAGCACTCGACTTGTGATAACGCTCTGTTACCTCGCTCTGATATCGAGTTAATTGTTATCCCTCCCAAAATTTTATTGCCAGTGTGCGTTTGGTTTATTTATTTTTGTGTTTTCCCACAAACCAGTTCAGGTAAATATGTTTATAATATTCGTGTAACCTTAAACCTTCGAACCATAAAAGAAATTTTGCATGAAGTTTGCATTGTGTTACTTATACGCCGCAATATTGTAAAGATAAGCATCTGGGGAATTGTGGGACGCTTTGTTCGGGGAATTATAGGACAGTCAGTTTTTTACGTTTGACAAGCTAAACTCGTGTTTTTTACGCATATAAGTGATTTTCCATGCATTATTTCAACACAGCATTATTATTTTGGCAAATTTCTATTGTTTTTTGTTTCAAAAATATTTTTTAACCATATTATGCCGCGTTATTACGCTAAAAAAGAAAAATCGTTGAATGTCGCCTGTATTTTGGAGGCGATCAAACAAATTAAAATCTACAACCGGTTTTTTTTTAAATTTTCAAATATTTAAAAAAAAATAAAAATTTGAAAATTGCGCCGGTCCCAACCCAAACACTTACACGTGTGTTCACTGCGATTCGGAATGATTCTGTTCGCCATTTTTCTTTTTTTTATATCAATTATGAATTATTATTATTTCGTTTACAATAATGAATACGCGTTTTCCTTCGGTAACTTTAATTTTTTATTCGATTTAAAAGGTGTCCCACAATTCCCCGAGATTTTTCAAAAACGCGCAAATTAGTTTTTTGCGCCAACTGATATAACTTGTACAATTTGATGGAATTGGATCAAGCCACTGGTATCAAAAGAATGGCTATTCTCCGTACTACAAAACCATGCCTTGAAATTTCAAGAAATATGATCTTTATGTGACTTTTTAGCCAAAATAAAAGTGTGTCCCAGAATACCCCGCCGTACTCTATTATTGAAGCGAAATTTCTTCGTTTCTTTGCGACTAGGCAATGGCTTGTTCTCGAAGCGTTCGTTGGGACACATTTGTCTACCAGATATGTCGATAAGGGGCAGTTGACACCGTGCCGTTTTTCAGGGATTTGGACTTTCGTCGCTATCGTGCCTCCGTTCTCAGGTAAAAGGACTTTATGATTTTCGGCATACTCTCGGGTTTTTCCCCCGAGATACTGGGTGAGTCGGGCTATAGCCAAGCTACACATCTGGCAACCAGACGCCGACAGGTAAGTATTTTTCGCGCGTGGATACGGTTAGTTTTTTTGTTTCCGTTCTGCGCGTTTTCAGCGTCTGTTTTAAAGTTAGGTGGGTGAGCACGCTGGAAAGTGAGGTTAGGGATCGGACGGTGGGAAAGTAACACGTGGTGCACTGAGTTTTGAGTCAAAATTGACTGAGTCACTTTATTTAAAGTCAATGGAGTCTAAAGTGAGCACAAAGGTTTTACACTGAGCCGAGATAATATCGTGATAACACAAACACGCGGCCACGTGAAGCGCGATGAGCACATGTGTTGCGCACGACGAGAGAAGAGCCAAGAAAAATACCTAAATCACTCGTGTGACTATAAAAGTGAATCGAGCACAAAGAATTATGCGGGAGAATTGAGCAGAGCACTGAAAAGTACTGATTAAATGAATTTCACACGTTGCGAGATGAAACAATGAAGAACGCGTCTAACGTGACAAACGGTGTGAACGAGAGTGAACAAAGGGAACGCAGAAAACGGTTGAGCGTCTTCTCGAACAATCCTCTAGAATCGATCAAGAAAGTACGCATTATGATTGGGCCGCTCGTTTCACGTGGTGAACGGTGATTGGCTGAGCAGGCGATTAGGAAAATCGATCGCCGGATCGAACGTCGATCAGCGGCGTGTTCCGCTGCCCAGTAGGTGCTGCGGTGAGCTTGGGTGCGGCGCAACAGAGAACTAATGGAATCTCAAACAGCGTCGCTTGGTCCTAATGTAATCTGCTATCTAACTAATCGGACTTGTAAAGGGTAAAGTTTAGGGTAACAGACCCAAATAGTGCCATCTTAAGCTATTTTACTTAAAATAACGAATAAATAAACGTTGTAAAGTCATACACAAAAAGAATTATGTAATTCAACCTATAATCTATACTATAGAATGTATACTATAGTTTATTTATTCGTTATTTGAAGTAAAATAGCTTAAGATGACAGTAATTGGTTAGGTGTCAGTAATTGAGTCATTTTTTACCCTATAGTCCAGTGATGCCAGAACCGTGGGTTATCGCCCACGGACCCTACCACCACTCAACGGCCAAGCGTACCCCCTCCCAGCACCTGTACCGCACCACACAAGCATACCCGTCCCTCCATCCGTGTGTCGTACGCGCTGCATGGCCGGCGCTGTCCGACGAGAATTCCTTTTCCCGACATCGAAGCGCTTCGGTCGCAAGAAAAAAGTCATTAGTTCAAATCCCGGTGCGGATATTCTACTTTTTTCTTTATTTATTCTCTAATTAATAAGTCAACGGTCGCGGAGGGACGCAGGACCGCTCGACGATGCCATCGGAGGCAGCGCAAGAAGGGGTGCGCCGGTCAGGAAATGGCCAGGAGTAAGGGCGAAGTCATCGTCCTCGGCAGGAGCGGGACCGAGGGGTCGCGAATTCAGGCATGCTTCGACCATGCAGAGGACAGTGGTCGTTTCCTCATAGGACAGCGTGTGGTCCTGTGGACGCGATGGAGGTGGTGCTTGGCGCTCTTAACGCCCGCCTACCATAAGCCTCCGAAGTGAGGAGCCGCGGGTGGGATAAATGACCACTGGATCTCCTCTGCAGTGGTGAACCGGGCGACTTCCGGCGAGGCCACCGCGCCGCGAATCGCGGCCCCGAGATCGCGGGCAGCCCCCTTGAAAGTAGTACCGTTGTCGCTGTGAACATGACTGGGGCGCCCGCGGCGGGACACGAACCGCTGAAACGCAGCGAGGAAGCTCGCCGAAGTGTAATCGGTGACGAGCTCCAGGTGTACGGCCCTGGTCGACAAACAAACAAATCCGCGTCGGGACATGCCTCCACGTCGCTGCCGGAATCAGGGACTGAATTTCAGCCACCCGATTCGCAACGAATACCTGCCAGTGTGAGGGGGCCTTTGCAGCCATGTGAGTACCACTCGGGAGTCCGTCCAACAGTGCAGCGAGGCGGGAGGCCACGGGGCCTCGGACGCGACGCGATGTAAAAGACGCGCTAACAATGCGGCAGCGCAGAGCTCCAACCGCGGAATGCTCACGGTCCTGACCGGCGCGACCTTTGTTTTCGCAACGAGCGGGGTGACTTGGGCCGGCCCAGCCTCGCGCCGAACGATCCTGACGTATACGACCGCTGCGTAGGCCCTCGACGACGCGTCGGTGAACCCGTGCAGCTCGCAGTGACTGGTGGCGGCGTCCACGCCGCACCACCGGGGGATGCGCGCCGACTCCAGGAGTGGAAGAGCAGCGACGTGGGCCTGCCAACCCTCCAGTAGGTCCGACGGAAGTGGAGCATCCCACCCCGCTCCCCGAAGCCAGAGGTCCTGCAACAAAATTTTGGCCACCACCACCGCCGGCGATACCCAGCCGAGCGGGTCGTACAGCCGCGCCGCCACCGACAGGACGGTGCGCTTTGTCGTCGCGGGGGCGGAAGGGGGCTGAATCTTATAGCTAAAGGCGTCCTCGCGGGGGGCCCAGTGTATCCCCAGAACCAAATGCGACTCCGGCCCTTCCGGTGCAGAGGGCACCGGGGACACAGTCAGGGCCGGCGTGTCCTTGTCGGGATTCAAAGAAGGGTGGTTAGCCGCCCACTTCCGCAGTACGAACCCGCCGCGAGCGAGCAAAGCACAGAGCTCGTCGCGCACCGCGAGAGCTGACGCGACCTCGTCCGAACCAAACAGCACGTCATCGACGTACAAGTTGTTCTCGAGGACGCGACGCCCGCGCAGATACTCCCCCCCTTCGTCGATGGCGAGCTGCTGTAAGACTCGCATGGCGAGGTAAGGCTCAGAGGTGGTGCCATACGTTACTGTTTGTAAACAAAACGTGGACGGCGGGTCCTCAGGGCGCCGGCGCCACAGCACGCACTGAAAACCTACGTCGCTCGGGTGCACACGGATCTGGCGGTACATCTTCTCGATGTCAGCTTTGAGGGCGAATCGAGGGAGGCGCCATTGGAGGACTGTCAAAAGGTCACGCTGAAGCTTGGGACTGACCAGCATGTGGTCGTTCAAGGACGTCCCGTTCGAGGTCGGACTCGATGCGTTAAATACGACCCGTAATTTTCCGTCGGTGCTCCGCACGACCGCGTGATGCGGAAGATATACGCGCGTCGTGGACGCGCTGCGTTGGGGTGAGGCCCCGACCTCCTCCATATGGCCCAGCGCCTCGTACTCCTCCATGAATCGCCGATACGCTGCCTCCAGCGCCACGTCCTTCGACAGCCGCTTGTCGAGCGCGCGGAGCAACGCGGAGGCGCGCAGCAGCGAGTCGCCGACACCGGGAGGATGTCCGCCCTTAAATGAGAGACGCACTACGTACCGACCGTCCGCCAGCCGCGAGTGTGTGGCTCGAAAATGCTGCTCGCACGCTTCGGCTTCCGGCGAGCGCAACGTGGGCGCTCGCGGCTCTTCCAGCTCCCAAAATTTCTGTAGCTGTTCGTGCAGCTGTTCGTCGTCCGTGGGAGCACGGGCCGACACGTGATGTACAACACTCGCGGCCGATGCGCGGCCGGTAGGGCCCGAGACGATCCATCCGAAGAGCGTCTCTTGGGCGATAAGGGCACGGGTCTTTCCGCGACGCAGTCCGGGGCGCAACAGGGCGCCGAAATAATCGGCCCCGACTATCAAGTCGACCGGTCGGCGAGTGGACGGTTGCGGATCGGCGAGGACGAGGCCTGCGAATTGCTCCTCCACCGTGGTCGATGGCGTCCAGTCGGGCAAGTAGGACGAGACCCTGGGGACGACCTTTGCCAGGATGATCAGCGCCGTGCGATCGTCCTGTAATGGGGCCAGGGCGAGCTGCACCTGGGCCCGTGACATGCCCAATTGTCTATCCAGGGCACCCGTCAAATAAGTCCGGAGCGGTTGGCGGGGCAAGCGGAGGGCCTGCACGACCGACTCCGAAACCAAAGAAGTCTGCGCCCCTTGGTCCAGCAGCGCGCGGATTAATATCATCCGTCCACCCGCCAACTTCGCGCGAACAATCGCGGTGGCCAGCAACACCGGTTCGCTGCTCGTGCTCTCGGGCTTCGTGCATGCGTTATGCACCGTTGCCGACGGTTCGGCGTCGTTTGCATCGGATGGGGCCGAGGCGCCGCCCGCCGCAGACACTGCCGGGGCGTTCCGCGCCGGCGGGGACGTGGTGGCAACGGCTTTATTCTCTCCGATCGCATGGAGCATCGAATGGTGTCGCCGACCACATCGCGAGCAAGAGGCCGTCACGGGGCACGACGGGGCCATATGGCCGGGCGCGAGACAATTGAAGCAGAGCCGTTTACTACCGGCAAATTCGCGTCGTTGTGTTGGCTGCATGGCCCTAAAGGCCGTGCAACGGTACGCGGCGTGTCGCGCCCGGCACACAGGGCAGCGCGCTGGATTCGCGGCGGGGGGGGGGGGGGGGGCATCGGTGGTCGCGGTCGTCGGGGACTCGGTCGCGTTCGTGGCGCACACCCGAGCATTTGACGATTGCGCCAATTTGGGCGCCCTAGGCACCGCTCCATGGGCGCGTGCCTTAGCTTCCTCGGCGGCTTGAGTGGCCTCCCGTGAACGAATGCGCGACTCGAGGAACCGATCCAGCTGGTCATAGGTGGGGAAGGCAGTGCTCGTGACGAGCGAGAGCTCCCACTCCTCCAGCACTGCGGAGTCTAATTTTAACGTGAGCTCCGCGATGACAATATCGTCCCAGTGCGTGATGGGGCATCCTAAATTCGCGAGGAGCGCGAGGGATCGGTTGCTCGTGTCGCGCACGCGCGTGAGTTCCTCGGCAGAATTTGACGTTATCGGCGGCAGCGATATCAACGTACGGAGGTAGGCCGAAACAAGCGCGCGTTTGTTATCGTACCGCCGGGACAAGATCGCCCAGGCGGTTGCAAAATTTGAATCGGTAACCGCGAATTGATCCAATACCTTCGCCGCGGGGTCCGATACCGACGTTTTCAAATACTGCAACCGCTCGACATCGTCGAGGGTCCCGTCTTTGATCACGAGCGACGTGAAAAGGTCGCGAAAAGCTTGCCACTCCGAGTACTCACCCGAAAACTGCGGTAAGGTGAGGCGTGGGAGCTTGGCGCGGCTCTTTGATGCTCCCGATGATGGGACGGCTGCTTGCGCGGCTCCTCCGTCGGCGGTGGGCCTGCTGAAGGACTGGATGACCTCCAGTAGGAAGTCCTTAGTTGTCCAGTACTCCTCCTCGGCGGTTGTAAACTCCTCGTCCTCCAAGTAGGAGCACTTCAGGCGCTCGGAATCGGGGATTTGCACCTCCACCTCCAGGTGTAGTGCGTGGCATTGCGTCCAAATTGCGTCCAAGGAGTCCATCCTCGCTCGGGCGTTCTCCGCCGTAAACTTGGCTTGGCCCATTTTCTTGTAGTTGGGCAGGAGGCGCTGCATTTGCTGGACCAAGCTTCGGGCCTTGATAATGTGGGCCTTCCATGCCGCGGTGGGCGCAGTGCCCTCGCCTCCACCATCATGTCCACCAGCCATGAGGTCGGTCGCTGCGTGCTGCCTTTAGCAATAAAATCCGGCTCGAAGGACCAATGTTTCCGCCAATTGCGAAATTAAATAATGCCGGCAAGGAAGCGCTCGACAGATTGGAGTGGGATGCAGTAAAGGCGCCGATGGTGGACACAACACTCGTTTATTGTCACTGGTGGTTACACTGACGTCGGACGACACACGTTACAGTAACACACAACCAGACACGTTGACAAAAAGACAGATAACGGCGCGTGGGCGCGTGGCGATATTAATCCCAAAACTCTTGGAGGCGCAAAAATGGGCGCAAGATCGAGATTCCCTTGTTTGTTCTCGGAACAGTTGTCCTCACGGTTCTCTAGCTTTAACTAACCGTCGCGGAGCCTCCCGTTCCGCCAGGCTCGTTAGCGGTCAAAAACACATTACAAAGGCGCCGCGGCCGACTCATCAGCTGTTGTGATGAGTCGGCGGGCATCGGTTCGAACTACACGGCACGGCGCGTTGCTAACGGCCGCAACACATGTGGTGGCAATTACGACGAAAATACGCGTCTCGTGGTTTGAAATTCTTTTTCCAACGGAAGGTCGTGTTTAATAACTTCGGCGAAAAAAAAATACAAGACACGTACAATTCAACGGAGGTCCTTAAGAAATAAACGTGGCATGTCATTATACTTTGCTACGGTCAGTACGAAACAGTTTGTGGCGGCGCGTGTAACGCCATACGTCGGATCTCGACATCGGCGATGCCGGCGACGCATCGAATTTCGGCGCCGATGCGTCGCGATACGATTGCCGCGTAAGGGTTCTCGGAAAGCGGCGGGGACCGTCGTCGATACGATTATATAAACATCCTGTACGGCTCGAGAGACGACGGTCCCCAGAAAGAGGTGCCGAGAAGGCAGTACATGGCAGAGAGTCGACGAGAACGTACTAACCGGGTCCGACGTCGAAATAAAGTTTTCTGTTCATACAAAGAACCCAAGCGTCGTTTACTTTCCGTCACCCACAAGTTTATTATTTTATTGGTAGTAGCATAAATCCGCATAGGTTCTACGCCGTAGGGGCGAAAGGCTGTTTTACCTGTACCTGCAGCTAAATCCACGGGGACAAGGTGACGCGGAAAGGAACAAGATAATTAGCATACAGATTTCAGAAGAAAATAATTTTTTCTACAAATGAGAGCAAGGTGAATATCACTATTAATTGTTAAAACTTCTATTGATTTATTTCGACGCAACGGACACAGCGATCAACATGAAAGTAATTTTTTTCAATCACGTCCCCACGCGTTGGGCGCGCCCAGAGGTATCCAGTGACATATAAACACATCCCCCAAATGACCAACCACCTCAAGTTGATCGCTGTATCCGTTGCGTCGGAATAAATCAATAGAAGTTTTTTGCAAATATTGCTTG
The DNA here is from genome assembly GCA_963971345.1 of Andrena flavipes. Taxonomy (NCBI): domain Eukaryota; kingdom Metazoa; phylum Arthropoda; class Insecta; order Hymenoptera; family Andrenidae; genus Andrena; species Andrena flavipes. The sequence continues at coordinate 46,786,303 of OZ020479.1, read as the reverse complement.
CGTAGAAGTACTCCGATTTGCACGACATTTTGCATAATTTTAATTGGGAGAACGCCAGGAATCCATTGGCGTTACTTTCATATCGATACGATAAAGAATAAAGAATTTCTTAATACGCTTTAATGAATATTTCACCCCCCACCGTGAGTCGTTGCCTCGATTCGCTGTGGTCGGCCGAGGCTTGGCTGCCAGGCTCGGTGTGCGCTTCAGGATTTCAGACACTGCGGAAATCCTGAAGCGCACGACGAGCCTGGTTTCAAGTGTCGTTTTGTCCTTTTCCAACTACCTTTTCTGTCTCTTATGTAAACTCTTCTGGAGTCGAGGTTGGCGCGCGGACAGGACCGTGGCGCTTTCTTGCGCGCCACGCTAAAGCGTGGGTGAAAAATTTGACCTGCATCACGCACAATCAGAAGACTACCCATTTTCTTCAAAACATTTTGCATATTACATCTCTTCAGAATTTATCTTCCATACAACATCATTTGCATACCTATGTGTATTTATTGTCTATCAATATTCGTTTTTATATTAAAACAAACAATGACATGGTAATTATTGCCGTCAATGGTAATAATTATGATCGTCACAACAGTGAATGTGTTAACTGCAATTTTATTTGCCAACGCATTGCCGGGAAAACATTTGGACATTTTTTAATGTAACCTTGTAAAATTTTACACTCGTTATAACTGAGTCATAAACCATATCTATAATTTGTAGCACCTTCAGATCAACCAAATGTAGCTTCGTAAAAACAGATGTTTCAGTGTACCCTACAGAAACAGCATGTATGATATCCTCTATAAGCCAGGTATATCGAGGAATTTGTATACTTTTCGCGTACGTATATCGCGATCATGTCTTGCCGATCGTTTCGCAGGTCGATGATATACATCGAACAGGTAGTACACAATACACCACTGCGGTGGATCGTGTAGAAAGCATGTGGAGTCCACGTAGAAATGGGAGCCCGAACTCGCTGTCTCTAAAGGCTCTTACAGACGGTGTTGCAGGAGTCGTGAAACACTGATGCCTGTATCACGGATGCAGTTTGTGCGACTCTTGTATCTTGTTCACGCGCCTAGCTGGTGAGCAAGATGCAAGAGTCGCACAAACTGTATCCGTGATACAGGCATCAGTGTTTCACGACTCTTGCATCACCGTCTGTAGGAGCCTTAAGTAGTAACGGGCAGAGTTCTGCAAGGGGCGGATATATCGCGGGTTTACCCGTCCGTTACCCGTCCGTTTTTCGATTCACCCGACCCGCCCGGACCCGCCGGCGGGTAAGCGGGTCAGCGTCGATTTCTATCCGCCCATACCCGCCCGGAGCTGACGGAACTTTTATCTGACTCGCCCGTATCCGCGCTATATCCGCTAATACTCGTGCTACGCTATACCCGCTAATACCCGCGCGTTCAAACCAAGTTAATATTTTGTTTATATTATAATTATTAACAAAGGGAAAGTAACAAAAATTCCAATACTGCAGAAAAAATAAAAGCTTTTAATATAGGACGGATAGCATAAAATTAATATTGCACTATATACATACTATTACAAAATAATAAACACAAAACATAACGTAATTAAACATAAATAAAGTGACATTTAAAAATGATATTTCCACTTCTTCATAACACAAGAAATACTCAATGGCTGCATTACATATTGCACTCGCAATCTGCGTTCCTTTAATAGCATAAGCCATAACCGGTCCAGAATTTAAATTACATTTTTGCATGTATCCATAATTTCTTGAATTTGATACAATGCATTCCATACTGTTCATTCGTAGAATAAAATAAATCCGCGTCTTGATATAACAACTGCCGAATAAAGTACCAGTAAATTCGGAATTGAAGTGCAGCTAAAGGCACGGGTACGAACGGATAACAGTGCGACTACGGGTGAGTCAAGTACGCGTCGCGACAACTTTGGGCGGATAGAAATCGACGCTGACCCGCTAACCCGCCAGCGGGTCCAGGCGGGTATGTGTAGCTTGGTAACGGGTATCGCCGGGTGAGTGCAGATACGGTTACGGGCGGGCGGGTGAATCGACGTCACGGCCGGGTGACGGGCGGGTTAAACCCGCCCATTAGCAGAACTCTGGTAACGAGTACGATCTTCTGGCCTGCGCGAAGGAGCGCCGCGATCCGGCTTCACGTACTTTTGAGTCCGCGTAAAGGGCCCTATTGTCATAAAGGATGTAAAATTTTGTTACACGCTGGGCCTAATGAACCAGTTGGTTCGGAAAAACTAGCCAGGCTGATCGGCCAGAGCGTCTCGATAGAGTCGCGGTTTATGACAGTATTGTCCCGTGAGGCGGCCGTGGACAACGGCGCGCGCGGGTCTCCAAACGAAGCGAGCTCTCGGAGGTAACAGTTCAGACTACAGAGCGAGGCGAAAATTCATTAATCGTTTATGGTGGGCAATTCCGAAGTTTCGAAGACAGTTTTTCCGAAACAACTGGTTCCATTAGGCCCAGCGTGTAATAAAATTTTACATCCTTTACGACAATGTATACCTGAGGTTCCCATTCGCTACGCATAGCTAGTTCAATATAGTGTATTTAATTTTTACTAAAACTGCCGAAATTGAAGAATTCTGTTTGGGATTGGTCGCAGAGATGCGACCAATTTGCGCTTGCGCGCTGATGTAAAGAACCGCGGGAGATTTGACGCGTCATTGTTGTCGGCAGGACAATGGAGTGATCGCGGAGACGGTATAACCAGGCCATCTCTTGATTGACAGCGAGACTAATTGCTCCCACCTAATTTGCATAGTATCGCGATTTCACGTGGCCTTCGCTGATTGGCCAGGTGTCGGCTCTCCCGAACCGGTGGCTTGGCCCGTGCCGTCTCTGCGATCGCTCTCTTCCGCGTGAACCGTGATACTGTAAACACGTCTCCGAGTGTGAAACACGAAAAACTAAGCCTCGTGGCCTTTACCGAATCTGTATCGCGAAGAGCAATCGGCGCTCCGATTATAAATACTGATAAATACTAAGCCGTCGCGGTTGACTTGATTGTGCGATTAAGCAAGAAGTAGGTGCTCCTTTCTTGTTTCAAACATAAAAGTGGTCCTTCGAGCCGGATCTCTGGTGAAAATTCTAGTGCCGTGCGTTGTGCCTCGTGGTTCTATCGGTCGTTACGTTACACCATCATGGCCGACACACTCCCAGAACAGATCGAGCTGTTCCATCGGCTCAAACGAGTCTACGAGAACCTGAAAAAGAAAGGTGTTGCCAAAATAACTGAAGGAGCTGTCGAAGCTAGATTAGAATTCTTACAAACGCTTTGGGAGCAATTTTCTAGCCAACATAGTACTCTAGTGCGAAACTTCAAAGATGAATTGGCGAAACACGAATATTTCGTAAAGGATTGCTTTGGACTTGCCGAAGACTCTTTCCTTGAGCAAAAGGGATCACTACTTGATCTCCTGCGGGAACTAAAGCGGAAGTCGGAACCCATAGTCGTCATGACTCCTTCCGGCGCCGCGCCTGTCCCAGAGACACGATCTCGCGCAATTTTGCCCCACATCCCTCTCCCTACCTTCGATGGGCGATACTGCGAATGGCAGGCATTCCACGATTCATTCGTATCGTTAGTCATCAAGGACCCTACGTTGATGGATGTGGATCGGCTACATTATCTAAAGGGCTGCGTAAAGGGCGAGGCGAGTACTGTGATCCGCAACCTCACTACAACAGACGAAAATTTTCAACCCGCTTGGGATGCGTTAAAGGAACGCTTTCAAAATAAGCGTCACTTAGTGACCGCCCAACTTACGCTGTTATATAACTTACCTACGGTGAAAAGCGAGTCGTCTGCCGAACTGAAAGGATTGTTCTATGGCACATGGGACGTGGTCGGCGCTTTGGCTGCCCTGAACCGCCCCATAACCACTACTGACTGGTTAGTCTACAAGACTGTCGATCGTCTGGACGAACAATCGCGCCGCGAATGGGAAGCTTCCCTCGGCTTATGCACAGGTCGCCCTCCTTAGATGAGCTAAGGGTGTTTATCGAGACACGCATACATACTGTTGAGGCTCTTGAAAGACAACATTAGACGGCACCCTGTGTGTCGGTGGGCGGCTGCAGCACGCGCTGCTCCCCTTCAGCCGCTGTTCTGCTTCGAGCCTCCAGTCATCCTGCAGGATGAATCCCACTTTCATCGCTACGCTCCAGGGTCAACGAGCCGCGCCGATGAGTTCTTCACGGAGCCCTCCAGATCCCGCTGTCCACGTTCCATCAGCACTGCTGGACGCTGCGAGGAGTGACGGTGTTGAAGGCGTCCATCTACCGCTGTCCCACCTGCTTGCTTTGGAACAACAACTCGCTATCCCTATTCGATACTTTCTTTTACTTTCTTCGCGTGCTCGCGTTGATGCATGTTGCACTTGCAGCTAATCATAGTTATACTAACTTCGCGTGCTCGCATCGATTCACGCTGCACATGCAACTGCTTCTTTTATTGTCGTCGCGTGCTCGTGCCGATACACGTTGCACTTGCAACTATCCGCTGCTTCTATCTTCGCGTGCTCGCATCGATTCACGCTGCACTTGCAACTGCTTCTTTTATTGTCGTCGCGTGCTCGTGCCGATACACGTTGCACTTGCAACTATCCGCTGCTTCTATCTTCGCGTGCTCGCATCGATTCACGCTGCACTTGCAACTGCTTCTTTTATTGTCGTCGCGTGCTCGCGTTGATGCATGTTGCACTTGCGGCTAATCGTAGTTATACTAACTTCGCGTGCTCGCATCGATTCACGCTGCACTTGCAACAGCTTTCTTTTACTGACTTCGCGTGCTCGCGACAATATCTTCATTCCGGCACTGTACAACACTGCACACTGTTGACAAGATTTCGCCCAATGGGCCCGTAACAATTTCGTCATACTGACGAAGGCGGGCGGGAATGTTTGGGATTGGTCGCAGAGATGCGACCAATTTGCGCTTGCGCGCTGATGTAAGGAACCGCGGGAGATTTGACGCGTCATTGTTGTCGGCAGGACAATGGAGTGATCGCGGAGACGGTATAACCAGGCCATCTCTTGATTGACAGCGAGACTAATTGCTCCCACCTAATTTGCATAGTATCGCGATTTCACGTGGCCTTCGCTGATTGGCCAGGTGTCGGCTCTCCCGAACCGGTGGCTTGGCCCGTGCCGTCTCTGCGATCGCTCTCTTCCGCGTGAACCGTGATACTGTAAACACGTCTCCGAGTGTGAAACACGAAAAACTAAGCCTCGTGGCCTTTACCGAATCTGTATCGCGAAGAGCAATCGGCGCTCCGATTATAAATACTGATAAATACTAAGCCGTAGCAGTTGACTTGATTGTGCGGTTAAGCAAGAAGTAGGTGCTCCTTTCTTGTTTCAAACAAATTCTAATTATCCGTATTTCACAGTTTGGTCTGTAGTTTACATTGACTAATTTACGCCGAAATAGATCAATAATCTATAAGAAAAAGGAGTAAAAATGACTACATTTTTATATATTTTTTTAAACAAATTGACGTATTATTCGTAATCTGATCACGATTGGCTGAATTTGTTATAAAAAGATGCATCACTTTCGTCTCAAAGATTTTCTCTGTGGTGCCTACTTTCCGAGATATTGCGGCGGACTAGTCTTTTTCACTCCCAACTTTGAGGGCTGCGCGCAGTCAGATAACTACTCTTTTTCTTCCTGTGTCTCTCCGCCAAGTGTATTGGCGATATAGTAAACGCGTATGATTTTTTAATGCAAAAGGGAGGTAGTGGCAGAACGTCGGCCTTTTCGAACGTGTGCTTATACTCGAGAGATAAGAGATCCGTCTTTAAGGGTGCTGTCTCAAGTTTGTTATGATCCGAATAAGTAAACAAAGGATCGAAGCGTCCCCAGTAAACAGACGGACCCTAATGAAACTAATGAGGTCGGTAAAAAGAAGTTGTACAGAGGTGACATCTCCAGGTACTCTATGTAGACGCATTTTTGACGCATAATTGCCACCTTTTCTGTTCTCCCTGTCTCCGCCGCGCTGTTGCCACAGTTCGTTCTACTGAGAAGTCTTGGAGGAATACGGCACGAGAGCTGCGTCTAAGCAGGGATCAGCGGCCTTCAACTACAGCTGATGGAGGGGGGAACACCTACAGGAGCGATGGTTATATGTACGTGACGTCACGTGACTGACGTGACTGACGCTGTTCCGCACATATAACCACCGCTCCTGTAGGTGTTTCCTCCTGCATCAGCTGTAGATGTAGCGCGTCCGATTGCTGCGTCTAGCATCAGAGCCTCGCTGAACGTAAAGGAGGATAGCAATAATGAAAGATAGAGAGGTGGGGTAGTGAAGTTAGGAAACATGTCACTGAAACAATACTAATTTGCGTATCAATAGTTTTTATTTATATGTAGAAGGATGTAATATTTTGTACAATCAATGTGCAATTTCAATTCATACAATTTGAATAAGGTACATCACCGAAGTGTAACACGCCGATAGTAATGAAATCTAAAATGCTATAACTCTTCTAAAAACATATGATTCTTTCTTTTCTATCTAACTATACATCAAATTATCTTTTTTGTCAACAAAAAACAAGAATTGTCTGTTATTTAAATACAAATTTAATAACGTAATCATTTTTTTAAAACATCAATTTGGACAAAAGTATATTTCAATTTAATACTTTTGTACATGCTTTTCTTCGGAATTGTTATTCCACGGTTGTAAAAATTTATCAATATAAACTAGAGATTAGTACTAAAAATACGTATATTTTTGAATATCTCATAAACGATTTTATTCAGCTACGATCCCCTGTTTGTTTGTATGTTTGATCCAAATCTGGAAACTCAATTTTAATCAACTTCCAACCATTCAATTGTCTTGAAATTTTGCAGGGGTGCGTAGTTTGAATGACAATACAAAATTATGAAAAAAAAACCAAGGGGGTGAAAAAATTACCCAGTCACCAATAAATAATAACCCATAACTGGCGTTCTTTACAAACTTTTAGCACTGTATGATTCAAGCAAACTGTTAAAACTGCATACAGCAATAAAAGATATTTGTACAGATGTTTGAATTATGAAATATAAATCCACGAAAACTAAAAACTAGAAAATAAAAAATTCTAATAAACGATTTTATTAAAAATGCATTACATACTAAAAAATAAGTAGTTTCTTATACTACAATTTCGGCTCCATATCAAAATGACACAGTACAAAATCACATATGCAATTTAGGACACATCAAAATAGTGCACAGAAAAAAGTGCACATAAAATTTAGGACACATGCGATTTGGGACACATACAATTGAGGACACATGCGATTTGGAACAAATGCAGTTTGACGCACATTTTATTTAGCGTGCAACAGGATAGCACGGCAAACTTGGCTGTGAATTGGGACCTCGCCGATTTCGATGACCTTCACATATGTTGTCAAAGTCGTCATTCTGAATAACATTTCCTTTTCAACTTCTTGGCGGTCGGCCTTAAATTCGGAGATATTAATAAAAAACGTTCGACATAACATATCGAAAGCTACCTCCTCACGGATTTCAATGATCTTGACATATGTTGTTAAAAACATATGAAAAACTTTCGGCATAATATATTGAAATCTGTTTCACAGCTGACGGTATTAGTATTGGTTGGAGCTAGATTAGGGCGAGGGGCGCGCGCCCGCTCGCGGGCGCGTAAAGCGTGGTAGCAAACCGATGTGAGTATGTGTTAAACTCGGTAATTCTAATGTTAAGTTTTTCTCGCATATCTCGTAAACCAAAGCCGATCACCAAAAAATTTAAAGGGAAATGTTCAGAATGATGACCTTGTTAACAATAGCGATATTGACCCCATCGCACGATACTTGTAACCGCAATCTCATTTTGAACACCTCCAAAGTCACATCGGTTCGCTACCATACTTTACGCGTCCGCGAGTGGGCGCACGCCTCCCTGCCCTGATCTAGCCCCAAGCAATACTAATTCCATCGGCTATGAAACAGTCGACGGCGACGAGGAGACGGTTGTGCGCGAAATCTTGGTGTGCGCCATCATTGTGCACTAAAGAAATGAGCGTTAAATTGCATGTGTCCTAAAATGTATGTATCATAAATCGCATGTGTCCTAAATTGTATGTGTCCTAAATCGCATGTGTCCTAAATTGTATGTGCACTTATAAAACGCATGTGTTCTAAATCGCATGTGTCCTAAATTGTATGTGTTCTAAATCGCATGTGTCCTAAATTTTATGTACACTATAAATTTCATGTGTCCAAAATTGCATGTGCACTTTTTTCTGTACACTATTATGATGTGTCCTAAATTGCACGTGTGATTTTGTACTGTGTCATTTTGATATGGAACCATTCTTTTTGTCTCTGATCAAGTTGCAGTCATCACAATGAATCAATCCAACTTCATTGGAGAATTGAAATTCGACATTCTAGCTTTCGCCCCCTTGAAATGGACAATTACAGATAAAAAAGTGTATATTTGTAAGTTTCGTAATCAGAAACTTAAAGGAGGAGTGGATGTTCTTAAGGTTAAGTAATCAAACAATGAGTTGATGCAGTAATTACAACTGTAATAACAAAACATATGTACAAGTTAGCTGATGCTAATAAAATATTTACAGAGTACTTCTAACTAGTTGACCAACCTGAATCAATATAATTGTCGTTAGCCTTAATTAATAATATTTTATAATCCCACTTGTTATCCACGTGGTAGTTCTTTCGACACTCTTCCTCAAGTGTCCCGTCCAGTCTCTCTCTCCTAGATGAAGTTAGGTGACTAAGTTTAGGCGGCACGTTCAAACTTACACCCCCCCCCCCCTTTTGGCAAGTGAGTTACTCACCCATATATGGTGCTAACTTACTCGCATGGAATAAAGTAGAATCTTTTCTTCCAGGTCTACTCGCTATACTGTATATTATTTTTGATATTTTTTCTTTTATTTTGAATGGTCCTACTCTGATGCTGTCTAATTTATCTCTGTTTAATTTGTTTTTATTCTGAACATATACCAGGTCTCCTACTTTGTAATTTATCTTCTCGGTGTTTTCATCATAATATTTTTTGTTTTGTTCATGTATCTTTTTTGAATTTTCGTAAGCTATTTCTTTGTTAATTGTCCAGTTCTCTCTATTGTTCATTTCCAATGATTCTGGTAGAATAGAATTTTCTCTACCCGTTAGTAGATAATGAGGTGTGTAGCCTGTAGAGCTGTGTATTGTATTATTATATTCTGTTGTACATTCCTCTGCTACCACTGGCCATGATTTATCTTTATTTTCGAATATTTTACATCTCATTCTATTAACTAACGTTTGGTTCGTTCTTTCATTCAACCCATTAGAGAACGCACAATCAACTGCTGTAAATATTAAATTTATGTCTCGATCCTTTACAAACTTCTTGAATTGAGTAGAATTTATTCCAGAGTATTGGTCTGTTAATATTGTTTTAATTTTCCCCTGTTTTTCTACTTTTTTTATTAAATTCATGAAGTCTTTAGCCACTTGTGTTTTTGACGTGCTTATAAAAGCAAATCTTGTGAAATGATCAACTATTAAGTGTATGTATTTTTTTTGTACTTTTTCCTTTCAAACCTCCTATTGTGTCTAATGAGACAATTTCGAAGGGTTCTTTTGCTGGACCCAATTGAGACAGAGGTGCTTTAAAACATCCTATTCTAGTCTTACTTTTCATACACACTTCACACTTTCTACATGTTAACTTTACATATTTATACATGTTTTTAAAGTAAAACCTATGACAAATTATTAGAGTTAATTGTTTAATTCCAATATGTCCCAGTTTTGTATGTACTTTTTTTATCAGAGATTTTCCAAAGTCCTCTGTTAACCATATCTTTTCTCTGTTGTTTAAAGTTTTATATATGATATCATTTTTTATACTGCATTTATTATCTACTTGTAAATCTATTTGATTATTTTTTATATCTTCTATTTGTAAAATATTTGTTGTCTTGATTATTGAATTTTCTTCTTCTTCTATTCTGGGTTCTAGTACAGGATTTCTAGATAAACAATCCGCTTCTAGATTTTCTTTTCCTGGATTGTACACTATGTCAAATTCAAATTGTGATATGTAATTTAATATATTTATTAATTCTGGATCTTTACTGTTTTTAACATTAAAATGTTCTAATAGTTTGTGATCCGTGAATATAACGAATTTTTTTCCTAATAAGTAATATTGCCAATATAATATTGCCTCTTTGATAGCCAGGCACTCTATGTATATTGCTTTTTTTGTTTTTTGTGAGTTGTTTAGTTTTCTTGAAAAGAAAAATACTGGTTTTAACACCTCATTTTTCTGAGGTTGTTTTAATACAGCTCCAACTCCTTCCATACTTGCATCGGTTAAAATGTATATTGGTGCTTCCGGATCAAATATAGCTAAAGCTGGACCAGCACATAAATATTCTTTTACTCTTTGGAAACTATTTTGGCATTCTTCTGACCAGTTAAATTCTATATTTTTCCTTAATAACTTGTATAAAGGTTCTAACAATCTGGCATGATTTTGTATATATTCTATATAAAAATTTATTTTCCCCAAAAACTGTCTAATATTTTTTCCTTGTCTTGGGTACAGGAAAATCTTTAATTGCTATTAGGTTATCATTCATTGGTTTTATGAAATTATCACTTATTTCATGACCCAAGTAAATTACCTTATTGCTAGCAAATACACATTTTGATAGATTTAATTTAAAGCCTTGGTTTTGAAGTGTTTGCAAAGTTAAATTTACATGTATCAAGTGATCCTCATAGTTTTCTGAATGAATTAAAATGTCGTCAATATAGTTCACGGCAAAATTACTTAGATTATTTTTTCTTAGCACACTAGATAATATTCTCTGAAAAATTGCTGGTGAGGTTTTTAATCCGAATGGTAAGCATTTCCACTGCCAATGGTCATGATGGGTTACAAAAGCTAATTTATACTTATGTAACGTTCGGTAGTCCGGAGACGACTAAATGCTAACAGGCTCTCGAACGGAGAGCGGCGTCCGTCGAGAATCGGATAGGTGGGGGGTTCGTGCGTAGAGCAAAGGAGTAAAATCCAACTTAAAACTTAACTATGACTTTATTAACAACACTTATTTCTAATAACAACTATAACAATGCTTACAACTACGATTATATGTTTTATGTTTTTGTGTTTTTATGTTTTTTTTATCTTATTCTATATTAAGTGCTACGTGGTTATGTACTTATTGCAGAGCACAGCCGCTACCGTTTCCGGAACGATCTGGTAAACTCTTGGCAATATCTGTAGTAAGTACAGCCGCTACCGTTTCCGGAGCGATCTCGTACTTTTGACAGAGTTTTGGTTCTATGCTCCAACAGACCTCGCTTTTACCAAGTGCATCAGCCGTTTCCAGTGCTACCGTTTCCAGAGCGATCTCAATGCCTTTGCAAGAGCAAGGTACTATAGTTTTCAAATGAAATAGTCCAAAGAGGTGCACCAGTAACTTTTATACACTGGAGATCAGCCGCTACCGTTTCCGGAGCGATCTCAATCTCACTGGTTGAAACTTAAGCTTCCTCTAGGTCTAAACATTCGTCGACTAAAGAGCGTGGTTTTGAATGTAGCTTGAACTGAACGATGTGCTGCGTGCGCCTCTTTTTATACTGGAGAATTGGCGGGCTGGCGCATGCGCAGTGAATCGATATTCGTTATTTTACACTTTTCTCACTTATTACATTATATTTTGTGTTGCGCTTTTGACAGTACTTATATTTAATTATTCCTAACGTGTCTATAATATTTGCTTCTTTAATCTCTGCTTGGTTTAACATTAATATATAAAAGTATGTACAATGCTTGTGCGCGGTAACATAGGTTGGCTGTACGGTAATGCAGTACAGTTCTACTTTATCGACGGTCGGTAATTACCGGTTCGAGTCCCTGTGGGACGTTACACCTCCCCCCCTGGGGGATCTCTCGTCCTCGAGAGATTTGTATGAGGCGGGTAACGGAATAAACGATTTATTTTAGCTATATGAGTTTTTATTTATACGCTCGGCTTATAAGGGCTGGCTGCGCCCGTTCCAAATAGTCCCAGGATTCGCCAAATTCTCCTTCGAGGATCTTCTTTAGGGAGAGTCCTGTACCATTCCCAGTCTGGTTCGGGAATATTAATTTTAATTAATCCTGGCCATCGGGGTAGTGGAACCTCCGGGACTTTAAAATCAAAGTCCGGCTTCGTTGGAATTTTGAAGTCCGGGGTTTTTGGATACTCCGGCGTTGTGGGAAGAGTGTCTGGTGGTGTGGTTGGCGGAGTGTGTGAGGATGTAGTTGGTGGTGTCTTGAGTTGAAGATTTTTGAATTTGTTAGATTTTGGAAGGAAAGTAGAATTTTATTAGGTATATTACCATTTTCTGTGGAGATATTGGGAGTGGTGATATTAGCGGAGGTATTGGTATCATCTCCCTGAATATTTTTTTCAATTCTTCGTTTTTTTTATTTCTAAAGTGTCGATTGCCTGACCGTTTCGGCATCTTGGCTACGAATGAATAAACATGGCGCAGGCGTGAGTTTGAACGGAACGTTAGGGCCTTATATGGTGGCGCCCTCTGGCGGATTTTATAGAAAATTTTGCCTGCAACCTTATATACAGCTATGTAACAATGCGTCGATGCAGGTTTTATGCTACTTTTTAGGTTATTGGTTTTTTAGGTTATTATGGATTTATGGGTTTATGGATTTAGGTTAATGATTATAATAATTTTTACTTATTATTTTTAGTTTAAGATAGAAAAATAGATTTTATTATAAAATTTCTTAAAACTATGTGTGAGTGTTAATTACATTGTGTGTGTGTATGTAGAGTGTAACTGTGAAGTGTAGTGTATGTAAAAAAAATATAAAAATGCTTAAAACTAGGTGTGTGTGTTAATTACATGGTGTTTGTGTGTGTAGTGTGTATTTGTAGGTATAATGTATTAAAAGAATAAAAATAGAATATTTATAAAAGTATAGTTGTTTTTAGCCTATGGAATGGCGTTTCTGCAGACTTCACAGTTTACTGCCGGTTGGCCAACGTATAAGATCCGGCGGCATAAATAGCATGCACGCCATAACCTCCAGTTTCTCACCACGAATAGGTGATTTTGTAGTTCTTCTTCATCCTGTATGTGCACTTTCTGTGTGCACATAACACATATAATTCCAGTTTTATAATTGTATACGTTTTTGTCGTACACTTTCTTGAAGCACGTGTACCGTTCCATTTTCAAGCTTAATTGATGGTTTTTTATACGTGTTCTTATGACTGAGTACTTGTAACAATGATGGAATCCTTTGTCTCCGTTCCTTATATAGGCTCCTCTGCAGGGTTGCAACTTTGTATAGTTAATTTTCGTTTTTGTTTCACCGTACTAATGTGAACGGTCCTCTTTTGTTTAAAATTTTATTTATTAAATGTTTTATTTAGAAATTCCATTTATCTTCTTTATGTGGCAGTGTTTTCTTGATTTTCCTCTGGTAGATAAGCCTTTTTTACCCTGTTCATATGTATGATTCTAGTTTGTTTTAAAGTTATTGCTATCTTCAGATTACAATTCCCTATAATTTCAGTAATTTGGTAGGGTCCGCTATATTCGGGTCCTAGTTTTTCGCGCCTTGGATTTAATAACCAAACCCAATCTCCTACTTCGTATGTTTGAGGTTGTATCTTCCGATCATAGTAATGTTTTTGTCGAACTTTTGATTCTTCTAAATTATTTCGCGCCATTTGTCGGATGTGGTGTAGTTTGTGAATTAATTCGTCGACATAGTCTGGATATGTCTTAATATTATCTGTTGGAGGCATACTTGAAGGAAGACGTGCTTTTCTACCGTAGACAAGTTCGTGAGGCGTGAATTTCGTGCCTTCATGAGTGCTTGTATTATAGGAGAACATTGCTTGAGGTAACCATTGGTCCCATTGTCTTTCCTTTGATACATAATGTCTTAAATATTCGATAAGAACATGATGACTCCTTTCTAGTGATCCGTTGGATTGAGGATGGTATGCTGTGGTTCGATATTGTTTGATCTGGAATGTCCTGGCTAATTTCTTCATAAGGGAACTCATAAAATTTGGCCCTTGATCAGTCAGAATTGCTTTAGGACTTCCGTATTTGCAGATGAAATGTTCTGTGAATGCTTTGGCAATATCCTTTGCAGTGATGTTTGTTAATGGTATTGCAAGGGAATATTTGGTTAGGTTATCTTGGATTGTAAGTATATAACTATTTCCATTTTTTGTGAAAGGTAATGGTCCTACTATGTCCATAGAAATTTTATCAAAAGCATCCAATGGTGTGTCTGTCAATACCATGGGCTCCTTATTTTTTACTCTTACTAATTTGGTTTTTTGACATTCTAAACATGTTTTGACGAATTGTGCTATTTCGTACTTCATGTTTTTCCAATAATATATACTTCTTATTCGTTGATATGTTTTAGTGACTCCTTTGTGTCCTCCTATAGGTGTTTCATGGATTTCCTTGATAATTTGTTGTCTATCTTGTATGGAAGGAGTTATAAGAGTTCCTTTGCAAAAAATGAATTGAATTTCCTCATTTATGAATATTAACTCTATTAAGTTTCTTAATTGTCTAAGCGAAATTTTATTTTCTTCTCCTGATATATATACTTTTGTGGCTTGTTTAAGTATTAAATATGTGTAAAGTGTTTTTAATAATGAGTATAAATTTTCCTCTGTTGGGTGATTTGGTGTAACAAGTCCAACGATTGTTCGTTTTCCACTTCTTATTGTTACTGACTCTCCGATATTTAGTGGAAATGGTAGTTTATGTGCTCTTATATTTCTTTCTTTATATAAATTTTCTCCATTTGGTCCTATTGGTTTGCCTTCTGTGTTTATAAATGTTACTATATAATCCTTTCCCATCCATAAATGGTCTTCCACTTCAATATTTTGTTTTTTTGACAGGTACGTTGGATGTTATCCTTGGTTTGCCTGTGGTGTGTTGTGGATGTGGTGTGGGTGGCACAGCTGATGGCAGGGGAGTCAATGGTGGGAGGGATAATGGTGGGAGAGATAATAACGGGGATGGAGGTGGTGAAGGAGGAGTGAGTATTTTTCCCTGTTTGATTTTAATGGGAGTTATGGGAGCTGTATCTGTGCTAGATTTTAATTTTTGTTTTTTCCTTTTAGGTGTATGGTGAGTACTTTTGTCTGTGCTTGACTCTGCATTGATTTTGGGAGGATCTCTATAATTGTGTCTTGGTATTATGGTTGTCTTGTCTATTTCTTCTATTAAGTCCTCTTGAGGTTTCTTGATATAAGGTTTTTTTATTGCTTGTGTGTTGTCGTGTGTTGATGTTTCTTCTTGAGGAGTCTTATATACTTGTATAGGTACCGAAATTTGGGGGGGTATATGTACTTCAACAGGTACTGTGATTTGGGGGGGTATATGTGTTTCTATAGGTGTATGTATTTGAGGTATTTCTATACTTTGTTTTTTCGTTTCTGGTTGTGACGATGAGGTATTTCTTTTTATTTTTCGTTTTAATTGTTGTCGTTTTGTTCCTATTGCATCACTCTCGTCGTATGAAGAGTCAGAATCTGTCGAGCTAAGTTTATGCTGTTTATGTGGAGCTGGGTTTCCTGAGGTCGAGGCGGTTGTTTCTCTTTGTCGTGTGTTGTATTGATGAAACTGTTTTGGTTTTTTATTCTCATGCGAGTTTGTTTCCGAGTGTGCTCGCTTCGCGTTTAGTGGTAATGCTATTGGATTCCTGGATAAAGCATCCGCGTTTGTGTTGTATTTTCCCGGTTTATATAAAATTTTGTAATCATATTCTGCAAGTTTAAGTTTCCATCGTATTAGTCGTGACGTTGGGTTTGAAAGGGTTTGTAGCCATTCTAAGGGTTTATGATCTGTTATTAAATAGAATTTCCTACCATAGATATAAGGTCTAAAATGGAATACTGCATATAATATAGCTAAGAGTTCTCGTTCTGTAGGTGAGTAACGAGTTTCTGCATCATTTAAAACACGAGACGCGTAAGCTACTGGTAAATCTTTTCCTACTTCTCCTTGACTGAGAACTGCACCTACAGCGATACCTGAGGCGTCTGTCGTTATATTGAATGTTTTTTCGAAGTCTGGATATTGTAATATGGGTTCCTTGCAGAGAGCTTCCCTTAAAGTTTCAAATGCTCTTTGTTGTTTCTCTGTCCATTCAAATTTATAATCTTTTTTGGTAAGATTGGAGAGTGGTCTTGCAATTTTTGAAAAGTCTTTTATAAATCTCCTGTAGTATCCGCTCAGTCCTAAGAACTGTTTAACATTCTTAACGGTTGTTGGTATTGGAAATTCTTTAACTGCTACTATTTTTCGTGGATCAGGTTTAACTCCATCTTCTCCTATTATGTGTCCTAAATACGTTACTTCTTTCTTTAGAAATTCACACTTATCCGGTTGTAAGTGAAGATCGGCTTCTCTTAGTCTGTCCATTAATCGCTTGAATTTAGTTGCATGTTCTTTCAGAGAGCTGGCATATATGACTATGTCATCTAAATATACAAAAAGCTCTACTCCTTGAAGCCCGGTTAAGACTTGGTCCATGAGCCTTTGGAAGGTTGCTGGTGCGTTTTTAAGTCCAAACGGCATTCTGTTGAATTCGTAATGTCCATATACTGTAGAGAAAGCTGTTTTATGACGATCATCTGGATGCATGGGAATTTGATGAAACCCAGATGCAAGATCGAATACAGAAAAATATTTTGCGCTTCCCAACTGATCTAATATGTCAGTTATATTTGGTAAGGGATAAGCGTCTCCAATTGTCTTTTCGTTTAATTTTCTGAAGTCTATTACTATCCTAGGCTTTCTTATTCCCTCTGAATCTTCTTTTTTTAATACTATCCATATAGGTGAGTTGTAAGGAGATAGGGAAGGTTGTATTATTCCTTTCTCTAATAATTCCTTAGTCTGCTTCCTTACTTCTTCTTTAAATGTTTGAGGATACCGATATTGTTTTGTAAAAACTGGGACTTCGTTTTCTGTTATTATTCTGTGGTAAGCTTTATTTGTTGCTTCTAATTTCTCTCCCGGAAGGTGAAATCTATCTGCGTGTTCTTTTATCAATTCCTCAACACTGGCTCGTTCCTCTGAGTTTAAATGGTCCAGTCTTAATAATCGTAATAACTGGTAAGTTCTGTTCGTTGCTTTATATATGTCTGACGACTTATCTTCTACAGGTGCTTCAATAAATGGTTCTAATTCAACTGATGGTACAGGAATTTTTATGTCATGGCATGCCATGCCATTATTATTTGATACAATTGCATTTCCCATATGTAGATTAGGGTGAAGATTAATTTTAGGAATGTATCCTGTGCTGGTCTGTGTATTAAGAACTCGAACATATATTTGACTCCTTGTTCTGGCTGGTATTGTGACCATTTCGGGATCGATGAATGGGACGATTTCTGGTCCAATGGTTATTGCTGATCTCATGTAGTCAATAGTTGCTCCGTTGGTTTGAAAGAAGTTTGTTCCTAGTATTCCATCCTGTCTGATAGGAAGGTCCTCTACGACGTGGATAATAACTTCTGTATTTATGATTCCTATTTTAATGTATCCTATGGTGCTTAGTAAACCATCTGTGATGCCATTGAGGTCAAAGAGGGTATCCGTGAAGATTGGAATGTCGGGAGAAACAGCACATCTTTTAATTACGTTCAGGTCTGATCCTGTGTCAATCATTAGTGTTGCTTGTCCTCCGTTAAATCCTATATCAGAAAGAAGAATGCTAGGTGGTTTCCTTATTTGTTCTGTCTTGAGTCTGAGTATGGCCTGTCTACGTACCATACGGGGTTGTGCCTCTTCTTTTTCTTTTCTATCGAAATACATCTTTTTCCTGCATTGGTCTATCGTGTGGCCCCTGAATTTGCAATATTCACAAGATATGCTATTATAAGCTCTGTTTCTACATTCTTCTATTGCATGACCCGGTTTTCGGCAATAATCACAATATACGTTAGATTGAGGAGTTCTATTCGTGTAACTTTGACTTCTACAATCTCGCGTCGTGTGACCTGTGCTTCGGCAGTTGCTGCAATATTCGTTGGACTGAGGGGCTCTGTTGGCTTGGCTCCTGCAATCTTGCGTCATGTGACCGGTTTGTCGGCAGCTGCTACAATATTCGTTGGGTCTTGCATTGTAACTTCGATTTCTACAATTTTGTGTCATATGACCTGGCTTTCGGCAAAAGTCACAGAATGTATCGTTTTGGCTTCTATTAAGGCTCCTACATTCTTGTATTGTGTGTCCTATTTTTTTACAATGTTCGGTGCGTGAAACTTGCTGACTACTACAGTTAGTGACGTCATGGCCGTATCCAAGGCAGTTTATACATTGATTAACTTGCGTTACTCCGGTGGCCATCTTTGCTCTTATCTGATATTCATTGTATTCAGCTTCTGCTGTGATAGCTTTATTAATAGCGAGATCAAGACTGCTGAAGGTGCATTGGTGTATTCTATTATATATTTCGATCCTTAAACCCGTTAGAAAGGCTTTAACAGCATTTAGTTCTGCATTTATATTAAAGTGTACCTCGTGTGCAGGTACTTCTACTGTATTACAATGTCTAATTTGTAAAAGTAGATTGGATACGCGGCTGCCATAATCTACTGTTGTTTCGTTTGGTAATTGTGCAATTTTTGATAATTCACCGTATAATTGAATCGATGTGTGTAATGGAGCGAAACGTGAGGTTAATACTGTTATAAGGTCGTTAATTGTGTTATATTCTCCGCTTAAAACTACTCTTGAAGCTTGTCCGTAAAGCTTATTTTTTATTAATTCAACTAATCCATATTCTGCATTAGAATTTACCATACGTCGTGCGTTTCGGCAGCTTTTAGCGAATTGATATAATGGTATATTTCTACCATTGAAAGAAGGTACCGTGTCGGCTGTATCGCGTAAACTAATGTGTGGTAGGTGAGGATATGTATTCGTAGCTGTATTCATATTGATTTGAGGGTTTGATGTTTCTGCAATATTTTCAGTTTCTGATGTTTCTGGATTATCTGTATTTTCTGGACTTCCTTGAGTCTCTGTACTAATTGCTAGATTAGCCATTTTTTCTCCAAGTGTGTCAGGCATTGTGAAGTTTTAAGTCTCTACAAAATTTAAGAAAAATTTTCTAAGAAAATACTCACTTTTGAAGTGATTTTACTACGCGAAAATATTCTTCTCAACGAAATATCCCACCGCTGTCACCAAAAATATATCCAACCTGTAACGTTCGGTAGTCCGGAGACGACTAAATGCTAACAGGCTCTCGAACGGAGAGCGGCGTCCGTCGAGAATCGGATAGGTGGGGGGTTCGTGCGTAGAGCAAAGGAGTAAAATCCAACTTAAAACTTAACTATGACTTTATTAACAACACTTATTTCTAATAACAACTATAACAATGCTTACAACTACGATTATATGTTTTATGTTTTTGTGTTTTTATGTTTTTTTTATCTTATTCTATATTAAGTGCTACGTGGTTATGTACTTATTGCAGAGCACAGCCGCTACCGTTTCCGGAACGATCTGGTAAACTCTTGGCAATATCTGTAGTAAGTACAGCCGCTACCGTTTCCGGAGCGATCTCGTACTTTTGACAGAGTTTTGGTTCTATGCTCCAACAGACCTCGCTTTTACCAAGTGCATCAGCCGTTTCCAGTGCTACCGTTTCCAGAGCGATCTCAATGCCTTTGCAAGAGCAAGGTACTATAGTTTTCAAATGAAATAGTCCAAAGAGGTGCACCAGTAACTTTTATACACTGGAGATCAGCCGCTACCGTTTCCGGAGCGATCTCAATCTCACTGGTTGAAACTTAAGCTTCCTCTAGGTCTAAACATTCGTCGACTAAAGAGCGTGGTTTTGAATGTAGCTTGAACTGAACGATGTGCTGCGTGCGCCTCTTTTTATACTGGAGAATTGGCGGGCTGGCGCATGCGCAGTGAATCGATATTCGTTATTTTACACTTTTCTCACTTATTACATTATATTTTGTGTTGCGCTTTTGACAGTACTTATATTTAATTATTCCTAACGTGTCTATAATATTTGCTTCTTTAATCTCTGCTTGGTTTAACATTAATATATAAAAGTATGTACAATGCTTGTGCGCGGTAACATAGGTTGGCTGTACGGTAATGCAGTACAGTTCTACTTTATCGACGGTCGGTAATTACCGGTTCGAGTCCCTGTGGGACGTTACACTTATCCTTCTCACGCACTGGTATCGACCAAAACGCCGAGTTAACGTCCAGTTTTGTGAAATATTTACAGTTTCTGGCGCGAATTTTCAGATCTTCGATCCTAGAGAACGGTTGACTTTCAGGCACAAGTATTTTATTTAAATCTGTATAGTCTATGCATAATCGAGATTTTCTTCCATCTTCTTTTTTATACACCATTGTCACTGGAGCTGCATATGGACTGCATGACTCTTCAATTAACTCTGCTTCTAATAATTCCTTTATTTGCTTTTCAATTTCAATTTTGTCATGAAATGAGCATCTGTATGGTTTTCGTGAAGTATATTTATTTTCTCTTAATTTTATAGTTGCTTCATACCCATTTATTCTTCCAATATCAAAATTAGTCGTTGCAAAAGCCGTATCATATTTTTGCAAAATTAGTTGTATATTGTTGGGTACTTTTTTTTTTGTATTACATTTAGATTTATTTGTGGTTCTTTTTTCTTTTTAGCTGTTTGTATTATTTCTAAATTTTCATTTTGACATAACCTAAATTTTTTTATTAAGTCTAACCCTAATAATAAATCATCTTTAAAAGTTTTACTTTTTATGATAAAAAATGAAAATTTACTTTCTATATTGCTGATTTTTATTTTGAGTGTAACTGTGCCTTCTAGTTTGGCCATGCCTGTTACTCCTTTTACATTATCATTCCCACTTATTATATTTTCTATTATGTTTATTTTCTTTAAAAATTCATAATTGATCAGTGAAATGTTGGATCCTGAGTCGTACAGGCCAACAGCTGCATTATCATTCACTGATATAGGTATTCTAATAAGTGGGAAGACTACTCGTTTTTTGCTTCCTCTGAATTAGCTACCACCTTTTCTAAATCTGTATTATTTACAATTTTGATATTATTTTTCTTTTTAATGTCTTGTTTTTGATCTTTTAATCTACATAGATTTTCTGGGTGAAATCTATTTGAAAAGCCTAACCTTTCACAGTTTGAACAAGATTTATGTGAAGGTGTGGTTTTGCTACTTTCTTTCTTTTTTTCATTTACTTGACCAATTTGCTTCAATTTTGACATTAGGTCATCTACAGTTACTAGTGATTTTCTCTCTATTCTATTTTGTATAAATTTTGGTAAACTTATTACTATTAAATTTATCTGTGTGTTTATTGATATATCTTCATCTATTTCCATTAATAAATTTCTTTTTTTCAATGCAAATTCTAATAATGAGCCATTTAGATATTTAAAGTTATACGCGTATGCAATATCTGTCCAAGACTGTCCTGAGAAGGTATCTATGAAAGAATTATTCCATAATTCCCAATCCTCAGCAAAGTTTTGTTTAACACCAGTGTTAAACCAATTTATAGCAGCATCTGTCAAATATAACCTCAAAGTTTCTGCAAATTTATTTTGAGGTATCCCTACTCTTCTACATTCCTGAACAAGCAATCTAATCCAAGTATTTGCATTGAAATTTTCTCCATTAAATTTCTCTATAATCATATCTTTTGCTAAAGATCTAGCCGATTTTTCTTGAGGACTTGTATTAATTTGTTCTTGCGACGGTGTGATCTCTTCTAAGTATTCATCCTTGAATGCAACATTTCCTTCTTCATCCAGGTAGATACCTTGTAATGCTTCATCCAAGGTGATCACCACGTTACGATATTTGTTCCTTACCTTCAAGCTTTTCACAACATTTTTAGCTACATTTGTTTCAAAAAGTTGCTTATGTTGGATACTGGTTTGTTTGTCCTTTGGGAATTGAAAAATCTCCGGTTGACCCACCAGTTGTATAGTTCTTACTTTTACACTGGTACTCTTAACGTCAGAACCAGCTTCGGAAACGAACTGGAATTTAGCTTTGCGCTCCATTATATTGATTTGTAAGTTTCGTAATCAGAAACTTAAAGGAGGAGTGGATGTTCTTAAGGTTAAGTAATCAAACAATGAGTTGATGCAGTAATTACAACTGTAATAACAAAACATATGTACAAGTTAGCTGATGCTAATAAAATATTTACAGAGTACTTCTAACTAGTTGACCAACCTGAATCAATATAATTGTCGTTAGCCTTAATTAATAATATTTTATAATCCCACTTGTTATCCACGTGGTAGTTCTTTCGACACTCTTCCTCAAGTGTCCCGTCCAGTCTCTCTCTCCTAGATGAAGTTAGGTGACTAAGTTTAGGCGGCACGTTCAAACTTACATATTTTCGAAGAATACAGTATTGTCTCGTTAGTGGCTCGGTTTAAAGTACACGATGTGGACTTTTCGCTATCCCCACCACTTCTGTCTCACTCTTGTCCGGCTAATGCGAGAGCGAGCGAGAGGCACTGAAAGCGAGCGAGAACGGTACGAGATAGACGACGGGATGATGTTTTGTCTCGCTCCGTCTTTCAGACGCCTGATCGCGCCCGTCGCGCAGGCAAAGCATTCCATCTCGCTCCCCCCTTCGGCCAGAAAGAAGCGAGAAACGAACACAGCGATCCGCTAACGAGACAATACTGTAATATTATCTTCTCTCATTCTGTGTAATTCCTCTTCTCCATTGACGGTCTTCCTACAATTTTGCCAGGTCGCTCAATGTAGGCAGTGTGGATCTGTAACACATTATGAAATACATTAGGAAATACTTAATTGTTGTTTCATAAGGGTACAAAATTTGTCTGTAGATTTATGAGTACTTACATTATGCCAAGTCATTGTGCCAGTCATTGAGCATTTGCATATGCTTTTCCCGCTCCAGTTCATACATTTCGGATGGCATGTCTGGCTTCTGTGCATTTTCTCCATAATCGGAATCTTTCCGCGAGGGCAATTGCTTGTGTACATATCGCGCAACCTTCGTTTCCTTCTGTTTTACAGATCTCTTTTCCTTTTCTTTTTTCTTCTTTTCTTCCATTTGGCGAACAAGCTCGGGCGTTTTCTTATTCATTACCGCGTTCAATCGCGAGTGCACTTGATTACTGTTGTACTCCACTACAGCAGCAGCACATCTTCCTGTATAGGATCCTCTTTCAGCGAAATTTAATCTTTTTCCGCCAATGTACTTGGCAATTATTGCATTCAAACTTTCCACAGCGTTATTATTGTTGTTGTAGAGTAAGCTCTCCGCATGAGCTAACAGTGTACGAAGTATTTCTTGTACGTCCTCGTACACACCAATATTCATCAATTCTGGAACGATGTTTCTTTGATTCTCTTTATTCTTTCCATCGCAGAAGTATTTGAGTCGTGCACACTCTTTGTGTTCACCAAACACGTGGCTCGGAACATTCTGTATGTCGTCATACAAATTCTTCGTTTTCTCCTCGATTGACACATTTTGATTGTATCGAAACTTTGCGGCTTTTACGACGTCCGTGCGTATCCGGCGAATGCTGCTTTCCACAGCTTGCCTCAATGGTCAAACAAATGATTCGTGCATTCAATTTTTTTTACGCGAATCTGTCTCTTATATGGGTCAGCATCAATAATCTTCTTATACACGCTGCTGTCCCCATCACCAATCAAAGTAGAATAAACGAGCCCACGTTTTTCTACGCTAGTATTGAAGCCTTCTACTAGAGCATCGCTTTCCATAGCAGTCGATGCTCGAGATGTGTTCCAGTTTTTGAAACATGTGTGCTTTCAGGGTTCTTTCTCCTTTTTCGCAGCAATCCGACAAATTCTGCAAACTTTATTTCGAACCCCGTAAAATAAAACTTTTCTCGTGTGATAGCCAACTATCACACCGACTCCAGACGCAGAATCGTAACATTCACTGCGGTAGGATCTCTTCATCCAGCTTCCGTCGGCCACAACGGAGATGTGAGGGATCCCTGATCCGGGAAGAACGTCGCCTCTTTCAATCGCCAAACGTTTTTCTTCTTCAGCCGCTGCTAGCATCTCTTCT
Organism: Andrena flavipes; assembly: GCA_963971345.1. NCBI lineage: Eukaryota > Metazoa > Arthropoda > Insecta > Hymenoptera > Andrenidae > Andrena > Andrena flavipes. The sequence continues at coordinate 46,762,115 of OZ020479.1, read as the reverse complement.
TCTGCAGCGGCAATTGCGGACTTGACGAATTCCTCTTGCTTCTTCACGAAGTATCTCTTCGACATGCAACGTATGTTCACTCCTGCAAAAGTGTGTTCCAATTGGGCATAACGGCGCCCTGATTCTCATCCACTTCTTCAGCTTCGTCCGATTGATTGCAGATTTCAGCTTTGTAATGGCATAAAGTGCACATTACACTGAAGATGCTCTTGAATCCATGCCGTTTCACACCAGTTATTCTTAGGTATTGAATGCCACAGTCTTCCCTATCTTTCGCATGCTTACCTATTTTTTGTAATTGAGCAAGCACATTTGGGAAATTCATTATGTCGTTGCTATTTAGGAGAGCCGATTGCTCTTGCGGCTCGTTCTTCGCAACTTTTTCTATAACGAAGTTTTCTTCTTTGTTACTTTCTATATCAAAGTCTTCAAGCGGCTCTTCAGTTTCTCCCGAACTGGCCGTATCAGTATCTTCATCAGATGGCAAGTACATTATCGCTTGATGTGGATGATTTCGTCCATCGGATGTTGATGGTCCCTCTACTATACGCTCTTCGGCCACTTCTTCTGGACGTTGTCCTACGTCAGTGTCGTCTGCCGTTTTTACGTTTCCTTCGTCCTTCTTAAGAGCTGAAGACCTTCTCTTTTGGCGATGTACTTTCCGTTTCGAAAATCTTCTTGCGGGCGGACGTAATTTTCGCGGACGAAACGGAGAATTATTGTCCATATCTTTTTCCACATCCTGCATATTCACATTTAGAGTGTCACTCATTTTAGACTAAACCAACAAACACAACACAAACACAATACAACACAACGCAACACAACTCAAAATCCTTCTACCCGTTACAAATAAGCGTAAACGCGAACCGTGAATCCGAAGATTCGTCTGTAGTGCGTTCCGAAATAAATCACGCTCTACGAGGCAGACGATGTTTTGTCTCACTCCGTCTTTCGGACGCCGTGTCACTCCGTCCTTTGCGTGCGCGACGGGCGCACAGTGGTTCCAAAGTGACTTTTTGCGGTCAAAATTCCGTATCTCCGTCAATTCTCAACCGATTTTTGATTTCTTTGGCTCATTTTGTAGGGGATTAAATTTGCTATAATATCAAATACCGGAATTGCAACCAAAACCGTTTTTTTTTCTATTCTTTTTTCTGACAAAGTTGGATGAAAACTATAGTAGACCAATCTTTGGGGCTAATTTGATAAGATATTGCTTATCTAAGTAGTTATTTTTACTTAAAATCTTCAATTGGCACTGGGCAATAGCGGAAATATAAAATAGGCGATCTGTTGACACGTCAGAATGTTTGAAATACAATTTTACAAGGGCTGAAAATTTGGAATGTCTACTGAGTTTACTACAACCACAACCGTCTAAAATATCAATTTAATGTATGATTCTGGAACCTAATAGCGTTCAGAAATATGGAATAACGTCAAAACCGCGATTTATTTTTTTACGTTTTTATTATTGTTTATTAGTGAATAAAACTTTATCGACTCTTCCCGATCCACAGTTTGGGCATTTGAAATGTGGGTAAGAATGTAATAAACAAATTAAAAAAAGAATTAGCTGCCACCATGTACCACTGCGGTGTCAATCCGATTTTGTTTAATTGGCGATAGCGCTCGAAGTGCCTTTCTGCGGACAAAATTCCGTATCTCCGTCAACTCTCAACCGATTTTTGATTTCTTTGGCTCATTTTGTACGGGATTAAATTTGCTAAAATATCACACAGTAGTTTTCCAAAATTTTCTTTAGGGATTAAAAAAAAACAAATTCTGAACTCTTGGTTCCGAACGAGTTTATTAACTAGTTTTTTCATGTAACATTAAAATGAGATAAAATAAAAGAAATATAAATTAAACAATTCAAATTTAAACAAATTAGTCTTCTTCTACATCTACTACATCATCATAATTAGACAACAGGTATTTTACGTCTTTTTCTAGTTCAACAACCGTAGTTGGCCATTGGGACCTCAAAATCGAAATTAAAGGATCCGATGTTATTAATAAATTATGCATGATGTCTTCATTTGTCGAAAACCTCGAACTTTTTCTTGTATTAAATTGTCGGAATCTTTTAAAATCTTTGTTCCTAGATTCCTGGGCTTCTTCCGACATCTGACCAAATGGCAGAAAAAAACAACTGACGATCAGAAGGAAATAATGCCTTCGTCGTCGATCCGATTTTGTTTTGTAGGCAACAACGCTAGTGGCTGCAGTCATTTGTTTGTTAGCAGACATTGGGAGAATATTCGTCAACGATTCAGTGTCTTGGCAGTTGTGCGGCATAGAGTGATCAACCTATTAAATCGAGTTATTTGCACTTTTTACGGCTTTACTTTTATACAATAAAATGGTGCACATAAAGATTAAAAATATAAAGTTAGCGAAAATTATGCTCTCAGGAAAAAATCATGGTGTAAGCTACTTAACCAACTTCCTTTCGGAGACCTTTCTAGTCAAACTGGAACACAGGACATCATTGGCTAACAAAATAAGTAAGGACTTTTCATATACATTTAAAAAAAGATGGATCGGCTCTTCGCGAACAACAGAGCGTTTTTTAGTTAAAAATGATTTCTGGCTTAACGAATGCTATTTTGAATGGTCGGACCCCAATTTGCCGATACCAACTCCTTCAGACATTGTTGGACGGCTGAAAATAAACTTTGAAGCGAGTTCGGAACGATCAAAAAGAAGAAAAACTGAATTATTATATGCAACACATTCGCAAAAAGAACTCCAATTTGCGTTGGAACACAGTTTGCGAACCTCAGGTCACAAGAACATTGCTGATAAACTCCATGCCCTAATGTTGTCTATAGATTCTGATGAATCGATAAACGAACGTCAGCCTGTTAAATGTTTGTCCAAAGAAGAAGCTTTAGCCTTATATTTTGATGTCAAGCTTACTAAGTTCCAGTACAACAGAATTTGCTCTGAATCCATAAAAAAAGATTCTTGTATTTTTCCTACGTACAAAAACATTCTTGAAGCGAAGAAAGAATGTTATCCCCCAATAACAATTTCAGATAGAGGAGCAAGTATAAATTTACAATGCTTACTTGACTATACTGTTTCGAGGTTGTTTTCATCATTGGACAAATCTGAGAATCTTCTCACCAAAAAAGACTTAGTTTTAATTTCTAAGTGGGGCTGTGACGGTTCGTCCGGGCACAGCAATTACAAACAAAATTTTGATAACCCTGAAGATTCCGACGAGAGCCTGTTTACGATGTCCTTGGTTCCACTACAATTAATCCATTCACTTTCCACGAATGACACTCCATGTTGGATTAACCCTCATCCGTCTTCAACAAAACTTTGTAGGCCTATTAAATTTGAATTTGCAAAGGAAACAAGTACGAAAATAACTGAAGAAATAAACATGATAAAGAATGACATAGAAAAATTATCCCCAACAAAAGTGCAAATTCAAAGAAAACGCTTTACAATAAAGCATAGCCTACACTTGACAATGCTTGATGGTAAAGTTCACCAAGTTATGACTGGAACTCCTTCCGCAGCCTCCTGTTATATTTGTGGGGCCAAACCGTCTGAAATGAACAATTTGAACTTAGTCAGGAATAAATGTGTCCAGGAAGGATTGGTGGAATACGGTTTATCCACTCTACATGCCTGGATTCGGTTTATGGAATGCATTTTACACATAAGTTACCGACTTAAACTTAAAAAGTGGAGCGCAAGGCGACCGGAAGAAAAAATTATCATGGAGGAGTCCAAAAAAAGAATTCAGTTAATGCTTAAACAAAACCTTGGTATAACTGTGGATGTTCCAAGACAAGGTTCGGGTACTTCCAATGATGGGAATACAGCGCGACGATTTTTCCGCAATTGGAAGACAGTAGCGGAAATCACAGAGGTGAATGAAGAACTTATTTATAAATTTTTTATAATTTTACAAGTTCTGTCGTGTGGAAGCAGCGTAGACCCATCAAAGTTCCAATCTTTTTCTCTCGAAACGGCCAAAATTTTTATTAGGGAGTATGGATGGTATTTTATGCCATCATCAGTCCACAAAATTTTAATTCATGGAAAAGACGTTTTAAACGCGACTATTCTGCCAATTGGCCAGATGTCGGAAGAAGCCCAGGAATCTAGGAACAAAGATTTTAAAAGATTCCGACAATTTAATACAAGAAAAAGTTCGAGGTTTTCGACAAATGAAGACATCATGCATAATTTATTAATAACATCGGATCCTTTAATTTCGATTTTGAGGTCCCAATGGCCAACTACGGTTGTTGAACTAGAAAAAGACGTAAAATACCTGTTGTCTAATTATGATGATGTAGTAGATGTAGAAGAAGACTAATTTGTTTAAATTTGAATTGTTTAATTTATATTTCTTTTATTTTATCTCATTTTAATGTTACATGAAAAAACTAGTTAATAAACTCGTTCGGAACCAAGAGTTCAGAATTTGTTTTTTTTTAATCCCTAAAGAAAATTTTGGAAAACTACTGTGTGATATTTTAGCAAATTTAATCCCGTACAAAATGAGCCAAAGAAATCAAAAATCGGTTGAGAGTTGACGGAGATACGGAATTTTGTCCGCAGAAAGGCACTTCGAGCGCTATCGCCAATTAAACAAAATCGGATTGACACCGCAGTGGTACATGGTGGCAGCTAATTCTTTTTTTAATTTGTTTATTACATTCTTACCCACATTTCAAATGCCCAAACTGTGGATCGGGAAGAGTCGATAAAGTTTTATTCACTAATAAACAATAATAAAAACGTAAAAAAATAAATCGCGGTTTTGACGTTATTCCATATTTCTGAACGCTATTAGGTTCCAGAATCATACATTAAATTGATATTTTAGACGGTTGTGGTTGTAGTAAACTCAGTAGACATTCCAAATTTTCAGCCCTTGTAAAATTGTATTTCAAACATTCTGACGTGTCAACAGATCGCCTATTTTATATTTCCGCTATTGCCCAGTGCCAATTGAAGATTTTAAGTAAAAATAACTACTTAGATAAGCAATATCTTATCAAATTAGCCCCAAAGATTGGTCTACTATAGTTTTCATCCAACTTTGTCAGAAAAAAGAATAGAAAAAAAAACGGTTTTGGTTGCAATTCCGGTATTTGATATTATAGCAAATTTAATCCCCTACAAAATGAGCCAAAGAAATCAAAAATCGGTTGAGAATTGACGGAGATACGGAATTTTGACCGCAAAAAGTCACTTTGGAACCACTGTGCACCGTGGAGGCCGCGACCACCCTATTATTATCCACAATTATTAATTATATATTTATAATACAATATAATACATCATTATAATTTCTAAATGATTGTTCATTTTCATTGTTTTAATGGAATGTAAAACTTTCACATTTTTTATCGTATCGGCATGAACGTTTCAGTAACATACTGCTGAGATTTGAAGATGAAAATGAATTCAAACACGGTATAAATCGGATTAGTTTTAGCATTAGTAGATTAGAAATGTTACGCATTTATCTAGTACAGTTCTAGAAATAATCCGATTTATACCGTATTTGAATTCATTTTAGTGCAGAAAATCTCAGCAGTATGTTACTGAATATTGAAAATGTGACGTTTTACATTTTATCAACACTGTATGCCTCTCCAACCGAGATTACAAGCCGCCGCACAGTGGGACATTTCAGATCGAAACACGGCACAAAACATTTTCTTCCCGAAATCATATATTTATCTTTAGTTTCTTCATTTCGTTCAGTTAGGACGTATATTTGTGATCCTATTAATACAGAAAAATTAATGAAATTTGTTTATTTAATGGGGCATAGTACTTTTTTACAAATTGCCGACAATATCGACCACATTGTACATAGGAAAAAGTTCCGCATCTTTCACATGTAAAAATACTTCACTTACTTTGAATTTCAATGGCAGAAAAGGCATTTTTGTAAAAAAAAAGCGTCAGAGACCCCTTCTCGTCCCTCTAACTACCTCAGTTAAACTCCCGTTAAATATAAACAATCAAAATTGGGACATTCAGTAAGATATAATTCCAAAAATATCAGGGATATCAAAATTAAATTTGGTACACTTCAAATACATACCTCAACACTTAATTACATCAAAAATTAGTTGAATTAAGTAAACAACAATACTATAAACAACAATACAAGTTTTGAAGAGTTTCGTGGTTCTCTTCTTCAAAACCGTGTAGTCGCGTTAAAAATTAATGAATGTGAAAAACAATCATACTACCTGCAATCAACTACCTGTAAAAGAAAATTTGCAGTCTAGCGATATTTTTGTAAAAGGACTTAGTGCCGTGTTTCGACCCGAAATGCCCCACTGTACGCCGTCGAACAACTCAAACCCTATTTGAGTTTATCCAGATACCTATTATCATTGCCCATCTCTGTTCTCGAACCGCTTCGCCGTGATTCATTCAAGCCTCCTTGTTGGCAAAATAGTGATAGAGGAAATGCGGCAACAGCGCGATTCGACTCTCGATACGTCTCGGCAACAATGTCTTTCCTACATTTATCGGCTAGATTAGACTTCCACCGGGTTTGATGGTACAATGCATGAATATACCATCAACGCCGGTGTCGGAGTATCCTTGAAGCTTCATTCTGTCATTCCTCGAGTCTGTCTCAGTACATGAGTCAGAAATTCATTATTATCTCAACGTGCGGTGGTTATTAGCGTTCAAACGCACCAGACCACCCTGCACTGATGTCTGCTGAAGGCAACTATACCCGCAAAAACTTCTTTCATGCCGATTCCAGGGCGAAAGTTGTAATTTACGATTTGTTTACTATACGCGTATATGTACACGCTCAACTTAGCTTGTGTGAGCGTACGCACACATTCAACGCCCGGTGAGACGGCAGCCTTAATTTGAACCACGTGCAGTCAGCGGATAGTCCATTTTCTTCCTCTGTCTATGCAGGAGGCGTATTGATAGTGGATAATACTGTCTAGTTGCTATATTGGTGGCACTTTTCTCACGTGCGTTGAGATAAAAGCGGGCTCAGAGCCAGGCAAAAATTCGTTCATTCTTTACGATGGGCAATTTATTATTTTTTCAAGAACGTTTTGACAACATCTGTTTGCCAGATTTCTGAAAGGCAATCAATTTTATGGGGTCTTTAAGAATTTTAAACATTGTTCAGTCCGTGTTAATCCGTATATTGCTCTGTCGCCGGGTAGTACGTACGATGGTTTCGGACCCGCACGTAGGTACTGTTGTTAATCGCGACGCCAACTCGCGGGGCAATACGACTATAAACCGCGACCTTAGCGCAACCAGATGTGGCATTTCCCTCCTCTACTTCGTCAAGGGTGAGAGGGTTACTCCTCTACGAACGAATTCACTGAGGGAAGGTCCCCCCTTTTCGAGGAACGGTGTTCCCAATGTGTGTTTCATAATTATATTAAAACTACAATTACTTTCATGCATATGAAAAAGATGTCACCAATATAGCAATTAAAAAGTATTGTCCACCATCAATACGCCACCCGCAGGCTGGAGAGACGCCTGATTCCCGCCAGCGTCGTCTTCTCTTCAAATTGAAGACGGATCCCATATCTTTCGAGTAATCACGCGCTCCAATACAGTAATTCGTCGTAATAAACCCGACGAACGGGGCTGGCAGCGGGCGTATGAAGCGATGCGGACATTATTCCGTGCGGCCGATGCCGCGATTGAGAATTCCGAAGAGCGAGCGAAAGGGAATGAAACAGTTGACACGAAGTTCCCGTCGACTCTTTCGTTCTCCCACTCTCAACCGAAGGATTCCAAGAAATAGTGAGGATAGTCACCGAGTGTACTACGCATGGTAAAAACGGGACAATAACGACGAATTTCTGTATCAAAACAAAAACAGGCACAGGCGTATGCACTGCGAGAAAGGGTAAGGCGTAGGGGGAGATTATATTATGACAAATCGGACCTGCATTCGTTGCAGACGCAACGCTTTCACCTGTTCATAGTAATATTTTCTCTTTATGGCCCACGTTTTCTCGCAGCGCATATATCAGTGCGTCCTTTTGTTTTGATATTGTAGCGCGTGTTTATACTGAAGAGATAAGGGATCAGTCTCCAATTCGAAGGGAGGACGTCACAGGTGGGATCACGCGCAGTCATCGGACACCCCATTTTCTACCTGCGCGCCCTCCACAAGGCGTATTACTGCCCCCGCGAGTAATCTCGTGTGATTTTTTAACACAAAAGCGAGTCGGTCAGGCTATATGAATTAAGAACAATGCAGGGTGCAGTGAAGAAAAGAAATACAAATTATTCAGTAAAATAGAGCTTTAAAGTCTCTCATATGGTAATTGCATTATTATTATTCAAAATGTAATTTTTAAATTTTTGATTATCTGTTTATGTCAATATTAGCAATGGATTAAATTTATTCACATAGATCCATCCTTCACGATTAAAAAAAAGACGCAAGTCTATGCCTTCAATAATGTAGGTCATTAAAATTAATTTCTGTAGGCGGGTTTCGTAAAAATTAACGAAAGCAGGGAACTTTGAAGATTTGTATTTTTTAAACAATTTCGAATCTGCAAAAATGAGGACTTAACCCTCCCTAATTTCATATGGACTACCATATATGTATTTCAATATCATGAAAATCCGAGCATCGAAGATTTTAGAAAAGTATCACAGCTCTGCCTTTGTCTTCCATGCTGAACACAATGCACTCCAAACTCCCTTTGATGTGTGGAAGAAAACCGACAATGGTCGGCTCAGGCCATGTGCCTTCGCCGGCATTCGCGAGTCGGGTCGCATGCGCCAAGTAACCACGAATAACACGTCCACACTAGCATATGCGTTCACGCTCGCCCTTTCTGACGTAGAAGCATGCGGCCCTGGCTACCGTTTCACCCGTCCACATCTGAAGAGCTCAGCCTGCTCAGCGTATACTCGTTCAGGTCTGGACCCGGTTAAATATGTAGGAACATACATCGAACTACTAGATTGAAGAATAACGTAAACTCATTTTAATTTAACCAAGCGGTGCTTTGTTATAATATTAACAATGATATTTTACTTACTGCGTCTTGGAAATTATACATTTCTTCCAGTTCTTTCACCTTCTCAACAGAGTTTACTGGAAAGTTCAAATTTTGAAACTTGAGAAGAAATGATTGTTATTTATCAATCACAGGTGCAGTTGGTTTATTTTCTAGTGTTTTGAGCTGGTCCATCGTTTCTATCAATAATGTGATCGGCAAATTATTTTGTTGTGTTATTGCACGGTTTTGTTCTATGATGGTTAGTAAGTACCCATCAGTAGCGTTGCTGCTGCTGCTGCCACTGCCACTGGGGCCTGCATCTTGAAAATTTTGCTCATCTCGCAAAATTTCTTCGAATTCCTCAAGCTTTGTAATTGAATTGAGGGGAAACTCTAAGTAACTGAATTTTTCGGAGAAGTGCTCCTTCTCGATCACTGTTGATGCGCCTGATTTTTGTTCCAGGGCATTCACCCGTTCCCTGGTATTAATTAATAAAACTTTCAATAAGTTCATTTGCGATATCATTGAATGGTTCTCAGCGATGATTTCAGTATTCTGTTCAATTATGTTTTGCAAAAGCCCATCAGTAGCGTTGCTGCTGCAGCTACTGCTGCTGCTACTGGGACCTGCAGCTTGGAAATTTTGCTTATCTCACGAAATTTCAACTAATTCCTCAACCCTTGCGATCGAGTTGAGGGGAAACTTTAAATAACTAAATTTTTCGTCGAGGAATTGATCCTTCTCAATCAGTGGTGCTGCGCCTGATTTCTTTTCCAGGACTTTCACCCACTCCCTCGTTTCAATTAATAAGACTTTCAACAAGTTCATTTGAGATAAGATCCAACGGTTCTGAGCCATGATTTAACTATTCTGTTCAATTAACGCCTGTAAATACTCATCAGCAGGATTGTTGTTTTCTGTGCAGCTGCCACTGGGGCCTGCATCTTGGAAATTTTGCTCATCTTGCAAAATTTCATCTAATTCCTTAACCCTTGCGATCGAGTTGAGGGGAAACTCATAAACACTAAACCCTAGAAAATAAAAAATATATGTTAAACGATTTTATTAAAAATGCACTAAAAACCAAAAACTAATTATTTTCTTGTACTGCAGTTGCGATGCAGTTCTTTCACTTTAAATAAAATCGTGGAGCAGGATATGTCACAACAAATTCATTTCGTCGCTCGATCCTGTATTAAATTGATTCACATTCTGTTATGACATATCCTGCTCGCCGATTTTATTTAAAGTGAAAAAAAACACCATTGAAATTGCAGTACAAGGAAAGAATCACTTTTTAGTTTTTAGCGCATTTTTAATACAATCGTTTAACATGAAATTTTTTTTTTGTATATTTTTATTTGATGTCGGGAAAACGAATTAACGCAGGAGAGCGCTGCACAGTGGTCTGGATGGTGGCCAAAATTCAATTTCTCAACTTCAACTTTGCAATGTCATTTTTTTGTATGAGTTCACAACTCTCTGGAGCTTCTAAATCCGCATACCTTTCCCCTTTCAGATGATTTTTTGATTATATATAATATTACGAGGACAAAACCATGAAATTTTATGTGAATCTAATTGTTTTAATTACTCATTATAGAACAATAAAATATAGGTTTGTATTACACCAGTATGTAGGTAAGTAAATATATTTTAGTTATTTATATGTGTTATAAGCATTGCTTAATGCGTGTATAAACAATGTAAAATTTATAACTATTTACACTTTGAGAAGGCTTATAAAAAAATGATTAGAAGTGATACAAATCCGTCACGCGAGGAGTTTTCGCGTTTTGAACGCGTGTCCCTATGCAACCACTTGATAGGCGCCTGAGGATATTGAGGGAAATCCGAAACGCTTTCATTGCATGGACCTTATCTTCTGTTAGTATTAATTTTATTTAATATTATTAATAATATTAATAATATTAATTTTACGTTCTTTTTTATCTTTTTAATATTGTCTACTTTTCCAAAAATGCTAACTTAACTAAATGTAATCGAATTTGATTATAAAAGCAATTAATTTTGACTTACAAAATAGCCATAAACATGTCTAGAATTTTGTCGTGATATTTTATTCTTTTGGGCACAGTAACAATTACTATTCTTTTAATAATTCACTCTAAATAATCGTATTACATCACAATTAGTATAAATAGTTGTAATAGAGCAAAATATGTGTGGAAAGAAATCGATATAAGTATTATTTGAATTTTGGCCACGAAACACCGCTCTCCAGACTACAATGCGTGCCATATTGCATTTGCCATTTTGTATTTTAAATTTTTGGTGCCAAATTCGTTATCAGCGACCTCAAAAACCCTTAATCACCAAGTTTCAGAAAGATCAGAATTTTGGCCGCTAAATGTAGATATCCCCAGACCACTGTGCAATGTCCACCCGCAGTGCCACAACACTCAATGGCCTCGTTGCATCCATTCACGAGGTACATAAGTCAATTGCCGCCTTGGGAGCTACCGAAGACATATATAATTGCCTCCTCGTCCATCAGGCCACCAACTGCCTCGACAAGGCCACACGTGAGGCGTGGGAAACGTCGGTGGGCTCATCCATAGAGTACCCCAGGTACGATCAGCTGGCGGCCTTCATAGGAGACAAGGCGACAGCCTTGGAAAGAATGGAAGCCGCCGACCAACTCAAGACGTCAAAGAGAACACCAGCGAGCACCACAAGCTCAATGCGCACACCCGCTCAAAGGGGCACGGCTCACACAACGCAGCTCAAGGCGAAGGGGTCAACACAGTCATCACCGTTCGCCTACCCGTGTGATCACTGCAAGGCAGATCACTATATAGTGACCTGTGCTCAGTTTAGAGCGTTGTCTGTGATCACGCGCAACAAGCTCTGTAGCAACTGTTGTGGCAGACATCGCACAGAGGATTGAAAGTCCTCTAAAAAATGAAAGACTTGTGGTGCTGCTCACCACACGATGCTGCATCTGCCGAAGGCACTGATAAGAGCAACTCCGACAGCTCAAGCCGCTCCCAAGGTGGGAGACTCAACCAAGGACGATCAAGCTCATTGAGGAGTCGGTGCAGTCGTCGCACCCCACGCCAGCTCAACACATCAATGCTCCAGCTCAACAAGTCAACCAACCCACACCAGCTCAACATTTCAACATACCAGCTCAACAGGTCTTCATGCTCACGCGCATTCATCAGCAGCTCGCTCCACGCACTCGTTCATCACGCTGCTAGCCACAGCCACCGCTCAGCTGATTTCACCGGTGTCGTCCGTTCCAGTTCGATTACTGATTGACTCAGGCTCGGAGCTAACCTTCATCAGGGAGGAGCTAATCACTCAACTCAAGCTCCAACACACCCAGTCAGCTGTTACAATTTTTGGCAACGGGAGCCACAAGGCTACTCAAACCAGAGGAGTTGTATTCATCACGCTCCGTTCAAACTGCAGCTCTGCAACTGTACGTATACAAGCTCACGTACTCAGGGCGTTAACCTCAAATTTGCCATCAGTGGAGGCCCCGAAGCAAGAGTGGCCACAGCTCAGCGGTCTTAAATTGGCCGACCCAGACTTTCTAACATCCAGGCCCATCGACATTATCGTTGGTGCAGACACGTATGGACGAATCATCAAGCCCAACATCAAGAAGGGTGACCCGTCAATGCCAATCGCTCAGCTGTCAATCTTTGGGTGGCTCATTCTTGGACCAGTTAACATTGATTCAAATCAACTAAACACCATGCATCACTCTGCTGTAGTACAGCACTAGGATACTGTGCTTCAAGAATTATTGACCAAGTTTTCGATTCAAGAAGAGCTTCCTGAGGACTCACCTACTCAACTCACTCCTGAAGAACAAGAATGTGAGGATCACTTCCGAGCGACACACACTCGTGATTCTACAGGCAGATACATTGTGCGTATCCCGCTTAAATCATCACCAAGTTTGCTGGGCAATTCATATCAGACAGCCCACGCCTGCTTGAAGCGCATGATCAACAAGCTCAACAAGGACAGCGAATATCAAGGACTCTGTCATGGATTCATGAGAGAATATGAAGAGCTTCATCACATGGTAAGATCACATGGTAACCATCCATTTCTCCCAATCCTCATTCGATTTTTTATCTTCCACATCACGGAGTGCTCAAGCCAGACAGCAAATCAACGAGGTTGAGAGTCGTCTTCAATGGATCAAGTCCAACTTCATCTGGGCACTCGATCAAAGACATTATGCACACCGGTGCAAATCTCCTGCTCAACATCATTGACGTGCTGTTGTGGATTCGTCAACACAGGTACATCTTTGCTACGGACGTGACAAAGATGTATTGACAAGTCAAGGTACATGAAGACGATCAAGATCTCCAAAGGGTGCTGTGGATTGATGAGGACTCAAAGGAGGTGCCCTACAAGCTCACCACGGTCACATATGGAATCAAGGCTGCTCCATTCCTCGCTGTGCAATTGGCCGAAGATGAAGGCCACCGTTTCCCTCTGGCAGTTCCATCCATCACTCACGCCAGATACGTTGATGATATATTTAGCAGGGCTGACACAGGTGAGACACTTGGCGTGCAAAATCGGGATTGGCCGGTCGGTCCGTATTTCGGTATTTACCGATACGGGTTGTCCCCGGCCGGTCAGTCAATATCCCGAAGCTCTGTTCGAGCACCCCACCAGCTGTCGGCTTGCCGGCGCATGGTTGGTGGGGAACTCCGATGGGTTCCATATTCTCTCAACTGGGTCGTCGCCTCTGGTGGTACCCCCGGACCCTAGGGTCGCGGGTGGAGGATCCAGAGGCAGCCCAGGGCGGAGAATTTGGGCGAAGTTGGAGGCTCGACCGGGGTAAGTCCATGTACCGCACCTCCGCGTGGTGCCGCTGGGGCCCCTACACGACATAGTCGGGTAGGGGCGCGAACGCGGACATGGCATCTTTCCCCCCATGATCGGTTTGTCCGTAGGGGTCCCCCCGTGGCGGAAGTTCCGTCACGGGGACGATGTAGTCTCGGGGTGCTCCCGAGGCTACGGTGCCGCCCCCGCCTTAGTAGGGGACGCCCGGCAGCGCATCGCTGTCGGGCTTTTCGTAATCCGTGTTGTGTGGAACGACGACCCCTCGGTGAGCTATCTCCCGAGGGTATGCGAAGCCAGCACGGACCGAAGGCCTTGCCTTAACCAGCCGGGTCGCGAGGCACGGAAAAGCCTCTATAATCAAACCCCCAACCCTGAGCCCCAGTGGTGGTGACAGGGCACATGTCCCCCCTTTGAGGGGGCACGTGGGCGGAGAGGGTAATGCTCCGTCTAACCAAGATCCGTCTGGTACCTGCCGCCCCCAGACGTAGCCCGTGCCCTTAGGGGTCCGGGCATAATGGCTTCGTAACGGTAAACCGCCTCTGCCGTTACGCGACCTCTAAAGCGGTTACTCGTGGGAAGATTATGGAGTCTTTCATTTCATTACAGGGCAAGGCCCTTTGTACACCCCCGGAAGGCGACCGGGTACAAACGCCTGAGGACCGGTGTTCGATCGCTTCGTGCGGGTCACCGGCCTCAAGGGAGGACCAGTTTACGATCGCGGGTTCGCGGGTGGCTGGCCTCAGGAAGGAGGAGGAAACGGAGGGTAATGCGAGCGGGGGTGGCAAGCCAGCCACTTCCTACCTCGCATCCCTCCTGGAAGACGCAGATCGTGTCTTCTCGATATCCGGGGAGACCCAGGCTTCGTGTCTGGGCCGCGCCGACGACGTACCGAGGACAGACTCACCCTCGGTGCAAGCCCCGGAAATAGAGGGGGATGACACCCCGAGCGGGACATCAAATGTTCCGCCCCCACGAGTTATTGGAGAGGCCCCGCAGCCGGCACCGCGCGCGACTAGAGGCGTGCCGTATGTGCGGGGAATAGAAACAGTCACCTCCCGGGAGGTTCGAGGCCTCCTCGAAATTCAAAGGGAGGTGGCTAAACTGATGGGGCGGCTAGATCCGACGGCCGTCACCATCGAGGCGACACCCAAGTGCCGCGCGCCGGAAACTACCACCCCTTCGGCGTCACCGGCACCGAGCGTGGTGAGGGCGGCGGAGCTCCGCGTTGTGCTGCAACGATGCGACGAGCACATCGTCATCTCCTCCGATGAGGAGGTGGCCAACGAGGGAGTCCGGGGCGGCGTTGGGCCCCAAGCCAACATTACTGCCGCGGCGGCGATGGACGTCGACCCGCCGACCAGCGGCAGGGGAGTGGACGGCGGATTGGGCGCCGAGACGGGAGCGGGGCATTCCCGCGATGATGGCGACGCTGAGGGGGGCTGGTCGGATGCCCCCCCGTCGTTCTCCGATGGAAGGAGAAGTGCGGGGAGAAGGCCGGGCTTTGTTCCCGGCAAACGTGGCCGGAAGCCCGGCACGTGGACGGACCCAGCGAGGCTGGACCCGGGCATGAAGGCCCTCCCGGGACGAGCAGAGCTCCGCGACTGGGCGGAGACTCTGTCGGTCGAGGCGCTCGCCGGACAGGCGCAGAGCGAGCTCGACGCGGTCGCGGTAGTTATAGCCGCAGCGCGGCACGTCAAGTCGACGGACGTCCGCGCGATAAGGATCGCGATCCGGCGCGCGTCCGCGGTGGCGGACGAACTCACCGGGAGGGCGGAGCGGGGCGAGAACCCCGACAGGCCGGCGAGGGATGTAGTTATCCGCCAGGGAGCGTGGGAACAAAGATCCCACGAGCTCTTCTCGCAGGTGCGGGCATTGAAGGAGCAGTCACACTCCCTGGGGGAGTGTCTCCATGCCAAGGAGCGGGAGCTCGACTCTCTGCGGGGCAAATATGCCCGTCTGGCGAAGCGGGTATCACCGGCAGGAGTGGACGTGACGGAGTCCGAGGCTTTGCCTCTCCATCCTGGTGTCCCCCTGCCCACCCGTGACGAGCTCCTCCCGTCCTGCGCGCCCCCCTGGACCGACTCATGTGTCCAGGTGGAGGTGGTGCCAATCGCGGGACCCTCGACGGCGGCCAAATCCGACCCCCTGCCGAGTGATCCGGCTGGGGGCGGGATTAAAACAAAGGGGAGGAAGAGGAGGAGGGTGGTGTCCCCTCACTCTTCTCCCTCGAGAGATCCACCACCCAGCAGCGCCGCCCCAGCGGCTGTCGAGCAGCCCTGGGAAATCGTGCTCCGCCGCATGGGGGAGCTGAAAAGGAGGGTGGATGGACGCCTTCTAAACTTGGGCAAGGTTATCGGCCGGAGCGAGCTGGCGCCGAAGCCGGCCGATCCGCCGACCGCCCTTGCCATGGAATGGGCTAAGGTCGGGAAGGGAAAGGAAATGACATTCGCGGACGCGGTCAGGGCCCCGTCCCGAAAGGAGGGGAAAGGGAAGAAGCGCCCCGCTAATGGGCAGAGAGCCGAGCCTGCGGGGGGAATGATTATTCCACCCCCCCCCCCCCCGATGTTCGCTTCCCCCGGTGTGAGGGGGACCGCGGCTCCTCCGGCCCCACCGGCTCCTGTTCCGGCGTCTGCTGGCGCCGGCAGGAAAAAGGGGAAAGGAGTGGCACTGGGCACTCCCGTGATTTCCCGGGGTGCGACGCCCGGCAATGGTACGGGGGGTGGAGCGAGTGTTCGCCCCCCGGTTAAACGCTCCGGAGGAGCTCTCCCCCCGGTTAAACGGTCCGGGGGTTCTCGTGCTGCGGCTGCGGGGGCGGCCAAAAAAGTCAGCCCGGAGGTAGCGGCGCAGGCTTCCAGCGCCCCCCGCGAGCGGGCTGGCCCATCGGCGCCCCGCAGCACCACCAGCACCAACGAGGGAACGTGGGCGCAGGTCCTTGGCCGTAAGGCCAAGAAGGAGGCGAGGGCAGCGGCGAGTGGAGACGCCGCTGCTCCAAGGAGGAAAGGCGCCTCGACGCCGGCTCCGAGACAGTCGGGTGCTCCCGGGAGAGCCCCGGTCGCGATGCCGCGTCCCCCCAGATCCGCGGCGGTGGCTATTACCGCCCCGGCTGGTGGGGAGGAGGAATTTTCGAAGCGGGTCGCGGGCGCGATGGCGGCGATAAAGGTCGCCGACCTCGGTATTACATCGATGCGACCGAGGCGCGCCATCACCGGGGGGCTCGTGTTCGAAATCCCGGGGGCGCAGGGCTCGGCCAGAGCTGCGGCCTTAAAGGCCAAGCTCGACGAGCAGCTCGGGGGCACGGGCATTAAAGTCCGCTGCCCCCAAAAAATGGCCGAGTTCCGTCTGCAAGGACTGACGGAGCTGGCGTCGGACGAGGCGATTCTAGCCACGATGGCGACGCAGGGGGGTTGCTCGCCGACGGACATTGCGATCGGCGAGAAGCGGCGGGACCCGGCAGGGCTATTCTCCCTCTGGGCTCGCGCACCCGCAGCGGCGGCGTCCGCACTGGTCAAGGCAGGGAGAATCGTTGTAAACTCCCTGGCCGTACGAGTGGCGCCGCTCGCTCAGAGGAGGCTGCAGTGCTTCCGGTGTCTGGAGTTTGGCCATGTTCAAGCCAAATGCTCCAGCCCGGAGAGCAGACGCCTCCTCTGTTACCGGTGCGGGGTAGAGGGGCATATGGCGCGACATTGCGCCGCCGTCCCCAAATGCCCCTTATGCACCGGCGCGGGACTGCCCGGTGAACATCGGATGGGGGGCCCTGCCTGCAAGCCCCCCCCTGCGTCCAGCAAGAGGAAGAAGAGGGTATGGGTTGGGGTTGGGGATGGGGAGGGGATTTCTAAAACTCCCGCGTTGGCGGCGTCCCGAATGGCGCCGCCCCAACAACCCGCGTCCGCGCCCGCGCCTACGTCCGCCGAGTCTATGGAGACCGGCGTATTGGTCTCCACCTCGGCGGCCAAATCTGGCGCGGGGAAGAGAAAGGCCCGCGAGGAGCCCGGGGTATCCTCCTCGGACGCGTTGTCGGCGCCGTCCTCGCCTGGGGGCTCTCCCCGAAGAGGGTCGAGGAAGAAGAGGGAAAGGGGGAGCAGCCCAGTGCTCCCCCTTAGCGGTCCTCAACCCGAGGGGAGAGAGGCCTTCCTTAAGAATAGGAAGGCAACCCCCCCGGTTGTCAGTATCCGGGAGACGGGGACGACGGGCGACGAAGAGGAGAGAATTCTCCTCTGCCAATCGGTCGCCGCGTCATACGGCGGGGGGGCTCATTTCCCCCGCCGAGGAGTGCGCCGTCGGGGCCCCCGAGCAGACGGGGGTCGCAGCCCGACCCGAGCAGGATCCAGTGGAGGCCGCTGACAGGGCAACGTAATGCCCAGAGGCCCGCCGATCCTGCTCGCTAACCTCAACCATTCCATGCGAGCGCACGACCTGCTAGAGCAGGCTCGCATGGAATTGGGGGTCGGGCTGGTCATCGCCGCCGAGCCGTATCCGTTGGAGGACCGATGTTTTCGGTCCACAAATCCCGATCGGCAGGTGGCGATGATGTGGGGGGTGGACAGAGGAGCCCTGCCGTGTTCGGTCGTCCGACACGGCAGGTGCTGGATGGCCGCGAAATGGGGGGAATTCCTCGCGGTGGGATGCTACTTTGCGCCGAGACTCACAGTCCCGGAGTTCGAGGACCGGCTACACGAGCTGGGGGCGTTTATAATCCCCCAGAGAGCTCAGCCGGTCGTGCTTCTGGGAGACTTCAACGCCCACGCCGTTGAGTGGGGTTCTCCCAGAACGGACTCCAGGGGCGAAATATTGCTCGAGTGGACGGAGGCGATGGGGTTCTCGCTTAAGAACCCCCATGCAGTCACGACGTACCGCGGCCCGCGGGGTGAGTCGGTAATCGATCTCATCTGGGTTAACCCCGCGGCCGCTGCTAAAACGTCGGACTGCTGGGTGGCGGAGGATTGTGAGCCAGCATCCGATCACATGTATGTGATGCTGGCCACCTCCGTCCCCCCGCCTCCTCCCCGAGTCGGTAGGCATCCCCCGCGATGGGCGCTCACGCAGCTAGACGCTGTAGCGGCCCAACTCGCTTCCTCCGTCGTCGCCTGGCCTCCTTTGCCAGGCGACGTCCTCGATGACCCCGTTGCTGGCGCGCTTTGGTTCCGGCAGGCGTTACAGTCCATATGTGACGCCACCATGCCGCGGACCGGGCCGCCAGGTGGGGGTCGGAGGACGGTGTACTGGTGGACAGCCGAGATCGCGAATCTTCGCGCGGCTAACCTGGTTGCCAGGCGCCAGTACACCAAGGCCCGTCGACAAGACCGACGACGGGTCTCGGAGGAACGGCTCCGCGAGTTGCGCTCCGCCTTTTCGGCGGCGCGCAGAGAACTCCGCGGAACCATAGCCCGGGCTAAAGATGAGTCCTGTCGGGAATTCGTCGCGACCCTCAACGAGAACCCTTGGGGGCGCCCGTACAAGGCCGTGTCCGTCAAACTCGGTCCTTGGGCGCCCCCGGTCACGGAGGGTCTAGATCCCCGGCTCCTAGAACAAGTTCTAGAGGCGCTGTTCCCCCCTCCCCCGATTCACGGGGAGGGTGGCGCCGACGAGTCCGGGGATCAATGGTTGAACAGGGGCGCGGACACTTCCGACGCCCCTGGGGTCAGCGACGAGGAGTTCGCGTCCTCTGTGTTGCGCATGCGCCAGAGGAACGCGGCTCCAGGTCCCGACGGTGTGCCCGGGCGAGTTTGGGCCTGCGCGTTGAGCGCCCTAGGAACCGGTCTCAGGCGGCTGTTCGACGCTGTCCTGAGATCCGGCAGATTCCCCCCTGCGTGGAAAGAGGCGAGGCTGGTCCTCCTCCGGAAGCCCGGTAAACCCGCGGAGTCCCCCTCGGCATACAGGCCGATCTGCCTCCTGGACGAGGCGGGCAAGCTCTTAGAGCGCATCATTGCTGCCCGCCTGTGCGCCCACTTGGAGGCCGTGGGCCCAGACCTTTCCGACCGCCAATTCGGCTTTAGGCGACAGCGATCGACGATCGATGCCATAGATTTGGTGAGATCGCTGTCGCGCCGGGCGGTCGAGGGAGGCGGTGTGAGCGTAGCGATTTCGCTCGATATTTCGAACGCTTTTAACACCGTCTCCTGGGCGGCGATTGAGCGGGGATTGTTGTACCATAATGTCCCGCTCTACCTTCGCCGCCTGGTCTGGGACTATCTCCGCGGCCGCGTAGTGGCGTACGTCGGCCGGGAGGGAGAAGGGGTGGCTCCGGTGCACCGCGGTGTTCCGCAGGGGTCCGTACTGGGACCCCTGCTATGGAACATAGCATATGACGCGGTGCTGCGGGTCGAAATGCCATCACCGGGGGTCTCGTTGGTATGTTACGCCGACGACACCCTGGTGGTGGCTTTCGGGAAGAAATGGAGGGAAGCGATCAGCCTCGCGGAGATAACACTGCGACGAGTAATCACCTCGATAGGGACGCTCGGTCTGCGAGTCGCCTTGGAGAAAACCGAGGCCATGTGGCTCGCAGACGGTGTTGGGAGCGGTGTACCCAACAGAGCGTCCCTGAGACTCGGGGATGCCTGCATCAGGGTCGGCCGATCGATGAGATATCTCGGTCTGACCCTGGACACCTACTGGCGATTCACGCGCCACTTCAGGGCCCTCGCCCCCAGGTTGGAGAAGCAAGTCTTCTCCTTTCGGCGAATTATGCCCAACCTGGGGGGTCCGCACGAGGGCATTCGGCGGCTTTATGTGACGGTCATCCGGTCCATGGCGCTGTATGGCGCGCCTATATGGGCCGGTGACCTGGAGGACTGCCGCATCGGGCGAGAACTTCTTGCGAGAATTCATCGTCGAGCAGTCCTCCAAGCCGTGCGAGCTTATCGCACGGCGTCACACGCCGAATTGTCCGCCCTGGCCGGGTCCCCCCCGTTCCATCTGCTCGCGGAGATGGAGGCAGAAGTCTATTCTGCCATCCGTAATCTCCGCGAAGCTGGGGGCCCGATAGCCGGCGGGCAAGAAGAAGTGGTGCGGGGCCAGGCCCGACAGCGCATGATAGCCAAGTGGTATGAGTGGCTGGCCCTCCCTGAACATCGGGAGGGTCGCGTTGTCGGGGCGCTGCTACCCATTATGGACGAATGGGTGGGGCGCAGGTACGGCAGGCTAACCTTCCGCCTGACGCAGATGCTTACGGGTGTCGGCTGCTTCGGCACCTATCTGCGTCGAATAGGGCGGGCGGAGTCGTCGCGGTGTTTCAGCTGCGACTCGGGCGACGAGGACACGGCCGATCATACCCTGGCTAATTGCAGGGCATGGGTCGACGATCGCCGTGTCCTCGAGTTGCAGCTAGGCCCGGATCTCTCGCTACCGACAGTCGTGCGTCGGATGGCGAGAGACCGGGCTGCCTGGGACGCGATGGCCTCCTTCGCGGAGGCCATAATGCTTAAAAAGGAAGAAGCGGAGATGGTCCGCGAGCGGACGGGCCATCCGTCCCGGCTCGCGGCCCCCAGGCCGAACAGGAGAAGACGGAGGGGGAGGCCGCCAAGATGACCCGGAGCCGGGGGAGGTCAGGCGGTGGCGCATAATTAGCGTCATCCCGCTCCCCACGGCGTGTCCCCGGGTCAGAGGCGGTCGGCTGCGGCCGATGGGAGGGAGTGGAGGTGCCACGATGTGCCGTCGGCGCCGCGACGTGGCAGGTCGCGGCGCTCGGCGGCGGAGTTTTGTTGCGGGGGCCCTCGTGTCGGAGGGCCCCATAGGGGAGCAGCAGCACACCCGCTGCTCCCCCGGGAGCCGCGCCAAGTGCGCACGTTATGACGCGCTCCCGAGGAAGGCGATCGGGCGGAAGGGTGAGTTCGGCGGTCGACGGGGTCGCTCGCGTTGAGCGGCCCCGAAGATCATTCGACCTGGTGCCGACTCCCCGCCCGGCCACGGCCCTTCGGGCCGCGTCCGGGTTATCAGCCCGATCGCGGGGGCCGCGGGGTGGGAAGTGTCGGGGGACACTCCCACCTCACTACAACAACATCATTGCGGCCCCCAGAAGTGGCGACGCGGACGTGTGGTCCGTCGCGCGCCGCCGAAGTTAAGGGAAGACCCCGCCGTTGTGTGCGGGGCTGTTGAGCGCGGAGTTCGTTGAAAACGCTGAGGGGGGGGGCAAGCGGATGTATCGCTAGTTTGCTCCCGCATAAGTCCCTCCCCTCAAGCGCGCGACTCCGCGCTCGAGGAAGACCACCGTGGAGTTTTAGTGGGTGCAAGCCCCACATAACCCCGTCCCTCCCCCGGGGGGCGGGGTATCCGTTAGGGATTTCTCCACGTTAACAAAAAAAAAAGGTGAGACACTTATCACAATAGCGCAACAATTAACAGACCTGTGCAACGCGGGAGGTTTTCCACTTGCCAAATGGCATTCTACCTACCCTCCGTTGCTTGAATCAATTTCTATCAACATGCGAGCTCAAGACTAAATTATATCACTAGATGACTGCAATACCAAGATTCTCGGATTACAATGGAATGTTAATGATGATAACTTTTCATTCTCAGCAAAATCAAGCTCGAATTCAAGATTCACCAAACGCCTCGTTCTTTCAGAAGTAGCACAAATATTGGGTAAACTTTACCTCTGGGAAACCTTTTTTTTTATCTGAAATTGGTATGGATCGAAAGCGCGTATCAAATAACATGCAAAAATCACAATTTTGAGTCTAGGAATCTATTCAGTAAAAAGTTATTAAGTAAAAGGGAATGTGAAATTTTGACATATATTCTAACCTCTAATGTGAACAACTATTATGTTTCAATACTTTTTCACATCGGTTCACATCGGTTCACTACCATGCTTTACGCGCCCGCAAGCGGGCGCGCGCCCCCCGCCCTACTCTAACCCAAACCAATACTAATACCCTGGACAAATTAAAAAGTGAATGCGTTGTTATTAGTTTTTAAAAACATATTGTTTTTTTATTGCATCGATCAAAAATCCCATTTTATCTATTTTATTATGCGAACAAAATCGACGCCACAGGTATTCGCATAATCGTTCTCCAAACTCTTCATCGTGATACCGTGCTCTGCCTCTAAACCAATCTTTTGCGGGACGCCAAGCTGACTCAACATTTTGGGTATGTGTCCCATCTGGTGCCTTAAACTCAATGCTGTGGTTAACAGTTTTATGAATATATCCTTCTTCTGTTAAACTACTATAACTTCTAAAACTATCTGTATGTATTTCTGAACCTATATGAACATGATCCTTAATAATAGAAATAAGCGTTGATGCTTCTCGGTTTGGTACAACCATCATTCTGCTATCTCGTGTATGGGTATCAATTAAACCTAATACCCAATGACCATCAACTACCCTCCCCCGATTGTACTTCCTCTTACCAAACTTTGCTTCGTCAATCTAAAATATTAAATTCTATAAAAATAAATAATGAAGGTAAGCAAAAGTTGAAATACAAATATTAAATTACTTCAACCACAATTGGCAAACCACATTCAGTTTTTCCTCCTAATTTAGGTTTCCCTAATTGCATGTCCTGAAAATGATCTATAATCATCTCTCTACAATACCGAAACCATGCATTAATAGTAGAAGATGATAACATGCTGCCCTCGTCTACACTTCCACCACTCATATCGCACACTTCATGCATTGTATCTTCATATGACATATCTCGTGTAAAGCAATACATTACCCTTTATTAAAAATAAAGATATATAAATAATATACATACATACAATAATTATCAATATAACCACATTACCCTTTATTAAAAATAAAGATATATAAATAATATACATACAATAATTATAAAGATATATAAATAATATACATACAATAATTATCAATATAACCACTAAACAATATACTTTATCACTTTATCGTAGGGTAATTGAACAAAATATACTTTATCGCTTTATCGTAGGGTAATTGAACATCTTCAAAGAAAGAATCTACAGTTCCAGCAAACTGACGACACCTGCTTTTCCCTTTTACACAAAGAAAACGTCCAACACCATGTTGACCTGTATTATATAGCTTCATCGGTTTGCGATGAACACCACAATTTTTATTAATCCTTAGCAGTCCTTGCTCCCGCAACCATAAAATAGCACTCTCTTCAGACTGAGGTAAAGAACACAAGTTCCACGGTACCATCTTAAATATATTTACTTACTTTATTTCTGCACAAATGAATACAATGAATATAACCGTTTCGAAAAACAAAAAACTACGTACTCCTTCCCCTCCAACCTAAAACAACGAATCATACGCGACAAACACTGTAACTGTCACAATAAGGTTGGAAGATCTGTCAAAGTTTCGCAACTTTTTCGCCTCATAACTTTTCGACGAACGGATTCCTAAACTCGGGATTGTGATTTTTGCATGTTGTTTGGTGCGTGCTTCCGATCCATACCAATTTCAGATGGGGGAGGGGGTTTCCCAGAGGTAAAGTTCACATCAAATATTTGATCCATTACGCTTTCTATCACCAGTCATAATTCAAGCAAAAACTCTTTTACTTAACTCAGTTGGGACGATCCACTGCCATCCCAAGTCACATCCAATTGGCTCACCATCAGAGAAGATCTTCAAGGCCTGGCCAGGCTCTCAACTCCAAGGTGGTTCAACACCCTCAGCAGCTCAACAGTGGAACTACATGGATTCTCTGATGCTTCGCAACTCGCCATGGCAGCGGTAATTTACCTTACCGTTACATCAACGTCCACAAATCACAAAGTGTCGACACTAGTGTGCTCCAAGACAAAGGTAGCACCGCTCAAGAAGCTCACAATCCCAAGGCTCGAGCTTACTGCAGCATTGATGCTTGCAAAGCTCATGAAATATGTTCAAGCTACTCTTCAATTCAACATTGCTACAATTCATCTGTAGACGGATTCTCAAATGGCACTAACATGGATCAAATCTCACGCATCATGTTGGAAGGATTATGTCAGGAATCGTGTCTCCCAAATTCAAGAGCTCACCCAAGAGGCACATTGGAGGCATGTTCCTGGAAGTTCAAATCCTGCTGACTGCGCATCACGAGGCTTAACAACAGCTCAGCTTGAACATCATCATCTATGGTGGACGGGACCATCATGGATCACACAACCCAGTGCATCATGGCCATCACAACTAACACTCAATGACGAATCCAGTGCACAGGAAGCTCGTCCAGGAATTTCACACCTGCTCAACATTCATCAAGTGGAATATCACTGGGACCTCATCTACAAATACTCCACTCTCAACAAATTAATTAGAATCACTTCAATTTGTTACAGATTTGTTTCAAAGTTGAGGAAATCATCACTTTCGTTACCCGGCATCACATTGTCACCAAACGACCTGGAGTGGGCCAGGATCTTCTGGGTGAAGGCAACACAAGCAATCTACTTCTCTAGTGAGCTCAAGGCTCTCAGCTCGAATTCAACGTTGCCATCATCCCACGTCTTCAATCGACTCACAGCCTTCATCGATGAACAAGGAGTCATTCGAGTTGGAGGAAGACTCAAAAACTCTCATCTGGGTTATGAAAGTAAGCATCCAGCAATTTTACCTCGTCACTCACGTCTGTCTGATCTGGTTATAGACCATGCCCATCGGCTAACGCTACATGGAGGGACCCAGCTCACCCTCGCTCACATCAGACACAGTTATTGGATCATCGGAGGGAGAGCACCAGTGAAATCACACATCCTGCGGTGTGTTGTGTGCACTCGACAAAGGGCGATCCGTGCCCATCAACTGATGGGCCAACTACCTCTTTCGAGAGTTGCACCCTCACGCCCATTCACACATACTGGCATCGACTACGCGGGTCCAATCATTCTCAAGACGTGGAGGGGACGAGGTATAAAGACACAGAAGGGCTGGATTTGTGTCTTTGTATGCTTCACAACATCAGCTATTCATCTAGAGGTCGTCACGGACTACTCTACAGACGGCTTCATCGCCACTTACAGAAGATTCACTTGAAGAAGGGGCATTCCACACACGCTCTATTCAGACTGTGGAACTAACTTCATCGGAGCTGACACCATCCTAAAGAAGATGTTCATTCAGGGCTCACAAGATCACCACCAACTCAGTCAGCTGTTTGTCAATGACAACACTGGCTGGTGCTTCAACCCTCCAGCAGCACCGCACATGGGAGGCAAATGGGAATCGGTCGTGAAATTAATTAAACACCAACTGCGGCGAACTGTAAGTGAGACTGTACTCACCTACAAGGAATTCAGCACACTTCTTACTCAAGTGGAAGTCATGCTCAATTCACGACCGCTTGAGTCGCTCAGTGATGACCCTGATAACATCTCTTCCCTCACCCTGGCTCATTTTCTTATTGGACAACCACTTTCAACTTTACCGGAGCCATCTGTCGAACATTCAACAATATCACCTTCGGCGAGATGGCGACTCATTCA
Source organism: Andrena flavipes (assembly GCA_963971345.1). NCBI lineage: Eukaryota > Metazoa > Arthropoda > Insecta > Hymenoptera > Andrenidae > Andrena > Andrena flavipes. The sequence continues at coordinate 46,735,839 of OZ020479.1, read as the reverse complement.
ACAAAAGACTCAGCGCTTCGGGACTCAATGGTCATCCCATTATTTACAGCGTCAGTTGTCCATCTCCAAGTGGCATCATCCATCAAACGAGATCAAGGTCGGAACTTTGGTGCTCATCACAGATGAGCGATTTCCACCGAGCAAATGGCCGCTTGCTCGTGTCATCACACTTCATCCAGGAAAGGATGGGCTCACCCGAGTGGTTACACTCAGGACTGCCACGACATCACTAATCAGGCCAATTACAAAGTTGGCAGTTTTGAATGTTACAGATCAATCAACATCATCAAACAGCTGTTGATGGCGGGAGAATGTTTGAGAATCAACTAGTTAGTCACAGCGCCGCACCCGAGCGTGGCGCAGCACCTACTGGACGACAGGCGCGCGGCTGATCGACGATCGATTTCGAATCGATACTCACCGTTAGGCGGTGAGCCAATCGATGCTCACCACGTCCGTTCGATCAGCCAACCGACGCTGGCCACGTCGGTTCGTTCAGCAAATCAACGTTCTTCTCTACCATTTAATCAGCCAATAAGCGTCCACCTCATCGCCGTTACTTTTTGGGCCTTTCAAAAAGGACGCTACCGTTCTCACTTCTTGTTCATATCGAGTAGAGTGAAGACGTGCTTTGCTACTTCTGAAATCTCTAGCTTTGTGCACATTCATCAAATCTCAAAACTATTGTGCTCAGTCAGCTCAGTGCTCATTGTTTCATAACAGTCACGAGACATAATCTATTCTGTGATATTAGTGGGGGCTCATTAGCAATAGTTGCGTACCGCGTGTACCGTTTTATCGCGACTTAGTTGTTCAGTGTTGTACGAGGGCTCAATGCTCTAACACCGCGTAAAATAGCTCGCTGTGATTTTAAATAATCCGACTAACGTTTTTTCAAAACAGTGAATTTCCTTACGCCTTTCTCACCGTCCATAATCTCACTTTTCACCGAAGCTCAACCGTGACTTCGCGAACAATGTGTGAAATTCGAAACTTCAGATAACGTTAAAATTTTCCCTCTACTTCATTCCACTCTTCCGACATACAAATAAAATACTTGTCCAATGTTTCTGGTAAACGTAAATTATGTCTTTATGATGTTTTTATGATGACAACAACATTCAGATTTCGAGGTTTTCTTGTTGATTCAATGTTCATACCTTTCCAAAATTTAGAATTTAGATGATTGAGGGGGTTCGTGGTGGTTTTTAGTGGGTAAACTTGCGGGACCGACACCTGCAAGGAGTCCCACACTACCCGGCACACGGAAAAAAAATAGCAGTACGGCCTGACTGTCGATGAATCCTGGCCGCCTCTCTCAATGAAGTGAAGTAAACATCCCGCAGTAAAGCATCGTTCACGAGCCTGGAAGAAGCGCAACATTGATAGGGGAGTCGCTGCGTTCTCCAGACATCAAAGCTGGAGCAACATTCTGCTACGATCAACAAAGTATATCCATGGTAAAGCGCATATGTGTATTGGTCAATTCTGTGAGAGCCCTATCTAAGGTTGTAAGCTCTGCAATCGGGCCAATCGCGTTACAGGACTGGTCTCACACAAGTATTGAAATAGTGCAATAATGTTTTTGTTATTAAATAGTCTGTTAAATATTACAAAATCGATCATCAAACAGTCGAAATTCCCAATATTGCCAATTACATGTGACAGCTAACTTGATTTGAGTACTTTAATTTTTGCCACCAGATTGCGTGGCGGAAATAAAAAAATGCCAATAAGTGCTATAAGTATTTTCCAAACCACAGAACACGATTAACATTAGCTATATATACTATACTAACCACGACGATGGGTGTTAAGGGGTCATTCTGGTTAGACGGTTTAAAAAAATCGATTATTTAAAACATTTTTCGAAAGTACATATCCTCAAGAATGTACTGTTAAATTTTTATTGAAAAATTCCAATTATTTTAGCTTCTACATAGGTATTTTGTAGGGAGCGCAGAGGCTCGACCCCCATAGATGAAAACTTTGATACACGTTTTTCTCGGAACGTCATTTCTTCACATAGTGCAGGTAAAATCTTAAAATCTATCGAACCGATTGCTTTATAAATTGAACTGCTCATTCTGCACACCTATGCCTTTGGCCGGGACTACAACTAAGTATTTCTGTTGAGTCTAACCTACTTTTAAAATCGAAAATAGCACATAAAACAGCCGAAATACATTTATTTTTGTATTTTGCCCGCCATTTTGTTAATTTTATGGATAAATCATTTATTCTAGTTCGGGCCATAGAGACTGTCATATTGATCAAGAATTTGTTTGTACTTTTACTTTCAGATAAGCCCAACTGCTGAAATCACCAGCACGAACGAAGCATGAAGTTTTAAACATGTCATCAAAATCGCCTTCAGAAACCATTTTAAAAGCAATAATTTGATTACTTTTATATTTTTTATTTGCTGTAGAAATGTAGTTTAATCAATAGAAAAAAGTTTTATTATGTGGGACTCCCGTAGTTGGTTGTCGACGCTCCACCAGGGGGCCTCTCGGCTTTGAGTGTTTCTCGCTGGTGATGGTTAAGCCCTCAGTTCGTATATATACAAGTACCGTCCTAGTCCCTGATACCCAGCGTGTCTAAGGCAGGGTTCCGCCAGGTAGCCTTACTGATGAGTCCACTGGCGGGCCCGGGACGAAACGCTCTTTCTTTCCTTTCCTTCTCTGAAGGTGGTGACCCCCTTTATCCGGGATAGTCACACCACTGCCAGACGATCCTGTGTCAGATCCGCTACAGTGGTGACCCCGACGTGATCTAAGCACGTGCGGCTTTGAGCAGTGCGCTCGCCGTTTCCTTCTCCTTGGCTTTGAGCAGTGTGCTCGCCATTCCTTCTTCTTCTTCTAGCTTTGAGTACTGCTCGCCCCTTGGTATTGGCAATGGCGCTCCTGCATCGGTTTGGTCCACCGATTTGCGCAAATAGTAGCCCGGGTACGACGTTTCTTTCCGTCCCTCTGCCAAGGTTGGTTTTGAGCTGGAGCATTGTTCCTCCTCGCCCTCGTTTGAGTTGGCTTACTCGCTAGTTTCCTTCTTTCTTCTGCATCGGCTTTGAACGGTTGTTCGCCGCTCTGCAATAGCGTCTAGTTCGCTCCGTATATTTACGAATTCCTATTGGTGTTTTAGAGCCTTAGTTTCGGCGCCATAACTTCGGGTAGTTTCCCACCTAATTTTCGATTCCTCCTTCGTCCCTTGTAGTTATCTGGGGGGGAGTGATGTGGGACTCCCGTAGTTGGTTGTCGACGCTCCACCAGGGGGCCTCTCGGCTTTGAGTGTTTCTCGCTGGTGATGGTTAAGCCCTCAGTTCGTATATATACAAGTACCGTCCTAGTCCCTGATACCCAGCGTGTCTAAGGCAGGGTTCCGCCAGGTAGCCTTACTGATGAGTCCACTGGCGGGCCCGGGACGAAACGCTCTTTCTTTCCTTTCCTTCTCTGAAGGTGGTGACCCCCTTTATCCGGGATAGTCACACCACTGCCAGACGATCCTGTGTCAGATCCGCTACAATTACATTACTATAATTCCTATCTTCGCAATAAATTCCTGAAATTCGCTTAATTTATCGGCGCGCTAACTAGAATGACACCTTAACGTGACAGTATTTCAAAATCCCTGCCCTCGGCATGTACCAGCGATTTCGACCTTATTCTGCGATCTTTAAGCGTTTGTAGCTCAGCGATTGTAGCTAACCGATTTAGATGAAATTTTCAGTAGGTATACGTATAGCTTACTTAAATCTAGAAAGGACATTTTTTAAATTTTCATTATAAGCTCACATAAAATACTTTGAAAAACCGCTTTTTTCTTGTTATTTCGAAAATTCCAATTTTTCAAAACGGCCAATAAACGACATATCTGTTATACATAGTAAACCGGTCTTTCTAACTTCTAAAAAAACCGAACTCGTTTAGTTCACTTTTTACAAAAAGTTATGCGATTTTAAAAAGTGTATTTGTATACGTTTGTCTGCCACTGTGTGGTGTATCTACTAATCTATCACTACTGTATATTCTATAAAATCCGATATGTGTATCAAGGGTGCCGTCTCACTGGGCCTTGAATGTGTGCGCACGCTCACACAAGCTAGGAAAAGCGTGTACGTATACGCGATGTAGTAAACAATCCGTTTCAACCAACTTACGTCGTGGAATCAGCAAGAAGGAAGCTTTTGCGGGTATAGTTGCCTTCAGCGGACATCTATACAGGGTGGTCTGGTAATAAGCACCGTACGTTGAAATAATAATGAATTTATGACTCGAAAAGTGACAGAATTGAGGTTCGAGTACATTAGCGCCACCAACGGAGAAGCCTTGAAGCTTCATTCTGTCACTTTTCGAGTCATAAATTCATTATTATTTCAACGTACGGTGCTTATTAGCGTTCAAACGCACCAGACCACCCTGTATAGTTGTCCGCTGAAGGCAACTATATCCGCAAAAGCTTCCTTCTTGCCGATTCCACGGCGTAAGTTGGTTGAAACGGATTGTTTACTACATCGCGTATACGTACACGCTTTTCCTAGCTTGTGTGAACGTGCGCACACATTCAAGGCCCAGTGAGACGGCAGCCTTAAGTACTCTAACATATGTTATATTTTTATATATTTTATGTATTGTACATATATTTTAAGTGCGTATGCGATTTGATTATAGAAATATAATAATTTAATTTATAATTTATAACAAATAGAATACTAATATTGTAGTATTGTAGTTTTTCAATATTTGTAAACACACATAGTGTAATACAGTGGATGATATTGAGGTGGTATAACTAAAAATAAGTTGGACTCCGTTTAACCACACACTCAATTTATTTGAATAAATATTAACATCAAATAGTCACACGTAGAATAGTACGTAGAAGTATGTTCACGCAGGAACAGCCCGACATCAACTGCCTCTCCTCACCAACCGTACCCTTAACCAGGGGTGAAGGAAAATAGAAAAAGAGAGAAAAGACAGAGAAACGAAGAAATGCTAAGATACAGATAAAAGAGAAAGCTACGCGGGAAGCGGCTCCGCTTGGGCTCGCGCGGGCCTGGTCGCCACATGTTCCTAACGAACGCTAGGCCCAAGCGAACCCCTCGAGAACGAACTATAGAAGAATAGGCAGGAAGTTGTAAAGACTAAGAGAATTTAGAAAAGTGAAAGTTAGACACATAGAGACAGAAAAGAATAGCCGAAAAGAAACGCTGTGGCAGAAACGCAGCTGCCACAATATAATTTGTAGTGTACTGTAATGAAATAAATGTAAATATATTTTTATCAAATTTAATTTTATTTTAATCGTATCGATAACCGTCTTCAACACCGTCCCAACGCCTTTAGCCTAATTTAGACCCGATAAAATACAAATTCTCAGGATGTACTATATTCGGGTCCATATGACTCCCCACTCCCCTCATAGATTTTCGGAAAGAAATTCGTACACCTCTAACGCACGTACGTACACGTCTCTACACCTGCTGCCTGTTTCAAACTCTCGCTCCAAACAAATCATTCAACATTTCGATATATTTGAGAGTAGTTCTTGAATTGCACGCTGTCCATAAGCAGAGGGGGCTACGCCCAGTCTTCAAATTAGGAGCAAAGAGTAGGTATAATAAGAGGCGTCACTCGACAAGGACAGAAATAATCTGGGGAAATCACTAAACAACCAATTTAAATGCCCATTCGGCAATGATCGGTAAGCTTCGGCAATGATCGATAAACTTCGGCAATAATCAGCCAATTGTGGTAAGGTACATTTAGTCGATTTGAATATCCCGCTCGAAATAGACAACCAATTTAAATGCCAAGGTCAAGCAAGGACTTCAAAGGTTCCGCCCGGAGTGACGCCTCTTATTATACCTACTCTTTGTTAGGAGTCGGTAATGCATTTTCGCTGAAATACCCTTTAAGACTGAAATGCATCTCATAGTATAGACGACGTTGTATAGATGGCGTTAGTGCAGGTACACGACTGACAACGCCAAAAAGGTGCCTTACAGGCGCCTACAAGGCTGTCGACAGGCCCTCAAACGGCGCCTCTTCGGTGCCCTACAGGTGTCTGTGAAACTTTGTATAGATGGCGCCAGTGTAGTTACACGGCGTCCCAAAGGCTCCGTCAAGGCGCCTTAAAGGAGCCTCAAAGGAGCCTTGTGACAAATCCGGACGCTCAGGCGCTCAGACCTAAAACAGGCCGAAAATGGGTGCCTTTAAGGCGCCGTGTGCTGTGTGGGTCACTACCTAGAGGATCACTAATTACATATTAATAACAGCCAAAGTTGCAAATATATGCAGCCAATTTTTGGAGGGCTGTTAGTAGATGGTATCTGCTTTCAAATAGTACTATCTGGAGCCCGGAGGAAGGCGGAACTTTTTTTATAAGCCTAAAAGTGCTAATAAAAAGTTGAAATACTAGATAGCTTCATTTGTAGTTTTATAGTGGGATTACGGTAAAGAGTTCTCGAAAAGTATTTATGTTGTTACGGTACTACGTGGGAACATGTGGAAAGAGCTTAATGTTAGAAGGCTCTACATAACCAAGTTTAGACGTGCCAAATTCAAGTTGTTAAACGAAGCAACTGAAACTATGAGCAAGTCATTGCAGTGAATACTAGTTAGAGACGCTCGCTAATTAATATTGATTTCGGTTGCTTCGTTACCAAATCACCGATACTACATGAAACGCTCGTTCTTAGTAGACTGAGAACCAATCAAATAATTTGTAAAATAATTCATTAAGAAACCTTTTGTGTAATTGGATATTTTTATTAACAAAAGCATGTTACATCCTTCTTCTGAACGACGAGATCTTGGTACATTCATTCGTTGATCAACGTCCAAGTCAATTAGACGTATTCTTTAATTTGTCCTATATTGAAATACATATAAACGAAAACCAAAAACTCTAAAAAAGTAAAAAAATTACGCCAAGTACATGAAATCAAATATATCACAAAAAAAGAAAATAATAATAATAAATAAATACAAAGTAAAAAAAGATGTAAAATCAGAATAAGCTGCAAGTACATAAAGGTGCTTTCCCGCAGCATGCAAAGGCGACACTGTGTAACACAATAAAAGACAAAAAAAGATGTCCGCGGCCTGGTAGTCAAACACTTGGCGTGGCCAGGCAAGGTCAAGGTATCGCTGAATAAGAATTATTTAAAAAGGCAAAATAATGAAAATGTATTCATATTGTCAGAGTTTAAAATTGACAAATTATGTGAAAGGTTGTGAGAGGAAAGGTATCGGTGTGGATAAATGATCTTACAATTATTTTACAAAGCAATATAATGAAAATGTACTCATATTGTCTGAGTTTTAAATGGACAAATTATCTGAAACCCTGCGAGGGGGAGATATGGGTATTGATCATCTGAGAATACCTTGCCTGGCCACGCCAATAGTGAAGGTAGCGTTGAACGAACGAAACATGTGTTAGTTTCTGTTGGCTGAAGGCGTGCGAGTAACGCGTACCGAGAGTCGACGAACGAAACATGTGTTAATTTCTTTTTGTCCGATGGTGTGCGTATAACGCGTATATACGTATTATGTTGACGAAAATTTTGACTGGAGAATCAGAAGAAAAATCTTATCGTTTCTGACAGATCCATGAGACGATATTACGATATCTCTGTCATGCGTGGACCGATTTTATTGAAATTGGTCTTATTCGAAAGCTGATATGCGATTTACGCAAGAAAAATGCCTTTAAATTTAGAAAATACAGTATTGTCTCCGTATTTACTCGCTGCTCGGGACCGGCGGTGAGCATATATTCTGTACAGAGTCCTAATTCCGAGTGTTCGTTTCTCGCTTCTTTCTGGCCGAAGGGTGAAGCGAGATGGAACGCTTTGCGTACCCGATGATGCTCGACGCATGCGTGCGACCATCTCGCTCTGGCCTTCGCCGGACAAGAGTGAGACAAAAGTGGTGGGGATAGTGACAAGCTTGTATCGCGTGCATAAAATCGAGCATATGCGGAAACAATACTGTATTGAAGGCGTGATGACATAATTAATGACATAAGTTTAAAAGTTAGGTTGGAGTAGCTCGGGGACGAGTAAATGATAGCGGTAGCGACAGTCGACATATACAGGGTGTCGAACATGTACTTGGCGTCGAGACGCTACCGCGTCTCTAGATTATAACACAAATAAGTCTGAGTCTATTTATTCAACCTAATTGTCACTGGAAGAAGCTGAAAGCGGACACCAAGGGGCGAACGTGAGCAGAGCGCATTACCGCTCCACGGGCAGCGAACCCATCCGCATCTTTATTTCGAAATCCCTGCTACAACACGTTCCAATGTCACAAATAAGCTGAGACTATACTGTTGCGACTCCCGCCTTATTATTATAATCATCCTTAAAAATCCGCGTCCAAGGAGCAGAGTGCCTTAGCACTCCACGGGCATCGTTCCCCGCCGAATTCCCTACGAAGGATCCAGAGGAACCAGCCGGCCACGCAACAAATTTGGTGACAGCGGTGGGATGCTTTTCAAATTCGCCGGCTCGTGGACGCAAGATTTGAAGAGTAGTCATCTGGAAATTCCTGCGGTATCTCTTCCCAGGGTATTGGACGATTTTCCTTGAAGCTGCACGCATCCGGTCGCAAGTTTACCATCGTCGAGGTCAATCACGACAGCGTAGCTGACATCGATCACCGTTATTGTGAGAGATATTAGTTTATTTAAATTTGATTGAGTTCACTGTTCACCGTTCATTGTTCTGTAATTCACCGTAGTTATTAAGATAGTTATTGTCTCCACTAAGTTAGTTAATATTCGCGTTACGGAAATGTGGCGTATTAATAGAAATGCGTTAAGATGGAGGAGGGAACGGCAATCTCGGCCGGATAGTCTACAAAACCTAGAGACCGAGAATATATCCGTCCAACCTACGCGAGTAGGGCCACCATTTGCCATGTCACAGACTTGGGTACCGGTTATTCCGCCGACACAGATAAGAAATTCTGTCGACTATTCGCCCGAGTTAGAGAGTAGTTTGACCTGTCGGAACACGGTCGTCGTCGCTAGCTTTGAAACCTCGACTGATATACCACCGGCACGAGAACCCAGTCTTATACCGCCACGAATGAATCCACCCGTCGTAAATTTATCCGAACTTCATAATGGGTCGCCTTGCTCGAGTGTAGCTCCTGCACAAAAATCGTCGGATTTAGCGAATTATTTGCCTAAATCTTATCTCTCATTAAAATTGGTGAAAGATTCAATTCCAAAATTTGATGGAAAATCCGACTCATTAATAAAGTTTATCAGACAATGTAAACTACTTAACGCGAAAGTAAAACATATTGATCGCGAAAATCTCCTTTTCCTTATTCGGGGAAAGATCGAAGGTCACGCCAATTTAGCATTATCCAATCGACGCGAAGCTACAACTTTGGATGAATTAATCGACTTACTAAAGGAAATCTTCGCGCAGTCTTTTAATGTCCATGACATGAACGCGGGACTGACGAATACGCGTCAGTACATAGACGAATCGGTAGAAGTATTCGGGGCCCGAATAAATGAAATATTAAATAGTGGATTAGAGACCGCCCGGGATGCATATAACACAAAACAATTAGTCGGTGTCAACGATTTATTAAAGAACACGGCAACAATTAGCTTCATTAAGGGGCTCCAAAACCCTGCTATAGGATTCTATTTAAATAGACAAAAGGATGTCGGACAATTACCTAATCTCGAGACCGCTATCACCATCGCGAGTAAGATTGAATCAGAATTGGTCGACCAGTCCGGGTTATCTCTACTTCCACCCTCACGATCTGTCGTCACAAGCGCAAAAATCTTTAAAGCTGACTTTGAAAATCGCAAATGTTACCATTGCAATCAAACAGGACACTTACGTCGTGATTGTCCTAATGTCAAGGAAACTCAAATGAATCTTCCAGACCGTGAAGAGATTAGATGTAGTTATTGTAAGAAGACGGGTCATCTTGAGGCTCGTTGCTATAAAAAGCAAAATCAGGATGTTAATCGATATCACGGTGAATCTTTGCATGAGAATAATTTAAAGTCGAAATGGGTCCTACGAGCGGGTGCAACGTGGAACAAACCCCTAATTGCCAGCACCAAAACCATAGAGGCTGCTTCCAAGCCACAGTAAAGCGATCCGGGAGTTTACCAATAATGAAGCTAAATCATCATTGTTTCCGAGAAAAGTTCAGCCATTTCCTTGTTGACACTGGTTCTCAACTCAATATAGTAAAGCGGAATAGTATAATTCCCAGCATACCTATAAATACTAACGTCATTTACAGTATTACGGGTATAGATTCAGGAAGTAAACGTACTTGTGGCGAAGTCATCATTGAAGTCAAAAACATTGATGTGAAATTCCAAACTGTTAGCGATGATCTTCCTATCCCTGAATCAGGAATCTTAGGAATGCCGTTCTTAGAAAACCAAAACGCAATAATGAAATTCGGGAACGATGAATTTAATAGCCTTCAAATCGGTGACGAAGAATTCTTTCTTCTCTCGTCCTCCTCCTTTCGTTTACCTCCTCGTAGTAGGACTCTTGTAGCTCTGCCTGTTAAGGAACCTGGAACTAAAGAAGGTTATATAAGGAAATTGATCACTGACCCAGGTGTTTTCATAGGTGTAACGTACCGCTACCTACCGCCATAAATTTTTTCCTTTGTTTTCATTATATATTGTTAATTTCCTCATGTTAGACGTAAGATAGTATTACAACGCGTGCGAAAGCATTTCAAACAGCGCGCTAGAAGTATAGTGACGAGCAATGCATGCGCATAGCCGCCGATTCAAACCACGGACTCAGTGCCGCGAGTGAACCAAGCGCGCGTGCGCATATCATACGAACAACCGGACGCCAAATATTCTGAGCGTAGTACGCGAGTGGCGCGAACCGGAAGCGAATTATCATTGGTGCGCAAAATCGCGCAGCCTGTGATTGGCGCGGGCCAAGTACAACAGGCCGGTATAAATACAGGCCTGCCGGCAGCAGAAAGGTAGACTTAGTTCTGCCACCGAACCTACGAAATCTTGGTCGCTTTAACTAGCCCCCTATAGTTTGGGAAAAGTCTAAGTAGTATCTCTTTAACCCACTACTGAAATTCCATCCGAGGTCGCTTTAGCTAGCCCCCTCAAAATCCATCCGAGGTCGCTTTAGCTAGCCCCCTCAAAATCCATCCGAGGTCGCTTTAGTTAGCCCCCTCAAAATCCATCCGAGATCGCTTTAGTTAGCCCCCTCAAAATCCATCCGAGGTCGCTTTAAATAGCCCCCTCAGTACCACATCCTCCAAAGCGTGGGCCAGCTAATAGGCACCAGAAATCGCTACCATATCAGAAGGAAGGAAGACCCTACCTGACTACCATCCTAAAAAGCGCTGGCAAGCTAATAGGCAACTGGAAGCCATTTCATTAAGAGAGAAGGAAATCCTCCCACTATTCAACGAACAAATCAACCTAGCGTTATCAACTGAACAAACTCTATTCCTTATTACCGACTTAGCGTCGTAACCTAAAAACTACAATAAACTTTATTACCGACCTAACGTTAAAACCGAACACTTGCGATACGTCGTTACGTACAGACGTCAGTTAAATTGTCAAAACCACTACCATTTTATGTTCATTATAGACCAAGTGTCTCAATCATTTATTTGAATAAATCTTTAGTTAATTATTGTTAAAAGAAAGACTCTCGTATCTAGAAATTCATTTCTTAATCGCACGCCACCCGAACCAAATCCCACAAATTCACAGGTAAACCGCTCTACTTGTGAAAACTCCTGTAAAGAACGGCAACGTCTCGTTCGAGAACGTTACAATGGTGACAATTTTACAAATTATTATTTAGTTTGCTAAAATGAATTTTACTTGATAAAACATTACACGTAAGAGGATTGTTGCGATATGTTCTTTTTGATTTGCGCGCTCGTTTGTTTCGGCGGGATTGGCTGCAGTGTCGCCAATCAACGACGCTAGCGTTATGCGTCTCTGCTTCTTCTTCCGCTTCCGTTCTTTACTACTTCTTACTGGCGAGTGTTCCTTTGTTCACGGCTTGCACTCCTCGTGCAATACTTTTGTTACTATTATAACTTATCTGATCTCATTACTGTACCAAAGTACCTGAAGTCTCACTTACTTGGGGAGACCATTATAATAAATACATATTTATCATTTTTCCTTTGGTTGTGATATCGATCGGTGCCCACGTTCACCTCAACAGGTTATGGGCCCAGAAACCACGTTGTCGGTCGATCGAAATTCAAGTAGCAAATAAGTGCGCATATAACAAGAGTGACCGAATTTCACGCTTTCTATATTTTTGGCTCGATTATGCAAGACCAGATGGATTTGAGAAATATATCCAAATTTGACGGTGCAAATTTCCAGATTTGGAAATTTCAAATAACGGCTGCCCTAATGGCTAGTGATCTCCTTGCCATCGCAACAGGTGCCGAAGCAGAGCCGGCGTCTACAGAAAATGCCGAAGTCAAGACTGCTTGGATGAGACGGAATGCAAGGGCGATGTACCTGATTTCCTCAACACTGATACCGTCGCAAATGGAATTTCTAATCACATGCGATACGGCAGCCAAGATGTGGAACAAGTTAAGCGTGCTACACGAGCAAAGGAGTGAGTCGAATAAACTTTTCTTAATGACAAAATTTCACGAATATCGCACGCAATCAAGTGACTCGGTCGCACAGCATGTGACCAAAATAGAAAACATGGCTCGTCGCCTAAGGAACATCGGTGAGGAGATCTCAAATGTAACAATTATGGCCAAGGTCTTAGGTAGCTTGCCACCGAAGTATGGTGCATTGGTGACGGCATGGGATAATCTTGATCCCACAAGCCAGACGCTGGATAGTCTGATGCTGCGTCTAATAAGGGAGGAAAGCCGGTTCAGTGCAGCCGATGAGACTCCCACTGCTTTGGCCACTGTCAATTTTGGACACGTCCAGTCGGGGAACCTCCAATCAAACAGTCCCCAGACCACGGGATCTCAGCATGCCCAGAAGAAAAAGGCAATGGAATGCTATTTCTGCCATAAAAAAGGTCATATTATGAAGAACTGTCGCAAGAAGAAACAAGCCGATAAAAGCAAGAATTCAGAAAACTCGGCTAATCTGTCTGCCTTCACGGCAGATTCTCATGACAAGGCTTTCCTGCAGACGGATTGCAGGGATGTCTGGTTGACAGACAGCGGCGCTTCAAGGCATATGTCTTTTCGCCGTGAGTGGTTTCGAGATTTTAAGCCAAGCGATGGAGAGCACATTGCTCTGGGTGATAATGCCTCTTGCGAAGTGAAGGGCGAGGGCACAATTTTCATAAAGAAAAGGGTCAATGGTGGTTGGCAACCATTTAGATTGGAGAGGGTCCTGTATGTTCCTGACTTGCGTAAGAATTTGTTTTCGGTGGGAGTTTGCACGGAGAAGAAACTCAATGTCGTGTTCTGTGATAACAAAGTAGAGATTTATAAGGACAAAGTGCTTGTAGCTGAGGGAGCAAAGCAATCTAATCAATTGTTTAGAATGTACTTCACAGTCGAGACAAGGGATGAGGCCAACGCAGCCAGTATGGACTCTCTGGAGCTGTGGCACAATCGTCTGGGTCATGTGAACCTCGGGTACCTTCGCGACATGGTGAGGCTTGAACTGGTTGATGGCGTCAAGTTTTCGGACAGGAAGGAATTTTTCTGTGAAGCGTGCCAGTATGGAAAGTCCCACCGACTGCCTTTTAAGGAAATACAACACCGAAGAGCTTTTGAGCCGGGTGAGTTCATACATAGCGATCTTTGCGGTCCCATGTCTGAAGATTCCGTGGGCGGCATGCGCTTCTTTATTTCATTTAAGGACCATAATACTGGTTATCGTTATGTGTATTTTATAAAGCACAAGAGCGATGCTTTTGAGAAATATAAAATTTTTGAAAACCTCATCATGCATAAACTTGGTCGGGGTATTAAGGTTCTGAAGACGGACAATGGTACTGAGTTTAGCGACCAGCGATTGCAGCGCCATTTAAGGCAGAGAGGAACCCAATGGGAGAAAACAGCACCCTACACTCCTGAGCAGAATGGGCGCGCGGAGAGAGATATGAGAACCATCGTGGAGTGTGCCAGATCCATGCTCTTCACTAAGGCCCTTCCAACTTGTCTGTGGGCAGAAGCCGTAAACACTGCTGTGTACATTGTAAATCGTACTCCAACGTCCCAAACTGTGGGATCCACACCATATGAGAGGTGGACAGGAAGAAAACCTCAGATGTCACATGTGCGAATTTTTGGGTGTACAGCGTACATGAACACCCCTAAGAGTTTGCGCAAGAAGTGGGATCCTAAGTCAAAGAAAATGATACTTGTTGGATATGATGGGGACTCCACGAATTACAGACTAATGAATGTAAGTAATGGTCGCATCTCGGTATCAAGAGATGTTGTTTTTGATGAAAACCTGAGCAAGGGCTTGCCGGACGACCGGAGTCGGGCGGATGACGCTGGATTCCTTCTCGGGGGGCGTACTGTCGATTGGGAACCGGGAAGTCACCCGGTGGATCTCGATCTTGGCCGAGCGGACGATGGGAAGCCCCAGAATGAGGAGACTGACCGTAATTGTGAGCCGGACACTTCGGACTCATCGTCTCCCTCTGGTCTTCAGGACCGTGCTTTGCCGGGCCTTGACAGAATTGAGGTTCGAGTACATTAGCGCCACCAACGGAGAAGCCTTGAAGCCTCATTCTGTCACTTTTCGAGTCATAAATTCATTATTATTTCAACGTACGGTGCTTATTAACGTTCAAACGCACCAGACCTGTCTGCACGGATGTCTGCTGGAGGCAACTATATCCGCAAAAGCTTCTTTCTTGCCGATTCCACGACGAAAGATGGTTGAAACGGATTGTTTACTACATTGCGTATATGTACACGCTTTTCCTAGCTTGTGTGAGCGTGCGCACACATTCAAGGCCCAGTGAGACGGCACCCTTAAATATGTCTAGTATAATGGCACAGCCAACTCTACTACTAGCCGTGCTGAAAGCAAAACAGCAACACCGCGGGAGTCCGGTTTCGACATAGGATATATATCTCCCTGTGTCGAAACTGGACTCCCGCAGTGTTGCCATTTTGGCTTCAGCACGGCTAGTAGTAGAGTCGGCTGTGATAATGGTCAAAGTTTGTTTTTTCTTTAAAAGTATTATCGACTGCTCTATAAATGTTTAAAGTTGAACAAAATTTTTGAGGCCATTCTCGGCGCGTTCTATTTCTTCTGTGTTTGGCGCATCAAAGATTGCAACAAATCTGTGATATAGTTGAAAATATAGTATATTTCAAGGCGAACAAAATGACCCATAGATCAACGTTTTCCGATTTTTTTAACGTTTTCTGTAACGTTCTTAGATAAGCACATTTTATTTGCTGCAATTTTACGTATATAAAAAATGAGACACGGTGAAAGTTGTTTTATAAGGAAAGCAGAAGTGTATACTATCGAATGGAAAAGGAATCAGCTGCTACTAGGCGCAACTTTTTGTGTTAAGTGCCGAAAACCATTATAAAGTAAAAATAACTAGGCAGCAAACCGTCTCCTTTTTTATGACGCTTTCATTTACTTGGTTCGGTTGTAAACAAGGACAAGAACCTCTTTACAACACTCGGTGGACCATGGCAATTTTTAGTACGAAGCACTTCATCTTTTTACGCATAATTGTTGTTACCATTAGTGTATGCCCTATTGATGCTAATGTACTCTTCAGAGGCCGTATGTCGTAATACGAACTTCCATAAACCCACGCGAGCGGCCTTCCAAGAACTTATGAAGAAATCTCTTCGGACTGCGAAGGAGAGGATGAGGGTGAGGACAAGGGTACACCCACGCCTAGAAACAGCACGCAGTTGACCTGCATGCAGGAATTTGTGGAACGATGATCTACTGGCGGACGAAACTCTAACGCCCAGGGATTCACAGCCATAAATAAATAAAGTAAATATTTATTTTCGTGTACATCAGTCCTATTGCAAGAGCCGAATTGTGAGCCGGAGAACACTTTGGTCAATTCACATGTTTCCGGTTTGTCGTAAAAATATTGAGAGCTTGCAGCAGGAAAAGATACAAGAAAAGTAATGTTAGAGAAATAAATCCGTTACATTTTGAAAAATATTTTCTTATAAATTTTTATGTTTGCAGGAGAGGGTCGCGAAGCCCCACTCGGGCGCCATCAGAAGTCCTCGACTGTGCGGAACCACTACCTCGTCCGTGCAATCATTCACTACCTTGTCCGTGGGAAGTCACCACCTTGTCCGTGGGAAGTCACCACCTCATCCTTGGACAATTGTCACCTTGTCCGTGTGCAATCACCACCTCGTCCATGTGCAGTTGCCACATTGCTGTACGGATTTCACTACTCCACGTCCGTGTGGAACCACCACCTTGTCCGTGTGCAGTTGGCACATTGCTGTGCGGATTTCACTACGCCATGTCCATGTAGAGTCACCACCTTGATCGCATGAAGGCACCACCTTGCCCGTGCGGAGCAACCACCTCGTCCTTGCATTCAGTCACCACCTTCTTCCGTGTGGAGTCATCACCTTGTCCGTGTGCAGTCACTACGCCTCATTCGTGTAAAGTCAGCATCTTGTCCGAGTGCAGTCACCACACAACGTGCAGTCTCTGTACTGTCAATTGTGCGCGGTACACGCGGTGCATAATGATTTTACAGGTACAACACTTGGCCCAGAATCGTTTACAATGGACCCACGTCTCCTATGGTTAATGGTGGACCATCGTGTGCTATCCAACCCCTGTGCAGCCAACTTATCTTGTAACTGTCGAATCAACAGTTCGAGAGGAGCAGTTCTTATATTCAACAGCAACCGGCATATACGGATATTGGGTAAATACCTATTTTTCATTTTTCTCGTAAAAATATATCGATATTTTCTTATAAATTTTGATGTTCGCAGGAGAGGGTCGTGAACGCCCCACTCGTACGCCGTCAGAAGACTTCGATTGCGTGCAGTCATCACCTCGTCCGTGCACTCAGTCACCACCTTCTTCCGTGTGAAGTCACCACCTCGTCCGTGTGCAATTGCCACAAAATGTTCACAAATATCCGTGCACAGGGCCAAGTCGATTGGTTGAATATTTTTGGAGTTACATTGCCCGCAAATTGTAACACTGTCGTTTCGAGAAAAACACATTTCAAGTTTTGTGGTAACCTAGTGCTTCGTAGCGAAACCGGCTATAATATCCGCTTTAATTTTTCGAATTTCGTTTTGTGGCTTTGAGAGCATATTATCGTATTGTTTAACTATTGATTTATGCAAAAAAAAATGTTTCTTCGCCCCGCTACACCAGGCTCCCCCTCCTTAATGTCGAGTCTTCTCTACTGAGATTTTCTATTATAATTCATATAGGTTCTAATCAAGGGTTAACATAACCAATTTTCTTTCATTTTTAAAAAATTCTGTTAGAACTTGTGTTTCGTTTATGATATTATCTGTTCCTGTGGAATTTTTATTGAAAGAAATATTACTCTCAGGAACTTTTTTAAAAAGTATGCTTGTGGATAGATATTTTAGAATTTGTAGAATGAAATTTGCATGGAAACAAGTTATATTAGAACGTTTATTAAAAAGGTTGCATAAGATAAAGAAAAGTATTAAACTATTAAGTACTAGTTTTATTTAACAATATAATATCATATTCTTCATATATTTATTTAATGAACGGTATGGAAATCATTACATAAATAATTAATTTGTTTCATAAAAAATATTATGGAACAGAAAAGGGAACTTTGCAAGAATGATACCTATGTCACGTCCTGAGTTGCCGGTCCTCAGGACGGGGTGGGGAGTTCTTGCCCCGTCGCCTCCGGACGTAACCATAACACCTAAGGCCGGCTGGTTACGTCGCAATGGAGTGTACCGTGCGGGGCCGGTGGATCGGCTTTGAAGGATCGAGGAGGGAAAAGAGAGGTGTGTTTCGTCTCGGGGCCGCCAGTTAGACTCATCAGTAGGGCTACAATTGACGACCCCTTTTTTTTTTTTTTTATTAACGTGGAGAAATCCCTGACGGATACCCCGCCCCCCGGGGGAGGGACGGGGTTATGTGGGGCTTGCACCCACTAAAACTCCACGGTGGTCTGCCTCGGGCGCGGAGTCGCACGCTCGAGGGGAGGGACTTGCGCGGGAGCAAACTAGCGATTCATCCGCTTGCCCCCCCCTCAGCGCTATTGCGATCTCCGCGCTCTACAACCCCGCGCTATAACGGCGGGGTCTTCCCTGATCTTCGACGACGCGCGGCGGACCACACGCCCGCGTCGCCACTTCTGGGGGCCGCATTTTGATGGTGCTCTTGTGGGGTGAGAGTGCCCCCCGGTACTCTCACCCCGCAACCCCCGCGATCGAGCGATAACCCGGACGCGGCCCGAAGGGCCGCGGCCGGGCGGGGAGACGGCACCGGGTCGAATGATCTCCGGGACCGCTCGTGGTAACGATGAGCGGCCCCGTCGACCGCCGAACTCGCCCTCCCGCTCGATCGCCTATCCTCGGGAGCGCGCTGATAACGGCGCTCGTGGCGCGGCTCCCGGGGGAGCAGCGGATGGTCGGCTGCTCCCCGAGGGGGTCCTCCGATGCGAGGACCCCCTGAACGATACTCCGCCGTCGCGCGCCGCGCCCTGCCACGACGCGACGCCGACGGCAACTTCGTGGCTTAGCCACCTCCTCCCTACTGGCCTAAGAGGGGCCTCCCGAAATAACTGACGACCCCTGCCCCAGACACACACGAGGACACAGAGGACATAATTTCGGAACTTGTATATATATGAAATGTTGAAGGATTGAGGACTAGCGAGAAAGATTGAAGACGACCTCTGGTGACACTCGTTGACACTAAGTCGTGTGGTGGGGTCGGGACGTCACACCTATATAATTAACATTTTTTTATAACTTGAACCAAAATGTATAGAAATTTTATGATATCTACGTAGGTAAATATTACAAATAAGTAACACATTCAGAATATCTTAACTATAAGAATAATTTAACTGTAATAATTATTTAATATTGTAATATTTTTCATTGTAAACCGATATTGTATTGTAGGGTAGATGTACCATTTGTGGCCACTTTAAGGATTTCCGTACCATTCACAGATACATAACTTACAAAAGAATATGTACACAAAAGTAAAGAATATATCAGTGTAATCCAAAATCTACAGAGAATTGACATATTCTACGTTGAACAATGTTTTAAACATAATTATTTAAAAAATCATTATATTATCATGCCAGACTGTTTTGCACCATTTGTGGCCACTGGAGTACCATTTTTGGCCAGCCGGCTTTCCATTTGTGGCCACTTATAGAATTGGTAATACGAAAGATCCATAGTAAGAATTGTAGTTTTTAGTTTATTACAAATGTTCATTACTGAACAAATAATACAATACTTGCTGCACGAAAATAATATTAACTGCCAATATCCTTTTTACTTATTCTTTTACACGTAGTAGCGACAGGTTTTACTTTTTCTGTTTTTTTCTTATTCCTTTCTTCTAACTTTATGGCTTTAATCTTTTTATTTTCTTCTATTTTTACTAGTCTTTTTTCTTTATTAATCTTTCTCTCCTCTTCTTTGTTCTCCTTTTCCTTTTTTTTTTTTTTGGTCAACATGATCCTCATAAAAAAACTTCAAAAAAGTAAAAAAATTACGCCAAGTACATGAATTCAAATAAATATAAAAAAATATGTGAAATCAAAATGAGCTGCAAGTACATAACGGAGCTTTCCAACTGCGCTTCAGATGACACAACTTCACATACACAGCTGAAATGCTGTGTTCATACATTCCATTACTCTTATCGCGGACATTTTAATTATGCATCAAAAGGAATTCCATTTAAAAACATTGTCGTAAATTAATTAATAGCTTTACAAAATTAATGATATAAAAAATTGCGCCACTTATAACAATGGCTATGTATACAAAGAAAAAAATGTATTAAATAATATTAAGCAGATTTATTTTTATACAAATAAATATTTCAATACGAATAAATATTTTATGCAAAATACTTGGCGCTGCGCTCCGAACTGGTGTTGCTAAACTGAATAAATATGTATAAATTGCATTAAATCTTTTTCTTTCTTTCTTGGGCGTGCGTTCGTGCATGTGTATATGTGTGCGTGTGCATATGCTACGTATGATATTAGAATTAAATATATGTAGAATAAATTTGACTGCGTTTCTAATATGTGTATGTATATGTTTACGTATTTTAGATTGTAAGGGAGTTATTGTAAATTACTAATACTAAGACAATTAACATTTCTTTCGGTTTCGCAGCGCCCAGTATTTTGAATAAAATATTTATTTGTATTGAAATATTTATTTGTATAAAAATAAATCTGCTTAATATTATTTAATACATTTTTTTCTTTGTATACATAGCCATTGTTATAAGTGGCGCAATTTTTTATATCACTAATTTTGTAAAGCTATTAATTAATTTACGACAATGTTTTTAAATGGAATTCTTTTTGATGCAATAATTAAAATGTCCGCGATATGAGTAATGGAATGTATGAACACAGCATTTTAGCTGTGTATATGAAGTTGTGTCATCTTAAGGGGGTAGACACGGGTAATGCAGCGCGCTGTATACCGACACAATCTGGCCCGAAACATGGGTTTGGGAAATTACGTTGTTTGTCATTATATGAGCAGATTTTGAGCTGGGTGAGGTCTCATTCGAAAGACGAAGGTTCAGTGCAGCGCGCTCTGGTCATGGTTCGACGAGATTGTGTTGATATCTAATAATATGAGTTGTTGAAAGTAGAGCAAAATTCGACAAAATATACCCGCAAGAATCCAAGTATTTTTAGGTCACTAAAAGAGTTTTGTGACTCAAACGATGACCAGAGCGCGCTGCACTGAACCTTCCTCTTTCGAATGAGACCTCACCCAGCCCAAAATCTGCTCATATAAGGACAAACAACGTAATTTCGTGACTGCATTCCCAAATATGAATTCCGCCATATTGGCGATAATACAAAGCTAGTCACGTGACAAATTTAGTTGAGCTAGTGGATACGAGATGGCGCCTACTCGGGAGGCCTGCCAACGTGGAATCGTAGCAAAACTGAAGCGTTAGCTGGATACACGAGCCAGAGTAAAAGCGTGATACAGTCAATGCATGCATTTTTGGATGATTATAGGTTAGGTTATATGCATTTTAGGCATATAACTACTGGGAACTGTGTACATTTACTAAATTAACGCTTTTATTGTAACACATACATCACTTGAAATCGCTGTCGAATTTATGTTATAATTATATGGCCACATTATTTAAAATAAAAAAAGAGATTGGAACTTTTTACTAATACTGGAAATATTGATTTACTGATATCATATTTTCAGAATGTGGAAGTTACAGCAATTATTTGCAATTATTGCACTTATTATTATTCTTCCGACTATTGTATATAACATATGACAAGGAAAAGTCTCCAAATTGGTCAACAGTTGACTCCCTGATTTTTTTGTTTGTAATTCTTTATGGTCCTATGCAAAGATGGGCATTATTTAAATAAAAGAATATACTTCCGAATGGCCCCAGTGGCCGATCGATACGAGGTTTGAGAGATTGTGTGTGAAACCCTAAATCTAATATTCTATTTAGTTTCGGGTATTTATTAGTTTCCTTTGTTTATTCGAAGGACTTTCATCTTGGGCTTTGAATAATTTTGCATCTTTAATTATATCTTTATCCTAAGGTCTTATTCAGATATATTGGTCGATCGATTCGTTTTCGCGAACAGCGATCGAGGAGAAATCAGCCACCACCATCTGACGATTGTGGATTTGTCAGTTGGAGTTACGTGGCCACCCAAGGGTATGGTGGGGTAACGGGAATGCTACTCGGCTCCGTCTGAACGTAGCCGTGAGGCTGTTATTTATTCTTATTGTTAGCGTAGCAGTTGTGTGCATTACGAAGCTATGCGTAGACCAATACGAGATGAAGCTATCGAGAAAGAATCAATGTTCTGACCAATAAAGCTCCTGAATTTTTTCGGAGCTAAGGCACACCTATTCTGATGTGTGTATTTCTACGCTGACAGCTCGATTTGGTCTATACACACCAGAAGCTTGGCGCTATCCCCACCACTTCTCGCTCACTCTTATTCTGCGAAGGCGAGAGTGAGATGGAACGAGAGCGAGTCAGAAAACGTTGCGAAAAGGAGCACCGAGGCAGGCAAGCGGTATCAATGGTGTGAGAATACGCGTTACAAAACTCAACGGCCAATATATCTGAATGTAAAGTCGCGTTAGCCGCTCGCTGGTCGAGACCGGCGTTGAGCCCGTATCATGAACGGAGCGTTAATTCCGAGGCTGAGTTCCTGGCTTCTTTCTGGCCGAAGGGAGGAGCGGAATGGAACACTTTGCGTGCGCGGCGGGCGATTTTGCGAAGCGGTTCCCGTGCTCATCGTAAGCGCTGACGACTATCGCGCACGCCCGTCGCACACACAAAGGACGGATTGTCAGGCGTCCGAAAGACAGAGCGAGACAAAATTTCAACGCGTCGTCTATCTCGTACTGGCCTTGCTCGCTTTCAGTGCCTTCGCTCGTTCTCTTTCCATCTCGCTCTCGCCTTCGCCAGACAAGAGTGAGACAGAAGTGGTGGGGATAGCGGAAAGTCCGTATTGTGTACACCAAACCTCTAGACACATATTGGATAGCACGTAGTAATGTGATTGTAAAAAATTCCATTCTTTTTGAAAAAAAGTATTTTCTTTTTTTCAATCACACTGCGACGCGCCTAGAGACGAGGATATACACATCCCCCAGATGACCAACCACCTCAAGTTGATCGCTGTGTCCGTTGCGTCGGAATAAATGAATAGAAGTTTTTCGCAAATATCTCGGAAACCAAGGTCGGCCGCCAAAATGTTTAGAGGAAAAAGTTGTTCAGAATGACGTCCTTGACAACATATTTCAAGGGCGTCAAAATCCGTCAGGTTGCCCTCTATCTACACCATTACCAAATTCTGTTTCTATATAATCGATGACACATCGCCGAGCAATAGCGATCTCGTGCGGCTCGAGTCACAAAGGTTCTCGTTGGTTATTCGAGCATCTAAGATCAGCGCTCTTCAAGGTCGCTCCCGCGAGAGGTTGGGGTTCTCCCACTCTCGTTCGCGTTGCCAGGGACACCGCGCGACGCTAACCGCGAAGACGCTTGTCCGGCTAGTCCGTCGTGGCAGCCTTCGTAGCGTCGCGGGGTCTCCTTGATAACCGAAGGCACGCTGTGCGAGATAAAGATTGGAAGGGGAAGCAGGCGCATGAGGGGCCCCTACGCTGGACAGCGCTGATTTAAGATCGTTCGGGCTCGGTTTGGTGCAGAGATGCCAGATCGAGGACGGGTTCCCTAGAGAATTTCCCCCACCTCGCGCACACTACGCCGGAGCTGCGTGTCCGTGAGTTGGACTCCGAAGCGCCGAGCTCACGGACGCGCTGCTCCGGCGTAGTATGCGCGAGGTGGGGGAAATTCTTGAGGGAACCCGTCCTCGATCTGGCATCTCTGGTTTGGTGTACACAATACGGACTTTCCGCTATCCCCACCACTTCTGTCTCACTCTTGTCTGGCGAAGGCGAGAGCGAGATGGAAAGAGAACGAGCGAAGGCACTGAAAGCGAGCAAGGCCAGTACGAGATAGACGACGCGTTGAAATTTTGTCTCGCTCTGTCTTTCGGACGCCTGACAATCCGTCCTTTGTGTGTGCGACGGGCGTGCGCGATAGTCGTCAGCGCTTACGATGAGCACGGGAACCGCTTCGCAAAATCGCCCGCCGCGCACGCAAAGTGTTCCATTCCGCTCCTCCCTTCGGCCAGAAAGAAGCCAGGAACTCAGCCTCGGAATTAACGCTCCGTTCATGATACGGGCTCAACGCCGGTCTCGACCAGCGAGCGGCTAACGCGACTTTACATTCAGATATATTGGCCGTTGAGTTTTGTAACGCGTATTCTCACACCATTGATACCGCTTGCCTGCCTCGGTGCTCCTTTTCGCAACGTTTTCTGACTCGCTCTCGTTCCATCTCACTCTCGCCTTCGCAGAATAAGAGTGAGCGAGAAGTGGTGGGGATAGCGCCAAGCTTCTGGTGTGTATAGACCAAATCGAGCTGTCAGCGTAGAAATACACACATCAGAATAGGTGTGCCTTAGCTCCGAAAAAATTCAGGAGCTTTATTGGTCAGAACATTGATTCTTTCTCGATAGCTTCATCTCGTATTGGTCTACGCATAGCTTCGTAATGCACACAACTGCTACGCTAACAATAAGAATAAATAACAGCCTCACGGCTACGTTCAGACGGAGCCGAGTAGCATTCCCGTTACCCCACCATACCCTTGGGTGGCCACGTAACTCCAACTGACAAATCCACAATCGTCAGATGGTGGTGGCTGATTTCTCCTCGATCGCTGTTCGCGAAAACGAATCGATCGACCAATATATCTGAATAAGACCTTAGGATAAAGATATAATTAAAGATGCAAAATTATTCAAAGCCCAAGATGAAAGTCCTTCGAATAAACAAAGGAAACTAATAAATACCCGAAACTAAATAGAATATTAGATTTAGGGTTTCACACACAATCTCTCAAACCTCGTATCGATCAGCCACTGGGGCCATTCGGAAGTATATTCTTTTATTTAAATAATGACCATCTTTGCATAGGACCATAAAGAATTACAAACAAAAAAATCAGGGAGTCAACTGTTGACCAATTTGGAGACTTTTCCTTGTCATATGTTATATACAATAGTCGGAAGAATAATAATAAGTGCAATAATTGCAAATAATTGCTGTAACTTCCACATTCTGAAAATATGATATCAGTAAATCAATATTTCCAGTATTAGTAAAAAGTTCCAATCTCTTTTTTTATTTTAAATAATGTGGCCATATAATTATAACATAAATTCGACAGCGATTTCAAGTGATGTATGTGTTACAATAAAAGCGTTAATTTAGTAAATGTACACAGTTCCCAGTAGTTATATGCCTAAAATGCATATAACCTAACCTATAATCATCCAAAAATGCATGCATTGACTGTATCACGCTTTTACTCTGGCTCGTGTATCCAGCTAACGCTTCAGTTTTGCTACGATTCCACGTTGGCAGGCCTCCCGAGTAGGCGCCATCTCGTATCCACTAGCTCAACTAAATTTGTCACGTGACTAGCTTTGTATTATCGCCAATATGGCGGAATTCATATTTGGGAATGCAGTCACGAAATTACGTTGTTTGTCCTTATATGAGCAGATTTTGGGCTGGGTGAGGTCTCATTCGAAAGAGGAAGGTTCAGTGCAGCGCGCTCTGGTCATCGTTTGAGTCACAAAACTCTTTTAGTGACCTAAAAATACTTGGATTCTTGCGGGTATATTTTGTCGAATTTTGCTCTACTTTCAACACTCATATTATTAGATATCAACACAATCTCGTCGAACCATGACCAGAGCGCGCTGCACTGAACCTTCGTCTTTCGAATGAGACCTCACCCAGCTCAAAATCTGCTCATATAAGGACAAACAACGTAATTTCCCAAACCCATGTTTCGGGCCAGATTGTGTCGGTATACAGCGCGCTGCATTACCCGTGTCTACCCCCTTAAGCGCAGTTGGAAAGCTCCGTTATGTACTTGCAGCTCATTTTGATTTCACATATTTTTTTATATTTATTTGATTTCATGTACTTGGCGTAATTTTTTTACTTTTTTGAAGTTTTTTTATGAGGATCTCACTTCTTTTTACAAAGATTATTTGCATAGGGAATGACTTGAGATAATTTTTAATATTATAACTTACAAATTAAGACGGGACAGAATTAAGGGTAAATTCAGTCACAGCATCATTTTACGCTTCTATTACACTAGTTTACAAAATCCAAAAAATTATTTTTGATCCAGGCTCCACTATGAAATTCTTATATAAGGTGATCCCCTAAACTCAAAAATCGACACGAGACAAAATCCAATGGATACGTTTTTGAGATATTGTCCGATGAATATTTTGGTAATTTTTTAAAAAGACGACCCGACGTTCTAGGCCATATCTCGCGTTAAAGTTGACCGAACAGAAAGAGATAGAATTTATTTTCAAAAATGAAATGAAATACATTTAAATTTATTTTCACTGATTATGTTACTACCTATGTGTAAACTACAAATAAACTTCGGATAATTGGGATTGATGGAATTGGTTTATTTAAATTTGAATTTTCAGATATAAAGCAAGCACATACAAGAAGGAAACAGAGGATCGAAGCTGAAGAAACTCATTTATTAATTTCTAATAATATCTCAAAAACGTATCCATAGAATTTTATCTCGTGTTGATTTTTGCGTTTAGGGGACCATCTTACATAAGAATTTCATAGCGGAGTCTACAGAAATGACTGTAAACTAGTGTTATCTATATATACATAAAATCCTCGGTTTATTTACAAATAAAAAACAGTTTAATGATATTTACACATGGCGCAATTCAAATTTCGACAACTTACCTTGTGTTTGAGACTGCATTTTGATTGCAATTCAATGGTACCACGATGCATACTTGTAAAAACACGTTTATAACTTGGTTATAACTTGACGGTAAACTGTCAAAATTTGGAGGAGATTGCATAGTGAAGATAGTGATTGACGAACGAAACATGTGTTAGTATCATTTTGGCTGAAGGTGTGCGTGTAACGCGTATAATGATGAACGAAACATGTATTAGTTCCGTTTTGGCTGAAGGTGTGCGTGTAACGCGTATACGTATTAGTTGACGAAAATTTGGCTTGAAGAATCAGAAGAAATCTTACCGTTTCTGACAGATCCACGAGACGATATTATGATATCTCTGTTATGCGTGGACAGATTTTATTGAATTTGGTCTTATTCGAAAGCTTATATGCGGTTTACATAAGCAAAATGCCTTTAAATTTAGAAAATAATGCAGGCGTGATGAGATATTAATGAAATAAGTTTCAGGTTAGGTTGGATTAGCCGTTTCTCCAGTAAATGATTGCGGTAGCGACAGTCGACATATACAGGGTGTTTTTCATGTACTTTCTTTCATGTACTTGTTTCATGTACTTGGCGTCGCACAGTGGTCTGGAATTAAGAATTTGGTGACATTTGTCTATAACTTTTGATCTATAAAAGATATCGAAACGTTCTTTGCGCCAAAAAATAGGAAAAAATTATCCCCTTCTAATGATGCATAACTTAATATTTTTTATATTTATTTATTTATTGTTTTTTAAATTTTTTTATGTTAATTGTTATAAAAAAAAATTGAAAGCTGTTTATTTGGTACCTTATTTAATACTCTTTTCAGTGGCTTAAGTTGCATGTTGATAAAACTTTTCGTTTTCAAGTTATAAGGAAAGTCGTATAGTAGAGGAAAGTAGTGAAAATCGCTTGTTTTTAAATTAAAGAGCAATCTTGTGCGATAAAATGGCATCTTTTATTAGTAATTAATGTAAATAATCCATTAAAAAAATAATGCTGAATGCAGCATGGTAAATTGTCGAAATTCTTTACTTTAAGAGAGGATATCTTTAAAGTTCCAAAGAGTCCCACATTCTACCGAATTGAAATATTTTCAGCAAATCTTTCTCTATGTAATCGCGTAACAACCATTTCCAACTTCGTCCAACTTCTCAAATTAATACAGTTTAATGCCGTCAGTGTTACGCCGCGCCGCGTCGCGTTTTACGTATCACGTCCGCATCGTCCCAAATTCGTAGGCTTATCTACACCATAGTATAAACAGATCAAGTATCTCTGGTCTAAACAGTTTCTTCGAAGAAACGCCATACCTCCTTACGAATTTGGGACGATGCGGACGTGATACGTAAAACGCGACGCGGCGCGGCGTAACACTGACGGCATTAAACTGTATTAATTTGAGAAGTTGGACGAAGTTGGAAATGGTTGTTACGCGATTACATAGAGGAAGATTTGCTGAAAATATTTCAATTCGGTAGAATGTGGGACTCTTTGGGACTTTAAAGATATCCTCTCTTAAAGTAAAGAATTTCGACAATTTACCATGCTGCATTCAGCATTATTTTTTTAATGGATTATTTACATTAATTACTAATAAAAGATGCCATTTTATCGCACAAGATTGCTCTTTAATTTAAAAACAAGCGATTTTCACTACTTTCCTCTACTATACGACTTTCCTTATAACTTGAAAACGAAAAGTTTTATCAACATGCAACTTAAGCCACTGAAAAGAGTATTAAATAAGGTACCAAATAAACAGCTTTCAATTTTTTTTTATAACAATTAACATAAAAAAATTTAAAAAACAATAAATAAATAAATATAAAAAATATTAAGTTATGCATCATTAGAAGGGGATAATTTTTTCCTATTTTTTGGCGCAAAGAACGTTTCGATATCTTTTATAGTTCAAAAGTTATAGACAAATGTCACCAAATTCTTAATTCCAGACCACTGTGCGTCGAGACGCTACCGCGTCTCTAGATCTCCATCCATTTGATGTTATTATTATATATATAAAAATTAAATTCAACTTTAGAAGAATTTTTTCGCTAAGTATTGTATAATAATTTTACAATAATTAGGTATTGTACAATAAGTTGCTAATGAGAATGCCTACTGACCAAAAATGGTTGTACCGTGGACTGTTCATGGCCATTACGTGGCCACGAATGGTACAATTCCATTTTCGATGTAGAGTACGGCGGGGTATTCTGGGACACACTTTTATTTTGGCTAAAAAGTCACATAAAGATCATATTTCTTGAAATTTCAAGGCATGGTTTTGTAGTACGGAGAATAGCCATTCTTTTGATACCAGTGGCTTGATCCAATTCCATCAAATTGTACAAGTTATATCAGTTGGCGCAAAAAACTAATTTGCGCGTTTTTGAAAAATCTCGGGGAATTGTGGGACATCTTTTAAATCGAATAAAAAATTACCCACACAGCACACGAGGTCCCGAGGACGTACGTTTTAGGTCCCTTCTAGGTCCGTAGGTCTGAAGGTCCCGGTTGGTAACAAAACGTCCCCGGGACGTCCGTGGGCGGTTGTGGAACGTCTATAGACGATTTTGGGACGGTTTTGGGACGTCGTGTAACTACAGTGGCGCCATCTGTGCAAAGTCCTAAATACGTCCCTGGGATGCGCTTGGGACGGGCCTTGGGACGTGTTTGGGACGGGCCTTGGGACGTGTTTGGGACGTATTTGGGACGGGCTTGGGACGGGCTTGGGACGTGTTTGGGACGGGCTTGGGACGTGTTTGGGACATGTTTGGGACGTATTTGGGACGGGCTTGGGACGTGTTTGGGACGGGCTTGGGACTTATTTGGGACGGGCTTGGGACGTTTTAAGACGTCGAGTGCTACCTGCTATATAGGCGCCATCTATAGAACGTCGTCTATACTATGAGGTGCATTTCAGTTTCAAAGGATATTTCAATTCAAGAACTACTCTAAAATGGATTGAAATGTTGAAAGATTTGTTTGGAGCGAGAGTTCGAAACAGGCGGCAGGTGTAGAGGTGTGCGAATTTCTTTCCTAAAATCTATGCGGGGAGTGAGGAGTCATATGGACCCGAATATGGTACATCCTGAGGGTTTGTATATATATATATATGTAGGGTCTAAATTAGGCTAAATGCATTGGGACGGTGTTGAAGACGGTTATCGATACGATTAAAATAAAATGAAATTTGATAAAAATGTATTTCCATTTATTTCGTTACAGTACACTACAAATTATATCATCTACTGCATTACACTATGTGTGTTTACAAATATTGAAAAACTACAATACTACAATATTATTATTCTATTTGTTATAAATTATAAATTAAATTATTCTATTTCTATAATCAAATTGCTCGTGCGTGCATGCGCGAAATGACTATAGAATGCACCTAGAATGAGTAGTGGATACACCTGTAGTTGGTTGGAATATACAAATCAGAATATACAAAGTGTACACAGAATACACGTATCGCGTACGCACTTAAAATATATATACAATACATGAAATATATAAATATAACATATGTTAGTGTACATAATACACATATCGGATTTTACAAAAATATACGGTAGTGATAGAGTAGTAGATACACTACACAGTGGCAGACAAACATATAGCAATCAATGCAGCACACAATGATTGCAAATTGCCATCATCACTTTACATTATATTTACAACATATATTTTAGTCATATTTAGTAAATTAACATCCCACACAGCACGGTGGACTTTGCAGACTTTGCCGGATGTTGTGCTGTGTGGGATGAGTCTAACGATATAGCAAAATTCATCAAAACATGTAGTAAATGTATTGATTCATTGCATGATCAAGAATTTAACTCATGAAAGTCTGGCTGGGTAAAGTTAGAAACCCCTACGTGCTTTGTAGAGATCTAGAAACAGTCTAATTTATTCATCCTAACTGCTTTTCAAATAGTTTTACTAGTTTATAATGTCCTATGTATTATCTACTAAATTAGATTGTCCTAAGTTTACGTAAGGTGTTTAATTTTAGTGATTTTAAATGTGCCATGCGGGGAGCAAATTCCTCTAAAGTAGACGTTTGTGAAATGGACATTAATAATTTTTTTAATTGGGAAAACTTCACTGCTCAGCACAAATTAAAAAGAAATTCTCCTAAATCATAGATTCATGATTTTGTATCTGTGCAATTCACAAGAGGGGAAAAATCTTGAAATATAAAAATGATTTTTCTGCTGAATTTAAGGAGTTAAATTTTCTTAATGCGAAAACAATGAAAACTAAGTTATGAAAACCAAAAGCCAGAGTTCAATGTAAAGGAATTTCAGCAGAGAGAAAAGAAAATTTAATTACGAAATTGTAATCAATCGCCTTGCCTTTTGGGAATCATTAAACGTGTCTGATTATTAACTTTAAATCGTTATGTTCCTGTCTATGTTTAATTTGTTCGTATGTTTGTTGTAAGTTGTATGTATATGTTTATTTTTAACTACCTAATTTATGCCAATGTTATTTCTGTTTAAGTTGTACATTTAAAAGTATGAATTAAACCCGATTTCAAGTGTCTTAATTATGTCTTCCGAACACCTGTTCAATCCTAATCCATGCGCTTAAAGACGTACCCGGGACCACTTTTTTTGTAATATTCGTCATTCAGAGGATCTATATAAGCCGTACGTGGGAAATTCAGGACGTCCCCGGGACGTTTTGAGGACGGTTGTTGAGTCCGAATCCAGGCGCTTTAAAAGACGTACCCGGGACAAATTTTTTGGTAACTTTCGACCTTCAGAGGACGTATATGAGCCGTTCGTGGGACATTCGGGACGTCCCCGGGACGTACGGTACGTCCGGGACGGACGTCCCCGGGACGTTTTGAGGACGATTGTTCAGTCCGAATCCAGGCGCTTTAAAAGACGTACCCGGGACTAATTTTTTGGTAACATTCGACCTTCAGAGGACGTATATGAGCCGTTCGTGGGACATTCGGGACGTCCCCGGGACGTACGGTACGTCCGGGACGTACGTCCCGGGGACGTTTTGAGGACGGATGTGTGCTGTGTGGGTAAAGTTATCGAAGGAAAACGCGTATTCATTATTGTAAACGAAATAATAATAATTCATAATTGATATAAAAAAAAAGAAAAATGGCGAACAGAATCATTCCGAATCGCAGTGAACACACGTGTAAGTGTTTGGGTTGGGACCGGCGCAATTTTTAAATTTTTATTTTTTTTTAAATATTTAAAAATTTAAAAAAAAACCGGTTGTAGATTTTAATTTGTTTGATCGCCTCCAAAATAGAGGCGACATTCAACGATTTTTCTTTTTTAGCGTAATAACGCGGCATAATATGGTTAAAAAATATTTTTGAAACAAAAAACAATAGAAATTTGCCAAAATAATAATGCTGTGTTGAAATAATGCATGGAAAATCACTTATATGCGTAAAAAACACGAGTTTAGCTTGTCAAACGTAAAAAACTGACTGTCCTATAATTCCCCGAACAAAGCGTCCCACAATTCCCCAGATGCTTATCTTTACAATATTGCGGCGTATAAGTAACACAATGCAAACTTCATGCAAAATTTCTTTTATGGTTCGAAGGTTTAAGGTTACACGAATATTATAAACATATTTACCTGAACTGGTTTGTGGGAAAACACAAAAATAAATAAACCAAACGCACACTGGCAATAAAATTTTGGGAGGGATAACAATTAACTCGATATCAGAGCGAGGTAACAGAGCGTTATCACAAGTCGAGTGCTCAATAAAAAACGAGTTTAGCATGAGACGAAGCGATGACAGTCGTTTGTAGCTGTCAAGAAGTACTAGGGAAAAGAAGATGGCGGTGTCCCACAATTGTCCGTGTCCCAGAATACCCCGGCGTACTCTACCATTTTTGGTCAGTGCCTAATTCCAGTAAAGTTTAGGTTATATCGTTGAAATTCTCTTTTAAATCTCAAAAATATTTGTTTTTTAATATAAATATGTATAAAACTGCCCTATAAAAATACCCTTGTTAAATACAGTAAATAATTGTTTTCTTACCAGTCGTATGCTAAGCACCATTTGCAAGGATGTGGAAAGAAATCAAAGATTTGCACATTCACGTATGATTATTAAATAAAACGGGACAACAAAACAGTAAAAAGTAGTAGAAATGGTGCCAACATAACCCATCCGTAGACAGCTTCATTCATTGTAATGAAAGTAAACTATATACATAAGAATACTTAATATATCGAAATAAATAAGACAGTGGCCACAAATGGTGCAGTGACCACTGTTGCGACTTCCGCCTAGCGGCGTGTATTATAAACTTTAGTAGCGCGAAGTTCGATTCGGATCACACGAATGTAATATGAAAGGGAGACAAAGTGAAGTTCGCACAAAGCCGAGGGGTTTGAAGATAGTTAGATATTCTTTTAATAAGAGGACTTTAAGATTATAAATCGATCAATACCCCTTGGCAACGGGTGTTTGAATAAATGAACTTCTCCTTCCTCCCTTCTCCTAGGTGTGTAATTCCAGCGCAATGTAGGTAAACGCTTGCTTTTCAAAAAAATCGATAACCGAAAGGAATCGGATCGACGAATAGAAATTTAGCTAATTAATTAATAAATTTGCGATTGGCTCTTAGAATCTAAGACATCTTGTAAAAAAAAGGTGAAAACCGATGGACATGGAAAGCATGACTCGAGCCCCGTAAGCTAAAGAGAACAGACGTGTATTTAAAACCTCTCCAAGATTCATTTTATGTTCAAATAGTTTATTGAGTTGATTAAAGTTATAATTTATTGTGTTCAAATCGTTTTATTCAATTATTATTATCGTTTTCATTATATTTATTATACAAAATCCGCGTCCAAGGAGCAGAGTGCCTTAGCACTCCACGGGCATCGTTTCCCGCCGAATTCCCTACGAAGGATCCAGAGGAACCAGCCGGCCCCGCAACACCACAAATGGTACATCTACCCTAGTTCAAATTTTTCCACCTTTATGTCACCGTGGTTTAGTTATAACTTCAGAGTGCAACAACTTCAAGTTGTTCAGACGAGTTTTTGTTGGGAAAGTGAGGCTAGTACTTGTTGAAGAAAAAGGAAATATTTTTCAAGCGGGAGAAGTAAAGTTCTTATTACTAGTGCATTTATATATTTAAATATATAATGTCGACGAAGTCTTCTGTCGATTTACGAGCGGAACTCGCTGAACTAGTGAAACGGAAGGCTGAAATAGCTGTAAGTATTGTGGCAACTGTCAAATTGCGTCTCTTCTTTTAGGTATTCGCATACTCTCGCAATTCATGTATTTGAAACAATGAAGATGATCACTATTGTTGTGAAAAATAGAAGTTACTTTTAGTCAACAAGTTTTTAGTTATTATTAGAGTAACAGCAAGCTATGTACTATTCCATCTTTTTTGAGGTTATGTTAACCTAACCTCATACTATGACCTCTTAATGTTGTCCTTTTTGTATTGGTCAGTTTATTCCATAATTCTTTTAATTCTGAGAATTATTATAAGATTATTATGTTATTATAACGGGAATGGTAAATTGTTTGTACATATTAATTATAAATATTAAAAAGGATCGAACGGATATTATAAATTGTCTCAACATAACCTTAATAGTTTGTTTTGATCACAGTAATTGTTTATAAACTTACAGTATTTTCAATTTCACTATCTTTCGTCATTTTTGTTATTTAAGTATTTGGGAATTAAATATTTGTATATATTTTTATTTTCGCTTTTGCTTTAATTTAATAATATTTCTTGGTGGTATGAAAAAATGTGTAGCTTGATATGTGGTTCATGTATACAGTATTTATAACTTTCTTGTTCAAAACAAGTATCCTTCTTTAAATTATACCAAATTCTTCCAAAATAATTTCTTCATCCAAATAGTATTAATATAATGAATTTTGTAAGTATTTTTTTAGTACGTCATATTTAATAACTGTTCAAGATTATTGAAATCATTAAGAAACTACCTATCTATTTTAAAAAATAGATGAATTTAATTGTTAACCATAGATATACCAGAATTATGAAATGAATATGCATGTCCGACTATTTCTCAGCTTCATATTATATAGTGTTTGTTTACCCTGAGAGAGCTGCCCTTTGTTCATAAAAAACTAATTGAACTGAATTCCAATACTATTGACAATTTAATGTTTAAATTTTTCATTAAATTTTCATGACAGTTTTACTAACCAATTAGTGAACTTTTCTTGATAAAACTGAATCCAAGCACGACCTTATTAAGACTGTTTTTTATTATGCATAATGTGTTTTGATTTGCACACTTATATGTGATTTAGATTACTTATACTTAAAAATGAGGCGTTAAATATTTCATCTTTTCTTTCTGTATGTAAGTGTTCGGATTCAATCAGTACTATATTTGGGTACTTAAAACTGTTGTATCATATTGTACATACTTAATAGCAGCATGAGAAAAAGTGGTCATCATTAGTCACATTCATTTTGTGTCTAAAATTTAAAAAATTTACATTTGGAACATCCATGTACAAGTCTGTTCTGCTATAACGATGGCGCTCGGGGGTAAGCGTCCCCGTAACGAAACGGTATGCCAGTCGATTCACACTTCTTCTTTCCTTTTTTTATTTATTTTATAAGATGCAGCCGCTATCGAATGAAATTTATAGTTTGTCGCTGTCACACTCGTTGCGGTGACTACAAAAGAAGTACCGGGGATAGAAATGTTCTATTAATGGAACGGAGATCTAATAGTCATTCTGTGTTTTGTGAGACAAGTTAAAATTTTAAACTTTTTTCATTTAAAAGATTAAAGTTTGTAATTTTCTATGAAAGTTTGATCCAGAAATACAGAAATAGATAATATTTTGATGAAATTGTGAAACTTTACAGGACACTCTTGCTAATTTAGAACGACAAATTTACGCATTCGAAGGCAGTTACTTGGAAGACACACAATTATATGGGAATATAATACGTGGTTGGGACAGATATTTAGCCAGTAACAAAAATACTAATAGTAAAGCAGACAAACGTAATAGAAAGTTTAAAGAAGCTGAAAGGCTTTTCTCAAAATCTTCCATCACCTCCATGGCAGTGAGTAATCAGCATTAAAAAATCAGAGACTGATTTCCCGTCAGTGTTTCTTAACTTAAGAGAATATTTTTAAATAATAATAAACAAAGCTGAATTGAAATTTGTTATACATGCATGAAATATATATCTAAAAAACATAATATTTTTATATTGGATTGTTACATAATAATTAACTACAGATGTTAATTACATGGAACAGTAAAGAATAAACAAAATATTAATTACATAATAAGTAGCTAGCATAAAATGAATAGAAACAGCCACAAATGTGTAAATAATATTTTGTGGTTTATTGTTAGTAACAAGGACAATGTTTCTGTAGACGTTCAGTTTATTACTTCACAACAGTTGGAAACAGTTTTTAATACAGAAGGCAGTTTTGTAACAAATAGGAAACTATTTCGAAATTTAATTCAGATATGAAAAAGAAGATTCTACCAAAAAATGAGGGGAAAGTGTGTATACACAAATATAAAATGCAGATAAAAAACAATTTGACAAAAAGTTTTGTTCTCGAATTACAGATTATTATGAAACCAACATAACAAAAACGGAAGTACTCTTTCCTTTTAATAAAGTACTGTTTCCTGTGTGTTCATTTGTTTTACGTTTCCTTTCTGAATAATATAATTGTAATTATAATGGTTGTAAAATGAATGTTACAAAATATATAGCATACTTTTATGTTCAATGAGATAAAAATACTATAAATTACAAAAATTGATATTTCACAGGCTGTCAGCGGACTCGTCGAAAATACCCAGGAAAAAAGTAAGGACCTCAATGGATATTCCTGAAATAGTTGATTTTTTTATTCACAGAAAGAGTACAACTTATTTTTCATCCTCTTAGCTGTTCCAACTTTTTGCCCTATCCTTGAAAAAATTATTTTTAGTTTTTAAATTGCTCTTGATTATATTCCTTTTTCTTCCAACATATCGATCACACTGTCTTCCAGAAAACAGTGCAACGTAACGCAATTGTAACGAAGCACATTTAGCTGAATTAACGTGGGATGTTCGAAGTATGAGCAATATAACTTCGAATGGAACTAAATAATTTTTTCTTTTTCTGTGTTTAAGTTATAAATAAATTTTTATTTATTTCTTCACTTTATTTTTATGGTAATTGATTTTAAACCGTTAAAGGTAACGCAACGTAGAATTTTATGAATTGTTTTTTTCTGTATCCGCCTATGTTTATCTTTTTTTCTGTATCTAAATTATGAATAAATTTAACATCTGTTTCTCTCATCTGTTTCAAAGTTTTATGAAAACTTATTCCTGAATTTCATGGTTCTATCGTTATATTATTTGTTGTATGTGTATGTTA
The DNA here is from genome assembly GCA_963971345.1 of Andrena flavipes. Classification (NCBI taxonomy): domain Eukaryota; kingdom Metazoa; phylum Arthropoda; class Insecta; order Hymenoptera; family Andrenidae; genus Andrena; species Andrena flavipes. The sequence continues at coordinate 46,698,819 of OZ020479.1, read as the reverse complement.
GTAGTAAACGTAATGTGTAATCTACTTTTTCTATGCATGTTGAAAGTGTAGAAAATAGCTTATTATTATTACTTTATTTTTCGTATTTATTTGTTTTCTGTATCTAAGCTTCAAATAAATTTGTCTTTTTATGTTGACATGAGTGTAACAGAATTTCTGTTGCACTCTTTAGAGATCATTTGTGTATTTTAATTGTAATATACAACTTAATTACATGGCAAAACTAATTATATAAATTAAAATGTAGTAAAGTAATAGTTACTTTAATTATGTGTGTTGTAGATGTATGAATATTATTTTGGTATTAAGTACTGCCATGCACTGATTTGCTTTTATGTAGTCTTTCAAAGTTATAGGAAACTATGGAATATAAAAATATGGGGCTTGCTTGATTAAACAATTTCAAATTTTAGCTAAATACTTTCAGTTTCTATTTTATTTGATAGATTAACTTGCACATTTAATTAATTTGCTTTTGAATAATTCCAAATGTTCGAATCTTAATTCATTTCCGACAAATAATATTTAAGTTACATTGCATTTAGAAGGATAATAGCTGTTAAAATGTAATTTCCCAATCTTCTGAATACAACTTGGTAATTTTGCAGCATTTTGCAAGTAACCTGGAATAAATCAAAATAGAAATTCAGATTTCAAATTTCAGTTAGAGTAAATTTTTATAAAAGGAACCGTATGTTATTAAAATCATTTTGGCCACTTACAATTCTAATTCAATAATTTATATAACTCATAAAGTCAGCACTGCAAACTTAAATTTTTCCTGCTTATTAAAGACTATAATTTATCTTTCTGAAAATTTCACTATCGTAATATGTATGTGTTAGTTGATACTTTGAGTGGCGTCGGCGGATTTTCACGCCGAGATATTTATTTTGGCGTATTTTCACGTCCACCTATATATTTCGGAATGTATCGAAAGTATCGTCCAAACATCTCCGAATGTTTGCTCGTGGTGAGTTAAGCAAAACTTCCACGGTAGAAGCGATCGCGCAGAAATGCTTGACCGACTTGGAGACGCTTTTCACAACCCTACGCCACTCAAAGCGTTAATCGATTGAATCAATCAAGTATAAATATTACCTATTTAATTGACAGACTGCTTTTATCACTGATTAATTATCTAATGACTAGTTGGCCAGTAGACCACACCATGTACCAAATAAATTCGATTATGTATGTAGTACTTGAGTCGGTCGATCGAGCCTCGAATCGATCGAGGATCGCGGTTTTCCCATAATAAACTTGATTCCAGTTGACCGGTACAGCGAATCGGAATCACAAATCGGCAACAGCGGTAGCGAAGACAATTGCAGCCTCGTTAATTCACACGGGACGACAGGCAATAGCACCACTAGCAACGGTAATAAGGAGGCAACGGGGAAAAGCCACTCCGTCACTGGCCAGTATAACCAGAATGGATCTCTGACCACTTCCACAGAAATGTCTGGACAGTTTGCGAATGGGCACGCGAGCAACGGCAGCCTCGAACATGCCTCCCTGAAGGAGAACACTGGGAAAGAACCTTCGAAAAATAAGCCTGGGAACAACGTGAAAAAGAATAGCAATAAGAGGTCTAGGAATAGGTAGAATAGCTCTAGTAGCCCTTCATGTTTTAAACACGATCAAACAAACATTTCTTTCCCCGAATCATTATTTCTTTCTGCTCACTCCACCTTATCACTGTACGAAATCTCAATCTGTTTATAAGAAATGTACGGACATTGAATTTTTATAGAAGAACGAATGTTGAAAGATATTTATTAATTATAAGGACCCTAGTATTAGTTAGGACATAAAAAAAACTCGGTTAATCGGGTAGCGCTGGTTCTGAAGAACTTTCTTTTTATTTTAATATCTAAGAGATGGAAAAAGCAAACTGTAAGGTAATGAGTGTAGTTTACTGTGTGAAACTAAATTTTAATTAGGAATGAAAGTAAATTACGTACTATGAGATTCATGATTTTTAGTATCCTTCAGTCAGTTAAGCAATATCTTTTAGGTTTAAGAAAAGAATTGAATTTCTAACTTCTTTTAGTGTCTGTTTTTTGTAATTTTTATGTTACAAAAGCTGTGTCCAAGAATTAGTATTAGGTATATTTTGTGATAATTCTCTATAAGTATTACTACAGGAGATATTAATGATATTCTAAGTTCCAGTTTTAACCGTTTCTACAACAGTTCATGTTTTTTAAAAAGATTTGTGTTATTTGTACATATGTACAGCTGGTCTATTTACACTTTCTTCTAACATGTATGTATGTATAGCATCAAAATTGTAGGCATAGAAATGATAAAACTAAGATTTGATTACACAAGAAAACAAAATTAAACGAAAGCTGAGTATTTCTTTGTAATCGTATATTCATTTTAAAATCTGAATAATTAATCACGCGAATTCTATAAAGTAGGTACTATCGTTTGCAGAAAAGAAGGTGCCCGGACGCTAAGCACGGTAACGTGCCTACTTTGCTCGCATTGACCAAAGCGACAATGTTGACCAATACAAAGTAAGTGAATGGGACACAGGCGGTGGGAGCTAATGCGGGCAAAGTAGCCCCCTTGGCCCGCTCAGCAACCGGATGCCAACTTTTTTTTGCAAACGAAAGTAGAAGTATGTCTATTTCTCTTTCCTGAAAACTTTTTTAAATAATACTCTTGAATTTTAATGATATATACGTTTATATTTCCCCGATCTATAAGCATTCGCACTGTGAAATTGAATTTTAAAAAAGAAATATAAAAATAAAAAAAAATATTTTTTGTAACAGCTATATTTAAGTGAAACGTTGTTAATAAAGAATTCGGAGATAATTGAAGCATCAGATATCCTTATTTCATTCTCTGTTTTCATGTTGATAAATTATATTTTAAAAAACTATTAAATGTGTGTTCCAATTTCTTTGAATGATTTGTAATAAATATTCGAAATCTTCGTTCCTAGTATACATACCCAGACAGCACACGTCTTCAAGACGTCTGTTTTACGTCTGAACGTCTGAATGTCCTGATTCGTGACAAAGATGTCTTTAAGATGTGATACGGACGTGTTAAAGACGTCTTGTGGATGTCTTACAGACATCTTAAAGACGTCTTTAACACACCCATAAGGCTGCCGTCTCATTTTTGTTATGATCCGAATAGTGATCGGCATAACCGCCGCCATTTGTCACAATTTGGAGTAAAACCGGAAATAAAGATAACCTAACCGTTCGCTCTATCTCTTTCTATCGGTATTTCTGTTTCTTCCTACCGGTATTTCTGTCTCTTTCTATCAGTATTTCTGTCTCCTTCTTTTTCACAGTTTCTTTCTCTGTCTACTTCCGCTTTTGCTCCAAATCCCAGCAACCAATCAGCGACGATACACGTTGTTCCGATCACTCTCTAGAGGATCACTAGATCCGAATCGATCGACGCGTCCCCAATAAACAAACGGACCTTAATGAAACTATTGCAGTCGATAAAAAGATGTGGGGTTTCGTGTTAGTGTGTGGTATTAGTGATGGCTAGAACCATGATTTGTGAATCACGAGTGATCCGATCACGTTCGTTCCCAATCACGGTGATTTTTCACAGTGATCCGTGATTTTCGTGATCGCCTCTGATTGGTGCAGGCAGAACAGTGATCCGTGATCGCTTCTGATTGGTGCAGGCGCAACAGTGATCCGTGATCGCCTCTGATTGGTGCAGGCAGAACAGTGATCGCTTCTGATTGGTGGAGAGCATAACTGCTCTTTGCACGCGCCACATAACCCCAAATTCTATTATCTCTCGAAACATTGTCAAGTCCTCACTGTTCTTATAGAATCTCAGTTGTATATTTTGAACCAATGTAATCGTTCTTGATCTATTTAAATTAACGAATATTTCTTCGCTTTAGTTGAAAAGTATAATGTATATGTGAATACTTTAGCCAATCAAATCAGTGCGTGCATACATTGACTATTTATGAATGAATATTCTATATATTCGCTGAATTAGCACGTTTTGACTGTAACACCAGCTCTATTAAAGTATTTCATAAAAAATAATCCAATTAAGATCAAGAATTACGATTACAGTACACAATTCACTCAAGTTAAAAAAATCACAATCACGGTCGTGATTGAACTTTAATCACGCCCGTGATCGTGAATTTGCAATCACTGTGATAAATCACTGTTAGTGATTTTGCACTCCATCTCTATGTGGTATGCCTGTTTGCGCGCGACTTTATAACTTTTCGAAGGGCTTTGTAACTTATCGATTGAATGAGGTTTGAATGAAGTGAACTTTTAATATTTATAATTGTTCTCCTGTTTATTAGTTGCTAAGGATTTTGTTACACTGTCTGTAAAATTAATATTATATATTCTGATCTCAGTTCTAACGGACGTGTTCTTGAGTACTTCAATTAATCACGTAATCTTTCTAATCGGATATTCCCCACATAAATTGGTGACTTCGACGTGATTAATTTGTAAAAAAAAAGAAAATAAAATGTCCGTGTTACATTCTCCGCCCCGCTCGAATTCCAATGACGGAGAACGTTCGGATCTGTTGACCCCTCAATTTCCTGGAGGTCTTTTCGAAGAGTCTGGAAATAGTGTCCTTCCTGGCCCATCTATTTCCCAAGAGTTTGCTGAGGTACAAAATCGCCAAGAAGTCTTCCCTGCAGAGTTCCGGAACGTTCGTCTCCCAACGTTTTGGCGGAAAAAAGCAGCCTTATGGTTCGTTCAACTTGAAAGCGAGTTCACGGCTTACTGGATTCGTTCCGAAGAAGTTAAATACAGGGCTGTGATCAGACACTTAGATGAATCGGCTATGACGGTGGTCTCCGATATTTTGGAAAATCTTCCAGGTCAGGATAAGTATTTAACTCTTAAAAGGACTTTAATCCAACGTCTTGCTGAATCACAAGAGAAACAGCTCTTAAGACTTTTGAGCAGCATAAAATTAGGATCTAAGAAACCTTCAGTATTATTACGAGAAATGCGTAATTTAGCAGGTCTAAATGCGACCGAAGGGCTTTTAAAAACTCTTTGGATGCAACGAATTCCTAACCGTCTACGTGAACTATTAGTGGTTCTCGAAGGCTCCAGCTTACTAATTTCTTGGGTTGTGCTAAGACTCGTACGACAGCTTACCATCCTCAGTCCAATAGCATTATAGAAAGGTGGCACCGATCCTTGAAGTCCGCTATTATGTGTGTTGGTTTAAGGGTATAAATTACCCTTAGTTCTGTTAGGCCTTCGCACTTGCTTTAAAGAGGACATTAAATGTTCTGCTACTGAGATGTTATTTGGATAACCCTTGCGCATTCCTGGCGAATTTTTCGAAGACGTAGACTTTTCTGTGGAACCGCAGATGTTGATTCATGAAATTAGAAATAGAGTTAGATCCTTATGAGCACAACCCACCAGCAATCATAATAAGCATATACCTTTTGCACATAAAGATTTAGAAGTCACATCTCATGTATTTGTCAGAGATGATAAAATTCGACGCACTTTGCAACAACACTATACTGGTCCATTCGAAATTGTAGAGAGGTTAAATGAGCGGGTATATACTATCATGCTTGATGGTAAAAGGATTAATATTTCCATCGACAGACTCAAACCTGCTTTCATTCCTACCTCGGATCATGTTCAGCCGACGCAAACCACTGTAAATCCAGGTATAACTAAAACTACTGTACCGTTGCGTCAAAGAGTAGGCAGTGATGCCAGAATGAGGACGGGAGCAGAGTGAATGGGAAATGGTTTGATCAGTCCGGCCTACGCTCCGTGACGCATGCGCAATGATGCCGTGATGACGTCAAACCAATCAACGCCAAGATGGTAAACGAAACGGCGCCACCGTCAAGCTAGCCCAGCCAATGACGTCGCTTGGCTTAACTTGACGGTGGCGCCGTTTCGTTTACCATCTTGGCGTTGATTGGTTTGACGTCATCACGGCATCATTGCGCATGCGTCACGGAGCGTAGGCCGGACTGATCAAACCATTTCCCATTCACTCTGGACGGGAGCGCTCGAGAATTTCCCCCACCACACATGTACATACACTACGCCGGAGCTGCGTCAAAGAGTAGGTATAATAAGAGGCGTCACTCGACAAGGACAGACATAATCTGGGGAAATCACTAAGACAACCAATTTAAATGCCCATTCGGCAATGATGGCTGGGCTTCGGCAATGACCGCTAAGCTTCGGCAATGATCGCTAAGCTTCGGCAATGATCGCGGTAAACTTCGGCAATAATCAGCCAATGTGGTAAGGTACATTTAGTCGATTTGAATATCCCGCTCGAAATAGACAACCAATTTAAATGCCAAGGTCAAGCAAGGACTTCAAAGGTTCCGCCCGGAGTGACGCCTCTTATTATACCTACTCCTTGGCTGCGTGTCCGTGAGCTCGGCGCTTCGGACAACGTCGGGAAGACGAGAGAGAAAACGAATGTGTCTTTCTCTCTCGCTCTTGAAACCAAGCGACACGCGGCCGTGCGCGACTTCTCGAGTGCCTCGAGATCCACTTTTCACTTTTTGACATATGCATAGTACCTAATACTCTTGTGAATGAAAAAAAATTTGGAAAATATTTTGTTACGGAAATCACGTTTTAAGACCTCCTGATCACGTTTTGACTATTTAGAAAAGAGCTTTTTTTTTAAATATCTCATGTAGTTAACACGATTACGTTTAAACGGCAAAATCGATTTCAATGAAACTTTATATGCTTGTCTTAAGATCCGTTTAGATCACGAAAAATGATAATTACCCGTTATGGTTCTTCGATTTTTCAGATATACCCAGATAGCACAGAACGTTTTAAAAACGTCCATTTTATGTCCATTTTAGGTCTGAACGTCCACGGCTTGATTTGTGAAAATGGACGTTTTTAAAACGTTTTCTGGACCTTTTCTGGACGTTTTATGGACGTTTTCTGGACGTTTTTAAAACGTCCAGAAAACGTTTTTAAAACGTCCTAAAGTCGTTTTAAAGACGTTTTTTGCAGACGTTTTAAAAACGTCTTTTGCAGACGTTTTCAAAACGTCCAGAATACGCTTTGGTTACCTACAAAACAGGCGTTCAAAAGAGGCTGTGTGCTATGTGATAAATGCGGATAGATTAGGATACATGAGTTCAAGGAAAACCAAGGATTGTAATCGCTGTCTAACCCAAACCATCCACGAAATATGGATAGATCGCACAGGTAAAGCCTAATTAGATCTACATACATATATACATATAAATGTTTATATGAACATTTGTTCAAAGAAACAGTAGAAAACCAAAAACACAGAGGCATTTGGTTAAATGTTTCTAACCGAATGTTTGTAAACGTTTGTTCATACAGTTTTTATACAGCTCTCATAACGTATTTGTACAGTTTTTGTATATTTGTTTCAGTATTTGTGGTCATAGGTATGTAGTTCTAGGTTAGGGTTGGAATAATTTTTAAATTTTAGGTTAACGAATTGGCAAATTTTGATGATTCCAATCAGTATAATTTTGTAAAACGGGCGCTAATGTCGTTGATGACCAATGGATGTTGCATTGCTATTTAGTTGTCCTTGGCAGAAAAGGGAAAAAAGATTTCCATAAATTAAGCGTAGCAACGGTTTTAATATGTAACTATCACCCTTATTTTACTATTCCTAATATTGATTACTGTAAAATTTAATGTAATGTTTCCTCGAAATTCTTGTTTAAGGTGCAGCAGAACACAGGGAAATGGCAGAGAATAGAAAAAATACAGAGCTGTCTATTTAAGTGCACATCCATATCTATTTTAAGTGAATATATTCTGTATATTGGACCTCGTACTAACATATTCTTGTATCTATTGTAAGTGCATATATTCTGCATTATTTCTGAATTCAACAAATAAAATAAATTGTTATCGAGTTTAATCTTATTTTGAAAACCTTTTACTTCCTTAAATTTTTATTAAATCCAACCAGTACCGTCAAGCGTCCCAAAAACGTCCTGAAAACGTCCTGAAAACGTTTTAAAAACGTCCAAAAAACGTTTTAAAAATGTCCAAAAAACGTTTTAAAAACGTCCAGAAAACGTTTTAAAAACGTCCTGAAAACGTCCAGAAAAGGTCCTGAAAACGTTTTAAAAACGTCCAGAAAACGTCCTGAAAACGTTTTAAAAACGTCCTAAAAACGTTCTGGTTTGTGAAAATGGACGTTTCTAGGACCTTTTCTGGACCTTTTCTGGACGTTTTTAAGACGTCCTGAACGTCCGACTTGGACGTTTTTAAAACGTTTTTAAAACGTTTTGGTGCTATCTGGGTACGAACTAAATTCTACATAAAAAAAAATTAAATAAAGTTCTTCTGTAACTTCTTTAACAAAGAAAAATGTACATTCATAATTGAGGCATTTGATGGAAAAAGGGCACATACGCCAAAATGCCATTTCAAGAAAATCGATTTCAAAGTTTTCATTCTGGTACCTATGACTTAAGGGGGAACACCACTGTGACGGTCGGAAAAATGAGCCCATTTTTAAGATTTTTTTAAAGAATAACTTACAGTTTTATTATAAAATTGTTATTACCTATCTTTAGTATAATGTCTTAAGATACTATAAAAAAAAAGTAATAGAAAAACATACATAGATTTCCATATACAGTTAATCTCCTACACCCCTGACAAGAAAACATAGGTCGCTTATCGAAACGATATCTTTGGAACGGCAACTCTGAAATCAATTTTTTTTTTGTTTAATATAATCGGTATGAGTGTAGTTTCCGTTGTACGTACCGATTTGTAAAAAAAATTATTTTTGTAAAAATGGCGCACTTGGGAAGAAAAAGTTTCGAAAATCCGCAAAAAAATGGATAGTTTTTTAGCGTATTTCAAAAAATATGTTTTCGATCAAAAAATCGGTACGTACAACTGAAGATACTCTTGTTTTAAAGATCCGGTAAAAATTTCAAGTCGACCGGATAAAAATTGACAGAGCTATTGATTCGATCAGTTAGAAAAATGTCGTTTCGAGAAAATCGCGTTTAAAGATACATAGCGCCCTTGGAACGGCATCGTGACGCGTCTCACAAAATGCACTGTATCTTCGTCAATTCTTCGAATATTAACTTGAATTTTTCAGACAATATTTTTGAAGAGTTAAACATTAAGAAAGTGAAGAAAAAAAAATCGAAATTTTTTCAACTTTCACAGTGGTGTTCCCCCTTAATAAAAATAATGCAATTCAATCAATTTTTTTTAAGGATGTAGTTACCGTGTTCTGAATACAGAAGTCATGATTTAAAAATGATATGTGTCTTTATTTATAAGTTTTAAACAAGTGGTTTATGTGCCCTTTTTCCATAAATGTGGTGATGTAGGAAGTGCCCACACAGCACAACGTCCCCGGGACGTTGTGCTGTGTGGGTGGGGAGATAAGGTTCCTTCCTAAAATCACGCAATATCACGTCAGAAGAACTAAGATAAAGAAAATGAAAGTCTGTTATGCGACGCAGATATTTAGCCATACGATGGCTGCGGCCATTACCATAATGGTTCGAAACAGTAAGTATTGAAATTTATATTATTGTAAAAATCGAATGAATGTGAATTGAAAATGTCATTTGTTGCACATAAAGAAGATTCCAGTGGTAACTCTGAGATGCCGTTACAAGCAACTGGAACAGCAAAAATCTTAAAATTTTTCAACGATCTGTTCGATTCCTTAAATAGTGCTAAGGGGAAATTGAATAATGGGTTCAAAACTCCTGTAACACCTAAAAGTGGTCACATATCTTATTGGGGTAAGTGTGTAAAACAGCGCTGTCCAAGGTCGCTCACGCGTGAGCCCGGGGTTCTCCCACTCTCGTCCCCGTTGCCAGGGATACCGCGCGACGCTAATCGCGAAGACGCTTGCCCGGCTGGCCCGTCGTGACAGCCTTCGTAGCGTCGCGCGATCTCCTTGACAACCGATGGCACGCTGGGCGAGAGAAAGATTGGAAGGGGAAGCAGGCGCGTGAGGGGCCCCTACGCTGGACAGCGCTGGTGTAAAAAGTATGCAACGTATGTATTTCCAACCCGAAAACACCATTCAAAGAACAATTCGACCATCATTAAAGAATTTCATTCTGACATTGAAAGGGTTCATAGAAATAGTAAATGTATTAAACCCTGATAACCAGATCTGGCAGCAGTATCTGACGTCAGATCGGCAGCAGATGGACAGCAGATTCTGGCGTCTGCTAGGCAGAGCCAACAGCGCCATCTGATGGTCAGAATTGGCAAACTAACGTGTGGTAAGAAAAAAGAAGACCAACAAATAATTATACGTTGTATTTCCACAAGTGGTCACCCATCCAAGTACTAACCGCGCCCAATACCGTTTAACTTCAGTGATCAGACGAGAAGTTGTGTTTTTCTGGCACAGAATAATCGTTGTTAAAATTTGGCTCTTCCCACACAGCACAACGTCCCGGGGACGTCGACAGACCCTACCTGGGACGTCTGCAGACGTCTGTAGACGTCCCAGGGACTTTGCCGGACGTTGTGCTGTGTGGGTTATTAATACTTATTGTTCAAAAATCTTCATACCATTATATTCTAAGAACTTATTATATAGCGTTTAAGTCGAAAAGATTCGTTGTTCTGTGACATAAGTATTTGTTTAAACTACAAGTGATATCAATATTAAATAACTTACCTAACGCAATTCTTTTTATCTGTTGTATTTAATTTTTATACATTTTCTGTGTACTTTATTAACGTGGTGGTAGAATTGGACAGAGTTTAAATGTCCCACACAGCACAACGTCCCAGGGACGTCGACAGACCGTCTTTACGTCCTGATCAGTAACAAGACGTACCTGGGACGTTCCTGGGACGGTCTGTCGACGTCCCTGGGACGTTGTGCTGTGTGGGTTACCACACTCCATTTTTAACTTTTATACTTAACTATGAAACGAATGCTATTGTTGAAAGTTTTAAAATTTTATTATGATTTCACGCCATTTTCGCAATGCGTTCCTCTATTATAGAGGGATTAGTAGGAATACACCAATTTCTTAGGTGTATAATAATTTAGGTTAGTTTACCAATTCTGGCCCTCAGATGGCGTTGTTGGCTGTGCCTAGCAGACGGCAGAATCTGCTGTCCATCTGCTGCCGATCTGATATCAGAATCTGACATCAGAATCTGTATCTCAGAACGCAGCCAAATGCGGACACAGACGACTACGGTTCTGACGTCAGATTCTGCGCTCACATGCCAGACCCTGCTACCAATCTGATGTCAGATTGGCGTCAGATGGTTATCAGGGAAATTAAAAAACTTAACAGTAGTAAGTCAATGAGAGTTCTAACCCATGGGGCAATGAGGGGAGCGCGGGGGCGGGGGGAAGTGAGGGCGCGCGGGGGAGCGCGGCGGAGGAAAACCTGGGCGCGGGACCTGCGGGGAGAGGAAGGCCGCTTGCGCGCGCACGTGCCGCGGAGTGGGGGAAGCCGCGATGATGGAGGGGATTAGTCCGGGCCGAGCCGCCGCGGAGACCTGACCCACAGCCGAAAACTTTTGGAGGGGGTGAATGACCCCCCGAAAACTTTTTCAAACCCCGGGCCCATCCTCGAAAATTTAACCGGAGGGAAGTGAATGACCCCCCGAAATCTTTTTCAAACCCCGGGCCCATCCCCGAAAATTTAACCGGAGGGAAGTGAATGACCCCCCGAAATTTTTTTCCAAACCATTACGCGGCATACAGACATTTATTTCCAATGCAGAGAAATAATTTATTTTTTATCGGATGATGTTTCGAACAGTGTCGGGAAAGATCGGCATTTTACAAACCGCGTCTTCGGAGGAGGGAAAGAGACAGAGCATTTTTTAATTCGGAGGAGAGAGAGAGAGCACTACATAGCGTCGTCGCAGCGTCTCGCGCGATCGCGCGTAAAGGTGGGATCTCCTACCCGCGATTGGTCGCTGCGATTGGTCGCAGCGATTTGACCCAACGACTGGCCCTAAGCTGAATCTCCTTGCCTGCGACCAAGGGTGTGCTCGGGACGGGCCGGAAACTTTCGGGCGAGATCGGACGGGGTCCCGAGACAATTTGAGTTCAGGTCGGCTCGGTAAAACTCGGACGCGATCGGACGATATCGTTACCAGTAATAATAGATCAAAATTATTACCCGAGAACATAGAAAAATGATGTTTCTTACACGTTAATTTAAAATAATAAAATATTCGCCTTTCTGTATATTGTTGTTACTATGTATTACTATTGTTACTATTTATGTACATATACGTACATATACGTACTTAAATAAATACCACGTTCAGAACTTGGGAAGAAGACTATTTTTATATCGACAATATTTTAAAATCTTAATAAAATATACTTCATACTTAGTACTTTATGTAAAGGGGATATATAGGGTATTATCTTTTTTGGGATAGGTTCAGATTTAAAATAGAAAACGTACGAACAACTATAAGCATACAGAAAGGAATATTTCCTGGATGTTTCATAGTAACAACAATATACAGGAAGGCGAATATTTTAAAAATGGGCGGAACCTTTGAAGTCTTTACTTGACCTTGTCATTTAAACTGGTTGTCTATTCTTTGCTTGTAGTCCGAATCGAATCTCGGGATCCCGAAACCGTCGGGAAATTTTCCGCCCGAAATTTTCCGACCGTCCCTCGGGGCCAGGAACTCGAGCCTCGGGACGATCCGCACACTCCTACCTGCGACCAGGTCCACTGCCACAGTGGGGCAGAATCCCAAGAAACAAGGAAACGAATCAGAATTCAAAAGTTGTGGGAGGATTATGTATTTTTATATATTTATAATAATAATAATAATAATAAATTGTGTTTATTCTTTTATAATATTTGATACAACGCAGTGGAGGTAGAAACGCAAAGTACAGAATGGGCGAGGCTCAGCGTCGCTGTTATTCATGCCTGACCCGAATATTTCTTGTAAGCTAATAATATGAGCTCCTAAAAAAGGTAAAAACCCAAAAAGAAGCCAGAAATAAAGATTTTAAAAATTATAGAAAAAATTGTAGCTCAAAATATTCTATCCTCCCAATGGCCCACCATCTCTCACATCATAATACGTCAGCGCGTGCTTTTGTTTTAATATTCCAACGCGTGTTTATATTCGAGAGATACGGGATCGGTCTCGAATTTGTCCTGAGGACGAAGCAGGCCTCATCACGCGCAGTCAGTGGACCACCCCTTTTCTTCCTGTGGCTCTCCGCGAGGCGTACTGTCGCTGCTACATCATGGAACTTCGCGCGTGTGTCGATAGGAACACTTTCCATGGCATATTTATCAAATTCTTGTAGTTTTATTGAAAGTATTGACGCTAATTCATGACGAATTGACGTTATTTTCTGAAATAACGTCAAACTTATATATTAACACTTTTAGTACCAATTTCCTTAATAATATTCAGCATTTTTAAATTGCAAAATACAGGATGTTGCATTTTTTCACATTTTTGGGGATTTACCACCACTGTGCGACATAGAATACACGTATTTAATCCATAACTGAAAAATATTCGCGAATGCTTTTTCCGCAGTAGCAAGCTCTAGATTATGTTGATTAGAAAACAAACAAAAAATTTGTTCAGAAGTTCCCGGAAGTGGAACTAAAAAAGGGATGATTGCTGACAATTTTTCAATCGGTTTCTTATGGAAAAAAACTGTATGTAACTAATTATTTGCTATTACTTAACAGAATCGACACCACTTATTTTGGGGCTCCAAAAATTGTTTTCTTTTATATTACCAAAAATTAAAAGACTCGATTTAAAATTCTGCACGAAAAATACATACAATCACAGACACGTGTTTACACACAGATCAGAAGTAGGCGTCATGATATTTTAACCGTTTTTAGGTGCTCATTTTAGTAGTCTACAGGTAACATAAAAATACATATCTTTTGAATTCTGACTTCTTTCCTTATTTCTTGGGATTCTGTCACACTGTGGCAATAGGTCGCAGTGCGACTGGTCGCTAGACTCCCTCCGGGAGGAGTATAGCGACCGGTGGTCGCAGTGCCTAGCCTGCGACTAGGTATAATGGGAAACAGACCTCCTCGCATTGTGTTGCCTCTCGAGTAGCCTAGGCTGGTACTCAAGCAGACTCGCGTCAGGCTCCTACGTCTGGCGCATACCCGACGATCGCAGTCGCATGTAGGAGAACGGATACATGCTTTCCCATTGCACCAGTATACTGCGACCAGTCGCTGCGACCAATCGCAGCGACCAATCGCGGGTAGGAGATCCCACCTTAACTCGAATCCTCTGGAGCGACCGTGCGGGGTGACGTCATTTTCACGGCGCGAAGAACGAAATAGAATTATGCGACGTCAGCAGAAATTTCTTTCCCAACGCAGAGAAATATGTTGGAAAGGATATTATAAATGAATCGTTACAAGTATTGATGTGAAAATCATACATTTATTATTAAAACGTGCTATAGTGGTACATGGTTTATATATCACGCAACATGGATTGTAATCCTAACGCCAACAATTCACAATCGATCAATGAATGCTGTTCGAAGTGATCGCTTTCGGAAATTAATTTCACATAATCTGTTGGTGCGGTAGCGCTACGTAGAACGTTTACGAACGCGGTATATTTACTGGCTACAGCGTACATATTTTCGGTCAACCAAGTGAACATATGATCGATGCAATGTTCATACGCGAACAGTTTTCGCATCGTAACTTCCGTCATGTATAAGGTAACGCGATTATCTGTGATTTTGATGAGTTGATCATTGTGCATGCGCGTGAATTCGATTCGCAAATGATCAATTTCGATGTGGGTCTGGGGTGTTGTTACGTTGTCGCGTAATTTTTGAAGAATGTCAGCCCCATTTTGCAGTAGAAGCTTCCACGTAGACATTGAGAAGCTCAACTCGACACCTTTATTGTCGGCTATGGCGATCTCGACGTGGCACAAATCCATGCCGATGCGGATTCCAATAGTTAACCGTTTATAAGCTGTTGAGGTCAACGGGTAATCCCGCCCTAGGATTCGCACGATTGATGGTTTTGGCGTTTTCACTGTTTTTGGCGTTGCGGATCCAGAACTGTAAGAAACGTATACACGGAATTAATACTCGGTTCGCTTGCGTTTACAGTGAAAGAAGTGAATGAATGAATGAAGTAAGTGAACTGTGTATAATAACGCGTACGTACCTCATATTGAACTGATGTTCCTGTTGCTGGCGTTTATTGGAGTAATCACCATTGATGGCGGATGCATAGGATGAATCGTTGAAGCTGCGTTTGTACATCTTGATATGCGCTATGTACGATTATACTGATCGGTGGAGAAGTTAACGCAAACGATACTCTTTAGCACTCGAGCGAACGTGGTGTAATGAAGTTCACAGGTCTGACCAACGTCGCTTTTATACAAATTCACGTACACGTACACATCAATGTGCAAGAATATATTGCATCAGCATTCGAGGGAGGGGATACGCCAAAGAGTAAGACAGAGATAGCAAATCATGCATAAAAGTCTCGACACGTGTCGAATGTAATATGATACTTTTGGGAACGTTGAATCTTAGAAAATAGGTGTCGGCAGAAATTGCATCGAATGATTTTGCGCGCTAATTCGTCATTGGCGTGAATCATGGAACGAATTATGCGATATCAGCAGAAATGGCTTCAGATGATAGACAGAGATACCAAATCATGCATAAAAACGCGCTCCAAAGTGCACAAAGCCTCAAATCGTTGCAACGTGTTGCGAGGAAAAGACATTTACATTTACAGCCATGGGAGAATTCGGACACATAACCCGCCAATTGCTGGATCAATCCGCACGATTGATTTCGCGGGAAGAATACCTCGCGTGGGAAGAACGGTGCAACGAGTGTATCGAATCGTTGGAAGAACAGAGCCGTGTGAAACGCCCGCGATTATCGATCGGTGTTCGGCAATCGTTGGTTGCTCGAATCGCGCACCTCGAAGGGCTGAAACATTCGTTGCGCGGACGTTTCGTGCGCGAAGGTGCCGGACATTCTAGCATAGGACTTTTGTGGCGCGAAATAGACGCTGCGTTCGATAACCGCGTATTAACTGGTGCCGTGTTAAATTCAAACTATATCGAGCCGCGCAACTTCCTCCAGGATGCGGGGGCCATTGTGCTGGAGCATGTGCGGGGTGCTTTGAGGAAACAGCGGAACCTCAAAGTGAACACGGTGTTCAACGGCGAATTTGTGGCGGGTGACAAGCATGCTTGTAAAAGCATCAACACCCGAAACTGCGAACTCTTCCGCACATCCGATCTGCAGGAGTGGTACCAGCGATGCGTTATCGAACCCACCCTGGCATCGTTGGAAGAGTTCCAAGAACGCGACAGCGGATGGGCATTGACGCGAATCCTCAACCTGACCGTCAATGTCAACAAGTACAATCCACTGCGTGCGGGGTGCCACATCAAGTTGCCACAGGATTTATTGCTGAAGAAGGCAACGATCAGTGTGCAATGCTCGGACAATGCGTGTTTCGCGTGGGCAGTGGTCGCCGCTCTCCATCCTGCGGAAAGACATACCGATCGCCCAAGTTCGTACCCCGACTATGCTTCCGTACTAAATCTCCAGGGCATTGAGTTTCCAATGTCTCTAGCACAGATTGGGAAGTTTGAACGGCTCAACGACATCTCCGTCAACGTCTACACCTTTGAGGCGGAGAAAGGGTCGACGGTCTTTCCGTTGCACCTCACCAGCCAAAAGAGGCATCGACACGTCAACCTGCTCTACACACCGAATCAAGAGCACGGCGATGTAGGGCACTTTGTATGGATCAAGAACTTGTCCCGGCTGGTGAGCACGCAGCTGAGCAGGCACAATGGGAAAAAATTCATCTGCGATCGGTACGTATATAAACTTGTGAAATATTGAAATGTCTCGCGAAAACAAATTAAATAAAAAAATTGTGTTTACAGGTGTATGCACTACTTTATCTCAACCGAGAAGCTGGAGGCGCATGCAGTGGACTGCGGGCAAATGAACGACTGTGCCATCGTGCTGCCCAGCGAAGGCAAAAATCTCCTCAGTTTCGACAACCACCACATGAAGGAGCGACTTCCCTTCGTTGTATACGCAGATCTCGAGTGCATCATCGAAAAAACAGAGGACAGTCACCGAATGGGTGATACAGATAGTAAATTGCACGCGTACCAGCACCACAAAGTGCATAGCATTGCCTATTATATGCATTGTTCGTACGATACATCACTGTCGACGTATCGATGTCGCCGCGACGCGGATTGCGTTTCGTGGTTCGTAGACGAACTAAAAAATTTTGCAAACTTCGCCAAACCCATCTTGACCAGTAATGTTCCCATGCTGGATTTAACCAACGAACAGTTGACGACATTTCGCGATGCAACACACTGTCATATTTGCGAAAAACCATTCGAGGCTGACGATAAACGAGTCCGCGATCATTGCCATCTCTCCGGACGATTCAGAGGCCCGGCACATTCGGAGTGCAATTTAAATTATAAAAATGCGTTTTACATCCCCGTAGTTTTCCATAATTTATCCGGCTACGATTCACATTTCATTATCAAGGAAATAGCTACCGCTTTCGAAGGCAGCGTTGACGTATTGCCTATAACTAAAGAAAAGTATATTTCATTCACTAAAAATGTCGAAGATACGGCTGACTCAGACTCGCGAAATTATATTAAATTGCGATTCATCGATTCGTACAAATTTCTCAATACCAGTCTCTACAAATTAGCATCTTTTCTCAGCGCAGATCAATTAAAAATTTTACGATCCCAATTTGAAACATTATCCACCGAGGATTTCAATTTATTGACGCGAAAGGGTGTATTTCCGTACGAATATTAGTCATCTCATAGTCATTCCGTACGAATATTAGTCATCTCATTAGTCATCTGACAGTCGACTGTGTCGGACGTGTTCTGCCGTTGCTCCTTTGTTTTGTTTTCATTGCGTGCCAACCGCTCTCTATTTAAATTTGCGATTTGTAGTCTGAGTCGTTAATCGCGATTGAAATGTCTAAAAATTCATTATTGACGACTTGTAAGGGTTGTAAGTCAGCTGTGGTGAACCCTATTGTGTGCACAAAATGTGGGACTATTTCGCATCCTGGTTCTCGGTGTTTGGCGAGATCTGGACATCCTTGGGCACATGGGAAGCTGATTGATTGCTGTGTCGACTCGTCTCTGGATCTTCTTCTCCCGGCCGATAATCAGTCTCAGGGATCTAATAATCAATGTGCACTGTCGGATAATGATGGTCTGCTTGATAAATTTCAAGTGCTGCTACAGTCGAACTTTGACTGCTTCCGGGCGGAAATTATTGAAATCCTTCGATCTGATCTTGAGAAGTTGTCGTCGGATATCGCCTTACTAACTTCAAGAGTCTCTGATCTCGAGAAGAAGTCATCGGGTAACCCTCTGTCCACCCAGCCTGCGGAAGAGGATATTATAGCTGAACTTGCAGATCGTGAGACCCGATCTTTTAACATCGTCCTGGCTGGTCTTGAAGAAGTGGATCGTGCAACCTCCACCTCATCTTCCGGCTCCACACCTTCGGAGACCGACCGTGTCAGGGATATCCTTACCTCCATCCAGCCGAATGACTACTCTGGCTTAAGGACTGTTAGGCTTGGTAAAAAAAGTGAAAACCGTCCTCGTCTAGTGCGTGCTACTCTGAACTCGAAGTCTGACGTTTTGGCTATACTTCGTAATAAAACCAAATACAAGGGTCCGGTTAGGATTTTTCAGGACTCGACTCCCAGGCAGCAACAGTACTTGTCTAATTTGAGGGCCGAGCTGAAATCTCTGCTCGATGCAGGTGTTACTGATAAAACTATTCGATACATAAATGGCACTCCGAAAATTGTTAATGTCTCTCGTTCATCTAATCAAAAAAACTAACTGGTAACCCTTTGTTATATTATCAAAATGTTCGCGGTTTGCGTTCCAAATTATCTGAACTTCGTTGCTCGCTTGCGGCTCTTGCTGTCCCGTATGATATAATAATTATGACAGAGACGTGGCTGCATGGCGGGATTTCTAATGCCGAACTCGGTTTTACTGGTTATAATGTTTACCGTTTTGATAGAAATAGCATTTCAAGCAGTTTCCTTAGAGGCGGCGGGGTCTTGATTGCGATTAAGAGTTCTTATGTTAGCCGTTTAATCGAAATAACGGTTAATTCGGTTGAGCAGCTTTTTGTGGAGCTTCATCTCGGTTCTAGAACTGTTATCGTTGGTACTGTTTACATTCCTCCCCACTCCTCTCACACTATCTACCAGCTTCATTACCAAACAGTTGAAGGATTATCTTCCACCTTCCCTAACGGTGAGGTCATAATTGCGGGTGATTACAATCTTCCAAACTTTTCTAATCTTACACATTTAATGCACCAGCCTTCTGCGATCTCTCTTTCTGCCAACTTTTGCACTTTTCCTTCTCCTTATGATGTTATCCGCGAATTTATTAATTTTTTTAATTTCTATCAGCATAATTCCGTCCATAATTCAAATGGTTCCCTTCTTGATCTCGTATTCTCCTCGTTTCCTAATGTTCGCACCTCTCCTGCGCATGACATTTTATTACCTGAAGACTCACACCATCCTGCTATCCTCTTTCATTTCCCGCTTTCCGTTATTTCGCCTGCTCGTCCCAGATGCGTTATCAGAAGACATTTCAACTCTGCTGACTATCCCGAAATAATTAACTTCCTTAGCTCAATTGACTGGGACAATCTCCTCTCCCCACTAACGATCGATGCTGCCGTTAATACTCTGTACTATCACCTGAATCATGTCATATCCTCCTTTGTTCCTTGCTCCTCGTCCATATCCTCTTCCTATCCTATATGGTTCTCCCGTAAGCTAGTATCTATGGTTAAACGTAAGAAAATTGCTCACCGCTATTTTAAACTCACTAACTCGCCATCCGACTACCTTGTTTTTTCCAGTCTTAGATCTAAGTGCAAATATTTATCCCATCGCTGTTGGTCTGTCCATGTTGCCAAGTCTGAAGTTACGCTTCAATCACGACCTCGTACTTTCTGGAATTTTGCCCGCAAACTTAAAAATGAATCATCTCTTCCTGCCTATATTTCCTATGATGACCGTCTTGCCGATACCGATCAGACCATCGCCGACACCTTTGCTGATTTTTTCGGATCCACGTACTCCTCTGATACCAATCTTCCTCCCTCTGTCTGCTATGACAAATCTATTGACCTCTCTAACCTCCACATAGACATTAGTGAAGTCTTTACTCTCATTAATTCTTTGGACAGTAACAAAGGCCCTGGATCAGACGGCATTCCTCCTATTTTCTTTAAATCCTGCAACTATATCATGTCCCGTATTCTCTGGATTCTTTTCAACAAATCCTTAGATTCTGGTACTTTTCCTTCTGCTTGGAAAACCTGTCTTGTTTGCCCTATATTTAAAGGCGGTAGTAGGACACTTGCTAATTCATACCGACCGATCAGCTTACAAAATGTTATGCCCAAGCTCCTTGAGAACATTATTACTGCTAAACTTTCGTTCTTCTTCAGAAACATTATTATTGATCAGCAGCATGGTTTTGTTTCTGGACGGTCCACCATTACTAATCTCCTCCCGTACCAAAGATTCTTATCTGATCGCGTCGAGGAGGGAATTCAGGTAGATGCTGTGTATGCCGATCTGCGGAAGGCTTTCGACTCTGTCAACCACCCCATACTTTTTTCCAAGCTTTCCGCACTCGGGGTGCATGGTTGTCTCCTTGACTGGTTGTCCAGTTACATAACTGCTAGGACTCAGATTGTGAAGGTCAATGATTGCCTCTCTAAGGAGATTGCTGTTTGCTCTGGCGTCCCTCAGGGATCTCATTTGGGTCCACTTCTCTTTATCTTGTTCATCAATGACATTGCTAATGTCTTTATGAGTAGTAGGTTCTGTCTCTATGCTGACGATCTTAAGATTTATCGCCCTGTAACGTGTGTTGAAGACGCGGTATTGTTACAGCTTGATTTGGATAGACTTACTTCTTGGTGCTCCAGAAATAAACTCAATTTCAATGTACCTAAGTGCCATATTATTCGTTTTAGCCGGAGTAATAATAAAATTATATACCCATACTCTCTTTATAATACAACATTATCGTCCGTCAACACCATTCGTGATCTCGGTATTCTGTTTTCTGACGATTTGTCCTTTCATGCGCATTATCTTATGACTGCGAATTCGGCATTCAAAGCTCTCGGCTTTATTTATCGTTGTTCCAAACACTTTTCTAATATTAATACTCTCTTGGCACTTTATAAGTCTTTGGTTCGTTCGATCTTAGAGTATGGCTCTGTTATCTGGTCTCCATATTATAAAACACACATATCCTTAATCGAGAGCGTTCAACATAAGTTTCTTAGAATGGTTTCGCGTTATACAGATATGCCTATGTCTATTTATTGCCACAGCTACACTCCCATTATGTCGCGTCTCGGGTTATTGTCCCTTGAGCACCGTCGTATTTCAGCTGATCTGCTGTTTATATATAGAATAATAAGTCATAGTATCGTCTCTCCTGACATTCTTCATATGCTTAATTTTCATACTCCTTCGCGTCACCTCAGGAGCCATACTCTTTTTTCACTATCACAGCATCGCACTCTCTACGGTCAAAATAATTGTTTCAACCGTCTCTGTGTAACCGCGAACCGTTTTTGTGACACACTGGACTTTTTTAATAACTCGTCATGCTCTTCTTTCAAACGTAAGGTTAACCTAGCGATTTCTAGGATGTAATGTTTTTGTTTGTTCTTCAATCTGCCTTTTTATTGTATTTTACCTTTTATCATTACTTTTTCTGTATTTTCTAACTATTTTTCTAAAATATTTATGTTCCGTCTCATCTATTGTAATAAAGGGTTTTGACCCGTTGATATATATATAAATAAATAATAAAATAATAATACCTCGATTGCGCGAACAAGCTGCAGGATCCATGCTTACCGCCGCGCGAGTCATTCTATAGTTTGTTAACGGGTGAGGCTGTATCCGAGAGCGATTACGCACACGCCGAGACAGTCTGGCAGCGTTTCGGGATTAGAACCTTGGGCGAATACAGCGACTTGTATTTGAAAACAGATGTCTTGTTATTGGCAGATATTTTTGAAAATTTTCGCGAAAGTTGTATCAAGAGTTACGGACTAGATTCAGCGCATTATTATACTTTACCTGGTTTCACCTGGGATGCAATGCTAAAACATACCAAAATTACATTCGAATTGCTCACAGACGTCGACATGGTTATGTTTGTCGAACGCGGTATACGCGGGGGTTTAAGCCAATGTTCCGGAAGATACGCACATGCCAATAACAAGTACATGCCATCTTACGACGCATCGGAACAGCCATCGTACTTGATGTACTTTGACGTGAATAATTTGTATGGATGGGCAATGTGTCAACCTCTACCACACGCTAAATTTCAATGGGTCGAAGATGCTGCGAGTTTTAACGTGTCTTCGATCCCGATCGATTCACCCACGGGGTACATTCTCGAGGTAGATCTGGAATATCCGCAATGTCTGCACGACGCTCATGCCGATCTACCGTTCTGCCCGACGCGTTCCAAACCACCCGGCAGCAGACAGAACAAATTACTCGCGACGGTATACGATAAGCAACGTTACGTTATCCACTATCGCAACCTGCAGCAGTGCACGCGTCACGGTCTTCGTATTACAAAGATACACCGCGTGCTTCAATTCGCTCAATCCCCCTGGCTCCGCGATTACATCGAACTCAATACACGGTTTAGAACAAGCGCGACAAACGATTTTGAGAAAAATTTGTACAAATTGATGAACAACGCGGTATTCGGCAAAACTATGGAAAATGTACGGAACCACGTGGACGTAAAGCTTTTGACACATTGGGAAGGGCGATATGGCGTGGAGGCAATGATCGCGAAGCCGAATTTCCACAGCAGAAGTGTTTTTTCGGAAAATTTAATAGCTGTTGAATTGCGTAAACTCGAGGTGAAATTCAACAAACCGATATACGTGGGTATGTGTATTCTAGACATATCAAAAATTTGTTTGTACGAATTTCATCACGAGTACATGTCTCCCAAGCACGGATCAAAATGTAAAATTCTATACACCGATACAGACAGCCTCATTTATCACATTCGATGCGACGATATCTACGAGTCCATGAAACGCAATATCAATAGATTCGACACGAGCGATTATCCTATCGACAATCCATATAATATGCCGCGTGTAAATAAGAAGGTTCCAGGGCTGATGAAGGACGAAAATAACGGTGCGATAATGACCGAATTCGTAGGTCTTAGAGCGAAAATGTATGCGCTTCGCGTAGACGGTAAAAAAGATACGAAAAAGGCGAAAGGCGTCAAGACCAACGTCATAGCCAGAACGATAACTTTCGACGACTACGCGAAGTGTTTGCATAGGGAGATCGAAATGGTTCGCAGACAATCGTGCATACGGTCTAAATTGCACAAAGTGTACACCATTTCGGAGTCTAAAATCGCTCTAAGTCCGTACGACGACAAGCGACATATCGTACTCGATTCGACCGACACTCTGCCCTGGGGACATTATAATATACCGTTGTAAAATAGAAACTATTGTATTTATTGTAAAATAGAAATTGTATTTATTGTAAAATAGAAATTGTATTCCCATGTATAGAAATTATTATAAATAGTAGAATTATTGCATAATATAAAATTGTTCGCAAATGTATAGAAATTATTATAAATAGCGAAATTATTGCATAAAAATTATTCATACATGTATAGAAATTATAAATGGTGGAATTAACGTGTTAAAATAAAAAATTGTTCACACATGTATATGTATAATTATGTTTATTGATTATTTCACAATACATTATTTTTATTTATCCAACGGCGCAATTCTTTTAAAACCCATGTTTTTTGGAACAAAAAATAACGAACGGATTCAAGAAAAAAAAATGGCAGATTCTATTGAAGCTTCAAACAGAACTGGTCTCGCTGCATCTCCTGACTCTCGCATATAGAAAACCCCTCCTATCATGAAATCGAGAAGTGCGTAGCTTTGCAAAAGTAAGATGCTGTTGTTCTCCACATTCATTTTTTACTGACTGCTCATTTTTCTCCTTCTTCACCGACCATCCTCTCCATATTCACATGCATCATTTTCCTCTTCTTTGGACACATTATTCGACTAGACTGTATCACTTGATCGTGTATCGAACGTATATCAAACCTCTTTGATTGCATATTAAACGGGTACTGAACGGCTTTCAACGTGAATCGAATGGGTATCGAACGGGTATTGAACGGTTTTGAACGGGTTTCGAACGCGAATCGAACGGGTATCGAACGGGTATTGAACGGTATCGAACGGGTATTGAACGGCTCTGAACGGGTATTGAACGGTATCGAACGGGTATTGAACGGCTCTGAACGGGTATCGAACGGTTTCGAACGCGAATCGAACGGTTTTGAACGGATATCGAACGGGTTTCGAACGCGAATCGAACGGTTTTGAACGGCTTTCAACGTGAATCGAACGGGTATTGAACGGTTTTGCACGTGAATCGAACGGGTACGGAACGGTTTTCAACGTGAATCGAACGGCTTTGAACGGTTTTGATCGCGTATTGCACAGCTTCTGCACAAGTATCGTCTTCATCTAGCGTACATCACATGTAGGAGGTTGGGGAGGGTGAAGAAAAAACATTTCAAAAATCCAACAAAATCGACGTTAACTTCAACTAAAATGAAATGTTTTTTCTTCACCCTCCCCAACCTCCTACATGTGATGTACGCTAGATGAAGACGATACTTGTGCAGAAGCTGTGCAATACGCGATCAAAACCGTTCAAAGCCGTTCGATTCACGTTGAAAACCGTTCCGTACCCGTTCGATTCACGTGCAAAACCGTTCAATACCCGTTCGATTCACGTTGAAAGCCGTTCAAAACCGTTCGATTCGCGTTCGAAACCCGTTCGATATCCGTTCAAAACCGTTCGATTCGCGTTCGAAACCGTTCGATACCCGTTCAGAGCCGTTCAATACCCGTTCGATACCGTTCAATACCCGTTCAGAGCCGTTCAATACCCGTTCGATACCGTTCAATACCCGTTCGATACCCGTTCGATTCGCGTTCGAAACCCGTTCAAAACCGTTCAATACCCGTTCGATACCCATTCGATTCACGTTGAAAGCCGTTCAGTACCCGTTTAATATGCAATCAAAGAGGTTTGATATACGTTCGATACACGATCAAGTGATACAGTCTAGTCGAATAATGTGTCCAAAGAAGAGGAAAATGATGCATGTGAATATGGAGAGGATGGTCGGTGAAGAAGGAGAAAAATGAGCAGTCAGTAAAAAATGAATGTGGAGAACAACAGCATCTTACTTTTGCAAAGCTACGCACTTCTCGATTTCATGATAGGAGGGGTTTTCTATATGCGAGAGTCAGGAGATGCAGCGAGACCAGTTCTGTTTGAAGCTTCAATAGAATCTGCCATTTTTTTTTCTTGAATCCGTTCGTTATTTTTTGTTCCAAAAAACATGGGTTTTAAAAGAATTGCGCCGTTGGATAAATAAAAATAATGTATTGTGAAATAATCAATAAACATAATTATACATATACATGTGTGAACAATTTTTTATTTTAACACGTTAATTCCACCATTTATAATTTCTATACATGTATGAATAATTTTTATGCAATAATTTCGCTATTTATAATAATTTCTATACATTTGCGAACAATTTTATATTATGCAATAATTCTACTATTTATAATAATTTCTATACATGGGAATACAATTTCTATTTTACAATAAATACAATTTCTATTTTACAATAAATACAATAGTTTCTATTTTACAACGGTATATTATAATGTCCCCAGGGCAGAGTGTCGGTCGAATCGAGTACGATATGTCGCTTGTCGTCGTACGGACTTAGAGCGATTTTAGACTCCGAAATGGTGTACACTTTGTGCAATTTAGACCGTATGCACGATTGTCTGCGAACCATTTCGATCTCCCTATGCAAACACTTCGCGTAGTCGTCGAAAGTTATCGTTCTGGCTATGACGTTGGTCTTGACGCCTTTCGCCTTTTTCGTATCTTTTTTACCGTCTACGCGAAGCGCATACATTTTCGCTCTAAGACCTACGAATTCGGTCATTATCGCACCGTTATTTTCGTCCTTCATCAGCCCTGGAACCTTCTTATTTACACGCGGCATATTATATGGATTGTCGATAGGATAATCGCTCGTGTCGAATCTATTGATATTGCGTTTCATGGACTCGTAGATATCGTCGCATCGAATGTGATAAATGAGGCTGTCTGTATCGGTGTATAGAATTTTACATTTTGATCCGTGCTTGGGAGACATGTACTCGTGATGAAATTCGTACAAACAAATTTTTGATATGTCTAGAATACACATACCCACGTATATCGGTTTGTTGAATTTCACCTCGAGTTTACGCAATTCAACAGCTATTAAATTTTCCGAAAAAACACTTCTGCTGTGGAAATTCGGCTTCGCGATCATTGCCTCCACGCCATATCGCCCTTCCCAATGTGTCAAAAGCTTTACGTCCACGTGGTTCCGTACATTTTCCATAGTTTTGCCGAATACCGCGTTGTTCATCAATTTGTACAAATTTTTCTCAAAATCGTTTGTCGCGCTTGTTCTAAACCGTGTATTGAGTTCGATGTAATCGCGGAGCCAGGGGGATTGAGCGAATTGAAGCACGCGGTGTATCTTTGTAATACGAAGACCGTGACGCGTGCACTGCTGCAGGTTGCGATAGTGGATAACGTAACGTTGCTTATCGTATACCGTCGCGAGTAATTTGTTCTGTCTGCTGCCGGGTGGTTTGGAACGCGTCGGGCAGAACGGTAGATCGGCATGAGCGTCGTGCAGACATTGCGGATATTCCAGATCTACCTCGAGAATGTACCCCGTGGGTGAATCGATCGGGATCGAAGACACGTTAAAACTCGCAGCATCTTCGACCCATTGAAATTTAGCGTGTGGTAGAGGTTGACACATTGCCCATCCATACAAATTATTCACGTCAAAGTACATCAAGTACGATGGCTGTTCCGATGCGTCGTAAGATGGCATGTACTTGTTATTGGCATGTGCGTATCTTCCGGAACATTGGCTTAAACCCCCGCGTATACCGCGTTCGACAAACATAACCATGTCGACGTCTGTGAGCAATTCGAATGTAATTTTGGTATGTTTTAGCATTGCATCCCAGGTGAAACCAGGTAAAGTATAATAATGCGCTGAATCTAGTCCGTAACTCTTGATACAACTTTCGCGAAAATTTTCAAAAATATCTGCCAATAACAAGACATCTGTTTTCAAATACAAGTCGCTGTATTCGCCCAAGGTTCTAATCCCGAAACGCTGCCAGACTGTCTCGGCGTGTGCGTAATCGCTCTCGGATACAGCCTCACCCGTTAACAAACTATAGAATGACTCGCGCGGCGGTAAGCATGGATCCTGCAGCTTGTTCGCGCAATCGAGGTATTCGTACGGAAATACACCCTTTCGCGTCAATAAATTGAAATCCTCGGTGGATAATGTTTCAAATTGGGATCGTAAAATTTTTAATTGATCTGCGCTGAGAAAAGATGCTAATTTGTAGAGACTGGTATTGAGAAATTTGTACGAATCGATGAATCGCAATTTAATATAATTTCGCGAGTCTGAGTCAGCCGTATCTTCGACATTTTTAGTGAATGAAATATACTTTTCTTTAGTTATAGGCAATACGTCAACGCTGCCTTCGAAAGCGGTAGCTATTTCCTTGATAATGAAATGTGAATCGTAGCCGGATAAATTATGGAAAACTACGGGGATGTAAAACGCATTTTTATAATTTAAATTGCACTCCGAATGTGCCGGGCCTCTGAATCGTCCGGAGAGATGGCAATGATCGCGGACTCGTTTATCGTCAGCCTCGAATGGTTTTTCGCAAATATGACAGTGTGTTGCATCGCGAAATGTCGTCAACTGTTCGTTGGTTAAATCCAGCATGGGAACATTACTGGTCAAGATGGGTTTGGCGAAGTTTGCAAAATTTTTTAGTTCGTCTACGAACCACGAAACGCAATCCGCGTCGCGGCGACATCGATACGTCGACAGTGATGTATCGTACGAACAATGCATATAATAGGCAATGCTATGCACTTTGTGGTGCTGGTACGCGTGCAATTTACTATCTGTATCACCCATTCGGTGACTGTCCTCTGTTTTTTCGATGATGCACTCGAGATCTGCGTATACAACGAAGGGAAGTCGCTCCTTCATGTGGTGGTTGTCGAAACTGAGGAGATTTTTGCCTTCGCTGGGCAGCACGATGGCACAGTCGTTCATTTGCCCGCAGTCCACTGCATGCGCCTCCAGCTTCTCGGTTGAGATAAAGTAGTGCATACACCTGTAAACACAATTTTTTTATTTAATTTGTTTTCGCGAGACATTTCAATATTTCACAAGTTTATATACGTACCGATCGCAGATGAATTTTTTCCCATTGTGCCTGCTCAGCTGCGTGCTCACCAGCCGGGACAAGTTCTTGATCCATACAAAGTGCCCTACATCGCCGTGCTCTTGATTCGGTGTGTAGAGCAGGTTGACGTGTCGATGCCTCTTTTGGCTGGTGAGGTGCAACGGAAAGACCGTCGACCCTTTCTCCGCCTCAAAGGTGTAGACGTTGACGGAGATGTCGTTGAGCCGTTCAAACTTCCCAATCTGTGCTAGAGACATTGGAAACTCAATGCCCTGGAGATTTAGTACGGAAGCATAGTCGGGGTACGAACTTGGGCGATCGGTATGTCTTTCCGCAGGATGGAGAGCGGCGACCACTGCCCACGCGAAACACGCATTGTCCGAGCATTGCACACTGATCGTTGCCTTCTTCAGCAATAAATCCTGTGGCAACTTGATGTGGCACCCCGCACGCAGTGGATTGTACTTGTTGACATTGACGGTCAGGTTGAGGATTCGCGTCAATGCCCATCCGCTGTCGCGTTCTTGGAACTCTTCCAACGATGCCAGGGTGGGTTCGATAACGCATCGCTGGTACCACTCCTGCAGATCGGATGTGCGGAAGAGTTCGCAGTTTCGGGTGTTGATGCTTTTACAAGCATGCTTGTCACCCGCCACAAATTCGCCGTTGAACACCGTGTTCACTTTGAGGTTCCGCTGTTTCCTCAAAGCACCCCGCACATGCTCCAGCACAATGGCCCCCGCATCCTGGAGGAAGTTGCGCGGCTCGATATAGTTTGAATTTAACACGGCACCAGTTAATACGCGGTTATCGAACGCAGCGTCTATTTCGCGCCACAAAAGTCCTATGCTAGAATGTCCGGCACCTTCGCGCACGAAACGTCCGCGCAACGAATGTTTCAGCCCTTCGAGGTGCGCGATTCGAGCAACCAACGATTGCCGAACACCGATCGATAATCGCGGGCGTTTCACACGGCTCTGTTCTTCCAACGATTCGATACACTCGTTGCACCGTTCTTCCCACGCGAGGTATTCTTCCCGCGAAATCAATCGTGCGGATTGATCCAGCAATTGGCGGGTTATGTGTCCGAATTCTCCCATGGCTGTAAATGTAAATGTCTTTTCCTCGCAACACGTTGCAACGATTTGAGGCTTTGTGCACTTTGGAGCGCGTTTTTATGCATGATTTGGTATCTCTGTCTATCATCTGAAGCCATTTCTGCTGATATCGCATAATTCGTTCCATGATTCACGCCAATGACGAATTAGCGCGCAAAATCATTCGATGCAATTTCTGCCGACACCTATTTTCTAAGATTCAACGTTCCCAAAAGTATCATATTACATTCGACACGTGTCGAGACTTTTATGCATGATTTGCTATCTCTGTCTTACTCTTTGGCGTATCCCCTCCCTCGAATGCTGATGCAATATATTCTTGCACATTGATGTGTACGTGTACGTGAATTTGTATAAAAGCGACGTTGGTCAGACCTGTGAACTTCATTACACCACGTTCGCTCGAGTGCTAAAGAGTATCGTTTGCGTTAACTTCTCCACCGATCAGTATAATCGTACATAGCGCATATCAAGATGTACAAACGCAGCTTCAACGATTCATCCTATGCATCCGCCATCAATGGTGATTACTCCAATAAACGCCAGCAACAGGAACATCAGTTCAATATGAGGTACGTACGCGTTATTATACACAGTTCACTTACTTCATTCATTCATTCACTTCTTTCACTGTAAACGCAAGCGAACCGAGTATTAATTCCGTGTATACGTTTCTTACAGTTCTGGATCCGCAACGCCAAAAACAGTGAAAACGCCAAAACCATCAATCGTGCGAATCCTAGGGCGGGATTACCCGTTGACCTCAACAGCTTATAAACGGTTAACTATTGGAATCCGCATCGGCATGGATTTGTGCCACGTCGAGATCGCCATAGCCGACAATAAAGGTGTCGAGTTGAGCTTCTCAATGTCTACGTGGAAGCTTCTACTGCAAAATGGGGCTGACATTCTTCAAAAATTACGCGACAACGTAACAACACCCCAGACCCACATCGAAATTGATCATTTGCGAATCGAATTCACGCGCATGCACAATGATCAACTCATCAAAATCACAGATAATCGCGTTACCTTATACATGACGGAAGTTACGATGCGAAAACTGTTCGCGTATGAACATTGCATCGATCATATGTTCACTTGGTTGACCGAAAATATGTACGCTGTAGCCAGTAAATATACCGCGTTCGTAAACGTTCTACGTAGCGCTACCGCACCAACAGATTATGTGAAATTAATTTCCGAAAGCGATCACTTCGAACAGCATTCATTGATCGATTGTGAATTGTTGGCGTTAGGATTACAATCCATGTTGCGTGATGTATAAACCATGTACCACTATAGCACGTTTTAATAATAAATGTATGATTTTCACATCAATACTTGTAACGATTCATTTATAATATCCTTTCCAACATATTTCTCTGCGTTGGGAAAGAAATTTCTGCTGACGTCGCATAATTCTATTTCGTTCTTCGCGCCGTGAAAATGACGTCACCCCGCACGGTCGCTCCAGAGGATTCGAGTTACGCGCGATCGCGCGAGACGCTGCGACGACGCTATGTAGTGCTCTCTCTCTCTCCTCCGAATTAAAAAATGCTCTGTCTCTTTCCCTCCTCCGAAGACGCGGTTTGTAAAATGCCGATCTTTCCCGACACTGTTCGAAACATCATCCGATAAAAAATAAATTATTTCTCTGCATTGGAAATAAATGTCTGTATGCCGCGTAATGGTTTGGAAAAAAATTTCGGGGGGTCATTCACTTCCCTCCGGTTAAATTTTCGGGGATGGGCCCGGGGTTTGAAAAAGATTTCGGGGGGTCATTCACTTCCCTCCGGTTAAATTTTCGAGGATGGGCCCGGGGTTTGAAAAAGTTTTCGGGGGGTCATTCACCCCCTCCAAAAGTTTTCAGCTGTGGGTCAGGTCTCCGCGGCGGCTCGGCCCGGACTAATCCCCTCCATCATCGCGGCTTCCCCCACTCCGCGGCACGTGCGCGCGCAAGCGGCCTTCCTCTCCCCGCAGGTCCCGCGCCCAGGTTTTCCTCCGCCGCGCTCCCCCGCGCGCCCTCACTTCCCCCCGCCCCCGCGCTCCCCTCATTGCCCCATGGGTTAGAACTCTCATTGGCTTACTACTCTTAACCACTATATACACTAGACAATTTAAAATAAAGTATTTATGCTATCGACCGTATTTCTTAAATAAACAATAAGTGTTTTCGGCGCACTAGTTCGGTCAGTTTAACTGACCGAACTAGTGCGCCGAAAACACTTATTGTTTACTAGACAATTTAACCAAGACCCATTAGAGAATTTCTTTGGGCAAATTCGGCAGCACAGAGGACGCGCAAATTTACTAAATTCAAGGCAATTCGAAGATTCATTCAAAACATTACTAGTAAGAAATGTATCAGGCAAACACAGCATAGGTGCAAATTCACACACAGCACAACGTCCCGGGGACGTCGACAGACCGTACCAGGAACGTCCCAGGTACGTCCTGTTACTGATCAGGACGTAAAGACCGTCTTTACGTACCTGGGACGTCTGCAGACGTCTGTAGACGTACCAGGGACTTTGCCGGACGTTGTGCTGTGTGGGTTGTGAGGACACCCTAAATGTTACAATTTTCAACTCAAAAATATAATTTCGAAGGCTATTACACAAGAACACGAAGATCCAATAGACATTCTGGAAGAACCACATATACATATTGCATTACGAAACATCTTAAATAGAAATTTAACGAATAAAACAGAACATAGAATATTTTTATTTATAAAAGAAAAAATACTGCCAAAAGTACATTGCAAGTTTTCTAAACAACACATTTTAAAGGAAAATTATACAGATGGAAACATCATACACCAATTTCAGGAATATTTCGTACAATGTATTTTAAATTTATATAAAATCAGTTATTATTTAATACAAAATTATAATTTTCGAAGTAATATTAGACTTTTTATTGTAACCTATGTTAAGCGATATGTTATATTTAGTTTCATTTGTACGCATAAGGAAACAATTTGTAACTTTATAATGACTACTATTATTACGTTGTGTATAAACGAATTTTGTAGAGAAACTAATAACGTAATGAACGATAAAGAAAACTAATAAAAAATGATTTATGATTTCAATACAAAACGTATAATTTCTTTTCCCTTTCAAAGCAATTGACTGAGATAGACTTTCTGTATGACAATACACAGTTTTAAATTGTATACAGAATGCATACAATATAATTGTGTGTAGTCATACAGAAATTGTATCTCAGTCATTTCTTCAAATCCATTAATTTAAGTAAGGGGAACCGGATACAAGATTCAAATTTGCCGCCCTCGATTATTTAGTTTCCGTCCAGCTCAGTAGGTGTTGTAAAGACGGTCGACGCCAGCACCATCTGGTCAATAATGTTTCAACTTAAGTGCATACACCGCCGACTGCAGGCCTGGACGGGAAGTATACGTGGTTATACTTCGACCCCTTATGAGTGTCGCCCCCCTGGGTATAATAAGAGGCGTCACTCCGGGCGGAACCTTTGAAGTCCTTGCTTGACCTTGGCATTTAAATTGGTTGTCTATTTCGAGCGGGATATTCAAATCGACTAAATGTACCTTACCACATTGGCTGATTATTGCCGAAGTTTACCGTGATCATTACCGAAGCTTAGCGATCATTGCCGAAGCTTAGCGATCATTGCTGAAGCCCAGCGATCATTGCCGAATGGGCATTTAAATTGGTTGTCTTAGTGATTTCCCCAGATTATGTCTGTCCTTGTCGAGTGACGCCTCTTATTATGGCTGTGTTCCAATTCACGCATTATGCGCATATACTCCAGCTCATTTAAGAAGGAACTTGCCGATCGACGAGTTCAGATCGGTTCTGCACATGTTGGCGATGAAACAAGTTACTATTGGCTACACCACAAACAAACGCTCCCTCGGAGCCAATGAGCGAATTCTACATGCGCGAATTCAGTTCCTTCTTAAATGAGCTCAAGTATAGACTGCAGAGAAAACCGTTCCGTTTCAGTCTATGCGTGCATTGGTTGCGTAAGTGGCGCATATGATTCCCTAGAATTCTCCCACCTCTAGCGCATGAAGCGTGCAGTTCGTGCGCGCATGCGTATTTGTTTCTCGAAGTGACAGAAAATATAACCTATAGATATGCTACACCAGATATTCTAGAGAGAATTATGCACAATTTGACAGGTTCGTTTAAAAAAAAACGTAATAGAAAGTATCATATATGTTATTCCTGGTCTCAGACTCTACGTGTATACAAAATTTCAAAAAGATCTGTTGCGTAGTTGCGACGTGATCGAGTAAAAAATATCCAACCACACTTTTGCATTTATTATATTAGTAGTATTGTAAAATTCTACGAGTAACTTGTACGAAAATGTGTGTTTTAATGTTTTCCAACTTTCCA
Organism: Andrena flavipes; assembly: GCA_963971345.1. Classification (NCBI taxonomy): domain Eukaryota; kingdom Metazoa; phylum Arthropoda; class Insecta; order Hymenoptera; family Andrenidae; genus Andrena; species Andrena flavipes. The sequence continues at coordinate 46,664,744 of OZ020479.1, read as the reverse complement.
AAAGTACTCAAATGTAGTTTCTAGATTCTCACAATTTAATATATTCAAATATTTTCTCGAACAAAAGCAATTCTTATTTTCGAATACTTTGCCATACTAACAACTTTACCATTCCTGGTAATGTATTCGTTATCACAGAAACACATGTAAAGCGACAAACACGCATGCGCGTAATATGCGCATTGACTGCCCATGCTTTTATTTTCTGCACTTACTGCACGCATTATGAGCTAGAAGTTGGAGGATTCTAGGGAATTCTACGAAATTGGTACTGCCATCTCTGCACTCGCTGTATGAATTGCAACCAACGTAATGGACTAAATTTCGGAGCGAACAACACATCCCTAGAAGGTTTTAGACAGGGTCGAAACGAAAGATGAGGAAGGAAGCAAATACGTAGCGCGCATTTTTATTTCTTAAAGGCTTTTACTGCTAAGTTTTTCGAACGTGCTCTTATAATGCTAACTTTACAGCTATACTCTAATCCAGAAGACGTACGAGAGCCTGCGGTTCTATTCAATAGCTTTCAAAACCTCGAATTTACCCCGGACACGGATAATAAATTACTTCATTTTTCCTTTCCACATCTGTTTACCAAATTACGCTGGATAAGCAGCAGTTCGTCTTGTAAAACTCATAAAATATGGTCTTCGCTTTCAATAATTATCGCTGTTCAAGAAGAATAGAAAAACTTGGGTTGATAAAATCCAGGAACCCATAAAGCCATCAAATTTCATTAGGAGTCGATCCCCGATCCTTAGGACGAAGTAACCGATGTAGTTAGGAAGCGTGCTTCGACACCGTCCAAAAGTCTCAAATTAAATTAACCGTAATCCATCCAACTGCATAGCTATTTGTAAGTAAGTTTGAACATTCCCGCGTAATCTCACGAGCATCAGACGCATCGAAACCCGTTCCGTTTCGTTACTGCGGTTCATGCGCTGCTGGAAGTGGAACGCGGTTCATGCGTGCAGCGGTTGCGCTGCGGTCTATGCGCATAATGCGTGAATCGGAACACAACCTATTAGCAAATTCGGTATCTTGCACTAACTCTATGCTCGTGCCAGAAAATGACTTGAATTGGTTGATTCTGATAGAGCTTCTTCGTTTCTATCAGAAACAACCAATGCAAGTCATTTTCTGGCACGAGCACAGAGTCAGTGCAAGATACCGAATTCGCTATATGTCTCCTCTTTGGTTGCGTGTCTATCCTGGCGCGAAGAAAAAAGTTTCTTTCGCAGAACTACCGTTGTTGCGCGATTTCGTGGGGATATTTGTAGGACGGCGGGTCCGTGCCCGTGGAGCGCTGAAGCACTGAGCTCGCGAATTTCAATGTTAAATGTGAAAATAAAATGAGACACTTTGAATGAATTCTAAGTTGGATTTATTTCCTTGGTAGATGTTGACTGTCTTGCTAACAAGTTCGATCTGATCTTTTACAAAATAACTCCTTGCTTGAAACCTCAGAGCGCCCTACTCCTCTCAATTTTGCTTGTTCCTTCGATTCCCTCTTCGAGTCCCTTCGTCCAATCAGGACAGTGTCATCCCTCTAGCTTCGTCAGTGGGTCGTCCTTCATCCCTCTCTTCGTTCTTGGCTCTTCCTCCACGCTTCCCTTGGCTGGTGGTCGAGGCACGCCTTCCGATTACATACTTTACATACCTAAACTGCGTACAGTACCTACATTTCTAGCAGGTAGGTAGGCGCGCAACCCTCAGGCAAAGAGTAGGTGTAAGAAGAGGCGTCACTCCGGGCGGAACCTTTGAAGTCCTTGCTTGACCTTGGCATTTAAATCGGTTGTCTATTTCGAGCGGGATATTCAAATCGACTAAATGTATCTTACCACAATTGGCTGATTATTGCCAAAGCTTATCGATCATTGCCGAAGCTTACCGATCATTGCCGAATGGGCATTTAAATTGGTTGTTTAGTGATTTCCCCAGATTATTTCTGTCCTTGTCGAGTGACGCCTCTTATTATACCTACTCTTTGCCTCAGGGTCAAGACGACGTCGCCGGTGCAAGATTTATGACTTTATGACTTTCAGCCTTTCCCGAGGTGAGTTTTTACCCTAACAGGACATCGGCAAATATCGAAAGGGAAAATGAGTTTTAAATGGTTTTACGAGACAAGCTGCTGCCCGCTCGACTAAATTAGGCACGCAGATGTTTAAGGAGAAGTTAAGCTATTTACTATCTTCCTTGTCCCTTATTTCAAACTTGCTTAAGACCTTCCAGATGTGCCGCTCGCTTCAAATCTTATTATAATATATCTGTCTTTCAATCAAAAGGAATTTGAATTTCGCTCTACATCTAACCTCGATATTTCTATGTCTTATAGCTAACTTCACGCAATTCAACCAGCGGAACACGTGTTGCGATGCTCGCTGGTGTGCATATGTGTAATCGCGTGAAATTAGCTGTAGGACGTACAGATATCGAGGTCAGATAGGGAGCGAAATTCAAAAGCCTTTGTAGTAGAGAGATTTATTGCAGGCGTGCGGATTTGAAACGAGCAACACATCTGGAAGGTTTTAGGCATAATTAAATCAAGGGACAAGGAAGAGTTTATTGTCAGGACTCATAAACACGTAGAGCGCGTTGTGTTTTTAGGGTTCTTCTTGCCAGTTTTTCGAACGTGCTCGTACAATAGTAATAGCTGATACCTGAACTCAGAAGGCGTACGAGAACCTGGGATTGCCTTCAGTAAATTTCAAAACTACAGTTAGGCCAGGCTAGGATAATAAATAGCTTGAACTTTCCTTCCACATCTGCGTGCCAAACATCGTCGAGCGGGCAGCAACTTGTCTGGTGAAACCATTTAAAACTCATTTTCCCTTTCGACATTTGCCGATGTCCTGTTAAGGTAAAAACTCAGCTTGGGAAAGGCTGAAAGTCATAAAATCATAAATCTTGCGCCGGCGACGTCGTCTTGACCCTGAGGGTTGCGCGCCTACCTACCTGATAGAAATGTATGTACTGTACGCAGTTTAAGTATGTAAAGTATGTAATCGGAAGGCGTGCCTCGACCACCAGCCAAGGGAAGCGTGGAGGAAGAGCCAAGGACGAAGAGAGGGATGAAGGACGACCCACTGACGAAGCTAGAGGGACGACACCGTCCTGATTGGACGAAGGGACTCGAAGAGGGAATCGGAGGAACACGTCAAAATTAAAGGAGTAGGGCGCCCGGAGGTGACAAGCGAGGAGTTAATTTGTAAGAAGTCAGATCTATCCTGTCAGCAGGACAGCAAACGCCCTGTAATAATATACAGAATTTTACCAGAATATCAGAGTTCGTTTATTGAAATTCCCGCGCCAACTCGCGAGCTGAGTGCTTTCAGCGCTCCACGGGTACGGACCCACAGTCTTAATAAAATACCCACGAAATCGCGCAACACCGTTCTTTTCTAGGGGGGGGGGGGGGGGGGGAGTAGTTGTGGGCTTTCGTGTTAGTATGTGGTATGCCTGTTTGCGCGTGACTTTATAACTTATCGAAGGACTTTGGTTGTGTTCCAATTCACGCATACTGCGCATGAAATTGGTGGCACCGTATTGGTGGCATCGTACGATTCCGTAAAATTTCTCTCACTTACCACCAATACGATGCCACTTCCGGTGCAGCGAGCGGTGCAGCGACTGCTTCTCCTTTGAATTTCTGCGATAGCTGCACCGCTCGCTGCACCGGAAGTGGCATCGTATTGGTGGCAAGTGAGAGAAATTCTAGGGAATCGTACGATGCCACCAATACGGTGCCACCAATTTCATGCGCAGTATGTGTGAATTGAAACACAACCTTTGTAACTTATCGATTGAATGAGGTTTGAATGAAGTGAGCTTTTAATATTTATAATTAATTGTTCTCCTGTTTATTAGTTGCTAATGATTTTGTCACCCTGTCTGTAAAATTAACCCCATAAAAACTTTAAAAAGTAAAAAAATTACGCCAAGTACATTAAATAAAAAAAGACACAAAAAATAGATAGTAATAATAATTACAAAGTAAGAAAAGATGTGAAATCAAAATGAGCTGCAAGTACATAAAGGTGCTTTCTCACAGCGTGCAATGACGACACTGTGCAACACAATAAAAGACAAAAAAGATGTCCGCGGCCTGGAAGTAAAATACTTGGCGTGGCCAGGCAAGGTATTCTCAGATCATCAATACACATACCTTCGTTCTCGCAGGCTTTCAAATAATTTGTCAATTTAGAACTATGACAATATGAGGACATTTTTATTGTATTGCGTTTTAAAATAATTCTAAGATCATTCATCGACACCGATACCTTTCTTCTAACAAGCTTTCAGATAATTTGTCAATTCATAACTCTGCCAATATGAATACATTTCATTATTTTTCGTTTTTAAATAATTCTTATTCATCGACACCTTGACCTTGCCTGGCCACGCCAAGTATTTTACTTCCAGGCCGCGGACATCTTTTTTGTCTTTTATTGTGTTACACAGTGTCGCCATTGCATGCTGTGAGAAAGCACCTTTATGTACTTGCAGCTCATTTTGATTTCACGTCTTTTCTTACTTTGTAATTATTATTACTATCTATTTTTTTGTGTCTTTTTTTATTTCCTGTACTTAGCGTAATTTTTTTACTTTTTAAAGTTTTTTATGGGGATCTCACTTCTTTTTACAAAGATTGTATATTCTCTTCTATTCTTCTTGTCATTTACTCTTTTCCGTCGTCGACTTTTTCATGTACTTGGCATAATGTTTTTACTTTTTTGAAGTTTTTTTTTATTAATTACTTACTTCTACGCTCTGCAGTATCAAAGAGGTTACAGATTAAACAATTTTATTCATTTATGCTTCAATATTGTGTCGAAATCGATTATAAATTTCTTTCATTCAAAGTAACGAATGAAAATTATCTTTATCTCTTTTCACTTCGTTTCTTTGTCTTCTCCGCTTTACTTTACGTAGGTACAATATTTTCTCCGTATTTGCTCGCTGGTCGGGACCGGCGGTGAGCCCATATCGGGTACAGAGCCCTAATTCCGAGGGTTCGTTTCTCGCTTCTTTCTGGCCAAAGGGGGGAGCGAGATGGAACACTTTGCGCAAACCATCGCGCACGCAAAGGACGGAGTGTCACGGCGCTCGAAAGACGGAGTGAGACAAAACATCCACGCGTTGTCTGTCACGTACCGTCCTCGCTCGCTTTCAATGGCTCTCGCTCGCTCTTGTTCCATCTCGCTCTGGCCTTCGCCGGATAAGAGTGAGACAAAAGTGGTGGGAATAGCGACAAGCCCGTATCGGGTGCATAAAACCGAGCATATACGGAGACCATACTGTATATGTATAAAATACTTCCGCTGGCACCTTACCTTACCTCAGAGTTACTTTATCACTTACAATCGGGAAGTAATGGATCAATTTCATGCAATAAGAGAACTAGCACTCGGAAATGCGAAAAATTATTGTCCAAATGCTAAAAAGGATTGGAAAATTAAATGTTGTTAATCTGTATTTTAAAAAATATCGTGTTGTAAAGCTCGTCACAACACACATTTTTTCTATTTACAGTTCGTTTATTCAATCATTAAGGCTGCCGTCTCACTGGGCCTTGAATGTGTGCGCACGCTCACACAAGCTAGGAAAAGCGTGTACGTATACGCGATGTAGTAAACAATCCGTTTCAACCAATTTACGTCGTGGAATCGGCAAGAAGGAACCTTTTGCGGATATAGTTGCCTTCAGCGGACATCTATACAGGGTGGTCTGGTGCGTTTGAACGCTAATAAGCACCGTACGTTGAAATAATAATGAATTTATGACTCGAAAACTGACAGAATGAAGCTTCAAGGCTTCTCCGTTGGTGGCGCTAATGTACTCGAACCTCAATTCTGTCATTTTTCGAGTCATAAATTCATTATTATTTCAACGTACGGTGCTTATTAGCGTTCAAACGCACCAGATCACCCTGTATAGATGTCCGCTGAAGGCAACTATACCCGCAAAAGCTTCCTTCTTGCCGATTCCACAACGTAAGTTGGTTGAAACGGATTGTTTACTACATCGCGTATACGTACACGCTTTTCCTAGCTTGTGTGAGCGTGCGCACACATTCAAGGCCCAGTGAGACGGCACCCTTAATATTCGAGCTAAAAATTATAAACAAAATATTTCTCATCGTCCGAAATAAATATTTCTTTAAACATAAATTGCAATAACTTGAGGAAATATCAACGGATCGTTGTGAGACTTAAAATATAATTTCAAATCATAAAACTCTAGCGAAGCCGCAAAGTGCATGTTATATAAATATAAATTGGGCGTTTTCCGGGCGCTCAGTCCTATTGGACCATTGTGCCCGAGCCCTTGCGGGCAGTCCTAGTTCAGAGGGCTTGCCGCTAGTCCGGCCTCTCGTGCGAACTCGAGAAGCCCGCTCACGGTCCAGTCCTCCAGATTCGCCGTGCGGGGGAAGGCAGCTCCCAGCAATAGCTGTCTTTGGGCCGCCATGCTCTCGCACTGGGTCATAAGGTGAAGCGGCGTTTCGTCGCCCACCCCGCACCACGGGCACCCTGGTTCCTGCACGATCCCAAGGCGCGCCAGGTGCTTCGTCGTGTGCCAGTGTCCTGTGACCATCCCCACGAGCAGTCGCAACTGCGACCTGTCCAGGCGGCTGAGTACCGCCCGTATCTTTTTCGAAGGCCGCTTCAGCAAAGCCTTCGCGTGTCCCATCTGTTGGGTCCGCTCCCAGAGTTGTTCGAGTTGCTGTCTAATCCAGCACCTCGTCCACTCCTTCACGGTCCCCATGGAGACACCTACGGTGCAGGACAGGTCCCGATTTGGTTTACGTGCTCCTTCTCGGGCCCTGTCGTTTGCCCCTTCGTTTCCCTTGATTCCGGCGTGTCCCGGAACCCATAGTAGACTGACGCGGTTGCTATTTGCCAATTGCGTCAGTGTGTCCACGCAGTCTAGCTCCAGACTGGATCTCACCACTGTGTTGTGTAGGGATCCGAGTGCGGCCCGGCTGTCGCTACAGATATAGATGTGCTTGTCCTCATAGCCCCTGTCCAGATTCAATCTGGCACAGGTCCTGATAGCCTGCACCTCCGCCTGAAAAACCGATACGTGTGGGCCCAGGGCGATGGATCTTTCCACCCTGGGCCTCTCCCCCCATATCCCGGCTCCGGTTCCGGAGGCGGTTTTGGTTTTGGAGCCATCTGTGTACCAGGTGAGCCCCCCCGGAGAGAGTAACTCCTTCTCGCTCTCTTCCCAGTCCTTCCTGCTTGGGAATCGAACGACGAAGTTATGTTTGAAGCGGTAGGCTGGGTCACATTGGTCTCCCCCGCAGTCCAGGGCCTCATGCGAGTCCCTTACGTCCTGCAGGATCGCCGCGTGCCCGTTCCTCGCGCCTTTCCATCTTCCCGCGAAGTGTATCCTCAGGGCAGCCTTCCTGCAGGGCGCCAGGTCCAGCAAGACCCCCATCGCCAGGGTAGACGTGGTGGGGAACGCACCCGTCATCCCCAGCAGTGCCAAGCGATACACCTTGCTCAATGTCCTCCTGTGGGTGTCCCTCCTCATGGAGGTCCACCATACCACTGAGGCGTATGTCAGTTGGGGTTCGAGGATGGCTGTATAGATCCATTTGACCACCCATGGTTTTAACCCCCATGTGCTGCCGAACATCCTTCTGCAGGCCCAGTAGGTGACGAGCGCCTTCTGGGTCTTCTTCGTGATGTGGCTTTTCCACGTGAGCTTCTTATCCAGGGTCACTCCCAGATATTTCACCTCCGAGGAGGTGTGTAGCTCCGCTCCGAAGATTGAGGGGGCCTTAAACTTTAGGTTCCGCTTCCTCGTGAACAGTACCATCTCCGTCTTGCACGGATTCACCCTTAGGTTTTGGTTGTGGCACCATTCCTGAACCAGTGTGAGCGCCTTCTGCATTCTCCTGGCCATGCACGTCGGGCTCGTGCCTCTGACTGCAATCACTATGTCGTCAGCATAGCCCTGTACTATTACACCCTCTTCTCCGAGCCCACGCAGTAGCTCGTCCACCACCAGGGTCCACAGCAGTGGGGAGAGAACTCCCCCCTGCGGGCAGCCCCTGTCGGCCCGAGCCCTTATCGTGGTCCCTTCCCAGCTGGCGTTCACGGCTCTAGTCCGCAGCATGTTGCGGATCCACCTTCTGATCGAATCTTCGACCTTGAAGCTGTCTAGGGCCCTGCTTATGGCATTTAAGGATGTGTTGTCGAACGCTCCTTCGATGTCCAGGAATACGCTCAGGACCGACTGTTTCCGCTCCAGGGCCCCTTCTACCACCCCTACCAGGTGGTGGAGCGCCGTCTCCACGGATCTGCCGGCCTGATACGCGTGTTGGGAGATTTGTACTGGTCTTTCCACCAGCGCATGTTCCCTGATGTGCCTATCCACCAGTCTTTCCGGCGTCTTCAGCAGGAAGGACGTTAAGCAGATAGGCCTGAAGGATTTGGCAGAGTCGTAGTCCTTCTTCCCTGGTTTGGGTATGAATACGACTGTAGCCGTTCTCCATGTTCTGGGTGTATACCCCAAAGCAAGGCAGGATTTAAAGATAAGGTCCAGTCGTTTTATCAGGTCCTCCCCTCCTTCCTGTAGAAGGGCGAGGAAGATTCCGTCCACCCCCGGACTCTTAAATCTCTTAAATGAGTTTATGGCCCATCTGATCCTGTCTCGGTTTACCACTCTAGAGGCCATCTCCCAGTCCTTCGGTCCCTCTTTCTCAGGTTCCGGCTCTTCTGTTGGCTGCCCCTGCTGTAAGAGCCCCGAACCTGGGAAGTGGACCTCTGTCAGGTGCTCCAAAATTTGTTGCCGGTCCTCTAGATACCTCCCGTCCGGGAGTCTGAGTCCGTTTAGTTTTTCCGAAGGCCCGGATGCGAAGACCCTTCGAAGCCTGGCCACTAGTGGTAGGGCCTCGGCTTCTTGGCAGAATTCCCTCCAGGTCTTCCTTTTTGCTGCTCTAATGAGCTTCTTGTAGGATCTATGGGCTTCCCTGTAGTTTTCCCATTCGATCCTCGTATCGAGCCTCATGGCTCTGTTTAGCAGCTTCCGGGCTCTGGTCCTGTGCCTACTCAGCTCCTGGTTCCACCAGGGTACCCGTCTGCTGCTCTTCCTTTGCTTGGCCGGGCACGGGTTTCGTACGCTTGGGTGATCGCAGCCTGCAGTTCCTCAACCGCCTGCTCGATCCCCCCGCCCGTTCTCAGGCGTTCGCAGTACCCCCCGAGCCTTCCTTCTAGCCCCTCTTTGTAGAGTTGCCAGTCGGTGGCCCTGGGGTTCCTGTAGACCCCCGTGGGTTCGTGGTTCGCGTCTCCCGCCAGTCTGAATTCGATTAGCCTGTGGTCTGAGAGAGTTACCTCCTCCGCCACTTGCCAATCCTTAATAGCCTGAGCCACCTTCTTGGAGCCCAGCGTGATGTCGATTACCTCCTGCCTTCTGGTGGTAACGAAAGTGGGCTTGGAGCCTCGATTGAGTATCTCCAGTTCCGTGGTCGAGAGGTATTCAAGTAAGCTCGTCCCTCTCTTGTTGATATCGGTGCTGCCCCATATGATGTGGTGCGCATTGGCGTCGCAACCCACCACCAGTTGCAGCCCCCTATTTTTACATGCCTCCACCAGTACTCTGAGTTCTCTCGTTGGGGGGGACTCCTCAGAGTCGTATGGTAGGTATGCTGAGCAGACCACGATCTTTTCCGTGTTCCCACCCATTTTTGGCTCTATTAGGACAGCTGTTAGGTCCCTAGTGCAGAATTCTCCCAGCCTCAAGGCGTTTAGTCTTTTACTCGCGTAGACGCACGCTCTTGGGCCGGGATCACCGGGCCCGTGTATTACCGTGCCCAGTTTCGTGTTCAGTCCTCCTACTCGACCCCTGATCAGCCAGGGTTCCTGTATGAGTACTAAATCTGTTTGCTGCCCCACTATGCGGCGGTCGAGTAAGTCCGTCGCCGCTTTGCAGTGCTGCAGATTGATCTGCGAGATGCTGATGCATCCTGCAGCCATCTTGACTGCAGTATTGCCCGCTCTCGCACGTGCTCCGGGGGAGATAGTGTGTCCCGTGTTGCGGTCCACTTTCCTATTTCCCCCCTCGCTTTACCGTGGTGGTCTCACTCGCCACCCCGGCAGTCTTGAGGAACTGGTACCTCAGTGACCCAGGACCGGTGGTCCTTTGGACTCCTCCCCGGGTCCCCGAGGGCCCAGCCCTCCCCAACCCCTCGGCCTTCAGGGGTCTCCCCCTCTTCCCGCGGGTTGGCATAAATGCCTGTTGCGTGGGGGGTCGGTTCCCCCCCGTGGGTGCGCCCGGGGTCTCTCTCCCGGTCGCCACCATCGTGGGTCCGCCCCTTCCCTCCACTGCCTCTCTTTGGGGTTGGTCCTGAGGTGCCGGATCGGCGCCGGCGCTCGAGGCCTTCCCCGCTCCCTCCGGCCCGTCCCCTACCCTGACCTGGGGTGCCGCTACCGCTGCCTCAGGCGCCGCTCCCGGTTTCCCGTGCTCCCCGCCGGTCCGGGCCGGGAACTCCCTAAGGAGCGCCCTGCCCAGCCCCACGTGGATAACGAAGCCCCGCTTGCTAAGCGCCCCGTGCGACTCTGCGTCCACCCCCAGAATCAGGTGCACGGATCGTTCCGCCTCCCTTCTGCCCCACACCCTCCATAGTTGGGTGCGGAGGTCCGGGTTTTGCCGACCGATCCGTTGCATTATGACTTCCGTCTTCTCCGGGGGCCCGGGGATGACGGTCGCCATCTTCCGAAGCCTGGGTAGGCACTCTCTCTCCATTACCTGAAGAGATGCGCCCTCCCAGGGCTTCAGGTTGGTTGCCGCTTCTTTAACCCACTGTTTGGCGGCGGCGTCCGTGCAGGTTACCCAGAGGATGCCCTGCAAGAATCTGCACTCTTCGAAGCGGGGGACCGCCATCCCCTTCGGGATGGCGTCCATCGCCTCTCCGAGCCCTCTCATCACCAGATCCCCCTGCTCCGGTGTTAGCGTGGACTCGGGGTAGTCCGATGGCGCTATCGCCATCTTCCTACCCCCCACCAGCGCCTCCTTGAAGCTAGAGGGCTCTGGGAAGATCTTCCCCTTTCTTTTTGCGGGATGTTCGGGGGTCGAACCGTCGGTCTGCCGGGCCCTTTTCGTGCCCTTGCCCGTGGCCGTGGTCTCCCCTTCCTTCCCACCCTGCTGTGCGGAGGGGTCTGTTTGCCCGTCATGCGAGCCCACCTCCCCCTGCCCTGTCTTCTCAGAGGTCGGCGCTTCCGCTTGGGTCGCCTCCGAGGTGGTCCCGAGTAAAGCCAATTTGGCTTTCCGCCGCGGGTCCTTTTCGCCGCCCCGCTGCGGGTCGCCTTCCTCTTCTTTGTCGGAGTGTCGGGCGCTGCTTCGGCGTTGTCGCCGTTGCCCTCGCCCGTCCTCCGTGTGATAGCTTCCGTCACCGAGAGCCCGGTCTCGACCGCCGCGGCTAGCGCCGCGTCGGTCTCTGCCGGTCTCATGGTGGCTTCCGCCGCGTGTACGGGAGATGTTCCCTCTTTCGAGGGCCCTTCTCCCGCCGGTATTTGGGTTTTTTCTTTTAGTAAATCCATAAGATTCCCACGAGTGTGCAGGAAATATACGGTCCACCCCCACAGAGCCTGCTATGTGGGGGTAAGGCTGGTACAATGGGGGGTCGCCTGGTACCCCAAGGGCATCGTTCGAAGCACCGTACCCCGGTACCATTCATCCCTCGGCACGATAGCTTCCACCTTGGATTGGGGAGTTGGTCCACGACAGGGCCTTCGCTTGCCACGTGGGGTTGTTAGGCCCCGGGGTTCGCTTATAGCACCCGCTAACCGTCACCCTCCACGGTCTCCCCCCCCCCCCCCCCCCCGCCTCGGCTCGGTCACCTTGCGGTGATCCAGTCCGCGGCGATCGGAGGAGCCGCTTCACGTTCCGGCCGTTCTCCTATCCGCCACCCGGAGACGCGCTCGGCTGGTGCTCAACCTGGATCGACACGGGTCGATCTAGTCCCCCGCTCCCCTTTACGGGGGTTGGGGGACCGCCGAGAAAGTGCATGTTAAAAACGTTTATGTTAAAAAATGTAATAATATTTAATTAAAAGTAATACTGGTTTGTGGTTATATGCTGATTGCATATCGATTGAATTGATTCGATTTGTGGTTACAAGCTGATTTCAATTCGTTTGAATTTGTGGTTATGGGTTATATTTATGATATACAATTCAAATTTAGTCAACTTACCTTGTGTTTGAGACTGCATTTTGGTTGCAATTCAATGATACAACGATACATATTTATAAAAACACGTGGCATCTTAAATTTTGACAACCTACCTTATTGAACACTCCTCAGGTTACAACGTGGCTGTAAGCTGTCAAAATTTGGAGTAGATTGCACAGTGAAGATAGCAATTGACAAACGAAACATGACGAAACATGTGTTAGTTTCGTTTTGGCTGAAGGTGTGCGTGTAACGCGTATACGTATATATTATGGTTGACGAAAAATATATATATGTATTATGGTTGACGAAAAATTTCTTGGAGAATCAGAAGAAAACTCTTACCATTTTCGACAGATCGATGAGACGATATTACGATATCTCTGTCATGCGTGGACCGATTTTATTGAAATTGGTCTTATTCGAAAGCTGATATGCGGTTTACACAAAAAAAATGCTTTTAAATTTAGTAAATATTGCAGGCGTAGTAAGATATTAATGAAATAAATGTCAGGTTAGGTTGGAATAGCCCCGCGACGAGTAAAAGTACACGGCACCGACAGTTCGACATATACGGGGTGTTTTTCATGTACTTGGCCTCGAGACGTTACCGCGTCTCTAGATATTATTGTTTTATTATTATTATTATTATTAAATTAACGGGAGAACCCTTTAGAATACAAAATTATGACAAAGTAATACAATAGGTAAAGCTTAAAGTAAAAAGATATAAAAATAAATAAAATAAACAGTGAATATACAGAAAAAAACAAAAACACAAAGAAAAACATAACCTTCAACAAAAAAGCGCGAGAAACCACTAGAAATGGATAGGAGACGAAACACTTAAGGAGGAGACAGTCCCCTAAATACACGGTCCCTGAAGACAGCTAAGGAGTCAGTGAATAAATCAATATCTACTGGGAATTTGTTTATCTCATCCATCGCACGATTTATGGGGTCGGCAGCGTAATAGTGGTATTCAGGGACACACGTTGTGAATAGGGGTCTAGAACGCAGAGAGCTTTGCGGCGCATGGAAACAAATCAAGCCAACAAGCTCAAGGGTCATTCCACGCCAAATCGATCACTTTTGTCCCTCGATGTCTCGGATTTTTTTTAAACTTCAATAGGTTGTAGTCCTCGTGGAATTAGGGAGGGTTTAAGTCATCATTTTGTCGATATCAAGTTTGTTTAAAAAATACAGGGCCTTGAATTTTGCGATTTTTGCCTATTTTCGTGAAAATGGGTTGTGCTTTTGAATTTTTATCTCGGAAATTATTTATCGAATTTAGTTGTTTCTTACGGCATTTTAAAGTGAAAGATCGGCCTTTCTGAATAATTTTTTTCCAGATCGAAAAATGAATTTTGCAACATTGAAAATTATAAACAAATTTTTATTTTTCAAATTCGCTCTCGAGGTCGCGATTTTAAAATTCCGAAAAAATACTACTGTATTCTTTGAAGTTTTTTCTTCAAAATAAGCCTACGTCCAGGGTGGTGCGGCTCCTATTAACGTCGCAGTGGAGTGGTAAATACGGCGGTGCGCGCCGAATCAGGTAAGCGGACCGGGCGTCGTGCGAACACTCCGCTATTACGGTCCTCTGACCGTATCGCTACCATGCTATATTACTTCAATGAGGTCTAAAAACAATATCGGTGGATCCCGTACTGGTCTGAATGGTGCAATTTATACCTGCAGAAGAACTTTACTAACCCACTCTTGGCCAATGACTTTTTTTTTTATAATAATCAGATTTGTATGTATGGAGGGGGGTAAGGAGGGGGGTAAGGATGGGTCAAGAAGGATATAGGATAAGGATCATTTCGAATGGGATGGGCTGGGGGATTAATGGTTGCGAATAAGAAATCGGCCGAAACTATTTCATTGTGCTGAACACAGTACCATTTTCATCCGACGAAAAAGTTCTACATAAAATTTTGTTTCGTAATATTGGCGTAAAGCTATGGAAGCTTCTGGTGCCAGTGATAGCAAGTGCTGCAGCAAAGCGAGCTTCTAAGCTAGCAGCATAGTTTTCGGGGATTGGAGCTGTTCCGGACGTACTGTACGTTGGAGGATGTCCCAAGAGTGTCCATATGTCCCCTGTACGTCCCCGTAAAGTTCATTAAATGTCGTAGGAAGGTCGTATTTACAAAGTAGAACGTCCTGAGGACGTGCTGTGTCAACATTCTCAGAACGTTTTCTGAATGTCCAAAAGTAACATTCTCTGTACGTATTGGAAACGTTTAAAGAGTTTTTAAAAACGCTGTGGTAATGTCTTAAGAGGCGTATAAGAAACGTTTTCCGAATGTTCGAAAGTAACTTTCTCTGTACGTTTTGTGAACGTTTAAAGAATTTTTAAAATCACTGTGGTAATTTGTTGAAAGGGGTATGAAGATGTTTAAAATTACAAAACACAACAGCTTCTATACTTTTTGTAAATGTTTTAACAGTCTGACAAGGGACAGTGTGACGACGAACGTGGTCATTTTTGACACATGCTAAATTTGCATACTTGGACATTATGAAATAAAGTGTAGGAGATTTTATTATCTTTACAATAAATTATACACATTTGGGAAGTACACACATATTTACGATTTATTTGTAAAATTAGAAAATATCCAGCAAAAATACAATTATATTATTAACTAGCTGTAGGTACCCGGCCACGCGTTGCTGTGGCATAGAAGATAGAAGATAGATAGATAGAAGATGATATAGATATAGATTATTGATTAGTATATTTTATTTCTTTATGGAAATACATAGAGTACATATAATTATAGATCTTTCACAATAACTTTATTGCGTTCTGCGGCCCTCCTAAGCCATGATTGAATAGAAACCTCAGTTTCTTTTCTGTCTTTCGCTAGCTTTGATTTTTCTGCTGCATCTAAAGATTAGAATTTCAGTTGAATAATATATTCAATTATATACGAATAAATTAAAAAAATAACAAAATAAACGTGATATTTACCAATTACCACTTTGGCTACATTCAACTTATAAAATTTTTTCTTTCCTTTTTTTCCAATCCAACTATACTGCATAGCCAATTCATTCGTGATTATACTTCCCATCACACGTTTGACAAAATTAAAATTGTTCGCTCCTCCTATTGTTGCTAATTCGTGGACCTATAAATTAGTCATTTTTTTTTAAATCAAGTGAGAACTCTAGTTTTAGTTGCGATTTCACACCGGTGATGCTGTGCGATTCAGCAGGTTTACTATGTCTATATATGTATGATGGAATGCACACGAGCGTTGCGATCCCCCCTACGATGTGGCAAATGATTTAAGGGGGTATTCGCATTTCAAGGTCCTAAAAATACGTGATATTCGTGATTTGTTTTTTAATAGAAAGAAACACTGGATATATCGAATCTTTGAACAACATTTTTATTAGTTTTTAAATACAATATGTACCGGTTTAAAAAAATTCAATACATTTGAAATAACAGCGGTTTGATCTGGGCCGTACATTTAGTGACGGTGAGCATGATTTCGTCTTTTGTGTCCATCTGAAGTGAAAAACAAAGTTATTTTCATACTCAAAATGGTTTCTATATTCGCCCCTACTAGAATTGTTCATATCTAATAACGTAAAGAAATGTGGCAACGCGATAAACAAAGCAGTTCAATTTTGTACGATTTTTTGAGCTCCCATCTAAGAAAAAAATTGGAAGTTGTCCATTAATTTTTACAATTCTAGTAGGAGCGAAAATAGAAACCATTTTGAATATGAAAACAACTTTGGTTTTCATTTCAAATGCACACGAAAGGCGAAATCGTGCTCACCGTCACTAAATGTACGGCTCAGATCGAACCACTGTTACCTCAAATTTTTTTAACCCGATATATATTATATTTAAAAATAAAAAAATATATAGTGTTTCATTCTATTAAACTTTCTTAATGTTAGATGGTTTACGCTGGGACTGAACCAAAATATTTAGTTTTAGTTTTTGTTGATAATACATTTTTCATCGGTGCAAAGTAAATTTATGTAAAAAAAATTACTTTTCCTTTCAAACGCTATAAATTTTTCAATTTTTTAATTCTTTTTAGATTTGTTTCAATTCCAGCGTAAACTATGTAACTTTAATAAAATACGTCACGCCAACAGGAGTTACATCGTAGAATTCCACAATAATTAATACATAAAAAGGATCGAATAAAAAAAATTCTACAAATATAATGATGCCTCCTTATATCCCAATGGAGTTTAATTCAATATTAAGAATCGTTTCTTTAAAAAAAACTTCGAAATATCAGTTATTTTTTGGGTTGTTATACGAGAATCCCGCTTTAACGAATCAACGTGCCGCGTTCATTGACGCAGCGTCACCTGTGTGAAATCGCAACTACGCCGACGCCGCATTACTCGTCTGCACAGGGCATTATCGTTAATATGTTATTTATTACTGTGTCTCTAAAATTATTCTCATCTTGTAAATGAGTCTCCAATTTTTGCAATTCTTCTTCAAAATTGATAGGAAACAAAATGTTTCCTTGAAAAATTGAAGTTTTCTCTGCGGAAGAATTTAATTTGGTTTTCAAATGTTTTTCAATTGTTTCTACTCTGGTTAGAACATCCGTCAGTATAATCCGTAGTAAATGCTGCTGCTCTATAATTCTTTTTAAATATACTTCTGTGTTTGTTGTGGTTTCTTGGTTTTCTGAAAATTTAGATTTGTTAGGTATCATGCTTACAAATATTTCTGTGTTTAAATCAGTTTATACATAGATCTATTAATAGTTACCAATAATTCCATAATTATTATTTATTGGAATATTTTCTGCAGGTTCCATCTCGATTAAATTCTCGTTACTCTTCATGCTTGCAACTGAAAACAATAATCGGTTTTGCTACAGAAATGAAATAATTATAAAAAATGAAAAAGTAAGTAGCTATCAATAGTACAATGTTCCATAGCATAAAATTATTAATTTACGGACCTAACGGTTTGTTCGTGTGTAATACAGGAGGCGCGGGGAGTATCGAGTCCGATTCATCGGTATCACTTGTCAAAGGACGTTCCTTTTCTTTCTTTATTCTCCTGCTTGTTTGTTCAACTTCTGACTGCAAATCCGAAGTTTCTTCTGCTACTTTCGCTTTTGCTCTGGCTTTCGCATAATTATCTGTAAGCATTTTTAAATAATATGTAATTATTTTAATTTCATTGGATTATAAAATCTTTAACTTACCAAAAGTGCCATTACTAAAAAGTTTAATCTGGTGTGCTTCCCAAGTCTTCTTCATGGGTTCACATTTTTTTATAGCTATTGAAACTTGGTTATTCGATAACAATGATGGCCAATAGCAATAACCACCTACCAACCACCTTGATGGTACCGCCTCTACTGTGCTGTCCTCTACAAATTGAACAATGGTCCACGAATTCATACTTATTGTTCAATTTGTTCTGCAAAATTGAAATATTAATCAAATGTAAATCTGAATCCGTAAACATGGGTAGAGGGTGGGTTGAGGGTTATCGATAGCTATTCGGATCATGTGTAAGTAAAGTAAGACAGTTAAATATAAATAATATATAAAAAATTGGTATTCTCTCTCTTGTTACATGGGCCCTTCAGGTCCATTCCGTGCTTGCTGTCCCCGTGTCACATTCCATTTCATCATCGGCGATTCAGCGGAATCGCAGCGCGCGGGTTAGTAGGTCAACATACGCGGAATCCGTCAGCGAAAACACAACGAGACCACCGATGGTCCGGGCCCTAGATTCCAGGGCATGGAGCAATAGAAGTTACGAGAAGCAGCAACTGACGGAGCAATTCTCCCCCGTTCTCAAAATGGGGAGTGCGTGGCTCTGACCTGGATCGCGCTATAAAAGCTTGGACCGTGCGACATCGCGGGCAGATACATCCTTAGTCGCGAATTGATCGGTATTTGGAAGTCCGAGTTAGGAAGTTACGACGAGCCAGCGGGCCGTCTAGAGATCGCGACATCGTTTAGTTGTTTGCACCGCGAAGCACGTTCGGCGGGTAGTAATTCGCAAGAGGGTAACTCCATCCGACGCACCGAGAACGGCCTAGCCGGGAGAGCCCTTGAGTGTTAACCGTGACCGACGTTGACGGAGCTAGGATAGCAAACTGTTCGACATCGCGAGTTCCAATACGAAGATTTCCGTGTGTTAGCTGACAGCGCAGCAAGTAACCACGACCTACGTTTGGGTCAGCGACATCGCGAGTAGGCGAAACCTTAGACGGCAAGCGTGCCGTGTGCCATCCGAGAGCACAGCGAGCGACACTGGGACGGAGCGTAGTCCCGAAGGGTATGTTAACCACAGATTTGACTTTATCGAAAATATATTTTACTTCGTTGTTTTCCTCCTAAATTCCGAATATTAGTTAATTCAACCCTTCTACTCCTTATCCTTCCTCGGTAAGTATAGTCAAGGTGTGCTTAAGCACTTCGACAGAGCAGCGAACCCGGTGAATCACCCTAACCGCTCGGGGTGTTTCACAGCAGTCCCTTCAGGACGTAACACTCTCTCTCTCTCTCTCTCTCTCTCTCTCTCTCTCTCTCTCTCTCCCCCCCCCCCTCTATCTCTATCTAGTGCTCGCAACGTTTCGCTCTTCCATGCATTTTTTTAACGGTCACTCTTCATACATAAGTACTATTGCCCGGCCGAAAGAAGATCCCTAGCAGGCGGTCTCGGGCGATGCAGTCCGCCGATGTGACGATTGATCGAGTCACCTATTTCGACATATGTACTTCTAAAGACACACGTATTTTGGTTATTGGCTGAAGTAGGCACATACATTGTCGCAACGCGCGACGAAGAGAGCGAAGAAAACACATCGAGATCGAGTGGGATAGAGCGATTTGACCCACGAACGCCAAAGCAATAGCGTAGGCATCTTTAACGGTTAACTATTAATATATAATAACATAAAAATTTCCTTATTTTTCACAATATGTTTAGGAAAGTATTATCATTGGGTTGGTATCAGGATAATACTTTCCTAAACATATTGTGAAAAATAAGGAAATTTTTATGTTATTATATATTAATGGTTAACCGTTAAAGATGCCTACGCTATTGCTTTGGCGTTCGTGGGTCAAATCGCTCTATCCCACTCGATCTCGATGTGTTTTGTTTGCTCTCTTCGTCGCGCGGTGCGACAATGTATGTGCATACTTCAGCCAATAACCAAAATACGTGTGCCCCGTCTTTAGAAGTACATATGTCCAAATAGGTGACTCGATCAATCGTCACATCGGCGGACTGCATCGTCCGAGACCGCCTGCTAGGGATCTTCTTTCGGCCGGGCAATAGTACTTTGTATCATTATTCCATTCCGGGCATTTCATCTATCTGGGATTCTTTAATACTTTGTAATATACCTCGCCACTCTTATTCCATTTTTCTTTTTCACTCAATGTCTATTTCTACATTCGTTGCTATCTGGGAAACTACAAAAGATAGAATATTTCTAGAATAAATACGAGGAAATCGGCCTCGATGCTAGTTCGAGTAACCTTTATGCCTGTACCCTGTGTATCGTGTCCAGCAGTGACAGTATTGGCGGCTTTTTATGTTTTATTACCTATGTCGTATTTAAACAGTATGGGTAAATTTCCACACCACCCACATGGGGTATTACCCTGGTGCGTTACTGTTTTTTTTTTAGAACGTGGGTAGTTCGGCAATAGCCCTGTTACGTCTTGGAGCAGGGATTTTGAAGTTTTGATGTGGATGCGGATGCGGATGCGGATGAGGATGCGGTCAGGGATGAGTTCGCTGCCCGTGGAGCGCTAATGCGCTCTGCTCACGTTCGCCTCTCGTTGTACCCTCCAACTTCTTCCAGTATTAATCAGGTTGAATAAATTGACTCAAACTTATTCGTGTTGTAACTTGGTTTTATTGTATTTTCTAGGATACGTCTAATAGCTTTGGTCGTTGATCAACGAATGAATCCACAAAGATGCCGTCGTTCAGGATTGAAAAGTGTACATGTTTTTGTTAATAAAGTTATCCAATTAAAATTACAGTTTCTTAAATGAATATCTAACAAATCGTTTGATTGGTTCCCTGTTCATTAAGAACGAGCGTTTTACATGATATCCATGATTTTATAACGTAGCAACCGAAATCAATATTTAATCAATACTATTAACGAGCGTCTCTAAGTAGTATTCCATGGAATGCTTGTTTATAATTCCAGTTGCTTCGTTCAACGATTTAAATTTGGCGCGTCTAAACTTGACCATGCAGAGCCATCTAACATTAGACTATATTCATGTGTCACCACATGAGATCGTAACATTCCTTCACCCTTACGGAGAAAAGGTGTTTCCATGAAACAACTTTTCTACATCTATAATTCTTTAGTTCGTAGTACACTTACAATTACATTTTCCAAGATCAAAACACTCTTTTCGTAATCTGAACGTAACATAATAATAAGAACGAATATAATTTAAATTTAATTTAAACTTCAAAGCTCGCTTAAAACATTTATAACTAATGAATTTAGAATTATATATCGTCGGTTGACGTACCCGGTCTGATATATGCTAACTTTAATTTATTTGTATGTACAATTTTAAATTTATTAGCATCCAATATTATTTCAACAGTTAAATCGTTGATTACTCTACTGATCTTGTAAGGACCTAGCCAATGACAATCTAATTTGGTTCGTGGTTCTTTTAATAAGTACACGTCGTCGCCTACGTTAAATTTACGAGGGTTTGCCTCACGGTCGTAATATCTTTTGCTTTTCTCTTTAGCCCGTTGCAAGTTTTCGGCAGCAAGTGTCTGGGTAGTGGTGATTTTAACAAAAAGATCGTCGAGGTACTGGACGAAGGTGCGCGGTACCCTCTCTTTGGCAAATTCAGATGGAATTACTGCTCTCACCCCAAAAACCAATTCGTGTGGTGTAAACCCCGTGGCTTCATGGACTGAAGTATTGTACGAAAACATACCAAATCGAATCCACTCGTCCCAATCACCTTTTGTACAATAATGCCTCAAATAATCAACGAAGACCCTATGTGCTCTTTCAAGGGAACCTAAAGACTGGGGGTGGAATGCGGTGGAGGTTATCCTTTGTATCCGGAATATTTGACAGAATCTTTTCATCACCTGACCGACAAAATTTCTTCCCTGATCAGTGTGTATGACCTTCGGACAACCAAACCTACTTATAAATTGTTCGGCCAGGGCCACTGCTACAGTTGTTGCCTCTATGTTAACCAACGGAATGGCATCGGAGTATTTAGTCAGGTTATCCTGCAGGGTAAGTAAATATTTATTGCCGTTTTTAGTTAAAGGTAAAGGCCCTACAATGTCCATTTGGACTTTTTCAAATGCTCGCCTTGGTGTGTCAGTGATGCACATGGGTTGTTTAACTTTCATAGAATGAATCTTATCTCTCTGACAGGTGGGGCAAGAACGGACAAATTCTGAAATTTCCTTCATCATTCCTGGCCAATAATAATGCTCCCTCATGCATTTTTGGAGTTTCCCGATACCTCTATGACCACCAATTGAAGACTCGTGAGATTCCTTAATTATCTTTAGACGATTAGACTTAATCGGGATTATTATTTCGCTCGTGCATACAGTGATTTCAAATTTAGTATCAGTGAAAACTTGTTTAAATAAATCTTCTACTTGATTCCATTCGAAATTATTAAAACTATCAAGATCCTTTGAAATACTAAAAGTCCATGTATCTAGTGAATTTAAAAGGTTTTTAAGTGCCCTTAGAGAAGATTCAATATAACCAAAATTTAAACTTTCCGCAGAGTTGTCCTTGAAAAATAAGAGGAAAATGGAAGATTGATCACCAGGAAGTGCCATAGCATCGCCAACCTCAAGCCGATATTGTCGCATCTGTTGTAAGGTAAATCTATTTCTTTTTAACAAATCAATCGTAACCTTAGAAGTAATATTACCATTAAGTGGTAAGAAATGAGCAATATTGCCCCTCCGCATATATAAATGATCCTTTACATACAGAATGGTTGGCAGTAGGGAAAGGTGAATTGTTTGTCTATTTATGTTCGCATTATTAGCCATAACTTCACTAATCTCCACATTAAGTGGCTCGTTTATTTCAGAATCTACTGAGGTCTTTCTAACGAGGGATTCCCGTGCAGCTTTGATCGCAGAACAATTCGGTATGTCAACTTCAGACATTTCAGCCTCTGGATTTCCACTTCCAGGCATAACAATTTCTTCTTGTAACTCTTTTCTCCTCGAACAACAACAACAACAACAAGGTGCCCCTCTACCTTGACGATCAACACTCTGGAGCCCCATGCAAGTCACCGCAAGGGTCGACGAGTCACAAGGTCTCCTCTGAGCACTGCGAGCCCCGGGCTCATATCGAACACAGGCCGCCGCCCTAGTCTCCTGAAGCGCGATCCAGAGGCTTGGAGTCAACGTTAGCCGACAGGAGGGTCGAAACGGCGACACCATGTCCGACTGGGAAAACCCTCTAAAATTCTCAACTTCTTTTTCACATGTAAGTGGTTCTAATATATCAGTTTCCAAATTCAATGCCTCAGAATTATCAGCTTCTATCTTCTCGCGCGCCAAGAAGACAGATGCTACCATTATTTCTATTTCATTACTAGTATTCTTGTCGTATGTTTCCTCTGCCATAGAATCTGGAAACGGTGTCATGTCTGCACAGACAAGCACCCTCTCCGGATCTACAGAATCAGAATGGATCGTATCGTCAGTCAGTGCGTTTGGTGATCGAGGGACGATGCTCTGGCAAGGATCAACAGGATTTCGTGAGAGTGCATCCGCATTAGAATTGGCTTTTCCCGGTTTGTAAACTATATTATAATCGTACTCATTTAGACGAATTCGCCATCTCATTAATTTTGATGTGGGATCTTTAGCGTTATGCAGCCACACTAGAGGACGATGATCAGTAATCAAGGTAAATTGTTGACCGTACAGGTAAGGCCGGAAATGCTCTACTCCAAATAACACAGCCAACAGCTCTTTTTCAATTGTGGAATAATTCATTTCAGCGGCGTTCAGAGTTCGCGAAGCATAAGAAATTGGAAGATCACTACCTACTCTACCCTGACTCAACACAGCACCTACTGCATAATCCGAAGCATCAGTAGTCACTATGAAAGGCTTTGTGAAATCGGGGTACTGCAGCAGTGGCTCCAAGCAAATTATATCCCTTAGCTGCTCAAAAGACCTTTGAACTACTGTGGTCCAACGAAAAGGAATATCTTTCTTTAGTAAGCTAGTCAAGGGTTTGGCAATTTTAGCCATGTTGGGGATGAATCTCCTATAATAGCCCACGAGCCCCAAGAATTGTTTTACATTTTTCTTTGTTTTAGGTATAGGAAATTGCTTAACGGCTGAGATTTTTCTGGGATCCGGTTTCACCCCCGCGCTCGAAATTACATGACCCAGGTAAACTATCTCCTTTTGTAAAAATCGACATTTTTGTGGCTGTAAAGTTAACCCAGAATTTTGTAGTCGCGCTAAAAGTACTTTTAATTTCCGATTATGTTCCTCAAGTGAATCCGCGTAAATAACAATGTCGTCCATATAGACGAAAAGTTCGATACCTTGTAACCCGGTTAATATCAAATCCATCACTCTTTGAAAAGTTGCGGGCGCATTCTTTAAACCGAACGGCATCCTATTGAACTCAAAATGACCGTGTGGGGTTGAAAAGGCAGTTTTCGGTTTAGATAATGGATCAATGGGTATCTGGTGGAACCCAGAGGCTAAGTCTAAGGTGCTAAAATACTTAGCCCCCCCCAATTGATCTAAAATCTCGGTAATATTGGGTAATGGGTAGGCGTCGGACACGGTTACTTCATTCAACCTACGATAGTCAATGACCATTCGCCACTTAGGTTTTCCCGACGAATCAGATTTTTTCGGAACTATCCATACCGGTGAATTATACGGTGAACATGAGGGCTGTATTATTTTGCTGCTTAGTAAAGAATCTACTTGTTTATTTATCTCATCTTTATGGACTAAAGGGTATCTGTACTGTTTGGTTTTAATAGGAACTTCATCGGTAGTAATTATGGTGTGCTGTGTAACGTTTGTTGATCCTAAATTATCCATCGGAAGATAAAACTGGTATACGAATCTATTTATAACTTCTAAAATACTACTCTTTTCAATCTCGTTTAAATGGTCTAGTTCGAGCAGCTTAATTAACTGAGCTAATCTTTGAGCGCGATCCTTGGATTTGTCAGCGTCGGAGTCGGAATTGATTGTTTGTGATGAACCAGGAAAAGGCTTAGAATCGAATTCTTCTAACTCAATAGGAGGTACCGTTAGGACGATATGGTCACATGTAGTATTTATAGCGTATAGTTTTACAGAGCCATTCCGTTGACTAGCCAGACATTCGCCTATAAAAACACCATGTCCGACGTCTAATCTCCTTACATAACCTGAGGGGTTGTCATCCTTAGCAGGTACTGCGATTAAGGTTCTAGTTCGAGGGGGTAAATTGAGTGGGAAATTAACACCAGAGAAGGGTTCTCCTTTACCGAATTTTAACACACCAGATAAATTTTCTTTAAATTCAATAGTTGCCTCTTGATTTTGCAGAAATGAGATTCCCAGGAGCCCGTCACATTTAAGGGAGAATTCATCGCTTACTATTTGGAAATAAATGGGAGTATCATGGATTACAACAACTACCTCGCCCTGCGTTTTGATCATCCCTTCACCAATTCCCGTAAGTTCATAAACCCTTTCGCTATTAATTTGTAAATCGGAGACTAATCCTGCGCGTTTTATTAGATTCAATTGTGAGCCGGTGTCCACCAGAAATTTAGCGGAGCCCTGAGAAAAACGATCGTTCTCGAGGGAGACAACCGGTGGTCGAGCAGCATCAATTATACCGAATCTGTGGCAGACACGATAGACACGGCGCGTGCAATGAGGGGTTTGGTCGACACCGCGCTTTTTTGTTGACTCCCCTTCGAGTTTAAATTTTGGTGAGTTTTTAAAGATGTTGGGTCACACTGGTCCGCCGCGGAGAAAGAATCGCGTTGATTTTGTCCCGACTTAAAATTTCCCTGGTCATCCCTAGTAGATGAATAATACCGGTTCCTTTTAGAATTAAAGTCCCGCTGTTCTTTACCGTGATTCGAATTACGCTGATCCTTAGGTGTCGCGGAAGCAAACGAGTTTTTTGAATGTTGAGAACCCCGTTTATAGCATTGTGCCTCGAGATGACCCGTTTTCCTACAGTAATTGCATCTTTTGAAATTACGAGTTGTAGGGACATACTTGTTATTGCTTGCCAGCGGGCAATCTGACCGATAGTGGCCAAATTGATTACAATTAAAACATTTAATATTTTCATTCGAATTTACCGCGAACACCGCAGACCTATTTGCAGACAATCTATGGCTCACGCTATTATTCACATTTTTCTTGTGTCTATTACACCTAGTGGCTAAACGAATAACATCTGTTAATCCTTCCACATCCTGATTAATGATAGACATCATCATCGCGTCGTCACGTAAACCTCCCAGAAATCCCGATACTGCTTCTTCCTCCAATACTGATTTGACACCCTTAACCTGTTCTGGGTTTGACTTTTCCTGAGCTATCTCTATCCCATTATCCAGAATTTCATACACTCTAGCACCGAACTCCTCTATGCTTTCCCCGTTCTTACGCTCAATGTTTCTCAAATCATCCACCGCGGCCTTGACGTTAAAGCTGTCCTTATACGCAACTTTCATTAGGTTAATTAATTCCTCCACCGTATTCAGCACCGCGTTTCCAACAATTCTATTATAATCGCGAATTTGCATCTTGTTGCGCATGATTGCTAGTAAATAATATTTATCTTCCTTTTTTACGAGAGAGTCGGCTAATCTACACTGATTTATAAACTTGCTTACAGATCCCGGTTTCCCGTCGAAGCAAGGAATAAAATCAGCGACCATTTTGAGTGGCATACGTGAAGCTCCGTCCGACGGCCCACGCGAAAAGTCCGATGCATTATTGTCAATGGACCCAATATCGTTACTCGAATCGGAAACGTTACTTCCCAAAGGAGCAGAACTTTGAAACGGCACTACATCTAGGGATGTAGCAGTGGAGCCGGAGACACCTAAGTTAGGCACTGCCACTACATCCTCCACTACGAAGCAATCACCACTACTCAGACGGTTCTTGCGGGCTTTTACAAATTTTCGTGCAAACGGCGGCATTTTAAACCAACAAATATAACGATTTTAACGGCGATATTAATATATAAATTTGTTATGAACTCACAGGTACAACGACGTAAATTAGTGAATTAAATTCGACTCGCTCGACTGACTGCTGGTTCGCTCGACTTCCCCGTTCCGAAGATCTGCTGGCACGTCCAGCGGCGACTACGTTGTTGCAGCTGCTCCTGGTTCCGTGGAAAGATCCCTTCGGTCCTGGATCCCTCGAAGTTTCTTCGTTCCGCGATGACGCTGAATCCCTCGTTGATTCTCCGTTCTGCGTATGGTGGATTCTGGTGTCCACGTTACTCAATGAAGCTCCAAACAGCGTCAAATGGATGATAATGGCGGCCCCGTTGCCTCGATTAGCCTCGATGGGAAGATCCTGTGGCTGGGTGCATGTGGTTTCGGGATGACTGGCACGGACGTCCGGCACCACACTCCTCCGGCATTCACCCGTGTTCCTGGGGAAACGTGCCCAAAACCCAGGAAAGAGGGTTGCACCAACTGGCCAACGACTGATCTTGCGTCCGCGAGCCGGCAAATTTTGACGATCCCACCGCTGTCACCAAAAATGTTACGTCTTGTAGCAGGGATTTTGAAGTTTTGATGTGGATGCGGATGCGGATGCGGATGAGGATGCGGTCAGGGATGAGTTCGCTGCCCGTGGAGCGCTAATGCGCTCTGCTCACGTTCGCCTCTCGTTGTACCCTCCAACTTCTTCCAGTATTAATCAGGTTGAATAAATTGACTCAAACTTATTCGTGTTGTAACTTGGTTTTATTGTATTTTCTAGGATACGTCTAATAGCTTTGGTCGTTGATCAACGAATGAATCCACAAAGATGCCGTCGTTCAGGATTGAAAAGTGTACATGTTTTTGTTAATAAAGTTATCCAATTAAAATTACAGTTTCTTAAATGAATATCTAACAAATCGTTTGATTGGTTCCCTGTTCATTAAGAACGAGCGTTTTACATGATATCCATGATTTTATAACGTAGCAACCGAAATCAATATTTAATCAATACTATTAACGAGCGTCTCTAAGTAGTATTCCATGGAATGCTTGTTTATAATTCCAGTTGCTTCGTTCAAC
Organism: Andrena flavipes; assembly: GCA_963971345.1. NCBI lineage: Eukaryota > Metazoa > Arthropoda > Insecta > Hymenoptera > Andrenidae > Andrena > Andrena flavipes. The sequence goes on along the minus strand of OZ020479.1, from coordinate 46,637,244 downwards.
GATTTAAATTTGGCGCGTCTAAACTTGACCATGCAGAGCCATCTAACATTAGACTATATTCATGTGTCACCACATGAGATCGTAACAGCCCTATCGTCCCACGATTGGGTTAAACTTGTTTTTATCGAATCACAAATTAGTGAGGTATTTTCATTTCTGATAGCATTCAATGATGAGTAGAATCTAAAAATAATAATTTTAAGTAATAATTTTACAAACGTATCTTTTGAATCCTATTAGAAGATATAAACATATCACTCATTTGTGGTTCGGTAAAAAAAGTAGCCCACGATTTTACTGGCTTTACATACAACACAACTGCAATGTTACAGTTGGTTAGGACAGATGTTATTAGTATACGTGCTAAAAGTGCTGAACTATATGAAGCTACTTAATTTCTAAGGTGCCAAAGAAAAAATAGGTATAGATACTTATGAAGAACAATCAGAATGTAGCAATGGGAAAAGAATAATTTTTCCTTGAATTTGTAGTTTAACATACTTTTTAGAAATATCCGAAATATTGAAAATTTCTAAAGGACCGAAATCAGGAGATTCTACCAAAAAAATTCCAAAACTTGACGATCAACAAGGACTCTTATAAAAATCTTTTAGATATAAAAATTGTCTACCAACTATTTTATACGATTCATCCGATAATATTAAATTTTCCACTAGAATGATATTACCATTTATAAGAGAACAGCAATTATTAGGCTCAGTAGTTTTTAAACTGAAATGATGGAAATCAACGCGTTTGAATTGTTTCGTAATTTTGATATTAATTATTAATGGTCCTTTAAAATGTTCATTTTTAAAAATAGGAAATTTAACATTACACATCTTTTCCTTCACAAGAATATTACGTTTTTCCATATATCGTTTTACTATTTGTTCCAATACTTTATCGTTTTTCCGAATAGATTTTAAAATGGTTTGTAAGAAGTTTTCAAATTGGAAAGCACTGAAATTATCTAGAGGACCGTGATTCTTAACATCTTCTGCAATATGTATGAGGTTGTGTATATTGTGAGATATATACTGAGGACCGTATAATATTTTAAAAGTTTTCACAAAATATTGTAATAACTGAGATGCATAGTCAATAGAATCAAAATATTCTGAATTTGACAAAATGGTTGCTGCTACATGCAATGAAAGAAAATTCGAATATCTATCTTTACGTAAATTGGGTAACAGAACTACCGGGCCAGTGTACAATAAAAATTGTCTAAATTCTGTTGCTTTCCATCGTTTGAGTTCAATTAAAGTTCGCGGTTTTCGATTAAATTCTAATGGTATGCACTTTGCTAGAGAAACTAAGGAATTGGATATATTTGAACATTTCAAGTGTGACATTTTTGTAGAAGGTTTGCCGTTGCACCATAACGTCGAAAGTAATTTCTTCATGACACCCAGACAAATTAAGTGCATATAATCTAAAGGAAAAGACTCGATCATATTAATACCCGGAATATTTTGCAAAATGGATGTACCGATATGATGGTCATCATCCACTTGCGATCTAAACTCAGAATCAGTTCTCAAACAAATATTATTTAGATCAGGAAAACATACTCTACCATCAATAAAATCTCCTTCAATGCCACATTTCGTACAAGAATGATATCCTGTATGACCTTTTATGCATTTAATTAAAGACTTCGCTGGAGCATCACAAATAAAAGCTTTTACATGTAAATGATACAAATGTTCATTAATTAAAAATCCATTATTAATAAGGTCTGTTGCCTCTTCAACAAAATCGCGTAAAAAACTATTGATATCTTTTGGTTTTTGATAACCATGATAAATACCAACCATCTCAACATTTGTACATCCCGCGATACTACAAAGAATTGGATACACTTGACTATTGGTACTTTTCGTTACTGGGAGACCGTCAATATTAATGTTAATTTGAATTATATTGTTATTAATAGAAGAAATGTCTACAAATTGAACGAGGTTTAAAATAGAATTCTTTAAACCAAAATGGTAGTAATGCCCTGCTTCGATCTCTTTAGTAACTACTTTCTTACATGTTTTTAAAAGACTTCTAGCATCTATTGGTAAATTATTTGGTACGCGCTTTTGTAATATAGAAAGTAAACGATTAATAGCAATATGTGAAATATTGTGCTTTATAGCCCAGTCTGCTACAATAACATCAAAATTTTCATTATCATTACTTTTGGCTAACAATTCGGGAATTGAATGTGTGGAATTCTGCCTTTCTGTAGTTTCTTCAATCTGAAGATTTTCTACAGAAGTTTCGTTTTCAATACTACTATCTGACCAAGAATCTGAATAAACTAAATTGTTTTCATTGACAATAATTGGATTATGACTTGGAGATCTTATATCCGATGAAGTAGAAGCTTCCTGACGAAAAGTATCGTACGATAAACGCAAAGATTTTTTAGCACGCATATAATATTTCTGTAATTTCCTTTTGCCAGGCATGTTTAGATGTATGAAAGTAAATATAAAATAGGAACTTACCTGAAATAGCAGTAAAAAATTTCACCGTCACACTATTAACACTCGAAACACTCGTTTCGTCTTCTTTGCCTTCTTCTCTTCACTGATGGATCACAGAACACAGGCGAGTATAACGCTATGGCAAATAACGATCGAATGCCGATCGACGCCTCCGGCCTCCGCGACAGAAACGTGGAGATCGTCACTTGTTTCCCTCCGTGCGTCCACCTTTGTCGCCACTGTTTTAACGATTTTCAGCCTCGTTCACATTAGTGAAGTTGTATTTCAAGGCAAGTAAAGTTGAAAGATTCTCTACTTCACTTGAAGTTTGAAAGAATCCTCAGAGGATATTTCAAATCAAGTAAATATAACAGGTTCTCATTGGTAATGTAGTTTCGAGTGACTGAAAATCAAGTGACTTGAAGTAAAGTAACTTGACAAATGTGAACGAGGCCTCAGGCTGTGGCTACAGGGGACACGTTTTCGGGCGAAATTTCGCGATATCGCGCGACAACGCACAAGTCTGCGTTTGTTAATTAGAAATACACGTTGTTGTCATAATCTTTACTTAAGCATATATTTACACCGATATGACGACAGCTGAAATGGATCCATCGATGGATACTATTGGTTAGATCAGGCAAGATCAGGTGGGCGGTCCGAGGACGCTAGCCTCCATAGCGTCTTAGACGTGCTACATGGAAGGGGGTGCCCGAAGCCAATGAAGCGGCGGGCATCCCACGGACAGGGAAAGCTCTAGTAGTGTGCGTGTAGGCTCGTACCCTTTAGACTTATATAACTGGTACTCCTGGGGCCCCAGTCTTGTACATTTTAGGAATTGTGAAAATAAACAGGAATTGACTAATGATTAAATAATAATATTATATATTTGGACGGAATAGACTTGAACAGTTCCACTCACACGTCTGATTAACAAAAAGTTTCTTATCTCTTGGTAATCAGCGTTTTTCATTTTGTACAAATCAATAGAATCAAATGACACTTAAAACATTCAATTAAATAATCAATGCTAATAAAAATATTTGCTTTTCCACAAAACATTGTGCATGGATCAATACTTATAAGTACTTAAGATTACAAAGCTACTTAATAAATATTATTGCGGTGTAGAAGCGTCTCCTCATTAGCTATCACGATTTATTTGCCGTTACAGGAGTTGAAACTTAATACTATACAATAATGACATCAAGTATACGTCTATAATAGTGCCGCTTTTATTTTAAAAGTTGCATTACCCCGTGTAACACCGGGTATTGTGGCTAGTACAATATAAAATACAATATAAGAACTTTGGTCTTTGGTACTTTGGCTTTTGGTACTTTAGTCTTTGATTTGAAATCGCAGTGTACGAAGTACACATCCATACATCCATACATCCATCCATACATATATACATACATACATACATATATACATACATACATACATACATATATACATACATACATACATACATACATACATACCTACATACACATTTACATATACAAAGGTCACCGGACGACGTACGCGCAGGCATCCACACATTGCACGGATCCATTGAATGACAATGGAATATTATAAAAAATATTGGTGATATGTAAAATGTTTTTACGAAAAATGTAAGTATTTGGGGGATAGACTTTTAGCCGTAATTTCCCCAAAGAAAAATCTGCTGTTACAGATGCAATATATGTAGATCTAACTAGATAGATATATTTTTTAATTTTAGAGAGGAACTTATTGTATTCCTGGGCACGATGAACCAGGACGTTCCACAATTACATGATAATAAGTGGTTATGTAATTTAGCATATTTGTCGGACCTATCTGATCATTTGAACGTATTAAATGTAGGTTTACAAGGGAAGGGTAAAACTATGATGATAGATTTCAACGATTTTATTCGCGGATTTCGAATGAAACTTGATTTATGGATCTCACAATTGCGCGGAAACAATTTCTGTCAGTTTATCAAACTGACATCTGTGCTCACTGATGACATAAATATAGATGTAGAAAGATATAGCAAAACAGTGGAAACTTTAAAATAAGAATTTACAAGCAGATTTCGAGATTTAGATAAATTAGAACAGTCTCAGGATATAGTGTCATCACCGTTTTCAGTTAACGTCGAAACAGTTCCATCTCACTTAAAATTAGAATTAATAGATTTAAAGGAAGATCGGGCACTCAAGAAAAAATTTGACGAAACAAGTAATATCACCGAATTTTACAAAAACTTTCCGGTATGTAGATTTCTCCATTTGCATAAGTGTATCGCGAATACATTGGCCATGTTTGGTTCTACGTATCTATGCGAGCAATTATTTTCTGTCTTGAAAAGAGTGAAATCAACAACGCGAACGATAATAACCGACTGTAATTTGAAAAGGATGCGTATGATGACTTTGTGATGTCTTTGACATTGTAACGCGGTTATTAGGTAAACGCGGAGTCCGAGTATGTAATGTCAATGTCGGTCTAATCGGAAGGATGCTTCAAGCGTTACAGTACAATTTATTAAATTGATGATTTATAGAAAGTTTATTTTTGGTATCGGGAATCCAAGATCTAGTCCTATACAGGCCCCGCACTGAGCTATTGTGAGGATTTAGTTATTTTGTCATTAAATAAATTCTGACTCAAATGTAAGGTTCAAGTGTGAATAATTGTACCTTTATTTCTTTCTCGTATCCTGGCGTTAAGAGAACTGAAGAGCCAAGGGTAAACCCAGAATATTGGCTAAAGCCAATATTGACTCTCCGTTACCTCCGCATTCGCATATTAGCAATAGAGCACATAATATAGCCCCTTTTTACATGAATTTACACTCGCCAATCGTTTTTTGATTACAATATTTTAAAGAAAAATAGTGCGCACTCACCCGCTATATCGTTTATATATTAACAATGTTTGATATTCCCTTTTTCTTTCTGTTAACGCCCTATGAAACGCCTATTTCGTGCCTGAGAAAAGAAAATAACACTCACACACACACACAATATTGACAATTACGAATAGAAGCGATATTTAATATAAACGCAAAGCACAAAACTAAATATAAAGGATGAGATCTAACAGAAGGCTGATCCCAACACAACTAGCCAAGATTATCGAATGAATATAAAACGTAGATTTATGTAATTGAGAAAGCGAAGAAGTTAAAAACACTATTTAACGTGGAAAGAATGAGTCCATTCACTATAAACTTTAGGAATCTATGGCTCGAAACTGTATTTGAGTTAAAAAATGAAAGAAATTACGATCCACGGACACCTTGTCACGCTCTCCGCGACTGTACGACAAAGAGTGACTTCAGCTTCGCGCCCCCGAGAGCGTCCGGCCGCGAGGCCCGCTCAGAAAAGCTGACGCTGCAGTCCCAATCATGCCCTAGCAACCGTCGCATGATTTCATGATTTCAGAAGGCGCTACTAGCGCATGTACTGCGGTTTTGCCTGAGTGTGCATGTGTGAATGGTTTGTGCGGGAATTCTTCATTTGTGGAATGTATGAAGTGACTTCTTACATATTAATGTTTTGTATAAAGTTGTAGTCATCTTCCCCATTGCCACGCTTTCAATGCTGTACTATACATATTGGCAGAGTTGGGCGAAATCAAATCTGATGGATGATCAGCCGTTAAAACTAGATTGATATCATGTTCATGATGAATGATTATGATTACTAAGTAATTCAGCAATCATTATTAATAAAGAAGTGATGTAATCAAAGAAGATGTCATCAGTGGGCATGATTGACTGAACAATCATTAATTAATTCCCAACTCTGCTTGCAGATAACGTTATGTCAGTCGAATGTGTTGTGCCAATTATGTGATTTGCCTTCATACTTAATGCCGCTTTTGCTGTGCTAAATACTCTGTGTCAGGAGAAAATACCTGACATGCATGTAAAGTTAATAAACTTTTCAAATTACAGTCGGTTAGTCTCGATCGCGTTGATGATTTTACTCTTTTCATGACAGAAAATAATTGCTCGCATACATAGGTAGAACCAAACATAGCCAATGTATTCGCGATACACTTATGCAAATGAGGAAATCTACATACCGGAAAGTTTTTGTAAAATTCGGTGATATTACTTGTTTCGTCAAATTTTTTCTTGAGTGCCTGATCTTCCTTTAAATCTATTAATTCTAATTTTAAGTGAGATGGAACTGTTTCGACGTTAACTGAAAACGGTGATGACACTATATCCAGAGACTGTTCTAATTTATCTAAATCTCGAAATCTGCTTGTAAACTCTTGTTTTAAAGTTTCCACTGTTTTGGTATATCTATCTACATCTATATTTATGTCATCAGTGAGCACAGATGTCAGTTTGATAAACTGACAGAAATTGTTTCCGCGCAATTGTGAGATCCATAAATCAAGTTTCATTCGGAATCCGCGAATAGAATCGTTGAAATCTATCATAGTTTTACCCTTCCCTTGTAAACCTACATTTAATACGTTCAAATGATCAGATAGGTCCGACAAAAATGCTAAATTACATAACCATTTATTGTCATGCAATTGTGGAACCTCGTGGTTCATCATGCCCAGGAATACAATAAGTTCCTCTCTAAGATTGAAAAATCTGTCTAAAATTTTTCCACGGCTAAGCCAACGCACGTCGGTATGTAACGGCAAATCACCATAATCGCTCGCCAATTCTTCTAAGAACGTGCGGAACTGTCTGCGCTTCAGTCCGTTCATGCGAATGTAATTGGTCGTTTGAATAACGACTGACATCACGTCGTCAAATTCTATATGTTTAGCACATAAATTTTGTTGGTGGATCAGACAATGGAAGTTATCAATATTGTGAGGAACTGGAAGATTTCTTAATCCCTTTCGGAGGCGGCCGACGAATCCGTTCTGGTCTCCAATCATTGCTGGAGCACCATCGGTTGTCACAGACACCAGTTTGGACCAATCCAACCCCATACTGTCCATCGCTTCCTCCACGCACGACAGGATATCCGCTCCTGTCGTGGTTTCTTTTAAGGGGCGGAAATCTAACAGTTCCTCTATTACTGATAACTTCTCATTGACACCACGAACAAATATTGCAATCTGTGGCGTACCTGTCACGTCCGTTGACTCGTCCAGTGCCAAACTGTATGCAACGAATCCGCGGCTGGCAGCAGCCAGTTGTAGGGTGATGTTCGCTGCCATCTCCTTGATTCTTCTTGAAATGGTACAACGCGATAACGCTATATCGCGGAATTGTTGCTCTTCATTGAGGCACAGGACCTGCCCCGATGTCTTGAGGCATTCTTTTACAAATTCCCCATCGTGGAATGAACGTCCACTCCTAGCTATTTGAAGCGCAATATCGTAGCTGCACTTTAAAAGTCTGTGCTTCTTGACGATACTGCTTTGCTACAATGAAAGCAATGAACTCAATAGTATACATATGTTCTACAAGAACTGAGAAACATTAAGGTGGAATCTGACGGCACGTGGATCGGCGAGCCGTGCCGCCCGGCTCGCCCAGGATCGCTCAGGCTCGCGAATCGGCGCTCCGTGAGCGTTCTCACGGCGTGTGAGCTCGGCGATTCACGCACCGTCAGATTCCACCTTTAAATATTCTAATACGAATTTACAAAAACTTACGTCTTCCACTGGATTTTCTTTCTCTTCTATGGTCCGTTTCAACCGCTCAATAGCTATGAGGCGGTCGTCACCCAACACATTGCCATATTCTTTCAAATGACAGGCAGTATAATGCCTTTTTAAATCATACATCCTTTTGCATGGAAGTATTTTGCGACACACAAGGCACTGTACATCTTGATTTCGCTGATATAAAAGGTATAATCCTTCCCAAGATTCATCGAACTGTAGCCCGGCAGACGCAGCTTTACGTTTCGCAGTGGGTCGATCCATTTCTCACCGGTCAATAACGTGGAACACAATGTAGTGATTGGTACCGCGGTACGGAGATACAAGTAATGTTAGCGGACGATGAGATGTGTTCGGGAATCTCCCCTAATGCAAAGATTTACCCCGAGCCCAAGATAAAATTTACCGGTTTCTCGAGATGCGAAGGTCCCAAAAAAGCGAGATTCGTCTACGAATTACGTATGACGGATTGGAACTCAAATAACGTACGCACTTTGAAAACTGAATAATCGGAGCACTCGAAAGACGAGGTATACCGCGTCGTCGCTATTGAGACAAAAACAGGCTCGCCGAATATAGACGGTAATGAGGGGGCCAACGTCCTCCCCCCGCGGCACCCGCGAGAGCCGAGCTACTCGGTCCACCCGGGGTCCCGCGGGACGCGGGGGGGGGGGGGGGGCACGGCCGCCGATGCCTCAATCCCGTCGTGCGAGCGCTCCTATTTATTGTAAAAACAGTTTGTATGGAAATAATACAATAGCATAGGTATAATGTAAGAATAAGCGTAGATTAAGATAGCATAAGCGTAGCGTAAACTAGAATAAGCGTAGGTTAAGATAGCATAAGCGTAGTGTAAGCTAGAATAAGCGTAGGTTAAGATAGCATAAGCGTAGTGTAAGCTAGAATAAGCATAGGCTAAGATAGCATAAGCGTAGTGTAAGAATATTATAAGATAATATAAGAAACGAAAAAGCACAAGAACGCCTCTCGCGACCCGAAGCAGTCCTTTAAAACTCCCGCTACTACCCGTTTCCGAAACATGCCGCCCGCCTCGCCGGCAGACGCTCTGCGGCGAAATCACTGATCGATGCGCAAGTCAATACGGATAGTAGGTTGGGGGGAGACGGAAGGGGACGGACGCGACGAATGTTTTCCGAACGCACGCGCCGCCCGCCGTAGACGACCGTGACCGCGACAAAGGAAGTAAACGTCGCGATCGGTTACTGCGACGCATCTTTCGATTCGGCGTCGGTTATTTGTACCGGGAGTGGTATAATTTTTGTGAGTGGTCTCGTGCAAGTTTTCATGGCGGTTTGAAGCGTCGCCACGCGGACGAGACCATCCGTTCCGGTGTGAAGCTTGAGGACACGTGCAAGCGGCCACTTCGTCGGAGGGGACAGCTCGTTACGAATGAGCACCAACGATCCTTCCCTCAAGTTTTCGACGCGTCTTCTCCACTTTGGCCGTTGTTGAAGGAGGTGAAGATACTCCTGCTGCCACCTGCGCCAGAAATGATTGCGAAGGTTATTAACAAGCCTCCAACGTTTCAGCCCGGTAACGTCGAAATCGACGTCAGAGGAGGTTTCGAGGGACGTGACGGGTTCCCCGATTAGGAAATGTCCCGGAGTGAGGGGGAGCAAATCTTTGGCGTCTTCGGCGATCGGCATGAGCGGACGAGAATTGAGGCAGGCTTCAACTTGGCACAGAAGCGTACTCAACTCCTCGTAAGTCAATTTTTGATCCCCTATGGTCCGCTTAATATGATATTTTGCCGATTTGACCGCTGCTTCCCAAAGGCCGCCGAAGTGGGGAGCATAAGGGGGAATGAACCGCCATTCCGTGCCTTTCGCTGCCAGTTCCTGGGTGGCCGTGCGACGGAACTCCGAAGTGCCCTGAAACATACGTCGCAATTCCGCGTCCGCTCCACGGAATGTTGTGGAATTATCGCTCCACAACTGAGCACATCGACCCCGTCGTGAAATAAAGCGTTGGAAAGCCGCTATAAAGGTAGTGGACGTTAGATCCGTTACCGCGTCCAAATGGACGGCCTTTGTGCAAAGACAAACAAACACGACCATATAACCTTTATAGGCCTTCTGCCCTCGACCCTTAGATGTCCTGATTAGAATTGGCCCAGCATAATCAACACCTGCGTGCTCGAACGGCTTCGAAGGTTGGAGACGGACGCCAGGAAGATTGCCCATCTGTTGTTGGCCGGTCACGGCCTTGAAGCGGGTGCATCGAAGACAGCGACGTAGCAGCTTCTTCACGAGGGGGCGGCTACGTGGAATCCAGAAGCGTTGGAGCAATGAGGTCCTTGTGAGGTCCACACCGCCGTGAAGAGTGTACAGGTGAGCTGCTTCGATAATTAATGTGGCCACATGCGTGTGGCGTGAAAGAATGATTGGGTGACGTTGCGTGTACGGCACCGGGGCGTCCTGGATACGGCCGCCGACTCTCATCACTCCGTCTGAGTCTATAAAAGGAGTGAGGCTTATTAGTGGGGACGAAACGCGCACCGGCTTACCTTGCGTAAGCGCCTCGATCTCGAGAGGATATCCCTCGAGTTGACTCAGTCGAAAAATGGTGGTCTCGGCTCGATGATGCTCGCTCGCACTGAGTGGGCCGATCATCCTTCTCGTGGGGTCTCGTGCGTTTCGAACGAATCGAAGAATGTACGCGGTCACCCTGACGAGTCGGGACCACTTCGAAAAATTAGATATAAACTCGTTCGGCGGTGCGACTTGGTGGACGGCAACGACGGTTCCCGACCGTTGATCGGGAATAGACCCGTGATCTAAGAGAGTGGGAGGGGATGGCCGTTCCGTCGAGACGTCTATCAGCCAGGTCGGGCCATTCCACCAAAGACTCGAGTTTCGCAACTCTGCCGACGAGATTCCTCTGGTTGCAAGATCCGCTGGGTTGTCCGTCGTGCCGATGTGGCTCCAGGTCGTATCCGGCAGCAACCGTTGAATTTCGGCTACCCTGTGCGCGACAAATGGTTTCCATTTTGATGGATGTGCTCGAATCCACGCCAGAACTACAGACGCATCCGTCCAGGAGTGGGCTTTGAACCGTCCTAAGCTCAATGAATTTTGTAGCGTGGACTGCAGACGTGCCAGCAGCAGCGCCCCGCAGAGCTCTAGCCGTGGAACACTCTGCAGCTTCGTCGGTGCAACCTTCGTCCTGGCGGCAAGGAGGCTGAGCTTCGCTGACTGAGGATGGACCACGCGAAGGTAGACCGCCGCCGAATACGCCCGTTCCGAGGCGTCGGAAAATCCGTGGACCTCCACGACGGTGCCGACGCTGGTAAATCCGACCCAGCGCGGCACAACCATACCGGTGAGAGAGTCCACCTCGTCCATGAACGCCGACCAACGTGCAGCCAGCTCAGCGGGGATCGGAGCGTCCCAATCTAGTCCCGCCAGCCACAAGTCCTGGAGGAGGATTCTCGCCTGGATCAACACCGGCGCCATCCACCCTAAGGGATCGAACAGGCTGGCGACCATCGAGAGAGCCGACCTCTTTGTCCAATGGTCGGCGTTGATGTGGGGCCTACAGCGAGGGCCCTTCAAGGTGAGCGAGTCCTTCCTGGTGTCCCATTGAAGTCCCAGCGCGCCGTGAATTTCGGACTCCTGAAATAAGGAAGTTTCGCGAGCAGCGTCATCCCCAAAATTCGGAATGTTACTCGCCCAACGGTCTAACGGAAAGCCTCCGGAAAGCAGGATTCCCGTCAACTGTCGACGGGCTTCCCACGCCTGCTGCAGAGTGTCTCCCCCGGCCAAAATGTCATCGACATAGGAGTGGTCCCGGATGGCTTGCGAACCCAGCGGAAAGCGGTTCTTTTCGTCCTCGGCTAACTGTCGAAGTACCCTCAAAGCGAGGTACGGGGCCGACGCGGTGCCGTAGGTAACTGAGGTGAGCCGATACTCACGCACTTCGGCGCTAGGCTCCGGTCTCCACAGGATCCGTTGCCAGTCCTGATCCTCGGCGCGGACTCCTATCTGACGGAACATCTTCACAATGTCCGTAGAAAATGCGAACTGGAAGAGGCGCCATCGGGAAAGGACGATCCAGAGCTCGGACTGCAATTTCGGCCCGGGCAGCAGTTCATCATTGAGCGAGCGACCGAACGCCGAGGGACAGGAGGCGTTGAAGACCACTCGGATCTTCTTATGGTCTCCGATGGGCTTCCATACCGCATGATGAGGCAGGTAGAATCCGAGGGCATCATCAGCGAGTGGCGAAGCTGCTTCCTCCATATGGCCTAACCGAAGGTACTCTGCAAGGAAATCTCGATACTGCGTTTTTAATTCTGCGTCCTTCTGTTGCCGGCGTTCAGCACCGAGGAGAAATCGGAGAGCCACTCTCCGCGAAGGACCTGCCGGAAGCGACGGGACGTCACGAAAGGGTAAGCGGACATGATACCTTCCGCTCGAGTCTCGTCGATGGTCCCGGTTGAAGGCCTCCTCGCACGACAGCTCATCTGGGGTCAGCGTAGGGTTGGACGGCATCTCCTCAAGATCCCAGAATCGTCGGAGCTGCTCCTGTAACTCGGTGTCGCAACGAACCTGGAGAACTCGTGTCGAGTCACGTGACATACCGGAGTCGCGGAGATCTACCGCTCCAAGGAGAATCCATCCCAAAGGGGTTGGTATGGCGGCTGGGGTACCAGGTCGTCCTTCACGACTTCCGCTGAAGAGCCGGGCGCAGACGTCAGCTCCCAGAAGGACGTCGACACGGGAGGGCCTCCCGAAATCTGCGTCGGCCAAAGGCAGACCCTTAACGTGGTCCCAGTCATCGGCCGAAATGGGCCGCGAAGGTGTTGGCGTGGTCAGCCTCTTTGACACCAGCGCTCCGAAGTCCGCGATGAATGAGTCATCAACACGGGACCGTAACCTCACCATGACTTCATGAGTCGCGACCCCCACCGGAGTCTCCTGGTGACCCGTGAGTGTCATATGGACCGGACGCTTCCTAAGACGCAGAGCCTGGGCCGCCCACTCGCTGATGAAGGACGATTCCGCAGCGGTATCGATGAGTGCTCGAACATGCAGTACACGCCCTTCGGGCGATTCGAGCTTCACCTGTGCGGTCGCCAATAATACGACCTGTCGGGTAGTCGTGGACGCAACAAAGGTTGATGAAACAGAGGCGGAGGCGGTCGCCTCGTCAGCTGGCCGCTGAGAACCGTAAAGGTCATGGAGGGTCGTGTGATGACCAGCCCCACACGCCCAGCAGCGGTTCGTCGACGGGCAGTCCACTTGGGAATGCCCAGAGTGAAGGCAAGACAAACACAATCCTTCCCATTTGGCGTAGCTGAGCCGATCTGTGACACTTAAATTTTTATATTTGTGGCAGGAGCCCAATGGGTGTTTACCTGAACACATCGTACAGTTGCGGAGCTTCTTGGTGCCCTTGTCTTTCGGTGAGGACTCCGAGAGATTGGTGGCCATCGTGAGCTTGGACTGTGATGCTTGACCGCGGTGGTTCTCCTTCTGTCTTCCAGATGCGGTGTCTTTCCGAGGAGGATTGGCAGTCGGGTTGCTGGATGCCGTCCTTGAGTGGATTCGGTTCTCTAAGAACGTCTCTAGCTCCGAGAAACGAGGCGTTGCACAGGGATCTCGAAGTGAGTCTTCCCAATTCAAACGCGTGGGCTGGTCTAGACGTTCGGACAGTAGAAATACCAACCACTCGTCCCAAGCGTCGACGGGTTTCCCGAGCGATTTAAAAGCGTCCCGGGCTTGGCTGAATTCATCCAAGACCCGCTTCAATTCTCCAGGCTGGCCTTTAACCGACGGAGAGCAGTTTATGAGACGACGCATGTGAGCCTCTGACAGACGGCGTTGATTGCCATAACGTCGTTCCAACGCTGCCCACGCGGCCTCATAATTGGAGGCTGAGATCGGCGTGTTCTGGAGCATCTTTGCGGCCTCACCCTTGAGGCTCGACTTCAGGTATTGAAGCCTTCGAACATTCGAGACTCCTTTAATCTCGTCGACCATGGACTGAAACAAATCACGAAACCCTTCCCATTCCAGCATATCTCCCGAAAAAGTGGGCAACGTAGCCCTCGGAAGCAAAACGTTTGGATCGCCATATGCCACGGAGTCGCGCGCGGCATCCCGATCGTTGGAGTACTTGGAAGCCGTCTCCGGGCCTCGGATCATGTCGTCCAACTCCACGGCGTGGGAGAGATACGCGTCCTCGACCTGTGAGTAGAAATCACTTTCCAAATAGCCTGAGCCCTCGGCGTCAGATCGACGGGCAATCGTTCGGTGTCCATCCTGAAATTCTGCCCAGTAATCTCCTAACAATTGTTGCCGTCTCTTCAAGAAATGGCCGACCATCTTCTCTTTCCCCGACTTGCGGGTATTTACCATAAACCGTTCAATACGAGCAGCCACCTCCTTTTGAGAGCGCAATAAATCTTCCAGGGTCACCATTGTATTGGAAATCTCGATTCGACGAACAACTGTTTACGTTTCGGAGAAAGGATGTTTGGGATTTCAAACCCTCGACGGACAGATCGAGACGTTAACTTGTATTCGCGCACCTTGAGCGAAACGTTTTTGCACCGGCGTGTTTACCCGAAGGAGACCGTTACCGAGTCAAATTCATAGGCCGAAGGGCGTTACGCGAGAGAAACGAGACCGTTTATGCCCAAAAAACTCACTCAAACGCGTAGTTTGATGATTGTTGTTTCTTATTTTATTCCAGCACTGCAGTCGTGATCGGAGCACTTTCGCGGTTTTCGGAATACGATTACTCGCGCGCCGAGGATTTCGAATTCGCCAACACGACACGTGAAGAACACTCACACACGAACAGCGCGGATTTTTGCAGAAAGATTACTTCTCACTCCGCGTAAAACCGACGGAATGAAAATCGGAGCGAATACTAGGCCTTCAAAGCAACTCGAGATAAGACTCCGGCTCGAAGGACCACGTTTTCTTGTTCGGGAATCTCCCCTAATGCAAAGATTTACCCCGAGCCCAAGATAAAATTTACCGGTTTCTCGAGATGCGAAGGTCCCAAAAAAGCGAGATTCGTCTACGAATTACGTATGACGGATTGGAACTCAAATAACGTACGCACTTTGAAAACTGAATAATCGGAGCACTCGAAAGACGAGGTATACCGCGTCGTCGCTATTGAGACAAAAACAGGCTCGCCGAATATAGACGGTAATGAGGGGGCCAACGTCCTCCCCCCGCGGCACCCGCGAGAGCCGAGCTACTCGGTCCACCCGGGGTCCCGCGGGACGCGGGGGGGGGGGGGGCACGGCCGCCGATGCCTCAATCCCGTCGTGCGAGCGCTCCTATTTATTGTAAAAACAGTTTGTATGGAAATAATACAATAGCATAGGTATAATGTAAGAATAAGCGTAGATTAAGATAGCATAAGCGTAGTGTAAGCTAGAATAAGCATAGGCTAAGATAGCATAAGCGTAGTGTAAGAATATTATAAGATAATATAAGAAACGAAAAAGCACAAGAACGCCTCTCGCGACCCGAAGCAGTCCTTTAAAACTCCCGCTACTACCCGTTTCCGAAACAAGATGTCTCTGACAAATTTTTTGAAACTCCTACACCTCGAGTTTTCTGAGATAGGCGGAGTTGACTGAGAACGTTTCCTCATTGGTTTAAGTCAAAATAGGTAATAAAAACTACCTACCTACACATCCATAGACAGATGAGTTTGAATGAGGTACCTTTCCGCGGATCTTGGGGATGGTGAGGTTATTTGCGGGGGGCAATTCGTACGCCCGGCAGGCAATAAAATGCACGTGTTGCAGGTCAAAGAAATATGACAGTTATTTATGCTTTGTAACTTGAAAATGACAAGGGGTGAACCCGGACACCACGATATTCGCTGGTTTCGGTTGTCCTGTCCTCCCGTGGTATTTTTACATGATGTGTAATTAGCTATGTTTAGTGCTAAGCAAACTGTAACGACGTATGTCTGCGCGCAACCGCGAAGATAAGGGTCGTGAAATGTTTCGTAACTGTTCTTATAACTTTACGATTGAGTATCTTGAGTCTATAGTAGCTATATTAAAACTATACTACCCAACAAAGCATAATTTGTTCGTAGTTCGGTTACTTATTTCTAAATAAAATCACGGGATCATTTGGTATGTACATACATGTACTAGACCTGTAGATTTCCGGGAGATGGGTACCCGTGAAATATCCGCAGGATTTGTTTACGCGCGGACGCTCGGTCGCTCGGCCGCAGGGTTAAAGAATCGAATAAAGAGAAAGCGCGAAAGCCGGAAAAGTCCCGAACAGGACTGACCCGAAGGTCGTTTATGAATTTATGGGTTTATGATATTTTGGTGGTAGTTAAGTATGTACGTTGCGGACAGAGGTCTGCCATGCAGATGTGCAGTTGTAGAGTTCTAGCTGGTAATCCCAGAAAGTTACTGTTAGAAATTACAACAGTGAATCAAAGCAAACGTTGGACGGTCAATTACAGCAGCCGCACACGAATCTAGGTACTGTTACGACGCAACATCTTCGACGAAGGTTAATTCTGTGAGGAACTAAATACTTTAAATTTATTAAATGATAATGAGATACAATCTGAGAGCCTTATCGATCCTTCAAACACCTGATCCTTATTTAATCTACGATTCTCATTTTTTTTATGTCGGCGCCTCATCATTTCCACTGTGTAAATCTGGCGCAGACTTAAAAAATAGAGAGTCTTAAATTAAATAAGGAACAAAATTATTTTCTAGTTTTCAGTGCATTTTTATATTTTTGAAGTCGGTCTTAATTTTCTTTTAAATGTTCTTATTTCGTAGTTTTTAGTTATTTAAGTTATATAACTACATTTTTTAAATAACATATAATATTAAGATGTAGAGGAGACACAATTCGGAGCGATAGTTTTCGCTCCTTTGTTGCCGATGGCGAGAGTGAATCAGAGGGGCGAATCAAGTGATTTGTATTGCTTGTGTAAAAATAGCCCCATTTACTTATATGAAATTTGGTATGATTTTCATCAGAAAAACATAAGGAACCCATGGGTGTCACTTCCATATCGAAACGATAAAAAATAAAGAATTTCTTATTACACTTAAATGAATATTTCACATTTTAATCCTCGACAGCGGGGCGCCGACCTAGATTCGCTGCGGTCGGCCGGGGATTCATACCTGTTTCAGAAATAAAATAATTCTTTACTCTTTATCGTAGCGGTATGGAAGTGATACCGATGAGTTCCTTACGTTTTTCCGATGAAAGTCATATCAAATTTCACGTAAGTCATACCATTTAGTTATTTAAGTTCTATAATATATATAAAAGGAAAGATGTCTTGTCATCAATACGAAATTTATTAAAAGTGTACGTAGTTATGGTGTGTAACGTTCTATAATATATTATAGAATTCTATAGAATTTCCTTTTAGTGGTGTGTGAGAACTGAGAAAGTAATTCACATTTATATCTCTCAATGTATGTACTTTCACTGCGTTCTTTTTAAGGAAGGGAAAGAAAGCACCAGAATGTCCTTCACATTTTACATAACAATTTATATTGGCCGTTAACCATCGCTACAGGTTATATAATTTGTACGTCGTCCTCCAGGAACATTAAAGTTTATAAGTCTATGACTCGTGAGTTAAATGGTAAAGAAATCGGAAGGATGGAACAGTCTCGAGACGTCTTCTATTCAGGTTACTGGGTATATAATATAAACTGTTTTTTACGATATGGACGTGACTTTTAGCACTTTTTCATGTATTTGCCGACTTGCCACGGCAACTTTATTCATTTATGAGCAGGAAAAAATTTGAATGCTAACTGCCTTAGGGGATTTGGAGTTTTTTTCTACCTTTCAATAGTAATTGCCATATCATAAACCGAAGAAACGGGACCCCTTGTACACCGAGCACTGGGGCCCCGAAGAGTTCCAGTCATTTAAACCTACCCTACGAGTATGAGCCTACACGCACACTACTAGAGCTTTCCCTGTCCGTGGGATGCCCGCCGCTTCATTGGCTTCGGGCACCCCCTTCCACGTAGCACGTCTAAGACGCTATGGAGGCTAGCGTCCTCGGACCGCCCACCTGATCTTGCCTGGGTTAGATAATCCTTTATTAAGGATTTTAATAAATATGTAGTATTTTTGTTTCTTGGACAAAGAATAATGAAGAATATCACACGTTATTTATAAATCTGTTGAACAAATCAAGCAAATTGTTTTAATATTTTAGAATGTCCTCAGAAACATTTTATTAGATTTTAAGTGTAGCAATAAATTATAATTATTAATTAATACTTTCATTATTTATTACTATTTCTTCTTCTTCAGATTATTTGTTTAATATAATTATGCGGATACTAGTATTGCAGAATTATTACATACGTTATAGTTATAATTGAATTCGGGACAAAGAGATAATTATAAAATCTAACTTTAAAGAATTTTTGTTTTCTGTTTATTAGTATAACTGTGCAACTCACGGTTGATCCTACATGTACATGAATATTTTAAAATTAGACGTATAACGTATTTCAGCGTTTCAATCATCTGCAAAACCTACAAGACTGTTGATCTTAGAACATCTGTTTAGTTCTTCAAAACATTCACAAGATTTACAAGATTATCGTTTCCAGAACATCCGAAATTAAAGTCCTAAGAACATTCATAAGATTTAAGAAACGGACGTTCCTAGAGCATAAGAAATTTAAGTCCTAAGAACATTCGTAGGACTTAAGAAACGGACATTCCTCGAATATCCGAAATTTAAATCCTAAGAACATCCTATGTATGTCCAAAATGGACGTAGGACGTTCGGATATAAACTGGACATGAAACTGACGTCCTTGGGATGTATGGTGCTATCTGGGATTACACCCCAGTTGGCGGAGTAAAAACTACTTTTTTCCTTTCGTACGCTCTAAGCGTCGGACGCTGGTCGCCAGTCCCATTGCTCGGACCAGATGTTACCTTCGAGGTATTTTCAGCTATGTCATCTGGTACGAAATATGCCGGTTTTATATTTTCAGTGGACACACTGCGCGGTGCCCCATTCATTTCTATGGTGTATACGCGGTCAGATTCGCGATTTAGGACCTTATGTGGGCCCGTGTACGGGCGCTCGAGCGGTTTTCTCACCGCACCCGTGCGGAGGAAGACATGTGAGCACGAGCTCAAGTCGGAAAAGAAGAACGCACGCTTCTTATATTTAAGCGTCACCGAGACCGGACGGATCTGTCGCATAAACTCGCGGAATTCTTTCAGAAACGGTCGCGGTTCCGGCGTAAAATCCTCAGGAAGGAAGAATTCACCTGGAATCCGCATCGTTGTGCCGTAAACATATTCTGACGGAGACGCGTTCGTGTCTAAACGAACTTGATTACGAAGACCTAAGAGTACCGTCGAGAGACTTCGCGACCAGTCCCGTTCTGTATGGCACATTAACGCTGCTTTTAGCGTCCTATGCCACTTCTCGATTAGCCCGTTCGCAGCCGGGTGGTACGCCGTCGTACGAATTTGGTGACATCCAATGAGCGACAGGAGAGCATCGAACAATTTGCTCTCAAACTGGGCACCCTGATAGGTTGTCAGAATCTTGGGGGCCCCAAACCGCGATATCCAGTTATCGAAAAATGCTCTCGCTACGGTTCTTGCCTCAATATCTTTCAGCGGAACGGCCTCGGGCCAACGCGAAAATCTGTCGATCATCGTCAATAAGTATTTAAATCCGCTGTCCTCGCACAAGGGACCCACGATGTCTATGTGGACATGATCAAAACGTGCATCCGGGGCAACAAACTGCGCCGGAAGCTGCAGGACGTGTCGCGAAACCTTGGACTGCTGGCATTGCACGCATTTACTGCACCAATCCTTTACATCACGGCACATGTTCGGCCACGTGTACCGCTGGCGAATAAGTCTATCCGTCGTCTTAGCGCCCGGATGGGCGGGACTGTGAAGCAGGTCGAAAACTCGCCTGCGCAGCGCCAGAGGTATATATGGGCGAATTAACTCGCCGGAGATTTCACAAGCTAACGTCGTGTGTAACGGTCCCCACTGGATCTGTTTCATTGAACAAGGAACCTCCTTGGACGCACGAATTTTCTTGAGCTCGTCATCGCAGTCCTGCGCCGCCGTGAGCTCATTCAAATCGATATCACAGGGCAATCGGATAGCTTCTATGCGCGACAGCGGGTCCGCCACCACATTCTCAGCTCCCGGCAGGTATTCGATGCGCGTTGTGTACTGAGCTATGAACGAGAGCTGACGCACCTGGCGCGGTGACGCCTTGTCCGCAGGTTGCATAAACGCATAAATCAATGGTTTGTGGTCTATGACCACCACAAAATCCCGTCCATCAAGAAAGTATTTGAAGTACTTGATCGCCTCAAATATCGCGGTCAACTCTCGATCGTAGGCACTATACTTCAACTGGGACGGAGAAAATTTCCGGGAGAAGAACGACAGGGGTCTCCATGAACCTTCAATTCGTTGTTCTAGCACAGCCCCCATCGCGACGTCCGACGCGTCCGTTACAACTCTAGTCTCCGCCCCGTTGCACGGGTGAGCCAGGAGTGCAGCGCGAGCTATTTCAGTCCTAATCCTCTCGAATGCACGCATAGCTTCTGGGGACCACGCGACCTCGCGCTTATCCCTCTTTCGCGATTCACGCAGGTACTCATTGAGCGGAGCCTGTTCCTTAGCCGCGTGGGGAATGCTTCTACGGTAGAAATTTACTGCGCCCAAAAATCGGCGCAACTCCTCCACGGTACGCGGTCTCGGAAAGTTAATAATCGCCTCGACCTTGTCGGGTGTGGGCCCAATGCCATCACGGCCGACAATGTAGCCCAAGACTGGATCTCCGGTAGCCCAAGTCGGCACTTGCTGACATTCAAGCGCAAGTGAAATTGCTTCAGTCTTTCAAAAACAACGCGAAGATGCTCCTCGTGCTCTTCTGGCGACGAATATGCAATGAGGATGTCATCAAGGAATGCGAATACGAAATCGAGATCCGTGAGAGCCCGGTGTATGTACCTTTGGAAGGTTGGGCTCGCGTTACGCAGACCGAAGGTCATGACCTTAAATTCAAACAACCCGAATGGCGTTATCACAGCGGTCTTTTCGGTATCCGACGGTGCGAGCGGAATTTGGTGGAATACCTTGTGCAAATCCAAGGCTGAAAATATTTTTCTTCCGTGCAGATTCGCAGTGAAATCCTGCAAGTGGGGTACCGGATACCTATCCGGAATCGTCACTAAGTTTAGTCTGCGATAGTCGCCACATATCCTCCACTCACCCTCTCCTTTGGGCTCAAGGTGGATAGGGCTTGCCCGCGGACTACGCGATGGGCGGCAAATCCCAGCCCTGCACATCGCTCTAAATTCTCTCTTAGCCGCAGCCAACTTAGCGGGCGAAAGACGCCTCGGACGCTCGGCCACCGGGGGTCCCGTCGTCTGTATGTGGTGTACGGCATCGCAGGATTCCCAGGGGTCCTGCTGCGACATCCCCGTAATTTTCGGGTAAGCAGCCAGTATACGCGTATACTTACACTCTGCGGATCTACACATCGAGCTGACCGCAAGAAATGAGGAGCGCCCCCTAACACCGAGAGAATACACGGACGTAAGGGTATCGACTAGACGGCGCCTCCTAAGATCTACCACCAGACCGTAATGCGCGAGGATATCGGCTTCTATTATGGGATATGGAACGTCGGCAATACAAAAATTCCAACTAATTTCCCGGCGAAGACCCAGGTTTAACACGCATCGCTTCTCACCATACGTATCGACCCATGAGTCATTGGTCGCGTACAGCCTAAAGTCCGTCGGCTTACGCTTTGTTTTATCCCCAACCGGCAAAAGCGAAATATCCGCACCGGAGTCTATCAGAAAAATCAGACCCGAAATCCGATCGCGGACCTTAAGGCGGTTTCCCATTTCGCGGCCTTCTCCGACCGTCGCCACGAGGGGAAGACCAACTAGTTTTCTGCCGGCTTATATTTGCAGACCGACGGGTCGGCACACTCATGCGCCTTTTCGGCGAATTTTCTGTGCTTCCAGCACAGGCCCGAATCGGGCTTAGCACCCCCGAACCACGCTTTGGGCTGCCCGAACGCTCACGGTTTTTCCGAAAACTTCAACGCGATCTCGGGACGAGCTTCTCAACAGCTCCGGACAACTTGTTAACCTTAACATTAAGTGCAGCGAGATCCGATTCTACGCGCTCCATGGACGTCCCCGCAGGAGGCGGAGTATTCGATTCCCCGACCGCAAACACCGTCTCGATCTCGCAAACATCTCTCCGTTCTCGATTCGATCGCCTCAACAACTTGGTCGGCCAGCTCCGCTAACTTCTACAGGTCGGTAATGTTCGCCGCGGCAAGAATCCCCCTGCACTGTGCAGGCAGGTGTTCCAGAAACACGGTTTTAATGACGGCATCATCGCAACCGCTATCGCTCAGGTTCCGCAATCGGCAGAGTATCTGTGAGGGCTTCCCGTCAGCAAGCACCTCGCCTTTCAGTAGTTGCCTAAGTCGGCTCTCCGCAGAGCTAGAATACGCGGCAATGATGCGTTCCTTAATACGATCGTACTGCTCATCTCCGACGGGATTAGAAATTAAATCTTTAATACACGCCACTATCTCAAAGTCTAACGAGGCGACAACTAAATCGGCCTTGGTGGCCTGTTTAACAATGTTTGCATTCCGGCACATTCATCAACTTGGAGAAATCATAACGCCGGGTCATCCTTAAAAAACGGAGGAATTTTTGGCAGGCGGTACGAATGAGTACGCGGCCCCGCCGGCATGGCGGTCGCCGCGCGACGCGCGCCTAAAGTAGTATTTCCAAAACACGATTTCGCTGCGCCGGCGAAATCGCGGCGGTGAATAGCGGCCCGTCTCCGTGGCGAGCAGACCTCCGGTCCCGCGTTAAAGGACCCACTGGGTTCGAGCACTTGAAAGGGTCTATTCTAAGGTCGGTATACATGTTTCAGAAAAATCAGATTGATTATTCTTTATCGTATCTCTATGGAAATGACACCGATGGCTTCCTTACGTTTTTCCAATGAAAATCATACCAAATGTCATGTAAATCGGGCTATTTTTAACGAAGATAGCTTGAAATTATGCAAACGAATTTTTCATCTAATTTCCTTCATTATGCTCCGAATTACGTCGTTCTTGGTGTTAGTTTCATCAGCGAAACATAGCGAATCGATTGGTACTGTTTTCGCGGAGATCTGATGAGACAAATGGAACTTGGATTTGTCCACTTTTAATGGTATTCCAAATTCTTCAAGGGTCAAAAGCCATAAAATTCGGTGCGGCATCACGGGAGGTTGACCTGCCTACGTGGTGACAGCCGGAATCTCTTTGACAGGCGTCGCTTCAGAATCACCCTGTACAATACAGTATGTACATATGCATATTTACATATAGAGTCTCGAGGACGAAATGAGACGATGATTCGAGGTCTGTGAAGTTGGCACTCCCCAATTGCGAATTTTTATATAATAATGATGGCATTCGTTTGCCGATATTTGTCCAACAAAAGCTTGGTATCGGGATAACATGGATAACATGGATACAGGTTTGCAATTTTTTCTCCACATTCGCTTCGATTTCAAATTTTGCACAAGATAAAAACATACAAACTTTGACACGAGTTTACACACAGATCAGAAGTAGCCGCCATGATATTTTTCCCCTTTTTAGGTGCTCATATTATTAGTTTACAAGAAATATATAAAGAAAACATAATCCCATAACTTTTGGATTTCAACTAGTTTCCTTATGTCTAGGGATTCTGTCCCACTCAGTTTGGAGCAGTCAAGCTTTTGGCCGCCGCGATTAGCCACCCGCCAGGAGATTCCGCCATTGTTGGGATGTCCGTGTGGAAGGATCGGAAATAAGTGTGCACACGACGTGACTCTAAACACTATATATATTCTAACATCTAATACAAGGAAAAGGTACAAGCAACTCCCGACTCGCTCGATCCGCCATGACACACCAAGCTGTCACAGCCGCCTCCTGGCGCGCACTCTCGTGGCGCGTCTCTCAGGCTCGTGCGGCCCCCAACATCTCCCTCCTTGAGAGACTCACCACCTGGCATAGGACTATGCCTTTGGATCCAGCACCAGCCTCTTAGGTGGAACTCGGTTGCGAGTAGGTCTCCTTGGAGTGTCCTGTGGAATGGGATCTTCCGGCTCACACACCTCAGGCCGACGGTTTTCGGGCTGACGAACCACGGGTTGGCTATCCTCGGATGAAGGTTGAGCAGGAATTGGGTCGAGGAATGTCCTAGAATCGTCTACCTCGACATTCGAATTTAACCCGTCGGAACCACCTTTCCAAATGTGGTTGAAGTGTCGAATTACATCCTTCCCGCTGTCCATACGCACGGCGCAACGAGTTCCAGACAGGACTTTGGATATGCTGCCCTGTTCTCTCTTGTTCTTCGCCACCAAGACCACGACACGGTCTCCAATTCCGAGGTGACGTTGACGAACGCCGTGATGCTTTGCGAATTGAGCCGTCATATACTCCCTCTTCCTCTGAGAATCGGCATGCGTGGTCTCCTCCCTGGATTTAGGTAGCAATTTGGAGAATGGCGTGTTAATTTGGCGGCCGAAGAAGAGTTCCGCTGGTGACTTTTCGCCCGGTGCAGACGCGCAAGGCGGTAGCTGTGTAGAAAACTGAACAGCTCTTTCTTCCACTCTGATGGGTTCCTGGCGTTGGCTCTTTTCACTGAGTCCACCATCCTCTCCGTTCGACTGCGGATGGTTCACCGCCGAAAGTAGATGAGTGATCTGCATCTCCTTGCAGAATTTAGCGAATAGCTCGGAGGTAAATTGTGTGCCATGATCGCTAATGAGCACCTCTGGTGGCCCATATCTGGAGAATGTTTCCTGACACATCTCCACGGTGCGATTTGCCGAGATTGTGGAGGTGATTCCTACATCTAAGAATTTTGAATAGGCATCAACAAAAACAAGAACATACTGACCTTCGAACGGTCCAGCATAGTCAATGTGCATACGTTCCATTGGCCTTATAGGTGTGGGCCATGGACTAAGCGGTACCTTTACAGGCATTCTTTGAGTTAACGCGCAAGCGTCGCATTGTCGGACGAGACGTTCAACGTCGTCCGACATTTTCGGCCAGTAGACGTACTGTCTGGCTAATTGTTTCATTCTCCTGACTCCCGGATGACCCTTATGCAGGGATGATAGAATCTCAGCTTGCATCCGTTGCGGAATCACAACTCTTTCGCCCAGCAGTAGTGTGCCATCGACAACACTAAGTTCGTCGCAGCGTTTCTTGTAGTGTTGTAGGGCTTCAGAGACTCCAACCTTCTTCCAGCCGTCCCGTACAGCTTGCATGACGGCGACAAGGTTGCTGTCTGCCTCGGTTTCCGAAATGAGCTTCTTCCGTAGGCCCTGTCCAAAAGCGTCGATAGACAGCTTTCTGATCTGCTGGACCTCCTTCTCCACGGTGTGAATGCAAGTAACCTGAAGTTCTTCGGAGTTGTCGTGACGAAATTTTTCCACGAGACGAGATAGAGCATCGGCCTGACCGAACTCATGCGTTCGGATGTGCTCGATCTGAAAATCGTAACCAAGCAGTCGTATAGCCCAGCGTTTAAGCCTCGCAGCAGTTGTGGGCTTCAGGCCCTTGGTGTTTTCTGTCTGTAACAAGGCAACCAAAGGCTTGTGGTCGGTTTGCAAGATAAATTTCCGGCCCCACAAGAATTTGTGAAACCGCTCGACTGCTGTAACAAGAGCCAGGGCTTCCTTTTCTAACTGCGAGTAGTTTCGCTGTGCCTCGGTAAGACTCTGCGCCATGTGATAGACAGCTCGTTCAAAGCCCTCCGCATCGCGCTGCAGCAACACAGCACCCAGTCCCGTTGAGCAGGCATCCGCAGCGACCACGAGAGTTTTGCTGGGGTCGTAATGCTCTAATAACAGAGGACTGAGCATAACCTTTTTAATTTTTTCCATCCGTGATCATGCTGGAGTGACCATTCCCAAGCGCGGTTTTTACGAGTTAATTCCTCCAGAGGATGCTTAATTTGATGCAAATGTAGAATGAATTTACCGTAATGATTAATCATTCCTAGTAGGCTCTGAACTTCCGCGACGTTTTCAGGATTCGGCATATTTGCCACAGCCCGAGTTGCGTTCGGGTCAGCTGATATGCCTTTTGCATCTACGATCAAACCGAGAAATTTGATCTCTTCCAACGCAAATTTGCATTTGCCAAGTTTCAGCTTCCACCCCCTGTCTTCCAAACGTTGGAGCGTTTTTCGCAGACGTGCTCTTGACGATTGGCACCCGTGACTATGATATCGTCGATGTAGGCGTAGGCCCCCTCTACCCCTGCCAGAGTAGCGTCCATCGCCTGCTGAAACATGGGCGGTGCGGTCTTAATACCAAATGGGAGTCTCGTGAATCTGAAGAGACCCTTAGGAGTAGTGATGGTCGTGATCTCCCGATGATTCTTGTCGATCTTCAGCTGGAAGAAAGCGTCACTAAGGTCCAATACACTGAAAAAACGATTTCCATTGAGCTTCGACATAATGCTCTCTACACAGGGAATGGGGTGTCGGTCATCAATCAGAGCGCGGTTGACACCGGTTGAGAAATCCGCACATATCCGCACACTGCCGTCGAGCTTCTTCACGATGACCACAGGCGATGTCCAACTCGAGAATTCCACCCTCTCGATGATTCCCTTCGCTTCGAGGCGCTGAAGTTCCTTTTCCAGCACTGCTTCCATTGCATAGGGTATGGGGCGACACCTGTTCTGCACAGCCTGAGCATCTGTCTTTAAGGTGAACCTGACTTCATGCTGGCGACACGTACCTAATTCGTCCGAAAATAACTCAGGGAAAGTCTGTGCGATGTTCTCCTGAAATGTGTTACCGACCGTTTCGGAGTGCTCACGGTGAGCACCAGTTGTCTGCGATTTCATGGAAGACGGGCAATCTCGCGACGCGTGCGCGGTTTGTACAGCGACGATATCGGATTCCGAGGGATTGATGCGATTACTAGTTCGCGCACTGTTTGGACTTTGATAATCGGTCAGTGGTACAGACCATAAATCGAGGCTTTCTATTGCGTTTAACCCGAACAAGTTTATATCGTTCCTTTTGGCAACATCAATGTCTATCTTCCATTTGCATTTATAATCAACCATTGCACTTATAATTAGACTTAGGGCGCGATTCAGTCTGTGATTTACTGTCCGGTTCATCGCGTTGTACTTTTTTCCCGTATTTCGCGCGAGCATTACTAACAGTAGCCGTAGGTTTCGCGTGAACACTACTAACCGTAGCCGTAGGTGGGCCCTTCACGGGGTTCTCTAGCATTTTAAGGTTAGACGAAACGTTTATGTGGGCCTCGAGCTCCGCGACAATGTTTTTGAGCGAGGCATTCGGATTCTTTTCCACAACCCGAAGAGATATTTTCTTCAGATCGTCGGTTTCACCTGCAAAACAGAAGGATTGAAGGAGTAGGAGGACTCGAAGATTGTCATCCGACAAATTTGCTCGGTCGAAGTCCGACGCATGCCGGTTGATGCGGTTGATATGCTCGGTGATCGGAACTGATTTCTCGTATCGATAATTTAATATCTCTATCCGACGTCGGGCGATTGAGATTCTATCACGAAATAGTTCTTTGAGCGTGTCGATGACGTCCTTTTGCAGCATGGCTGTTGGATGGATGGGAGCGACATGATTTAGAAGCCGATCAAACTCGGTCTGTCCCAGTTTGTCGAGAATCAGACGTGTTTGCATCTCCGCCGGCAGCGCACTAGCTTCGTTGACGACGGTGTATTCGTACCGTGTCAGCCATTTTTCGAAGGGCCTCGTTTCGTCGCCGCTGCCAAAGCTGTATTTTTCCACTCGTGCGCTGAGATGGTTATACAGCTCAGAATTTGAAGGCGGTGCGTCTGACGTCGATGAACCATCGGACCTCGTGGACTTCTCTTTTGCAAGTTGAATTTTCAGAAGCGAGTTGATGGTCGCCTTCAGCGCGTTGATTGCTTCAGTTGGGTCTGCCATTGTCGTATCTTCTCTTT
The DNA here is from genome assembly GCA_963971345.1 of Andrena flavipes. Taxonomy (NCBI): domain Eukaryota; kingdom Metazoa; phylum Arthropoda; class Insecta; order Hymenoptera; family Andrenidae; genus Andrena; species Andrena flavipes. Next base: position 46,609,048 of record OZ020479.1, on the reverse strand, counting down.
TCTTACATAGATCCTAGTTTCTCCGCAGCGCCAGTTGTTGGAATGTCCGTGTGGAAGGATCGGAAATAAGTGTGCACACGACGTGACTCTAAACACTATATATATTCTAACATCTAATACAAGGAAAAGGTACAAGCAACTCCCGACTCGCTCGATCCGCCATGACACACCAAGCTGTCACAGCCGCCTCCTGGCGCGCACTCTCGTGGCGCGTCTCTCAGGCTCGTGCGGTCCCCAATAGCCATAATGGCGAAAAACAGACACTCATCGCATTGTGTTGCGTCTCGAGTAGCCTAGGTAGCTGCCGAGACAGACACACTGACAAAGCGGTTGGAAATCGCGCCTAGGAAAACGGATACACGCTTCTCCATAAGAGCGGTGCTTAGGATTCGTCGCCGCGATCCGCCGTCGCGGCGAATCGTGTCTTGAAAATCCTACCCTAAAGGTGGAGTTTCCTAGCCGTGATCCGGCGGCGGCGGCACAGCGGCCGCGCGGCGTTCAGGGCCCCACTTTGATTCAAGCGTAGTTGAAAGGGTCTACGGCCAAGGATTCATACCTGCTTCAGGAATAAAATGATTTTTTATTCTTTATCGTTTCAATATCAAGAGACACGGTAGTGTCTCGCGCCAAGTATATAATATATATATATATATATATATATATATATATGCGCAGCGCGAACACGGAGTGTATCTATTACGCCGCGACGCGCTATCGAGAACCCTGAGATTACCGAATCTCAATAACGGCTGATCCGATTAGCTTTTTAATGGTCTTAATGGATAGCTTGGGTTTGATTTACATAAGAAAAATGTCTTCGTTTTGTTCCTACGTGCCTTATGAGCTGAGATATTTCAATGCAAAGTTCCAATTTGGCGAATTTTACGTTAAGAGATTTTTCTCCATCGTCAAGTGTGGGCAAGAGGGGAGCATAAAAGGGTGAGGAAATGTACCGCCAATTCACGCAGTACGAAAAAATCAAAAAGCATCTATGTTCAGGTTGCTAGTCAACGTAACCTAGCTAGTGTCAGTCACTTTACTCATAACCACTGTGATACTACTTAGCTGTTCTGCCTAGGGTGAATTGACCAGTGAATGAATAGCTAAGCGTTTTTTCAGTTTCAAATAACGATAAAAATTAAATAATGTCCTAATTTATTCATGAAACAAGAATTTGTAACAGAATAGGCTTTAAAAATGTCTAAAAAAATTGTTTGTGATTTTTTACTTGACCGGCGTCAGAAATAAATCATAAAAATGTAATCAATGCTCAATATACTAGTGAATGAACAAAATACCCAATAAATGAATACCTTCACCCAGTGATTGAACACAAAGAATAATACTTCATTTTCCGACGAGAAAACGCTACAAAAGAAGAAAGGAATTTTAGGCGAGGGACCTAACACAAGAATATAAAGATATAATCTATATATTATAATAATAGGAATTTGACAAATTTAGTTATATCAGAACACAGTTTACACAATATAATGGTTAACTGTCATCGTACGTGTTTTCTTACTAGGTTTCTCGCTGAGAATGGCAGCACCCGAAACCACAAAACAAAAAAATTAATAAGCGACCGAGACGTTCATAGATTCAAAAAATATTAGTATCGCCGTTATCTCAATAAATTTTCCTTCATTCCAAATATAAGATCATTGTTTTCAATGAAATAGTATTCTTGTTATACACGACAAAAGTCAATTTGTTCATTCACTGCTCACTGTTCATTCACTGGTCAATTCACCCTATACGCATACTTTTCCTTAATAAACCCTTAATATTTCAATGACGGTTTTTGGTTTTTATATCAATTTTTAAATCATTAGATATTGATTTATTAATAAAATGAATTTAACTTAAGTGTGAAATATAATATTCTTTCTTATTTCTTCTTTTATATTGCTATTCTCTACATTAGCAATAAGACGCATAGGTTCCAAATTCCTAACACATCTTCTAAAGGTATCTCGATAGCTGCATCAACGAGTCTCAGCAGCTAAAATTATTCTCTGACCACCAAGAGCTAATACTTGGGATTCCAGAGCTGGAGACTTAAACTCTTTTAATAAATTGTTCACTTTAGCAGTAAAATCCTTATCTAATAATGATTTGCATAATAAATTCGCACTGTGGCTACTACAAGTCATGTGCCATACATTGATTATTTTTCCCATGGGCATTTGTCTGTTATTACTGCATATAATATTTAAATTAAATTGTTCTTGCGCCATTGTCATACATTGATTAACAACTTCTCTTAATGCTTCACCAGTTTCTCTGATACAACTGAAATTCCAGGCATCAAGATAAATGTACCTGTAATCACTTCAATTCAGAATTGCAACTACATATTTATTGTTGGATGATGAATTTTTCCAACCATCTAAAAGTAGAACTGAATGTTTAGATTCCACACTGGTTATTGATTTTTTATAATCTTGAAATTTTGCATTCAGTAAATTATTTGACAACTTCTTTCTAGTTGGAATTTTATAATTCGGGTTCAATTTACCACAACCAAAGTATTAATAGCTGGACAATCATATAAAGTTATGAATGCTATATTTCATAGTGGTTCATGTATTGAGGATGGCCATTACACCAGTATATGTAAAGAAGAAGGAAAGACTAGTAGTTGGATTGAAGCTGATGACGTGCAAATTAAAAAAAGGCAATGGCTCAAAGGCGCTAAAGATCTTTATATTTTGTTCTTACAAAAAATGATAATAAATAAATAAGCCAACAAAAATTACCACGCTATGGAACAGCTGAAAGAAGAATGATGCCATTTGGCACTTGTAAGGGTTTATTATGCAAATCATTATTAGATAAGGATTTTACTGCTAAAGTGAACAATTTATTAAAAGAGTTTAAGTCTCCAGCTCTGGAATCCCAAGTATTAGCTCTTGGTGGTCAGAGAATAATTTTAGCTGCTGAGACTCGTTGATGCAGCTATCGAGATACCTTTAGAAGATGTGTTAGGAATTTGGAACCTATGCGTCTTGTTGCTAATGTAGAGAATAGCAATATAAAAGAAGAAATAAGAAAGAATATTATATTTCACACTTAAGTTAAATTCATTTTATTAATAAATCAATATCTAATGATTTAAAAATTGATATAAAAACTAAAAACCGTCATTGAAATATTAAGGGTTTATTAAGGAAAAGTATGCGTATAGGGTGAATTGACCAGTGAATGAACAGTGAGCAGTGAATGAACAAATTGACTTTTGTCGTGTATAACAAGAATACTATTTCATTGAAAACAATGATCTTATATTTGGAATGAAGGAAAATTTATTGAGATAACGGCGATACTAATATTTTTTGAATCTATGAACGTCTCGGTCGCTTATTAATTTTTTTGTTTTGTGGTTTCGGGTGCTGCCATTCTCAGCGAGAAACCTAGTAAGAAAACACGTACGATGACAGTTAACCATTATATTGTGTAAACTGTGTTCTGATATAACTAAATTTGTCAAATTCCTATTATTATAATATATAGATTATATCTTTATATTCTTGTGTTAGGTCCCTCGCCTAAAATTCCTTTCTTCTTTTGTAGCGTTTTCTCGTCGGAAAATGAAGTATTATTCTTTGTGTTCAATCACTGGGTGAAGGTATTCATTTATTGGGTATTTTGTTCATTCACTAGTATATTGAGCATTGATTACATTTTTATGATTTATTTCTGACGCCGGTCAAGTAAAAAATCACAAACAATTTTTTTAGACATTTTTAAAGCCTATTCTGTTACAAATTCTTGTTTCATGAATAAATTAGGACATTATTTAATTTTTATCGTTATTTGAAACTGAAAAAACGCTTAGCTGTTCATTCACTGGTCAATTCACCCTACATTATAAAAATACAAACTTTATTTTATTATTTTATTAATTACAACATTCTTCTGTGGCGGGCTACATATTCTCCTGTAATTAGTACTACAAAATGTGTGAAATCTCCACAAAATTACCTTTTTTAAAAAAAAGGTACAAAAAAGAGCGCCAAATATATAATCCCATCGAAAAGAATCCCATTTAAAAATATTGTCGTAAATTAATAGTTTTACAAAACTAATGATATACACAAATTGCGCCAATTATACCAATGGCTATTTATACAAACGGGACCGTTCCTGGGTTGTTGGTCGCCCAGGTGCGAAAACAATATTGCCGCCCTTATTAATTTAATATTCTTTAATTATGAATTTGATATGCAGTGCTTACTTTTACATCTATATATACAAAAAAAAATGTATTGTCCAATATTAAGCAGATATATTTTTATTTTATTTTATACAAATAAATATTTCAATACCAATAAATATTTTATTCAAAATACTTGGCGCTGCGAAACCGAAGAAATGTTAAAATAATTGTCTTAGTATTAATAATTTGCAATAATTCCCTTACAGGCTAAAATAGATAAACATATACATATACATATTATATTAGAAACGCAGTCACATTTATTCTACATATAATTAATTCTAATATCATACGCAGCATATGCACACGCACACATACACACATTCACGATCGCACGGACAAGAAAGAAAAAGATTAATGCAATTTATACATATTTATTCAGTTTATCAACACCAATTCGGAGAGCAGCGCCAAGTATTTTGAATAAAATATTTATTGGTATTGAAATATTTATTTGTATAAAATAAAATAAAAATATATCTGCTTAATATTGGACAATACATTTTTTTTTGTATATATAGATGTAAAAGTAAGCACTGCATATCAAATTCATAATTAAAGAATATTAAATTAATAAGGGCGGCAATATTGTTTTCGCACCTGGGCGACCAACAACCCAGGAACGGTCCCGTTTGTATAAATAGCCATTGGTATAATTGGCGCAATTTGTGTATATCATTAGTTTTGTAAAACTATGGAAGTGACACCAATGGATTCCTTGTGTTTTTCTGATGAAAATCATATGAAATCGGATTATTATTAACGAAGACAACTTGAAATGATATAAATTCATTTTTCATGCAATTTCCTTCATTATTTTCCGAATTACGTCGTTCATGGTGTCAGTTTCATCGGCGAAACATAAGGAATTCATTGACTTCGTTTTCACGAAGATCTGATGGGAAATGCGGATATCCTAGACATTTCTGACTTTTAATGATATTCGAACCCCTTCGAGGGTTGCAAGCCATAAAATTCGGTGAGGCAGTGCGAGAGGTTGTCCTCGTCACGGAGTTCCATGCGGCCTCTAAAGAAATGTATCAAAGGACAGGTGCCGCTGGAAAATCACCCTGATTGTAGTATTAGAATAAAATACAACCTGATACAACATTTAACTACATAAATTCCATACCAAGAAGGCTCGAAGTTATTATAAAATCAGAAGACAATCCCACAAATTCATAAAACATTAAATATTTAGTTTATTTCCATAGTTTATTAATCCCTTATTTAACTGTACAAATACTTACTGCGCGTCTATTTCTGCACGTTTATCTGCTTTTATTCATATTTTTGTAAATGTTAAGGGGAATCAAAATTTGTTTATAAGCCGAACTAAAAAGCCGATAATTGTTGATATTTCTTCAATGGGTTTCTTATGGAAAAGTACTGTATGTAACTAATTGTTTGCTATTGCTTACCAAAAACGATACTACTCATTTCGGTTTTCAAAAAATTTATATCATCACGATTTAAAAGACTCGATTCAAAATTTTCCACCAGAAAAAACATACAAACTTTGACACGTGTTTACACACAGACCAGACGTATGTAGTCGCCACGATATTTTATAGCGTCCTGGCTGCACCTCGACTTCCTCTACGGCGATTATGGACGCTTGATAGTCTCCTGTTGAAGATGGGAGTCGGGCGTGGGTGCCACCAGACTCAGCCCACGTCCCGCTAACTGCAGGTCTCCTGTGGGCGGCTGATCGCAAATATCACGATGCCCAAGGTCGATGGCGGATGCCTAGTGGTGTCGACAGCCGGTTGTCGAGTCCTTCTTCTTCCCGAAATCACGATATATTCGACGATCACGTCGGGGTCACCAATGTAGGGATTTACTCCGGTGAATTCCTTACTTTGATAGCAGACCTCTGCTAGAGTACATGCCCTTGACGTGGGAAGGATATTGAAGTACTCGTTGGGTTAACAATAAAGAAAACTATGTATTTGAGGTTAGGACTCTCTCTCGTGTCCCGTGAGCCAGTGTCTGCTCACCTCCCTTCAGAGATCGAGTAAGGGGGACTACCCCCACTCTTCCGTCTCGGGAGGGGGAGACAGCACTCCCTACAGAAGTTGTACAGGAGTGACATCTCCAGCTACTCTATGTAGACGATTTTTCGACGCATAGTTGCCACATTTTTTGTTCTCTCTGTCTCTGCCGCGCTGTTGCCAACGTTTTCCCTATCCAGAATTTCTTGAAGGAATATGGCTCGGGCACGAGAGCTGCGTCTAGCGTCAGAGCCTCGCTGAACGTGAAAGATGATAGCAATAATGAAAGATAGAGAGGTTGGGTAGTGAAGTTAGAAAACATGTCAATGAAACAATACTAATTTGCGTATCAATATTTTTTATTTATACGTAGAAGGATGTAATATTTTGTATAATCAATCTGCAATTTCAAAGCATACAATTTGAATAAGGTACATCACCGAAGTGTAACACGCCGATCGTAATGAAATTTATGAATGCTATAATTCTTCGAAAAATATGACTCTTTATTTTTTATCTACATAGCTATACATCAAATTATCTTTTTTATCAACAAGAATTCTCTGTTGTTTAAATATAAATTTAATAACATAATTTAATAGATATTTGTTTGTATGTTTGTACCCCATAAAAAACTTTAAAAAATAAAAAAATTACGCCAAGTACATGAAATAAATAACGACACAAAAAATAGATAGTAATAATAATTACAAAGTAAAAAAAGATGTGAAATCAAAATGAGCTGCAAGTACATAAAGGTGCTTTCTCACAGCGTGCAATGGCGACACTGTGTAACACAATAAAAGACAAAAAGATGTCCGCGGCCTGGAAGTAAAATACATACTTGGCGTGGCCAGGCAAGGTCAAGGTGTTGATGAATAAGAATTATTTAAAAACGCAAAATAATGAAATGTATTCATATTGGCACAGTTATAAATTGACAAATTATCTGAAAGCTTGTTAGAAGAAAGGTATCGGTGTCGATGAATGATCTTAGAATTATTTTAAAACGCAATACAATGAAAATGTCCTCATATTGTTAGAGTTATAAATTGACAAATTATTTGAAAGCCTGCGAGAGGGAAGGTATGTGTATTGATGATCTGAGAATACCTTGCCTGGCCACGCCAAGTATGTATTTAATACATACATTTCATTATTTTGCGTTTTTAAATAATTCTTATTCATCGACACCTTGACCTTGCCTGGCCACGCCAAGTATGTATTTTACTTCCAGGCCGCGGACATCTTTTTGTCTTTTATTGTGTTACACAGTGTCGCCATTGCACGCTGTGAGAAAGCACCTTTATGTACTTGCAGCTCATTTTGATTTCACATCTTTTTTTACTTTGTAATTATTATTACTATCTATTTTTTGTGTCGTTTTTTATTTCATGTACTTGGCGTAATTTTTTTACTTTTTAAAGTTTTTTATGGGGATCTCACTTCTTTTTACAATATTAAACATACAGCAACGCAATTATTGTATATTTGTTTCGTCATTTTTTCTTTTATACAATTATATGACAGTGTGTGAAATAAGTCTAGAGGTCGAATGATGATATATTATGCTAGGTTGTAAAGCAGCATTTATGCTGAACCTCGCCTATTCACAATTATTGTTATATCGTAATTGTCATGGTCCAATAAAGACATTTAATAAGAATAGTCTGTAGAATATTTCGCTGTAATGCGCGTTTTATATAAACAATTAATACTATAGATATACATAGAATTTGAAACTGTTCATAATGAAGCATGTTGGGTAGGTGCGAAGAACGGTACCTTCGTAAATGGAAAGTCCTGTGTCGATTCCTCTCGTCACCGTCAATTTTTTTTTCCGAACCTGGACCTGATAAAGACGTGTTAAAGACGTCTGAGAAAAAATATCTTAAAGATGTATGTAAGACGTCTTAAAAGCATCTTTAAGAGTAGTATAGCAACACGGGTTCCAACCCAAAATTTGAGTTTGAAGGCCATGTCCCCCACTCCTCCCCCGACCTTAAAATCCAAATTTGAGTTTTAAGGTCGCAGGAAATCCATCGCAGCGGGCGGCGGCGGACCGCGGCGGAGTGGTGGGGGTTAGAGTTCTGCAACGGGCGGATATATCGCGGGTTTACCCGTCCGTTACCCGTTCGTTTTTCGATTCACCCGACCCGCCCGGACCCGCCGGCGGGTAAGCGGGTCAGCGTCGATTTCTATCCGCCCATACCCGCCCGGAGCTGACGGAACTTTTATCTGACTCGCCCGTATCAGCGCTAATACTCGCGCTACGCTATACCCGCTAATACCCGCGCGTTCAAACCGTATTAATATTTTATTTATATTATAATTATTAACAAAGGGAAAGTAACAAAAATTCCAATACTGCAGAAAAAAATAAAAGCTTTTAATATAGGACTGATAGCATAAAAGTAATATTGCACTATATACATACTGTTACAAAATAATAAACACAAAACATTGTAATTAAACGTAAAGTGACATTTAAAAATGATATTTCTACTTCTTCATAAGACAAGAAATACTCAATGGCTGCATTACATATTGCATTCACAATCTAAATTAAACTTTTGCATGTATTCACATTTTTTTGAATTTGATACAATGCATGCCATACTGTTCATTCGTAGAATGAAATAAATCCGCATCTTGATATAACAACTGCCGAATAAAGTACCAGTAAAGTCGGAATTGAAGTGCAGCTAAAGGCACGGGTACGAACGGATAACAGTGCGACTACGGGTGAGTCAAGTACGCGTCACGAGAGTTTCGGGCCTTAGAACTTGACGCTGACCCGCTAACCCGCCAGCGGGTCCGGGCGGGTATGGGTAGCTTGGTAACGGGTATCGCCGGGTGAGTGCAGATACGGTTACGGGCGGGCGGGTGAATCGACGTCACGGCCGGGTGACGGGCGGGTCAAATCCGCCCATTGCAGAACTCTGGTGGGGGTATAAGCGGACCGCGGCGGATGACGTCATAGAGATGGCGGAGTAGTGGGGGTATAAGCGCGAGATCTGAATATCGAATCAATCGATGCCGAACGCAATTATTGTACATTTGTTTTGTCAATTTTTCTTTCATACAATTATATGACAGTGTGCGAAATGAGTCTAGAGGTCGAATGATGATATATTATTAAAGCACAACTAGGATACGTTGTGTCACGCTCGGTGTCGAAGACGACAATAACAACGTTCGCATACGTCGATCGTCGTAACCAACGATTCGCAATGACTACTCGAGTCAGTTCATCATTTATTAACGCCTAGCACACGTGAAGATTGACTACCGTTAAACATACCAACACGCCCTCTCAATCTGCACGTTACACACTCAAGCGCTTTCTCTCACACCAAAACCGAGTCCCTCCAGACATCTTTCGTGATTTACACGGGCCAGCGGCTTCGTCAACACATCCGCGATCATGTGTTTCGTTGACACATGTTTTATAGCAAACAATCCAGCAGAAATTGAACGGCGGACATGGTGGTGTTTAATATCAAGGTGCTTCATACGGGCATGAAACACGGGATCATTTGCTAGGCACTGAGCTCCGCGATTATCGATAAAAATCGTCACATTTGCCCAATTATTCAGTCCGAGTTCACACAACATACTCCGCAAGTAAATCGCCTCTTTTGAGGCTTCGGCAAGGCTGACATATTCGGCCTCTGTAGAAGATAACGCGACAGTACGCTGTTTTTGTGATTTCCACGTAATTGCTGCGCCGCAGAGGAAAAACGCGTATCCCGTATACGACCGGCGGTCTATAGGGCAGCCCCCCCCAATCGGCGTCCGTGTATTCAATTAACGGCATATCAGTCTTTGTATACACTAGTCCAATATCTGTGGTGCCAGCCAGATATTTTAGGACTCTCATTGCAGCGAACCAATGACATTTGCGGGGTTTCTCGACGAATTGCGCTAACCTTGACACAGTATTCGCAATGTCCGGACGCGTCGCTACTGACAAATACATAAGTAGTAAGTCAATGAGAGTTCTAACCCATGGGGCAATGAGGGGAGCGCGGGGGCGGGGGGAAGTGAGGGCGCGCGGGGGAGCGCGGCGGAGGGAAACCTGGGCGCGGGACCTGCGGGGAGAGGAAGGTCGCTTGCGCGCGCACGTGCCGCGGAGTGGGGAAGCCGCGATGATGGAGGGGATTAGTCCGGGCCGAGCCGCCGCGGAGACCTGACCCACAGCCGAAAACTTTTGGAGGGGGTGAATGACCCCCCGAAAACTTTTTCAAACCCCGGGCCCATCCCCGAAAATTTAACCGGAGGGAAGTGAATGACCCCCCGAAATCTTTTTCAAGCCCCAGGCCCATCCCCGAAAACTTTTGGAGGGAAGTGAATGACCCCCCGAAATCTTTTTCAAGCCCCAGGCCCATCCCCGAAAATTTAACCGGAGGGAAGTGAATGACCCCCCGAAATCTTTTTCAAACCCCGGGCCCATCCCCGAAAATTTAACCGGAGGAAGTGAATGACCCCCGAAATTTTTTTTCCAAACCATTACGCGACATACAGACATTTATTTCCAATGCAGAGAAATAATTTATTTTTTATCGGATGATGTTTCGGACAGTGTCGGGGAAAGATCGGCTTTTTTACAAACCGCGTCTTCGGAGGAGGGAAGGAAGGCGGGTAAATAAAATGGGGAAAGAATATACGTTTAGAAGTAGAATTATACAGCGGCAGCAGAATGTTTTTTCCACAGCGCAGAGAAAATAATAATAATTACGAAACGTCGAATCTTAATATTAGGCGGCGAGGAGGAAGACGGGTAAATAAATTTGAGAAATAATATATGTTTAAGAAATTTTATTTAAAATTAAAAGAATATATTTTAACATTTTTTCCTACGAGCATCATCTACAATATGATTGATTGCACATGCTAACAATTCACAATCGATCAATGAATGCTGTTCGAAGTGTTCGCTTTCAGAAATTAATTTTACATAATCTGTTGACGCTGTAGCACTACGTAGAACGTCTACGAAAGTGGCATATTTACTGCTTACAGAGTACATATTTTCAGCTAGCCACGTGTACATATGTTCAATGCAATGATTGTACGCGAATAGTTTACACATCGTGGCTTCAGTCATATATATAACAACGCGATTATCGGTGATTTTAATAAGTTGATCATCGTGCATACGCGTGAACTCTAGTTGTAAATGATCAATTATAATGTGAGTTTGGGGCGATGTTGCGTTGCTGCGTAATCGTTGGAGTATGTCCACCTCGTTTTGTAGCAGGAGCTTCCACGTAAACATTGAAAAGCTTAACTCGCTGCCTTTATTGTTGGCTATGGCTATCTCGACGTGACATAAATCCATACCAATGCGAATTCCTATAGTTAGACGTTTATAAGCTGTTGCAGTCAGTGGATAATCACGCCCCAGGATCCGTACGACTGATGGTTTCGGTGTTGTGGATCCAGAACTGTAAGAAACAAGTACATAAAATTGATACATCGGTCGTTTGCGTTTACAGTGAATGAAGTAAATGAAAAGTGTATAGTAACGCGTACGTACCTCATATTGGATTGTTGATGATGTTGTTGTTGTTGCTGCAGTTGTTGACATTTATTTGGAAACCCACAATCGTTGCCGGCTGCGCACGATAAATCGTTTAAGCTGTGTTTGTACATTTTGATGTGCACTATATTTTTTATGAACAGAGTACCGTCTGTTCCGTCAAAGTCACTGAGGCTACTGAGCGATTGATGGAATAGCGTCCGAGAGCTCGGCTTAAATAGAGGTGCAATTGCTTCCCCCACCACAGCATTTTATTTTAAAGCTACGAATTTTTCCATAATGTTTTTCAATCTTAACATCGCAGCATATCGCGCGATTGCATGTAATTTGAGCCCCACCTTCAAGGCTAAAAGTCTCGACACGTGCTGAATGTAATATGATATCTGTGGAAGCGTCGAATCTTAGAAAATAGGTGTCAGCAGAAATTGCATCGAATGATTTTGCGCGCTAATTGGTCATATGCATGAATCATGGAACGAATTATGCGATATCAGCAGAAATTACCTCGGGGGAGGGGGTACGTCAAAAGAGATACCAAATCATGCATAAAAGCGCGCTCCAAAGTGCACAAAGCCTCAAATCGTTGCAACGTGTTGCGAGGAAAAAGACATTTACATTTACGACCATGGGAGAATTCGAGCACATAACCCGCCAATTGCTGGATCAATCCGCGCGATTGATTTCGCGGGAAGAGTACCTCGCGTGGGAAGAACGGTGCAACGAGTGTATCGAACCGTTGGAAGAACAGAGCCGTGTGAAACGCCCGCGATTATCGATCGGTGTTCGGCAATCGTTGGTTGCTCGAATCGCGCAGCTCGAAGGGCTGAAACATTCGTTGCGCGGCCGTTTCGTGCGCGAAGGTGCCGGACATTCTAGCATAGGACTTTTGTGGCGCGAAATAGACGCTGCGTTCGATAACCGCGTATTAACTGGTGCCGTGCTAAATTCAAACTATATCGAGCCGCGCAACTTCCTCCAAGATGCGGGGACCATTGTGCTAGAGCATGTGCGGGGTGCTTTAAGGAAACAGCGGAACCTCAAAGTGAACACGGTGTTCAACGGCGAATTTGTGGCGGATGACAAGCATGCTTGTAAAAGCATCAACACCCGAAACTGCGAATTCTTCCGCACATCCGATCTGCAGGAGTGGTACCAGCGATGCGTTATCGAACCCACCCTGGCATCGCTGGAAGAGTTCCAGGAACGCGACAGCGGATGGGCATTGACGCGAATCCTCAACCTGACGGTCAATGTCAACAAGTACAATCCACTGCGCGCGGGATGCCACATCAAGTTACCACAGATATTATCTTTGAAGAAGGCAACGATCAGTGTGCAATGCTCGGACAATGCGTGTTTCGCGTGGGCAGTGGTCGCCGCTCTCCATCCTGCGGAAAGACATACCGATCGCCCAAGTTCGTACCCCGACTATGCTTCCGTACTAAATCTCCAGGGCATTGAGTTTCCAATGTCTCTAGCACAGATTAGGAAGTTTGAACGGTTGAACGACATCTCCATCAATGTGTACAGCTTCGAGGTGGAGAAAGGGTCGACGGTCTTTCCGTTGCACCTCACCAGCCAAAAGAGGGATCGACACGTCAACCTGCTCTACACACCGAATCAAGAGCATGGTGATGTAGGGCACTTTGTACTGATCAAGAATTTGTCCCGGCTGGTGAGCACGCAGCTGAGCAGGCACAATGGGAAAAAATTCATCTGCGATCGGTACGTATATAAACTTGTGAAATATTGAAATGTCTCGCGAAAACAAATTAAATAAAAAAATTGTGTTTACAGGTGTATGCACTACTTTATCTCAACCGAGAAGCTGGAGGCGCATACAGTGGACTGCGGGCAAATGAACGACTGTGCCATTCTGCTGCCCAGCGAAGGCAAAAATCTCCTCAGTTTCGAGAACCACCGCATGAAGGAGCGACTTCCCTTCGTTGTATACGCCGATCTCGAGTGCATCATCGACAAAACAGAGGACAGTCACCGTGTGGGTGATACAGATAATAAATTACACGCGTACCAGCACCACAAAGTGCATAGCATTGCCTATTATATGCATTGTTCGTACGATTCATCACTGTCGACGTATCGATATCGCCGCGACGCGGACTGCGTTTCGTGGTTCGTAGACGAACTAAAAAATTTTGCAAACTTCGCCAAACTCATCTTGACCAGTAATGTTCCCATGCTGGATTTAACTCCCGAACAGTTGACGACATTTCACGATGCAACACACTGTCATATTTGCGAAGAACCATTCGAGGCTAGCGATAAACGAGTCCGCGATCATTGCCATCTCTCCGGACGATTCAGGGGCCCGGCACATTCGGAGTGCAATTTAAATTATAAAAATGCATTTTACATCCCCGTAGTTTTCCATAATTTATCCGGTTACGATTCACATTTCATTATCAAGGAAATAGCTACCGCTTTCGAAGGCAGCGTTGACGTATTGCCCATAACTAAAGAAAAGTATATTTCATTCACAAAAAATGTCGAAGATACGGCTGACTCAGACTCGCGAAATTATATTAAATTGCGATTCATCGATTCGTACAAATTTCTCAATACCAGTCTCAACAAATTAGCATCTTTTCTCAGCGCAGATCAATTAAAAATTTTACGATCCCAATTTGAAACATTATCCACCGAAGATTTCAATTTATTGACGCGAAAGGGTGTATTTCCGTACGAATACCTCGATTGCGCGAACAAGCTGCAGGATCCATGCTTACCGCCGCGCGAGTCATTCCACAGTTTGTTAACGGGTGAGACTGTATCCGAGAGCGATTACGCACACGCCGAGACAGTCTGGCAGCGTTTCGGGATTAGAACCTTGGGCGAATACAGCGACTTGTATTTGAAAACAGATGTCTTGTTATTGGCAGATATTTTTGAAAATTTTCGCGAAAGTTGTATCAAGAGTTACGGATTAGATTCAGCGCATTATTATACTTTACCTGGTTTCACTTGGGATGCAATGCTAAAACATACCAAAATTACATTCGAATTGCTCACAGATGTCGACATGATCATGTTTATCGAACGCGGTATACGCGGGGGTTTAAGCCAATGTTCCGGAAGATACGCACATGCCAATAACAAGTACATGCCATCTTACGACGCATCGGAACAGTCATCGTACTTGATGTACTTTGACGTGAACAATTTGTATGGATGGGCAATGTGTCAGCCCCTACCATACGCCAAATTTCAATGGATCGAAGATGTTGCGAGTTTTAACGTGTCTTCGATCCCGGTCGATTCGCCCACGGTAGATCTGGAATATCCGCAAAGTCTGCACGACGCTCATGCCGATCTACCGTTCTGTCCGACGCGTGCCAAACCACCCGGCAGCAGGCAGGACAAATTACTCGCGACGGTATACGATAAGCAGCGTTACGTTATCCACTATCGCAACCTGCAGCAGTGCACGCGTCACGGTCTTCGTATTACAAAGATACACCGCGTGCTTCAATTCGCTCAATCCCCCTGGCTCCGCGATTACATCGAACTCAATACACGGTTTAGAACAGGCGCGACAAACGATTTTGAGAAAAATTTGTACAAATTGATGAACAACGCGGTATTCGGCAAAACTATGGAAAATGTACGAAACCACGTGGACGTAAAGCTTTTGACACATTGGGAAGGGCGATATGGCGCGGAGGCAATGATCGCGAAGCCGAATTTCCACAGCAGAAGTGTTTTTTCGGAAAATTTAATAGCTGTTGAATTGCGTAAACTCGAGGTGAAATTCAACAAACCGATATACGTGGGTATGTGCATTCTAGACATATCAAAAATTTGTTTGTACGATTTTCATCACGAGTACATGTCTCCCAAGCACGGATCAAAATGTAAAATTCTATACACCGATACGGACAGCCTCATTTATCACATTCGATGCGACGATATCTACGAGTCCATGAAACGCAATATCGATAGATTCGACACGAGCGATTATCCTACCGACAATCCATATAATATGCCGCGTGTAAATAAGAAGGTTCCAGGGCTGATGAAGGACGAAAATAACGGTGCGATAATGACCGAATTCGTAGGTCTTAGAGCGAAAATGTATGCGCTTCGCGTAGACGGCAAAAAGGATACGAAAAAGGCGAAAGGCGTCAAGACCAACGTCATAGCCAGAACGATAACTTTCGACGACTACGCGAAGTGTTTGCATAAGGAGATCGAAATGATTCGCAGACAATCGTGCATACGGTCTAAATTGCACAAAGTGTACACCATTTCGGAGTCTAAAATCGCTCTAAGTCCGTACGACGACAAGCGGCATATCGTACCCGATTCGACCGACACTCTGCCCTGGGGACATTATAATATACCGTTGTAAAATACAAACTATTGTATTTATTGTAAAATAGAAATTGTATTCCCTTGTATAAAAATTATAAATGGTGGAATTAATGTGTTAAAATAAAAAATTGTTCACACATGTATAATTATATTTATTGATTATTTTACAATACATTATTTTTATTTATCCAAGAATTGTGTGATTTATCAAACCCCAGCCACTTGACGTACACCTTATCCCCCTTTCTACGCAACACTTTTTCCACTAGATATACATCAGGATCGGTGACGCGTTGCAGCTCGTGTTCATAGAATCCTCCGGCAACGGGTTTTCCACAGGAATCGACCAGCAGATAGGTCGCGGGATTAGTTGTCGGTACTTTGGCTATCTTGAACACCTCCGTTGTCCAATTCGGCGTATAGCCTTTATCGAAGATGGTTTTAAATTTGCTCACGCGCACAAAATCGCCCAACTTGAATCTCGCCGGAGCAGCGATCTTTATGTTGTTGTATACGGTGGCTAGCAGCTTATCGGCGATCGCAGGGGTGACATCGCATTCCGATGGTTCTGTGTTTTCGCGCGTTATACTCTGCGAGCAGACGCGGTAGCGAATCGGTCCATCTATAGGTTCCATTCAGCGTAAACAGTTTCCACATATTGTTCTTCAATGTTCGATTGAAACGTTCCACGACGGAGGCCTTCATCACCGAATACGTAGAATAATGATTAATGTTATGCTTTGTCATGAGTTTCTGCACCTCGGCGTTGTAAAATTCTTTTCCTTGATCGGTTTGTAAATTTTTAGGATATCGATCTCTAAATATCTTTGCAAACGCTTTAGTCACCTCAGCGCCACTTTTAGTCTTGAGCGGCAACGCCCATGCATACTTGCTCAACACATCGATGACGGTGAGTATGTAGTGGTGACCCTGGTTGAATCGCGAGTATGGTCGCATTTCTACAATGTCAGCTTGCCACAGATCGTCGTATCCACGCACTATGACGCGTCTCCGCGGGAAATGTCTTCGAGCTGGAGCATGCAATTCGTCAACGAGTCGTCGCTTCTTGTGGCCATGGTTTTCTTCTTTACTCTTGGATTTCGACAATGACTGCATGGTTGACGCGAATGATGTGACAATTATCGTGTACGTGCATTATGTACTCCCCGTCGGCCCGAGGACAAGTTCAACCGTCTCGCATGATTCTCCTTCGCATTGTCGCTGCGGATTCAACGCCTCCGATATCTTTTGAACGCTGTTTTGCAACGTCAGCATATCTGTTTGAAACACGACCAGCTTACTCTCTAATTCTTCCTGCTGCTCTCGCAAAAGTTTAATGTTCTTTTCCACGTATAGTTTATTGACAGCATCGGTGTCGGTCACCGGCTGAGCTACGCATCGTATCTTGCGTGATTTTGCATCAAAGTCGGCACCGGTCACGCAAAGAGCGTTATCTCGCATGTAATTTCGAAGCAGACCGGTCCATTTGTAATAGTCCATTGTAGCTGCCCCACTTTTCTCGAGCGATACCCCAAATTTGTTGATCGGCATCTCGACGTATACAGTGCAAATCACTGGCGTGCGGTTTAATTTATAATGACGCCTACCTCGCGGAGTTCCTCGATAATCGATAGAATTTCGGGATCGTGAGAGTTGTTACCCGCCTGACGCGACGCTTCAAGCAAACGCAACCGATCCACCAACTCGTTGGGATCGTCCCAGTGCACGTAATCGATCTTGTTATCGTTTACCACCATGGCTCGTGGCACCGTTAGACCTTTCCCCGCCCTACTAGTCGACACACGGGGAAGTAGAGGTGCAATTACATGCTTGTACTTGTATCCCTTGTTGCTTAATATGGGGTATTTAGCATTATCATCGCGTCTGTGGGCATTCGTCGACAGCAGTATACTTTTGTATTTTTGTTTATCGGCATCGGTGTACACAGCATCGTCGGGAATTCTTTTGACAATCAGTTCGTAAAGACCGGGTGTTCCTCCATATCTTACACCATCTATGATTATATTATCGCCCCTGTCTATATCGAAAGCCTTATCCCCAAGCATCGTTCCACTATTACCAAAGTACACGCCGTACACATAGTCCATTGTCGTATCCTTATCACCACTTAGGATCGCACTCATGTATTTTTGCCCCAGCGGACCGAAATGACTGCGAAACGTTTCTTGTCCCTCGGGTGTTTGGAGTTGATGTCTAATAGATGTTGCAAACGACTCGTTTGGTGTAGTTTCGAAAACGTCGTCATCATCATCAATGGCTGAGAGCGATTGTACGCGAGGAATTGTATTTATTGGCGTTGGTGGAACGGGAGATTCGTTTGATGCGGCATTCCGCCGTTTATGCTTCGATTGAACTGGTGTGGAGGTTGCGAGTGAATATTCCGATGACATGCGTCGTTTCTTCTTTCTCTTACGCGATGTGTTCCCTTTCGACACGATTTTTGTTTTAGGCGTTAATGTTTCATTCTCTTCAACGTCTGTGCTCATCGACGGTGATGTGTCAGCTTCTGTTGTTGCAGTATTTTCCACAATATGTTTTAAGGGTTCCACAATAGGTTTGAAGTATTTCTCCAACGCGATATCTTCCTCCATCTTGCCGGTCTTCAAAGCCTGATGTTTCCGGCGAATGGCTTCGCTGGTTTTTGCAATTTCCTTCGCTATTCTCTCGCGATCCTTAATCTCCAGACTATCGATATCAATCATCGTCGTTGTACCGCGGACGTTGCGTTCCCACCGACGTTTTGACGACAATTGACCATCTCACGGTACGGCAAACTCGTTAAATCCCTTTCTATAACGTCCATTGGACATCGCGCTATCCTTGTCTCTCACCACGAAACCATACTCCCGTTGCCAACAATTACGACACAAAGCGCAGAAATCCTCGTAAGACATGTCTGTGTTTACGTGATCGTTGTACACATGTTTCAAGTTGGTACCATCCTGCTTAAACAGAATCAACAGATTGGCATTGTCGCGTATAAGATGTTTGGGAATCTTTGCATACGTCTGACAGAGATAGAAACAGTCAACGTTCGAGTGACGCCCCATTGCAAAGTATTCCCTTATCGTATCCTGCTTGTCGCATGCCACGTCATCAAAGATAAAAATGGAATTCGGAAGCGATTCGCTCGGTGGGATGACGTCACTATTATTCGAAAACGTAAAGTAGCCAATTTCATCTATAGGAGTCAATAAATTATCCAAATACTGATATTTCGGCTGTTGCAACGACTTGGAGTACACGTACACGTTCTCGAAGCGGATGCCGTGAGGACTTTCCAACAAGCTCACCAGCACGTTGGTCTTTCCACAATTTGATGGACCGCAAATGAGGCAGCGGATAGTGTTTGGCAGCATGCTACCGTGTCTGCGCATTGTTTTCGAGGACATCAGCTGCGATTTATCGTCAAAATTTGTCACGCGTATCGCCACAGGTTGCCGTACGAATCGCATCCTGTCCGTGAACCATGAAAAATGATTTTTGATACGTCGAAGCGGTCTATTTATAGGTCTGCGCCGAAGCAAAACAGCTCAGTGTGCAACATGCTTCTGGTCCTGTCGGATAATTTCGATATTCGAGCCCTAACCTCTGAGCAGTTGAAATATATACCAAAGATTATTCTACTGCGAGAGTTTGGCAGACACATTGATCAGTTGTGGAACAGGCTCCCCGAGCATATAAAAGCAGATCCTGAGGTTCAGCAGCATCGCCGGTGTCTGGAGCATTATAATCGCCCTTGGCAGCGAACGCATATCGACGGTCCGGCACCATTGATTAAAAACTGTAGCGAATGTCACCGACATGGTTTGTTAAATCGGGCGATAAACGCGCTACCTATCGAATTACATATCCCGGGATATCAGTTTTGCGGTCCAGGAACTCATCTGGCAAAACGATTGGCTAGAGGCGATCGAGGCATCAATCCGTTGGACGCAGCGTGTCGCGAACACGATATTGCGTATTCGCGTAGCAACGATCTCGACGAAAGGCACGCGGCAGATAAGGTACTCGCTGACAAAGCCGCGAAAACGCATCGTTGCGCGGGACTCGACTCTGGGTGAAAGAGGTGCTGCTACAGCTGTTTGGGCAGCTATGAAGGCCAAGACGAAAATCGGAATGGGGATGAAAACAAAAACCTGCAAAAGGACTCCAAAGAAAGCATCGAAAAAACGGATTCTTCCAGTAGCAAAACGGGGTGGTATATTACCGCTTCTCCCGCTGCTAGGTGTCCTCGGATCGTTAGCTGGTGGAGCAGCGGAGATCGCCAAGGCGGTCAACGATAATAAGGCGGCGCAACATCAGCTGCAGGAAATGCAACGCCATAATCGCTCCATGGAAGGTCGCGGACTATATCTCGCACCGTACAAGCGCGGACAGGGAATATCGAAACGAAAAAAAAAAACGTCGAGAAGAAAATAAAAATGCCTGCGGGCGTAACTACCGATTTGCAATTTGAGGAGTTGGCAAAACGTATGCGTATCCCATTCTTTAGAGGTGTTTTTATGCGAAACGCGTTACCAGCCGGAGGAGTACGCCGAAACGAGAGCGGTATCGTAAATTTGGACAATGCCGAGGGATCAGGGACTCATTGGGTGGCATATGCGAAGAGAGGGTGTCGAGCTATATATTTCGACAGCTTTGGGAATCTTCGACCGCCCAAGGAATTGGTAAAATATCTGGATAAAGATGCTGTGGAAATTGAATAGAATCGTTCGTCTTACCAGAAGTACAATCAGAGCAATTGTGGACAACTATGTCTACGCTTTCTACAAACAATCGGCACCAAATTTAAGGATTGACTTCCCACCACTCTGAGTCAGTACTAGTCCAGTCGTACAGTTCGGAATATGTCGTTAACATTCACTTTAACCGGCAAGAGTAGCACCCTCGCGGTGAGCTACTTTCCACCCATAGATTTGAGCGACGATGAATACGAGCTTGGTCTAACAACCTTTGAAACCTATCATACAATACCGAACATCGACTCGAGTAACGATAAATTCTACTTCGTCGTGAATTATGACATCGAAAACAACACCATCGCCGACACCACTGTTGAATACATTACGATTCCCCACGGCTCCTACGAACTAGACGCCATCGCCAAGTATCTGAAGCAGCGATTACTCGAACGGTATCCTCAAAATCTCGGTGGCACCGGCGATAACAGTGACAATGATGCGTATCCTATAGTGTTGCGTCCCAACAACAACACCATGAAAAGCGAACTGTACTGTCGGTTCACCGTAGACTTTACAAAGCCCAATAACATTGGATCGCTACTGGGATTCTCGACGAATCGGGTATTTGAACCTGGACGGTGGCACGAATCGGACGATCCGATTAATATCATGAACGTGAACATTATTCGCGTAGAATGTAGCGTAACCACTGGCGCGTACAACAATGGGAGGCGTGTACATACGATACATGAATTTTCTCCAAAAGTCCCACCAGGATATAAGATATCGGAAACACCTGCACAGATCATTTACCTTCCAATCACCGCACAGGTCATTTCGGATCTGACGATACGCGTTGTGGATCAAGACGGACGGTTGCTTGATTTTCGAGGTGAAGAGATTACCATCAGATTGCACGTACGACGACGACGATAATACATGTGGTGCGAACGAAAGAGATGCTTGTATTGAACGACTCCAGAAACCCGTTTCTTCCAAGTGAAATTGTTTGCAACAACAACAACTGCAACAGCTCTGATCACGCTAAAAAGAAGAGGCTCAGTGCTGCGAACATTGCATTTTTGAAAACATTAGGATTCATTGTGCGCATTTAAGTTGAAAAAATGGCTGACATTCTAAGCATTGGAGGGAAGCCGACGTTTGATGATCGCATCGTCAAGCTCGAGACTCACACGTACAACCCATACGTCAACACGACGTTTGGATACAGCGATGAGATAAGAATACCTATACAGCAGCAGGATTTGTACACATTGCCGTGTGAAAGTTTCCTCTACGTGGAGGGGAAATTGAAGATAAATAAGCCAAATGATGCGTTAACTGTGACGTTGGGAAATAATTGCATGGCCTTCTTATTCGATGAGATTCGATACGAGCTGAATGGCGTGGAGATTGACCGCAACAGAAACGTCGGAATAACTAGCACGCTTAAAAACTATGTATCGCTGACATCCGACGAAGACAAAAATATGGAGAATGCAGGATGGGGCTTGAAACGTCGCGATGGGCTAATATTGAAAAATCATTTTAATTTTTGCGTCCCACTCAAATATTTGCTGGGATTTTGCGAGGACTACAAACGCATGATTATTAATGCTCGCCACGAATTGATTTTAATACGATCACGCAACGATAACAATTCTCTAATAGGATCGCCGATGTTGGAACCAGAAATCGAATTACTTAAAGTGCAATGGCGGATGCCTCATGTGACGCTGAACGACGTTAATAAGCTATCGTTGCTACGTGCTTTGGAAAGTGGACAAAACCTGAGCATTTGTTTTCACTCGTGGGATTTGTACGAGTATCCTCTCTTACACAGCACGACCAAACATTCGTGGGCTGTGAAGGCAGCTGTGCAGCTGGAGAAGCCGCGATACATCATCTTTGCTCTACAGACTGCTCGAAAGAATGTGATGAGCGAAGACGTTACTATGTTCAACAACTGTAAATTGACGAATGTAAAACTTTTTCTCAACTCGGAATTTTACCCATACGATGATCTGAACTTGGACTTTGACAAGAATAAGCATGCCATCTTGTTTAACATGTATACTCAATTTCATAAATCATATTATGGATATAGTTGCAACGAGGCATTATTCACCGTGGCTGAATTTTTACAATTTGGCCCCCTCGTGGTGATTGATTGCTCGCGACAAAATGAGTCGATCAAGAATGGCACCGTGGACGTGCGCATAGAATTCGAGTGTAAAGAGAATGTACCTGCAAATACTACGGCATACTGTATGATTCTGCACGATCGGGTGGTTGAATACAATCCGCTGACAAACGTGGTGCGCAAAATCAATTAAATTGCCGCGCTACTTGCCCGCCCTCTCTTGTGTCAAATTCATTTAAATTTCTTCGTGAAAATCGACATGCTTTACGAGAAAGGCTGCATTCTCCCCGTCTGTCTTGGAAGCGAACGGACCTCCAAATTGTACCGATGATGGCTGTACCAACATTTGTTGACCTGCAAGGGTTCGTCGTCGATGGACGATTTGTCGTCAAAGAAGTGGCGGTCCTACGAAATGGATTAATTCTCTCGCACTATATTTTTGGGAGTTCGATGCCGCAATATCTTCTTACGAAATCTGACAAATCAAGCATTCGGTGGCTGGTGGCAAAACACCATGGACTACGGTGGGACGATGGAGACGTTCCGTACAGTATGGCTAAACGACTAATTACGAAAGCTGTAGCTGATGCGATCGACGAAGAAGATGACACATCCCATATCATATACGTTAAAGGACTGCAGAAACGCGGTTGGCTCATGGAATTCCTCGACGAAAATACGATAGCGGACGTGGTCATCGAGACGCTGGACATTGACTAAGAGGATATCAAATCACTAAATAAGCTAAATGTAATTAATACACTGCGATGTGGCAGACACGTGAAACACTGTGCTATGCAAAATGTATTTAAAATATTCAACTGGTGGTCTAAACGCCAGAGAGAAATACTTAAATAAAATATAATCAATTTTAATGCATAAACGTTTTTTTCTTCACCCTCCCCCAACTTCCTACATGTACGCTAGATTAAGACGATAGTTGTAATTATTATGTGGGAAACCGTTCGATTCGCGTTCAATACCCGTTCAATACCCGTTCAATACCCGTTCGATACCGTTCGATTCGCGTTCAATACCCGTTCAAAACCGTTCGATTCGCGTTCGATTCGCGTTCGATACCATTCGATTTGCGTTCGATACCGTTCGATTCGCGTTCAATACCCGTTCGATTCGCGTTCGATACCGTTCGATTCGCGTTCAATACCCGTTCAATGCCGTTCGATTCGCGTTCGATACCGTTCGATTCGCGTTCAATACCCGTTCAATACCGTTCGATTCGCGTTCGAAGTGGTATGTTAGGCGTTTAAAGTGATACGATAGACATTCAAAATGGTGTGATCTAGTCAAATGATGTGTCTAAGAAGAAGGAGAAAACGGTTCAACGAAATGATATGTGCAAAGAAAAAAATGTAATGATCAGCGGAAATGAATCTAGAGAACAACAGCATCTCACTTTGCAAAGCTAAGCACTTCTCGATTTCATGGGCCTCCGATAAGAGTCCCTTGAGCGAGCCTGGTGATGTAGCGAGACCAGTCCCATTTCAAAGCTCCACAGGCAACGTACAATTAAAAATAATGGGATTGAAGGGAATTGTCCCCAACTTAAACCCTGGGCCTTGTGGAGACATCCCCGAGGTATGTATATAACAATATTTTCATGTTTTTATCGCGTTTAACCTTTTAAATCGAGTTCGATCTCACAGCCGTAAATATTATATTGATGTTTGTGGATTCTAGGACTTGCCGCAGCCATCATTTCCTCCGCCGCCGCCGTCGCCACCACCACCATCGCCGCCACCTTCGCCGCCACCGCATCATCAAGTATGTAATACTTTACAGTGTTTTTGCATGTTGGATGTTTATTATGTTTGATATGTTATATCTATTTTTGTATGTTATGTTAATATTTTGTATGTTATAGGGTATCGCACTTCAAGAATTGCGGGGGTGGCTAATTGCGCAAGCTGTCCCTCCCAAGCTGTCATTGCCCCAATAATGATAGAAAGGCTGCGTGCACAATTTGAGGTGTCATCATCATCATCATCTTCGTCATCTTCGTCATCTTCGCCATCCTCATCCTCATCCTCATCCACATCATCGCCACCACCATCGCCGCCACCATCACCGCCACCGCCTCCAAATTTTTAAATTTATATCTATTTTTTACATCGTTTTTTTCTTTTATTATATTCTTTTTTATTATATATTAATTTCTTCCTTTTTTTATTATATTTCATTTTTATATACATTTTTTATTTGTAACAATATATATATTCTTAAACATATATTCTGCCTCCCATCTTATTTACCCGTCATACTCCTCCAGCTCTCCTCATCTAATTTTAAAAAATTCTACGTTTAAATAATTATTATTTCTCTCTCTCTGCGTTGGGGGAAACATTGCTGCCGACATCGTATAATTCTATTTCGTTCTTCGCACCGTGAAAAAAATGCCGTCACCCTGCCCGGCCGCTCCAGAGGATTCGAGTTACGCGCGATCTCATGGAACGCGTGCTATTGTATTGCTGTCTCTCTCTCCTCCGAATTAAAAATGCTTTGTCTCTTTCCCTCCTCCGAAGACGCGGTGTGTATCCAGAGGATTCGAGTTACGCGCGATCTCATGGAACGCGTGCTATTGTATTGCTGTCTCTCTCTCTTCCGAATTAAAAATGCTTTGTCTCTTTCCCTCCTCCGAAGACGCGGTGTGTATCCAGAGGATTCGAGTTACGCGCGATCTCATGGAACGCGTGCTATTGTATTGCTGTCTCTCTCTCTCCTCCGAATTAAAAAAATGCTTTGTCTCTTTCCCTCCTCCGAAGACGCGGTGTGTAAAAAAGCCGACATCGTCCGATAAAAAACGAACGCGTGTGACGCTCGGCATATATACCATTCGGGAAAGACTAATGTCGGAGAGCCGACGTTGGGGGAGTTGGTTAGGCGGTTGACTCGTACCGCGGAGGTCTTGGGTTCGAGCCCCGTCGTCCGAGATTCGGTTTTTTCATTTATTATATTAATATCATAAATTAATGTTTCCTTCCTTACCAACAGGTTGGAGTTCAGGGTGACACTTCTGTATTCTTCAGATCTCGCGCCCATTACTCCGCCATCTCTACGATGTCATCAGCCGCGGTCCGCTGTTGTTGGAGTCCAGGATAGTAGCACTCTTCTTCTTCTCACCCGCTGTTACTCCCGCTGCTCGATACGGTTCGGTATCGGTTCGGCATCGATTGATTCCCGGTATTCTTCAGATCTCGCGCCCATTACTCCGCCATCTCAGTATGTCATCAGACTTTGAAGTGACAGGTCGTTTGTTTTGGTTGTGCGCCCGCTGGCTTGTGACTCATCGAGTTCTCTTTGACTGTTCAAATCCTAGGCCAGTTTTTAACGTTTCTGTGGGTGCTAGCCTAATATTGTGAGCTCTATTATATCGTATTGGAGCTGTTTCTCCATTCTCGAGTGCTCTGCTGTGTGGGTTTTAGTTTGCTTTGCCCCAAGTGCGTTTTTTTGTCTGTCTGGACTTCTCCTCCGATCTCATCATGTCTAATGGCTCGAAGAAATGCAGAGGCTGCTCTACAGCAGTGGCTAATCCAGTCACATGCTTGGGCTGTGGTATTAGCTGTCATCCAGGAGCCTCGTGTTTGGCACGCTCGGGCCATCCCTGGGCCGCTAAAAGTCTTATTGATTGCCGTGCTGGATCCGCTTCATCGCAGTCAACCGCCAGACGGGCCGTTGACTCGCCGGCTAGACCGATATCTGTCTTACCTACGCCCACTCTCCAGTCGCTCTCTACATTACCTACGGCTGAGGTTGATACCCTACGGTATCAGGGACATAGTGAGCGAACTGATTGATTCGAAGCTATCAGTCTTTCGGGATCAAATACTGATGGGGATTAGAGCTGACCTCTCAACAATGAAATCCGACATTGCCTCCTTGTCGGAACGTGTCAAGGCCCTGGAGGACATGCCCTCCATCTCGGCAGAAGCCCAGCAGACGCCAATTTCGACCGATGATGTCGTTGAGGAACTCAATGACAGGGAGTACAGATCCAGGAATCTAATTATATTTGGAGTTCCTGAGCCTCAAGAATCCTCGCCTGAATTGAACAAGTCCGTCGACCTGACTGCTGTCCGCGGTGTCCTGACGGAGATTTGCCCTCAGAGCTGCCTCGTTTCAGCTACATATCGTATTGGCAAGCATGGTAAGACACCCTGTAGACCGCTCTGTGTCCGCCTCGACACAGCAGATGAGGTGAAGAAGATTCTCCAGTCAAAGCACCGGTATAAGGGCCCGTACAAGATCTCCGACGACAAAACCAACAGTCAACGGGAATCCATCATGCTGCTACGAGAGAAGCTCCGTGTCCTTCACGAACAGGGCCAAACCCAGATGACGATCCGATACATCCGTGGAGTCCCTAAGATCGTGAAGGGTAAACCACACAATGACTCGTCTCAAAAAAACGCAAATTGAACCCTTTAGTTTATGTACAAAATGTTCGTGGTCTTCGTACCAAACTCGACTCCCTCATCAACTCCGTTCTCTTATCCGCACTGTCATATGACGTGATTATTTTTGTGGAGACCTGGCTCACTCCTGCCATATCGTCTAATGAGCTTGGCCTCCGTGATTATACAGTGTACAGGTGTGACAGATCCCAACTATCCAGTGTCTTCACAAGGGGAGGCGGAGTTCTTATCGCGGTCAAAAAGTCATTGTTGTCGTACTCTGTAACGGTAAACTGTCATGCTGTCGAACAAGTGTTTGTAAGAGTCCACCTTCTAAATAATAAGTACCTGCTTCTGGGGGCAGTTTACATCCCACCGGCTTCCCAGACTTCACTATACGCTAGTTATGCTGACTCGGTAATGGAGCTATACCATAAGTTTAGTGACGATACCATTTGTCTTTATGGAGATTATAATCTCCCTCACGCTGTATGGCACAATGGCTCGGCTCAGAGTTACTTCAGAGACTCGGGCGTGTCGTCGAGTGAATCCTCTGCCATCGATCTTCTCCTCTGTTGCGCTAGTTATTGCAACCTTAAGCAAGTAAACAATGTGTTCAACGATTTCGGTGTTATGCTCGATCTCGTCTTTGTAAACTCTTCTGATGTCACTTTGGATCGTGCCATTGATGTCCTTATTGACCCTGACGCCTATCATCCACCCATATATATAAAGTTAAGTGTTTCTGCCTCGGGTCCTGACCTCATGCGATGCAATCTCGTGTACAGGGATTTCAAGTGCGGGGACTACCCTAGGGTTTTAGATTATCTGAATTCTGTGGATTGGGATAATGTGACTTCTGACTCTGATCCTGAACGAGCCTTGGAATGCTTATACTTCCACATTAATAATGCAATTGAGGCCTTTATTCCTGTCAGAACAGTTACTGGATCCACATTTCCGTCTTGGTTTTCCCCGGGCTTGAAGTCCCTGATTCGACTAAAGAAAAGGGCGCACAAAGACTTTAAGCGTTCAGGCGCATTAAGCGACTATATAAATTTTACCAGTCTCCGTTCTAGATGCAAGCTTTCAGTGTCGCATGATCAACGAGTTTATATCGACAGTGTAGAGAGTGCTGTATCTGATAATGTATCCAGCTTCTGGAAATTTGTCAATACAAAACGTGGTGCTCATGGAATTCCGGGGATGGTTCATCTTGACAGCAGATCTGCCTCGTCGCACGCGGATGCTGCTAATCTGTTCGCGGACTTTTTTGGCTCTGTTTACACACCGCGGTCCGGGGCTGTGCCTGCCTTGAATCCTGTGAGGTCCCCTCTTGGCGACGTCAACATTCATTCAGTTTCCATTTCCATCGGCCAAATTTTCTCGAAGCTCAACACTCTGGATAGGACAAAGGGCCCTGGACTCGATGGCGTCCCACCTCTGTTTCTGAATGAGTGCCGCTTTATCCTTGCTAGGCCCCTCTGGCATATTTTCAATTCCTCATTAGAAAAGGGAATTTTCCCCGCAGCTTGGAAGGCCAATTTGGTAACCCCCGTATTCAAGGCAGGTGACCGCTCGGAGGTAAGAAATTATAGGCCGATATGCAAACTATCGGTTATGCCTAAGATCTTTGAGGAGATAATAACCGAGCACTTAACGTCCAATCTCACAAATGTTATATGTGACGAGCAGCACGGATTTGTTCCAGGTCGGTCGACGACAACAAACCTCGCGGTATACCACTGCTTTATTTCTGCTGCACTTAACGCTGGTCTTCAGATCGACACCGTGTATACGGACTTTCGTAAAGCCTTTGACTCTGTGGATCATTGCATCCTGCACCATAAGTTAGTTGCAAACGGAATCAATGGGTCACTTCTCGCTTGGATAAACAGCTACCTTGGGGACAGGGTGCAGGTGGTAGGGGTTCAGGGCCACTTGTCGGATCCGATCAATGTTACCTCGGGAGTCCCTCAGGGTTCTCACCTCGGTCCTCTCCTCTTCCTTCTTTTTATTAACGACCTTAAGGGGGTTTTCAGGCACTGTAATTTCCTAATGTACGCGGACGATCTGAAGATTTTCCGCACAATCAGCGGTGTTCTTGACGTTGATCAGATGCAGGATGATCTCCTCGGATTTGAGCAGTGGTGTACCGCTAATAGGTTGCGCCTAAACGCGAGTAAATGCGTATTATTAAGATTGCACAGGGCTGTTAGCTGCATCCCTTCAACATATATCTTAGAAGGTACCACATTGTCTGCAGTGGCGGAAGTCCTGGACCTGGGGGTCACGTTCACGTCATGCCTAGACTTTCGCACACATTACCGAAACATTGTATGTAAGGCTATGAAAACCCTTGGTTTCATCGCCAGATTCGGTAAACATTTCAAAAAAATCAGGACGCTAAAGCTGCTATATGTAACACTGGTCAGGTCGCAGGTCGAATATGCATCTGTGATTTGGAGCCCGAGGCATAAACAATATATTAGCTCAATTGAAAGGGTCCAGCACAAATTTCTGAGGTTGGCCATGAGGGCCTCTGGTAGCCCAATGCGCTTCTGGGACCATGATTACTGTCCTGCCTTGCAAAAATTGGGACTCTTGACTCTAAGTGACCGCCGTGTTTTTTCCGATATAGTATTTCTTTACAAAATTATTCACGGTCATATAAACTGCCACGAGGTTGTTGAGAGAATTAATTTCAATGCTCCGCAGCGGTCGCTGCGTCCAAGATCCCTTTTTGTGGTACGGCTCCCAGTATATCGGTATTACTCCGCGGACCCCATAAATCGTGCCATGGGCGAAATGAATCAATGCCCGGCCTATCTTGATTTGTTTGTAGACTCCCTAACTAAGTTTAGGGATCTACTTTTGAAGAATTTGTTATCACCTCAAGTGTCGTGATTTTTGTCTAGTCCTTGTCGCTTCTTGTCTGTTAAGTTTTAATGTTCCTTAAATCTTCTTTATATTTATATATATATATATATATATTTATTCTAGTTTTAATTTTTATATGTAATATTCCATGTGCGTTATACCAATTTTGTACTCTAAAGGGTTCTCCCGTTGATTTAATAATAATAATAATAATAATCTCTACGATGTCATCAGCCGCGGTCCGCTTATATCCCCACCACTGCGCCGCCCGCCGCCGCGCTTATACCCCCACTACTCCGCCATCTCTACGATGTCATCAGCCGCGGTCCGCTTATACCCCCACCACTGCGCCGCCCGCCGCCGCCCGCGATGGATTTCCTGCGACCTTGAGACTCTAATTTGGATTTCAAGGTCGGGGAGGAGGGGGGAATGGCCTTCAAACTCAAATGTGACCTTGAGACTCAAATTTGGATTTCAAGGTCGGGGAGGAGGGGGGGGGGAATGGCCTTCAAACTCAAATTTGGGTTAGAACCCGTGTTGTATACCTACTGATTCGCGTTCAATACCTGTTCAAAACCCGTTCGATACCGTTCGATTCGCGTTCAATACCCGTTCAAAACCGTTCGATACCGTTCGATTCGCGTTCGATACCCGTTCGATACCGTTCGATACCCGTTCGACACCCGTTCAAAACCGTTCGATACCTGTTCGACACCGTTCGATACCCGTTCCAAACCCGTTCGATACCCGTTCGATACCGTTCGATACCCGTTCAAAACCGTTCGATACCCGTTCAAACCCGTTCGACACCCGTTCAAAACCGTTCAATACCCGTTCGATACCGTTCGATTCGCGTTCGATACCCGTTCAAAACCGTTCAATACCCGTTCAAACCTGTTCGATACCCGTTCGACACCGTTCGATTCGCGTTCGACACCCGTTCAAAACCGTTCGATACCGTTCGATTCGCGTTCGAAACCCGTTCGATACCCGTTCGATACCCGTTCAAAACCGTTCGAAGTGGTACGTTAGGCGTTGAAAGTGATACGATAGACGTTTCATATACATTCAAAGTGGTATGATCTAGTCAAATGATGTGTCAAAGAAGGGAAAGGAGATGCGTGTGAATATGGAGAGTATGGTCAGCGAAGAAGATAAGTACAAGGAGGAATGGGGATAGTCAACGAAGAACAACATCTTACTTTTGCAAAGCTATGCACTTCTCGATTTCAAGATATGCGTTTAGATGCGTGAGCCTGGAGATGCAGCGAGACCAGTCGTCTTCAGTCGGCTCTTCTACTTTGTAGAGTCTAAGTGTACATCTTTGTGATAGTTTATAAAATAATAATACTAATAATATGGGACATTACATACGTTTCATCGAACAAGAGGAGCCTGGTTGGGATGATGTAGAGGTATGTACTTTAAAATATTTTAACATACAGCGTGTTTTTTAACCTTTGAATTCGAGTTAGATTAAAAATCAGACGACCGTGTCAATATTATATCTTGGGTTCCTATATTCTAGGACTCGCCACCACCTTCACCGGAATGGCTAGACGTCTGGGGCTCGCCGCCCCCATCGCCACCACCGCCACCATCACCTACGTGGTCGAGCGATTGGGGGCAGCAGCCCTCGCCGCCCCCATCACCCTCGTCGCCCCAGGGATCCAGCGATTGGGACTCCGCGCCGCCATCACCGCGGAACCCGTCGCCACCACCTCCGCAAGTGTGTAGTACACTACATTGTTTTGCACGTTTGATATTTATTATGTTTAATGTATCGTTATTATATCACCGTTTGTATCTGTGTTCTAGGATATACCATACATGGATGTGGATGGTGACGGCGATACTGCAACTCGGCATCCTAGGGTGATGGCGGCGATGGCCGCGCGACGGCGGCGACGGCCTGCGCCATATGGACGGCGTTCGTTACTGTGGAACCCGTCGCCGCCGTCGTAATTTTTTTCTTTTTTTTCTATATTTTTTATATTTTATTATTATTATATATTTTTCTTTTTTATTTTTTATTTTATTATTATATATTTACTATTTCTTTTTTCTTTTATTTTTTTATGTAACAATATATTATTAAACACATATTGTTTCTCAAATTTATTTACCCGTCTTCCTCCTCGCCGCCTAATATTAAGATTCGACGTTTCGTAATTATTATTATTTTCTCTGCGCTGTGGAAAAAACATTCTGCTGACGCTGTATTATTCTACTTCTAAACGTATATTCTGTCCCCCATTTTATTTACCCGTCATCCTCCTCGCCACATAGTTTTAAGATTTCGGGGGGTCATTCACTTCCCTCCGGTTAAATTTTCGGGGATGGGCCCGGGGTTTGAAAAAGTTTTCGGGGGTCATTCACTTCCTCCGGTTAAATTTTCGGGGATGGGCCTGGGGCTTGAAAAAGATTTCGGGGGGTCATTCACTTCCCTCCAAAAGTTTTCGGGGATGGGCCTGGGGCTTGAAAAAGATTTCGGGGGGTCATTCACTTCCCTCCGGTTAAATTTTCGGGGATGGGCCTGGGGCTTGAAAAAGATTTCGGGGGGTCATTCACTTCCCTCCGGTTAAATTTTCGGGGATGGACCCGGGGTTTGAAAAAGTTTTCGGGGGGTCATTCACCCCCTCCAAAAGTTTTCGGCTGTGGGTCAGGTCTCCGCGGCGGCTCGGCCCGGACTAATCCCCTCCATCATCGCGGCTTCCCCCACTCCGCGGCACGTGCGCGCGCAAGCGGCCTTCCTCTCCCCGCAGGTCCCGCGCCCAGGTTTCCCTCCGCCGCGCTCCCCTCATTGCCCCATGGGTTAGAACTCTCATTGACTTACTACTTACATAAGTGCGCCGATTAATTCACGATACGGATGCTCTTTACGCGAACATTCAGCGCTCTTTTCGTCGAAGCGCAGATTCACCTCCGATGGTGTCGCAACTGGATTGCACTCATTCATACCGTATTGCTTGAGCAACCCCAGTATATAGCCCGTCTGGGAAAGCTCTACCTGACCCTCACTTTGGTAAATCTCGAGGCCGAGACAATACTCGGCAAGACCGAGATCTTTTATCTCAAAGTCAACCGTGAGTTTCTGTTTGACTCGCATGATACGTTCTACACTGCGCGACGACACGAGAATATCATCCACATACACTAATACAAATAATACATCATCCTCACACACATCGAAAAATAAACATGGCTCATTCTCCGTAGGCTTCAGACCGATACTCACAAGTTTCTCACACAAACGCGAATACCATTGACGGCCGGATTGTTTCAATTCATATAGAGCTTTCTTTAGCCTACACACATCACCACCATTACGAATGTCCATCAACATTTTTCGCGCACGAGCTCCAATCGCTGAAGTCTTCTCCTTGGACACAATCCGTTGTAGTGTCTCGTTTAACATTTCCGGCACCTTCATGATCACCTCTTCTTCCAATGACCCATTTAAGTACGCCGTCACCACATCGAACTGCCAGATTTGTAGTTCAAACTGCACTGCGAGAGCCAATAACAGTCTCAAAGTCTCCAGTCTCGCTACCGGACCAAACGTTTGGTGGTAGTCGATGCCGTATCGTTGACTGTATCCCTTGGCAACAAGCCGAGCCTTACGTCGCTCCACGGTACCGTCTGGACCATGCTTATTCGTGAGCACCATACGACAACCGACAACGTTTCTATACTCCCCCCTTTGAACAATGTCCCACGTATCATTCTTTACTAGACTTGTGAGTTCGGATTCTATTGCGTCCATCCACTCTTCACGCGCGTCACCGTTTAAGGCATTGTTCATACTGACCTCAGCTGCACCGGCAAACACATCATCCACTAAGTCAGATGCACTGTCGTCAACTTGGGCCTCAGTTTCCTAGGACGCCCTCTTGATCCTGTCCGCAACAACCTCGGCCTTCCAGGAGCTCTTACCCAGTTTTCCTCGGCCTCCAATGTCACATCTGGTCTGGCTGGCTGCTCCTAAGGCATCTCGTTGACCTTCGCTGGAGGACGTGAAAATTCCACAACCGTTGGAGGATCACTTTCACTCCCTTCTGCCTCTTCTGCCGATGTGGGCCACCCGTCAAGCACACGCATGTCACATTGACTATTTTGAGTCTCTACTAAGAACTTTACGTCACGGGCTTCCACTATCCTTCGCGCGTTTGGTATCCATATTCGAAAACCTTTTCTTTCTCTGGGATACCCCACAAACACGCCTTGTACAGATCTCTGCGCAAGCTTATCTTTGCCCAGATCCTTATCCAGCACCACCGCCTTTGACCCGAATTTTCTAAAGTATCCTACGCTGGCTTTATTACCGGTCCATTGCTCATACGGAATTCGTCCATTTAAACCACTCGTTGGACATCGGTTGCGAATATGACAAGCTGTAGCGACAGCTTCTGACCAAAAGGGCGCGCTCAAACCGGACTGCAATAATAAACACCTAAGGTCGGTATCAGATATATTGGCCGGTGAGTTTCGTGAGGGGTATTCTCCCACCATACCGCTTGCCTGCTCGATGCTCCTTTTCTCAACGTTCTCGCTCTCTCTCTGATCGTCAGATGGTGGTGGTTGATTTCTCCTCGATCGCTGATCGGGAAAACAAACTCACCGGCCAATATATTTGATACCGACCTTAGACATGTCCATCAAAGTCCGATTCATTCTCTCGGCCACTCCGTTTTGCTGCGGCGTGTGGGGAACCGTCAACCGTCTCTGAATACCTTGCTCCGCTAGGTATTTACTAAATTCGGCACTACAATATTCGCCACCATTGTCTGATTGTAGGCACTTCACTTTCATACCGGTCTGTCTCTCCGCGAGCTTCTGGTAAAGTTTAAACGCATCAAACACGCCACACTTTTGCCTTAAGAAGTATACTTCGCACCATCTCGTACTATCGTCAATAAATGTCACATAGTACTTAGCACGTCCCATGGATTCCGTTCTAAATGGCCCCACAACGTCAGAATACACAATTCTTAATGTCTCTGTAC
Source organism: Andrena flavipes (assembly GCA_963971345.1). Lineage (NCBI taxonomy): Eukaryota > Metazoa > Arthropoda > Insecta > Hymenoptera > Andrenidae > Andrena > Andrena flavipes. The sequence continues at coordinate 46,573,811 of OZ020479.1, read as the reverse complement.
ACGGCACTCGTCCTTTAGGAAATGGTAACGCGGTCAGTTTTCCTTTCAGGCACACTTCACAACGCGATAACTGTGCAGCATCCTTGATTTCGACCTTGGGCACTACGCCATCGCGTATCATGGTCGTTAGGTCCTTGGGGTTCAAGTGACCTAGCCTCTCGTGCCACTCCGTTAGGTCTTTACATTCCGAATGAACCACCGCTTTTGCACAATCTAGTTTTTCGCGTACGTAGTACAGATCACCTTTCCGTGGTGCGGTCATCGAAACTTGCCCGCGTCCGTCGTAAACGTATGCACCCTCTTTGCGAAAAATTACTTCATAACCCTTGTTCGTAATTTTTGCCACGGAGATAAGGTTTGTCCTCAAATCAGGCACATATAAGGTATCCTTGAACTCAATCAGTTTGTCATCATTTTCACCTGTCACTGACACATGAACACTACCTTTCCCCTTTATTTCGGCACATGCATTGCTTGCGAGGTTCAGTTTCATCTTCGACGATTCACTCATCGACACAAACCATGTCTTATCACCGCATAAATGTGCAGTACAGCCACTGTCCAATAGCCACGCTTTGCTTGTTGTATTAGTCTTTGTTTCACACACATGACTTTCACTGTCACTTACTGTATGATTCATCGCGTACGACTCGTCAACAAGATTCACCTGGTACGACTCGTCAACAAGATTCGCCGATCGCTTCGGTTCAGTCGTCGATTCCTTCGGCTTTCCTTGGGCTATGTCGGGCCTACCATTCGGACACGAATCTGCCTTATGTCCCGGTGTACCGCACTTAAAGCATTTGAACACGCGTTTGTTTTTCGACCTTGTTGCCCATTTTGCTCGATCTTGACCGAACGCCATGGCTATGACGTTGCTTCCAGACCCTAGCTTATCCGCTTCGCTCCTCTCTATGATTTTCACCCGCAATTCTTCCGGAGTAGGCAACTTGTCCTTTGTTTCAATCGCACACCGGAAACCTTCAAATGATGCAGGAAGGCTATATAGGAGCATTATGGTTAATAAATCTCCATTTATTGTAACCTCCATGTTTCCGAGCTTATCTACAGCATCGAAAAATTTCGCCAGGTGGTCTTTTACGTCACCGCCTTCATCCAGTTTTTGAAGCATGAGTTGCTTCAATAATGTCGCTTTCCTTGCAGGGCCTCTAGACGCGTAGACGGACTTCAATTTTTGCCACAGCGCACTCGACGTTTCACAGCCTCGAACTTGTTTTAACTCGGACGGTTGTATTGACAAAATTAAGTCTGCCCTTGCCTTCAAGTCCTTATCACACCACGCGGCCGTAATGGCTGCCGTACCATTCTCTGGTTTCGCGATCGTTCCGTCCACGTATTGCCATAAATCGTTCTTTGTAAGAAGCGCTTCAACTTGCATGCTCCACGTGTCGTAATTATCTTTCAATAACAATTCAATCCGAAAAACCGTCGACGCGTCCGTAGCCATTTTAAACTTACGCGACCGTTGCAAAACTTTCACTGCGACACTATTACAGAAAAACTGGGCCCATAACCTATTAAAGGACAACTAGGATACGTTGTGTCACGCTCGGTGTCGAAGACGACAATAACAACGTTCGCATACGTCGATCGTCGTAACCAACGACTCGCAATGACTACTCGAGTCAGTTCATCATTTATTAACGCCTAGCATACGTGAAGATTGACTACCGTTAAACATACCAACATATATTAGGCTAGGTTGGAGAACAGCATTTATGCTGAACCTCGCCTATTAACAATTATTGTTATATCGTAATTGTCATGGTCCAATAAAGACATTTAATAATCCCCCCCCCCCCAAAAAAAAACATGACTCATGTATGAAAGAAGCTAATTCCCTTTAATTCACTAAAAAAAGTTCACCAGCAAAGATTATGAAATCATCTTTGCAAAGTTGGTAATAGATTAATAGCACATTCGGCAACCTGCACTAGTGTGCACTCAATGCGAACTTTTTCGCTTCCATTTGGCGAAATTTCGCACCCAGTGTGTACAATTGCAACCGTCCGAATATGCTGTAAGAGAGATACGGAGAATACGAATCATTTTATTTTAAGTTGACTTCATTGTTTTTTGTTTTATACAACGCCCGCTAATTCCTTAAAACCGAAGCTGTCAAGTATAAAAAGTGACAGAGGAATCAGTGTTCCAGCGGAGAACGAGAATACAATTGGAATTAGCAAAGTTGATTTCACAATCTTTGCGTGTGAACTTTTTTAATGTTTTTCGTGAATTAAAGGTACAATTGGAATTAGCAAAGATGATTTCACAATCTTTGCTGGTGAACTTTTTTAGTGAATTAAAGAGAATTAACTTCTTTCATACATGAGTCATGTTTTTTTGGGGGGGGGGGGGGATTTTATCACTTTTTTCATAATTTCTTATCAATTACTAAGTGCCCTATTTCATAACGGTCTTCATCCTCAAAGCGGTTCGTATTCATGCAAGATACGTGATGGTACATCAGCATAGAAATGTATTGTCAACGACAAAATTAATCAAACGAAAGGTCCCCAAACGCTAAAAATGTGTATATTCTTTTTTTGTATCGTCAAATTTGAAAATAAATCGTGTTTTTTAAACGAATTTCTTCAGCTTCGATTTCTCTGTTTGCTTCTTGTACGTCTGATACATATCTGTAAACTCAAATTTTTACCACTTTCACTAATCCAATTCTCTTGAAACTTTGGAGGTGTGCGTAGTTCGGATGACAATATGCTATTTTAAAAACCAAATAACCCCGAGGGGGTAAAAATTGTAGCTAATCAGCAATAATCAATAAATATAACCCATAACCACAAATCCAAACGACTTGAAATCTCTCTCTCGCAGTTTTACGATAAAGACAAAAAGCCGGCACTGGGCACCTTCATAGATAAGCTAGAAATCAGAAGGATAATATTACGAATGTTTTTCACAAAAGATTGAAAAGTATTAAGGGAGATGTGTTTTCAGCGTACTTTCTTCAATAATGTGACTGATAATGTGTTGTCGATTTACCTTATTTGACAAGTTTCTAGAAACTTGCACGTAAGAAAATGCTTCTCTGTCGAACCTTCTCCGGACAAGTTCCATGTTTGTACGTCTCCTTCGTTTCTATCAGCTCTACATAAAAAGTCTATTAAATAATTTGGGTTCTATAAGCTGAACAAAAAAAGTCTATTAAAAAATTTTACCGACTTACCTTGTTAATTGAGGCAATTAATAATTGAGGCAGTATCCTATATGATCGAAAAACTCGTGATCGTGATATTTCTAAAATTTTGATAACAGTCACTTGGCAGATTATAACCCAGATAGCACAACGTCTGGTAAAGTTTTAAAGTCGTCCAAAAGGCTTCTTAAAGACGTCTTAAAGACGTCTTGTTACAAATCAAGACGTTCAGACCTAAAATGGACATAAACTAGACGTCTCTAAGACGAGGTGTGCTATCTGGGAATTGAGTGACATTTACTAGAGACCCGAACGCAGCGACTTTTTACATTTTTAGTCAACTGCGCAACCGCATTTTCAGCAAAACCATTCCGGATAACTTCAGCTAGTGATCCTCTAGAGAGTGATCGGCATAACCGCCGCCATTTGTCACAATTTGGAGCAAAACCGGAAATAAAGATAACCTAACCATTCACTCTATCTCTTTCTATCGGTTTTCTGTCTCTTTCTATCAGTATTTCTGTCCCTTTCTTTTTTTACAGTTTCTTTCTCTGTCTACTTCCGCTTTTGCTCCAAATCCCAGCAACCAATCAGCGACGATACATGTTGTTCCGATCACCCTGTAGAGGATCACTAACTTCAGCTTACGAAAGGCGACATCTACTGGCGTCAAGTGTAAAAGTAAAACGTGACGTCACGAAACCTCTGACTGAAAAAAAGTATCATTTTGAAAATTATTAATCTAGATAAATTCTTTTATCTTTTAGAAAAACAGCGTGATACATTAAGTAAAACGACAAATGGGTTCGAAAAAAAATAATTATTCGTTAAATCATGTTAAAACACCGGGACTATGTCATAAAATAAGATAATAAAGCCAAAATAGCTGCGGGGACCTGTCAGTTTCGCTATCATTCGTGTATAGAGACATGGTCACTTAAAGCATATACTATGGAGGTCTCATTGAAAGCTTGAAACTGTCGCCAATATGGTGCGAGAGAGAAAGACATGTGTGAGCGAGAGAAGTATATGTCCCATTCGACCGTAATGCGCATGCACCGATATCGTGCGAGAGAGAAAGAAATCGTGCGAGCGAGAGAAGTATATGTCCCATTCGACCGTAATGTGCATGTATCGACATCGCTGGCAACGATACGCGGTTACTATGATTATCGTTGTTTACGCTCGTACTTACCTTTTGAAAAACGGTTATATGTATCGAGTTGAAATTAAAGAATGCCAAACCTATATTGCGTGTTGTGCGGTAACCGAGATAAATCGTTTTCCTATTACTCGTAAGTAAATATACATATGTAATATTTAATAAATTAAATTAATTAAAGTATGTCGTGCACACAAGTATGTGATAAATTTAGGTTCATTTTTGGTACGATACTTGTGCATATTGCAAATTTAATATTAATTTCATTCCTTGTAAACAGATTTCCGAAAAACAAGGAATCTCGCCAGAAGTGGCTAGCTTTTTGCGGCATTGATGAACAAGTTGTGACCCTCCTTCGCGGAGTTCGGTAGGCCGGAGGAGCGGCCTATGCCGGCTCAGTCGGTAAGTGCGCGGGTTCCCCGAATGAGTACACGGTTTCCTGGATTTACGGTCTCTTTATTAATATAACGCGCGTCGAGCGCGCGGCGCGACTTATCTTATTACTAGGCTTAAAATTACTTATTATAAGGAAGACTTAAACGACTAACTACTTAAGGCTACGCGTTGGCTTACTGGCTAGACGGCTTATAAAACTACGGTCCCCGAAGGGTCGGCAGCGAGCGTCGGCTCGGTCGATCGCGGCTGCCGTTTCGGCGGCCTCGGATTCTCCGGCGGTATACGGCGGATCTGGCGGTGATCGGCGGTGATCGTATATGATCGTATATGATCGTCGGCGATCGTCGGCGGCACTCGGCTGGTGCTCAGCCGCGGAGGGAAGGTGTGAGCCTACTGCCGAGCGAGAGAGAGCCTCGACTCTGCACAGTGTGCATGGAAGGCCTTGCGTGCGGTGGGCCAGCTATCAAGGACCGCTGGTTGGCCACCGCGACCGGACGGTCCAGCGCGAATCAAGATTCGGCTGATATAATGACCAGGGAACGGGCTACTAGCGGTCAGGCGGTAATGCTCTCGGCGCGCTAGAATTCCCTCGGAGGAGGAAGAGTATCCAAAAGAGCTTCTCACGTAACGACTCTGCATATACGGCTAAGCCACGGAGCAAGCTGCCGCTCGTCGCTCGCGGTCCTGGTCTTATCTCTCGCGGCGCGAAAAGCTGCCGCGAGAATGTTATCAGGTCCGCGGCCTTCTAGCCGCCGCGGCGCGAAGTAGTCTCGCGGGCCACGGAGCGCGGTGTTTACGTAAGGCGTGGCGTGCCTCGTGTGTTGCGGCGCTGGAGGGGGAACCGCCTTAGTGACTCACGTCACAAAGTTTTGAACACTGTTACTAAACTGTGTTGGAATCATTTCCAAAAAGATGATATAATTAGGCTAGCTAGATGTTCGATTCTTAAGGACAACGGTGTGCCATCTATTATGAGGAAGAAGGTGTATAAACGTTCTGATTTTGATTTCCAAACTTTTGTATCTGTGAATGAAAATCCCACTGTATTATTGGAAGGTAATAATTACTGCATTTGTAGGTCTTTGATTGATATACGTTCAACCGATAAATTAATTGATTATTGATGACACTTATAGAAATTTGTTCAACGATTAATCGCCCATCTACACCGCCGAGTTGTCAGAGTATTGAATCTTTCGAAAGACCTGTTACACCTGTACATAATGTTCACAACGTTGAGTTTGTATCTGACAATGAAAATCCTATTGTATTACCCATACAGCACACTCTCGTTGCAGCATAGTTGCAGTATAGTTGCGGTGCAAGATTGCAACGATGCATGCAACGTTGCCGCAACTATGCAGCAATAATTCTATGTCCGCCTGCTGTAACGTTGCACGGCAACTTTGAGGCAATAGGTATACAAATGAATAAAAAAAAAAAAAAATCCAACAGTGAGAAGCGAACTGATAACCTCATGGTTACTAGTCGGGAGCGCTAGGTACACTCGGCTCCAACGATTGTGGCCGATCGAGTTTCGATTGCATTCGAGCTCACTAGGGCTGGCTTTTTTACATCGCTACGATTCTACAGTATTTCGTGAATATGGTGGGGGCACCGCCAAGCCACAGCTTCCCGTCTAGAACACTTCCAATTCATGTTGAAAAACTACTGTGGCACCATCTGCCTATGATTGTCATAATTATATAAATCTGCGCGATCGGTTCTGTTCGCGATGCTGTAGCGAAAATGACACAAAGGATAAATCTAGAGACACGGTAGCGTCTCGACGCCAAGTACATGAAAAACACCCTGTATATATGTATGTCGATGTCGCTACCGTGTACCTTTACTCGTCACGGAGGCATTCTAACCTAATTCTGACATTTATACATTAATATCTCATCACGCCTGCAAAATTTTGTAAATTTAAAGGAATTTGTCTTGTGTAAACCGCATATCGGCTTTCGAACAAGACCAATTTCAATAAAATCGGTCCACGCATGACAGAGATATCATAATATCGTCTCATGGATCAGTCGAAACCGGTAGTTTTAGATTTTTTTCTTCTCCAGGCCAAATTTTCGTCCACATAATACGTATACACGCGTCACACGCACACCTTCAGCCAAAATGAACCTAACACATGCTTCGTTCGTCGACTCCTGGTACATACGCGTTACACGTACACCTTCAGTCAACAGAAACTAACTCATGTTTCGTTCGTCAATCGATATCTTCACTATGCAATCTCCTCCAAATTTTGACAGTTTACCGTCAAGTTATAACCAAGTTATAAACGTGTTTTTACAAGTATATCGTTGTACCATTGAATTGCAATCAAAATGCAGTCTCAAACACAAGGTAAGTTGCCGAAATTTAAATAGCGCCATGTGTGAATATCATGAAACTGTTTTTTATTTGTAAATAAACTGAGGATTTTATGTATATATATATAGACAACACTATAAGTTTACAGTCATTTCTGTAGACTCCGCTATGAAATTCTTATATAAGATAGTCCCCTAAACGCAAAAATCGATATGAGATAAAATCCTACGGATACCTTTTTGACATATTATTAGAAATTTTTAGAAAAATAGCCATATTTTTAACCTTACAATTATTATTATTATATTAATTAATAAATGAGTGTATTCAGCTTCGATCCTCTGTTTCCTTTTTGTATGTGCTTGCTTTATATCTGAAAATTCAAATTTAAATAAACCAATTCCATCAATCCCAATTATCCGAAGTTTATTTATAGTTTACACATACACATATATATATATAATCAGTGAAAATAAATTTAAATGTATTTTATTTCATTTTTGAAAATAAATTCTATCTCTTTCTGTTTCTTTTGCCCGCATTAAGATCAGTTTCTCTTACAAGGAACCAGTCATAGTCACCCATCATTGATTCATCCCAGAATCCTTGGTAGGGTCTCTCAATATTTTTCATCTGCTGATGAAGTCGCTCGCTATGTTCATCGATTACTACACCAAGATTTGTTGGGAAGAAATCCAAAGGCGAGTGGAGGTAATGGATCTTCAAGGACTTGTTAACACCTATATTGAGAGAATAAATAAGTAAAAAGCATATTACAGCAGAAGATCGATACGAATGAAATTATTAAAAACAGGTGATGCATTCATATATTTGAAGACCATTTTCCCGACACATTCCGACGTCAAGATCAAGGAAGGCGTTTTCGATGAACCGCAGATCAAAAAGTGAGCAATTTGAATTACATTTATCGCGAAATGAAGATGCCGCATTCAATTTGTTACAATTGGTCGACGCTGGCTTTTTTGGCAACAATAAAAGTCCAGACTTTGTGAAAATCATCAATGATTTGCTCGAGAACTATAAGAAAATCGGTATGTAGTGCTGTTTGTAATAATTTCATTCGTATCGATCTCTTGCTGTAACATGCTTTTTACGTATTTATTCTCTGAATATAGGTGTTAACATGTCCTTGAAAAGAAACTGATCCTTGTAAAAGGACCTGATGTCAATGCGGGCAAAAGAAACAGAAAGAGATAGAATTTATTTTAAAAAATAAAATAAAATACATTTAAATTTGGTTTCGCCAAGAAACGGGAAGAAATGAGGAAATAGGAAAAAAGTTGAAAATAGGCACTCCGACTCTATCGCCCATAACTTTATTGTTTGTGCATGGATTTTGATCAAGTTGGGCTTGTTTTCTTCGTAAAAGTGCGCGCTCTACGTAAAAAATAAGAAACTGGACGCCACATGACAATTTCTGTCTTTCAGGCTATGTAGTGAATTTTCGATTTCAATTTCGCCCCCAAAACATTACATTTTTCTTAAGTTTCGTTCGATTCCGTCTAAACTATTGATCCGATTGCAAAACACTGTAGAAATGAATTGTATGCAACTTAATTATCTTTAATTTAAGATTCATAGCGATCAAATCGGTCAACCCTAACGCGAGATATGGCCTAGAACGTCGGGTCGTCTTCTTAAAAAATTACCAAAATATTCATCGGACAATATCTCAAAAACGTATCCATAGGATTTTGTCTCATGTCGATTTTTGAGTTTAGGGGATCACCTTACATAAGAATTTCATAGTGGACCCTGGATCAAAAATAATTTTTCGGATTTTGTAAACTAGTGTAATCGAAGCGTAAAATGATGCTGTGACTGAATTTACCCTTAATTCTATCCCGTAATAATTTGTAAGTTATAATATTAAAAATTATCTGAAGTCATTCCCAATGCAAATTATCTTTATAAAAAGAAGTGAGATCCCAATAAAAAACTTCAGAAAAGTAAAAAAATTACGCCAAGCACATGAAAATCAAATAAATCACAAAAAAAGATAATCATAATAAATCACAAAAAATAGAAGACAATAATAATAAATCACAACAAAAATAGAAGAAAATATACAATATAAAAAAATATGTGAAATCAAAATGAGCTGCAAGTACATAACGGAGCTTTCCAACTGCGCTTAAGATGACACAACTTCATATACACAGCTGAAATGCTGTGTTCATACATTCCATTACACTACTATGTAATAATAATAAATGAAAAATAAAAATATTTTTTATTTTTATATGAAAAATAAAAATATTTTTTATTTTTCATAAATTCTCAACCGGACAAATTTCTTACTTATTTTGGTTACTCGCATGAACAGAGTGACAGATATAGCGTGAAGTAAACGGATGAGATTTAATGCGAGACACGTTCGCGCAGTCCTGTCACAAAATTTAATTTTCGGTTATGTTTATTTTCCCGTTGTTAACATAAAATAACAGATAGTAGATTTTGAAATAAATGCGTATTTCTTTAACCTACACCATCCCACTTTATTTATTTGTGTCTTCCATTATAAATCCGTTGATCTATTTACTTTGGACAAGACTTTCATCTGAGTATTCTGGTTTCTTAACCCTTGCCATCTCTGCCATCGTTTCCATTCTTTTCATTACTACTCTAGTTTCCCGCTTTATTTATTTGTTTTCCATTATAATAATCAATGGATTTATATATAAATCCGTTGATTTATTTACTTTGGACATTACAAGTTTATCGTTTATAGTAGCAAAATTATTATGATTTTTTTTTAGGTTCATTGCAATAAAAGTCATTTGACATTTATCCTTTGTGTCATTTTCGCTACAGCATCGCGAACAGAACCGATCGCGCAGATTTATATAATTATGACAATCATAGGCAGATGGTGCCACAGTAGTTTTTCAACATGAATTGGAAGTGTTCTAGATGGGAAGCTGTGACTTGGCAGTGCCCCCACCATATTCACGAAATACTGTAGAATCGTAGCGATGTAAAAAAGCCAGCCCTAGTGAGCTCGAATGCAATCGAAACTCGATCGGCCACAATCGTTGGAGCCGAGTGTACTAGCCCACGCTGTTCGTTGGTCATTATTTTCAATCAAATGTATATAAGGGCAGTCAACACCTGGATATTTCCTAACGTATTGAAGATATAAAAGAAATTGTTTATATGAAATGGCATGGTTGGAGGGGGCAAATTTACTGGGGCAGACGATTTTTTTCTTTGATTATTATTTTACGAGATACGATGATCAATTTTTTTTTAAACGGAACTCGTTTTTTTAACAGATCACTTAATAGTGCGTTTCAAGACGAATTGAATAAGGGATAATGTATACACTTTATTTCAGCCGGTTTTGCAGATATTATGTTTTACAATTTGTTAACGCTGCAAAGTTGTGGCAAAGTTGCGATGAAGTTGCGGCATAGTTGCGGCATAGATGTGGCATAGATGTGGCAAAGTTGCGGCATAGTTGCGGCAAAGTTGCGGCATGGTTGCGGCAAAGTTGCGGCAAAGTTGCGGCATAATTGCGGCATAGTTGCGGCAAAGTTGCAGTGCATCATTGCAACGCAACTATACAGCAACAATTCTATGTCCGCTCCGTGCAATGTTGCACGGCAACGTCGCAGCAACCATACATCGACATTGCGCTGCAACCATACAACGACGCAAGCAAGTGCAAGGTTACTGCAACCATCTTGCAACGTTGCCGCCACGATGTGTGCTATATGGGTATGGAAGGTAAGAATTACTGCATTTGTATGTCTTTGATTGATATACATTGAACTGATAAATTAATTGATTATTGATGACACTTGTAGAAACTTGTTCAACGTCTGTACATAATTCTCGTTTCTTTGGTGACATTACAACGGCACATTTCGCTACGCCTAGAAAAGCTAAAATAGTTTTGGACTTGGTAAAACGGACCGTTGCATACCAACAGATGAAAATTAAAAATCTACAACAAGCTCGAAACAGAATGTTGGGTCAAATAATAAAATGGAAACCCTTTTAAAATATTTCTAGAAAAAAGTCGAATGTGTGAAATGACTGCTGCAAATCTAATGGTATTTTCCAAATTTAGTAATAATTACAATAATAATAATAATAATATTTGTTTAATATTTTTTATGTTACATCGTGTACTTAAATAAAGAAATCGGGAGGAAGGAAAGGCTTTAGTTTAACCCACACACCTCTTCCCACCCCATTTGAATTTGTTTTTTTTGGTATTTAGGCTACACTACCTGCGATAATGAAATGGTCCTGCAAACGAAAAATAGGAAGAAATAAAATGTTTTCTGTGGAAATGAGGGCGTTCGCCCTTACCCTACATTTCTAGTCACCGAAGGCATATAAATACGTCCGTAAAACCTGCAACAACAACAAAACCACGGGGCTGCTGTGCTTCCCAGTTTCCACGACGGTGCGCACAGCTTCCAGGCGGCTGCTGCGTTTTAAATTTTTAACTTCTTTCTTGAGCTGAAACATTAAAGTGAAATTTTATTATTTTCTACTTCTACCCGTACATATATATGTAGGAGAGGACTGGGGATAGTTCGTCTATTTTCCCGGGCTCCCCTATATATTAAAAACACATTATAAATCACATTCTATATAATTACACTTTTCAATTCTTGGATTACATCCGCCAATTCCTTCTTATATGAGTTACTCATCCTCGCCAATGTTCATATGCGAACAGTTTACGCATTGTGGCTTCAGTCATATATATGACAGCGCGATTATCTGTGATTTTGACGAGTTGATCATTGTGTATACGCGTGAATTTGATTCGCAAATGATCAATTTCGATGTGGGTCTGGGGTGTTGTTACGTTGTCGCGTAATTTTTTAAGAATGTTAGCCCCATTTTGCAGTAGGAGCTTCCACGTAGACATCGAGAAGCTCAATTCGCTGCCTTTATGGTCGGCTATGGTGATCTCAACGTGGCACGAATCCATACCAATGCGAATTCTATATGCTGTTGCGGTCAACGGGTAATCACGCCCCAGGATCCGTACGATTGTTGGTTTTGGTGTTGTGGATCCAGAACTGTAAGAAACATGCACACGAAATTAATACTCGGTTCGCTTGCGTTTACAGTGAAAGAAGTAAGTGAAAAGTGTATAATAACGCGTACATACCTCGTATTGAACTGTTGATGAAGATGTTCCTGTTGTTGGCGTTTATTGGGGTAATCACCATTGATGGCGGATGCATAGGATGAATCGTTGAAGCTACGTTTGTACATCTTGATATGCGCTATGTACGATTATACTGATCGGTGGAGAAGTTAACGCAAACGATACTCTTTAGCACTCGAGCGAACGTGGTGTAATGAAGTTCACAGGTCTGACCAACGTCGCTTTTATACAAATTCACGTACGCGTACACATCAATGTGCAAGAATATATTGTATCAGCATTCGAGGGAGGGGATACGCCAAAGAGTAAGACAGAGATAGCAAATCATGCATAAAAGTCTCGACACGTGTCGAATATAATATGATACTTTTGCATTCGAGGGAGGGGATACACCAAAGAGTAAGACAGAGATAGCAAATCATGCATAAAAGTCTCGACACGTGTCGAATGTAATATGATACTTTTAGGAACGTTGAATCTTAGAATTATGCAGAATCAGCAGAAATGGCTTCGGATGATCTCGGGAATGATCGGCTTTTTACATACAATCTGTTGGAGGAAGGAGGTACACCGAAAGAGTTAGACAGAGATACCAAATCATGCATAAGAGCGCGCTGTAAACTGCACAAAGCCTCAAACCGTTGCAACGTGTTGCGGGGAAAAAAAGACATACTGCATTTACGAACATGGAAAAATTGGTGCAAGTAGAAAACCAATTGTTGGATCAAACCACACGATTGATTTCGCGGGAAGAATACTTTGCGTGGGAAGAACGGTGCAACGAGTGTATCGAATCGTTGGAAGAACAGAGCCGTGTGAAACGCCCGCGATTATCAATCGGTGTTCGGCAATCGTTGGTTGCTCGAATCGCGCAGCTCGAAGGGCTGAAACATTCATTGCGCGGCCGTTTCGTGCGCGAACGTGCCGGACATTCTATACTCGAAGTCATTTAAGAAGTATTTTGCCGATCGACGAGTTTAGATCGGTTCTGCGCATATTGGCGCTCATTGGCTATGCCACCACCAATGGTCTTTCGGCTGCGCATCCGGTCTGCGCCGAAAGCATTGGCCTGGCGCCACTTTCGTATATACCGCGTGTTTCGACTTTTTGTCGGTTTTGATTGTCTTTTGTAAATGTCAAATACAAAAATGGCTAAGCAAAAGAGGTCCATGAGTGGCAGTAAATGCAAATATAAATGAATATACCGGTGCCACTGCAGAAAAATTCAAAAGGAAAGGTAAGCAACTGAAATATTATATGTATTTGAAGTATAATAATAATAATAAGCAACTGAAGTATTATAAACAACTCAAATATTATAAGGATAAATATTAACCTGAAAGCTTTAATTTAATGGGAAACGTTTCTCTTACAGATAGTGAACGCTGGACAAAGGAAAATTATTATAAACATATATAATGATAAAAAAGCTCAATATCCTAATATGAAATACAAGGAATTTATAACATTGGTGGCAAATACATGCGGTGTGGGATTTCGCACAGTCGTCGAAAGTCTAAGAGAATTTAAAAGGACCGGGACGGTGACTTCACCTTGGAAGAAACGGGTAAGGCCCGATATAATGCAGAAGATGTCGGAACATGAAATTCAAGCAATAAGGAAGCATGTACACGCCTTTTGGGAACGAAGAGAACTGCCGACAGTTCCGAGAATTTTGGCGGCGATTCGAAGAGATGAAAATTTACCATCTATATCGCAGAGTACGTTACAACGCCTGTTGAAGAAAATGAACTTCAAATACGTACAAAGAAAGCGCAATAGCGCCCTTATCGAGCGGGAAGATATAATTCGTTGGCGCCGAACGTTCATCACGAAGATTCGAGAATTTAGAGCAGCGGGAAGACCCATTTATTATTTGGACGAGACATGGGTGAATGCGGGCGACACACGGCAGCGTGTGTGGGTGGACAACACCATAGCTTCGTCATCGAACGCCAGAGAAAGGGGCCTGACGATTGGCCCACCCACTCCGACTGCGAAAGGAAAGCGCCTCATCGTACTCCATATTGGATCGGAGGATGGTTTTGTTGAAAATGGCTTGCTGTGTTTTGAATCGAAGACCAAGAGCGCTGATTATCACAACGAGATGAATGCGGAACACTTTTTCGAGTGGTTTAAGCGCATTGTACCACATTTGAAACCAAACGCCGTTATTGTGATGGATAACGCGCCGTACCACTCTGCGAAGCAGGAGCGCTGTCCCGTAACGAGCTGGAACAAACCGCAGATAAGAGAGTGGCTTACCAGCAAGGGAATACGAATGCCAGATAACGCACTGAAGTGGCAGTTATTGGACGAAGTTCGCAGAATTAAGGCAAATTATGATAAATATGTGATCGATGAATACGCAAAAACAACGGGGAAAACTATTCTCCGACTACCGCCTTATCATTGCGACTTGAATCCAATTGAGCTCGCATGGGCGGTAGTAAAAGGCCACGTAAAAGCCAATAACAATACTTTCCACCTTGCCGATGTAAAGCAATTATTGATACAAGGGGTGGAAAAGGCAACACCCGAAATGTGGGCAAATTTTATCCGCCACACGACAAAGGTGGAGGATAAATTATACGACCTGGACCAAGTAATCGACGATATGCAGGATAACATGGATGATTCTTCATTCGATGAAGACGACCCAGACTACGGTGAAGGTGCACCAGAACCGAATATGGAATTGGAGTCGGATTCAGATTGAAATTACCGGATCAGCCAGAGAAGTATGGTATCTTTCAACTACGTGTACTAATAGGACATTGAATGTGGAATTAATGTGATTTTTATTTATTCTTATAGATGTCTCAATCTGAATCCGGATCCGGCGCCAATCCCGAATGCGCACCTTCGCCGTGGTCTTGGTCGTCTTCATCGAGTGAAGGATGCTGCGCATTATCCTGCATATCGTCGATTACCTGGTCAAACATTTCGGGTGTTGCCTTTTCCACCCCTTGTATCAATAATTGCTTTACATCGGCAATGGTGGAAAGTATTGTTATTGGCTTTTACGTGGCCTTTTACTACCGCCCATGCGAGCTCAATTGGATTCAAGTCGCAATGATAAGGCGGTAGTCGGAGAATAGTTTTCCCCGTTGTTTTTGCGTATTCATCGATCACATATTTATCATAATTTGCCTTA
Organism: Andrena flavipes; assembly: GCA_963971345.1. Taxonomy (NCBI): domain Eukaryota; kingdom Metazoa; phylum Arthropoda; class Insecta; order Hymenoptera; family Andrenidae; genus Andrena; species Andrena flavipes. The sequence goes on along the minus strand of OZ020479.1, from coordinate 46,558,429 downwards.
ATTCTGCGAACTTCGTCCAATAACTGGCACTTCAGTGCGTTATCTGGCATTCGTATTCCCTTGCTGGTAAGCCACTCTCTTATCTGCGGTTTGTTCCAGCTCGTTACGGGACAGCGCTCCTGCTTCGCAGAGTGGTACGGCGCGTTATCCATCACAATAACGGCGTTTGGTTTCAAATGTGGTACAATGCGCTTAAACCACTCGAAAAAGTGTTCCGCATTCATCTCGTTGTGATAATCAGCGCTCTTGGTCTTCGATTCAAAACACAGCAAGCCATTTTCAACAAAACCATCCTCCGATCCAATATGGAGTACGATGAGGCGCTTTCCTTTCGCAGTCGGAGTGGGTGGGCCAATCGTCAGGCCCCTTTCTCTGGCGTTCGATGACGAAGCTATGGTGTTGTCCACCCACACACGCTGCCGTGTGTCGCCCGCATTCACCCATGTCTCGTCCAAATAATAAATGGGTCTTCCCGCTGCTCTAAATTCTCGAATCTTCGTGATGAACGTTCGGCGCCAACGAATTATATCTTCCCGCTCGATAAGGGCGCTATTGCGCTTTCTTTGTACGTATTTGAAGTTCATTTTCTTCAACAGGCGTTGTAACGTACTCTGCGATATAGATGGTAAATTTTCATCTCTTCGAATCGCCGCCAAAATTCTCGGAACTGTCGGCAGTTCTCTTCGTTCCCAAAAGGCGTGTACATGCTTCCTTATTGCTTGAATTTCATGTTCCGACATCTTCTGCATTATATCGGGCCTTACCCGTTTCTTCCAAGGTGAAGTCACCGTCTCCGTCCTTTTAAATTGTCGAGGACGGTACGATAACGAAATCCCACGCCGCATGTATTTGCAACCAATGTTATAATTTCCTTGTACTTCATATGCGGAAACTGAGCTTTTTTGTCATTGTAAATATTTATAATAATCTTCCGTTGTCCAGCGTTTTATAAATATATACACCAATGTTTTTTAAATATATACAAATTGTACTATACTTAAGTTTTGTATAATAAAATTTATTTTTATATGTAATAATTTGTTGTTATATTTCATAATATTAATACCGTAAACATTTCAGTATAATACGACTAATAAATAAATTTGTAATATGGCACGAATTTAATAGAATACACGTTTTATTTGGTTACCCGGTATATGAAAGAGAATCGGAATGGTGCATGGAGAGAGGGAAGCCTGGGTGGTAAAGTGGGGGAACAGAGACCTCGCGACAGTTGAAGAGCTCATTCTACATGCGCGAATAAAATACTTCTTAAATGACTTCGAGTATAGCATAGGACTTTTGTGGCGCGAAATAGACGCTGCGTTCGATAACCTCGTATTAACTGGTGCCGTGCTAAATTCAAACTATATCGAGCCGCGCAACTTCATCCAAGATGCGGGGACCATTGTGCTAGAGCATGTGCGGGGTGCTTTGAGAAAACAGCGGAACCTCAAAGTGAACACGGTGTTCAACAGTGAATTTGTGGCGGGTAACAAGCGTGCTTGTAAAAGCATCAACACCCGAAACTGCGAACTCTTCCGCACATCCGATCTGCAGGAGTGGTACAAGCGATGCGTTATCGAACCCACCCTGACATCCTTGGAAGAGTTCCAGGAACGTGATAGCGGATGGGCATTCATGAGAATCCTCAACCTCACAGTCAATGTCAATAATTACAATCCGCTGCGCGCGGGATGCCGCTACAAGTTGCCGCGGGATTTATTGCTGAAGAACGCAACAATTAGTGTACAATCCCCGGACAATGCGTGTTTCGCGTGGGCAGTGGTCGCCGCTCTCCATCATGCGGAAAGACATCCTGATCGCACAAGCTCATATCCGCACTATACATTGGTGCTAAATCTCCAGGGCATTGAGTTTCCAATGTCCCTAGCACAGATTGGGAAGTTTAAACGGTTGAACGACATCTCCATCAACGTGTACAGCTTCGAGGTGGAGAAAGGGTCGACGGTCTTTCCACTGCGTCTCACCAGTCAAAAGAGGAATCGACATGTCAACCTGCTCTACACGTTGAATCAAGAGCACGGCGATGTAGGACACTTTGCGTGGATCAAGAACTTGTCCCGGTTGGTGAGCGCACAGCTGAGCAAGGAGAAGAAGAAAAAATTCATCTGCGATCGGTACGTATAGAAACTTGTGAAATATTGAAATATCTCGCGAAAAAAAGAAATAAAAATAATTTTTTTTTGTGTTTTTACAGATGCATGCACTACTTTAGCTCAACCGAGAAGTTGGAGGCGCATACAGTGGACTGTGGGCAAATGAACGACTGTGCCATCGTGCTGCCCAGCGAAGGCAAAAATTTGCTCAACTTTGGCAACCTCCGCATGATGGAGCGACTTCTCTTCGTGGTATATGCAGATCTCGAGTGCATCATCGAGAAAACAGAGGACAGTCACCGAGTGGGTGATACAGACAATAAATTGCGCGCGTACCAGGACCATAAAGTGCACAGTATCGCCTATTATATACATTGTTCGTACGATACATCACTGTCGACGTATCGATGTCGCCGCGACGCGGATTGCGTTTCATGGTTCGTAGACGAACTAAAAAATTTTGCAAACTTCACCAAACCCATCTTGACCAGTAATGTTCCCATGCTGGATTTAACTCCCGAATAGTTGACGACATTTCACAATGCAACACACTGTCATATTTGCGAAAAACCATTCGAGGCTGACGATAAACGAGTCCGCGATCATTGCCATCTCTCCGGACGGTTCAGAGGCCCGGCACATTCGGAGTGCAATTTAAATTATAAAAATGCGTTTTACATCCCCGTAGTTTTCCATAATTTATCCGGCTACGATTCACACTTCATTATCAAGGAAATAGCTACCGCTTTCGACGGTCACGTTGACGTATTGCCTATAACTAAAGAAAAGTATATTTCATTCACAAAAAATGTAGAAGATACGGCTGACTCAGACTCGCGAAATTATATTAAATTGCGATTCATCGATTCGTACAAATTTCTCAATACCCGTCTCGACAAATTAGCGTCTTTTCTTAGCACAGATCAATTAAAAATTTTACGAACCCAATTTGAAACATTATCCACCGAGGATTTCAATTTACTAACGCGAAAGGGTGTCTTTCCGTATGAATACAGTATTGTCTCCGTATTTGCTCGCTGCTCGGGACCGGTGGTGAGCATATATTCTGTACAGAGTTCTAATTCCGAGTGTTCGTTCGTCGCGCACGCAACGCGTTCCATCTCGCTTTGGCCTTCGCCGGACAAGAGTGAGACAAATTGTGGTGGGGATAGCGACAAGCTTGTATCGCGTGCATAAAATCGAGCATATACGGAGACAATACTGTACCTCGATTGCGCGAACAAGCTGCAGGATCCATGCTTACCGCCGCGCGAGTCATTCTACAGTTTGTTAACGGGTGAGACTGTATCCGAGGCCGATTACGCGCACGCCGAGACTGTCTGGCAGCGTTTCGGGATTAGAACCTTGGGTGAATACAGCGATTTGTATTTGAAAACAGATGTCTTGTTATTGGCAGATATTTTTGAAAATTTTCGCGAAAGTTGCATCAAGAGTAACGGATTCGATTCAGCGCATTATTATACTTTACCTGGTTTCACCTGGGATGCAATGCTAAAACATACCAAAATTACATTCGAATTGCTCACAGATGTCGACATAGTCATGTTTATCGAACGCGGTATACGTGGAGGTTTAAGTCAATGTTCCGGAAGATACGCATATGCCAATAACAAGTACATGCCATCTTACGACGCATCGGAACAGTCATCGTACTTGATGTACTTTGACGTAAACAATTTGTATGGATGGGCAATGTGTTAGCCCCTATCATACGCTAAATTTCAATGGGTCGAAGATGTTGCAAGTTTTAACGTGTTTTCGATCCCGGTCGATTCGCCCACGGGGTACATTCTCGAGGAAGATCTGGAATATCCACAACGTCTGCACGACGCTCATGCCGATTTACCGTTCTGCCCGACGCGTGCCAAACCCTATACCCTTTGGTATACTATCAGAACGTTCGTGGTCTTAGATCTAAGCTTAATAAATTAAAGTGTTCTGTATCTGTGTTAATCTGTAAATATAACATAATTATTCTAGTTGAAACGTGGCTTTGCGACAGTATTACCAACTCTGAATTAGGTCTTAAAGACTATAATGTTTACAGACAAGATAGGAATGATCTCAATAGTTTATATAAAAGAGGTGGTGGTGTTCTTGTTGCTGTGCGTAAGGTCTTCTTCAGCCGTCAAATAAATGTGTCTATAATGTGTGTTGAGCAACTCTTCGTTAAAATCAGCGTGAAATTTAAATCTATTATTATAGGTGCTGTGTATTTACCTCCGTGTACTATCCCCTCGGTTTACGAGGCTCAGGGTATGACGGTTGAAGAAGTTCTTTCTTCGAACAGCGGCTCTGACATTCTTATAGTTGGTGATTATAACCTTACACACACATATTTCCAATTGTGTTGATGGTCTTTTGGGCAATCGTCCCATTGGTTACTGCCCCGTGGTCAGACAAGCTGATATTATCCGTGACTATTTTAATCTTTTCAACTTATTTCAGGTAAATACTTGTTCTTCATCCGAATACTTACTAGATCTCGTTTTTTCCTCAATTAAAAATATCTCTATTTCTCATTCCATCGAACCTCTTTTACCTCCTGATTCTTACCACCCTCCTTTAGATCTCTCTCTTCCTTTACCTCTTCCGTCCTTTCCCGTCCCCTCTTCCTCCATAAAGAAGCGTTTTAATGTCGCTAATTATTGGGCCATTAATAATTTTCTCTTCTCCATAGACTGGGACGATACCCTTAGTAAGTTGTCTGTGGATGAATCTGTTGATTATCTATATCACCAACTTAACTATGTCATAAATTTATTTGTTCCCACTTTATACGCACGCAACTCTACCTATCCCTCTTGGTTCTCCAGAGAGCTCATTTCCCTTATTAAACGTAAAAAATCGTTGCACAAACGTTTTAAGCTTACTAATTCGTACGATGATTACCTGACGTTTTCTCATGTCAGGGCGAAATGCAATACCCTGTCGAAACGATGCTGGAGTAAGCATATATCGAGTGCAGAAATGTCTATTCCGCATAATATCAAAGCTTTTTGGAGTTTTATTAACTCCCTAAAGAAGTCTAAATCGCCTGCTTCGAGCTTTATGTATAAGGACAACATCTTAAATGATAATCTATCTGTTTCTAATGCTTTTGTGGAATTTTTTGAATCTGTTTATACTGAAGATGTTGATACTATCAATATTCAAGATTGTCCTTCCAGTACTAATGTCTCGAGGATGGCTATTGACATAGGTGATATCTTTACAAGCATAAATAATCTGAGAGTTAACTGTGTACAGGCCATGATGGTATTTCACCTATATTTTTTAAATCATGCAACTTCATTATGGCTAGAATTTTATGGTTAATATTTAATAAGTCATTGTCTTCAGGTATTTTTCCTAGCAAGTGGAAATTATGTCTGGTAATACCTATCCCTAAAGGTGGTGATTCTACATCGATCTTGAACTAAAGACCCATATGCATTCAAAATGTTATGCCAAAGATTCTAGAAGAAATAATATGCCGGAAATTATCTTTTATTTATAAAAGCATTATTATTGATGAACAGCATGGCTTTGTTTCGGGTCGATCTACTGTCACCAATCTTATGGAATATCATCATTATCTATCGCGTTCTATTGAAGAGGGTCTTCAAGTTGACGTGGTGTATACTGATTTTCGCAAAGCCTTCGATTCAATAAGTCATTCTGTTTTAATTGCCAAATTAAGGTCTTTGGGTATTACTGGTAGCATGCTTTCATGGCTAACTAGTTTTTTATCGGACAGGAAACAAATTGTTAACTTTAAAGGTTCTTACTCGAGAGAGTTCAAAGCTACTTCAGGGGTCCCACAAGGTTCTCATTTGGGTCCACTACTTTTTATATTATCTATTAATGATATCTCTGAAGTTTTCATCTATTCTAAATTTAACTTGTATGCGGATGATCTCAAAATTTATCACTGTATTAGTAGTCCGCAAAGTGCCAATTTGATCCAGAATGACCTGAATAGACTTCATGATTGGTGTATTTCTAATAAGTTATCACTCAATCTAACTAAATGTCATATTGTCAGGTTTAGCCGTAAGAAAAATAATCTAGTTTTTAATTATGCCATAAATGAGATACCGCTCTCAACGCTTAACAATGTTAAAGATCTAGGTATTACTTTTTCGTCTGACTTATCCTACTCGTCACATTACAGAAATATTATTTCTTGTAGTCTTAGGTCTTTGGGACTTATTCATAGGGTCTCGAGATTCCTTACCAACACTCTCAAAATACTCTACTGTCAACTGACCAGGCCTATTTTGGAATATGGTAGTATAATCTGGTCCCCATATTGGAAATCCCATATCACCAAGATTGAGAGTGTTCAACATAAATTTTTAAGACTTGCTGCCAAACATGGAGGTCAACCCATGCCATTTGATTGTCACAACTATGATGTAATTCTTAGGAAATTAAATCTTCAGACATTAAGTAATAGGAGAATAGTGTTTGATATTATGTTTGTAAGCAAAATTGTAAAAGGTGCTATACCTTGCCCGGCGTTAATTCAATTGTTCTCTCTAAATGTACCTTCAAGGGGCTTAAGAAATTACTCTTTGTTATATACTGAACTGCATCGCACAGTATACGGTTATCATACCTGTCTAAATCGAATGTCTAACCTCGCTAACACTGTACATGATAAAATTGATTTATTTGGGCAATCTCTTGAACTTATTCTATAATTAATCGATTTTTTTTGTCTTCTTCTTTTCTCCGCTCACTTTTTAAATTTTCTTTTTTTCTTTTTTGTTCGATTCGTTCTCATAGAAATGTTTATTTGTCTTTTGTGGTTTACGTCTCCCCGCATTATATTTCTTTGTATCAAAGGGTTTTTCCCGTGAATAATAATAAATAAATAAATAAAAACCACCCGGCAACAGGCAGGACAAATTACTCGCGACGGTATACGATAAGCAGCGTTACGTAATCCATTATCGCAACCTGCAGCAGTGCACGCGTCACGATCTTGTTATTACAAAGATACACCGCGTGCTTCAATTCGCTCAATCTCCCTGTCTCCGCGATTACATCGAACTCAATACACGGTTTAGAACAAGCGCGACAAACGACTTTGAAAAAAATTTGTACAAATTGATGAACAATGCGGTATTCGGCAAAACTATGGAAAATGTACGAAATCACGTGGACGTAAAACTTTTAACACAATGGGAAGGGCGATATGGTGCGGAGGCAATGATCGCGGAGCCGAATTTCCACAGCAGAAGTGTTTTTTCGGAAAATTTAATAGTTGTTGAATTGCGTAAACTCGAGGTGAAATTCAGCAAATCTATATACGTGGGTATGTGTATTCTAGACATATCAAAAATTTGTTTATACGAATTTCATCACGAGTACATGTCTCCCAAGCACGGATCAAAATGTAAAATTCTATACACCGATACAGACAGCCTCATTTATCACATTCGATGCGACGATATCTACGAGTCCATGAAACGCAATATCGATAGATTCGACACGAGCGATTATCCTACCGACAATCCATATAATATGCCACGTGTAAATAAGAAGGTTCCAGGGTTGATGAAGGACAAAAATAACGGTGCGATAATGACCGAATTCATAGGTCTTAGAGCGAAAATGTATGCGCTTCGCGTAGACGGTAAAAAAGATACGAAAAAGGCGAAAGGCGTCAAGACCAACATCATAGCCAGAACGATAACTTTCGACGACTACGCGAAGTGTTTGCATAGGGAGATCGAAATGGTTCGCAGACAATCGTGCATAAGGTGAATGTCCCAATTTCTGCTCATTTAAGAGGTTACTCATCATAAAGAAGGTGTAAAAAATTTGTTTATGATCAAAATTTGCAGAGTAATTGATTAATTCTTTAATAATAAATCAACCAATTCAAAAATTATTTATAAAAAATATTTTAAGATGTTTAACTATTAGTAATTTGTATTTATATACAATGCTCTAAATGTCCGTATTTCTGCTCACGAAAAATAGCGATGTACGTATTTCTACTCACCATTTGTACCAATCTCTGCTCACATAATATGTTACCTTTTCACGTTAAAATAAGTTACATCTTTTATGGAGAGGTTTTATAATACAACAGTAAAGCATAAAATAATGATAAACAAAAAATAAAGTGCCTTCGAATAGAAATAGGGGTTACAGCATACAATGAATAGTGAGGTTATGTTACTATAAGTGTGGTGAGTAGAAATGCGAACATGACAGTGATTCACTTGACTCTAAACCTGCTCACCTATTTTTTACTTAAAAATATTAAAAATACAAAAAATATCGAAATCCAGAGCACAATACAGTATCTGTTTTTGTTATTAAATAAAAACTTTTATTGCAAAATCTATTTTCTGCTCAATTATTGGATACCAATAGGGACGCTGTTCCTTAGCACAACCAGCTAGAATACGATCGAAAAATCATGAGTCTCTCGTTTTGAAAGTTTTTCGTTGCTTATGCTATACTTGTTTAGCCCCAACCTCGTGCAACACGCGCGTAAATGTTCAAATAATTTATAATTATTTTGTTGCAACTATAGTACAAACGTAACGCTAATAATAATAAGAAAAATACGAAATGAGCAGAAATGGGGACATGAGCAGAAATTGGGACATTTACCTTACGGTCTAAATTGCACAAAGTGTACACCATTTCGGAGTCTAAAATCGATCTAAGTCCGTACGACGACAAGCGGCATATCGTACCCGATTCGACCGACACTCTGCCCTGGGGACATTATAATATACCGTTGTAAAATAGAAACTATTGTATTTATTGTAAAATAGAAATTGTATTTATTGTAAAATAGAAATTGTATTCCCATGTATAGAAATTATTATAAATAGTAGAATTATTGCATAAAAATTATTCATACATGTATAGAAATTATAAATGGTAGAATTAACGTGTTAAAATAAAAAATTGTTCACACATGTATATGTATAATTATATTTATGGATTATTTTACAATACATTATTTTTATTTATCCAAGAATTGTGTGATTTATCAAACCCCAGCCACTTGACGTACACCTTATCCCCCTTTTTACGCAACATTTATTCCACTACATATACATCAGGATCGGTGACGCGTTGCAGCTCGTGTTCATAGAATCCTCCAGCAACGGGTTTTCCACAGGAATCGACCAGCAGGTAGGTCGCGGGATTAGTTGTCTGTACTTTGGCTATCTTGAACACCTCCGTTGTCCAATTCGGCGTATAGCCTTTATCGAAGATGGTTTTAAATTTGCTCACGCGCACAAAATCGCCCAACTTGAATCTTGCCGGAGCAGCGATCTTTATGTTGTTGTATACGGTGGCTAGCAGCTTATCGGCGTGTAACGTTCAGCTGTCCAAGGACGACTGAATGTAGACAGGTTCCCGAGAGGAGAGCGGCTTCCTCCGAGAATAGGATAGGTGGGGGGTTTCGTGTGGAATGAAGGAGTAAAATCCAACAACACTTAATCTAATAACAATAACGATAATATAGCTTACAACTATGATTATATATATTGTGTTTTTGTGTTTTTTAAGGTTTTTTTGTTTTTTTTCTATGCTAATGTATCCTAATGCGCTATGTAAAATTGGATATATATATATATATATGTGTGTGTGTGCTACTGCTGTAAGTTCGGTTCCCGACACTCTTGGCAGAGTTCTTATTTTAGTGTTCTGTAGACTTTGTCTTTGCTAAGCGGTTAAGCTGCTGCCTACTAATAGGAGCAACGCTTGAAACCTCCGCAAAAACAAAGTTCTCAACTATTAAATGATAGATCCAAAAAGGAGCACCAGTATCTTGTACACTGAGAACCAGTCGCTGCCGTTTCCGGAGCGTGCTGAAATTCTACTGGATAATACTTAAGCTACCTTCAGGAACTAGCATTCGTTAGTTGCAAGAACGTATCTGAGTTCTTAACCATTAAATAAAAGATCCAAAAAGGAGCACCAGTATCTTGTACACTGAGAACCAGTCGCTGCCGTTTCCGGAGCGTGCTGAAATTCTACTGGATAATACTTAAGCTGCCTCTAGGAACTAGTATTCGTTAGTTGCAAGAACGTATCAGTATTCGAATGAGCGCGCTGAGTGCTGCGTGCGCCTCCTTTTATACTGGAGAATTGGCGGGCTGGCGCATGCGCAGTGTGTCGATATTTCTTATTTCGCAGTTTTCTTGCTTATTATATATTATTTTGTTTTGCGCTTTTGTCAGTATGTCTAATTAATTATTCTTAACATTTCTATAATATTTGTTCCTCTAATATTTGTTTGGATTATAATTTATATCTTAAAGTATGTATAATGCTTATGCGCGGTAACATAGGTTGGCTCTGTGGTAATATTGTACAGTTCTACTTTATCAACGGTCGGTAATTACTGGTTTGAGTCCTCGTGGGACGTTACACTTCCCCCCCCCCTGGGGAATCTCTCGTCCTCGAGAGATTTGAATGATGGTTGGGAATAAAAGAATTATTTATAAATATAGGTTATTTTAATTTTATATTTATCATGAGGGTGAATATGGGGTGGCGGCTACTGAACCAAATAATTGGAGAGTTCTCCATGCCCTTCTTCTTGGATCCGTTTTTGGGAGTGATCTGTATCTTTTCCAGTCCGAGTTTGGGATCTGGATTCCTATGAGGTTTGGCCATTTTGATGGAGGAACTTCCGGAATCTTGAAGTTGAAGCTCGGTGGTTCTGGGATTTTGATATCCGGGGTTTTGGGAAACTCCGGTGTTGTTGGGAGAATGTCCGGCGGTGTGGATGGCGGGGTGTATATTTGCGTCTTGAATTTGAAGGTTTTGAGTTTAGATTTGTTGAAGAGAAAAAAATTTTAAAGTATTTTTACCGTTTTTTCTGGAGACATTGGGAGTGGAAGGATTATCGGAGGTATTTCGATCATCTCCTTTAATATATTTTGTATTACGTTCTTCTTTATTTTATTTCGACGGTTGCCTGATCTCTTTGGCATCGTGACGAAGAATAACAATATGGCGCAAGCGTGGATTTGAAATAAGTTGTTAGGGCCTCTTACAGTGGCGCCCTCTAGCGGAATTCTATATATGCAACCTTATAGACCTTGCAACTATGTTTTAATTCTTATGGAGTTGACAGGTTATTTTTTATAGGTTATTTTTTATAGGTAGGTTATGGATTCGGATTTTTAGGAGTTTTTTTTTTGTATGTTAAAATATATATATATTTTTTCTTTTTATATAAAATATATTCTATTTATTATATAGAAAAAATACTAAATTAACATAAATACTTAAAACTAGGTGTACGTGTTAATTACATTTTGTGTGTGTGTGTGTGTGTGTGTGTGTGTGTGTGTGTGTGTGTGTGTGTGTGTGTGTGTGTGTGTGTGTGTGTGTGTGTGTAATTGTAAGTGTCGTGTGTTAAAAGCTTATATACTAGTTATAGCTATATATAATTTTCTATGTTTTTGCATTTATTACAGTGAATTGCTGGTTTTCCGATATACAGAATCCTTCTGCAGAAATGGCAAATTCTCCATGTTCGTCTATTTTCGCTAAGTAGATGATCCTCTAACGGGTTTTCATCTTTAATATCCACTCTCTGCGTACACATAACACATATGATGCCGTTTTTATAAAAATATACATCGTTGTCGTAGACTTTCTTTAGACATACGTATTTCTCCATTTTTAGTTTGCGTGTGGATGGCGGGATGTAATGTAACAATGATGAAATTCTTTGTCTGCTACTCCTTATATAGGCTTCCTCTGCAGGGTTGTAACTTTGCATAGTTAATTTCACTTTTGTTTTGCTGAATTGATGTGAACGTTCCTCTTTTGTTATAATTCTTCTTCAGGTAAATATGCTTTTTTTATCCTGTTCATATGTACAATTCTGGTTTGTTTTAAAGTTGTTGCTATTTTTAAATTACTGTTCCCTACGATTTCCGTAATTTGGTATGGTCCGCTGTATTCGGGTCTTAGTTTTTCACGTCTTGGGTTTAATAACCAAACCCAATCTCCTAGGGCGGTATTCTCAGTCGTTGCTTATTCTCAAGATCGTCTTAAGCATGCGGCATCCTTTACTAACCTCGTAGACTAATAGAGGATGCAGCATGCTTAAGACGAACTTAAGAATAAGCAACGACTGAGAATACCGGCCCTACTTTGTACGTTTGAGGTTGTATCTTCCGGTCATAGTAATGTTTTTGTCGAACTTTTGATTCTTCTAAATTATTTCGCGCCATTTGTCGGATGTGGTGTAGTTTGTGTATTATTTCATCAACATAGTCTGGATATGTCTTGATATTGTCCGTTGGAAGCATACTTGAAGGAAGACGTGGTTTTTTACCGTAGACACGTTCGTGAGGCGTAAATTTCGTGCCTTCATGAGTGCTTGTATTATAAGAGAACATTGCTTGAGGTAACCATTGGTCCCATTGTCTTTCCTTTGATACATAATGTCTTAGATATTCAATAAGAACATGATGACTCCTTTCCAGTGATCCATTAGACTGAGGATGGTATGCAGAGGTTCGATATTGTTTGATTTGGAATGTTCTGGCTAATTTCTTCATGAGGGAACTCATAAAATTTGGCCCTTGATCAGTCAGAATTGCTTTAGGACTTCCGAATTTACAGATAAAATGTTCTGTAAATGCTTTAGCTATGTCCTTTGCAGTGATGTTTGTTAATGGTATTGCAAGGGAATACTACTTGGTTAAATTGTCTTGTATTGTAAGTATGTAACTATTTCTTATTTTTGTAGAAGGTAGTGGTCCTACTATGTCCATAGAAATTTTATCAAAGGCATCCAATGGTGTATCTGTTAATATCATAGGTTCCTTATTTTTTACCCTTACTAATTTAGTTTTTTGACATTCTAAACATGTTTTAACGAATTGTGCTATTTCGTATTTCATGTTTTTCCAATAGTATATGCTTCTTATTCGATGATATGTTTTAGTAACTCCTTTGTGTCCTCCTATAGGTGTTTCATGAATTTCTTTGATAATATGCTGCCTATTTTGTATGGAAGGAGTTATAAGAGTACCTTTACAAAAACTAAATTGGATGTCTTCGTTGATGAATATTAATTCTATTAAATTTCGTAATTGCCTAAGCGAAATTTTATTTTCTTCTCCTGATATATACACTTTTGTGGCTTGTTTAAGTACCAGGTATGTGTGAAGTGTTTTTAATGATGTATATAAATTTTCTTCTGTTGGGTAATTTGGTACGACAAATCCAACAATTGTACGTTTTCCACTTCTTATTGTTACTGATTCTCCATTTTTTAGTGGAAATGATATTTTGTCAGCTTTTATATTTCTTTCTTTATATAATTTATCTCCCATTGGTCCTATTGGTTTGCCTTCTGTATTTATAAATGTTATTATGTAATCCTTTCCCATCCATAAGTGATCTTCCACTTCAATATTTTGTTTTTCGACAGGAATATTGGATGTTACTCTTGGTTTGCCTGTGGTATGTTGTGGAGGTGATGTGGGTGGTACAGATAATGGCAGGGGAGTCAGTGGTGGGAGAGATAGTAGTGGAGACGGAGCTGGTGAAGAGGGAGTGAGTATTTTCCCTTGCTTGATTTTAATGGGAGTTATGGGAGCTGTATCTGTACTGGAGTTTAATTTTTGCTTTTTCTTTTTAGGTGTGTGGTGAGTACTTTTGTCTGTGCTTGACTCTGCATTAATTTTTGGAGGATCTTTATAATTGTGTCTTGGAATTATAGCTGTCTCATCTATTTCTTCTATTAAGTCCTCTTGAGGTTTCCTGATGTGAGGTTTTTTTATTGCTTGTTGGTTGTCTTGTATTGTTTCTTGAGGTAATATTCTTTCTTGAGGAGTTTTATGTTTTTGAGGTGGTATATGTACTTCAACAGGTACTGTGTTTTGGGGGGGGGGGGGGTGGTGTATGTACTTCAACGGGTACTGTGTTTTGGGGGGTTGTATGTACTTGAGGAGATTCTATATTTTGTTTTTTACTTTCTGGTTGTGATGATGAAGTGTTTCTTTTTATTTTTCGTTTTAAGTGTTGTCGTTTAGTTCCTATTGCATCACTCTCGTCGTATGAAGAATCGGAATCTGACGAACTAAATTTGGTTTGTTTATATGGAGCTGGGTTTCCTGAAGTCGAGTCGGTTGTTTCTCTTTGTCGCGTATTATATTGATGAAATTGTTTCTGTTTTTTATTTTCGTGTGAATTTGTTTCTGAATGTGCTCGCTTTGCGTTTAATGGTAGTACTATCGGATTCCTAGACAAGGCATCCGCGTTCGTATTGTATTTTCCAGGTTTGTACAATATTTTATAATCGTATTCCGCAAGTTTTATTTTCCATCGCATTAATCGTGATGACGGATCAGAGAGATTTTGTAGCCATTTTAAAGGTTTATGATCTGTTATAAGATAGAATTTTCTACCATAAATATAAGGTCTGAAATGAAATACCGCATATAATATTGCTAAAAGTTCCCGTTCTGTTGGTGAGTAACGAGTTTCTGCGTCATTTAAAACTCGAGATGCGTAAGCTATTGGCAAATCTTTTCCTATTTCTCCTTGACTAAGAACTGCACCTACAGCAATACCTGATGCGTCTGTCGTTATATTGAATGCTTTTTCAAAATCTGGATATTGTAATATGGGTTCTTTGCAGAGAGTCTCCCTTAAAGTTTCAAACGCCCTTTGTTGTTTATCTGTCCATTCGAATTTATAATCTTTTTTTGTGAGATTTGAAAGTGGTCGTGCGATTTTTGAGAAATCTTTTATGAATCTTCTGTAATATCCGCTTAGTCCTAAGAACTGCTTTACATTCTTAACGGTGATTGGTGTTGGAAATTCCTTAACTGCTACTATCTTCCGTGGATCGGGTTTAACTCCGTATTCTCCTATTATGTGTGCTAAATATGTTACTTCTTTCTTCAAAAATTCACATTTATCGGATTGAAGGTGAAGATCTGCTTCTCTTAATCTGTTCATTAATCGTTTGAATTTGGTTGCATGTTCAGAGAGTTAGCGTATATGACTATGTCATCTAAATATACAAAGAGTTCTACCCCTTCTCGGCTGTTCCTCAATCCCCGTAAAGGGGAGCGAGGGACTGGATCGGTTTTGCCGATCTAGGTTGAGCACCAACCGAGCGCGTCTCCAGGTGGCGGATAGGAGAACGGCCGAAGTGCGAAGCTGGCGCGGGCTCCCGGGGGCCGGGCACCTAGCAGTGTCCGGACCGCGGGGACTGGCGTCGGTGGAGCATGACGGGTAGTGGGTGTTATAAGGGATCCCCGGGGCTTAAAAACCCCGCGTGGTGACCGAAGGCCCCACCGCGGACCAGCTCCCTTGGGGGGGCCTGGCGATCCCCCCATTGTAATAGCCAAATCTTCCCCCCCCGTGTCCCCCCCCTTCCTCGTTCCTTGTTTTTACCATCTCGCGCCCTCCCTTATGTTCGCCGTTTTTTTCCTCCTTGAGCTCGGAGTTTGGGTGGTGAGGATCTCCCCCCCGCCTCGGGGGTTCCCTCCCCCCCTCCGCCTTTTGCGGTGGAGCGGGTGGGGCCCTCCGGGGACGGGGGGAGCTCCGTGCTCGGACCAGGGATGGGTGGTGTATTTGTGTGTATGTGTGTGTTTGTGTGTGCATGTTCTTTGTGTGAATGTCCACATCCCTGTGTCGCTCGGCGGACTGGGGGTGGGCGCGGTATTTGTGGCCCGGTCTTGTCCGGTGCCAGGGAGGGTGGGGTGCCCGGGGGTGGGGGATGTAGACCCGAGCAGTTTCGGGGTCACATAGTTGGCTGCCGGGCCAGTTCAACGGGCCGTGTTTTGTTGGAGAAACCCGCCGGGCGGTGGGGCCGTCGCCCCTAAGACACTTTATGTTCTTATGTCGATCACTAGCGGTGCCTCGGATGAAAATAAAGCCGCGATATCTGACATAATGGCAGACCCTTCCCGCCCTGTCGGCAGCGGGATAGGGACCGGGAATAAGACCGATGACGCCGAGCTGAGGCAGCGGGCCGGCGTCAGTGGGACAGGCGTAGAAACTACGCCATTGCACGTCCCACAAAAAGCCACAGCTGTCGGACTAGGCGAATCCATTGATAACGATTTGGTTTTGATTTTGGAGACGGACCGCCCGGACTCCCGGGTGACCGGGGAGGCCTCCGCTCCGAAGGGGGACTCCCAGTTGAGGAAAGGGGAATCGTTGGCGCAGTTCTTCCAAAGAAGGGAGGTGGAAGTGCGCGCCCAACTGAATGCGCCGCCTGCTCGCTCAGGCAATAGGGAGACGATCCCAACTACCCCCGACCCCCGATCATCCGTGGGGGGGTTATCCCGGAAGCCCGGGGGCGGTGCCCTGGGGGAATTCCTCCAGAGATCCGTCAGGGCTGCGAGGGACGCGGGGACCCCTCAGCGGCACCCCGTTCCGCCGGCTGCGGAGACCCTCATAGATCTCGAGGAGGTGGTTCCCGAGACCCCTTCCCCTGCCAACATCTTCAGGGGAAGGACTCTGGCGAGGACTGCGCCGGAGACCGCCAAAAGAGCGGCGGGCGAGTCCGCTAATAAGTCTGTGGATGATGGTGGGGATGGCGCCCCGGGGGCCACGATTAGTCCCCTGACGCGGCTCCTCCCGGGGGTGACCCTGACAAAAGTAGCGGTCGATACAGTTAGGGCCAGGTCCAAGTCGGCGTCGAGGGCCGTGGACCCGGCAGGAGGGCAAATTACATCGAGGCCCTCCCCTTCGTCAGGGCAACCCGGGACCTTCGTGGTCCCGGTGGTTCCCCCCGCGAAGAAGAAGAAGGGGAAGGTGGACTCCCCGGGGGCCAAGCTGTCGTGGCTCCTCTCCCGGATGGCGGAGCTGATGCGCGGATTATCCGACGCATGCGCGGAGCTCGTGGCCGGGGAAGCGGGGGAGCTTAACCCCACCGCCACAAGGGTCGTCGAGCAGGCGGCCCGGGGCTGTTCAGAGGCGACGGCAATTATTGCGGAGGCGATGGCCACCCAATCCATCGACCGTTGGGTTGCCCGAGGAGGGGGTGGGACTGTTAGTCCAGCGGAGGGTCCGCTGACTCACCCCCCCCAGGTCCAGGTCCCGGTCACCCCGACCCTGACCAGGGACCGGGGATGTCAAACGGAGGAGCGGTCCGTTATATTTGGCCCGAAATCGGCCTCGGCCTTCGGCAGAAAATCCGCCGGGTCGATGAAGAGGACCCGCTCCTCCCCGCTGGAGGACAGGACCCCCCCAGCCAACACGAAGAGGCGCCTCTTTTCGGAGGTGGTGTCGAAGGAGGTCCACGTACCCGGACATATGGGAACCCCCTCGGCCCCGTCCGGAGGGGTCACTCCAGTCGGGGGGCCCACCCCGAGGGCTGGTAAGGCGGGGGGGACTTACAAAGTCAAGAAGAGGAAGGGGGGGAAGGGGGTAACGATGTTTACCCCTGCCAAGGGAGGTGGCCAATCGGCCCCCCCTCCTCTTCCCCCCCATAAACCGAGGGACCCGCCCAGGGGATCCCCAGTGATGATGGAAAAAGGGCGAGCGAGCAAGAAGGTGGCGGCGGCGAAGGCACCCCTTCCCCCCGCGCCTGGGGTCGCGCGGGCACCGACCACTTCGACTCCCCAGCCCCCTAAGGCAAAGAAGAAGAGGAAAAGGCCACCGAGGAGGAGGCCTGAGGCGGTGTTGGTCCGTGTCCCGGAGGGCGGCACCTACATCGACACCTACAGGTCGGTGGTTACATTGGGTAGGGCCGCACTCACGGGCATAACCGCCGTTAAAAAGACGCGCCTCGGCCATGTCCTCCTCGAGTTGGAGCCGAAGGGGAGCGCGGTGGAGGTTTCCGCCGCTCTGGCTACGGCCACCAAGGGGTCGGTGCTCTGTGCCCCCCTCCAAGATAAGGCATCACTGGAGATCCGGGATATCGACCCTATGGTCGATTCCCAGATACTAGTCAAGGACCTGAGCGAGGCACTCAGGGTCGGTGCTGATCAACTCTGGGTGCGCTCGATCAGGTTGGGTCCCTCGGGGAACCAAATAGCGGTGGTGGAGGCCCCCTCCTCCCTCTTGCCGCGTAACTTTGAGCCCGTCCGTTTTAGGACGGGTCTCACTGTTGTAAGGGCCCGCCCCCTGGCTAAGGTGGTACGATGTTATTCGTGCCACCAGCTGGGGCATCTGGCGGTTACGTGCCCCGCGGCTAAGAGGGGTGGCGGGGAGCGGTGCCGGAGGTGCGGTGCGGATGGGCACACCATCGCATCGTGCCCCAATCCGGCAAAATGCGTGATCTGCTCGGCGGCCGGGGTGAAAGGCCCGAAAGCCGCGCACGTCACCGCGTCGCTGGCCTGCCCAGCGCTTCGGCGGAAAGCGGTGGCGGGGGGGCCGAGAACCCCTAGAACCCGGTGATGCACCTAAGGATCTTACAGATTAACTTAAACAGGTGCCGGCTGGCTCAAGATCTTCTAATTCAGAACGCCAGCCAAATGAACGCCGACATCGTGGTCATCTCCGAGCCATTCAGACTATTACCTGAGTGGTTCGGGGATGCCACGGGTGATGCGGCGCTTTGGGTCACCGGGTTCAATGGGAGGTTCGCCTCCCTGGCCCCCCATGTGGCGGCGGAGGGAGTAGCCACCGCGATCGTGGATAATACGGTCGTGGTGAGCTGCTACTGCCCGCCGAGCAGATCGTACGGGGACTTCCTCCGTTTTATGGAGGAAGTCGAGGGTATAGTTGATTCCCTCCGTACCCCCGGGATGGGGGTGATTATGGCGGGCGACTTTAATGCCAAGTCCCCGGCGTGGGGAGGCGCGAAGTCCGATAGGAGGGGGCACGCGTGTATGGGCTCTCTCGCGAGGTTGGGCCTGGTGCCTATCAGGGTTCACCATCATCAAGCGACGTTCCGCCGAAATCGGGGTTCGTCCTTCATCGACGTGATGTCGATGGACAGGGGGCTAGCGGGGCACGTACGGAGCAGTGAGGTACTTAGATACTTCACTGCTTCCGACCATCTCTACGTGCTCCACGTTTTGTCTCGGCCCTCCGTTCCAAGAGGGCCGAGGGATAGCTGGTCCCCTTATGTCACGAAGGACTTGGACCCCGAGGCGGTACTGGATAGGTACCGGGCTCTTCGCGATGCCCTGCCCCCCCCCCCTTGAGGATGTGCCTGCCACGCCGGCGGAGGACGAGCTCCGCGCGGACAAGATCCAGGGTATTCTGGAGACGGTCTGCGCGGAGACATTGGTCAGAAAGCGCCCGCCATGGAGGGCGCGTAAGCCGAATTATTGGTGGACGGAGGAAATCGCCGCGGCCAGAAAGGCCATGCATGGCGCCAGAAGGGCCTTCCAGAGGAAGAGGAAGTGGGGAGATCCCCGCCTCGAAGAGCTGAGGCGGACCTACTCCTTGGCCAGACGCCTGGTACAGGTTTTGATCTGGCGATCCAAGGAGAGGTTCTGGAGGGACCTTCTGGGTACGGTCGACGGCGACCCGTGGGGGAAGCCATATAAGATAGTGATGGCTAGGCTTGTGGGTAAGGCACCGCGGACAGTGCTTTCCCCCGACCAGATTGGTCGGGTGGTTGACGCGCTGTTCGTCACCTCCGCGGTGTCCTTGCTGCCTGCAGCTCAGGCTGCTACACCCTCGGCCCCCCCCCCCACGGGACGACGATCCCTCCGTCCTCCGGTTTACGCATCCGCGCAGATGGACCTGCGCGGATGGCTCCGTGGTTCGGCTTGCGCGCCCGTAGTTAGCGAGGAGGTTGTGCGCCGCGCCTTGGCTTGTATCAAGCTCAACAAGGCGCCCGGACTTGACGGGGTCCCGTCCGCAGTCGTTGCCATTACGGCTCGGGCGGACCCCCAAACCATCCGCGATATGGTGGCTGACACCCTGACGCGTGGTCGGATCCCGGCTTCGTGGAAGATGGCTAGAGTCATCTTAATCCCGAAGCCGGGGAAGGATCCCTGTTCCCCAGGAGCGTATAGGCCCATATCTATACTCCCGGCCCTATCTAAGGTTTGGGAGTATACGATTAAGGGCCTGCTCGAAGAACAGCTGGGCGGGGATCCCTTCCATCCGAACCAGTTTGGCTTCCGTCGGGGTGTTGGCACTACGGAGGCCGCCACCGAAGTGGCCAAGTTCGCGGAGGTTTGTCGGGTCCGGCGGAGAATCTGCGTCCTCCTGTCTCTCGATGTCCGCAACGCGTTTAATGCGTTGCGATGGGACGTCATACATCGGGAGTTACGCAGGAGAGGCGTAGACCCCCACACGCGTGCTGTGTTGGGGGATTATTTCTCCGGGCGCGGGATCACCGTTCACTCTTCGGAGGGAACGGTGGTCCGTGATATATTCGCGGGGGTTCCACAGGGGTCCGTTCTAGGACCCTTTTTGTGGAACCTCGTATATGACGGACTCCTTACCGAGGTAGAGGCCGAGGGCCGCTTCGTCCGCGCTATCGCCTACGCGGACGATGTCGCGCTTCTCTGCTCGGCCGCGAACCTCCTCCAGTTAGACAGGATGATGGCTTCCGCACTGGCCAGGGTACAAGCCTGGTTCGTTAAAACCGGGCTTTCCCTGGCCGCGGAAAAGACCGAGGCCATCTTCCTGACCGGGCAGCGGATCCAAAAGATCGCGGATCTGAATGCGTTTGGTGCGATTATCCGCACCTCTGCCACGGTCAGGTACCTGGGGGTCATTTTCGATTCCGTAAGGAATTACCGACCCCATCTGGAGGAGGTTGCCGCGAGAGCGGATAGGGTCTCCGGGGCCTTAGCAGGCTTACTGCCGAATACCCGGGGCCCTTCCATCCGCGCGAGACGCCTCTACTATTCGGTGTGGGAGTCCGTCATTTTATATGGAGCGCCGGTGTGGGCGGTCACGCTGAGGACGGAGTCAAGCAGGGCGATCCTGCGCCGTTCCCAGCGAACCGCTCTCACCCGACTAACCGCGGCCTACAGGACAGTGGGTTTTCATTCGCTCTGCGTTTTAGCAGGGCGGATGCCACTGTACCTGAAGGCAAAAATGGGGCGCCAAATTTTTAACGCGAAGGCGGCCGACCGGGCTGACCCCGCATATAGGGGGGACCCGGCCGCTCTCAAGGAGCGTGTCCGCCTCCATAAGATCAATGCCATGGAGGAGGCAATGAGCGAGTGGCAGAGGGAGTGGGATCGATCCCCAGCTTCAGGCTGGGTAAAACGTCTAGTCCCCAAGGTCAACACCTTTGTGGCGACGCCAGGCCCATCAGTTGCATCCGAATATTTTACGATGCAACTGATGAGTGGCCACGGGTGCTTTCAGAAATTCCGTTTTAGGATTGGGAAAGCACCCGCCGCGTCGTGCCTCGAGTGCGGGGCAGACATGGACGACGCGGAGCACGTTCTGGTGGCATGTCCATCATACGACACCGAACGTGCGGCGTTAGCCACGGCCTTGGGGACTCCGGTGGATCCCCACTCCCTTATAGAGACGGCCACCTCCTCCCCGGAGAAATGGCAGGCGTTCCTTGCTTTTGCAACTTCCGTGATGACGGAGCGGCAAAGTAAGGAACGCGAGGCGGACATGGCTCTGAGAGCCGAGAGAGCGGCGGCCGCGCGCCTGGCCGCAGCGCAAAGGGCGCTGAATAGACGCCGCCTTGCGCGGAAGCGCAAGCGCCAGGGCGTTGGCTAGTGGCCTATGGGTCCCCCAAACGTTTATATTTAAGGGGACCGTGGTGGTTTTATTTTATTGAGTTACGTGTTTGTGCTGTTCGTTTTTTTTAACTTATTTTAGTTCTGTGTGTGTGAATCGTCGAATATTTATTGTATTTATTTATTTATATTTATATATTTATACGTATTTATGCTATTTATTCGGCGTTTTACACCATAGTTTTTTAAGTTTTAATCCGTTTTAGCACAGACGCGTTCTGCCCCTATGGATCTGCTCGCCGACCGGGGGTGCACGGTTGGCTGGAGCCTGTGTGAACTCCCCTTTATTTATATATATTGGGTTGAGTATAGAGGGGCCCCACCTCCCCAGGTAGCGGTGTCCCGAAGTACTACATCAGAAGTTCCGGGCACCGCTATGGGGTCTACTCGACGGTGGGTTTAGAGGGGGGTTTTTAGTGGGTATACCTGCGTATTTTTGCGCAGGGAGTCCCACATAACCCCGGCAATCTAACTGCCGGGGTATGCGTAATGCATTTTCCCCCCTCTCCAAAAAAAAAAAAAAAAAAAAAAAAAAAAGAGTTCTACCCCTTGAAGCCCGGTTAAAACTTGGTCCATAAGCCTTTGGAAAGTTGCTGGTGCGTCTTTGAGTCCAAACGGCATTCTGTTAAATTCATAGTGTCCATATACTGTAGAAAAAGCTGTTTTATGACGATCATCTGGATGCATGGGAATTTGATGGAACCCAGATGCAAGATCGAATACAGAAAAATATTTCGCACTTCCCAACTGATCTAATATGTCAGTTATATTTGGTAAAGAATAAGCGTCTCCAATTGTTTTTTCATTTAATTTCCTGAAGTCAATTACTATTCTTGGTTTCCTGACTCCTTCTGAATTTTCTTTTTTTAAGACTATCCATATAGGTGAATTATAGGGAGACAAAGAAGGTTGTATTATTTCTTTTTCTAATAATTCTTTAGTTTGTTTTTTTACTTCCTCCTTAAATGACTTAGAATATCGATACTGTTTTGTAAAAACAGGAACATTGTTTTCTGTTATAATTTTATGATAGGCTTTATTTGTTGCTTCCAATTTTTCTCCTGGAATATGAAATCTGTCTGCGTGTTCCTTTATTAGTTCTTCAATACTGGTTCGTTCTGAATTTAAATGGTCCAGCCTTAGTAGTTGTAACAACTGGTGGGTTCTATTTGTTGCTTTATATGTATCTGATGATTTTTCTTCTACTGGAACTTCAATAAATGGTTCTAATTCGATTGATGGTACAGGAATTTTTATGTCTTTTGTGGATGTATTTATTGCAAATAGACATGCCATGCCATTATTATTTGACACAATTGCATTTCCCATATGTAAATTAGGGTGAATATTAATTTTAGGAATATATCCTGTGCTAGTTTGTGTGTTAAGAACTCGTACATATATTTGACTTCTTGTTCTGGCTGGTATTGTGACCATTTCAGGGTCGATGAATGGAAGAGTTTCTGGTCCAATGGTTATTGCTGATCTTGTGTAATCAATAGTTGCTCCGTTGGTTTGGAAGAAATCTGTTCCTAATATAC
This sequence comes from Andrena flavipes, assembly GCA_963971345.1. Lineage (NCBI taxonomy): Eukaryota > Metazoa > Arthropoda > Insecta > Hymenoptera > Andrenidae > Andrena > Andrena flavipes. Next base: position 46,535,113 of record OZ020479.1, on the reverse strand, counting down.
CGTCCTGTCTGATAGGGAGGTCTTCTACGATGTGGATGATAATTTCTGTATTTAAAGTTCGTATTTTGATGTATCCCATAGTACTGAGTAGTCCGTCCGTGATGCCATTTAGGTCAAACAGTGTGTCCATGAAGATTGGAATATCGGGAGAAACAGCACATCTCTTGATTACGTTGAGGTCTGATCCCGTGTCGATCATTAATGTTGCTTGTCCTCCGCTAAATCCTATGTCAGAGAGAAGAATGCTGGGTGGTTTCCTTATTTGTTCTGTCTTGAGTCTGAGCATGGCTTGTCTACGTACCCTACGGGGTTGTGCTTATTCTTTTTCTTTCCTATCAAAATACATCTTTTTTCTGCATTGTTCTATCGTGTGGCCTCGGAATTTACAATATTCACAAGATATGCTATCATAAGCTCGGTTTCTGCATTCTTGTATTGTATGACCCGGTTTCTGACAATAATCACAACGGGTGTTAGATTGAGGAGTTCTGTTCGTGTAACTTTGACTTCTACAATCTTGCGCCGTGTGACCTGTTCTTCGGCAGGTGCTGCATTGTTCGTTGAATCGAGGGGCTGTGTTAGCTTGGCTCCTGCAATCTTGCGTCATGTGACCCGCTTGTCGGCAGTTGCTACAATATTCGTTGGGTCTTGCGTTGTAACTCCGATTCCTACAATTTTGTGTTATATGACCTGGTTTTCGGCAAAAGTCACAAAATGTAAGGCTTCTGCATTCTTGTATCATATGTCCTATTTTTTTACAGTGTTGACAGATTTTTTGTCGCCAGTCGGTGCGTGAAACTTGCTGACTACTGCAGTTAGTAATATCATGGCCGTATCCAAGGCAGTTTATACATTGATTAGGTTGTGTTACTCCAGTAGGTATATTTGTTCTTATTTGGTATTCGTTGTATTCTGCTTCTGCTTTAATAGCACTATTGATAGCGCGATCAAGACTGCTGAAGGTGTATTCGTGTATTCTATTATATATCTCGATTTTTAAACTCGTTAGAAAGGCTTTAACAGCATTTTATTCTGCATTCATATTAAATTGAGCTTCATGTCCTGGTACTTCTATTGTGTTACAATGTCTGATTTGTAAAAGTAGATTAGATACGCGGCTACTATAATCTACTGTGGTTTCATTCGATAGTTGCGCAATTTTTGATAACTCGCCGTATAATTGGATTGATGTGTGTATTGGAGCAAAACGAGAGGTTAATACATTTGTAAGGTCACTGATTGTGTTATAATCTCCGCTTAAAACTACTCTTGAAGCTTGTCCGTAAAGCTTATTTTTTATTAGTTGAACTAATCCATATTCTGCGTTAGGATTTATCATGCGCCGTGCATTTCGACAACTTTTAATAAATTGATGTAATGGTATATTTCTACCATCGAAAGAAGGTACTGTGTCGGCCGTATCGCCTAAACTAATGTGTGGTAAATCAGGATATACATTCGTAGCTGTATTCGTATTAATTTGAGGATTTGAAGTTTCTGGAGTATTTTCCGTTTCTGATGTTACTGGAGTGTTTATACTTTCTGGATCTGCTTGAGTTTCCGTATTGATTGCTAAAGCAGCCATTTTTTCTCCAATTGTGTTAGGCATTGTAAAGTTTTAAGTTTCCACAAAATTTAAGAAAAGAAAAAAAAATTTCTAAGAAAATACTCACTTTTGGAGTTATTTTACTAAGCGAAAATATCCTTCTCAACGAAATATCCCACCGCTGTCACCAAAAATAATCCGACCTGTAACGTTCAGCTTGTCCAGGGACGACTGAATGTAGACAGGTTCCCGAGAGGAGAGCGGCTTCCTCCGAGAATAGGATAGGTGGGGGGTTTCGTGTGGAATGAAGGAGTAAAATCCAACTTAAACTTAACAATGGCTTTATTCAAACAACACTTAATCTAATAACAATAACGATAATATAGCTTACAACTACGATTATATATATTGTGTTTTTGTGTTTTTTAAGGTTTTTTTGTTTTTTTTCTATGCTAATGTATCCTAATGCGCTATGTAAAATTGGATATATATATATATATATATATATATATATATATATGTGTGTGTGCTACTGCTGTAAGTTCGGCCGCTGCCGTTTCCGGAGCGGTTCCCGACACTCTTGGCAGAGTTCTTATTTTAGTGTTCTGTAGACTTTGTCTTTGCTAAGCGGTTAAGCTGCTGCCTACTAATAGGAGCAACGCTTGAAACCTCCGCAAAAACAAAGTTCTCAACTATTAAATGATAGATCCAAAAAGGAGCACCAGTATCTTGTACACTGAGAACCAGTCGCTGCCGTTTCCGGAGCGTGCTGAAATTCTACTGGATAATACTTAAGCTACCTTCAGGAACTAGCATTCGTTAGTTGCAAGAACGTATCTGAGTTCTTAACCATTAAATAAAAGATCCAAAAAGGAGCGCCAGTATCTTGTACACTGAGAACCAGTCGCTGCCGTTTCCGGAGCGTGCTGAAATTCTACTGGATAATACTTAAGCTGCCTCTAGGAACTAGTATTCGTTAGTTGCAAGAACGTATCAGTATTCGAATGAGCGCGCTGAGTGCTGCGTGCGCCTCCTTTTATACTGGAGAATTGGCGGGCTGGCGCATGCGCAGTGTGTCGATATTTCTTATTTCGCAGTTTTCTTGCTTATTATATATTATTTTGTTTTGCGCTTTTGTCAGTATGTCTAATTAATTATTCTTAACATTTCTATAATATTTGTTCCTCTAATATTTGTTTGGATTATAATTTATATCTTAAAGTATGTATAATGCTTATGCGCGGTAACATAGGTTGGCTCTGTGGTAATATAGTGCAGTTCTACTTTATCAACGGTCGGTAATTACTGGTTTGAGTCCTCGTGGGACGTTACAGGCGATCGCAGGGGTAACATCGCAAGGACGCATTCCGATGGTTCTATGTTTTCGCGCGTGTAACGTACCGCTACCTACCGCCATAAATTTTTTCCTTTGTTTTCATTTTACATTGTTAATTACCTTATATTAGATGTAAGATAGTATATAACGGGCAACGCATGCGCATAGCTGCCGATTCAAACAACAGAGTCAGTGCCGCGAGTGAGCCAAGTGCGCGTGCGCATATCGTACGAACAACCGGACGCCAAATATTCTGAGCAAAGTACGCGAGTGGCGCGAACCGGAAGTAAATTATCATTGGTGCGCAAAATCGCGCAGCCCGTGATTGGCGCGGGCTAAAAATACCAGGCCGGTATAAATACAGGCCCGCCGGCAGCAGAAGTCAGACTTGGTTCTATCACCGAACCACCTAGACCTAGGTAGCTTTCATTAGCTCCTCTGTCAAGAAGAAGTTTCTTTAAAATTCCATTTCCTCTCGAGGTAGCTTTAATTAGCTTTTCCACTTCCTCTCGAGGTAGCTTTAATTAGCTCCTCAACCACAATCAATCCTCTCGAGGTAGCTTTAATTAGCTCCTCAACCACGATCAATCCTAAAGAGGTAGCTTTAGTTAGCTCCTCCACTTCCTCTCGAGGTAGCTTTAGTTAGCTCCTCCACCTCTAACCGAGGCCTATACAACTACCTACTCCAAAGCGTGGGGCCAGCTTGTAGGCACCAGAAGAAATAACCAATCAGAGGGAAGAAAGGAATCAATTAAACTTCTATCTAGGAACGCTCTAACCAGCTACCTGGCTACCATCCTAGAAAGCACTGGCAAGCTGCTATACCTGCTATAATAGGCAACTGGAAGCCATTTCATAAAGAGAGAAGGAAATCCTCTCACTATTCAACGTACAAATCAACCTAGCGGTATCAACTGAACAAACTCTATTCCGAATTACCGACAGTAGTAAGGCAATGGGGATTCTAACTCAGGTCCTCTGAGGGGGGCGCGGGGGCGGGGGGAAGTGAGGGCACGCGGGGGAGCGCGGTGGGAGGAAACCTGGGCGCGGGGCCTGCGGGGGGAGGAAGGCCGGTTGCGCGCGCACGAGCCGCGGAGTCGGGGAAGCCGCGATGATGGAGGGGATCAGTCCGGACCGAGCCGCCGCGAAGACCTGACCCACCACCGGAGACCTCTCCAGACCTGACCCACCCCCGAAAATTTTTTAGACCTAACCGATGCTGGGGACGACCTTGGCCCACCGCCGAAGACCTCTCCAGACCTGACCCACCCCCGAAAATTTTTTAGACCTAACCGATGCTGGGGATGACCTTGGCCCACCCCCGAAAACTTTTTCAAACCCCAAAAATTTTTTAGACCTAACCGATGCTGGGGACGACCTTGGCCCACCCCCTCCAAACCATTATGAAGCGGAAATTGTTTCGGACGATGTCAGGGGCGATGTCGGTTTTTTACACACCGCGTCTTCGGAGGAGGGAAAGAGACAAAGCATTTTTTAATTCGGAGGAGAGAGATGGCATTACATAGCGGTACAATCACATTTTATTCTAAAGCTAACAGTATTCTAAAGCGTTCCGATTTAACGTCGCAGCGTCTCGCGCGATAACGTGCGAAATTTGACTCCCCCGAGAAAGATGTGCAAGATAATACCTACCATTTCCACGGCGCGAAAAACGAAGTAGAATTATGCGATGTCAACAGAAATTTTCTTTCCCAACGCAGAGAAATATGTCGGAAAGGATATTATAAAAAAAAAAAAAATGAATCGTTACAAATATTGATGTGAAAATCATACATTTATTATTAAAACGTGCTATAGTGGTACGTGGTTTACATCACGCAGCATAGACTGTAATCATAACGCCAACAATTCACAATCGATCTAAGAATGTTGCTCAAAGTGCTCGCTTTCGGAAATTAATTTCACATAATTCGTCGGTACGGGAGCGGTACGCAGCAGTTCTACGAAGGTTGCATATTTACTACTGACAGAGTACATATTTTCAGTTAGCCAGGTATACATATGTTCAATACAATGTTCATACGCGAACAGTTTACGTATCGTGGCTTCAGTCATGTATATGACAGCGCGATTATCGGTGATTTTTATAAGTTGATCATCATGCATACGCGTGAATTCGAGTCGCAAATGATCAATTACGATGTGGGTTTGGGGCGATGTTGCGTTGCTGCATAATCGTTGGAGTATGTTCGTCTCGTTTTGCAGCAGGAGCTTCCACGTCGACATTGAAAAACATACCTCACAGCCTTTATTGTCGGCTATGGCGATCTCGACGTGGCACAAATCCATGCCGATGCGAATTCCAATAGTTAACCGTTTATAAGCTGTTGCGGTCAACGGGTAATCACGCCCCAGGATCCGTACGATTGTTGGTTTTGGTGTTGTGGATCCAGAACTGTAAGAAACATGCACACGAAATTAATACTCGGTTCGCTTGCGTTTACAGTGAAAGAAGTAAGTGAAAAGTCAAAACTGTATAATAACGCGTACATACCTCGTATTGAACTGATGTTCCTGTTGCTGGCGTTTATTGGGGTAATCACCATTGATGGCGGATGCATAGGATGAATTGTTGAAGCTGCGTTTGTACATCTTGATATGCGCTATGTACGATTATACTGATCGGTGGAGAAGTTAACGCAAACGATACTCTTTAGCACTCGAGCGAACGTGGTGTAATGAAGTTCACAGGTCTGACCAACGTCGCTTTTATACAAATTCACGTACACGTACACATCAATGTGCATTCGAGGGAGGGGATACGCCAAAGAGTAAGACAGAGATACCAAATCATGCATAAAAAACGCGCTCCAAAGTGCACAAAGCCTCAAATCGTTGCAACGTGTTGCGAGGAAAAGACATTTACATTTACAACCATGGGAGAATTCGGGCACATAACCCACCAATTGCTGGATCAATCTGCACGCTTGATTTCGCGGGAAGAGTACTTTGCGTGGGAAGAACGGTGCAACGAGTGTATCGAATCATTGGAAGAACAGAGCCGTGTGAAACGCCCGCGATTATCAATCGGTGTTCGGCAATCGTTGGTTGCTCGAATCGCGCAGCTCGAAGGGCTGAAACATTCGTTGCGCAGTCGTTTCGTGTGCGAAGGTGCCGGACATTCTAGCATAGGACTTTTGTGGCGCGAAATAGACGCTGCGTTCGATAACCGCGTATTAACTGGTGCCGTGCTAAATTCAAACTATATCGAGCCGCGCAACTTCCTCCAAGATGCGGGGATCATTGTGCTGAAGCATGTGCGGGGTGCTTTGAGGAAACAGCGGAACCTCAAAGTGAACACGGTGTTCAACGGCGAATTTGTGGCGGATGACAAGCATGCTTGTAAAAGCATCAACACCCGAAACTGCGAACTCTTCCGCACATCCGATCTGCAGGAGTGGTACCAGCGATGCGTTATCGAACCCACCCTGGCATCGCTGGAAGAGTTCTAGGAACGTGATAGCGGATGGGCATTGACGCGAATCCTCAACCTCACAGTCAATGTCAATAAGTATAATCCACTGCGTGCGGGGTGCCACATCAAGTTGCCACAGATATTATCTTTGAAGAAAGCCACGATCAGTGTACAATCCCCGGACAATGCGTGTTTCGCGTGGGCAGTGGTCGCAACTCGCCATCATGCGGAAAGACATCCTGATCGCCCAAGTTCATACCCCAGCTATGCTTCCCTCCTAAATCTCCAGGGCATTGAGTTTCCAATGTCCCTAGCACAGATTAGGAAGTTTGAACGGTTGAACGACATCTCCATCAACGTGTACAGCTTCGAGGTGGAGAAAGGGTCGACGGTCTTTCCGTTGCACCTCACCAGTCAAAAGAGGGATCGACACGTCAACCTGCTCTACACACCGAATCAAGAGCACGGCGATGTAGGGCACTTTGTATGGATCAAGAACTTGTCCCGACTCGAGAGCACGCAGCTGAGCAGACACAAGGAAAAGAAATTCATCTGCGATCGGTACGTATAGAAAACGTATGAAATGTTGAAATGTCTCGCGAAATAAATTAAATAAAAAAAAATTGTGTTTACAGATGCATGCACTACTTTAGCTCAACCGAGAAGCTGGAGGCGCATACAATGGACTGCGGCAAGATGAACGACTGCGCCATTCTGCTGCCCAGCGAAGGCAAAAATCTCCTCAGTTTCGACAACCACCGGATGAAGGAGCGACTTCCCTTCGTGGTATATGCAGATCTCGAGTGCATCATCGAGAAAACAGAGGACAGTCACCGAGTGGGTGATACAGATGGTAAATTGCACGCGTACCAGCACCATAAAGTGCACAGTATTGCCTATTATATGCATTGTTCGTACGATACATCACTGTCGACGTATCGATGTCGCCGCGACGCGGATTGCGTTTCATGGTTCGCAGACGAACTTAAAAATTTTGCAAACTTCGCCAAACCCATCTTGACCAGTAATGTTCCCATGCTGGATTTAACCAACAAACAGTTGACGACATTTCGCGATGCAACACACTGTCATATTTGCGAAGAACCATTGGAGGCTAGCGTCAAACGAGTCCGCGATCATTGCCATCTCTCCGGACGATTCAGAGGCCCGGCACATTCGGAGTGTAATTTAAATTATAAAAATGCGTTTTACATCCCCGTAGTTTTCCATAATTTATCCGGTTACGATTCACATTTTATTATCAAGGAAATAGCTACCGCTTTCGACGGTCACGTTGACGTATTGCCTATAACTAAAGAAAAGTATATTTCATTCACAAAAAATGTAGAAGATACGGCTGACTCAGACTCGCGAAATTATATTAAATTGCGATTCATCGATTCGTACAAATTTCTCAATACCCGTCTCGACAAATTAGCGTCTTTTCTTAGCACAGATCAATTAAAAATTTTACGAACCCAATTTGAAACATTATCCACCGAGGATTTCAATTTACTAACGCGAAAGGGTGTCTTTCCGTATGAATACCTCGATTGCGCGAACAAGCTGCAGGATCCATGCTTACCGCCGCGCGAGTCATTCTACAGTTTGTTAACGGGTGAGACTATATCCGAGACCGATTACGCACACGCCGAGACAGTCTGGCAGCGTTTCGGGATTAGAACCTTAGGCGAATACAGCGATTTGTATTTGAAAACAGATGTCTTGTTATTGCCAGATATTTTTGAAAATTTTCGCGAAAGTTGCATCAAGAGTTACGGATTAGATTCAGCGCATTATTATACTTTACCTGGTTTCACCTGGGATGCAATGCTAAAACATACCAAAATTACATTCGAATTGCTCACAGATGTCGACATGATCATGTTTATCGAACGCGGTATACGTGGAGGTTTAAGCCAATGTTCCGGAAGATACGCACATGCCAATAACAAGTACATGCCATCTTACGACGCATCGGAACAGTCATCGTACTTGATGTACTTTGACGTGAACAATTTGTATGGATGGGCAATGTGTCAGCCCCTACCATACGCCAAATTTCAATGGGTCGAAGATGTTGCGAGTTTTAACGTGTCTTCGATCCCGGTCGATTCGCCCACGGGATACATTCTCGACGTAGATCTGGAATATCCGCAAAGTCTGCACGACCCTCACGCCGATCTACCGTGCTGCCCGACGCGTGCCAAACCACCCGGCAGCAGGCAGGACAAATTACTCGCGACGGTATACGATAAGCAGCGTTACGTTATCCACTATCGCAACCTGCAGCAGTGCACGCGTCACGGTCTTCGTATTACAAAGATACACCGCGTGCTTCAATTCGCTCAATCCCCCTGGCTCCGCGATTACATCGAACTCAATACACGGTTTAGAATAAGCGCGACAAACGACATTGAAAAAAATTTGTACAAATTGATGAACAATGCGGTATTCGGCAAAACTATGGAAAATGTACGAAACCACGTGGACGTAAAGCTTTTGACACATTGGGAAGGGCGATATGGCGCGGAGGCAATGATCGCGAAACTGAATTTCCACAGCAGAAGTGTTTTTTCGGAAAATTTAATAGCTGTTGAATTGTGTAAACTCGAGGTGAAATTCAACAAACCGATATACGTGGGTATGTGCATTCTGGACATATCAAAAATTTGTTTGTACGAATTTCATCACGAGTACATGTCTCTCCAGCACGGATCAAATTGTAAAATTCTATACACCGATACAGACAGCCTCATTTATCACATTCGATGCGACGATATCTACGAGTCCATGAAACGCAATATCGATAGATTCGACACGAGCGATTATCCTATCGACAATCCATATAATATGCCGCGTGTAAATAAGAAGGTTCCATAGCTGATGAAGGACGAAAATAATGGTGCGATAATGACCGAATTCGTAGGTCTTAGAGCGAAAATGTATGCGCTTCGCGTAGACGGCAAAAAGGATACGAAAAAGGCGAAAGGCGTAAAGACCAACGTCATAGCCAGAACGATAACTTTCGACGACTACGCGAAGTGTTTGCATAAGGAGATCGAAATGATTCGCAGACAATCATGCATACGGTCTAAATTGCACAAAGTGTACACCATTTCGGAGTCTAAAATCGGTCTAAGTCCGTACGACGACAAGCGACATATCGTACCCGATTCGACCGACACTCTGCCCTGGGGACATTATAATATACCGTTGTAAAACAGAAATTATATTTATTGTAAAATAGAAATTGTATTCCCAATAGTAGAATTATTGCATAAAAATTATTCATACATATATAGAAATTATAAATGGTGGAATTAACGTGTTAAAATAAAAAATTGTTCACACATGTATATGTATAATTATATTTATGGATTATTTTACAATACATTATTTTTATTTATCCAAGAATTGTGTGATTTATCAAACCCCAGCCACTTGACGTACACCTTATCCCCCTTTCTACGCAACACTTTTTCCACTAGATATACATCAGGATCGGTGACGCGTTGCAGCTCGTGTTCATAGAATCCTCCGGCAACGGGTTTTCCACATGAATTGACCAACAGATAGGTCGCGGGATTAGTTGTCTGTACTTTGGCTATCTTGAAGACCTCCGTTGTCCAATTCGGCGTATAGCCTTTATCGAAGATGGTTTTAAATTTGCTCACGTGCACAAAATCGCCCAACTTGAATCTCGCCGGAGCAGCGATCTTTATGTTGTTGTATACGGTAGCTAGCAGCTTATCGGCGATCGCGGGGGTAACATCGCAAGGACACATTCCGATGGTTCTATGTTTTCGCGCGTTATACTCTGCGAGCAGACGTGGTAGCGAATCGGTCCATCTATAGGTTCCATTCTCCGTAAACAGTTTCCACATATTGTTCTTCAACGTTCGATTGAAACGTTCCACGACGGAGGCCTTCATCACCGAATACGTAGAATAATGATTAATGTCATGCTTTGTCATGAGTTTCTGCACATCGGCGTTGTAAAATTCTTTTCCTTGACCGGTTTGTAAATTTTTAGGATATCGACCTCTAAATATCTTTGCAAACGCTTTGGTCACCTCAGCGCCACTTTTAGTCTTGAGCGGCAACGCCCATGCATACTTGCTCAACACATCGATGACGGTGAGTATGTAGTGGTGACCCTGGTTGAATCGCGAGTATGGTCGCATTTCTACAATGTCAGCTTGCCACAGATCGTCGTATCCACGCACTATGACGCGCCTCCGCGGGAAATGTCTTCGAGCTGGAGCATGCAATTCGTCAACGAGTCGTCGCTTCTTGTGGCCATGGTTTTCTTCTTTACTCTTGGATTTCGACAATGACTGCATGTTTGACGCGAATGATGTGATAATTATCGTGTACGTGCATTATGTACTCCCCGTCGGCCCGAGGACAAGTTCAACCGTCTCGCATGATTCTCCTTCGCATTGTCGCTGCGGATTCAACGCCTCCGATATCTTTTGAACGCTGTTTTGCAACGTCAGCATATCTGTTTGAAACACGACCAGCTTACTCTCTAATTCTTCCTGCTGCTCTCGCAAAAGTTTAATGTTCTTTTCCACGTATAGTTTATTGACAGCATCGGTGTCGGTCACCGGCTGAGCTACGCATCGTATCTTGCGTGATTTTGCATCAAAGTCGGCACCGGTCACGCAAAGAGCGTTATCTCGCATGTAATTTCGAAGTAGACCGGTCCATTTGTAATAGTCCATTGTAGCTGCCCCACTTTTCTCGAGCGATACCCCAAATTTGTTGATCGGCATCTCGACGTATACAGTGCAAATCACTGGCGTGCGGTTTAATTTATAATGACGCCTACCTCGCGGAGTTCCTCGATAATCGATAGAATTTCGGGATCGTGAGAGTTGTTACCCGCCTGACGCGACGCTTCAAGCAAACGCAACCGATCCACCAACTCGTTGGGATCGTCCCAGTGCACGTAATCGATCTTGTTATCGTTTACCACCATGGCTCGTGGCACCGTTAGACCTTTCCCCGCCCTACTAGTCGACACACGGGGAAGTAGAGGTGCAATTACATGCTTGTACTTGTATCCCTTGTTGCTTAATATGGGGTATTTAGCATTATGATCGCGTCTGTGGGCATTCGTCGACAGCAGTATACTTTTGTATTTTTGTTTATCGGCATCGGTGTACACAGCATCGTCGGGAATTCTTTTGAAAATCAGTTCGTAAAGACCGGGTGTTCCTCCGTATCTTACACCATCTATGATTATATTATCGCCCCTGTCTATATCGAAAGCCTTATCCCCAAGCATCGTTCCACTATTACCAAAGTACACGCCGTACACATAGTCCATTGTCGTATCCCTATCACCACTTAGGATCGCGCTCATGTATTTTTGCCCCAGCGGACCGAAATGACTGCGAAACGTTTCTTGTCCCTCGGGTGTTTGGAGTAGATGTCTAATAGATGTTGCAAACGACTCGTTTGGTGTAGTTTCGAAAACGTCGTCATCATCAATGGCTGAGAGGGATTGTACGCGAGGAATTGTATTTATTGGCGTTGGTGGAACGGGAGACTCATTTGATGCGGTATTCCGCCGTTTATGCTTCGATTGAACTGGTGTGGAGGTTGCGAGTGAATATTCCGATGACATGCGTCGTTTCTTCTTTCTCTTACGCGATGTGTTCCCTTTCGACACGATTTTTGTTTTAGGCGTTAATGTTTCATTCTCTTCAACGTCTGTGCTCATCGGCGGTGATGTGTCAGCTTCTGTTGTTGCAGTATTTTCCACAATATGTTTTAAGGGTTCCACAATATGTTTGAAGTATTTCTCCAACGCGATATCTTCCTCCATCTTGCCGGTCGTCAAAGCCTGATGTTTCCGGCGAATGGCTTCGCTGGTTTTTGCAATTTCCTTCGCTATTCTCTCGCGATCCTTAATCTCCAGACTATCGATATCAATCATCGTCGTTGTACCGCGGACGTTGCGTTCCCACCGACGTTTTGACGACAATTGACCATCTCACGGTACGGCAAACTCGTTAAATCCCTTTCTATAACGTCCATTGGACATCGCGCTATCCTTGTCTATCACCACGAAACCATACTCCCGTTGCCAACAATTACGACACAAAGCGCAGAAATCCTCGTAAGACATGTCTGTGTTTACGTGATCGTTGTACACATGTTTCAAGTTGGTGCCATCCTGCTTAAACAGAATCAACAGATTGGCATTGTCGCGTATAAGATGTTTGGGAATCTTTGCATACGTCTGACAGAGATAGAAACAGTCAACGTTCGAGTGACGCCCCATTGCAAAGTATTCCCTTATCGTATCCTGCTTGTCGCATGCCACGTCATCAAAGATAAAAATGGAATTCGGAAGCGATTCGCTCGGTGGGATGACGTCACTATTATTCGAAAACGTAAAGTAGCCAATTTCATCTATAGGAGTCAATAAATTATCCAAATACTGATATTTCGGCTGTTGCAACGACTTGGAGTACACGTACACGTTCTCGAAGCGGATGCCGTGAGGACTTTCCAACAAGCTCACCAGCACGTTGGTCTTTCCACAATTTGATGGACCGCAAATGAGGCAGCGGATAGTGTTTGGCAGCATGCTACCGTGTCTGCGCATTGTTTTCGGGGACATCAGCTGCGATTTATCGTCAAAATTTGTCACGCGTATCGCCACAGGTTGCCGTACGAATCGCATCCTGTCCGTGAACCATGAAAAATGATTTTTGATACGTCGAAGCGGTCTATTTATAGGTCTGCGCCGAAGCAAAACAGCTCAGTGTGCAACATGCTTCTGGTCCTGTCGGATAATTTCGATATTCGAGCCCTAACCTCTGAGCAGTTGAAATATATACCAAAGATTATTCTACTGCGAGAGTTTGGCAGACACATTGATCAGTTGTGGAACAGGCTCCCCGAGCATATAAAAGCAGATCCTGAGGTTCAGCAGCATCGCCGGTGTCTGGAGCATTATAATCGCCCTTGGCAGCGAACGCATATCGACGGTCCGGCACCATTGATTAAAAACTGTAGCGAATGTCACCAACGAGAGTAAAGAAAGGTCGTGGTTTGTTAAATCGGGCGATAAACGCGCTACCTATCGAATTACATATCCCTGGATATCAGTTTTGCGGTCCAGGAACTCATCTGGCAAAACGATTGGCTAGAGGTGATCGAGGCATCAATCCGTTGGACGCAGCGTGTCGCGAACACGATATTGCGTATTCGCGTAGCAACGATCTCGACGAAAGGCACGCGGCAGATAAGGTACTCGCTGACAAAGCGCGAAAACGCATCGTTGCGCGAGACTCGACTCTGGGTGAAAGAGGTGCTGCTACAGCTGTTTGGGCAGCTATGAAGGCCAAGACGAAAATCGGAATGGGGATGAAAACAAAAACCTGCAAAAGGACTCCAAAAAAAGCATCGAAAAAACGGATTCTTCCAGTAGCAAAACGGGGTGGTATATTACCGCTTCTCCCGCTGCTAGGTGTCCTCGGATCGTTAGCTGGTGGAGCGGCGGGGATCGCCAAGGCGGTCAACGATAATAAGGCGGCGCAACATCAGCTGCAGGAAATGCAACGCCATAATCGCTCCATGGAAGGTCGCGGACTTTATCTCGCACCGTACAAGCGCGGACAGGGAATATCGAAACGAAAAAAAAAAACGTCGAGAAGAAAATAAAAATGCCTGCGGGCGTAACTACCGATTTGCAATTGGAGGAGTTGGCAAAACGTATGCGTATCCCATTCTTTAGAGGTGTTTTTATGCGAAACGCGTTACCAGCCGGAGGAGTACGTCGAAACGAGAGCGGTATCGTAAATTTGGACAATGCCGAGGGATCAGGGACTCATTGGGTGGCATATGCGAAGAGAGGGTGTCGAGCTATATATTTCGACAGCTTTGGGAATCTTCGACCGCCCAAGGAATTGGTAAAATATCTGGATAAAGATGCTGTGGAAATTGAATACAATCGTTCGTCTTACTAGAAGTACAATCAGAGCAATTGTGCACAACTATGTCTACGCTTTCTACAAACGATCGGCACCAAATTTAAGGATTGACTTCCCACCACTCTGAGTCAGTACCAGTCCAGTCGTACAGCTCGGAATATGTCGTTAACATTCACTCTAACCGGCAAGAGTAGCACCCTCGCGGTGAGCTACTTTCCACCCATAGATTTGAGCGACGATGAATACGAGCTTGGTCTAACAACCTTTGAAACCTATCATACAATACCGAACATCGACTCGAGCAACGATAAATTCTACTTCATCGTAAACAACAGTGCCGACACCGCTTATGAATACATTACGATTCCCCACGGCTCCTACGAACTAGACGCCATTGCCAAGTACCTGAAGCAACGATTACTGGAACGGTATCCTAAAAATCTTGGTGACACCGGCGATAACAGTGACAATGATGCGTATCCTATAGTGTTGCGTCCCAATAACAATACCATGAAAAGCGAGCTGTACTGTCGGTTCGCCGTAGACTTTACAAAGCCCAACAACATTGGATCGCTACTGGGATTCTCCACGAATCGGGTATTAGCACCAGAACGATGGCACGAATCGGACGATCCGATTAATATCATGAACGTGAACATTATTCGCATAGAATGTAGCGTGACCGCTGGGGCGTACAACAATGGGAAGCGTGTACATACGATACACGAATTTTCTCCAAGAGTCCCACCAGGATATAAGATATCGGAAACGCCTGCACAAATCATTTACCTTCCAATCACCGCACAGGTCATTTCGGATCTGACGATACGCGTTGTGGATCAAGACGGACGGTTGCTTGATTTTCGAGGTGAAGAGATTACCATCAGATTGCACGTACGACGACGACGATAATACATGTGGTGCGAACGAAAGAGATGCTTGTATTGAACGACTCCAGAAACCCGTTTCTTCCAAGTGAAATTGTTTGCAACAACAACAACAACAACAACTGCAACAGTTCTGATCACGCTAAAAAGAAGAGGCTCAGTGCTGCGAACATTGCATTTTTGAAAACATTAGGATTCATTGTGCGCATTTAAGTTGAAAAAATGGCTGACATTCTAAGCATTGGAGGGAAGCCGACGTTTGATGATCGCATCGTCAAGCTCGAGACTCACACGTACAACCCATACGTCAACACGACGTTTGGATACAGCGATGAGATAAGAATACCTATACAGCAGCAGGATTTGTACACATTGCCGTGTGAAAGTTTCCTCTATGTGGAGGGGAAATTGAAGATAAATAAGCCAAATGATGCGTTAACTGTGACGTTGGGAAATAATTGCATGGCGTTCTTATTCGATGAGATTCGATACGAGCTGAATGGCGTGGAGATTGACCGCAACAGAAACGTCGGAATAACTAGCACGCTTAAAAACTATGTATCGCTGACATCCGACGAAGACAAAAATATGGAGAATGCAGGATGGGGCTTGAAACGTCGCGATGGGCTAATATTGAAAAATCATTTTAATTTTTGCGTCCCACTCAAATATTTGCTGGGATTTTGCGAGGACTACAAACGCATGATTATTAATGCTCGCCACGAATTGATTTTAATACGATCACGCAACGATAACAATTCTCTAATAGGATCGCCGATGTTGGAACCAGAAATCGAATTACTTAAAGTGCAATGGCGGATGCCTCATGTGACGCTGAACGACGTTAATAAGCTATCGTTGCTACGTGCTTTGGAAAGTGGACAAAACCTGAGCATTTGTTTTCACTCGTGGGATTTGTACGAGTATCCTCTCTTACAGAGCACGACCAAACATTCGTGGGCTGTGAAGGCAGCTGCGCAGCTGGAGAAGCCGCGATACATTATCTTTGCTCTACAGACTGCTCGAAAGAATGTGATGAGCGAAGACGTTACTATGTTCAACAACTGTAAATTGACCAATGTAAAACTTTTTCTCAACTCAGAATTTTACCCATACGATGATCTGAACTTGGACTTTGACAAGAATAAGCACGCCATCTTGTTTAACATGTATACGCAATTCCATAAATCGTATTATGGACATAGTTGCAACGAGGCATTATTCACCGTGGCGGAATTTTTACAATTTGGCCCCCTCGTGGTGATTGATTGCTCGCGACAAAATGAGTCGATCAAGAATGGCACCGTGGACGTGCGCATAGAATTCGAGTGTAAAGAGAATGTACCTGCAAATACTACGGCATACTGTCTGATTCTGCACGATCGGGTGGTTGAATACAATCCGCTGACAAACGTGGTGCGCAAAATCAATTAAATTGTCACGCTACTTGCCCGCCCTCTCCTGTGTCAAATTCACACAAAATTTCATCGTGAAAATCGACATGCTTTACGAGAAAGGCTGCATTCTCCTGTCTGTCTTGAAAGCGAATGGACCTCCAAATTGTAACGATGATGGCTGTACCAACATTTGTTGACCTGCAAGGGTTCGTCGTCGATGGAAGATTTGTCGTCAAGGAAGTGGCGGTCCTACGAAATGGATTAATTCTCTCGCACTATATTTTTGGGAGTTCGATGCCGCAATATCTTCTTACGAAATCCGACAAATCAAGCATTCGGTGGCTGGTGGCAAAACATCATGGACTACGTTGGGACGATGGAGACGTTCCGTACAGTATGGCTAAACGGCTAATTACGAAAGCTGTAGCTGATGCGATCGACGAAGAAGATGACGCATCCCATATCATATACGTTAAAGGGCTGCAGAAACGCGACTGGCTCATGGATTTCCTCGACGAAAATACGATAGCGGACGTGGTCATCGAGACGCTGGACATTGACTACGAGGATATCAAATCACTAAATAGGCTAAATGTAGTTAATACACTGCGATGTGGTAGACACGCGAAACACTGTGCCATGCAAAATGTATTTAAAATATTCAACTGGTGGTCTAAACGCCAGAGAGAAATGCTTAAATAAAATATAATCAATTTTAATGCATAAACGTTTTTTTCTTCACCCTCCCCAACTTCCTACATGTACGCTAGATTAAGACGATATTTGTAATTATTATGTGGGAAACCGTTCGATTCGCGTTCAATACCCGTTCAATACCCGTTCGACACCCGTTCGATACCGTTCGATTCGCGTTCGACACCCGTTCAAAACCGTTCGATTCGCGTTCCATTCGCGTTCAATACCGTTCAAAACCGTTCGATACCCGTTCAATACCCGTTCGATACCGTTCGATTCGCGTTCGACACCCGTTCAAAACCGTTCGATTCGCGTTCAATACCCGTTCGATTCACGTTCGAAGTGGTATGTTAGGAGTTGAAAGTGATGCGATAGACATTCAAAATGGTGTGATCTAGTCAAATGATGTGTCAAAGAAGAAGGAGAAAACGGTTCAACGAAATGATGTGTGCAAAGAATAAATGTAATGGTCAGCGGAAATGAATCTAGAGAACAACAGCGTCTCACTTTGTAAAGCTAAGCACTTCTCGATTTCATGGTAAGGGTCTCCTTGTGCGAGCCTGGAGATGTAGCGAGACCAGTTGCCTTCAAATCTTCGACAACAACAGTCGGATTATTTTAAGCAATTTGGAAGCAGTTTTGTGTGACACTTTTTCTGAATAAAATGGGATTAACTCGCATTGCGCCGGAGTGTGACCCCGAGGTATGTACTTTAAAATATTTTAACCTACAGCTTGTTTTAACCTTTGAATTCGAGTTAGATTAAAATCAGACGGTCGTGTCAATATTAAATCGTGTGTTTCTATCTTTTAGAACTCGCCACCACCGTCACCTCCACCACCACCTCGTTCGCCGTCGCCGCCGCCATCGCCACCGCCATCGCCACCGCCTCAAGTATGTAATACTTTCCACTGTTTTGTGCGTTTGATGTTTATTCACGTGCTAGTGTTATATTGACGTTTGTGTTCTAGGCCCAGCCAATGCTTTATATGGCGCGATTAGCGCAACGTTTGGAGAGGGTTCCAGACGAGCCACGGTGGATACAAAACGATCAAATGGAGCCTCTGCGGCGACCGTGGCCACCCTCGCCGTCACCACCACCGTCGCGATAGTTTTTTAATTTTTATATATTTTTTTATTTTTATTATATATTTATTATTTCTTTTTTCTTTTTATTTTATTATTATTATATATTTTTTCTTTTTTTCTTTTTTTATTTTTATTATTATGTAACAATATATATTCTTAAACATATTTCATTGTATCATTTTCTTTACCCGTCATCCTCCTCGCCACATAATTTTAAGATTTGCTGACGTCGCATAATTCTACTTCGTTCTTCGCGCCGTGAAAATGACGTCACCCTGCCCGGCCGCTCCAGAGAATTCGAGTTACGCGCGATCGCGCGAGACGCTTTAGAATACTGTTAGCCTTTAGAATAAAAAATTGTTATCTATGGAATGCATGCTATTGTACCACCAAGTAGCGCTCTCTCTCCTCCGAATTAAAAATGCTCTGTCTCTTTCCCTCCTCCGAAGACGCGGTTTGTAAAATCCCGACATCATTCGATAAAAAATAAATTATTTCTCTGCATTGGAAATAAATGTCTGCATGCCGCGTAATGGTTTGGAAAAAAAATTTCGGGGGGTCATTCACTTCCTCCGGTTAAATTTTCGGGGATGGGCCTGGGGTTTGAAAAGTTTTCGGGGTGGGTCTAGGTCGTCCGCATGCATCGGTTAGGTCTAAAAAATTTCGGGGGTGGGCCAAGGTCGTCCCCAGCATCGGTTAGGTCTAAAAAAATTTTCGGGGGGGTGGGGTCAGGTCTGGAGAGGTCTCCGGTGGTGGGTCAGGTCTCCGCGGCGGCTCGGTCCGGACTGATCCCCTCCATCATCGCGGCTTCCCCCACTCCGCGGCTCGTGCGCGCGCAACCGGCCTTCCTCCCCCCGCAGGCCCCGCGCGCAGGTTTCCCCCCACCGCGCTCCCCCGCGCGCCCTCACTTCCCCCCGCCCCCGCGCTCCCCTCATTGCCCCATGGGTTAGAACTCTCATTGACTTACTACTGGGGAGGAGTGGGAGAAATGGGCTTCAAACTCAAATTTGGGTTGAAACCCGTGTTGCTATACTACTCTTAAAGATGCTTTTAAGACGTCTTACAGACACCTTTAAGATATTTTTTCTCAGACGTATTTAACACGTCTTTATCAGGTCCAGATTCGGAAAAAAAAATTGACGGTGACGAGAGGAATCGACACAGGACTTTCCATTTATGAAGGTACCGTTCTTCGCACCTACCCAACATGCTTCATTATGAACAGTTTCAAATTCTATGTATATCTATAGTATTAATTGTTTATATAAAACGCGCATTACAGCGAAATATTCGACAGACTATTATTATTAAATGTCTTTATTGGACCATGACAATTACGATATAACAATAATTGTGAATAGGCGAGGTTCAGCATAAATGCTGTTCTACAACCTAGCCTAATATATCATCATTCGATCTCTAGACTCATTCCACACAGTCATATAATTGTATGAAAGAAAAATTGACAAAACAAATGTACAATAATTGCGTTTCTGTATGTTTAATATTCCATGCAAATGGTGCAATAATTTGCAAATCATTGCGCCGGTCCTTCTTTAAGATTGCTTTTTTAGGACATCTTTAAGATGTCTTATGGTCGTGTTAAAGACGTCTTACAGACGTCTTGTGGATGTCTTATGGTCGTGTTAGAGACGTCTTGCAGACGTCTTGTGGATGTCTTAAGGACATCTTAAAGACGTCTTTAACACGTCCGTATGACATCTTAAAGATATTTTTGTCACGAATCAAGACATTCAGACGTGCAGACGTAAAACAGACGTAACATGGACGTCTTGAAGACATCGTGTGCTGTCTGGGATGGCACGAATATACCATCAGCGCCGGTGACGGAGAAGTCTTGAAGCTTCATTTGGGCATCAGAAACCAGCGCAGTCTTGTATTGTGTACTACCTGTTCCATGTATATTATCGATCGGCGAAACGATCGGCAAGACACGATCGTGATATACGTAGGTTCGCGAAAAGTATACGAATTCCTCGATATACCTGGCTTATAGAGAATATCACAAATGCTGTTACTGTACGGCACACTGAAACATCTATTTTTACGAAGCTATATTTGGTTTACCTGAAGGTGCAAAGATGGAAATGAAAGAAAGGGAGGAAAGGAGAGAGAACATAATAATTAAAGGATTGAAGAAAGGAGATACAAGTGTGGAGGAGAGAGTGAGAGAATTGATGGGCGAGCTAAAGACGGAGGTAGAGATAATAGGGGTGAGGATAGTGGGAAGAAGAGAAGAGAGCAAGGGGGAAATGGCAATAGTAAAGCTGGGAAGCATAGAACAGAAAAGGAGGGTGTTGGAGAGGAAAATGGTGCTAAAAGGGAGAAGAGAGAGAATAGAGGAGGATTGGACATGGGAGGAGAGGAAGAGGCAGTGGAGAATAGGACGAATCGCGGATGAAGAAAGAAGAAGAGTGAGGCTGGGGTATGGGAGAGTATGGATACACGGAGAGTTATGGAGATGGGAACACAGAGAGGAGAAGCTAAAGGATGGGAGAGGGAGGGTTTGGGTGGAGGAGAGAAGAAAGAGGGAGGCCAGGGGGAAGAGACAAAAGGAGGAGGGAATGGCGGGGGGGGGGTAGGAAAGAAGGAAGGGGGAAGGAAGCGGGGAATGGAGGGCGAGAGAGAAAAGAAGGGGTGGAAGTTGCGTTTTGGAATGTGGCGGGGATAATGAATAAGGATAGGGAATTTTGGGGATAAGAGAATGGGATGTCGTCCATGATGATGGAAACATGGATAATGGAGGAGGGATGGAAAAGGATAAGAGATCGGCTACCAGAGGAATTTAAATGGGAGGCGCAGTGGGCAAAGAAGGGAAATAAGAAAGGAAGAGCCATGGGAGGGATGTTATTGGGAAGGAAAGGTGGTTAAAAAAGGAAGAGGACGAGAAGGAGCAAAGGAAGGAGCAGGAAGGAATAATGATGGGGGCAGTGAAAGTACGAGAGAGGAAGTGGAGGGTGCTGGGGGTGTACGTTAATGGAGATATGGAGAAAGAAATGGGACAGGATTAGGGAGTGGGGGAAGGAGGAGGAGAAGGAATAGGGGTGATAGTAGGAGGAGACTTTAATGTGAGGACTGGTGACAAGGGGGGAAGAGTAGGAGGAGAGGAGGAAGAAGAGGAGACGAAGAGGAAGTCAAAGGATAAGAAGGTGAATAGGGAAGGAAGAAAACTGCTAGAGGCAACCGGGGAGATAGGGGATATTAAATGGGAACATGAAGGGGGATGAAGAGGGCGAGTATACAGGTGGAAGAGGAGAGTCGGTAATAAATTATGTGGTAACGGGGGAAGACGAAAGGGAAGAAATGGAATGCATGAAGGTGGAGGACAGAGTGGAGTCAGATCACCATCCTATAGTGCTGGAGATGAAAGGGAGAGGAGAAGAAAGGGAAGGAAGGGAAGAGAGAGAGAGAGAGAGAGAGAGAGAGAGAGAGAGAGAGAGAGAGAAGGGAAGAAGTAAAGGAGACTGGTCGGAGGAAGGGATAAGGGAGTATGGAAAGAGAACGGAAAAATTGAGGATGGTAGGAGGGGAGTTGAAGGAGCTGGTAGGAGAGCTAGGAGAGAAAATAAGAGAGGCGATGGGGAAGGAAAAGAAAAAAGTAGGGAGGGGAGGATGGTGGGATAAAGAGTGCAGGGAAGAGAAAAAGAAAGTGAGAAGGGAGCTAAGGAGATGAAGGAAGAAGGGGGAGAGGGTAGAGAATACAAGGAGGAGAAAAGGAAGTATAGGGAGTTTTGCGAGAGAAAGAAAGAAGAAGAGTGAAGAAGAAGAAGATTTATGAAGGAGGTAGGAGAAGTCAAGACGGAGGTGAAGGTGTGGGGTATAATAAACAGAGGGAGGAAGAGGAGGAGAAGAGTGAACAAAGAGATAGGGAAGGAAGAGTGGAAGGAGCATATTATGGAGCTGTTAAGGTCGAGTTTCCTAGCAGCGCACAGTGGTCTGGGGATATCTACGTTTAGCGGCCAAAATTCTGATCTTTCTGAAACTTGGTGATAAAGGGTTTTTGAGGTCGCTGATAACGAATTTGGCATCAAAAATTCAAAATTCAAAATGGTGGTTTCAATATGGCGCGCATAGTGGTCTGGAAAGCGGTATTTTATAGTCAAAATTAAAAATCATAGCCGTACTAGAGAAAAAAGAGAAAAAAGAATCAGCTCTAACATTATTTTTGACATGAAAAAATAAAATATTAAAAATACACGCGTCCGGGACGCCCAAATACCTCGAGCGTCATTTCTAAAAGTCTGCATAAAAGTGAAACTTGCAAGAGATTGCACTTGAAATTTACATGCTCTTGTTAACAATTGTGTAAGCTTACATGTAAAAAAGGTCCGATGTTAATTTCGCTTAATCATTTTTTTATAAGCCTTCTCAAAGTTTAAATTCATATAAACATTGCACTATTTCTTCATGGACTAAAAAATGCCTATGACACATATAAATAACTGAAATATACTCCTTTACCTATATAACTGTATGATATAAACACGTATTTTGATGTTCTATAATGAGTAATTAAAACAATTAGATTCACATGAAATTTTATGATTTTGTCTTTGTAATATTATATCTAATCAAAGAATCATCTGGAAAGGGAAAGCTATGCGGATTTAGAAGCTTTAGAGGGTTGTCAATTCATAAAAAAAATAACATTGTAAAGTTGAAGTTGAGAAATCGAATTTTGGCCACCACCCAGACCACTGCGCAGCGGCCGGAGGCGGCCGGCAGACGCGGCCGCTGGTCCACCTCGGCGGCCAGACACCCACCACTGGCCCGCCGCGGCGGCTAGGCTCCAGCCGCGCAGTGTTCAGGGTCCCACTTTGGGTCGAGGAACGCACTTGAAAAGGTCTACGGTCAAGGATTCATACCTGCTTCGGAAATAAAATAATTTTTTATTCTCTATCGTATCGATATGGAAGTGACACCAATGAATTCCTTACGTTTATTTCCGGTGAAAATCATACGAAATTTCATGTAAATCGGACTATTATTAACGAAGACAACTTGAAATGATATAAATGAATTTTTCATGGAATTTTCTTCACATGGTCCGAATTACGTCATTCGTGGTGTCAGTTTAATCCGCGAAATATAAGGAATCCATTGACGTTGTTTTCGCAAAGATCTGATGGGAAATGCGGAAATCTTGCACATTTCTGACTTTTTAATGATATTCGAATCCTTTCGAGGGTCGAATGCCATAAAATTCGGTGAAGCACTGCGACGGGTTGTCCTCAAAGGACAGGCGCCGCTGGAGAATCACCCTGTATGTAGTAGTAGAGTAAAATACAATCTGCCATAACATCCAAGTAAAAAACTTCTACACTAAGAAGGCTCGAAGCTATTATAAAATTAAAAGGCAATCCCACAAATTATTAAAACAGTAAATATTTAGTTTATTTCCATAGTTTATTGATCTTTTATTTAACTGTTCGAATACTTACTGCGCGTCTACTTCTGCACGTTTATCTCCTTTTATTCATGTTTTTGTTAATGTTAAGGGGAATAAAAATTTTTGTATACAAGATCTATTGTACAAACATTTAAGAATATCTCAGGCTGATAGACCAAAGCGTCAGGCCAGAGTCGTGGTTTATGACCATATTGTCCCACGTGTCGGCGCTGCGGTTAATAGTAGTACCTAGGACCGGGTCCGAACCCATCGTACGTACGAAAGCTCCGACAGAGCAATATACGGATTAACTCATTGTGAGACTGAAGAATGTCTAAAATTAAAGACGGTACTACGTCCTTAACTGCCGTTTAGAAATGCTGGCAAACAGATGTTGTCGAAACGTTCTTGGGTAAATATGAAATTATCGGTCGAAAACAACGAATTAATTCTCGCTTGGCTCTGATCCCGGTTTTGTCCAAACGCCGAATGGGCGTCAATCTCAAGAATAGACAAAAAAATTCAACATGCCACTTTTTTCAATCAACATGTCGAATCTTATGAAGCTACTTTACAAAACATCAGTAGTGTATCTGAAGGAATCGATAAGAAGTTTAGAAAATCTTCGTTTGAATCACAATGAGAATATTTTGAGCGTACAATCTTTTCTTTACTTTTTAAAACCTTTATTTCTAGCATCTTTGATCCCTTCATCCAATTAGCCGATTGGACGGTTGCCCAAATATTGTATAATTTCGTCGGAATGTATTAACCCTTTCTGAACAGTATTTGGTACCTATATAGGATAACATGCATACAGGTTTGCAAATATTTCTTCACTTACTTCACTTAGTTTTATTGGAAGTATTGACATTATTTTTTTAAATAACGCTAATCCACCGTATGAGTGGTATATTAATACTTTTTTTATGAACTTCCTTAATTATATTCGGCAGTTTCAGTGCGAAAAATGTAATGTTATTGAATTTTCCCCCATTTCTTGGCATTCAGCCTCACTGGGCGTGGTAGAATACAGGTGATTACTCCATTATTGAAAAGAAAGGAATAATCTGTCCTCAGATTTCGTCTTTAACAGGTTTACGTATGAGGTGGGAGACGTGAGGGTAGTAATTATATGACGCGTCTAATTAAACTCAATAAAAAATTATTATTTATTTGAGATTGTAACTCAAGAGTTCTTTGGAGAAAGAAAATATCAAGCGGACGAAAACAGCACGACCGCTCAAGACGCTGACTTGTAGCCGAATGCCCGTCAACGGTCGCGTTCCTTTCGAAAACCAAAGAAACGCGTACCGTGTGCAAAAATCGGGAAAACCCCGAGTCCTGAGGTAGGGGAGTTTTCGTCGCCTGGCAAAGTCCAACGGAAACCTTGGGTTGAAACTTTATTGCCCTACCTGCTCGCCTTCTGCTCTGCTAGAAATGCGACGCTACGCACGCTACAGTACCCCCTTACCAGAGATAAAGCTTAAGTAAAGGAAACCCCAAATTAAAGGTTCATCGTTTTCCAAGAATACTACGAATCTATCACCAACAAAAATGAACATTCCCAGAAAAATCTTATACAACTACGCATAAACCTATCTACAACTAATTCGCTTAAAAACTAACTCCTAAAACCAAACAATAAACCTAAGTTGTAAATCTAACTTATACTAACTGTACAAAAAAAATCAATTAAACTCAGCTTGAAACCGGTTCGGGGAACGGACTGCTCTACCTGAGCGCGTAGTAATGCCACTACGATTTCCGCGATTTTCAATATCGCTACGTGGCATCTGCGTAACGACGTCATGTTGCTCCTGCGTTACATCATCGCGTCGCAAACCCCGAATCTCCGTTTCGACGACTATTTCGCGATCGACTTCTTCAATTTCTTCGGCATATCACTCAATATCATCCGAAACAACAAAAGCAGGTTGTAATCTATCTATAGAAACTTTTACCCGTCTGTTATTAATTAAAACTGTAAAGGTTTTGTCACCCTGTTCAAGCACTTTGTATGGTCCGTCATAAGGTGGTTGAGACTAGAGCTTCAGATTTCACGTGTACGACTTGTACACGTGTATACGTGTAGTTCATACATCCGTGTTCTAATCCGTGTACTTCTTAATACACGGATACACGGGTATTGAAATACACGTGTACACGTGTATCGAAATTCACGGATCGTAGTATCCGTATACCCGTGTACCATTGTACCCGTGTACACGTGTACTGAAATTCACGGGTACACATGTATCGAAATATACGGATTCACGTGTATTAAAATATCCATATTTAATTTTTTAACTAAATATCCGAATGTTTAGATTTTACGCAAATAGTTTGCGATAGATAGGTACAAGCACAATTTACTAGGTTGCAAATGAAAATAAAAAACATCATGATTTTGTTTAATAAAGTTTAATCTATTAATCTTTTGTTTTGGTGTAAGAATACTAACGCGTTAACATTCTCTGGGAGTAAACGGTTTCTTTTTTTTTGTTACAATGCTTCCAGCACACGAAAAACATCTTGCCGACATTGCCGAGGTTGCTGGAATGGTTAAATATTTTTTGGCAACATGGGAAATCACCGGGTATTTATTTGCCTTAGCCTTCCACCAGCCAAATGGGTCTAAATCGAAGCGTAATTGTGGCTCGGCCATATACGTTTCAAATTGAATATTAACATCGTTATTGTCGGTACTTCATCATATAAAAACTGAAGAGCACTTTTCCCGCGTGACTTTTTTTTGCTAACAGTATGGACAGGTGCCTCTTGAAGTAAACGTTGTACTTCTGTACGAATCAGTTGTCTCACGTGGATTGATTCATGCTCTGCATTTTTATATCACGGATTAAAGAAGCGGATTAAAGAGTATCACCTTCGTTCCAGTCGAGTTTAAAGCGTTTCGTTATATTCGAAATCAAAGTCGCCTTTAATTGACACAAAACCGTGTCATAATCACCCCTTAAAATAAGATGCTTCTCGATCACTTTTTTTGTAAATGGTCTCACCATTGAGATAGGAGAATGGCTGTCTCCACAAAAAAGCGTTATTATCAGTTGCAGCGGTTTTAAAATATTCAACAGAGATTCTATCATTCTCCATTGTCTCTCAATAATTTCTAGAGATTCTTCTACGGTGGCAGAAGTAATGGCTCTGTCTGCGATGACGTTTGATACTGGAAGCTTGTTTTTATGTAGTCTATTCAATATGAAGTACGTTGAGTTCCACCGCGTAGAACAACTTTGTAATAACGTCGTTTTTAGGACAGACAGCTGCTCTTGCATTCGCTTCAGTGCCTGAGTTGCAACACTGGAATGTGTTGGCACAGCAATGAGTAAATAGTACTAAACTGCAAAACGAAGAAGTTCAATATATTTGAAAATTTTATAGGCAAGGCGATTCAAACGTCTGTCACGTTCTACGTTCCATTTGTTACTGCCCGTTAGCAACAAATATGATAAGAGCATCAATTACATAATTACATTCATAGTGATATTCAGTGTATAGCAGGAATATCAATTTCATTCATATAGTGACATTCGGTGCTTAGCTTACTTCACTTCGCTCGCCAAACTTTAATACCTAACACTTTATTGAGAATAATTAATGTACCTTATGTTTATTTGTTTATACGCTCCTGGAGCTACTACGTCTTACTATACGGCCCTGTTTACCGTGCGTACCGCTACACAACAATCACGCGACCTTAGTCGGTTGGCAATATATTCCTCGCTCTGTAACACGTGCTTATTTTTCTCATTTTGCTAATAAAAGCTTTTCTACTTTTGTTTAACATAAACTACGTCCTGCTCATTACACTTCCACCGTTTAAGCGCGAAGTACATCTCTTTTCATTAAATTGTTTTACATTAGTAATCAATCACGAAGTACATCTCTTTACATCAAACTGTTTTACATTAGTAATCAATCACAATATCACACGCAAATATATTTGAATAACGTTTAAACAACATCTTTCAGAAGAATTACATAGATTTAGATTAGATGAGTTAGGCACATTACAGAAATAAGCATCTATCTATCTCACTTTCAGTCATGACACATAACCCACATAACCTAGCAAAGGATATAAGAACATATATATTTTATCATGTAACCTCGTGTTCAAGTCGTCTAACTTAATTGAACAAATATACATATAACCTAATTTAAAACTGTAAAAAAAACTTTATACAATTCTTATTTCCCCAAAAGAAAAGAAAAAGTTTTCTCTTCCCCCCGTTTTAAATAAGTGTTATATATTTAACACACGCATGCTCTCGCACAGAGACTTAAAGCGTTGTTTGGTAAGCGCCTTGGTAAAGATATCTGCTTTTTGCAACTCCGATGGGATATATTCGACAGCTATTTCTTTTGCTTCTGATTTTTCGCGAATAAAGTGATAGCGGATATCAATGTGTTTCGTCCGCTTATGATATTCCGGATTTTTGACTAATCTAATTGCGCTTTGATTATCGACAAATATCACAGTTGCCTTCTCAGAGCCACAATTTAGATTCCGCAGTATTTTATGTAGCCATACGGCCTCCTTGCAAGCAGACGAAGCTGCTACACATTCAGATTTCGTAGTACTAAGAGTGACTAACTTTTGTCTCTGAGATGACCATGTGACGGGGCCGCCAGCGAGTTCGAATAGAAAACCGGATGTAGACCTTCTCG
The DNA here is from genome assembly GCA_963971345.1 of Andrena flavipes. Classification (NCBI taxonomy): domain Eukaryota; kingdom Metazoa; phylum Arthropoda; class Insecta; order Hymenoptera; family Andrenidae; genus Andrena; species Andrena flavipes. The sequence continues at coordinate 46,506,670 of OZ020479.1, read as the reverse complement.
TGTCAACATCGCCAGCAAAGTCAGCATCGGAATAACCGACAAGATTTAAATTACTTCCACCGGTACAATATTCAATACCGTAATCTATAGTTCCTTTCAGATACGCAAAGATTCTTTTCACAGCTCGCCAATGTTCATTAGTATGTTTGTTTAAGTATTTACTAACGAGATTTACTGAATACGCGATATCGGGACGCGATACGATAGCTAAAAACATTAAAGAACCAACGGCTTCGCGGTACGGCACAGTTTCGGTTTCAATTTCATTATCATTTGCCGTAGTTAATACCAAATGAGGATCGCATGGCACGCTAACTGGTTTAACATTTTGCATACCGAACTTTTCGATTATTCGCTTCGCATACGTTTCCTGATGTATAAAGATTGACTCTTTCTTTCTATCTCGCTTGATTTGCATACCGACATATATACTAGAATCGCCAGTCGTAATTTTAAAAGTATTGTTTAAATGTTCGAATACCGACTCACGTATTTCCTGAGTTTTAGCCGCTACCAGACCATCATCCACAAATAAAGCTAAGTACACTGTGGAGTTTTTGACATTTCCTACAAAAATGCATTGGTCGGCTTCTATCTCTTTGAAATTGAAAAGTCTCAGGAAATTGCAAAACTTTCTCTTCCAACATCGGGGCGCCTGCTTTAGTCCGTAAAGTGATTTGACTAACCGGCACACAGCATTTTTCTGTGCGAAACCTGCGGATACCTCTACAGCAAGACCCTCCGGTACTTCCATGAAAATGTCCTCTTCTAATTTGCCGTGTAGAAACGCCGTCTGCACATGGAACTGACCCAACTCGAGATCTTCGGTTGCCACGATTGCTAGTAGTGTTCTTAGTTAGTCGTACGGTACGACTGGCGAGAAGGTTTCCAGGTAGTCCACCCCTTTTTTCTGCATAAATCCTCTTGCGCAGAGTCTGGCCTTGTACCGAGTTGCGTTGCCGTGTGCATCTTTCTTTATTCTGAAAACTCATTTAGAATCAATAGTTTTCATGTCATACTTCCTTTTGATTAATAACCAAGTTCCGTTTTCCTGATGAGCTCTAAGTTCGCTGTTGATTGCGTTCACCCATTTTTCTGCATTTTTACTATTTATTGCTTCTCTGTAGGTAGATGGTTCTTCCTGCTCAGCTATGTTCGACTCATAACGAGACGGTGGTTTGATAGTTGTACGATCCCTCAAGTTGTGTTTTACGGGCGATGGCATATGGACGATCGTCTCCGACTCTTCTTGTTCAAAGTCTACAGCTGGCAGAAAGACTTCATCTTCGTTTTCATTGTTGCTGTTCTCTTCACCTATGCTGCTTTGCTGGAGTTCTTCTTGTTTATTACCTACTAAGAAGATCTCATCGTCTGTGTCGTCAGGGGTCGGGGTCGTTAGCCTGGTTGGTCCAATCCGCTCGTTGAAAACCACGTCTCGTGATACTGACACCTTTTTTGTAACAGGATCATATAATCGATAATTGGATGACTTACCATCATATTCTACAAGCAACATCCTCTTTGCTCAAACATCAAGTTTAGTGGACAGCTGTTTTGGTACATGCACAAACGCTTCGGTACCAAAAATTCGTAGATGTTGTAGATTAGGCTTCTTCCCTTTCCACAATTCGTACGATGTCGAGTTTCCTTGTCCATTACCGGATCTATTCATTAGGTACACTGCTGTGTTAGCCGCTTCTGCCCAGAGAAACAGAGGTAGACCTTTTGCATGAATCATGGTTCTTGCGCCTTCGATAATCGTCCTATTATCTCGTTCCACTCTTCCGTTTTGCTCTGGCGTGTAAGGAGCTGTGTATTCTCGCTGTATCCCTTGCTCCTTGAGATAGCTGCCCAAGAACTTGTTTCTAAATTCGCGACCATTATCAGACCTTAGAACACAAATTGTTCTTCCGAACTTGTTCTTGACCAATTTATCAAACTCTTTAAATCTTTCATATGCGTCATTTTTATGACGCAAGGAAAATATGTGTCGATAGCTTGTCGCATCATCTTCAAAAACCAGCAAGAATGCGACTACACCAGCACCTGGTGTAGTCGCAGCTCGTTCACGTACCTTTTTAAATACCTGCCGGTGAGATTTGCCCAGCTGACACGAAGCACACACCTCTGTAACTTGTTGTTCGCCAGCTTGTTTATCAAAAAACTTGATACCATTCACGAGATTTTTGTTGATTAGATTCCGCAGCGCGCGATAATTCAAATGACCAAGTCTCTCATGCCATATTTGCGAATTCGCTTCTGACACATTTACCTCCTCGTCAACAACTGAAACACTTCTAACTTTGAAAAGCATACGATATATTTCATTTGACTGTTTTATTCCTGAGCCAAGTACTTTACCGTTATTCTTGATATTAACATGATTTTCTTGGAAGACCACTTCATAACCCCGAGATGTACAAATACCGACGGAGAACAAATTCTTTTTCATTTGTGGAACGTATAGAATATTTTCTATACGCGATTTATACCAGGCTCCATCGACGTACTTCTCGATTAAGACATTTCCTTTGCCGACAACTTTGCATTCTTTATTATCACCCAAAGAAATAACTCCGCCTACTTCTCGGTAGTCTATGAGCCACTCACGATGATGTGTGATGTGTCTTGAAGCCCCACTGTCAGTAAGCCAGGCATCCTGCTTGCCGACGGCTAACACTTCTTCCACCACTTCTACAGAAAGTACCAAAGTCCCAGATCCTCGGTTCCGAGCAACATCTTGTTCTTTCTTTATTCCTTCAGCGACGAATGCACAGTCCCGTGATTCTTTATGCTCACCCTTGTTCTGTTTTGCCTTTTCCCGTCGTTCATTCTTGCACTCTCGTGCAAAATGGCCCTTTTCTCCACATTTGAAGCATTCTATTTCTCTACGATCTTTCATTTTCTGTTGATATCTCTTCTTTGGATTTGATTTTCCGCTCTTCTTCACATAATTATTTTCTTTCTTGTAAGCGGAAAATGCTCCAGGCACCTCGTCTTCCATGGTGAGCCTAGATTCTTCTCGAATGAGCCTTTCAACTAAGTTATTAAGTGTCTGTTTCTCAGGATCCACACTATCCCACGCCGTTTGCAGCATTGCGTATTTTGATGAAAGGCTTCCGAGTAACTTTGCCATCAAAGTCACATCTGATACCTTTTCTCCAACATCTTTTAGACGTGCGGCCATATTTTGCACTTTTGCTAAATGTTGAACCATTGTATCCCCCGGAGACATTCTATACTCATAAAACTTCTGTGTCAACATGAGCCTGTTAAACGCAGACTTCTGCTCATGTATAGCGCACAGCTTGTCCCACATGCTCTTGGCTGTGCTACAGACTAACAAAGGCTCCAGTTGATCGTATTCCATCGTAGATGATATGAGAAACATAGCGCGTGCGTTGTCTTTCCTCCATAATTTCTTAATCGCGTCAACGGCATTTTCAGCCGGCACTCTTCTTTTCCCGCTTATGAGTTCTCGTATCCCGCTTGCAATCATCAACATATTCATTTGGAACTTCCACCCCAGGAAGTTCGTTCCGTTGAACTTAGTGATATTTTTAGCCGACAACTCGTCAGGCATCTTGAGATACACGCGAGAAGAATAAGGAAAGACGTCGAGCAGCAGAAACGTGTTCTTCGTGACTAGACCGAACTTCTGCTCCGCCACGCAAACAGATTTGAATTTAAATTTACCGCGTTCAGAACTGTCCCTGAACTATAAAACCCCTACTCAATCGCGCCTGGGCCCATAACCTGTTGGCACAGCAATGAGTAAATAGTACTAAACTGCTAAACGAAGAAGTTCAATATATTTGAAAAATTTATAGGCAAGGCAATTCAAACGTCTGTCACGTTCTACGTTCCATTTGTTACTGCCCGTTAGCAACAAATATGATAAGAGCATCAATTACATAATTACATTCATAGTGATATTCAGTGTATAGCAGGAATATCAATTTCATTCATATAGTGACATTCGGTGCTTAGCTTACTTCACTTCGCTCGCCAAACTTTAATACCTAACAGAATGCTTAAAGTGTCGAACTATTTTACTGCAATACTGAATAATCTGTTGTACATTTTCTTCTTTTAATGTTTTATTTACAGCTAATTGCAGGGTATGTGCTGCACACCCCATGCTGGAGATATTTGTATGGTCTGACGCTCTTGACAGAAATGAGATAGTATTCAGCATATTTTGGGCATTGTCTGTAACAATGGCCACTACTTTCTCACGAATTTCCCAGTCTGCGAGAGTTTTTTCTAGTTCGTCAGCGAGGTTTTGACCGGTATGACGTTCTTCTATCTCGTATGTGCTTAATACAAGACTATCCGTGGCCCAATTAGAATTAATAATGTGCAGTCATTGTAATGTACGATTCTTGTGCTACCGGTAGCCAACAATCAGATGTACACCCTACGCTTTCAGCAGCTTTCAACTTCTCTTTTATTTTTTCCACGACCGTATCTTTAAAACCCATTAGCCTTTTCTACATTGCCTCTTCCTTACATGCTTTGTAATTGTGCTGCGCTACGGTCAAGTGGAGGTTTGAGGGTGGAGTTTCGTGCGACTGTCTTTAATATAATTGGTCACGAAAAAGCTCCTCCCTCAAAAACCGTAGGCGGAAAGGTGGGAAAAATATGCATCGAAAAATCCAACGGGACTTCCGGTATTTCCCAGGCGTGAGTTCCCAATCTTACCATCTGCATGTTACCCTAAACGGATCGTTAGCGGGCCGCGGTTTATTGCAGGTTTATGATTGTCGACTTTTTCCTATACGCTATAAAGCAATTGAAAACATCTGGCAAATAACTTGCAGGATTAGAGGAAGGTTTTTCGGCTTAATTTCCATTCGCAGCAAGTTTATTTCTTTATGTTCGATGGGCAATAAACTGCGCTCCGCTACAGTTGAATAGGTTTCAGACTTACAGTCGCGTTAGAAAATAAGTTGCCACTCTTTAAAATCGCATAACTTTTTTAAAATTGGTCGAAACGACTTGAGTTTTTTTTTAGAAGATAGCGGAATTAGTTTTCTGGGTGACGTTGTCACGTCCCGGGTGGAGGTCTTTGGGGGACAATGACACTGTGGGGGTTTTGAACACAGGCGAGGATCTGAAATCCTGCACACTGAGAGTTGAGGGAGTTTAGGCGAGGATCTGGAATCCTGCACACTGGGGTAGAGGGAATTTAGGCGAGGATCTTGAATCCTACACACTGGGGTAGAAGGAATTTGGGCGAGGATCTTAAATCCTGCACACTGGGGTCGAAGGAGGCTAGGCGAGGATCTTGAATCCTGCACACTGGGGTAAAAGGAGGTTAGGCGAGGATCTGAAATCCTGCACACTGAGAGTTGAGGGAGTTTAGGCGAGGATCTGGAATCCTGCACACTGGGGTAGAGGGAATTTAAGCGAGGATCTTGAATCCTACACACTGGGGTAGAAGGAATTTAGGCGAGGATCTTAAATCCTGCACACTGGGGTCGAAGGAGGCTAGGCGAGGATCTTGAATCCTGCACACTGGGGTAAAAGGAGGTTAGGCGAGGATCTTGAATCCTGCACACTGGGGTAAAAGGAGGTTAGGCGAGGATCTTGAATCCTGCACACTGGGGTAAAAGGAGGTTAGGCGAGGATCTGAAATCCTGCACACTGAGAGTTGAGGGAGTTTAGGCGAGGATCTGGAATCCTGCACACTGGGGTAGAGGGAATTTAAGCGAGGATCTTGAATCCTACACACTGGGGTAGAAGGAATTTAGGCGAGGATCTTAAATCCTGCACACTGGGGTCGAAGGAGGCTAGGCGAGGATCTTGAATCCTGCACACTGGGGTAAAAGGAGGTTAGGCGAGGATCTTGAATCCTGCACACTGGGGTAAAAGGAGGCTAGGCGAGGATCTTGAATCCTGCACACTGGGGTAAAAGGAGGTTAGGCGAGGATCTGAAATCCTGCACACTGAGAGTTGAGGGAGTTTAGGCGAGGATCTGGAATCCTGCACACTGGGGTAGAGGGAATTTAGGCGAGGATCTTGAATCCTACACACTGGGGTAGAAGGAATTTAGGCGAGGATCTTAAATCCTGCACACTGGGGTCGAAGGAGGCTAGGCGAGGATCTTGAATCCTGCACACTGGGGTAAAAGGAGGTTAGGCGAGGATCTTGAATCCTGCACACTGGGGTAAAAGGAGGCTAGGCGAGGATCTTGAATCCTGCACACTGGGGTAAAAGGAGGTTAGGCGAGGATCTTGAATCCTACACACTGAGGTCGAGGGAATCTAGGCGAGGATCTTGAATCCTACACACTGAGCGACCAAGGAGGGTTTAAATGATGAAATTGTACCCGATGAACACCCGTCAGACCCTTGTGGGTTTTTTGTACCGGTTCGATAATAGGATTTACCGCTGCATATATATAAGAAGTCACTCGCAATGGTTCCGCGAAATCCGTCTAGGCATACGTCGGTACGCGGCCCGTGCAGAAGAACGTTTGTAAACACTATAAGAACACTCGCTCGCGAACCGAGATCAGCTGTTGCAGCGGTTCGTTACGTTTGGGATCTTCGTTGCCGAAGGATTAACACAGTAACTTCACGATTGATTTAAATGGTTGTTTATTCAGGTTAAACATGAACGTTATCATGCACTGCGTTAATGGTGCAGTAGCGATGATCGTTAGCGTATGACATTTATAAATGTATATAAAATAAAATGTTTATGGATGGACATGCGATACAATAAAAGATGATAATATAGTATGAAATAAGCAAGTAAGAATAATAATATGGATTTCAATAAGCGTTAATAATACAAAGTGTTATAAGATGCTAAGCGTTAGCAGAAATAATAATACAAAGCAATGAAAAATAGTATGAAATAAGCAACAAGAATAATAATATGAAATGTCATTAAATGAGGATGATGTGCCTTTAAACAATATGGTAATTGAAATAGCTTACAAGAGTCGTTGTAGAAAGATTTGTTATTCACTTTCACTATATATATATATATATATATATATACGTTTCTTCACTAGGTTTCCGTAGAGGAGTTTCCGTATAAGAGTTTCCGTAGAAGAGCGAGATTCGCCTTATGGGTCCTTGTATTTATACATTTTAAAAGATTGTTAGGGGTGAAGGGCGGTTGCGGTATGCAACCTTGACCTATTTCGGCACGTGTCGCAGTACAAGTTATTAATAGATTTGGTCTTCCGGGGTTTTTATATGGCCTTGTAATGAATATTTGTCGCTAAGCCTTCCGGGGTTCTTTTGCATAGAGTTTTGAAAGGGGATACTCAACCCATTGGATGGACTGTGGGTGGTTTGATTAGAAAGAGGGAAAAGGGGTAATGACTTCTTTGGTCATGGAGAGGTTGTGAGACGTGGTCTCGATTTAAGAGGGGTTTTTTAGGGACGAGGGACTTGTATTTATTAGATTTGGAGTGATGTGGTCGTGCCACGTAAGGTTAAGAGGGGATTTGGGGGTCGTCGTTGACCATCTTGAGATGGGGACCGCTAAGGTACATCGCCAAGGTGATCAATGGTTTGGGGAAAGGGTAAGACTTGATTTAGGAAGACTTTGGTGAAGTGAGTTTGTGAAAGACTTGTACTGTTACCGCGCGAAAAATAGTGGGACGTCACACCTCCCCCCTCATGCGAAGAAATGCATGCATTTCTTAACATTAGGGTGTGGGGTGGATTTGATTATCCATTGGAGGGGTCTATACGGGGCGAAGATGTTGTGGCATCTTGAAGCTGCTCTTAGTTGACTGATGGTGAAAGGAAGGGAGTCATCGATGGTGATGACCGTCTGCAAAGGCGCCTCCCTGATGATGACGTATGAGATGATTTTAGGGTGGAGGGATGCGATGTTCCTCCCTTGTCTCTGGACGGCATCGCCGCGTTTTTAATGGTGGTTGCAATGAATGCTGCAGTAGCAACTATCTATGATAGAAAAGTGGTTAAAGTTTGTGTTGACTTGGGGTCAACCGGGACTCTCGCACACTTGGGCAGGACGATCATAATGTCTTTTATTCCGCAGTCCCCTACTCAGTTTTGAAAGGCAACCGTGGTATGTTTCATTTTCATTGACTTCCAGAACCGGGGTCCGGCTGGGTATTGCAAATTTCGCGAAAAATAGTTCATGTTTTGTGTATTCAGTGCCCTCGTGGACACCAGTATTATAAGAGAACGCGGACAAGTTAATCCATTCGTCCCAGTCACTGTATCTACCGATTAACAATTTTAAGCATTCGGTCACAACGAGATGCAATCTCTCTAAAGAGCCGTTAGTCTGTGGGTGAAAGTCTCTGGTTCGGAATTGTTGCATTTTGCATTCCCGTGGTACTGCTTTCGTGAAATTTCGAGTAAAATGTGCTGCTTGGTCGGTGAGAACGGCTCTAAGAGCTCCGAAATGATAAATGAAATTTTCAATGAATATGTCAGCGGTCTTAATTAATGTTAATAGGCTGAGTAACATGCACACAAAATATTTTATGAATAAACTCTGTTTGGGTAATTTATACGTGTTGTCTGCTTTTGTCATAGGTAGTTGTTCACATATGTTTTTGATGGGGAACCGTAGTGGAATTTCTACTGGTGATGTTTTCCGGCGCATTTTTCTGTGCAATTGAATCCTTTTACATTTTCTTCTAACGTGGGTGCTGGATGTGAGCATTGTAGGGTCGACGGAGTTGCTCCCACTCGTTGCTACATGGATAGGTGAACTGGAGAACCGAGGCCTCTTGGGGCTGCTTGGCTTATGTTTGGGCCTGTCTTCCAAGTCATCGACAGATTCTTCGTGTGGTCGTTTGGAGCATTTTCCGCTTGCAGGGGGTTTACGAGCTAAAACATCAGCGACTTTATCGTTTTTCCCGGGATTCAAGTGGTCTTCTGAGATTGATCGTTGTAAAATTTTTGCGTTATTTTGGATGCAGGGGGTGTAAGTGATTGGCAGGTTTTTTCCAACAACTGTCTGGCTTAATATCCCTCCTATAGCATATTCAGAGGCGTCTTTAGTGACACCAAATTCCAGCTCAAAGTTCGGATATTGCAGGATTGGTTCCTTCTGCAATGCCGACTTTAAGTGGTTAAAAGCGGTTTGTTGGGACGATCCCCAGTCAAATGGAGTGCACTTCTTCCGTATTGAGGTCAAAGGCCGAGCCGTGTTAGGCAATTCTGGGATAAACGTTATGTAATATCCGGTCAGTCCGAGGTAATTTGTAATTCCTTTGTGTGTGCAAGGTGCTGGGTAGTTCAGGACGACGTGGATTTTCTGCTGGTCCGGTTTCAGCGTAACCGCAAGAGACTTATGGGAGGTTAGAGGAAGGGTTGATTTGGCGCAATGCGTAGGGGGTTTGTTATGTAGCGTATTCGACATGCAGCTACATGGTCGCTGAGCGGTCGCGCTACCGCGCTGTCTATTGTCGAGTCGTGCAATACGTTTTATTTTGTGTAAGCGATGAACTATGGAAACTGAGGTGAATATCGAATCCGCAAGGAAAGTAATAGTTTTGGAAAAATTTAACAAAAATTACATATTTAACTTCTATAAAAATACTTACTTAAAACATTACATTTTTTGTTTATTTTTGTGATTCATTTTGTATTTTTATTTAAACAAAGTATAAAACATGTGTAACTAAGTAAGTAAACAAAATTATATTTAAATAAATAAACAAAGAAGCAATTTTCTACGAATTTACCACTTTTATGGAAAAAGGGCACATAAACCACTTGCATAAAACTATTAAATAAAGACACATACCATTTTCAAATCATGACTTCTGTTTACGAAACGTTTCAAGGATATGGTACTACATCCTTAAAAAAAATTGGATTTAATTGCATTACTTTTCACTAAGTTATACTATAATGAAAACTTTGAAATCGATTTACTCGAAATGGCATTTTGGCGTATGTGCTCTTTTTCCATCAAATGCCTCAATTATCAAATAAGTAATTACATAACCGGTCATTTATTCCAAAAGACGCTCAAAGATACGATAAAATATTTATCCGTTAACATAATCCCATCACATCCCATCCTCTCCCGATGGAAGAATACTCACCACCTTCTCGTGGTTTCCATTGAATAATGGCAACTTAAATGTTTCAAACAATAAGTGCCATCGACAGAGAGTGAGTTTCCAGTAACTATTAACGGTATTAAACCTTGCAGCGGTCGCTGCGAGTACCGCACGGCTCGAGCGACCAGTCGAGCCGGTGTGATTTGACGCAGCGTTACATTCAATTAATTTTCATTTGGCCAATTTTAAATCGTCCACGTTTTTCAAAAACTGTCCGTAAAGAGGAAAAACAGGGCTATATCCTCCTACTTTTTCCAAATTTTTGAAAAGGTGCCTTCAACTATAAAATTGCATTTGTTAAGAACAATTGCTAAAGAAATGGTCAAATATTTGTTTTTATTAAGTGAAATAATTTTTATTAGGTACTCTTTTATCTCCACTGTAAGCACCCAAAAGGTCATTTTTATCAGTTTATTAGTTCAACAGTTATAATTTTTGGAAAAAAGTAAACACTATATTTCAAAGAGCTGTAAAGTGTCCGACTTCGCGTGGAATGACACAAATGAGAATGCCATTTAGTAAAATATAAAGATAGAAAAACATAAGATAATGTGAATAGTGGACTGCGTGGTTACAATTTTGTAGGTAGTTCAGTTTGTGTTGGTAACTGTAGAATTGCAAAAATTGACTTACCTTCTCTTTTCAGGCGGACAATTTATCTTATGCTGTGATTGCAAATGGTGTGCAAGTGGTGTCGTCGCACCATGCGTTTTCAGCACGCTATCACAGACTAGACATGTAGCCATCTGTCCATTTGCTGACTTCTTGCAGTGGTCCCAAACCCAACTCGGCATTTTCACTGTTTTGCGTGCAAACTAAGATGGTGTTTCCTGGTTTGACAGATCGTTCGCACTGACTTTCGAAAGTCTTGAAGCGTTAATGAAGACTCGCATTTCCTATGATTGGTTGAGTCAATCGTGTGGGCGGTTGCAAATTGTGATTTTCTATTGGTTTTATCCTCAAAGAGGGGGCAGCCCTTAGGTTTCCTTGGGACTTATGGTGGAGGAAAAGTCCCTTGATAGGGTGATGCTTGCACGTGAAAACAATAAAGGTGCGAGGTCAAAGATTGACTTGACCGCGCCGAATTTGGAAGCGTCTACCGGCAGTGCGGTATGCATGATCCCGGTAGTGCCGCGCGGAATGGATCGACCGTCGACCAGAAGTTTGGACCTTTCTTTATGGTCTAAAGTGTCGAGAATATTTGAATGGTAGAAAACGTTAAAAGGATAGAAGCTATAAAAAATAAACGCGTACACTGCTGTAGGAGATATTGAAATAAAGTCACACAGTTCCGTTATGGTGAATTTGACAGCTGCTGTTAAAGATGGGCAATATAAGACGAGGAAAACTTATTTCTAAAGATATTTGGATACAATACTAGTATAAACTACTTAAGATTAAGAGTTTAACTTTAGCTATGTACATTATCGGGTCGTCCGTATATCTACGGCAATAATGTTTTATTACTGTGTCTATTTTGTATGAGCATCGCGGAACAATATTTTTCTATGTAGCTGTCAACGTTGGCCGACAAGAGTCACTAAAGTGACGGAGTCTTTTCCGGTTATGGTGCCAAATTAAATTCTTAAGCTCAAAAATAGCGAAGAAATCACGCCCGCATCATAAACCCCGTCACATTTCGAATCCTTAATATTTCGTTTCTGAAAACAATAATTTCGTGCGAGGCTGTCGCACAATAGACATACCGCGGTCTCGTTTCTTTGCGGACGCGTGCTCGGACCATACGATTCTTTTCATATTCTTAAACTATATGATAAAACTAATCCAGTAATATACACACCTATATCATATATTATTTATTTTAGCATTTCCATCCTGTGTAATTTTTAATATTTTCGGAATAGGTGTCGTCGGTCCAGACTCACGGCAACATATCGAGAGAAGACTGTAATATAATGTAATCCTAAAGAGAACTGTTCCGTTTTATGTAATAAAGGACGACTTGGAGCGAAGCGAAAATTCATTATCGTTTACAGCCAGCAATTTCGTATTTTTCGAAGCGAAATTCATTTTATTCCTTTACAATCGGGCAATGCTTATTTTCGAAGCGTTCATCGGGAAACATTTGGCTGCCAGATGTCAAATAGGGGGCAATCGACATCGTCCCGTTTTTTCAGGAATTTCGACTTTCTTCGCTTCGAGTTAATCCGTATATTGCTCTGTCGGCGGGTGGTCATTTGGTAACCAGCCGTAGGTACCTGTGTGTACCGTTGACGGCCGCTGACTCTCGGGGCAATTCCGTCATAAACCGCGACCCTGACGAGATGCTCTGTCCGATCATTCCGGCTAGTTTTTGGGACCAGCTGGTTGTACATACATTTCCTCCACCTCGTTAAGACGGCGAAGGTACCCCCTCCACCGACGAATTAACAGAGGTGAGGTCCCTCCTCTTCTTCAAAAGTGCAAACAATTGGAATTTGTCACCTCCCAAAATTCTGGACAACGCGTCTATCACCCGAACGCCGGAAAAGTTAGCTCTTGCTAAAGTCATCGTTCAGCTTATACTTCCGACTCATATTTACATAAATTGATAATTTATACCAGAAACTGTGGGACTTCCGTTTCCGGTCGCGAGCGTGGCAGAAGCGTGTGTTTGGTGGTGCGAGTGGCGGGAAGGAAGTGTGAGCGAAGGGAGGAGCGAGTGGACAGGGAGTGAGTGGAGAAGGTGGGGGAGAGGTGAAGAAGAGGGGAGGTTAAAAAGGAAAAGTTCAGAAATAGTGGGTGGTGAAGTACGAAGCAGAAGAGTGAGCGGTTTGGAGGTTAGGTAGCGGAATACGTTTCAGGTGGCGGGAAAAGGTAGGAGGAGGAGTAAGTAGAGGAATCTAGCGGACAGGGGAGGAACTAAGGACAGAGGACAGGAAGGCGGGAAGTTTGAACGGAATAAAAGGAAAAGGAGGTAGGAATAGAGAGATAAGGGTGAGAGTCGGGTAGACGGGAAGGATATGGACGGGAGAGGAGGAGGACAAATGATGGGTGAGAAGAAAGAGGAGGGGCGGGAAGGTGAGAAAGGAAAGGAAAAGGGAATGCAGAAAAGTGAGGGAAGACATAGGAACGATAGTGGTAGTAGCGTCAGCAGCTATGCGGGTAGTATGGACAGCGGCGGGGGGAAAAAGAGGAAGGAAAGGGAGGAGGAAGAAGGATCGGGGGAGGAAAGGAGGAGAGTAAGTTTCAAAAAGAGTGGAAAGACGATGAGATCGCCGATAGGAGGGAAAAAAAGGGAGGGGAGTGAAGAAGGAGAGGGGTCAGAGAGTGTGGTGGGGATGTTAAAGGAGTTGATGAAGGAGTTAAAGGAGGAAAAGGAGGAAAGGAGGAAGGAGATGAGGGAGGTGAGGGAAGAGATGCGGAAGGATAGGGAGGAAAGAAGGAAGGTGATGGAGGAATGGAGAGAAGAAAGGAGGAAGTGGGAGGAGGGACTGAAGGAGGAGAAAAGGAAGAGGGAAAAGATAGAACAAACGTTAGAGAGGTTGGTAGAGAGGGATGGGAGGGTGGAGGAAGTGATAGTTAGGATGGAGGAATGGGAAAAGAAAAAGGAAGGGAGGAAGAGTCCGGAAAGGGGGGAGGGGGGTGATATTGAGGAATGGTGGCTAAGAATGAGAAGAATGGAGTTAAAGCAGGACAAGAAGGAAAGGGAGGAGAGAAGGAATAACGTGGTGGTAAGGGGACTGGGGATGGAGGGAGGAGAGGAGGAGAAGGAAGTGAAGAAGTTGTGGGCAGCGTTGGGATTGGAGGAGGGGGGGATTAGGGAGGTGAGAAGGGTGGGTAGTAAGGGAAAGGAAAGAAACGGGCTGACCTTGGTGAAGCTGGCGGGGCGGGAGGAGAAAATAAAAGTGATGGAGGCGAGGAAAAAATTGAGAGGTAAGAAGGAGAGGATAGATGACGATTTGACGGAGGAGGAGAGAAAGGCGAGATGGAAGGTGGAAAGAGAGGCGATGAAGGAGAGAGGGGAGGGAAAGAAAGTGCAAGTGGGATACATGAAGATGTGGGTCAACGGAAAGATGAGAAGATGGGATGAACTGAGAGAAAGTTGGGTGGAAGAGCAGGGAAACGAGAGATAAGGGAAAGGGGGGAGGAGGGTGAGAGTAAGAGGGAGGAAGGGGTTGGTGGAGGAGGTAGGTACGGGATTGTGTTCTGGAATGTGGCGGGATTGAGGAATAAGGATGAGGAATTTTGGAAAGGCTTGCAGGAGTGGGACGTGATAATGATGATTGAGACGTGGATGGAGGAGGGGGGGTGGGGAAACATAGAAAGGAGGCTGCCCAGGGGATATATTTGGTATAGACAGTGGGCAAGGAGGGAGAGGAGAAAGGGTAGAGCAATAGGAGGAATGTTGATGGGGGTGAGGAAAGGGTTGGAAGTGGAAAAGGGGGGGGGGAAGAAAGGAGGGAAGGGATCATGGCGAAAAAGGTGAGGATGGGGGGGGAATGGTGGAGGATAGTGGGGGTTTATGTGAACGGAGACATGCAAAGGAAGCTAGAAGACTTGGGAGAGTGGATGGAAGAGACAGAGTGGGGAGTGAGGGGGTTGATAGGGGGGGATTTTAACGCCAGGACAGGGGAAGAAGGGGGGCGGATATTTGGGTGGGAAGAAGATGAGGGAGGGGGGCGGGGGAGTAGGAGATCGAAAGACAAGGAGATAAATGGGGACGGGAGGAGATTATGCGACTTCCTTGAAGAAAAGGGATGGAGCATACTAAACGGGGGTGTGGAGGGGGATGAGCAGGGGGAGTGGACGTTTACAGGAGGGAGGTCTAGTACAGTTATAGATTATGTAATTGGAAATGAGGATACACGGGAGAAGGTGGAAAGGGTAGAAGTGGGAGAGAAAGTGGACTCAGACCACCAACCGGTGGTGGTCTGGGTAAGGGGAAAGGGTGAGAATAGTGTAGAGAAGAAGAAAAAGGGTAAGAAGAAGGGAGGGGGAAGAGGGGACTGGACAGAGGAAGGGAGAAAAGAATTCATAAAGAGATTTGGAAGGAGGGAGGAGGGAGATAGGGGGGTAGAGGAGGAGTGGAGAGAGTTGAGGGAAAGGATAATGGATGCGGGGGGGGGAGTCGGAAATGGGGGGGGTGAGAGAGGAAAAGGAGGGGAGGTTGGTGGGACGAGGAGTGTAGGGAGGAGAAGAGTAAGGTGAGGAAGGAGTTGAGGAAATGGAGAAGGGAGGGAGGGGACGGGAAGGAGTACAGAGAAAGGAAGAGGGTGTATGGAAGGATGTGTCA
Source organism: Andrena flavipes (assembly GCA_963971345.1). Taxonomy (NCBI): domain Eukaryota; kingdom Metazoa; phylum Arthropoda; class Insecta; order Hymenoptera; family Andrenidae; genus Andrena; species Andrena flavipes. Next base: position 46,491,356 of record OZ020479.1, on the reverse strand, counting down.
GGAAAAAAAGAAGAAGGAGATGGAGCGATGGGAGAGGGAGCTGGAGGGGGTGAGGACAGAAGGACAGGTATGGAAGGTAGTAAATAGAGAGCGGGGAAGGAGAAGAAGGGTGAATGAAAGAATAAAAATGGAGGAATGGGATGAATATTTTAGGGGACTGTTGGGAGGGGTAGAGTGGAGGGTGCTAAAAGGGGAAGGGAGAGTGAGGGAGGGGGATGAAGAGAGAGAGATAGGAAGGGAGGAAATAAGAAGGGTGGTAAAGAGTCTTAAGGACGGGAAGGCGGGGGGTGGGGATGGGATACAGAATGAGGTGTGGAAGTACGGGGGGGAAGAGGTGGAAAAGTGGTTGTGGGTACTGTGTAACAGGGTGTGGAGAGGGGAAGGGTGGCCGGAGAGCTGGAAGGAAGGGGTGGTGGTTCCGGTAATGAAGAAAGGGGCCGGGGAAAGGGTAGAGGATTATAGAGGGATTACCCTAACACAAACAGCCTACAAAATATATGCGGCGGTGCTAGCAGAAAGGCTGAGAGTGGAAGTAGAGGAGAAGAAGCTGCTGCCGCCGAGTCAAACGGGGTTTAGGAGGGGGGTAGGCTGTATCGACAACATATACACGCTGAACTACCTGATAAACAGGCAAGTAGGGAGGAAGGTGAGGAAGTTAGTGGTATTGTTTGTCGATATGAAGGCCGCGTTTGACTCGGTGGACAGGGGGGTGTTAGTCAAGGCTATGAGGGACAGGGGGGTAAGGGAAGGGCTGGTAGTGAGGTGTGAGGAGGTCCTGAGGGAAACAATAGGAAGGGTCAGGGTAGGGGAGGAGGAGGGGGAAAGGTTTTGGACGGCAAGGGGGGTTAGGCAGGGGTGCCCGCTAAGTCCAACCCTGTTTACTCTGCTGATCGCGGACATGGACGAAGAGCTGGGGAGGGGAGGCTGGGGGGGGTGAAGCTGGGGGAGAGGAAAATTTATACTCTAGCTTACGCGGACGATGTGGCGGTACTTGCGGAGGATGTGGAAGGGATGAAGGGAATGATGGGGAAATTAGAAAGGTATGTAGAGGGGAAAGGGCTACAAGTAAACGTGGGGAAAACTAAAGTAATGAGGTGTAGAAGGGGGGGGGGCAGATGGAGTAAGGTAGTATGGAGGTGGAAGGGAAAGGAGTTAGAGGAGGTTAAAAATTTTAGATATCTAGGATACACACTAATGGGGAATGGGGGACAGGAGGAACACATTAAGGAAAGGGTAAGGAAAGGGGCTGCGGTGATGGGGCAAGTATGGGGGATTGGAAAAAGGAAATTTGGGAAAGACTGGGGGAAAAGGCTGTGGCTTTTTGATAAGTTGGTGTGGGCGGTGATCAGTTATGGGGTGGAGGTGTGGGGGTGGAAAGGAAGGGAAAAGATAGAAGTGCTGCAGGAGAGGTACATGAGGTGGGTGTTGGGGGTGGACCGGGATACCCCAGGGTATTTGATAAGGGAAGAACTGCAGAGGGGGTTGATGAAGGGAGGGGCAGGAATAAGGGCTTGGGGATACGAGAGGAAGTTAGAGGAGGGGAAGGGGGGTGAGTTGGCAAGAGAGTGCTGGGAGGAAATGAAGAGGAGGATGAGGAGGGGAAAGGTTCTGCAGGGATGGGAGGAGGAAAGGGAACAGTATTTTAAGGACAGGGGATGGACCGTAGAGGAGGTAGAAAGGTTGAGAGAAGGAGGGGGTATTAGGGGGGAGGATATGGTGGAGAGGGAGAGAAAGATGCAGGAGGAGGAGAGGTGGGGGAGGATTAGAGAGGCGAGGTATAATGAGCGGTACGGGAGGGTGAAAGGGAAGGGGGTGCCGGGGTATCTAAAGAAAGGTTGGGGGGAGGATAGGTGGAGGAGGGTAGTGAGGTTTAGACTTGGGAACGAGATGAAAGGAGGGAGATACTGGGAGGAGGAGGATAAAAGAATGTGTAGAATGTGTGGGATGGAAGAGGAGACATGGATGCATGTATGGGAGGTGTGCACGGGATGGGGGATTGAGAAGGGATGGCAAGAGGTAGCGAGGGAGGTGTTAGGAGATGAGGGGGAGGGGGAAGAATGGATGAAGAGGTTGGAGGAAAGAAGAGCGGTATGTGAGGGGAGGGGGGTCGGATGTGAGAGTGGAGGATTGGGAATGAGAGGGGAAGCGAGTGGAAGCGGAGGTCCGGGAGACGGAGGAGAGAGAGCGAGCGTGCGAGCGAGCGGGAATAGGGAATAAGTATAGATTATAGTCATATGTATATGTTAAGTTAGGAATAGGTTAAGTTAGAATAAGTTGTGAAAAAGTAGGATAAGTGTTTAAGTTAAGGAAAGGTGTATGGGAATTTGTAACCCCGAGGGGATCAAATAAAAGAACTAACTGTACCAGAAACTGTAAATATTTCATCAACTCATTCATAGAAGCCTCCATTAAAAAGACTAATGATTATACTACCTTTGTACAGTTTATGCTACAGCCATTTAAAAAATAATTCATTAGGCAGAGCAGACCTTAAATTATAAATAAAAGGACATGTTTTTGATAAACAGGTGGATATTAAATGGCGAGTTTCTTTAATTTATTTATTAAATAAAATTAAATTATTTATTAAATAAATTAAATTATTTATTAAATAAATTAACTACTAATTTTATCATTATATCTGTATACAATTTATTTATATACTATCTATGTTTAAGTAAACAACATCACCCTTTATCGTCAAACGTTCGTGGCGCAGACATCATTCGAAAACATAGTCGTGTTCGTTCATCGTCAACGCATTATTCTCGTTAAAATCACCATACGGACAACAACGTTTTTTCCTTGTCTGGTCGTGCGTCGGGCCAATGAGTTCTTTTTCGTCATGATATTTTCAATCAGTCACTTAAAATTAATTTGCTGAGTGACACTTACATCGCGTACCACGAGAGTTAATCGAGTCTTACAATCCTGAGAGAAAGGAGAGACATTCGCGCGTGTGGGGGTAGGTTACAGAAACAAAGAATAAAATTGCTATTAATTAGTAAGATGGTGTCTGTAAAGCGAATAATACTCTATAAATTTAGAAAAATAACGTTATAGTAACGAAGGATAAATAAAAATATTATAGTTCCTCAAAATCGTTTATGGGGTTTTAGCTTCCTACAAAAAAGTCTGCTTATACTGTTTGTCATCCGCTTATGATGGGACACGGGTGGGCCTAGAGGAGAGGGCTCTTGGCCGATTCCGTCGGGGTTGTCCACTCATTATTATAAAAATAATACTAATAACTGATGGTTGTTTTCGTTTCAAAATGTATAAATTTACCAAAGATTAATAAAGTTAAAAATTTATCGATTGAGAAACAAATAATTGTAAAGGCCAATATGAAAAGAATTTCATATTGTAATGTTCAGATTGGTATTCGGTGCAATCATAACTTCGAAAGATCCGAATATTCGAAAATTCGAAGGTTCGAAGTTCGAATATTCGAAGGTTCGAAGTTCGAAGGTTCGAAGTTCGAATATTCGAAGGTTCGAAGTTCGAAGGTTCGAAGTTCGAATATTCGAAGGTTCGAAGTTCGAATATTCGAAGTTCGAATATTCGAAGAAATTATTCGAATTCTGTGGTATTCGAATATTCGAATACTTAGATTATTCGAATATTCGTTAGAGCCCTAAGTTTGGAGTACTTGAAGTAGAATAATCGGAGCGCCGATTGCTCTTCGCGTTACGGATTCGATAAGGGCCACGAGGCTTAGTTTTTCGTGTTTCACACAGAAGACGTGTTTACTGTATCACGGTTCACGCGGAAGAGAGCGATCGCAGAGACGGCACGGGCCAAGCCACCGGTTCGGGAGAGCCGACACCTGGCCAATCAGCGAAGGCCACGTGAACTCGCGATACTATGCAAATTAGGTGGGAGCAATTAGTCTCGCTGTCAATCAAGAGATGGCCTGGTTATACCGTCTCCGCGATCACTCCATTGTCCTGCCGACAACAATGACGCGTCAAATCTCCCGCGGTTCCTTACATCAGCGCACAAGCGCAAATTGGTCGCATCTCTGCGACCAATCCCAAACATATCGCGTTGTGTTATTTTATTCAGATCGCGGTAATCCACTGCCAATCTAATACGTCCCGTTTTTTTTTCTAATTAGAATTATAGGGCTACAGTACGGCGAGGTACTTGGACGAATTATTTTTCTCTCCAACAAGTCATTAATTATTTCCGCAACGGCCTGTTTTTCGGCATAAAGGTAGAATAAGATTCATTTTCGACTGCTATATACCTGTGTGGTCTCTGTTTACATTTGCCTTCAAAGTTGCGTATGTGTGTATTCACAGATTCTTCTGTGTACTGTGTTTGATTGCAGTGTCTATCAACTCCATATTTAGCTAGTGTCTGTGATATAATATCATATGCAAAATCTATAAAATCTAAAGATGTCATCCAACAAGAAACTCATATGCAAGGGTTGTAATTCACAAGTTGCTAAACCTGTGATATGTAAATCATGCGGCATTTATTCGCATCCTGGTTCCACCTGTTTGATTAGGTGTTCGCATCCTTGAAATACTGGCAGACTACTTGATTGCAAGGAACAGACAACCACTGCCTCTCAATCGTCACCCATCAGCTGTAGAAACAATGATGAGTTGCTAGACGGAATTAACGAGCTTTTGGAATCCAAATTAGGTCGGTTGGAAAATGAACTCAAAGGCCTTCAATCTAGTCTCACGCAATTGAATGACTCAGTAAGTAATGTAATTGGCCGAGTTGACAAACTAGAGTCCACAATTAACACTATCGATGAGAAAATTATCGAGGAGATAAACGAGAGAAACACGCTCACGCAACATTATCTTATTCAATTTAATCGAGGCTGACGGCACTACTGATAATTCATCTGTCGAGTCAATCCTACAAAAAATTGATTCTGATGCGGCCAATAGTAACTTCATTGTCAAGAGATTTGGCAAGAAAGGGGCGGATAAGCCTCGTCCTGTATGTGTCTCTTTCCTTACTACTAGGGAACCAATATTGATATTAAAGAAGAAGAAAAATTATAAGGGGCCAGTCAGAATATCGTAATTAAGCAACGCTCCTATCTTAACGATCTACGGACTGAATTACGAAATATGAATGATGACAGTAAAACAATAAAATTTTATAATGGTATCCCGAAAATAGTTTCTGTTAACAAGGGCTCAAATAATTAAAAAAACCCAAAAAACACATAACGGATCTAAATATTTACTATCAAAACGTTCGGGGGATTCGTACCAAGTTGATGGACCTACGTCAAGCAATAGCATGCTCGGCTATTTTTTATGATATTATCATCCTGGTTGAGACTTGGCTAAATGATGGCTTCACTGATAGTGAAATTGGTCTTGATAACTATAAAATCTATCGCTGTGACAGATCTAAATCTAGTAGCGCCTTCTCCAGAGGTGGAGGTGTCTTAATAGCCGTAAAGAATACACTGCAAAGTATAAAAATCGATACTACGAACGTCATTGTGGAGCAAATATTTACATTCATCTACTATGGATCCAGAACATTGTTATTTGGAGCTGTTTATTTTCCACCTTCATCTCCAGCTTCTTTATATGAGGACTACTGCAATGGTGTAGCTGAAATACTGGATCAGCACCCAGTCAGCCATATATACTTGTTTGGTGACTACAATCTTCCGCTTATAAACTGGTCGACTCAGGACTCTTTGCTATCATTTTCCTCAAGAGAGAATGCTTCATCAAACTCCATCATCTCGGCGGAATTTTTGTCACAGACTTTTCACTACTATAATTTGCATCAGAAGAACATCGTTTATAACCAATTTAATATCATGCTTGATCTGTGTTTCTCAAATGATGATATATCAAATGTGTCTTGTTCTTCCGATATACTTCTTCCTGACGACAAATATCACCCGCCATTACATTTAGTTTTAAGATCACCAGTTCCGAAGTGTATGCTGCGTAATTCTTATACTTATTATAATTTTAAACGTGGAGACTACAAAGGAATCAGAGATTAGTTAAATTGTGTACCATGGGACGATATACTAATTAATGTGAATGTTGATAATGCGCTACATATAATGTATGAGCACTTGTTTATCGCTATTGAAAGATATGTTCCTAAACACATCTCAAGAAGTTCCAATTATCCAACGTGGTTCTCTCCTCAATTAATTAAATTGGTTATTAAAAAGAAGAATGCTCATGCGTTATATAAGAGAACGAAATCTACTTCCGACTATCAATACTTTTCTAATCTGCGATCTGAATGTAGAAGACTCTCGAAGCAATGTTATTCAAACTTTGTTCAAAGGACCGAACTATCCATTCGGCATAATATAAAGTCATTTTGGGGATTTGTGAATTCCAAGCGGTGCTCGAATGGCTTACCCAAAGTAATGACTTATGGAACTGATGTAGGTAAGGATAAGGTTTCTATTGCTAATCTATTTGCGACGTATTTCAGATCCGTGTATATTCCGCGATCAGGGGATTGTCCTGTCAAGGAATATGGGTCGAATACCTGTGTTTCTAACCTTACTATTGATATCAGTGAAATATTTACTACTCTCAATTCGTTAGATATGAACAAAGGCGCAGGCCATGATGGCATACCTCTAGTTTTTTTTAGATCCTGTAGTTATATTCTATCCCGCCCGCTTTGGATTATTTTCAATCTATCTCTAAAGACCGGAGTCTTTCCTGCCTGTTGGAAAACGTCCCTAGTAACCCCTATTTTTAAATCTGGAAACTCGTCCTCTGTTCAAAACTACAGACCGATCTGTATTAATAGCGTATTACCCAAAGTCTTTGAAAATATTATAACCAAAAGGCTTAGCCAAGTCTTCTCTAATATCATTTGCAATGAACAGCATGGCTTTGTATCGAGTATGTCAACTGTCACTAATCTTGCAATTTTATGTAACTCTGTCGCCACCAGCTTGGAATCTAACCTACAGGTCGATTTTATCTTCACGGATTTTAGTAAAGCCTTCGATTCCGTGGATCATTCCATCCTTTTGTCTAAACTGTCGGCCATTGGATGCAAGGGCAACTTGCTCTCCTGGTTGAATAGCTACTTATCTAACAGGCGTCAAATTGTTCGTATCTCTGACACTTATTCCGATCCAATTGATGCATCATCAGGGGTGCCCCAAGGGTCACATCTTGGACCGTTTCTTTTTAATATCTTTAATAATGATATTCATGATGTTTTCTTGCACAGCAAGTTCCTTTTATATGCGGATGACCTTAAGATCTATAAAGAAATATCGGGGCATGCTGGCTGTCTTGAAATGCAGTCGGATCTTGATAGATTCCTAGGTTGGTGCAATTTAAACAGGCTAAATCTTAACTTTTCCAAGTGTCATGTCATGAGGTTCTCCCGTAGCATGAAACCAATTGCTTATCCGTATAAACTGGAGAATACTCACATGATTGAAGTATTTGAAATCAAAGACCTTGGGGTTCACATAACATCCACACTGGATTTTTCCAAACATTATATGGTAATCACTAACAAAGCCATGAAGACCTTAGGGTTTATAAAACGTTTCTCGGCGGACTTTGTAAATATAAGTACCTTAAAGTTATTATACATAACCATAGTTAGGCCGCTTTTAGAGTACGCATCCGTTATATGGTCGCCCAATTCAGTTAAATACAATACTCAGCTGGAAAGGGTGCAGCATAGGTTTTTGCGGTTTGTGGAATATAAATTACACATTCACAGGCCTGTCTGGGATCACGATTTTACTTCGATACTTGGTAAACTAAATATGACTACCCTTACTGCGCGCAGGACTGTAACTGACATGTCCTTTTTATTTAAGATCATTAATAGCGAAATTGATTGTTCAGCACTACTGGAACTCGTGGACTTATATGCTCCTACCAGATGCGTTAGGAAAAGGCCACTTTTCTTACCCCGTAATTACAAATCAAGATATGGATTATGTGACCCAATGAATCGCGTAATGATGAGTTCTATCTCCTACTTAAACTATGTTGATTTCTTTTCCGGTAGTACTTCTTCCTTTAGGGGGAAGCTATTCAGACTATACTGCATTCCATATGAGAGCATACCGACGCCCCTACCGATTTGCGACCGATCTGCGCAGCTCCCACTACTACCCACAATTTGAACTGCATGCGATTGGTCGTGGTAATTTCCAAGGAATATCCCAAACGCGGGACCTGACCGTTGTCAACGTAAACAGTCCGCGAAAAGTTAACAGAGAGAGTAAGTAGAAGGTCGTGCGACGGAGAGAAACATAGGCGGTTCAGTGGGGAGTCGAGCGTACCAACGCCTCCTGAGGGTCGTGCCTGCGCGAAATCTGTATGCTCTAATGTGGAATGCAGTATATTGTGTCAGGAAAACCCTATCACGTCGTTGTAACTAAGCTTTGTATTGGGCAACACCCGTTATTTTCAACAACAACACCAACAACAACAACAACAACAACAACAACAACAACAACAACACCAACAACAACAACAACAGCAACAGCAACAACAACAACAGCAACAGCAACAGCAACAGCAACAGCAACAGCAACAACAACAACAACAACAACAACAACAACAATTTCCAAGACACGATTTCGCCGCGGCGAGATCGCGGCGGTGAATCGCGGCCCGTCTCCGCGGCGAGCAAACCTCCGGTCCCGCGTTAAAGGACCGACTGGGTTCGAGCACTTGAAAGGGTCTATTCTAAGGTCGGTATACCTGTTTCAGAAAAATCAGATTGATTATTCTTTTATCGTATCTCTATGGAAATGACACCGATGGCTTCCTTACGTTTTTCCAATGAAAATCATACCAAATGTCATGTAAATCGGGCTATTTTTAACGAAGATAGCTTGAAATTATGCAAACGAATTTGTTTGAGATTGGTCGCAGCGATGCGACCAATTTGCGCTTGCGCGCTGATGCAAGGAACCGCGGGAGATTTGACGCGTCATTGTTGTCGGCAGGACAATCGAGTGATCGCGGAGACGGTATAACCGGGCCATCTCTTGATTGACAGCGGGACTAATTGCTCCCACCTAATTTGCATAGTATCACTCGATTTCACGTGGCCTTCGCTGATTGGCTAGGTGTCCGCTTCCTAAAACCGGTGGCTTAGCCCGTGCCGTCTCCGCGATCGCTCTCTTCCGCGTGAACCGTGATACTGTAAACACGTCTTCGGTGTGAGTTACGAAAAGCTAAGCCTCGTGGCCTTTACCGAATCCGTATCGCGAAGAGCAATCGGCGCTCCGATTATTTTACTTCAAGTAGTCTAAATTCCTTACGCGGAATTTCCACACACGCAATAGTTTGACTGAATTTAAAAATAAGATTAATTTGAGTGTAAAGAATTCACTTTTAAATTCACACGAGAAACAGTTACAAACACGTCCTCGTTTATTGTGACGCCATTAAAATATAGTGCGACATTTAAAACCTTTATACTTAAATACTAAGCCGCCGCGGTTGACTTGATTGTGCGGTTAAGCAAGACGCAGGTGCATCTCTTCTTGTTCAAACAGAATTTTTCATCTAATTTCCTTCATTATGCTCCGAATTACGTCGTTCTTGGTGTTAGTTTCATCGGCGAAACATAGCGAATCGATTGGCACCGTTTTCGCAGAGATCTGATGAGACATATGGAACTTGGATTTTTCCACTTTTAATGGTATTCCAAATTCTTCGAGGGTCGAAAGCCATAAAATTCGGTGCGGCATCACGGGAGGTTGACCTGCCTACGTGGTGCCAGCCGGTATCTCTTTGACAGGCGTCGCTTCAGAATCACCCTGTACAATACAGTATGTACATATGCATATTTACATATAGAGTCTCGAGGACGAAACGAGACGACGATTCGAGGTCTGTGAAATTGGCACCCCCAATTGCGAATTTTTATATGGCAATAATGATGGCATTCGTTTGCCGACATTTGTCCAACAAAAGTTTGGTTTGTCCACCCGTAAAAAAAAGATATACCTAAAGAATATAACTGTAAACAATAAAAATATACATGTTAGATTTGTAGAAGTTATGAAACATTCATTGCACAGATGAATACTACTGGACCTCAAGAAGTCGATAAAAGGTTTAAAACTTCTTCGTTTGTATTGCAATGTGACTATTTTGCAGGGAGTCGAGACCGATAGAAATTCGGTTTCGGTCGCGGTCGCGGTCAGTGAGACCGACCAATATGGTATTTACAGGTCTCTCGACCAAACTAGAGAGCGACCGAACGGTCAGGAGGTTTCTCTCGACCAAAACTCGAGAGAGAAATTCTCTCAGACTTTCGGTCCTGACCGGTTGCAAACGGTCGCAAACGGTCGAGTTAATTTATGGAGCGATTTCTGTTCCTCTCCATAAATTAAGAGTCGGAGGGGTTCGGAGCGGTTCGGTTCTGTTCGGATCGGTTCAACCTAGCTGAATAAGCCGGGAAGGTATGGATGCTATTCCTGCCGCTCACATTGTTTGTCACTCTCGTGACGGGTTTGTTGATAGCAGACTTAGTTATTTGTTACTGTAACACTGTCCATTCCGAACTATGTCGATCTGCCGAGATATTATTGTATTTCAAACACTAGTTATATATTATTTTAATAGAAGTAGTTAATATAAATAAATTATTGTTAATATACAAATAACAAGAAAATGGTTGAAAATATAATTCTTCATGTGATTATTTTAAAAGTATGTCCAAGTGTGGAAAAAACAGAAGATAGGAATGTAATAAAATGTAAATATATTTAACAATAGCATAAATAACAAATTTGAAATTTGAAACAGAAATAGGAATGTAATAAAATATAAATATATTTAACAATAGCATAAATAACAAATTTGAAATTTGTTAGTTGTTTCTTCCACACTTGGACATACTTTTAAAATAATCACATGAAGAATTATATTTTCAACCATTTTCTTGTTATTTGTATATTAACAATAATTTATTTGTATTAACTACTTCTATTAAAATAATACATGACTAGTGTTTGAAATACAATAATATCTCGGCAGATCGACATAGTTTGGAATGGACAGTGTTACAGTAACAAATAATTGCAAAAGTCTGCTATCAACAAACCCGTCACGAGAGTGACAAACAGTGTGAGCGGCAGGAATAGCATCCATACCTTCCCGGCTTATTCAGCTAGGTTGAACCGATTCGAACCGCTCCGAACCGCTCCGACTCGTAATTTATGGAGAGGAACAGAAATCTCTCCATAAATTAACTCGACCGTTTGCGACCGGTCAACCGACCAGTCGGCGGACTGGTCATGCCTTCGGTTTGGTTTCGATTGGTCTCGTTAAAAGTACGGTCTGAGATTCTCGGTCGAGAGGCAATCGGTCTCGAGTTCGGTTTCCCTCCACAACCTCTCACTGTTACGGTCACAACAGCGGTCCCTTTTCGCCTCGGTTACTGGTCGCTAGACCGGTCGCGACCGGTCGGAAATTCGGTCTCTGTTTCGGTCTCGACTCCCTGCTATTTTGTGCGTACATACAATCTATTCTATACTTTTTAAAATCTTTATATCTGGTGTGTTGGGTCCCTTCTCCCAATTAACCGAGTGGCAGGTTGCCCAAATATTGAATAATTTCGTAGGAATGTATTAACACTTTGTGAACAGTACCTATTTATTTAGTATATTGGTATCGGGATAACATGGATACAGGTTTACAATTTTTTCTCCACATTCGCTTCGATTTAAAATTTTGCACAAAATAAAAACATACAAACTTTGACACGTGTTTACACACAGATCAGAAGTAGCCGCCATTATATTTTTCCCCTTTTTAGGTGCTCATATTATTAGTTTACAAGAAATATATAAAGAAAACATAATCCCATAACTTTTGGATTTCAACTAGTTTCCTTATGTCTAGGGATTCTGTCCCACTCAGTTTGGAGCAGTCAAGCTTTTGGCCGCCGCGATTAGCCACCCGCCAGGAGATTCCGCCATAATGGCAAAAAACAGACACTCATCGCATTGTGTTGCGTCTCGAGTAGCCTAGGTAGCTGCCGAGACAGACACACTGACAGAGCGGTTGGAAAACGCGCCTAGGAAAACTGATACACGCTTCTCCATAAGAGCGGTGCTTAGGATTCGCCGCCGCGATTCGCCGCCGCGGCGAATCGTGTCTTGGAAATCCTACCTTAAGAAAGCCGTCTTGCGCGATAGTAGAAAGGTTGATGATTTGGTTTAATCACTAAGTTCATTTCCAAGTCAGTTACAGGAAAATCTGGTCTGGCAGGCTCTACATAATATTTGTTAACAATATCAATTACCTGTTCCTTCACTTCCCATCCTAGATCCGTGCTAACCTGTACCGTCGTATTATGACTATCTTCTGCCACGTCTATATGGAAGATTTCAGGTACGCTACCTACGATGCCGTCTTTCGGCAACCTTGTCTGAATTACTACCTTTTCATCAAAAATCAACCGAATTAGCTTATTCGATATAAAATCTCGACCCACAATACAAGCTCGAGTCATCGTGGTGCTGACTACAACATAAAAATTTATCATCAGTTCGGTATCTAATATCATAACATTTTGCTGTAACCGACCTAAACTTTCAATTCTACTCTGATTAGCTCCTACAAATTGCAAAGCAGACGTGTATGGTTCAATATCTGTATGAGGGGGTATCAAATTTACGTTTAACATTGATATGGGACTTCCTGAATCAATTTCGGCTTCGAAATTACCTATGGCTAAGGGTAAAAGAATTTCGTACGGCGGAATTATCTTGTTCTCTAGCTCGATCAGATGCAATGGCGTCTTCTCCGCCGCGTTGGCCGACGATCCTCCCGTGGCTGTTGCGCTGCGTCGCGGGCAATCTTTTTTCTGGTGCTCCGCCGATCCACAAAGAAAGCACGTCCCCTTCACCCCTTTTCAGCTTCTTGCACGTGGGCGCGACATGCCCTACCTTGTTACAGTTGTAGCATCTGGGAATGGTGCCCTTGGTACTCTTTGCCGTAGTCTGATCCTTATTTGACAGATTCTTCTTATTGTTAGAGGAAGACTCTGTGCGACTAGGGTCTCCCTTAGATTTAGTTGAATGATTAGGTTTCATAACGCGTTCGTAAATTTTCAGTTTCTCCTTCAGTTCCTTCAACGTTTGGGCCGCATATAACGTCATTTTCTGACTCGCCTCCTCGTGAATACCGCCGACTATATATTGAATTAGGGCCTCGGTTTCTATCGAACCCCTGGCAGCTATTTCCTTCATCACCAGAAAATATTCTTGAAGGGATTCTTCGCGCTTCTTTTTCCGGTTGCATAATAATTCATGCAGCTGAGCACTATTTATTTGCGTCGAGAACTCAGACAGCAATCTGGACTTCAAATTTTTCCAGTCGGAAATACCGCGTTCTCCCCGCAAGAAGGTTTTGGCTAACCCAGCCAGTGACTTTTTCGCGAATAATAATTTTTGTAATGCGGACCAACCTAGAAGTGCAGCGTTGTCCTCGAAGTCCGAAATTCACGCCTCAACTGGATATCCGTCGTCACCGTTGAATGGGCGAATGGCATCTTCTATATCTCGGAAACTCATTGTGAACTTTGGTGGAGGACCGGTACTGGCAATTGATACGTAGTCTTCTGCGTCTTCTGTCCCATCTTCGTTGGGTTCTTCTTCATCTTCCGATGCGACGACGTTGGTTTCTGCTGTCGAATTCAGGCGTTGAATGTCCGCCAAACTTAGACAAATCCGTTGAGCGAGTTCCTGGATAGTTCCATCGTAATCCAATCCCAAAACGTTGCATATGGCGACCAGATCACCAAGTGAAAAATTTGAGGTGATTTCTCGTCAAACGGAAATCCCTTAAACGCCCGTAATCGCTTCCTGTTCTGCCGATCACCTTCCTCGAGGAACAGAAATTTATGCAAGGTCACAATCTGCTTCGTCGGTGCCTTCGCGATTCTCTCCTTCACTGCCGGAATGTCGTTCAAAGCAGCTATAACTTCGTGTCTTCCAACTTAATAATGCAACATAAAGACTGCACAAGTCACACGAAAGCCGCACCACAAACACGTGGTTGTATTCAAAGCACACGCAGATCGAACCACCAAAAGCACGTGCGTCGTATTGCACGGACGGCACGAAAGGCACACACTGGTTTCAATCCCACTTCTGAATTTATAGTAGAAAACAGTAGGAACGTATAGTTTATTGTAGATGAATAGTATTGGATACAGAACAATATGTGGTTTAAATAAATGGCAATTATAAACGAAAGACGCGACGTGAGGACTGCTTCCTCGCGCTCGCCGCCACAAGAATGACGCCTCGTCCTCGCTGCGAACAACGCCACGCTTCGCGCGTGTTTTGTCCGCTCAGTGGCGTATCGATCAAATATCAATTGGGCGATCGGGCTCGACTAAATCTACTACAAACTCTTAAAGTATTTTTCGTTAACACCAGCACCGCCCGATTATTTTTCAACGCTCTCTTTGTATCTGCCATTTGTGTTTTTTCATTGTCACGCCAAAGCATTTTGCTCTCAGATAATTGCCTCACCTGAATCGATGTACACTACCTGCAGCGGCTATCTTCAACGATTAATAACTTAGACAATTTTATACATTCCGACAATTTTTTTGTAGGTAACCATTCGCAAACGTGGCCAAAATAGATTGTGAAAAGCACGATTGTAACGATTATTTGGTATCCACGTAATGTAGCGTCATAGAAACTACCGATTTCACGCATCCAATAGTCCACTACTGTCTTAATCCTTACCATATTGAGTTCAGCGTACAAAATAATATTAAAATACATATTTTCACAATTTTATCTAAAAATAACTGCTATGGTAAACCAACCAGTAATTGACCGCATACCAGTGAATAACCATTAGGCAAAGAAATGTCAATTATAAATTTAAAAGTATTATATGTTTATAAATAGAGTGTAGTTACACTTAATATTACACATTCTAAAGGGTTTTTCCCGTTGATATTAATAATAATAATGTTACGTTTCGCGTTCATAGTAATAGGACTTTAATGTACAACAGCTTAATGTAAATTGGCCACCAACATTTATAAAGATATCCGGTATATTATTGTTAAAAGATACGCTCTGTACACATCGTTGAACGCGTTTTGAAATGCATGATAAAGTGATGATAATAAAAATATATAGTTCGATTTATAAAAATTACTTTGATATTGAATTCGCTGTAAATACAGTATTGTCTCCGTACATGCTCGATTTTATGCACGCGATACAAGCTTGTCGCTATCCCCACCACTTCTGTCTCACTCTTGTCCGGCGAAGGCCAGAGCGAGATGGAATGCGTTGCGTTCGCGACGGGCACGAGCGTTATGACTGCTCGACGCATGCGCGCGAATGCAAAGCGTTCCATCTCGCTCCCCCCTTCGGCCAGAAAGAAGCGAGAAACGAACACTCGGAATGAGGACTCTGTACAGAATATATGCCCACCGCCGGTCCCGAGCAGCGAGCAAATACGGAGACAATACTGTAATATCTTAAACGCAAATCTGAATAGTCTATTAAGTTCTCCCATCAAATCAAGCAACTTTCATATCAAACATTCTTTCGCTTTTTCAATAGAAAAATAGAACAATAATAACGTGTATATGAACAAACCGTACTTTATACTTTATAAAAGATAAAATAAATAGTAATAATAAATATTAATTCCTATAGAAAGTGAAACGATGATAAATATGGAAGAGGATATTGAAAATGTAGAACAAAATACAGTTCCCAAAAATTCACAGCCGCCAAAAAAACGCCGAAGGATTTGTAATTTAAAACAGCCGACTGCGAACAACCGTTTATGCGATTCCGCAAAAACGGGAAAAATTCATCAGGCTGCAGCAAAATTAATTGCGAGAAACCAATTACCAATTTCATTTTGTTCACTCGGAGGGATGCAAGTTCGATTGATTAAGTTAGGAGGTGTGAAAGATGCTAGACCAAATTTGAACCATATGGAGCAGATTGTATTAGGACCAATCGGATTTGCATCCCTGCCAAACGGCTGCTGCCTTGAAGAGGCCCTTTTCACAGCAATACCTCCTCCCCAATGCCCATCTTCTCTCGCACGGAACACGTCAACGCATGCTTTTGGACAGTGGGCTACTCCTTTTTTTCCTGTGTCTCTCCACAAGGCGTATTGACGGTGGGTTGTAGGAGCGTACATGTCTGGATGCCAGTTATTGAATTCAGGAGACGATAGAAACACTTTATTACGAAACACACATGTATTATAATTAAAGTAAATCGTATTCCTCTCGGGCAGGAGTACTTCGCGCAGACCGATTACACGGAGGGTAATCGGGTCATACACTGCACAAATGATACATGGTAATTCTGGAGGTACGTCCGTCGAAGGATGCGGCCTGGCACCCCGTGGCGAGGGACAACCCTTCGCAGGGCCTCACTCGATTTTTATGGCTTTTTCCGGAAAAAGGTGCGAATCCTGGGTCGGACGTAGCGAATTAGGGTCGGGTCCCCGCAGTCGAGGGTGAAATATCCAATAGAGCGTATTAAGAAATTATTTTCTTCATCGTATCGAAAGGGAAGTGACGCCATGTTTGCCTCATGTTTTTCCGATGAAAATCATATCAAATATCATGCAAATCGGACAACTTTTACATGGGGAGTACAAATAGCTAGTGTCAAAGTAGTCCGATTTGCATGATATTTGGTATGATTTTCATCGGAAAAACATGAAGAATCCATTGGCGTCACTTCCCTTTCGATACGATGAAGAAAATAATTTCTTAATACGCTGTATTGGATATTTCACCCTCGACTGCGGGGGCCCGACCCTAATTCGCTACGTCCGACCCAGGATCCGTACCTTTTTCCGGAAAAAGCCATAAAAATCGAGTGAGGCCCTGCGAAGGGTTGTCCCTCGCCACGGGGTGCCAGGCCGTATCTTTCGACTAACGTACCTCCAGAATTACCATGTACCATTTGTGCGGTGTATTACCCGATTACCCTCCGTGTAATCGGTCTGCGCGAAGTACTCCTGCCCGAGAGGAATACGATTTACTTTAATTATAATACATGTGTGTTTCGTAATAAAGTGTTTCTATCGTCTCCTGAATTCAATAACTGGCATCCAGACATGTACGCTCCTACAACCCACCGTCAATACGCCTTGTGGAGAGACACAGGAAAAAAAGGAGTAGCCCACTGTCCAAACGCATGCGTTGACGTATTCCGTGCGAGAGAAGATGGGCATTGGGGAGGAGGTATTGCTGTGAAAAGAGCCTCTTCAAGGCAGCAGCCGTTTGGCAGGGATGCAAATCCGATTGGTCCTAATACAATCTGCTCCATATGGTTCAAATTTGGTCTAGCATCTTTCACACCTCCTAACTTAACCAATCGAACTTGCATCCCTCCGAGTAAATGTTATGATGTTTTGAAACATTAACGGTACGCTTCTCGATATCGCAGATGTACCTACCTAAGCAGCATTTTTCACGGAAAAGTATTGCCCAGCCTTTGGGCCTACCATCCCCGGCGTAGACCTTCGACAGGTCGGTATCGGTTTCAACGGGCACTACCACCCGTGGCGTCAGTAAAACCGACCCCGGTTCTTGCCATTTCAGAGGGTTTGATTCCAGTGAAAATCAGCTATTTTGCAAGCGCAATATCTCAATAACCAGTGGAAATCAAGTGTATACATTAAAGATTATTGAATTTGTCTTGGAACGCACTATAAACTCAGGTGTTCAGAAAACGTAGTCCCATTTATAAAACGAAACTTGACCATCGTATCTTTTAAAATAACAATCGAAGAAAAAAATTCGTTCAGGCTAATTTGGTAGCCCCATCGAACCATGAATTTACATATTTTTTTCAAATTTTTATCTCCAATAGTTTAGGAGCTATCGGACTGTCCAGTCTACCGTGGGACTCTCTGTAGTTTTTCGTTACGAAGAACAAATTTCTGCAAAGCGGACTCTGCGAATCTCAAGTGTGGGCTCGATGGAGATTCTGCAATCAAAATCCTTATGGCCGCATATAAAATTAAGAAGTGCTTGTATACTTCATCCTTGAGTACATCATACAGTACAACTGGCCCTGTATATAGAAGAAACCGACGAAACTCGGTCGCCTTATATTTACAATATTCCTCAATAGCTCTGGGAATCTGGCAAAGTCCAAGGAACAATACCTTGCGAGACCGTTGAGTCTCGTAGATATCACAGAAATGTTCAGAGCGGGCAATTTTGACAAAAATGTAAAGTTTCCAGATACCCACGCGGACAAAAGTTTCTTCATTACGCCTGTTTGAGAGTTTGACCGTTGGTCACGTGAGCAGCGCGAATACCAGTTTGAGGTTAGACACAAATGAACAGCACAGTGAATGAGAAGGTGAAATGTCAGTTTATTTCTACACTCGCGGAGTGAGTCAGAAAATGGTAAAAGGTAAGCGGTGAGCAAAAGCACGTTGTGCTTTATAAGAAAATTCTTGCCGAGAATAGCCACGCACAATGACCACGCGAACGCACCACGATCCACAATCGATTGCACGTGAGCGGGAGACCGAAAGAGAACTAACTTGAGCCAAGAATAGATTGAGTGAGAACTATGAGCATTGATGAGAATGATTTGATGAGAATATTCACGAGTTGCGGTATAAACGATTCAGTAAAACCGACGCGTCTACACGAGCACTCTGCGCGAACAAGATCGAAACCAAGATGGATGATCGATTTCCGTTGGCCGTCTTCTTCAGTGGATCGACAGACGTGGGGAAATTTGATTGGATGAGCGTTCTGTCGCTGACAGCTGATTGGCTGATCGATTGTGGATCGGGCTTGACGCTCCGCTGTCCAGGAGGTGCTGCGGTGAGTAGGGTGTGGCAGAGATCCGAACTACATGAATCTCAAACAACGCCCAAACATACAAGATGCATATACTCGAACGGAACTTGCGAAATCATTTCTATCGGTAGAAGGTCCAATGGGCTTGGACCTTCTTTGTGATGGTTCTCGTGTAACCGTTTAGGGTATTCCTCATCGGTACGAGGAGAATGATCTATACCATCGAAGGCATAATGCTTACCGTTCAGGGTACCGAAAACCATACATTTGGAACAGGGATATTCAGACATATGCCCAAAATGATTTAACACAAATGCTCGAGCTGGTGCGTCAGCTATGAAACATCTCAGACGTATGGGAAACTTACTGGCATGAAAATTTATATCTCCGTTGGACATGATGGCTTCGACGTTTGCAATAAATTTTTCAAAGAAAATATTGGGATCGTGTGGTTTATGGCGACCTTTATAGATTCCTACCACTATTGGCTTGATACGGGGAATATTTGAAATCCTACAGTGGATGGGCCAGAACTGAATGGAACCTTTGTCCACACGACGTCCGTCGGTATGAAAATCTAATTCTAACTCTCTAACAAAAGATACGGACAAAGTATTCGGGAGACTTTTAACAATTTCTGTTTCCAGATCGAAATAAATGTATTCTCCTAGTTCCACGACGAATGTAACAGGAGGATTACGTGGCGTATCGAGAAGTGTTCTAACATCCTGAGGCAACTGGGAAAAACAGGAATGCGTTCGAAGGAGAGATAATATATTATTTCCTTGAACATGTGTTAAATTGCTGTCTACGAAACAAGACGCTAAACGTTGACGAAAAGATGGCTCGGAGAAAGTACCACAGGACAATGAAACTATATCGTGGATAGAAGAAACTCGTGACGTGGAAGTAGAAGGACCGGCGTCTTTTACATTTATATCGCGCCTAACCAGGGGGGCCAAGCTTCCCTCTTGAAAAGTTGAAGCACAGTTTGTAGAGCCTCCTACCTATTAGGTGCGAGCTCTGTGAAGTTGGCACCCCCCAATTCGAATTTTTAAAAAAACGCTATGGCATTCGTTTGTCCATCGTTTGTCCACGTTTGTCCAACAAAAATTTTCGTTTGTCCACCCTTCAAAAAAAAGATATTAACAAAAAAAAAAATTTTCACCAGCACCCCCATGAAAACTTTTTAATAATTTGATGGGGGGTATGATGGTCCATCGTTTGCCAACGTATGACCAACAAAAATTTTCGTTTGTCCACCCTCCAAAAAAAAGTTATGAACAAATTAAAATATTTGTCATCAGCACCATCCATGAAAACTTTTCAACCTTTTAACTGAAGGGTATGATTGTCCACGATCTAGCATCGTTTGTCCACCAAAAACTTTCATTTGTCCACCCCCCCCAGAATGGAATTATTAATAAAAATCGCGAAAAAGAAGTGTCCCCCTGAACCGATCACATTTAAGTTCGATTTTTGGCGAATAAATTATCGAAATCGTTTGTCCAACGATTCATTTTGTTAGTTTAGATGTAGAAGACGTTTGTCCACCCCAAGATTTCGTTTGTCCACCCCTCAGAACGGAATTATTAATAAAAATCGCGAAAAAGAAGTATCCTGGCGAAGCGATCGCGCAATAGTTCGATTTTTTAATAATTAAACGATGAAATCGTTTGTCCAACGATTCATTTTGTTAGTTTAGATGTAGAAGACGTTTGTCCACCCCGTGATTTCGTTTGTCCACCCTCCAGAATTGAATAAATAATAAAAATCGCGAAAAAGACGTGTCCTGGTGAAGCGATCGCGCAAAAGTTCGATTTTTTAATAATTAAACGATGAAATCGTTTGTCCTGTTACGTCCCTGCTTCCTATTTGGGGCGCGATTTTGTTGGAGTTTATATTTTTTGATCCGCTTTCGAGCTAGTCCAGGGACTTACGCTCTGGGATAGTTGAGTACGACCGATTATAAATTATAACGCATTTTGATTTGGTAATTACCTTAATTCACCCGCGATGCTGACAGATCAATCGGGATTGGCTGCCACTTTATGGTGGTGTTCGTGGTCCCCTTGATCTCGGGTGCTGGTTTTTGGTTTGGTGGGGCCCAATCCCCACACGCCACCACTATTACTTGGTTGGCCAGGGGTGTTGTCTCCCTGACGCAAGGGGTACTGGGCACTCCTAACAGGTTGAATTGTTCTGCCGGAGCACCAACGTACTTAGCAGCTAATCGTCGAAGTTGGACTCGTCGTCCCGCACGATGGTTTATTGGCATTCGTCTTTATTGTTATTTTCTGGTTTTACACCTTTAAGAGTGGTTGGTATTCAATAGTACTCTGGTATTAATAATTACAATACTGTGATAATTCTTTTCCTCCTTCCGCGGGTGGTCAGTCCCTTTTTATAGGGCTATTGATCACTCCTTCTCCAGGTTTGTCACATGACAATTAGACGGTGGGAGATTGGAATCTGCCAATCATCTGCCGTGGGATCCACCTGAAGAATTCTTTCCAGCGGGCTACCGGAGAGTTTTGTTTACCGCAGAATGCGAGCTATTGCGCACCTATTTCGGTGTCTTCTTCACGACTTAAAACGTATTTCTGCTGTTACACGAAACTCTCAGCAGCGTCGATAGCTAAATTCTTATTCTAATTCATTTTTTAGATGGTTACGCTATTGGGTTTTCGATGTACACTGTACGATTGGTTTCGTACAGTCCACATACTAGGGATTGAAGTTAATTTACATTAGTTCCGTATTGAAGATCGATTTACGGGAAATAAAGGGAGGGCAATTCTGTGGCGATGATCAGGAGCGCAGATCCATGAGGGTGTCGGCTGCATTGGTCGATAGGGGCCTCCGTCCCACGCTGAACGTCAGCTGGTATTGGTTGGGCCTTCCTAGTGTTTGTGTAGCCGGCTGGCCGCCACTTCCCATGATAGCTGCTCTCCTGCTCGCTGTTGCCGTCTGTAGATTCACGGCTCGAGTTCTTCTTATCGCGAGTTTTGGTTACAATGCCTTATCGGCTGGTATTGTTTCACAATATTTATATGAGGTGATTATAACACCTCTAAAGTACGAAATAGTAAATATGTGTTTTGAAAGGTTAATTAACATTAGACTCCATGTCGCGGGACGTGACAGTCCAACGATTCATTTTGTTAGTTTAGATGTAGAAGACGTTTGTCCACCCCAATATTTCGTTTGTCCACCCCTCAGAATGGAATTATTAATAAAAAGAAGTGTCCTGGCGAAACGATCGGGCAAAAGTTCGATTTTTTATTAATAAAACGATGAAATCGTTTGTCCAACGATTCATTTTGTTAGTTTAGATGTAGAAGAGGTTTGTCCACCCCGTGATTTCGTTTGTCCACCCTCCAGAATTGAATAAATAATAAAAATCGCGAAAAAGAAGCGTCCTGGCGAAGCGATCGCGCAAAAGTTCAATTTTTTAATAATAAAACGATGAAATCGTTTGTCCAACGATTCATTTTGTTAGTTTAGATGTAGGAGACGTTTGTCCACACCAAGATTTCGTTTGTCCACCCCTCAGAATGGAATTATTAATAAAAATAGCGAAAAAGAAATGTCTCCCAGAACCGATCACATTTAAGTTCGATTTTTGGTGAATAAATTATCGAAATCGTTTGTTCTTACCGTAAACGTTTAAGGTGTTTGGTGGCATATTATCCAAAAAATTTGCACACACTTCGTCGCGTCACTGTTTTCGAACAACACTTCAATTTGTACTCCTCATCGAACACTTAACACTTTTCACATGTATGCAACACGTCCAGAATAACGCATAGGTGCACCAACACATTTCTAGGCACTTTTCACAAGTGACCACAATTACTTCACAAACCGTAAATGAACGTACGATCTCACCAGAGCGGTCTGTGAACATTGACTGACTTTCGAGGTACGTGGTTGGAAAGAATTCGAGTGTAGACATTTTGAGGACAATGGTGTCGACTGAGGATGAGATTAGCCAGGCAGTCGGCCGAACGTCGGCCGACAGTCCCGAACGACTATTGCTTTAGGGGTAAGGTTTCAGGCCGCACCATAAACAAGGATGGCGGTTAGTCATTTGGCGGTAGAGGAAAGGTTTAACGTATTGAGAAGTAGTTCTCTGTTAGCGACCAACGAGTGACGTTGTAAGAAGGAACCGTCCTGTGCTAAACCATCTTTATTAAAGCTTATTAATATTATTCTCGTTTTAATCATTGAGCTAAACTGACCACGCGCTATCCGCGACTTGCGCTTCTATACGAGAGTATCGCTAGCATTTGTTTCGATTTCAGCAGGGGCACGCGGTGCCGTCCGCGTTACAAAGTAACTACACATCTATACAAATTTCTGGTAAGCAGGTCCGACTGAGAAGGGCGCTAGTCGAAGTGGGCGCTAAAATCATATACTGGACGCTTAATAATAAAGAAATCCAACTTTTACAGAATCAAAATGTAATTACGCTAAGAAAAATTGGACACGATTTTATAATTTTTATCTCGAATACTAATAATTCGACAGAAAAACTGCAAATAGAAAAAATGTGTGCCGTGATGTGCTTTACAATATTATAGTTTTTAAAATCCAGTTTAACAAAATTTAAGTGTGCAATTTTTCTTAGCGTTTGGACAATACGTTTTCGCATTTTCGAGCGGTGGTGCCCTTATTGCATCCTAGCACTAAATTATAATTACATTTTGATTCTGTAAAAGTTGGATTTCTTTATTATTAAGCGTCCAGTATAGGATTTTAGCGCCCACTTGGACTAGCGCCCTTCTCAGTCGGACCTGCTTACCAGAAATTTGTATAGATGTGTAGTTACTTTGTAACGCGGACGGCACCGCGTGCCCCTACTGAAATCGAAACAAATGCCAGCGATACTCTCGAACTCATTCCAACCACGTACCTCGAAAGTCAGTCAAAATTCACAGACCGCTCTGGTGAGATCGTACGTTCTTTTACGGTTTGTGAAGTAATTGTGGTCACTTGTGAAAAGTGCCTAGAAATGTGTTGGTGCACCTATGCGTTATTCTGGACGTGTTGCATACATGTGAAAAGTGTTAAGTGTTCGATGAGGAGTACAAATTGAAGTGTTGTTCGAAAACAGTGACGCGACGAAGTGTGTGCAAATTTTTTGGATAATATGCCACCAAACACCTTAAACGTTTACGGTAAGAACAATCGATTTTGATAATATATTAGAAAAAAAATCGAACTTTTAATCGATAGCTTCACCAGGACGCTTCTTTTTCGAGATTTTTATTATTTATTCAATTCTGGAGGGTGGACAAACGAAATCTTGTGGTGGACAAATGTCTTCTACATCTAAACTAACAAATCGAGTCGTTGGACAAACGATTTCGATAATTTATTCGCCAAAAATCGAACTTTTACGCGATCGCTTCACCAGGACACTTCTTTTTCAAGATTTTTATTATTTATTCAATTCTGGAGGGTGGACAAACGAAATCTTGGGGTGGACAAATGTCTTCTATATCTAAACTAACAAATCGAGTCGTTGGACAAACGATTTCGATAATTTATTCGTCAAAAATCGAACTTAAAGGTGATCGGTTCAGGAGGACACTTCTTTTTCGCGATTTTTATTATTTATTCAATTCTGGAGGGTGGACAAACGATATCACGGGGTGGACAAACCTCTTCTACATCTGAACTAACAAAATGAATCGTTGGACAAACGATTTCATCGTTTTATTATTAAAAAATCGAACTTTTGCGCGATCGCTTCGCCAGGACGCTTCTTTTTCGCGATTTTTATTATTTATTCAATTCTGGAGGGTGGACAAACGAAATCACGGGGTGGACAAACCTCTTCTACATCTAAACTAACAAAATGAATCGTTGGACAAACGATTTCATCGTTTTATTAATAAAAAATCGAACTTTTGCCCGATCGTTTCGCCAGGACACTTCTTTTTATTAATAATTCCATTCTGAGGGGTGGACAAACGAAATCTTGGGGTGGACAAACCTCTTCTACATCTAAACTAACAAAATGAATCGTTGGACAAACGATTTCATCGTTTTATTAATAAAAAATCGAACTTTTGCCCGATCGCTTCGCCAGGACACTTCTTTTTCGCGATTTTTTATTAATAATTCCTTTCTGAGGGGTGGACAAACGAAATCACGGGGTGGACAAACGTCTTCTACATCTAAACTAACAAAATGAGTCGTTGGACAAACGATTTCGATAATTTATTCGCCAAAAATCGAACTTTTACGCGATCGCTTCACCAGGACACTTCTTTTTCAAGATTTTTATTATTTATTCAATTCTGGAGGGTGGACAAACGAAATCTTGTGGTGGACAAATGTCTTCTATATCTAAACTAACAAATCGAGTCGTTGGACAAACGATTTCGATAATTTATTCGCCAAAAATCGAACTTTTGCGCGATCGCTTCGCCAGGACACTTCTTTTTCAAGATTTTTATTATTTATTCAATTCTGGAGGGTGGACAAACGAAATCTTGGGGTGGACAAATGTCTTCTATATCTAAACTAACAAATCGAGTCGTTGGACAAACGATTTCGATAATTTATTCGCCAAAAATCGAACTTTTACGCGATCGCTTCACCAGGACACTTCTTTTTCAAGATTTTTATTAATAACTCCTTTCTGGGGGGTGGACAAACGAAATCTTGGGGTGGACAAACGTCTTCTACATCTAAACTAACAAATCGAATCGTTGGACAAACGATTTCGATAATTTATTCGCCAAAAATCGAACTTAAAGGTGATCGGTTCAGGAGGACACTTCTTTTTCGCGATTTTTATTATTTATTCAATTCTGGAGGGTGGACAAACGATATCACGGGGTGGACAAACCTCTTCTACATCTGAACTAACAAAATGAATCGTTGGACAAACGATTTCATCGTTTTATTAATAAAAAATCGAAATTTTGCGCGATCGCTTCGCCAAGACACTTCTATTTCCCGATTTTTATTAATAATTCCTTTCCGAAGGGTGGACAAACGAAATCTTGGGGTGGACAAACGTCTTCTACATCTAAACTATCCAAATCCCTCGTTGGACAAACGATTTCATCGTTTTATTAATAAAAAATCGAACTTTTGCCCGATCGTTTCGCCAGGACACTTCTTTTTATTAATAATTCTATTCTGAGGGGTGGACAAACGAAATCTTGGGGTGGACAAACCTCTTCTACATCTAAACTAACAAAATGAATCGTTGGACAAACGATTTCATCGTTTTATTATTAAAAAATCGAACTTTTGCGCGATCGCTTCGCCAGGATGCTTCTTTTTCGCGATTTTTATTATTTATTCAATTCTGGAGGGTGGACAAACGAAATCACGGGGTGGACAAACCTCTTCTATATCTAAACTAACAAAATGAATCGTTGGACAAACGATTTCATCGTTTTATTAATAAAAAATCGAACTTTTGCCCGATCGCTTCGCCAGGACACTTCTTTTTCGCGATTTTTTATTAATAATTCCTTTCTGAGGGGTGGACAAACGAAATCACGGGGTGGACAAACGTCTTCTACATCTAAACTAACAAAATGAGTCGTTGGACAAACGATTTCGATAATTTATTCGCCAAAAATCGAACTTTTACGCGATCGCTTCACCAGGACACTTCTTTTTCAAGATTTTTATTATTTATTCAATTCTGGAGGGTGGACAAACGAAATCTTGTGGTGGACAAATGTCTTCTATATCTAAACTAACAAATCGAGTCGTTGGACAAACGATTTCGATAATTTATTCGTCAAAAATCGAACTTAAAGGTGATCGGTTCAGGAGGACACTTCTTTTTCGCGATTTTTATTATTTATTCAATTCTGGAGGGTGGACAAACGATATCACGGGGTGGACAAACCTCTTCTACATCTGAACTAACAAAATGAATCGTTGGACAAACGATTTCATCGTTTTATTATTAAAAAATCGAACTTTTGCGCGATCGCTTCGCCAGGACGCTTCTTTTTCGCGATTTTTATTATTTATTCAATTCTGGAGGGTGGACAAACGAAATCACGGGGTGGACAAACCTCTTCTACATCTAAACTAACAAAATGAATCGTTGGACAAACGATTTCATCGTTTTATTAATAAAAAATCGAACTTTTGCCCGATCGTTTCGCCAGGACACTTCTTTTTATTAATAATTCCATTCTGAGGGGTGGACAAACGAAATCTTGGGGTGGACAAACCTCTTCTACATCTAAACTAACAAAATGAATCGTTGGACAAACGATTTCATCGTTTTATTAATAAAAAATCGAACTTTTGCCCGATCGCTTCGCCAGGACACTTCTTTTTCGCGATTTTTTATTAATAATTCCTTTCTGAGGGGTGGACAAACGAAATCACGGGGTGGACAAACGTCTTCTACATCTAAACTAACAAAATGAGTCGTTGGACAAACGATTTCGATAATTTATTCGCCAAAAATCGAACTTTTACGCGATCGCTTCACCAGGACACTTCTTTTTCAAGATTTTTATTATTTATTCAATTCTGGAGGGTGGACAAACGAAATCTTGTGGTGGACAAATGTCTTCTATATCTAAACTAACAAATCGAGTCGTTGGACAAACGATTTCGATAATTTATTCGCCAAAAATCGAACTTTTGCGCGATCGCTTCGCCAGGACACTTCTTTTTCAAGATTTTTATTATTTATTCAATTCTGGAGGGTGGACAAACGAAATCTTGGGGTGGACAAATGTCTTCTATATCTAAACTAACAAATCGAGTCGTTGGACAAACGATTTCGATAATTTATTCGCCAAAAATCGAACTTTTACGCGATCGCTTCACCAGGACACTTCTTTTTCAAGATTTTTATTAATAACTCCTTTCTGGGGGGTGGACAAACGAAATCTTGGGGTGGACAAACGTCTTCTACATCTAAACTAACAAATCGAATCGTTGGACAAACGATTTCGATAATTTATTCGCCAAAAATCGAACTTAAAGGTGATCGGTTCAGGAGGACACTTCTTTTTCGCGATTTTTATTATTTATTCAATTCTGGAGGGTGGACAAACGATATCACGGGGTGGACAAACCTCTTCTACATCTGAACTAACAAAATGAATCGTTGGACAAACGATTTCATCGTTTTATTAATAAAAAATCGAAATTTTGCGCGATCGCTTCGCCAAGACACTTCTATTTCCCGATTTTTATTAATAATTCCTTTCCGAAGGGTGGACAAACGAAATCTTGGGGTGGACAAACGTCTTCTACATCTAAACTATCCAAATCCCTCGTTGGACAAACGATTTCATCGTTTTATTAATAAAAAATCGAACTTTTGCCCGATCGTTTCGCCAGGACACTTCTTTTTATTAATAATTCTATTCTGAGGGGTGGACAAACGAAATCTTGGGGTGGACAAACCTCTTCTACATCTAAACTAACAAAATGAATCGTTGGACAAACGATTTCATCGTTTTATTATTAAAAAATCGAACTTTTGCGCGATCGCTTCGCCAGGATGCTTCTTTTTCGCGATTTTTATTATTTATTCAATTCTGGAGGGTGGACAAACGAAATCACGGGGTGGACAAACCTCTTCTATATCTAAACTAACAAAATGAATCGTTGGACAAACGATTTCATCGTTTTATTAATAAAAAATCGAACTTTTGCCCGATCGCTTCGCCAGGACACTTCTTTTTCGCGATTTTTTATTAATAATTCCTTTCTGAGGGGTGGACAAACGAAATCACGGGGTGGACAAACGTCTTCTACATCTAAACTAACAAAATGAGTCGTTGGACAAACGATTTCGATAATTTATTCGCCAAAAATCGAACTTTTACGCGATCGCTTCACCAGGACACTTCTTTTTCAAGATTTTTATTATTTATTCAATTCTGGAGGGTGGACAAACGAAATCTTGTGGTGGACAAATGTCTTCTATATCTAAACTAACAAATCGAGTCGTTGGACAAACGATTTCGATAATTTATTCGCCAAAAATCGAACTTTTGCGCGATCGCTTCGCCAGGATACTTCTTTTTCGCGATTTTTATTAATGATTCCTTTCTGGAGGGTGGACAAACGAAATCTTGGGTTGGACAAACGTCTTCTACATCTAAACTAACAAATCGAATCGTTGGACAAACGATTTCGATAATTTATTCGCCAAAAATCGAACTTTTCCGCGATCGCTTCACCAGGACACTTCTTTTTCAAGTTTTTTTATTATTTATTCAATTCTGGAGGGTGGACAAACGAAATCTTGGGGTGGACAAACGTCTTCTACATCTAAACTAACAAATCGAATCGTTGGACAAACGATTTCGATAATTTATTCGTCAAAAATCGAACTTTTACGCGATCGCTTCACCAGGACACTTCTTTTTCAAGATTTTTATTAATAATTCCTTTCTGGGGGGTGGACAAACGAAATCTTGGGGTGGACAAACGTCTTCTACATCTAAACTAACGAAATGAATCGTTGGACAAACGATTTCGATAATTTATTCGCCAAAAATCGAACTTAAAGGTGATCGGTTCAGGAGGACACTTCTTTTTCGCGATTTTTATTAATAATTCGTTTCTGGGGGGTGGACAAACGAAATTTTGGGGTGGACAAACGTCTTCTACATCTAAACTAACGAAATGAATCGTTGGACAAACGATTTCGATAATTTATTCGCCAAAAATCGAACTTAAAGGTGATCGGTTCAGGGGGACACTTCTTTTTCGCGATTTTTATTAATAATTCCATTCTGGGGGGTGGACAAATGAAAATTTTTGGTGGACAAACGATGCTAGATCGTGGACAATCATATCCTTCAGTTAAAAGGTTGAAAACTTTTCATGGATGGTGCTCATGACAAATTTTTTAATTTGTTCATAACTTTTTTTTGGATGGTGGACAAACGAAAATTTTTGTTGGACAAACGTGGACAAACGATGGACAATCATACCCCCGCATCAAATTATTAAAAAGTTTTCATGGGGGTGCTGGTGAAATTTTTTTTTTGTCAATAATTTTTTTTTGAAGGGTGGACAAACGAAAATTTTTGTTGGACAAACGTGGACAAACGATGGACAAACGTATGCCATAGCGTTTTTTTAAAAATTCGAATTTGGGGGTGCCAACTTCACAGAGCTTTAGGTGCGTACTAAACTGTGAATGTGTGAATCAGTGTGAATCGGGACGTATGTGTATGTGTATACGTGTAATGCACCGCTTACTTTAAAACATTGAAATTGAATATTTCTTCTTTTCTTAGGAAAAGAAAATATATTCAATTTCTTTGTATATCCTTCTATCTGTTGCATACGCGTCACTGACGCGACGACCCGTGGTCAGACGGCCTTAGAAAAGGTAAATCAGGGAAAGTGAGGACGTCATTTGAAGGATTTCTGGTCATTCTAAAATTTAATCTTTTAAATTTTATTTTAGAAATGACAGGGGTCCCTTGAATCACGTCCGTACTTCCTCCGATTTACCTTCTGAAAATATAAATATAATTAAAAGTAAAATTAGATACATAAATATATGTTAAATGTTCTTTATTAATTTTAAATAATATTGGTCATTACAATTATTACAATAACAATCATATTAAATTCAACATTAATATTACTAAATTGATACAACTTCTAAAATATTTTACATTATTTCCCAAATTGCTTCAATTCGTTGACATCAATAGAATCTGCAAAATAATTAAATTGTTTACAAATTTTTTTCTTTTTTTGTTTTTACGAGGGAAAACAGCGGGAATCTTCAAAAGACTCCTAGTAGGATCCGCACTGCTAGGCAGTGTCGGATTTATACCGACTAAAACCGCTAACCCTATGCTCATACAAAACACTCATTGCGACTCCTACATGCAATATAAAAAAATCAAACACTCATGCAATATAAAAAATGAAACGCACAGGCAATATACAAAATTAAACAGACATGCAATATAAAAAATTAAACACACATGCAACAGTCCGACAGCCAAATATATATACATAATAAAAAACGCATTACACTCTCATACTGCAAACGCATACATGCAAAAAGACTTAAAAGTAGATTCGAATAGGTACACAAAAGCACGATTAGAACCTTTGCTTTGAATGTGATCTGCCATACGTCAAAGCACATAATGAGAAACCAGACATTGGAATCATAGGTTCTTGTAATGCAAAAAAGTCTCGCACAGTTGATGGCAGACTTTCAATGCGTTCCGCAAAGCCACGTTTTAACAACATTTCGGTATGTTGCAAACGTTCCTTACATTCTATATGGCGTTGACGCATTTGTCTCCTTGTTTTCATCAAGGAGACAATTACGTCATACTGCCGCGCCTCTTCCGGAGAAAGGCTGGACCTCCTATTCGTCCTGAACAATTCTAGTACAGATGCTGAATAGTAAAAAATAAAATAATTTATGCATGCAAAAAAAATACAAACAAATAGCGGAAGTAAAGGGAGTTTTAGCTGGATTTAGGATAAAACAACCTTAAGGGGGTACTCCACTGTGAACGGTCGAAAAATCAAGTTATTTTTAAAGATTTTTTTCTCAGTAAATACAACATACAATGAAATAATTTTTTTTTATATTTATTAAGCTACTCTTATATTATACCAAAAAATTAAAAAGAATATTTTCAATTTGTGTTACTTGTTTTTTTACAGCATCAATATGGCATTTAAACAAAAATGGTATGTTCGTGGTGCAGGTGATTTCCCGGCTTAGGCTTATCCGAAACAAAAAATTCCAAGAGATTCTTAATCTGTATAAGTGTCTCTATCGTCCGTACCTCAATTAACAATTTTTGCCAAAAAATAACCGAGATTTTTCTCGGGGAACAATCGAGAAACACTATTTTGGGAAACTTTTTCCTTCAAACAGGCGCCATTTTGTTATTTTTCAACAAAAATTGTTAATTGAGCTACGGACGATAGCGACACTCGTACAGATTAAGAATCTTTTCGGATTTTTTGTTTCAGATAAGCCTGAGCCGGGAAATCACCTGCACCACGTTTTTGTTTAGGTGCCATATTGACGCTTTGTAAAAAACAAGTAAAACAAATTAAAATATTTTATTCATTTTTTTGGTATAATATAAAAGTAGCTTTATAAAAACCAAAAAGATTTATTTCATTATATGTTGCATTTACTGAGAAAAAAATCTTTAAATATAGCTTGAATTTTCGACCGTTCACAGTGGAGTACCCCCTTAAAAAAATAATGTCAATACTTCCAATAAAACTAGTACAATTTGATAAATATACCTGCATACTGTGGTAAGTGAAGAAATATTTGCAAACCTGTATGCATGTTATCCTATATAGTTACCAAATACTGTTCAGAAAGGGTTAATATATTCCTACGAAATTATACAATATTTGAGCAACCGTCCAATCGGCTAATTGGATGACGGGATCAAAGATGCTAGAAATAAAGGTTTTAAAAAGTAAAGAAAAGATTGTACGCTCAAAATATTCTCATTGTGATTCAAACGAAGATTTTCTAAACTTCTTATCGATTCCTTCAGATACACTACTGATGTTTTGTAAAGTAGCTTCATAAGATTCGACATGTTGATTGAAAAAAGTGGCATGTTGAATTTTTTTGTCTATTCTTGAGATTGACGCCCATTCGGCGTTTGGACAAAACCGGGATCAGAGCCAAGCGAGAATTAATTCGTTGTTTTCGACCGATAATTTCATATTTACCCAAGAACGTATCGACAACATCTGTTTGCCAGCATTTCTAAACGGCAGTTAAGGACGTAGTACCGTCTTTAATTTTTGACATTCTTCAGTCTCACAATGAGTTAATCCGTATATTGCTCTGTCGGTGCTTTCGTACGTACGATGGGTTCGGACCCGGTCCTAGGTACTACTATTAACCGCCGCGCCGACACGTGGGACAATATGGTCATAAACCACGACTCTGGCCTGACGCTTTGGTCTATCAGCTTGAGATATTCTTAAATGTTTGTACAATAGATCTTGTATAAACAAATTTTTATTCCCCTTAACATTAACAAAAATATGAATAAAAGGAGATAAACGTGCAGAAGTAGACGCGCAGTAAGTATTTGTACAGTTAAATAAAAGATCAATAAACTATGGAAATAAACTAAATATTTACTGTTTTATTAATTTGTGGGATTGCCTTTTGATTTTATAATAGCTTCGAGCCTTCTTGGTGTAGAATTTTTTTAGTTTGATGTTATGGCAAGTTGTATTTTACTCTACTACATACAGGGTGATTCTCCAGCGGCGCCTGTTCTTTGAGGACAACCCGTCGCAGTGCTTCACCGAATTTTATGGCATTCGACCCTCGAAAGGGTTCGAATATCATTAAAAAGTCAGAAATGTGCAAGATTTCCGCATTTCCCATCAGATCTTTGCAAAAACAACGTCAATAGATTCCTTATATTTCGCGGATTAAACTGACACCACGAACGACGTAATTCGGACCATGTGAAGGAAATTCCATGAAAAATTCATTTATATTACATGAAATTTCGTATGATTTTCACCGGAAAAAACATAAGGAATTCATTGGTGTCACTTCCATATCGATACGATAGAGAATAAAAAATTATTTTATTTCCGAAGCAGGTATGAATCCTTGACCGTAGACCTTTTCAAGTGCGTTCCTCGACCCAAAGTGGGACCCTGAACACTGCGCGGCTGGAGCCTAGCCGCCGCGGCGGGCCAGTGGCCGGTGTCAGGCCGCCGGCCGCTGCTAGGAAACTCGACCTTAAAGGTCCGTTTATACAGCCACCGAGCCGAACCTTCCGAGCCGTCCGAGTCTCTATAGTATGCTTATGTGGAGGAACACGGGTACATTACAGGTTATTGAATCTGACTTGAAACGCACTATCAATTGATTTCTAAAAAAATATATAGTTCTATTTAAAAAGCAAGCTTGACCATCGTATCTTTTAAAATAATAATCTAAGAAAAAAATTTGTCGCGGCTAGTAAATTAGCTCCCTTCAACCATGCAATTGCATATAAACATTTCTTTCTATTCTGAATACGTTAGGAAATATCCAGCTGTTTACTGTTCCCGCGGACACCCTGCATATTTGTATGCTACGGTTTGTGCACGTTTATTATTACTATTTTCTGTTATTTCCTGCATATGAAACAAGTAAACTTCTGTACCTACCTCAGACAAATTGCTAAGCTTTCTCTCGGCGATATCGACCGCTTCCAGTTTGTATTGTTTCTGCTTATTAGTGCTTCGATTCTATCCAGTAGGGCATCAAACGTATTTCTGGACATCTTGAAATAATTGTAAAATTTGTCCTCATGGTCGACTAACGTGTTATAGATTTGAAATTCTCCTTGCTGGTTTCTATTTTTCCAGAGGGTGGACACTCCACCTTCTCTGCCTTCTTCTGTTTTGCGGTTCTTCCAAGATAATTACCATAATAGCTAAGTGCTCCATGGGAAATGAGTAAGGCATTACGAATGACGAAACTCCAAGGTCTTCACTGATCGAAGATTTGTTCAGAACTGATTAGTCACTCGCTTTCAATCAGCTAAAAAGGCGTAGGCAATAAAGTCATGAAGCTACACTTCGCGTTCTTCCCTTGTCAGGTATGACTCCTCTAGGGAAAATCCCGGAGAGTTGGTCGAGTCGCCATATTTCAGACTCTATACGGAAAAACACGTTAAAGTACAGACGAATTACTTCTCCAGAAGCCAAACAGTTGAATGAATAGCGTCATTTCGCTTCCTTCTGTGTTTTTTTTTTCATTTATACGCAATAAAAGATAAATTGAGGTTACGCTTAACCTCTTTTCTCAACCAGTGGTGTACAGAATCGTATTTAAAATATACTTCTAAGTTTATTTTCGTTTAATGTTTGGGATGACAAGATAGGTAGAGATATTGAGGGCCAATGCAGCCAAAGTATTTGGCTATATTAACTCTTCCTCTGAAAGCTAACGAGAAGACCATCTCTCGCTGCAGAAAGGTGACATTGTCGAGTTATGATTTTTTTATTATTTTTGTTTATTTTTATTTATTATTATTATTTTCTCGGCGGTCCCCCTACCCCCGTAAAGGGGAGCGGGGGACTAGATCGGCCCGTGTCGATCTAGGTTGAGCACCAACCGAGCGCGTCTCCAGGTGGCGGATAGGAGAACGGCCAGAGCGTGAAGCGGCTCCTCTGATCGCCGCGGACTGGATCACCACACGGTGACCGGGCCGCGGCGAAAGGGGGTGTCGGGGAACGTGACGGTTAGCGGGTGCTATAAGCGAACCCCGGGGCCTAACAACCCCGCGTGGCAAGCGAAGGCCCTGTCGTGGACCAACTCCCCAATCCAAGGTGGAAGCTATCGTGCCGAGGGATGAATGGTACCGGGGTATGGTGCCTCGAACGATGCCCTTGGGGTACCAGGCGACCCCCCATTGTATTCAGCCTTACCCCCACATAGCAGGCTCTGTGGGGGTGGACCGCATACTTCCTGCACACTCGTGGGAACTTTATGGAGGAAACAAAAACCCCAAAACCCAAAACCACAGCGGGAGAAGGGCCCTCGAAAGAGGGAACATCTCCCGTACACACGGCGGAAGTCACCGTACAGGGACCGGCAGAGACTGACGCGGCGCTAGCCGCGGCGGTTGAAACCGGGCTCTCGGTGGCGGAAGCTACCGCACGGAGGACGGGCGCGGGCGACGGTGACAAAGCCGAAGCAGCGCCCGACACTCCGACTAAGCGGAGGAAGGCGACCCGCAGCGGGGCGGCAAAGAGGAGGGCCCGAAAAGCCAAATTGGCTTCACTCGGGACCACCTTGGAGGCGACCCAAGCGGGAGCGCCGACCTCCGGAAAGGCAACGGAGGGGGAGGTGGGCCCGCATGACGGGCAAACAGACCCCTCCGCAAAGCAGGGTGGGAAGGGAGGAGAGACCACGGGCAAGGGCCTGAAAAGGGCCCGACAGACCGATGGCTCGACCCCCGAACACCCTGCAAAAAGAAAAGGGCTAATCTTCCCAGAGCCCTCCAACTTCAAGGAAGCGTTGGTGGGGGGTAGGAAGGTGGCGATAGCGCCATCTGACTACCCCGAAACCACGCTAACACCGGAGCAGGGGGATCTGGTGGTTAGGAAGCTCGGAGAAGCGATGGACGCCATTCCCAAGGAAATGGCGGCCCCCCGCTTCGAAGAGTGTAGGTTCGTGCAGGGCATCCTCTGGGTAACCTGCACGGACGCCGCAGCCAAGCAATGGCTAAAAGAAGCGGCAACAAACCTGAAGCCCTGGGAGGGCGCATCTCTCCAGGTAATGGAGAGAGAGTGCCTACCCAGGCTTCGAAAGATGGTGACCGTCATCCCCGGACCTCCGGAGAAGACGGAAGTCATCATACAACGGATCGGCCGGCAAAACCCGGGCCTCCGCACCCAACTATGGAGGGTGTGGGGCAGAAGGGAGGCGGAACGATCCGTGCACTTGATCCTGGGGGTGGACGCGGAGTCGCACGAGGCGCTAAGCAAGCGGGGCTTCGTCATCCACGTGGGGCTGGGCAGGGCGCTCCTTAGGGAGTTCCAGGCTCGGACCGGCGGGGGTGGCGGGGAACCGGGAGCGGCGCAGGGGGCGGCGGCAGCGGCACCCCAGGCCAGTGCAGGGATTGGGCCGGGGGGAGTGGGGGAGGCCTCGGGCGCGGGGGCGATACCCAGCACCGGAGCCGACCCGGCCCCTCAGGACCAAGCCCAGAGCGGAGCAGCGGGGGGAGGGAAGGAACCCTCGGTGGGGGCGACCGCGAGGGAGACCCCCGGCGCACCCACGGGGGGGGACCGACTCCCCACGACGAAGGAGGTGCAGGCACCCACCCGCGGAAAAAGGGGGAGACCCCTGAAGGCCGTGGGGTGGGGTAGGGCTGGGCCATCGGGGACCCGAGGAGGAGTCCAAAGGACTACCAACTCGGGGTCACTGAGGGACCAGTTCCTCAAAATCGCCGGGGTGGAGAGCAAGGCCGCCACGGTAAAGCGAAGGGGGAAATAGAAGTGGACCGTAACACGGGACACACTACTTCCCCCGGAGCACGTGCGAGAGCGAGCAATACTGCAGCCATCATGGCTGCAGGATGCATCAGCATCTCGCAGATCAATCTGCAGCACTGCAAAGCGGCGACGGACTTACTCGACCGCCGCATAGTGGGGCAGCAAACAGATTTAGTACTCATACAAGAACCCTGGCTGATCAGGGGTCGAGTAGGAGGACTGAACACGAAACTGGGCACGGTAATACACGGGCCCGGTGATCCCGGCCCAAGAGCGTGCGTCTACGCGAGTAAAAGACTAAACGCCTTGAGGCTGGGAGAATTCTGCACTAGGGACCTAACAGCTGTCCTAATAGAGCCAAAAATGGGTGGGAACACGGAAAAGATCGTGGTCTGCTCAGCATACCTACCATACGACTCTGAGGAGTCTCCCCCAACGAGAGAACTCAGAGTACTGGTGGAGGCATGTAAAAATAGGGGGCTGCAACTGGTGGTGGGTTGCGACGCCAATGCGCACCACATCATATGGGGCAGCACCGATATCAACAAGAGAGGGACGAGCTTACTCGAATACCTCTCGACAACGGAACTGGAGATCCTCAATCGAGGTTCCAAGCCCACGTTCGTTACCTCCAGAAGGCAGGAGGTAATTGACATCACGCTGGGCTCCAGAAAGGTGGCTCAAGCAATAAAGGATTGGCATGTGGCGGAGGAGGTAACACTCTCCGACCACAGGCTAATCGAATTTAAACTGGCGGGAGACGCGGCACACGAACCCACGGGAGTCTACAGGAACCCCAGGGCCACCGACTGGCAACTCTACAAAGAGGAGCTAGAAGGAAGGCTCGGGGGGAACTTCGGACCCCCGAGAACGGGTGGGGGGATCGAGCAGGCGGTTGAGAAACTGCAGGCTGCGATCACCCAATCGTATGAGGCGTCATGCCCGGCCAAACAAAGGAAAAGCAGCAGACGGGTACCCTGGTGGAACCAGGAGCTGACCAGGCACAGGACCAGAACCCGGAAGCTGCTAAACAGAGCCATGAGGCTTGGCACGAGGGTCGAATGGGAAAACTACAAGGAAGCCCATAGATCATACAAAAAGCTCATCAGAGCATCAAAAAGAAAAAGCTGGAGGGGATTCTGCCATGAATCCGAGGCCCTACCACTAGTGGCTAGGCTTCGAAAGGTTTTTGCAACCGGACCTCCGGAAAAACTGAACGGACTCAGACTCCCGGACGGGAGGTACCTAGAGGACCGACAACAAATCCTAGAACACCTGATAGAGGTCCACTTCCCAGGCTCGGGTTTCTGTCAGCAGGGGCAGCCAACAGTAGAGCTGGAACCTCAAAGCGACGGACCGAAGGACTGGGGGATGGCCTCCAGAGTGGTAAACCGAGACAGGATCAGATGGGCCATAAACTCATTTAAGAGATTTAAGAGTCCGGGGGTGGACGGGATCTTCCCCGCCCTTCTACAGGAAGGGGGGGAGGACCTGATAAAACGACTGGACCTTATCTTTAAATCCTGCCTTGCTTTGGGGTATATACCCAGAACATGGAGAACGGCTAGAGTCGTATTCATACCCAAACCAGGGAAGAAGGACTACGACTCTGCCAAATCCTTCAGGC
Organism: Andrena flavipes; assembly: GCA_963971345.1. NCBI lineage: Eukaryota > Metazoa > Arthropoda > Insecta > Hymenoptera > Andrenidae > Andrena > Andrena flavipes. The sequence goes on along the minus strand of OZ020479.1, from coordinate 46,452,913 downwards.
CTATCTGCTTAACGTCCTTCCTGCTGAAGACGCTGGAGAGACTGGTGGATAGGCACATCAGGGAACATGCGCTGGTGGAAAGACCAGTACAAATCTCCCAACACGCGTATCAGGCCGGCAGATCCGTGGAGACGGCGCTCCACCACCTGGTAGGGGTGGTAGAAGGGGCCCTGGAGCGGAAACAGTCGGTCCTGAGCGTATTCCTGGACATCGAAGGAGCGTTCGACAACACATCCTTAGATGCAATAAGCAGGGCCCTAGACAGCTTCAAGGTCGAAGACTCGATCAGAAGGTGGATCCGCAACATGCTGCGGACTAGAGCCGTGATGGCCAGCTGGGAAGGGACCACGATAAGGGCTCGGGCCGACAGGGGCTGCCCGCAGGGGGGAGTTCTCTCCCCACTGCTGTGGACCCTGGTGGTGGACGAGCTACTGCGTGGGCTCGGAGAAGAGGGTGTAATAGTACAGGGCTATGCTGACGACATAGTGATTGCAGTCAGAGGCACGAGCCCGACGTGCATGGCCAGGAGAATGCAGAAGGCGCTCACACTGGTTCAGGAATGGTGCCACAACCAAAACCTAAGGGTAAATCCGTGCAAGACGGAGATGGTACTGTTCACGAGGAAGCGGAACCTAAAGTTTAAGGCCCCCTCAATCTTCGGAGCGGAGCTACACACCTCCACGGAGGTGAAATATCTGGGAGTGACCCTGGATAAGAAGCTCACGTGGAAAAGCCACATCACGAAGCAGACCCAGAAGGCGCTCGTCACCTACTGGGCCTGCAGAAGGATGTTCGGCAGCACATGGGGGTTAAAACCATGGGTGGTCAAATGGATCTACACAGCCATCCTGGAACCCCAACTGACATACGCCTCAGTGGTATGGTGGACCTCCATGAGGAGGGACACCCACAGGAGGACACTGAGCAAGGTGTATCGCTTGGCACTGCTGGGGATGACGGGTGCGTTCCCCACCACGCCTACCCTGGCGATGGGGGTCTTGCTGGACCTGGCGCCACCGCACTTGGCTGCGGAGGCCGGGGCTAGGAAGGCTGCCCTGAGGATACACTTTGCGGGAAGATGGAAAGGCACGGGGAATGGGCACGCGGCGATCCTGCAGCACGTAAGGGACTCGTACGAGGCTCTGGACTGCGGAGGAGACCAATGTGACCCAGCCTACCGCTTCCAACATAACTTCGTCGTTCGCTTTCCAAGCAGAAAGGATTGGGAAGAAAACGAGAAGGAGTTACTCTCTCCGGGGGGACTTATCTGGTATACAGATGGTTCCAAAACCAAAACCGGAACCGGAGCCGGGATATGTGGGCAGAGGCCCAGGGTGGAAAGATCCATCGCCCTGGGCCCACACGTATCGGTCTTTCAGGCGGAGGTGCAGGCTATCAGGACCTGTGCCAGATTGAATCTGGACAGGGGCTATGAGGGCAAGCACATCTATATCTGTAGCGACAGTCGGGCCGCACTCGGATCCCTACGCAACACAGTGGTGAGATCCAGTCTGGTGCTAGACTGCGTGGACACACTGACGCAATTGGCAAATAGCAACCGCGTCAGTCTACTATGGGTTCCGGGACACGCCGGAATCAAGGGAAACGAAGGGGCAAACGACAGGGCCCGAGAAGGGGCACGTAAACCAAATCGGGACCTGTCCTGCACCGTAGGTGTCTCCATGGGGACTGTGAAGGAGTGGACGAGTCGCTGGATCAGACAGCAACTCGAACAACTCTGGGAACGGACCCAACAGATGAGACACGCGAAGGCTCTGCTGAAGCGGCCTTCGAAAAAGATAGGGGCGGTACTCAGCCGCCTGGACAGGTCGCAGTTGCGACTGCTCGTGGGGATGGTCACAGGACACTGGCACACGAGGAAGCACCTGGCGCGCCTTGGGATCGTGCAGGAACCAGGGTGCCCGTGGTGCGGGGTGGGCGACGAAACGCCGCTTCACCTTATGACGCAGTGCGAGGGTATGGCGGCCCAAAGACAGCTATTGCTGGGAGCTGCCTTCCCCCGCACGGCGAATCTGGAGGACTGGACCGTGAGCGGGCTTCTCGAGTTCGCACGAGAGGCCGGACTAGCGGCAAGCCCTCTGAACTAGGACTGCCCGCAAGGGCTCGGGCACAATGGTCCAAATAGGACTGAGCGCCCGGAAAACGCCCAATTTATTATTATTATTTTTGTTTATTTTTATTTATTATTATTATTTTTGTTTATTTTTATTTATTATTATTATTTTTGTTTATTTTTATTTATTATTATTATTTTTGTTTATTTTTATTTATTATTATTATTTTTGTTTATTTAGTTTATTTCTTCACTTTAGTATTCATTTGCCTTACTAACCGCCAGTAGGTAGTTCACTTTTTCTTTCATGTGTTCTTTACTTGTTTAGCGTAAATAAATTAAATATTCACTCATAAATAATTTTACTTTATTAGTTTTAATAGCCATTTTATATTAGGTCGACCGCGTCTCTCGGATTTACCCTACGTGTTGGGAGCATAACATCCAGCAGCGTTGCATTTCGGCAGGGCACGGACTCGGCCCGTCCGTCTAGTCGTCTCAACGAGTGGCCACCGAGCCCGGGCACAGCGGGGAGCCACCGAGCCGTCCGTGCTTTCCGTGCCTTCCGTGCCGCGCCGACCTCGGCGCCTGCACGCTGTCCATGAGCATACTATAGAGGCTCGGACGGCTCGGAAGGCTCGGCTCGGTGGCTGTATAAACGGACCTTAAGAAGTGCGCATCGCAGATCTTCCTGTTGCGAAGAGATTGATGCATTAACAATGGATTGCCGCAAGCACCATTTTAAACACGTCTCTCGGTCTTTAACAATATCGGAAAATGCTCTTAGTAATGGATTTCCCGATTCGCAACCTTTCACTTCGCACTTCTTAGGCCCGGACATAATCTGAAATTCAAATTTATACAATTAATAAAATCTAGAGACGCGGTAGCGTCTCGACGCCAAGTACATGAAAGACACCCTGTATATGTCGACTGTCGCTACCGCAATCATTTACTCGAGAAACGGCTAATCCAACCTAACCTGAAACTTATTTCATTAATATCTCATCACGCCTGCAATATTTTCTAAATTTAAAGGCATTTTTCTTATGTAAACCGCTGTGACGTCCCACTATTTTTCGCGCGGTAATAGTACAGGTCTTTCACAAAATCACTCCACCAAAGTCTTCCAAATTCAAGTCTTACCCTTTCCCCAAACCACTGATCACTTTGGCGATGTACCTTAGCGGTCCCCATCTCAAGATGGTCAACGACGACCCCCAAATCCCCTCTTCACCTTACGTGGCACGACCACATCACTCCAAATCTAATACATACAAGTCCCTCGTCCCTAAAAAACCCCTCTTAAATCGAGACCACGTCTCACAACCCATGACCAAAGAATATATGACCCTATATACCATATTTCTACACCATCCATCTATCACTGTAAGCAATTATCATTATTATTAATACCATTGTATATCACCCACATTTCATATTATTATTCTTATTTGCTTTTCATATTTATCATCCTATTAACGCTTATTGCGATCATACTATTTGCTTGTTAACGCTTATTTCAACCTTACTATTTGTCTTATTAATGCATACTGCGATCATATCAATTGTCTTGTCAACGCTAAAGCTTATTTCATACTATATTATTATCTTTTACTGTATCGCATGTCCATCCATAAACATTATATTTTATATACATTTATAAATGTCATACGCTAACGATCATCGCTTACTGCACCATTAACGCAGTGCATGGTAAACGTTCATGTTTAAACTGAATAAACAACCATTTAAATCAACCGTCAAGTTACTGTGTTAATCCTTCGGCAACGAAGATCCCAAACATAACGGGCCGCTGCAACAGCTGATCTCGGTTCGCGAGCTCGAGTGTTCTTATAGTGTTTACGAAACGTTCTTCTGCACGGGCCGCGTACAGACGTATGCCTAGACGGATTTCACGGAACCATAGCGAGTGATTTCTTATATAGATGCAACAGTAAATCCAATTACCGAACCGGTACAAAAACCCACAAGGGTCTAACGGGTGTCCATCGGGTATAATTTCGTCATTTAACCCTCCTTGGTCGATCAGTGTGCAGGATTCAAGATCCTCGCCTAAATTCCCTCGACCCCAGTGTGCAGGATTCAAGATCCTCGCCTAACCTCCTTTTACCCCAGTGTGCAGGATTCAAAATCCTCGCCTAAATTCCCTCGACCCCAGTGTGCAGGATTCAAAATCCTCGCCTAACCTCCTTTTACCCCAGTGTGCAGGATTCAAGATCCTCGCCTAAATTCCCTCTACCCCAGTGTGCAGGATTTAAGATCCTCGCCTAAATTCCCTCTACCCCAGTGTGTAGGATTCAAGATCCTCGCCTAAATTCCCTCTACCCCAGTGTGCAGGATTCAAGATCCTCGCCTAAACTCCCTCAACTCTCAGTGTGCAGGATTTCAGATCCTCGCCTGTGTTCCATTAACCCCACAGTGTCATTGTCCCTCAAAGACCTCCACCCGGGACGTGACACCGCATATAAGCTTTCGAATAAGACCAAATTTCAATAAAATCTGTCCACGCATAACAGAGATATCATAATATCGTCTCGTGGATCTGTCAGAAACGGTAAGATTTTCTTCTGATTCTTCAAGCCAAATTTTCGTCAACATAATACGTATACGCGTTACACGCACATCTTCAGCCAAAACGGAACTAATACATGTTTCGTTCATCAATCGCTATCTTCACTATGCAATCTACTCCAATATACGCGTTACACGCACATCTTTAGCCAAAATGATACTAATACATGTTTCGTTCGTCAATCACTATCTTCACTATGCAATCTCCTCCAAATTTTGACAGTTTACCGTCAAGTTATAACCAAGTTAGAAACGTGTTTTTACAAGTATGTATCGTTGTACCATTGAATTGCAATCAAAATGCAGTCTCAAACACAAGGTAAGTTGTCGAAATTTGAATTGCGCCATGTGTAAATATCATCAAACTGTTTTTTATTTGTAAATAAACCGAGGATTTTATGTATATATAGATAACACTAGTTTACAGTCATTTCTGTAGACTCCGCTATGAAATTCTTATGTAAGGTGGTCCCCTAAACGCAAAAGTCGACACGAAACAAAATCCTATGGATACGATTTTTGAGTTTAGGGGATCACCTTATAAGAATTTCATAGTGGAGCCTGGATCAAAAATAATTTTTTGGATTTTGTAAACTAGTGTGATCGAAGCGTAAAATAATGCTGTGACTGAATTTACCCTTAATTCTGTCCCGTGATAATTTGTAAATTATAATATTAAAAATTATCTCAAGTCATTCTCTATGCAAATATTCTTTGTAAAAAGAAGTGAGATCCTCATAAAAAACTTCAAAAAAGTAAAAAAATTACGCCAAGTACATGAAATCAAATAAATATAAAAAAATATGTGAAATCAAAATGAGCTGCAAGTACATAATGGAGCTTTCCAACTGCGCTTAAGATGACACAACTTCACATACACAGCTGAAATGCTGTGTTCATACATTCCATTACTTATATCGCGGACATTTTAATTAATGCATCAAAAAGAATCCCATTTAAAAACATTGTCGTAAATTAATTAATAGCTTTACAAAATTAATGATATAAAAAAATTGTGCCACTTATAACAATGGCTATGTATACAAAGAAAAAAATGTATTAAATAATATTAAGCAGATTTATTTTTATACAAATAAATATTTCAATACGAATAAATATTTTATTCAAAATACTTGGCGCTGCGCTCCGAACTGGTGTTGCTAAATTGAATAAATATGGGACATTCCACGCCAAATCGGACACTTTTTGGAGTAACATTTCGGATGTGGCTCAAAATTGAATATGTTGTAGTCTTTAGGGATGTATAAACATATGTCGAAGGATTTTTGAAAATTTTGAAAAATGTAGATTTTACAGCTGTTTGAAGGTAAGTGCTAACTTTTTTCCAATAAATTATAGCTATGGAAGTAGTGAAAGGATGGAGTTGAAATTTATGGTGCTTATAGAGAAGACATTGAAGTTTTAAGAAAAAATTATTTCAATTTGAAAAAAAAATAATTTGAACCATTTCTGTGCAATTATTATAAACAAATGCAGTTTTTTAACATCGGGCGCGATTTTAAAAATCTGGAAAAAAAATTAGAATATAGTTCTATCCTTCCCCTTCACGGTCCAATTGCCAAAAATATGGACATTTTAATATTAGCCCTGTAAAAATTGCCAAAAGTCGACGCCGCGTGCGGGCGCACTGCCGCGGCAGGCGCGTCGTCGCCGGTAGCCTCGACGACTCCAGCGTGCGTTGCTATCTGCAACCAAGGTGACTATCAACCGACATTATTCTAAATGATCTCCGAATATTTGCAAGATTTAAAGCGATTAATCAATATTGGTAACTCACTCTTTTCCAATGGTACTTATTGATGAAAACATTTCAGTTGCCATTGTCCAATGGAAACCACGAGAAGGTGGTGAGTTTTCTTCCATCGCACAGTGGAAAATTTTTGCGATTTTATGGCCAAATCCTCAAAAACAAATTTTGTGAATTCTACAAAATAAATGCAATTGTCAATTAAAGAACTAATATGTGCATCAAATGCCTCCAATTTTACTGTTAAATATTTTAATACAAAGCTCGTACAGACGCACAAATGTTTATGTTTATGTGAGGTTAGACCGACCGCAAAGAACTACCCAGATTTTCAAGTTGCTTCAAACACTTATATTATGTTATTCAAAGTTCTGAAAATAATTTGAAGGTATGGATTCAATTCCTGGTAGTGCGTAAGATATCCTTTTGTCTTCAAAATAATTATGATTCGGTTTTTAATTCGTAATTTATACAATTTTGAAAGTAGTGTTTTAGAAATAACGTTTTCATATGTGACGTCCCAATATTTTTCGCGCGGTCTTATTCTAAAATTCTATCATAAATCACGAAATCACTCCACCAAAAAATCCTTCAAACATGAAATCTATTAACAATATTTATGTCATATGTTATACAAGACACACTGGGTCATGTTTAAAAAAATGCATACAATTACAAGATTAGCAGCTATTAGCAGTTAATAATTGCATGTATAGAATCAAAATAGTCCAACACAAAATAGGAATGAAAATCATTGCAGGATATTATGGGACATATAAGTATTTTATGTATTGAAAATTGATTCTTATATGTGTCACGTCCCGGGTGAGGTCTTTGGGAACGATGACAATTGGGGGAAGGAATGGAGTACAGGCGCGAATCTATAATCCGTCACTCTGAGGTTTGGATGGAGTACAGGCGCGAATCTATAATCCGTCACACTGAGGTTTTGGTAGGAATGCAGGCGCGAATCTTAAATCCGTCACACTTAGAATTTCTGGAGGCGATCAGGCGCGAATATTGAATCCGTCACTCTAATCGACCAGGGAAGGTAAATGTACACTTGGAGAGCACCCGTTATATTACTTTATATTTGTTTTGGTTTCGGTAATAGGATTTACCGTTGCATATAAACAGGGTGTCCCAAAAATGCTGCGGGTCCTTAAAGGGGGTGATTCGGGGGATGATTGCAAACAACTTTTTCCTTTGTAAAAATGCTCTCCGAGGTTTCGTTAACGAGATATTAACAAAAAGCACCGACCAATCAGAGCGCGCGCATTCCGTCCGAGCTCCCGCGGTGGCGTTGGCTAAGCGGTAGGCGACTACGCTTGTACTACGAACGTACGAACAAGCAAGTCGGCATACTAACCGCGTTACACATTTTTTTTTAAAGTATAATCTTAAATAAGAATTATTTGAAGTGAGAGGATAAGAAGTATGTAAATTTCGATTTTAAATAAGGCATAAACGAAAAGGTAATGTAATTCGTTATTGAGGTAAAAATCCGTAGTTTAATAACGGCCAACACAACTAAATTTAAACAATAATATTAGGTGTATGAATAAATTCTTTCCGACTGGATTTACATAATCAGTACAAAGGTACTCAATTTCTATCGCGGTGGTATTCATAAGCTGCCAGAAAAATGGCAAAAGGTAATGAACAATAATGGAAATTATGTCGATGATTGAGTTGTTTTCATATTTTTTAAATCGAACTGTTATTGTACCCTAAAATCGGAAAGAATTTATTTCTACACCTAATAATCACCAATAAATTAAATAAAACTCACCCATTCGGACATTCCTTTCCTTCTTTTTCGGAAACCTGTGTCACTGTGTCACTGTACCGATTCTGGTCATCGGTGGACGAAAAGATTTATGGTAGGGTAGTGCCCAGTGCTCAGCTGATCGCAGGTATTCGCAGGACACCACCCGAAAGTAAGGGTCGCAACGTCAAGTGCGTCCGGGTTAATGTACCGAATATTCACTTCACTGCACTGATACTAACACTGATCACTTAATTTATTTTCTACGGAACGTGTTGTTCCTACGTTCCACTGCCAACGCTCGCACGGTAGCACTCGCGTCCCCGTCGTTCCGCGCGTACACCCAGAACATAGCGTAATACTCTTTGGCGGAGTACATTTCTGGGCCGAGATTACTAGCTGACTGACAGTATTTTTTCCCAAACAACTTCCTCTACCCCCAAGTAGTTTCTCTCGTTCCATTATGAGTTTACTCCCACCAGGACAAGAGGCTTTAGGTAAAAAGAAGCCAGCACCGTCCTTCTACTGCCAATGTACCCATTGCTTCGAGATAGAAAACAGACACCACGTGTATCGGTTCGAAAGGGTCCGAAGGGAAGACAAGCAGAAAGTCTTCGAGTTGCTATAAAGAAGAAAATTCACGTCTACTACGAGGTGGAACCAATTAAGTCATAAATTATCCGAAACTGTAGGAAACCGTTCTCTAGCGTCGACTTGCGGGACAATACGGTCATAAACCGCGACCCTGGCGAAATGCTCTGGCTGATCAGTCTGATTAATTTTGGATAACTAGAAATTACAAAATATTATCCAGCATCAATACGTCTCGCGGAGACACACGTGAAAAGAAGGGTAGTCCGCTGACTGCGCGTAGTCCCGCCTGCTTCGTCCTACCCTCAAATTAAAGACGTGTCTAAACACGCGTTCGAATTTCAAAACAAAAGCACGCGTCGACGTATTCCGTGCGAAGACTTTCTGCTTCTCTTCCCTTCGGACCCTTTTGAACCGATACACGTGGTGTCTGTTTCCTATCTCGAAGTAATGGGTACATTGGCAGTAGAAGGACGGAGCGCTGGCTTTTGTGATAGTGTTCGTTGCACTTCTGCAAAACACGTGTGTTTCGAAAATGTGCTGGCTTCTTTTTACCTAAAGCCTCTTGTCCTGGTGGGAGTAAACTCATAATGGAACGAGAGAAACTACTTGGGGGTAGAGGAAGTTGTTTGGGAAAAAATACTGTCAGTCAGCTAGTAATCTCGGCCCAGAAATGTACTCCGCCAAAGAGTATTACGCTATGTTCTGGGTGTACGCGCGGAACGACGGGGACGCGAGTGCTACCGTGCGAGCGTTGGCAGTGGAACGTAGGAACAACACGTTCCGTAGAAAATAAATTAAGTGATCAGTGTTAGTATCAGTGCAGTGAAGTGAATATTCGGTACATTAACCCGGACGCACTTGACGTTGCGACCCTTACTTTCGGGTGGTGTCCTGCGAATACCTGCGATCAGCTGAGCACTGGGCACTACCCTACCATAAATCTTTTCGTCCACCGATGACCAGAATCGGTACAGTGACACAGTGACACAGGTTTCCGAAAAAGAAGGAAAGGAATGTCCGAATGGGTGAGTTTTATTTAATTTATTGGTGATTATTAGGTGTAGAAATAAATTCTTTCCGATTTTAGGGTACAATAACAGTTCGATTTAAAAAATATGAAAACAACTCAATCATCGACATAATTTCCATTATTGTTCATTACCTTTTGCCATTTTTCTGGCAGCTTATGAATACCACCGCGATAGAAATTGAGTACCTTTGTACTGATTATGTAAATCCAGTCGGAAAGAATTTATTCATACACCTAATATTATTGTTTAAATTTAGTTGTGTTGGCCGTTATTAAACTACGGATTTTTACCTCAATAACGAATTACATTACCTTTTCGTTTATGCCTTATTTAAAATCGAAATTTACATACTTCTTATCCTCTCACTTCAAATAATTCTTATTTAAGATTATACTTTAAAAAAAAATGTGTAACGCGGTTAGTATGCCGACTTGCTTGTTCGTACGTTCGTAGTACAAGCGTAGTCGCCTACCGCTTAGCCAACGCCACCGCGGGAGCTCGGACGGAATGCGCGCGCTCTGATTGGTCGGTGCTTTTTGTTAATATCTCGTTAACGAAACCTCGGAGAGCATTTTTACAAAGGAAAAAGTTGTTTGCAATCATCCCCCGAATCACCCCCTTTAAGGACCCGCAGCATTTTTGGGACACCCTGTTTATATGCAACGGTAAATCCTATTACCGAAACCAAAACAAATATAAAGTAATATAACGGGTGCTCTCCAAGTGTACATTTACCTTCCCTGGTCGATTAGAGTGACGGATTCAATATTCGCGCCTGATCGCCTCCAGAAATTCTAAGTGTGACGGATTTAAGATTCGCGCCTGCATTCCTACCAAAACCTCAGTGTGACGGATTATAGATTCGCGCCTGTACTCCATCCAAACCTCAGAGTGACGGATTATAGATTCGCGCCTGTACTCCATCCAAACCCCAGAGTGACGGATTATAGATTCGCGCCTAAATTTCCTACCAAAACCTCAGTGTGACGGATTATAGATTCGCGCCTAAATTTCCTACCAAAACCTCAGTGTGACGGATTATAGATTCGCGCCTAAATTTCCTACCAAAACCTCAGTGTGACGGATTATAGATTCGCGCCTGACATCCATTCCTTCCCCCAATTGTCATCGTTCCCAAAGACCTCACCCGGGACGTGACACATATAAGAATCAATTTTCAATACATAAAATACTTATATGTCCCATAATATCTTGCAATGATTTTCATTCCTATTTTGTGTTGGACTATTTTGATTCTATACATGCAATTATTAACTGCTAATAGCTGCTAATCTTGTAATTGTATGCATTTTTTTAAACATGACCCAGTGTGTCTTGTATAACATATGACATAAATATTGTTAATAGATTTCATGTTTGAAGGATTTTTTGGTGGAGTGATTTCGTGATTTATGATAGAATTTTAGAATAAGACCGCGCGAAAAATATTGGGACGTCACATATGAAAACGTTATTTCTAAAACACTACTTTCAAAATTGTATAAATTACGAATTAAAAACCGAATCATAATTATTTTGAAGACAAAAGGATATCTTACGCACTACCAGGAATTGAATCCATACCTTCAAATTATTTTCAGAACTTTGAATAACATAATATAAGTGTTTGAAGCAACTTGAAAATCTGGGTAGTTCTTTGCGGTCGGTCTAACCTCACATAAACATAAACATTTGTGCGTCTGTACGAGCTTTGTATTAAAATATTTAACAGTAAAATTGGAGGCATTTGATGCACATATTAGTTCTTTAATTGACAATTGCATTTATTTTGTAGAATTCACAAAATTTGTTTTTGAGGATTTGGCCATAAAATCGCAAAAATTTTCCACTGTGCGATGGAAGAAAACTCACCACCTTCTCGTGGTTTCCATTGGACAATGGCAACTGAAATGTTTTCATCAATAAGTACCATTGGAAAAGAGTGAGTTACCAATATTGATTAATCGCTTTAAATCTTGCAAATATTCGGAGATCATTTAGAATAATGTCGGTTGATAGTCACCTTGGTTGCAGATAGCAACGCACGCTGGAGTCGTCGAGGCTACCGGCGACGACGCGCCTGCCGCGGCAGTGCGCCCGCACGCGGCGTCGACTTTTGGCAATTTTTACAGGGCTAATATTAAAATGTCCATATTTTTGGCAATTGGACCGTGAAGGGGAAGGATAGAACTATATTCTAATTTTTTTTCCAGATTTTTAAAATCGCGCCCGATGTTAAAAAACTGCATTTGTTTATAATAATTGCACAGAAATGGTTCAAATTATTTTTTTTTCAAATTGAAATAATTTTTTCTTAAAACTTCAATGTCTTCTCTATAAGCACCATAAATTTCAACTCCATCCTTTCACTACTTCCATAGCTATAATTTATTGGAAAAAAGTTAGCACTTACCTTCAAACAGCTGTAAAATCTACATTTTTCAAAATTTTCAAAAATCCTTCGACATATGTTTATACATCCCTAAAGACTACAACATATTCAATTTTGAGCCACATCCGAAATGTTACTCCAAAAAGTGTCCGGTTTGGCGTGGAATGTCCCACTGGCTAGCGCGCAAATCACTAAATTGTTACAAACCGCAGTACAGCATCTCCCAAATGGACTCACATTTCCGATAGCACCCAACTTAGAAAACACTAATGTAATCGAGAAATTATCATCGGTCACCGCATATTTCGATAGGACCACGTTGATAGCAGTAATAACCGTTCCCCTCATTTCCTTACAAACATTCACAGTGATCGAGGCAACCCCAGCCCCAATCCACGTGCACGAAAATTCATACGCGGTATTAGTAATAAGAACACCGATACTCGTCATTGACGCAAGCAGCGACCAATATGTGCTCACCGATCAAGACGAGTTAAAGGGTTGTAAACGAGTAGTCACTCAATATTACTGCGATCAACCAATGTTAGCGCATAACGTAAATAATGACCTCGAGTGCGAAGCAAGCCTATGGCTGCAACCCGCGGATGAGTCCCCCAAAAATTGTGAGATAAAACACATTGCAGCGAATCATACAATGTGGATAAGAACCTCAAACGCGGACACGTGGATTTTTGCGACGCACCAGCCCGAAACACTAACTGTACAGTGTAACAAACGACAGCCTGAGCACGTCAATATAGATAAAACAGGAATCCTCAGGATTACGGGAAATTGTAACATCCGAAGTAAGGACGTAGTATTAAAAAAGCGACAAACGTCGTACAGCCAAGATTTCGAATTACCAACTGCGCCACGTTACGACATAACAGTAGCGCTAAACGCGACGCGAACAGACAAACCAGCGCACCTCTCGCGTTTCCAATTAGATAAACTTCTGAAAAACCCATCTGAATTCTCAGCGCTGTATAGCCAGCTTAACCAAATAGAAAACGAGTTAACTACTAACAGCTGCAAAACAGAACTGGCGACTTGGCAAATTGTACATCCGACCACGTCAACCGGCGTACTAGTAATACTTATTATACTCGTCATGTACTTGTTAACACGCGACTACCAATTGCGCCGAAAACTACAAATTCCCAGACCGGCGAAACGAGGGAAGACCAGGAAGTCAACGAGCTCACCCAACACAGCACAAACCGGAGAAAACGCCGCGGACCCACTGTACGCCGCGGCCGATTCACTTTAGGGCGCAGGGGAAATTGCCAAAATTGTAAAATTTCCCTTAAGCACCCTTCCCTTAGGGGGGGGGGGGGGGGGGGTTGTAACTAGGCCAACGACCAAACGTTACAACCGCCGCGCATTCCGATATCACGCGCGAGCGCCAAAGCGCGGGCAATAACCCGCGAGCACCATCAGCGTTTCCCCCAAAATCGCCGAAGAAGGAGCCAAAGGTGGTGACTCCTCTGGTCCCCGCTTCGTCCCGATTTAGATATAAGAACTCCTACAAGCTAGGGGACGACGTCTTTGTAATTAGCGCTTAACCGCTACAGTACGTGCATAGCCTGTCACCCAGATCGGGACAGAATAAACTTGTTTAACCTTACGGTGAGTTCCAACTCTTTAACCCGCAACGATCCCCTACCTTCGGTTTCAAACCGAATCCTTCCGTCCCGGCACTCTCTCCCGAACCTTCGGGGCCCGTTGGACGACGAACGTGAAGGACGACCCGGAGCAACCCGAGATTCTAGGCCAGAATCTCGCCCCCAGGCGTCCAGACACAACAGTACTTTCGTTTCAGATGACTAGGACGGCCGCATTCGTGCGCCCGATGGGGCCGGTTTTTCATAACATGACCTGCGCTTCGGCGTGTAACTTGTACAAATTTCAATATAATGCATTCCAAAAAATTATGGTGATAGTTCAAACTAGACTAAATATGTGTGCAAAACAATATGTGTGTTCCACATATCAACTTCAAGAACGAGTGTCTAGACTAGAATACCCCCCTAAAGAGCTTTTCTGGCAAGTGTTCAGAGATACCTATAACCGTCGGCAGGATAGGGGTAGTGGGGGGTGGCGAGGATTCCTTGTAGCCTACAGGTATTAGGAAAACTGCGTTAGTAATCGCAAAACCATCCACGGGGACGCACGCTGCATACACAGATTTTTCATACGCTTTTTACATATTTTTTTCATTTTATTGTTAGTTGTTGGTAGATTATTCCTAGTTTATTTCCTATACATATTTAGTTATAGTGTATTTTATCGTGTTTTTCTTGTATTATTATCGTGTTTTATCTTTTTTTATCGTATTTTTAAGGTGTTTTACCGTATTTTTAAGGTCTTTTTCTCGTATTTTTTATAGTATTTTTATTCTGTGTGTTTTTTTATTAGTAGTGTAACGTATTTAAAGTTAGTGTAATTAGTGTGTTACTTGGTGTTTGGTGTGCACCACATCCTCCTCATATTCTCCAGGTAAGTTCTACATCTCTATATTTCTGAAATCAGTGTTGCATTTTGTTTTTCCTACATTACAGTCAGTTTATTTCTATTTTCTTCATTGCTTTAATAGTAGTAAATCTCTCCTCTTCTTTCCTCTTCCTTTATGGAAAATCAGCACCTTAGATTTCTCTGCGTTCAGTTGCAACCCTTTCCTTTCAAGGTATTTTCCGAATCTTCGTATCATGTCCTTAAGGTCCTTTGGTTCATTTGCTAGTAACGCTATACCGTCTGCATATACTAGAGTCCAGATTTTTTCTTTTCCTACTCTAACTCCTCCTGCTTGGTTTTTCCTCATTGTTTCCTCCAAGTCCGCTATATATATTGTAAATAACGTTGGACTCAGTGGGCATCCCTGTCTTACCCCTTTTGTTGTCCAGATTTGGATGACATTTCTCCGTTTGCTTATATAGTATTCCTTGTTTGTTTGTAAATTTCTCCGATTCTCATCATTAAGCGTTTACTTATTTCCTTTCTTTTAACTCTATCCACCTTGTCAAATGCAGCGCTTAGGTTCGCGAAAAAGGTATACAGCTTCCCCCCTTTCTTTTGTATTTCTCTGTTAACTCCATAGTTCAGAAAAAAAATGTTATCTGTTGTCGACCTACCGCTCCTGAATCCTGCCTGCGTTTCTGGTATTAAGTGGTTCTTTTCCAATTCCTCTTTTAATCTTTTTTCTAGGACCACAGCATATATTTTGTACACTGTGTTTAGGATGGTTATCCTCCGGTAGTTGCTTACCTTTTCTCTATTTCCTTTTTTAAATATTGGTGAATTCACCCCTTCTTTCCACCTCTCTGGGAATCCTTCTCTCTTCCACACTTTATTGAAAATTTCTGTGATCTTTTTTACTATTTTCATGTTACCGTAAATCCAGGCTTCATTTTCTATTTTGTCTTCCCCTGCTACTTTCTCCTTTTTGAATTGTCTAATTTGTTGCTCCTGTTATTTCGTCTTCCTCTTCCTGTTTCTTCTCTCCTTTCGTGTTGTCTATCTCTTCCAATTCTCCTACTTCTTTTTTAGAGTCGGCGCCTTCTAGTAATGTTTTAAAATGATCCTTCCATACTTTTAAAATGTTAATTGTCTTAGTGTCACGTCCCGGGTGAGGTCTTTGGGAACGATGACAATTGGGGAAAGAATGGGTGTCAGGCGCGAATAATAAATCCGTCACGCTGAGGGTTTTGTGGGAATGCCAGGCGCGAATATTAAATCCGTCACTCTGAGGGGTTTGTGGGAAGGCCAGGCGCGAATATTGAATCCGTCACGCTGAGGGTTTTGAGGGAATGCCAGGCGCGAATATTAAATCCGTCACTCTGAGGGGTTTGAGGGAAGGTCAGGCGCGAATATTAAATCCGTCACGCTGAGGGTTTTGAGGGATTGCCTGGCGCGAATATTAAATCCGTCACGCTGAGGGTTTTGAGGGAATGCCAGGCGCGAATATTAAATCCGTCACGCTGAGGGTTTTGAGGGAATGCCAGGCGCGAATATTAAATCCGTCACTCTGAGGGGTTTGAGGGAAGTCCAGGCGCGAATCTTAAATCCGTCACTCTGAGGTTTGGGGTAGGAAATTTAGGCGCGAATCTGTAATCCGTCACTCTAAACGTTAAAGAGGAATCAGGCGCGAATGTCAAATCCGTCACACTTAGAATTTCTGGAGGCGATCAGGCGCGAATATTGAATCCGTCACTCTCATCGTTAAAGGAAGGTAAATATACACTTGGAGAGCACCCGTTATATTACCTTGTTTTGTTTTGGTTTCGGTAATAGGATTTACCGTTGCAGTTATATATATAAGAAACCACGTTTAGTTTTTCGTGGATTGCACGGCTCATGCAACAGTATGTTTGTAAACACTAGAGCCGTTCTCGCGTTCACGAATGGGAATCAGCTGTTGTGACAGCTTGATTCCGTTTGGGAATTTTCGCAAACAGATGACTAGACACAATAAATCGTAACGTGATTTAAATGGAAATTGATTATTCAATTCGATGCACTGTTGGTGATTTTTACGTTATAATTATGCTCCAGGGATTTATCATTAGTACATGGCATTCATTATATACAATGTTTATTGAAACGTAAGAGTATGAATATGAGTTACATATGAATAAGTAATAATCAATTGTTATTGAAAGAAATAATATGAAATCGAAATAAGCGTAGACAAGACAATGCAATAAGCAGTAAATAAGATAAATAATATGAAATCGCTATAAGCATAGACAAGAAAATGCAATAAACAGTAAATAAAGTAAATGATATGAAATAGCTATAATATGATGAATTGCAATAAGCATAGACACGAAAATAACAATAATAATACAAGATTATGTGATGAGGATGATATGCAATGAAAAATGGTACCTATGGTTTAAATGCTTACAATGAGTTGCGAGATGATTGTAACACAAAATATAATAGACTTTCTTGTTTTAACAATGATACTCGGTTGAATTGTTATCGTTGAAAGAGCACTTCTGTCTCGGTCCCCTCGTATTTATAAGCACGTTGCGGGGGTACGCGCGGTAGTGGCCTTGACACATTTCGGAATAAGACGCAGTAGGACTTCCGGGTTTTTTGTAAACGGTATAACTATTAATAGACATATTTATGTCACGTACGCCAAATATGTGTCGCAGTTGGATTTTTGGGGTTTTATGACTGTGAAAGGAGATACTCAACTCATCGAATGAATTTTTGGGTGTTTAATAGGAAAGGGGTTAAAGTGGCTTGGACTTCATGAGTCGTAAAGAGGGGATTGAGACTTGGTCTCGATTTAAGAGGGATTTGTAACGAAGGATTTGTTTGAATTCATATAAGAGGGAATGATTCGTGCCTTGTAGGACGAATAGGCGAAGAGGGTTTTGTAACGATTATCTCGCGATGGGGATCTCTAAGATACATCAGCGAGGTGGAGTTTGTATCGATCATCTTGTGTTGGTGACCGCTAAGGTATAACATCAAGGTGATCGACGATTGAGGAGATGGGGTAAGAGTTGAGTTTGTTAGAGTTTGATGGAGTGATACTGAGGTTTACGAATAGAATTTGGTATAGAACCGCGCGAAAAATCGTGGGACGTTACATTAGTATTAGTAATTTACAATAACTCCCTTACAATCTAAAATACATAAATATATACATACACATATTAGAAACGCAGCAAATTAATTCTACATATATTTAATTCTAATATCATACGTAGCATATGCACACGCACACATACACACATGCACGAACGCACGCCCAAGAAAGAAAGAAAAAGATTTAATGCAATTTATACATATTTATTCAGTTTAGCAACACCAGTTCGGGGCGCAGCGCCAAGTATTTTGAATAAAATATTTATTCGTATTGAAATATTTATTTGTATAAAAATAAATCTGCTTAATATTATTTAATACATTTTTTTCTTTGTATACATAGCCATTGTTATAAGTGGCGCAATTTTTTTATATCATTAATTTTGTAAAGCTATTAATTTATTTACGACAATGTTTTTAAATGGGATTCTTTTTGGTGCATTAATTAAAATGTCCGCGATATGAGTAATGGAATGTATGAACACAGCATTTTAGCTGCGTATATGAAGTTGTGTCATCTTAAGCGCAGTTGGAAAGCTCACTTATGTACTTGCAGCTCATTTTGATTTCACATATTTTTTTATATTTATTTGATTTCATGTACTTGGCGTAATTTTTTTACTTTTTTGATCTCATTTTCTGTATTTTCTTGTAATTCCCATCACCTTTCCTCGCACACTTTTTTGTACTCCCTTCTTTTCTTCTGGTAGTCTTCTCTGCTTCCTTTGCCCCTTCTTCAGTTCCTCAGTGCTTTTCTGGCATCTCTTTTCTTTTTTGTACAATTCGAATTTCACCACTTAAAGCTGCCTAATTTCAATTTTTTTATTTTTACTTCTCCTTTCCGTACTGCATTGTTTATTTTTCCTATCGTTTCTTCTACCATTTCATTCACCTCTGTCCTATTGAAGCTTTTTTTGTTTAAGGGGGAACACCACTGTGACGGTCGGAAAAATGAGCCCATTTTTAAGATTTTTTTAAGGAATAACTTACAGTTTTATTATAAAATTGTTATTACCTATCTTTAGTATAATGTCTTAAGAGACTATAAAAAAAAAGTAATAGAAAAACATACATAGATTTCTATATACAGTTAATCTCCTACACCCCTGACAAGAAAACATAGGTCGCTTATCGAAACGATATCTTTGGAACTGCAACTCTGAAATCAATTTTTTTTGTTTAATATAATCGGTATGAGTGTAGTTTCCGTTGTACGTACCGATTTTTAAAAAAAATTATTTTTGTAAAAATGGCGCACTTGGGAAGAAAAAGTTTCGAAAATCCGCAAAAAAATGGATAGTTTTTCGAGCGTATTTCAAAAAATATGTTTTCGATCAAAAAATCGGTACGTACAACTGAAGATACTCTTGTTTTAAAGATCCTGTAAAAATTTCAAGTCGATCGGATAAAAATTGACAGAGCTATTGATTCGATCAGTTAGAAAAATGTCGTTTCGAGAAAATCGCGTTTAAAGATACATAGCGCCATGGAACGGCATCGTGACGCGCCTCACAAAATGCACTGTATCTTCGTCAATTCTTCGAATATTAACTTGAATTTTTCAGACAATATTTTTGAAGAGTTAAACATTAAGAAAGTGAAGAAAAAAAAAATCGAAATTTTTTCAACTTTCACAGTGGTGTTCCCCCTTAATTCCGTTTGAAACTCTCTTTTTCCTTCCTCTCTCTCTCTCTCTCGCTCTCTCTCTCGCTCTCTCTCCCCCCTCTCTCTCTCCTTACTTTAATAATCACTGTCAAGTTGAAATTGAATAAGTACTATATGCATGCTAACAAGATCACTTTTATCGTTTTGTTCTGGAAGCCAGAACATCACTAGATGCTAATTCTTCACATTTAACATCTGCAATACATTTTTTTAGTACCCCTCTAGTGATGTTTAACCTGGAATTAGTTCACAATTATTACCACATTCAAAATCTTTTGTCCGTATCTTCTTCTTACCAATATACTCATATGTTTCACCTGGCACAAGTTCCCAATCTTCTTCCAATATTACCGAAAGTAACGTAGAATTTTCTCCGAATTTAGAAGAAATTCAAAATTTTGCCTCCTTCGAAAATTCAGAAACTTCTGAAGAATTTTCAACTGAATTGAGTAATCCTAATTCAGCTTCTTCATTGACAGAGTGGGCTGCATCACATCAAATTTCACATCAAACAATAAATGATGTACTCCAGGAACGTAGGAACGTAGAATTAAACGTATCAAAGCAGCAAATTATCACTATTCTGGATTAAAAAATAGCATTTTAAAACTCATTAAATCTATAGGTGTATTCCCGCATAAATCTTAAAAATTAGGAAATTCCCTTTCAGAAGAATTCAATTTGGGTCTTTCTCTACTTTTTAATGTCGCAGAAATAGCGTACAAATGTGTGAACTTAGAATATGCTCATTCAATGTTTGTACTGTATTTAGAACGTCTTTATGATGATAATATTAATGATTCAGATTTCGATTTTTTCTGGTCTCAATGTCGCTATACCTTTCAAGCTAAAAATACCCGCTAGCAAATTTCTAAACATGTTTCATTTCAGGAATACTTGTGTACCTATACACGAGCAGAAATGTCGCAGAAGGGTTGGCGAATAATCGAATTCCACTGTGATAATTCGGTGTTACAAGTCCCCTCGGATTGGGTGGTGGAGGGTTTTTGTTACTGGCCACCCTACAAGCCAAGCCGGATGACAGTGGCAATCAAAAAACTGGAACCTCGTGACAGTTCCTGGGAGAAGTTCTCGGTATCGGTATTTCCTGGTGGAATTTGTTGTAGGTTGAAATTATTATTATATTTACTTATTAATGACTATTATATTTACTTATTATATTAACTAATTAATGACTAATCATTATACCCATTAATTATTAATGTGTTCACCAAATGATTATGCCAAGGCCAGGGAAAGGGCGAAGAGAGCCGAGGAAAGCAGCGACCTACAGTCGGACGCAGCCAACGAAAAGAGGAGGAAAATTATTCCGAGGAGGTGGTCCAGCAGTGATGAGTCGTGGCAAGAATTAACAACGCTGATGCACCCCCCTCCGAAAATGGGGAAACCCATTATAATATCAGGTATGAAAATATGCTACATACAAATTACATTACATAGCTCGTTCCTGTTTGTTCCCACTTGAAGTACCCCTGATTGAAGCACTGACGAACGCGCGAGATATAAAACATATATGTTTATTAATGTTTGCAACAGCACTCTTTAATAAAAATAATTTTGATTTTTAGACGAAATAGTGTACCCGGCGGGGCCCAGCACCAGTCATGGAAGCGAAGGGAGTTTCTCCCGCACGATTAGTTCAGTTGGTAAGTCAATATACGTGTATATATATTCTATGCGGAGATAGTTTTTTATCATGAAAAGTTATAGTGAAAAGATATAAAATGTAATGAATAATTTTCTATAAACATAGATACAGGCCCCGGTTGCAGCGCCGGCAGCAGCAGCAGCAGCAGCAGCAACAACTGCAACTGCAACTGCAGCAACAACGCTGCCGAAATACCGACATTATTAGAGCTGAACCGTTCACTGGTTACCCAGAACAATTTAAACAGAGTATTGCTACTGAAGACTTTGGAAAGGGTGAAAAACCTGGAGCCAAAAGGTTTAACACAAGCAGCTCCAGTGCTGGAACGGAAGCAGTCCTTTCTGGCAAAATTGAATCAGCTACAGTTTCCTTTCAACACTTTAGAAAGCATTAAAGAGTTGGAAGAAATATTAAAAGACGACAGCAATTTCCAAGATGCAGTAAGTAAAATATCATTATAGTCTCTCCCTCTCCCTCTCCCTCTCCCTCTCCCTCTCCCTCTCCCTCTCCCTCTCCCTCTGAATGAATTTGCAACATTCGGGGGAGCAAATATATATGATTTTGCAAAAAGGGTTTTGAGCTGCATCGTAACAAACGATTTGGCCCTATTGTTCAGTTGGCTGGGGAGGCAGGGGAAGCAGCCATTCAACAAACTTGCATTAGCGCAAGTCATTATAGGTATGTAATTATCACCCAAATTTCGCCATAGCTAATACTGATTAATGCAGAATTCAATATATATATATATATGTAACATCTTATTGAAATTATTGTTTAAGATGCTGCGGTGAAGGCAAAAATATGCGGAACCAAGAAGGAAGCGGAGTCCGCCATACAGAAATGGCTAAAACGGGCGTGCGACCGGAAAGCGGCGCAAAAATCAACGTAGTTTAAGCAAGTCTGCCGCCAGATCCGGTGCCGTCTGTGTCCGCATTTAAGGGGGTACTCCACTGTAAAGGGTCGAAAAATCAAGCTATTTTTAAAGATTTTTTTCTCAGTAAATACAACATATAATGAAATAAATCTTTTTGGTTTTTATAAAGCTGCTCTTATATTATACCAAAAAAAATTAAAAAAATATTTTAAAGGATCTAGCCGGATAAGCATAGTGAAAAGTGGCCTTGAACCGATTTTAGCTGGCAATGCACCTTTCAATAGTGTAGCACAGGAAAACATTGTACACCAAGTTTCAACCCCCTATCTCAACCAGGAGGGTAGTTATAGGGTAAATTCGAATTTTCGGTTTTTGCTATATTTTCCTTATATAATGGTCAGCAAAACTTCTAAAAAAATTTTGAAATATTGTAGACATGGTTGTGCATGATTATGAATTTTTTCAGATTTTTTCGTTGCAACTGCTAAGTGTAAGAAATAAAAAACGCAAAAAAATGTCGAAAAATGCAGATTTTGTATTGAAGTTTTCGAGCGACTAGATTTTTAATTTTACAGTAGTTAGATATTGACATGACTATTATCTACAATTTTTTTCAGATTTTTCGGCAAGGTGCGCCATAGTTAAAAAAATCAGAAAACGATATTTTCGAGATATTTCGCGTGAAAACGTGATAAGTACTTTCAATTTTTGCATTTCTGTTATACAGTGAATGCATTATATGATTTTTAATATCTCTACATTCGATAGAGTAATATGTAAACGGAGGGAATCAAGTTAATCCATAAGTAGGCGCACTGGCAAAATCACATAAGTGGGCGCATGGGGTCAGCAGGGACCCCAACTGCTTTTTTATATTTATGGTAAATCAAAAGGTTTTGAAAAGTAAAAACAAGTATATTTGTTAATCAACATTTATTACTTTTACAAAAAAATACAAAACTCAAATAAAGTCTTCTCATTATAATAACATCATCTCATAAAGACATCTCATTATAATAAAACTAAACATTTCTTAGATGTATTGAGAAACAATGACCCCATGCGCCTACTTAAGGGTTAATATGATTAATTGGAAGTGTATACGCACCATATATCATATGGTACGAAAGAATTATTCAGCGTTGCAGTTAGCGGAGCGGTTAGTGTTAGACTCCAAAACCGCTGCATACTCTCTTTTGTCGTAGGTTCGCACCCCACCAAAGTCCAATTTTTTTTCACGATATAAAATTTTTTTCATCGTTGATTACATGACAATACACGATATTCGTTTAAAAACGTTTCTAGAATATTTTAAAAATATTTTATCACAAGTTTTCCATAAAAATAATTTAAATGAACCGCCGCGCCGGTTTTCTGCCTATGTATTGTTCTAGTTCCGGATAGTTTATAATATTTTGTCAATGAAATAGATGTGTGGTATTGGCTTATGATACGTATTCTGAATCCATTAGTTAGATTCGCCATTCTTTTATCAACGTACATCGTCCTCATTCGATTAATGGCTGATTTAAAAAAATAAACGTAAAAATATTGCCATAAGCTGGCTGTAGTGTACAGCTGTTATGATGCTTTATTATATTATAATATATTATATTATATTGCACTGCATTGCATTTTTGTTATATTTTCGTTGTTATGTTATACAATGTAACATCCCCGCTAAACAGTAACCGCTAACTGCTAACGCCTTTGACTGAGTGGCGGCACGCGCGCCTTCCGTCAAAGGCGGTGCATCGCGTTTAGTTTTCTGACAAAATCGGTCACACGCGTGTGGCTGTCAAAGCGAATCGAGTCCTCGATCGGTGCAGAACGACTTTTGAACCGGTGACCGTTTTTCCGTTTCAACATATCTAAATAATTCTATACCTAATAGAATACGCCGCCCTTATTCGATTATGGTCGCGGTCCGTTCACTTAGTGTCTGATTTCCTGATCAATAAAATAATATAATATAACATAATATAACAACGAAAATATAACAAAAATGCAATGCAATGCAATATAATATAATATATTATAAAGTAATAAAGCATAATAGTAGTAAGGCAAGGGGGATTCTAACCCATGGGGCAATGAGGGGAGCGTGGGGGCGGGGGGAAGTGAGGACGCGCGGGGGAGCGCGGTGGGGGGAAACCTGGGCGCGGGGCCTGCGGGGGGAGGAAGACCGGTTGCGCGCGCACGAGCCGCGGAGTGGGGGAAGCCGCGATGATGGAGGGGATCAGTCCGGACCGAGCCGCCGCGGAGACCTGACCCACCACCGGAGACCTCTCCAGACCTGACCCACCCCCGAAAATTTTTTAGTCCTAACCGATGCTGGGGACGACCTTGGCCCACCGCCGGAGACTTGACCCACCCCCGAAAATTTTTTAGACCTAACCGATGCTGGGGACGACCTTGGCCCACCCCCGAAAACTTTTTTAAACTCCAAAAATTTTTTAGACCTAACCGATGCTGGGGACGACCTTGGCCCACCCCCGAAAACTTTTTTAAACTCCAAAAATTTTTTAGACCTAACCGATGCTGGGGACGACCTTGGCCCACCCCCGAAAACTTTTTTAAACCCCAAAAATTTTTTAGACCTAACCGATGCTGGGGACAACCTTGATCCACCCCCCTCCAAACCATTATGAAGCGGAAATTGTTTCGGACGATGTCGGGATTTTACAAACCGCGTCTTCGGAGGAGGGAAAGAGACAGCGCATTTTTTTAATTCAGAGGAGGGAAAGAGAGAGCAATATTTTAAAGCTACATTCAGAGGAGGAGGAAAGGGATGGCATTACATAGCGGTACAATCACATTTTATTCTAAAGCTAACAGTATTCTAAAGCGTCTCGCGCGATCGCGCGTAACCCGAATCCTCTGGAGCGGTCGGGCAGGGTGACGTCATTTTGGCGGTGCGAAGAACGAAGTAGAATTATGCGACGTCAGCAAATCTTAAAATTAGATGATGAGGAGAGAAGGAAGAAATATAAAAATGGAATAAAAGAAAAAATTAATATATATATGTAAGTTTGTACGTACGCGCCAAACTTGGTCGCCGGACTCTGACGGCCCCACGACCAGGGACAACGCTCGCGAGGTGACGCGGTAGACGTTAAAACTAACGGAGGATAAAGACACGTGCTTCAGATAAAGCTAAGGATTATTAAGGACAATAATATTGATTCAGGTATCTTAGTAATTATCATTTTGTAAATATGTTATTAGCCATGAGCTAATGTGTAAATATGTTTATATTTAAATCAGTTGTTTTTCTGCATCAACGAGGGTCATCTTAATAACCTACAAATCCGATCCCAAATCTGCTAAGTCTTGAATCCAGACTTACATATATATATATATATAATAAAAGAAAAAATTAATATAATAAAATACAATACGATGTAAAAAGTATATAATAAAATAAAAAATAAATATAAATATATATATATATATACATTTAAAAATTTGGAGGTGGTGGTGATGGTGATGATGATGATGATGATGAGGAGGAGGAGGAGGAGGAGGAGGAGGAGGAGGAGGAGGAGGATTAGGATGCAAGCAATCGCCGCACATGTCCTGCCATTATCGGGACGATTACTGCCCCCAACCGCCGCATCTGCACTTCGCGGGGTCGGGTTTGATTATTCAGCCACCCCCGCAATTCTTGAAGTGCGATACCCTATAACATACAAAATATTAACATAACATACAAAAATAGATATAACATATCAAACATAATAAACATCCAACATGCAAAAACACTGTAAAGTATTACATACATGATGAGGCGGTGGTGGCGAAGGTGGCGGTGATGGGGGTGGCGGTGGCGGCGGCGGCGGGGGAAGCGATGGTTGAAGCAAGTTCTAGAAACCACAAACATCAATAGGGTAAACCGACCAGTGAATGACCGAATTGTTGAATGAGAAGCCCAATAAATGACCGCATACTTTTATTAAGAAACGTACTTATTAATGTTTGTTTAATACGCATAACTAAAAATATGGGATATTAAACGTGCAACTACACTCCATTTATAAACATATAGTAATTTTTAAATTTATAATTGACATTTCTTTGCCTAATGGTCATTCACTGGTATGCGGTCAATTACTGGTTGGTTTACCCTATAATATTTACGGCTGTGAGATCGAACTCGATTTCAGCGGTCAAACATGATAAAAAACATCAAAATATTGTTATATACATACCTCGGGGATGTCTTCACACGGCTCGGGGTTTGAGTCGGGAGCGATTCCCTTTAATCCCATTATTATAATTAAAAAATCTTTGTCTGTCTGCCTGTCTGTCAAGCTTTGAAAATGTGACTGGTCTCGCTACATCTTCAGGCTCGCTCAAGGGGCCCTTATCGGGGACCCATGAAATCGAGAAGTGCTTAGCTTTGCAAAGTAAGACGCTGTTGTTCTCTAGATTCATTTCCGCTGACCATTACATTTATTCTTTGCACACATCATTTCGTTGAACCGTTTTCTCCTTCTTCTTTGACACATCATTTGACTAGATCACGCCACTTTGAATGAGTATGAAACGTCTATCGTATCACTTTTAATGCCTAACATACCACTTCCAACGCGAATCGAACGGGTATTGAAGGCGAATCGAACGGGTGTCGAACGGTATCGAACGGGTTTGAACGGTTATTGAACGCGAATCGAACGGTATCGAACGGTTTTGAACGGGTATCGAACGGTTTTGAACGGTTTTGAACGCGAATCGAACGGGTATTGAACGGTATCGAACGGGTTTGAACGGGTATCGAACGGGAATCGAACGGTATCGAACGGGTATTGAACGGTTTTGAACGGGTTTTGAACGGGTTCCACATAATAATTACAATTATCGTCTTAATCTAGCGTACATGTAGGAAGTTGGAGAGGGTGAAGAAAAAAACATTTATGCATTAAAATTGATTATATTTTATTTAAGCATTTCTCTCTGGCGTTTAGACCACCAGTTGAATATTTTAAATACATTTTGCATGGCACAGTGTTTCGCGTGTCTGCCACATCGCAGTGTATTAACTACATTTAGCTTATTTAGTGATTTGATATACTCGTAGTCAATGTCCAGCGTCTCGATGACCACGTCCGCTATCGTATTTTCGTCGGGGAAATCCATGAGCCAGTCGCGTTTGTGCAGCCCTTTAACGTATATGATATGGGATGCGTCATCTTCTTCGTCGATCGCATCAGCTACAGCTTTCGTAATTAGCCGTTTAGCCATACTGTACGGAACGTCTCCATCGTCCCAACGTAGTCCATGATGTTTTGCCACCAGCCACCGAATACTTGATTTGTCGGATTTCGTAAGAAGATATTGCGGCATTGAACTCCCAAAAATATAGTGCGAGAGACTTAATCCATTTCGTAGGATCGCCACTTCCTTGACGACAAATCTTCCATCGACAACGAACCCTTGCAGGTCAACAAATGTTGGTATAGTCACCATCGGTACAATTTGGAGGTCCGTTCGCTTCCAAGACAGACGGGAGAATGCAGCTTTTCTCGTAAAGCTTGTCGATTTTCACGAAGAAATTGTATGCCGTATTATTTGCAGGTACATTCTCTTTACACTCGAATTCTATGCGCACGTCCACGGTGCCATTCTTGATCGACTCATTTTGTCGCGAGCAATCAATCACCACGAGGGGGCCAAATTGTAAAAATTCAGCCACGGTGAATAATGCCTCGTTGCAACTATGTCCATAATACGATTTATGGAATTGCGTATACATGTTAAACAAGATGGCGTGCTTATTCTTGTCAAAGTCAAGTTCAGATCATCGCAAATTCCGAGTTGAGAGAAAGTTTTACATTGGTCAATTTACAATTGTTGAACATAGTAACGTCTTCGCTCATCACATTCTTTCGAGCAGTCTGTAGAGCAAAGATAATGTATCGCGGCTTCTCCAGCTGCACAGCTGCCTTTACAGCCCACAAATGTTTGGTCGTGCTCTGTAAGAGAGGATACTCGTATAAATCTCACGAATGAAAACAAATGCTCAGGTTTTGTCCACTTTCCAAAGCACGTAGCAACGATAGCTTATTAACGTCGTTCAGCGTCACATGAGGCAGCCGCCATTGCACTTTAAGTAATTCGATTTCTGGTTCCAACATCGGCGATCCTATTAGAGAATTGTTATCGTTGCGTGATCGTATTAAAATCAATTCGTGGCGAGCATTAATAATCATGCATTTATAGTCCTCGCAAAATCCCAGCAAATATTTTAGTGGGACGCAAAAATTAAAATGATTTTTCAATATTAGTCCATCGCGTCTTTTCAAGCCCCATCCTGCATTCTCCATATTTTTGTCTTCGTCGGATGTCAACGATACATAGTTTTTAAGCGTGCTAGTTATTCCGACGTTTCTGTTGCGGTCAATCTCCACGCCATTCAGCTCGTATCGAATCTCATCGAATAAGAACGCCATGCAATTATTTCCCAACGTCACAGTTAACGCATAATTTGGCTTATTTATCTTCAATTTCCCCTCCACGTAGAGGAAACTTTCACACGGCAATGTGTATAAATCCTGCTGCTGTATAGGTATTCTTATCTCATCGCTGTATCCAAACGTCGTGTTGACGTATGGGTTGTACGTGTGAGTCTCGAGCTTGACAATGCGATCATCAAACGTCGGCTTCCCTCCAATGCTTAGAATGTCAGACATTTTTTCAACTTAAATGCGCACAATGAATCCTAATGTTTTCAAAAATGCAATGTTCGCAGCACTGAGCCTCTTCTTTTTAGCGTGATCAGAGCTGTTGCAGTTGTTGTTGTTGTTGTTGCAAACAATTTCACTTGGAAGAAACGGGTTTCTGGAGTCGTTCAATACAAGCATCTCTTTCGTTCGCACCACATGTATTATCGTCGTCGTCGTACGTGCAATCTGATGGTAATCTCTTCACCTCGAAAATCAAGCAACCGTCCGTCTTGATCCACAACGCGTATCGTCAGTTCCGAAATGACCTGTGCGGTGATTGGAAGGTAAATGATCTGTGTAGGCGTTTCCGATATCTTATATCCTGGTGGGACTCTCGGAGAAAATTCGTGTATCGTATGTACACGTCTCCCATTGCTGTACGCGCCAGCGGTTACGCTACATTCTACGCGAATAATGTTCACGTTCATGATATTAATCGGATCGTCCGATTCGTGCCACCGTCCAGGTTCTAATACCCGATTCGTCGAGAATCCCAGTAGCGATCCAATGTTATTGGGCTTTGTAAAGTCTACGGTGAACCGACAGTACAGTTCGCTTTTCATGGTGTTGTTGTTGGGACGCAACACTATAGGATACGCATCGTTGTCACTGTTATCGCCGGTGCCACCGAGATTTTGAGGATACCGCTGCTTCAAATACTTGGCGATGGCGTCTAGTTCGTAGGAGCCGTGGGGAATCGTAATGTATTCATGAGTGGTGTCGATGCTGTTGTTGATATCATAGTTTACGGCGAAGTAGAATTTATCGTTGCTCGAGTCGATGTTCGGTATTGTATGATAGGTTTCAAAGGTTGTTAGACCAAGCTCGTATTCATCGTCGCTCAAATCTATGGGTGGAAAGTAGCTCACCGCGAGGGTGCTACTCTTGCCGGTTAGAGTGAATGTTAACGACATATTCCGAGCTGTATGACTGGACTGGTACTGACTCAGAGTGGTGGGAAGTCAATCCTTAAATTTGGTGCCGATCGTTTGTAGAAAGCGTACACATAGTTGTCCACAAATGCTCTGATTGTACTTCTGGTAGGACGAACGATTGTATTCAATTTCCACAGCATCTTTATCCAGATATTTTACCAATTCCTTGGGCGGTCGAAGATTCCCAAAGCTGTCGAAATATATAGCTCGACACCTTCTCTTCGCATATGCCACCCAATGAGTCCCTGATCCCGTAGCATTGTCCAAATTTACGATACCGCTCTCGTTTCGACGTACTCCTCCGGCTGGTAACGCGTTTCGCATAAAAATACCTCTAAAGAATGGGATACGCATACGTTTTGCCAACTCCTCCAATTGCAAATCGGTAGTTACGCCCGCAGGCATTTTTATTTTCTTCTCGACGTTTTTCTTTTCGTTTCGATATTCCCTGTCCGCGCTTGTACGGTGTGAGATAAAGTCCGCGACCTTCCATGGAGCGATTATGGCGTTGCATTTCCTGCAGCTGATGTTGCGCCGCCTTATTATCGTTGACCGCCTTGGCGATCCCCGCCGCTCCACCAGCTAACGATCCGAGGACACCTAGCAGCGGGAGAAGCGGTAATATACCACCCCGTTTTGCTACTGGAAGAATCCGTTTTTCGATGCTTTCTTTGGAGTCCTTTTGCAGGTTTTTGTTTTCATCCCCATTCTGATTTTCGTCTTGGCCTTCATAGCTGCCCAAACAGCTGTAGCAGCACCTCTTTCACCCAGAGTCGAGTCTCGCGCAACGATGCGTTTTCGTGCTTTGTCAGCGAGTACCTTATCTGCCGCGTGCCTTTCGTCGAGATCGTTGCTACGCGAATACGCAATATCGTGTTCGCGACACGCTGCGTCCAACGGATTGATGCCTCGATCACCTCTAGCCAATCGTTTTGCCAGATGAGTTCCTGGACCGCAAAACTGATATCCTGGGATATGTAATACGATAGGTAGCGCGTTTATCGCCCGATTTAACAAACCACGACCTTTCTTTACTCTCGTCGGTGACATTCGCTACAGTTGTTAATCAATGTTGCCGGACCGTCGATATGCGTTCGCTGCCAAGGGCGATTATAATGCTCCAGACACCGGCGATGCTGCTGAACCTCAGGATCTGCTTTTATATGCTCGGGGAGCCTGTTCCACAACTGATCAATGTGTCTGCCAAACTCTCGCAGTAGAATAATCTTTGGTATATATTTCAACTGCTCAGAGGTTAGGGCTCGAATATTGAAATTATCCGACAGGACCAGAAGCATGCTGCATACTTAGCTGTTTTGCTTCGGCGCAGACCTATAAATAGACCGCTTCGACGTATCAAAAATCAGTTTTCATGGTTCACGGACAGGATGCGATTCGTACGGCAACCTGTGGCGATACGCGTGACAAATTTTGACGATAAATCGCAGCTAATGTCCCCGAAAACAATGCGCAGACACGGTAGCATGCTGCCAAACACTATCCGCTGCCTCATTTGCGGTCCATCAAATTGTGGAAAGACCAACGTGCTGGTGAGCTTGTTGGAAAGTCCTCACGGCGTCCGCTTCGAGAACGTGTACGTGTACTCCAAGTCGTTGCAACAGCCGAAATATCAGTATTTGGATAATTTATTGACTCCTATAGATGAAATTGGCTACTTTACATTTTCGAATAACAGTGACGTCATCCCACCGAGCGAATCGTTTCCGAATTCCATTTTTATCTTTGATGACGTGGCATGCGACAAGCAGGATACGATAAGGGAATACTTTGAAATGGGGCGCCACTCGAACGTTGACTGTTTCTATCTCTGTCAGACGTATGCAAAGATTCCCAAACATCTTATACGCGACAATGCCAATCTGTTGATTCTGTTTAAGCAGGATGGTACCAACTTGAAACATGTGTACAACGATCACGTAAACACAGACATGTCTTACGAGGATTTCTGCGCTTTGTGTCGTAATTGTTGGCAACGGGAGTATGGTTTCGTGGTGATAGACAAGGATAGCGCGATGTCCAATGGACGTTATAGAAAGGGATTTAACGAGTTTGCCGTACCGTGAGATGGTCAATTGCCGTCAAAACGTCGGTGGGAACGCAACGTCTGCGGTACAACGACGATGATTGATATCGATAGTCTGGAGATTAAGGATCGCGAGAGAATAGCGAAGGAAATTGCAAAAACCAGCGAAGCCATTCGCCGGAAACGTCAAGCTTTGAAGACCGGCAAGATGGAGGAAGATATCGCGTTGGAGAGATACTTCAAACCGATTGTGGAACCCTTAAAACATATTGTGGAAAATACTGCAACGACAGAAGCTGACACATTACCGCCGATGAGCACAGACGTTGAAGAGAATGAAACATTAACGTCTAAAACAAAAATCGTGTCGAAAGGGAACACATCGCGTAAGAGAAAGAAGAAACGACGCATGTCATCGGAATATTCACTCGTAACCTCCACACCAGTTCAATCGAAGCATAAACGGCGGAATGCCGCATCAAACGAGTCTCCCATTCCACCAGCGCCAATAAATACAATTCCTCGCGTACAATCGCTCTCAGCCATTGATGATGATGATGATGACGACGTTTTCGAAACTACACCAGACAAGTCGTTTGCAACATCTATTAGACATCACCTCCAAACACCCGAGGGACAAGAAACGTTTCGCAGTCATTTCGGTCCGCTGGGGCAAAAATACATGGGAGCGATCCTAAGTGGTGATAGGGATACGACAATGGACTATGTGTACGGTGTGTACTTTGGTAATAGTGGAACGATGCTTGGGGATAAGGCTTTCGATATAGACAGGGGCGATAATATAATCATAGACGGTGTAAGGTACGGAGGAACACCCGGTCTTTACGAACTGATTTTCAAAAGAATTCCAGACGATGCTGTGTACACCGATGCCGATAAACAAAAATACAAAAGTATACTGCTGGCGACGAATGCCCACAGACGCGATCATAATGCTAAATACCCCATATTAAGCAACAAGGGATACAAGTACAAGCATGTAATTGCACCTCTACTTCCCCGTGTCTCGACTAGTAGGGCGGGGAAAGGTCTAACGGTGCCACGAGCCATGGTGGTAAACGATAACAAGATCGATTACGTGCACTGGGACGATCCCAACGAGTTGGTGGATCGGTTGCGTTTACTTGAAGCGTCGTGTCAGGCGGGTAACAACTCTCACGATCTCGAAATTCTATC
The DNA here is from genome assembly GCA_963971345.1 of Andrena flavipes. NCBI lineage: Eukaryota > Metazoa > Arthropoda > Insecta > Hymenoptera > Andrenidae > Andrena > Andrena flavipes. The sequence continues at coordinate 46,419,978 of OZ020479.1, read as the reverse complement.
GATTATCGAGGAACTCCGCGAGGTAGGCCTCATTATAAATTAAACCGCACACCAATGATTTGCACTGTATACGTCGAGATGCCGATCAACAAATTTGGGGTATCGCTCGAGAAAAGTGGAGCAGCTACAATGGACTATTACAAATGGACCGGTCTGCTTCGAAATTACATGCGAGATAACGCTCTTTGCGTGACCGGTGCCGACTTTGATGCAAAATCACGCAAGATACGACGCGTAGCTCAGCCGGTGACCGACACCGATGCCGTCAATAAACTATACGTGGAAAAGAACATTAAACTTTTGCGAGAGCAGCAGGAAGCTGGTCGTGTTTCAAAGAGATATGCTGACGTTGCAAAACAGCGTTCAAAAGATATCGGAGGCGTTAAATCCGCAGCAACAATGCGAAGGAGAATCATGCGAGACGGTTGAACTTGTCCTCGGGCCGACGGGGAGTACATAATGCACGTACACGATAATTATCACATCATTCGCGTCAAACATGCAGCCATTACCGAAATCCAAGAGTAAAGAAGAAAACCATGGCCACAAGAAGCGACGACTCGTTGACGAATTGCATGCTCCAGCTCGAAGGCATTTCTCGCGGAGGCGCGTCATAGTGCATGGATACGACGATCTGTGGCAAGCTGACATTGTAGAAATGCGACCATACTCGCGATTCAACCAGGGTCACCACTACATACTCACCATCATCGATGTGTTGAGCAAGTATGCATGGGCGTTGCCGCTCAAGACTAAAAGTGATGCTGAGGTGACTAAAGCGTTTGCAAAGATATTTAGAGATCGATATCCTAAAAATTTACAAACCGATCAAGGAAAAGAATTTTACAACGCTGATGTGCAGAAACTCATGACAAAGCATGACATTAATCATTATTCTACGTATTCGGTGATGAAGGCCTCCGTCGTGGAACGTTTCAATCGAACATTGAAGAACAATATGTGGAAACTGTTTACGTTGAATGGAACCTATAGATGGACCGATTCGCTACCGCGTCTGCTCGCAGAGTATAACGCGCGAAAACATAGAACCATCGGAATGCGCCCTTGCGATGTTACCCCTGCAATCGCCGATAAGCTGCTAGCCACCGTATACAACAACATAAAGATCGCTGCTCCGGCGAGATTCAAGTTGGGCGATTTTGTGCGCGTGAGCAAATTTAAAACCATCTTCGATAAAGGCTATACGCCGAATTGGACAACGGAGGTGTTCAAGATAGCCAAAGTACAGACAACTAATCCCGCGACCTATCTGCTGATCGATTCCTGTGGAAAACCCGTTGCTGGAGGATTCTATGAACACGAGCTGCAACGCGTCACCGATCCTGATGTATATCTAGTGGAAAAAGTGTTGCGTAGAAAGGGGGATAAGGTGTACGTCAAGTGGCTGGGGTTTGATAAATCACACAATTCTTGGATAAATAAAAATAATGTATTGTAAAATAATCAATAAATATAATTATACATATACATGTGTGAACAATTTTTTATTTTAACACGTTAATTCCACCATTTATAATTTCTATATATGTATGAACAATTTTTATGCAATAATTTCGCTATTTATAATAATTTCTATACATGGGAATACAATTTCTATTTTACAATAAATACAATTTCTATTTTACAACGATATATTATAATGTCCCCAGGGCAGAGTGTCAGTCGAATCGGGTACGATATACCGCTTGTCGTCGTACGGACTTAGAGCGATTTTAGACTCCGAAATGGTGTACACTTTGTGCAATTTAGACCGTATGCACGATTGTCTGCGAATCATTTCGATCTACTTATGCAAACACTTCGCGTAGTCGTCGAAAGTTATCGTTCTGGCTATGACGTTGGTCTTGACGCCTTTCGCCTTTTTCGTATCTTTTTTACCGTCTACGCGAAGCGCATACATTTTCGCTCTAAGACCTACGAATTCGGTCATTATCGCACCGTTATTTTCGTCCTTCATCAGCCCTGGTACCTTCTTATTTACACGTGGCATATTATATGGATTGTCGGTAGGATAATCGCTCGTGTCGAATCTATCGATATTGCGTTTCATGGACTCGTAGATATCGTCGCATCGAATGTGATGAATGAGGCTGTCTGTATCGGTGTATAGTATTTTACATTTTGATCCGTGCTTGGGAGACATGTACTCGTGATGAAATTCGTACAAACAAATTTTTGATAGGTCTAGAATACACATACCCACGTATATCGGTTTGTTGAATTTCACCTCGAGTTTACGCAATTCAACAGCTATTAAATTTTCCGAAAAAACACTTCTGCTGTGGAAATTCGGCTTCGCGATCATTGCCTCCGCGCCATATCGCCCTTCCCAATGTGTCAAAAGCTTTACGTCCACGTGGTTTCGTACATTTTCCATAGTTTTGCCGAATACCGCGTTGTTCCTCAATTTGTACAAATTTTTCTCAAAATCGTTTGTCGCGCTTGTTCTGAACCGTGTAGTGAGTTCGATGTAATCGCGGAGCCAGGGGGATTGAGCTAATTGAAGCACGCGGTGTATCTTTGTAATACGAAGACCGTGACGCGTGCACTGCTACAGGTTGCGATAGTGGATAACGTAACGCTGCTTATCGTATACCGCCGCGAGTAATTTGTCCTGCCTGCTGCCGGGTGGTTTGGCACGCGTCGGGCAGAACGGTAGATCGGCGTGAGCGTCGTGCAGACGTTGTGGATATTCCAGATCTACCTCGAGAATGTACCCCGTGGGCGAATCGACCGGGATCGAAAACACGTTAAAACTCGCAACATCTTCGACCCATTGAAATTTGGCGTATGGTAGGGGCTGACACATTGCCCATCCATACAAATTGTTTACGTCAAAGTACATCAAGTACGATGACTGTTCCGATGCGTCGTAAGATGGTATGTACTTGTTATTGGCATGTGCGTATCTTCCGGAACATTGGCTTAAACCTCCACGTATACCGCGTTCGATAAACATGAACATGTCGACATCTGTGAGCAATTCGAATGTAATTTTGGTATGTTTTAGCATTGCATCCCAGGTGAAACCAGGTAAAGTATAATAATGCGCTGAATCTAATCCGTAACTCTTGATGCAACTTTCGCGAAAATTTTCAAAAATATCTGCCAATAACAAGACATCAGTTTTCAAATACAAATCGCTGTATTCGCCCAAGGTTCTAATCCCGAAACGCTGCCAGACTGTCTCGGCGTGTGCGTAATCGGTCTCGGATACAGTCTCACCCGTTAACAAACTGTAGAATGACTCGCGCGGCGGTAAGCATGGATCCTGCAACTTGTTCGCGCAATCGAGGTATTCGTACGGAAAGACACCCTTTCGCGTTAGTAAATTGAAATCCTCGGTGGATAATGTTTCAAATTGGGATCGTAAAATTTTTAATTGATCTGTGCTAAGAAAAGATGCAAATTTGTTGAGACTGGTATTGAGAAATTTGTACGAATCGATGAATCGCAATTTAATATAATTTCGCGAGTCTGAGTCAGCCGTATCTTCGACATTTTTTGTGAATGAAATATACTTTTCTTTAGTTATGGGCAATTCGTCAACGCTGCCTTCGAAAGCGGTAGCTATTTCCTTGATAATAAAATGTGAATCGTAGCCGGATAAATTATGGAAAACTACGGGGATGTAAAACGCATTTTTATAATTTAAATTGCACTCCGAATGTGCCGGGCCTCTGAATCGTCCGGACAGATGACAATGATCGCGAACTCGTTTATCGTCAGCCTCGAATGGTTTTTCGCAAATATGACAGTGTGTTGCATTGTGAAATGTCGTCAACTGTTCGGGAGTTAAATCCAGCATGGGAACATTACTGGTCAAGATGGGTTTGGCGAAGTTTGCAAAATTTTTAAGTTCGTCTGCGAACCATGAAACGCAATCCGCGTCGCGGCGACATCGATACGTCGACAGTGATGTATCGTACGAACAATGCATATAATAGGCAATACTGTGCACTTTATGGTGCTGGTATGTGTGTAATTTATTGTCTGTATCACCCACTCGGTGACTGTCCTCTGTTTTCTCGATGATGCATTCGAGATCTGCATATACCACGAAGGGAAGTCGCTCCTTCATGCGGTGGTTGTCGAAACTGAGGAGATTTTTGCCTTCGCTGGGCAGCAGAATGGCGCAGTCGTTCATCTTGCCGCAGTCCACTGTATGCGCCTCCAGCTTCTCGGTTGAGCTAAAGTAGTGCATGCATCTGTAAACACAATTTTTTTTATTTAATTTATTTCGCGAGACATTTCAACATTTCATACGTTTTCTATACGTACCGATCGCAGATGAATTTCTTTTCCTTGTGTCTGCTCAGCTGCGTGCTCACGAGTCGGGACAAGTTCTTGATCCATACAAAGTGCCCTACATCGCCGTGCTCTTGATTCGGTGTGTAGAGCAGGTTGACGTGTCGATCCCTCTTTTGGCTGGTGAGGTGCAACGGAAAGACCGTCGACCCTTTCTCCGCCTCGAAGCTGTACACGTTGATGGAGATGTCGTTCAACCGTTCAAACTTCCTAATCTGTGCTAGAGACATTGGAAACTCAATGCCCTGGAGATTTAATACGGAAGCATAGTCGGTGTACGAACTTGGGCGATCGGTATGTCTTTCCGCAGGATGGAGAGCGGCGACCACTGCCCACACGAAACACGCATTGTCCGAGCATTGCACACTGATCGTTGCCTTCTTCAAAGATAATATCTGTGGCAACTTGATGTGGCACCCAGCACGCAGTGGATTGTACTTGTTGACATTGACGGTCAGGTTGAGGATTCGCGTCAATGCCCATCCGCTGTCGCGTTCCTGGAACTCTTCCAGCGATGCTAGGGTGGGTTCGATAACGCATCGCTGGTACCACTCCTGCAGATCGGATGTGCGGAAGAGTTCGCAGTTTCAGGTGTTGATGCTTTTACAAGCATGCTTGTCATCCGCCACAAATTCGCCGTTGAACACCGTGTTCACTTTGAGGTTCCGCTGTTTCCTCAAAGCGCTCCGCACATGCTCCAGCACAATGATCCCCGCATCTTGGAGGAAGTTGCGCGGCTCGATATAGTTTGAATTTAGCACGGCACCAGTTAATACGCGGTTATCGAACGCAGCGTCTATTTCGCGCCACAAAAGTCCTAAGCTAGAATGTCCGGCACCTTCGCGCACGAAACGGCCGCGCAACGAATGTTTCATCCCTTCGAGCTGCGCGATTCGAGCAACCAACGATTGCCGAACACCGATTGATAATCGCGGACGTTTCACACGGCTCTGTTCTTCCAACGATTCGATACACTCGTTGCACCGTTCTTCCCACGCGAGGTATTCTTCCCGCGAAATCAATCGTGCGGATTGATCCAGCAATTGGTGGGTTATGTGCCCGAATTCTCCCATGGCTGTAAATGTAAATGTCTTTTCCTCGCAACACGTTGCAACGATTTGAGGCTTTGTGCAGTTTACAGCGCGCTTTTATGCATGATTTAGTATCTCTGTCTAACTCTTTTGGCGTACCCCCTCCCTCGAATGTAAAAACGACGATCCATCCCAACACGGTTCTATGCAGTTTCTGCTGATATCGCATAATTCGTTCCATGATTCATGCATATGACCAATTAGCGCGCAACATCGTCCAACACAGTTTCTGCTGACACCTATTTCTAAGATTCAACGCTTCCACATATATCATATTACATTCAACACGTGTCGAGACTTTTATCCTTGAAGGTGGGGCTCAAATTACATGCAATCGCGCGATATGCTGCGATGTTAAGATTGAAAAACGTTATGAAAAAAATTGGTAGCTTTAAAATAAAATGCTGTAGTGGGGGATGCAATTGCACCTCTATTTAAGCCGAGCTCTCGGACGCTATTCCATCAATCGCTCAGTAGCCTCAGTGACTTTGACGGAACAGACGATACTCCATAAAAAATATAGTGCACATCAAAATGTACAAACACAGCTTAAACGATTTATCGTGCGCAGTCGGCAACGATTGTGGGTTTCCAAATAAATGCCAACAACAGCAGCAACAACAACAACATCATCAACAATCCAATATGAGGTACGTACGCGTTACTATACATTTTTCATTTACTTGATTCACTGTAAACGCAAGCGAACCGAGTATTAATTTCATGTACTTGTTTCTTACAGTTCTGGATCCACAACACCGAAACCAACAATCGTACGGATCTTGGGGCGTGATTATCCACTGACTGCAACAGCTTATAAACGGTTAACTATTGGAATTCGCATTGGTATGGATTTGTGTCACGTCGAGATAGCCATAGCCGACAATAAAGGCAGCGAGGTATGTTTTTCAATGTCAACGTGGAAGCTTCTACTTCAAAACGAGGTGGACATACTCCAACGATTACGCAGCAACGCAACATCGCCCCAAACCCACATCGTAATTGATCATTTACGACAAGAGTTCACGCGTATGCATGACGATCAACTTATAAAAATCACCGATAATCGCGCTGTCATATATATGACTGAAGCCACGATGCGTAAACTGTTCGCGTACAATCATTGCATTGAACATATGTACACGCGGCTAACTGAAAATATGTACTCTGTCAGTAGTAAATATGCAACCTTCGTAGAACTGCTGCGTACCGCTCCCGTACCAACGAATTATGTGAAATTAATTTCCGAAAGCGAGCACTTTGAGCAACATTCTTTGATTGATTGTGAATTGTTGGCGTTAGGATTACAGTCTATGCTGCATGATGTAAACCACGTACCACTATAGCACTATATATATACTCCCATTTTCTTTTATTTTATTTTTATATTATATGTAACAATATATATTCTTAAAACGTATTTCATTGTACCATTTTCTTTACCCGTCTTCCATCTCTCCTCCTCCTCCTCCTCCTCCTCCTCCTCCTCCTCCTCCTCATCATCATCATCATCACCATCACCATCACCACCACCATCACCACCACCTCCAAATTTTTAAATGTATATATATATATATATGTATATATATATTTATATCTATTTTTTATTTTATTATATACTTTTTACATCGTATTGTATTTTATTATATTAATTTTTTCTTTTATTATATATATATATATTAATTTTTTCTTTTATTCCATTTTTATATTATATGTAACAATATATATTCTTAAAACGTATTTCATTGTGCCATTTTCTTTACCCGTCTTCCTTCTCTCCTCATCATCTAATTTTAAGATTTGCTGACGTCGCATAATTCTACTTCGTTCTTCGCACCGCCAAAATGACGTCACCCTGCCCGACCGCTCCAGAGGATTCGGGTTACGCGCGATCGCGCGAGACGCTTTAGAATACTGTTAGCTTTAGAATAAAATGTGATTGTACCGCTATGTAATGCCATCCCTTTCCTCCTCCTCTGAATGTAGCTTTAAAATATTGCTCTCTCTTTCCCTCCTCTGAATTAAAAAAATGCGCTGTCTCTTTCCCTCCTCCGAAGACGCGGTTTGTAAAATCCCGACATCGTCCGAAACAATTTCCGCTTCATAATGGTTTGGAGGGGGGTGGATCAAGGTTGTCCCCAGCATCGGTTAGGTCTAAAAAATTTTTGGGGTTTAAAAAAGTTTTCGGGGGTGGGCCAAGGTCGTCCCCAGCATCGGTTAGGTCTAAAAAATTTTTGGAGTTTAAAAAAGTTTTCGGGGGTGGGCCAAGGTCGTCCCCAGCATCGGTTAGGTCTAAAAAATTTTTGGAGTTTAAAAAAGTTTTCGGGGGTGGGCCAAGGTCGTCCCCAGCATCGGTTAGGTCTAAAAAATTTTTGGGGTTTAAAAAAGTTTTCGGGGGTGGGCCAAGGTCGTCCCCAGCATCGGTTAGGTCTAAAAAATTTTTGGAGTTTAAAAAAGTTTTCGGGGGTGGGCCAAGGTCGTCCCCAGCATCGGTTAGGTCTAAAAAATTTTTGGAGTTTAAAAAAGTTTTCGGGGGTGGGCCAAGGTCGTCCCCAGCATCGATTAGGTCTAAAAAGTTTTCGGCTGTGGGTCAGGTCTCCGCGGCGGCTCGGTCCGGACTGATCCCCTCCATCATCGCGGCTTCCCCCACTCCGCGGCTCGTGCGCGCGCAACCGGTCTTCCTCCCCCCGCAGGCCCCGCGCCCAGGTTTCCCCCCACCGCGCTCCCCCGCGCGTCCTCACTTCCCCCCGCCCCCACGCTCCCCTCATTGCCCCATGGGTTAGAATCCCCCTTGCCTTACTACTATTATGCTTTATTACTTTATAATATATTATATTATATTGCATTGCATTGCATTTTTGTTATATTTTCGTTGTTATATTATGTTATATTATATTATTTTATTGATCAGGAAATCAGACACTAAGTGAACGGACCGCGACCATAATCGAATAAGGGCGGCGTATTCTATTAGGTATAGAATTATTTAGATATGTTGAAACGGAAAAACGGTCACCGGTTCAAAAGTCGTTCTGCACCGATCGAGGACTCGATTCGCTTTGACAGCCACACGCGTGTGACCGATTTTGTCAGAAAACTAAACGCGATGCACCGCCTTTGACGGAAGGCGCGCGTGCCGCCACTCAGTCAAAGACGTTAGCAGTTAGCGGTTACTGTTTAGCGGGGATGTTACATTGTATAACATAACGACGAAAATATAACAAAAATGCAATGCAGTGCAATATAATATAATATATTATAATATAATAAAGCATCATAACAGCTGTACACTACAGCCAGCTTATGGCAATATTTTTACGTTTATTTTTTTAAATCAGCCATTAATCGAATGAGGACGATGTACGTTGATAAAAGAATGGCGAATCTAACTAATGGATTCAGAATACGTATCATAAGCCAATACCACACATCTATTTCATTGACAAAATATTATAAACTATCCGGAACTAGAACAATACATAGGCAGAAAACCGGCGCGGCGGTTCATTTAAATTATTTTTATGGAAAACTTGTGATAAAATATTTTTAAAATATTCTAGAAACGTTTTTAAACGAATATCGTGTATTGTCATGTAATCAACGATGAAAAAAATTTTATATCGTGAAAAAAAATTGGACTTTGGTGGGGTGCGAACCTACGACAAAAGAGAGTATGCAGCGGTTTTGGAGTCTAACACTAACCGCTCCGCTAACTGCAACGCTGAATAATTCTTTCGTACCATATGATATATGGTGCGTATACACTTCCAATTAATCATATTAACCCTTAAGTAGGCGCATGGGGTCATTGTTTCTCAATACATCTAAGAAATGTTTAGTTTTATTATAATGAGATGTCTTTATGAGATGATGTTATTATAATGAGAAGACTTTATTTGAGTTTTGTATTTTTTTGTAAAAGTAATAAATGTTGATTAACAAATATACTTGTTTTTACTTTTCAAAACCTTTTGATTTACCATAAATATAAAAAAGCAGTTGGGGTCCCTGCTGACCCCATGCGCCCACTTATGTGATTTTGCCAGTGCGCCTACTTATGGATTAACTTGATTCCCTCCGTTTACATATTACTCTATCGAATGTAGAGATATTAAAAATCATACAATGCATTCACTGTATAACAGAAATGCAAAAATTGAAAGTACTTATCACGTTTTCACGCGAAATATCTCGAAAATATCGTTTTCTGATTTTTTTAACTATGGTGCACCTTGCCGAAAAATCTGAAAAAAATTGTAGATAATAGTCATGTCAATATCTAACTACTGTAAAATTAAAAATCTAGTCGCTCGAAAACTTCAATACAAAATCTGCATTTTTCGACATTTTTTTACGTTTTTTATTTCTTACACTTAGCAGTTGCAACGAAAATATTTGAAAAAATTCACAATCATACACATCCATGTCTACAATATTTCAGTTGTTCTTTAGAATTTTTGCTGACCATTAAATAGGGAAAATATGGCAAAAACCGAAAATTCGAATTTACCCTATAACTACCCTCCTGGTTGAGATAGGGGGTTGAAACTTGGTGTACAATGTTTTCCTGTGCTACACTATTGAAAGGTGCATTGCCAGCTAAAATCGGTTCAAGGGCACTTTTCACTATGCTTATCTGGCTAGACCCTTTGTTTTACTTGTTTTTTACAAAGCGTCATTATATTGTTAATTGAGGTACGGGCGATAGCGACACTCATACAGATTACGAATCTTTTCGGATTTTTTGTTTCAGATAAGCCTAAGCCGGGAAATCACCTGCACCACGTTTTTTTAGGTGTCATAATGACGCTTTGTAAAAAACAAGTAAAACAAATTAAAATATTTTTTTAATTTTTTTGGTATAATATAAGAGCAGCTTTATAAAAACCAAAAAGAGTTATTTCATTATATGTTGTATTTACTGAGAAAAAAAATCTTTAAAAATAGCTTGATTTTTCGACCGTCCAGAGCGGAGTACCCCCTTAACTACGGTTCTGCCGGCAGATGAACAGAGCAAAGAGTAGGTATGATAAGAGGCGTCACTCAACAAGGACAGAAGTAATCTGGGGAAATCAATAAACAACCAATTTAAGTGCCCATTCGGCAATAATCAGCCAATTGTGGTAAGGTACATTTAGTCGATTTGAATATCCCGCTCGAAATAGACAACCAATTTAAATGCCAAGGTCAAGCAAGGACTTCAAAGGTTCCGCCCGGAGTGACGCCTCTCATTATACCTACTCTTTGATAAGAGTCTGATCACGAGAAGGCCACTTTTTGATTGGTCCACCATTTTTGATCGAAAACCTGCGAGAGATAATTTTATACGTACTTGCTCTAGCTGTCAGAGAAATAAGGTACTTGTTCCAAAGATTAAACAACCCATGAGAATCACGGACACACCTAAAAGAGCGTTTGAAAAGGTTCAAATGGATATAGTTGGCCCCCTCCCTGTTACTAAAAAAGGAAATCGTTATTTACTTACACTCCAGGACAACCTAACGAAATATTTCGATGCGATCCCTCTTTCAAATATTGATTCCATCACAATAGCAGTTGTCCTTGCTGAACAGTTCATCAGTAGGTTTGGTTGTCCTCGGACCATTCACACTGATCAAGGAAGTAACTTTATAAGTAAAATAATGAACCATGTATGCAAAATCTTTAAAATTCAAAAAATAACATCCACGGCTTTCCATCCACAATCTCTTGGATCATTGGAGAGAGCACATCGTGTTTTTGTAGATTACCTTAAACATTACTGTACACAAAGTAATTGGGATGATTGGATCAGATTTGGCCTCTTTTCATATAATACTTCGATCCATGAGCCACTGGGTTCACTCCGCACGAACTCGTGTTTAGTTCCATAGCCTTGATACCTTCAGAATTCGCTAATCAGGAAGTTCCGAGAACATTCATTAAGTATCTAAATGATTTGTTTTTGAAAATTACTACCACTCAAGCCCAGGCAGCAAAAAATCTAGAAAAAGCAAAGCGTAAAAGTAAATTGAATTTTGATAAGAATAAAAACCCTTATAAGTTTAATGTTGGGGATCATGTTTACCTTGTGAAAGATCCAAGGGTATCCAAGTTCGATCCCGCATGGGTAGGCCCTTACGAAATTACTAGGGAATTTAATGATCTCACTGTTGAAATAAAAATTGGCAATAAAGTAAAAGTAGTTCATAAGAATAAGCTTAAGTTAGTTTTCATAAGACTGGATTCTTCATAATATTGTCACTGAATAAATTAAATTTAATGTGTGTGTAACGTCCCACGATTTTTCGCGCGGTTCTATACCAAATTCTATTCGTAAACCTCAGTATCACTTCATCAAACTCTAGCAAACTCAACTCCTACCCCATCTCCTCAATCGTCGATCGTCTTGATGTTATACCTTAGCGGTCACCAACACAAGATGATCGATACAAACTCCACCTCGCTGATATATCTTAGAGATCCCCATCGCGAGATAATCGTTACAAAACCCTCTTCGCCTATTCGTCCTACAAGGCACGAATCATTCCCTCTTATTTGAATTCAAACAAATCCTTCGTTACAAATCCCTCTTAAATCGAGACCAAGTCTCAATCCCCTCTTTACGACTCATGAAGTCCAAGCCACTTTAACCCCTTTCCTATTAAACACCCAAAATTTCATTCGATGAGTTGAGTATCTCCTTTCACAGTCATAAAACCCCAAAAATCTAACTGCGACACATATTTGGCGTACGTGACATAAATATGAAAGTCCTACTACGTGAAAGTCCTACTACGCCTTATCCCGAAATGTGTCAAGGCCACTACCGCGCGTACCCCCGCAACGTCCTTATAAATACGAGGGGACCGAGACAGAAGTGCTCTTTCAACGATAACAATTCGTCCAAGGAACATTGTTAAAACAAGAAAGTTTATATTATAATCATCTCGAAACTCATTGTAAGCATTAATAACCATACCATTTTACATTGTATATCATCCTCATACCATAATTTTGTATTATTATTGCTATTTCATATTATTGCTATTTCATATTATTGCTATTTCATATCATTTACTTTATTTACTGCTTATTGCATTTTCGTGTCTATGCTTATTGCTATTTCATATTATTTACTTTATTTACTGTTTATTGCATTTTCTTGTCTACGCTTGTAGTGATTTCATATTATTTACCTTAGTTACTGCTTATTGCATTGTCTTGTTTACGCTTATTGCGATTTCATATTGTTTCTTTCAATAACTATTGATTATTACTTATTCACATGTAATTCATATTCATACTCATACGTTTCTATAACCATTGTATATAATGAATGCCATGTACTAATGATAAATCCCTGGAGCATAACCAAACGTAAAAATCACCAACAGTGCATCGAATTAAATAAACAAATTCCATTTAAATCACGTTACGAGTTATTGTGTCTAGTCATCTGTTTGCGAAAATTCCCAAACGGAATCAAGCTGTCTCGACAGCTGATTCCCGTTCGTGAACGCGAGAAAGGCTCGAGTGTTTACAAACATACTGTTGCATGAGCCGTGCAATCCACGAAAAACGAAACGTAGTTTCTTATATATATAACTGCAACGGTAAATCCAGTCACCGAAACCAAAACAAAACAAGTAATATAACGGGTGCTCTCCAAGTGTATATTTACCTTCCTTTAACGATTAGAGTGACGGATTCAATATTCGCGCCTGATCGCCTCCAGAAATTCTAAGTGTGACGGATTTGACATTCGCGCCTGATTCCCCTTTAACGTTTAGAGTGACGGATTACAGATTCGCGCCTAAATTCCTCCCTCAAACCCCACAGAGTGACGGATTTAATATTCGCGCCTGACATTCCTTCAAAACCCCACAGAGTGACGGATTTAATATTCGCGCCTGGCATTCCTTCAAAACCCCACAGAGTGACGGATTTAATATTCGCGCCTGGCATTCCCTCAAAACCCCACAGAGTGACGGATTTAATATTCGCGCCTGGCATTCCCTCAAACCCTCAGTGTGACGGATTCAATATTCGCGCCTGGACTTCCCACAAACCCCTCAGAGTGACGGATTTAAGATTCGCGCCTGACATTCCCTCAAAACCCTCAGTGTGACGGATTCAATATTCGCGCCTGGACTTCCCACAAACCCCTCAGAGTGACGGATTTAAGATTCGCGCCTGGAAATCCCTCAAACCCCCACAGAGTGACGGATTTAATATTCGCGCCTGACACCCATTCCTTCCCCAATTGTTATCGTTCCCAAAGACCTCACCCGGGACGTGACAGTGTGAATTCTAATATAAGATCTAGATGTACAAAAATTTGTGTAATTTGCTTGTGACGTGCCAAGTAGTCTGCTGGGTCCTTTGTACCTTTGTAAATACACTGCGAATTATATATTTTATACAAAGCATGGTATGTAATAGTAATAAAGATAAGAAAAGAAATATATAATATATATGTGTCCAATTAAGAACCTCGTTGCTTTTTCAACTATCTGTAAAGAAATTTTAAATAAACAATGGAAATGAATTTCTATCGTGTCCGATTTTATTTTGATAACCCTTCCTTTTATTAAATTTATGTTATAATTAATCCGTATCGATAACTATCTTAAATAAGCCCTAATGACGATTTTTAAACAGCTGCATTTGACTCAATGATAGTTAAGACGCCTGTCAGTCCTAATCCAGGCCCGTTTAATGTGTTTTTAAGGCGCCTATTCCAGGCGTCTGTAGGACGCCTGTTCCACGCGCCTTTTAGGCGCCCCTTTCAGGCTCCTTTGAGACGTCCCGTGTTGTAACATCCGGCGTTCCCAAGGCACATATCGGACGTTCGCGGGACACTCGAGGCGCCTTCGGGGCGCCTCGAGCGCCGGGGCCGGGCGCCTGTGTGCTGTGTGGGTTGTTGACGGAAGAAATACAGTTCGAACATTTTCCGCAAGATCTTAATGTTAAAACTCCTCAACAAGTTTTGCCGCTACAAGTTGCACGGAAAAAATGTTACGAAAGGTTACACCAAAATATTCGAAATCGAAAAGTCAAGGTAGATGTTAGACAGCCATCCAACGGTAATATAATGACTGAGGATAACAAAAAACTGTTTGCTGATGAGGATAAATTTATTATGAATGATAAAATAGTAACTGATTTGAAACATCCTCGTAAGCATTCGATTTCGAGAACAAATAACTCTACAACAATTCCACGAGCCAGGAAATTGAGAAAAGGGGAGTTGTCAGAAAAAGATGAAAAGAGCATTCAGATAGGGGAGTGGTTAGAAGACACGCATATAAGCCATTTTCACAATATTCTGCGACAATTTCATGGTTATGAACCCATAGATCCGCTTTTACTACAATATCCAGATGCAATAATCCCAGTAGACGAATCGAAAGAACATATACAAATTTTATACAGCCAAGCGACCGAAAATTGGTCTGATAGCACAGGTGGCCACTGGGTTTGCTGTTATTATGATACAAATTTTATTTATATTTATGATTCTCTGAACAAAAGAATTGTACACCGACCAGAGTTCTGCAATGAGCGGATTTGACCCGCCCGTCACCCGGCCGTGACGTCGATTCACCCGCCCGCTCGTAACCGTATCTGCACTCACCCGGCGATACCCGTTACCAAGCTACCCATACCCGCCCGGACCCGCTGGCGGGTTAGCGGGTCAGCGTCGAGTTCTAAGGCCCGAAGCTCTCGTGACGCGTACTTGACTCACCCGTAGTCGCACTGTTATCCGTTCGTACCCGTGCCTTTAGCTGCACTTCAATTCCGACTTTACTGGTACTTTATTCGGCAGTTGTTATATCAAGACGCGGATTTATTTCATTCTACGAATGAACAGTATGGCATGCATTGTATCAAATTCAAGAAAATATGAATACATGCAAAAGTTTAATTTAGATTGTGAATGCAATATGTAATGCAGCCATTGAGTATTTCTTGTCTTATGAAGAAGTGGAAATATCATTTTTAAATGTCACTTTACGTTTAATTACAATGTTTTGTGTTTATTATTTTGTAATAGTATGTATATAGTGCAATATTACTTTTATGCTATCAGTCCTATATTAAAAGCTTTTATTTTTTTCTGCAGTATTGGAATTTTTGTTACTTTCCCTTTGTTAATAATTATAATATAAATAAAATATTAATTCGGTTTGAACGCGCGGGTATTAGCGGGTATAGCGTAGCGCGAGTATTAGCGCTGATACGGGCGAGTCAGATAAAAGTTCCGTCAGCTCCGGGCGGGTATGGGCGGATAGAAATCGACGCTGACCCGCTTACCCGCCGGCGGGTCCGGGCGGGTCGGGTGAATCGAGAAACGGACGGGTAACGGACGGGTAAACCCGCGATATATCCGCCCGTTGCAGAACTCTGACACCGACACCATGAAATTATCCTAAAACGATTATTTCCATTTTATCCTTTTGAAGAAAAAGGTGTCATTCTTCACTCGGTACAGATGCAAACAAATTTCAATGATTGTGGCGTGTAACGTTCTCGAACGAGACGTTGCCGTTCTTACAGGAGTTTTCACAAGTAGAGCGGTTTACCTGTGAATTTGTAGGATTTGGTTCGGGTGGCGTGCGATTAAGAAATGAATTTCAAGATACTAGAGTCCTTCCTTTAACAATACGTAACAAAAGATTTATTCAAATAAATGGTTGAGACACTAGGTCTATAATGAACATAAATGAAGGTGGTTTTGACAATTAAACGGACGTTTGTGCGTAACGACGTATCGCAAGTGTTCGGTTTTAACGCTAGGTCGGTAATAGTAGTTTTTAGGTTACGACGCTAAGTCGGTAATAGAGTTTATTCAGTTGGTAACGCTAGGTTTATTAGTAAGAATATTGAAACTAGGAGTAAATAGGTATAACGCTAACTAAATATTAATTATATCTAAAGAACAAGGTTTGCGACACTAGGTCGGATACGGTACAAGAGTTTGACGCTAGGTCTTTTGGTTGTAGTGGAGAAGATCTCTTTCTAGAAGAGTCGTTTTGGCTTTGGGTGCCTATAAGCTGGCCCCACGCTGTGGTACTGGTATAGGCTTAGGTTAGATGAGGAGCTAATTAATGCTACCTCGGGAAGATTTTGAGGGGGCTAACTAAAGCGACCTCGGAAGGATTTTGAGGGGGCTAGTTAAAGCGACCTCGGAAGGATTTTGAGGGGGCTAGTTAAAGCGACCTCGAAGGATTTAGGTAGTAGGTTAAGGAGATACTCAGACTTTTCCCAAACAAGGGGGCTAGTTAAAGCGACCAAGATTTGGTAGGTTCGGTGGCAGAACCAAGTCTGCTTTTCAGCTGCCGGCGGGCCGGTATTTATACCGGGGTGCTGACTGGCCTGCGCCAATCACAAGCCTGCGCGATTTTGCGCACCAATGAAAATTAGCTTCCGGTTCACGCCACTCGCGTACTACGCTCGGAATATTTGGCGTCCGGTTGTTCGTACGATATGCGCATGCGCGCTCGGCTCACTCGCGGCGCTGACTCTGTTGCTTGAATCGGCGGCTACGCGCCTGCGTTGCTAGTTACTATATCTTCTAGCGCGTTGTTTGAAACGTTTTAACACGCGTTATACACTATCTTACATTTAATATAAGGAATTTAACAATATAAATGGAAAAATTTATGGCGGTTGGTAGCGGTACGTTACAGGCGTATACGCAATAGCTAATGCCGTGTCACTTGCATTAAGAGTAAAACCTACTGAAGTGCAATATGATTGTAATAAAATGCGTGACCATTTGATCAAAATGTTAAAAAATAATACCATAGACCTGTTTCCTGTACTTCAATATTGTAATTATCAAAGAAACTTTGATAACAAATTAATGAAGACTCCTTCTAATATGGTGGAACAAATTTTGCAAACTGATTCACAAAAAAATAATCCCAAGATTAATGATAGAAAAAATCTTGATCGCAACTATTATAGGAAAAAAAATACGAATAAAATTACTTGAAAAAGAATACAATATATGCAAAAAACATCGCATTGCACAAGTCGGAAAGATACGAAAAAACAATTACACCATAAAGTTTCATCTTTCTTCTGACAGATATATAAAAAATATTTCCAAATCTCTTCTTTCAGAAATGAAAAAGAAATGTGTAGTGAGTAGTCGATTTGAAGCTATGAAAATGTATAATTGGTGTATGCAGAAAAGGAAAAGCTACTTATTCTATTTGAGAAAAACTATAAGACTTTTGAAAGAAAAAGCTGAGGTTGCTTTGACTCGAGCCAACAATTGTCCAGAATGCAATATTTCGGATAGAACTGAAGCATTATGTGGATTTTCAAAGCATTTGCCGTCTTCTGAACCGTACTTTTATGAGGCGGCATACAAACACAAATTCCTGATAAAGAATTCTAAATGTGATTCTCATCAGAAAGATAAAAATGAAAAGGACGACGACATAGAGGTAAATGAACATGAAAATAAATTCACAGAATTGGAGGATCAAACAGAGACGAAAAAAGTAAATGATGTGAATATTGACAAAGTTTTAGAACCTCTGCCAATTGAAACTAAACTTCTTATTCTCAACGAGAAAGGCCAAGTTACGAATGTATTACCATTATTAGACGACAATAACAAAAAACAAAGCAAAATATGTATGTGTGATGATATTTGTAAAATTGATAACGAATCCATTATAAAAAGATATCAAGCATTGTTGAAGACTGCTGACAGGCTCAAAGTAAAGAGTGTTTATAAATTTGCCAAAAACTTGTTATCTTGCAGTAGAAGTTACATGCCCCGCAAATTAGGACATTCATTTCTTTGTTATGTTGAACCTGATACATGCTCTTCGACATTTTTACCAGTTTTACTTTTAGCTCCCCATTTTGTCAATGTAAGAGTTTTAAAGAGAATTCTTTGTAGAATTTTGGAACAGTGCAATAATATAAAGAATCTTGACAAGAGTTTGGATGACACTGATATAGAATATCTCAAAAAAATTAGTAAAGAAGCGATAGAGAAGAGTAGAACTACGATACCGAAATCGGATGAAATAAAAAATCTAAATGAACAAAACATAATGTCTAAATATAAAAATGCTTTTAAACAATTTACCAAAAGAACATTAGATACTGCTAAAAATGCATGCATTTCATGCGAAAAATTGTGCTACCGTAAAGAAGTGATCAAAATTGCAGATATGAGGAAGCCCTTGACATCAGAATCATGGGAAAACTTTAGTGTTTTCGCAGAGAAAAACGGATTGTACAGTGATTTCATATGCAAATATTGTAAGGAAAAATTTCAAAGGAATCAAATGCCTCCAACTTGCGTTAAAAATAAGTTATATGTTGAAGAAATGCCAAAAGAAATATACCTCATCAACATATGATCCAGAAAGTAAAAGGAAGAACATTTCATTTGCCATTGCCAATAGAGGAAACGCTCAAAAAGATTTGTAAACCAACAGATCCCATCAATATCAATCCAGAATTTTACATACTGGTGCGTAGTTTACCAACAAAAGCGAAAACGGTTTGGGAACATCTTGTAAATGTAAATAACGTGTATAATGTTTTGGTACGTTTGAAACAGATAAATCGCCTACATGAAAATATAATTTTGCCTCCAAATCCAAATGAATTATTAAAAAATGATTGGCCGGAAATTGAATATAAAATAGACGACTCCGACGCACAAAAAGAAAATAAAACAGCCGAAAACACTGATAAGCAAATCAAATTACCTGCATTAGTAAGTCAAGCTGATAAAGACGATGATATTTACGAACAATACACAATTTATCCGTTATACGAGAAAAGGATTAATGAAAAAGCGCCTACATTATATCAGCAAAAAAAGGTAGAGGACGCGCCAATTGATATTTATTGTAAGACCGTTGATCTCCAATGCTTCCCACATTTGTATCCTTATGGAATGCATGGAGAACATGAGCATAGAGAAGTCTATTTGACTGAATATGAATATATTAAAGCACGGCTTAAATCTAAACATTCTCAGTTTCGACTGGACGTGCAATACCTATTTTTTTATTGAATCAAACAAATATTAGACGTTTGAAATCTGGTATTTATCAAAAATTTAACATAATTAATCCAAAAGAAAAATGCACAGCAAGTACATATTTGAATCTAATACAAAAGGACCTTTTCGAGTGTAATTTAACGACTATATTCTCTCGAATTCCAAATACAGAACCGTTCTGGCATATACCTAGAAGTAATTTGAGATGCATGCTGGAATATTATGGGCCAGCTACCTGGTTCCTCACTCTCAATCCAGCTGAATGGTTATGGTCAGATTTAATTGAATACGTTAAAGAAGTTAATACACCGATTATGGATAAAATGTCGCCAAATGAGATTCTAACAAAAGATCCAGTATCCGTGTCAAGATTTCTCGATAATAAATTTTATGCGATGCTAGAGTTTCTTTGTTCTATCGATAATCCAATCGGGCACGTGGTACATTATTTCTGGAGGAGAGAATACCAAGGTAGAGGTTTGCAACATTTCCACCTATTAATATGGATCAAAGATGCTCCTATTCTAAGCAAAGATTCAGATGAAATAGTAGCTGCTTTCATACAAAGATATGTAACATGTAGACTTCCAGATCCAAAAATCTCGCCTACTTTGTATAGACGTGTGAATACCCATCAAAGGCATCATCACAATTCGTATTGCATGAGTACAAAAAAGAGCAATAAAAACCGTATAAAGCGAGTGTGTCGTTTTGGTTTTCCTAGACTTGTTACAGAAAACATAAAGATGAGAGACGTAGCTACATCTATAGCTGGTAGGAAGCAATTAAGATGTCGCAGTAGATTATACGACTTGCCCCGTGACAAACAAGAAGTAAATATTAACGATTATAACCCAATTGTCTTAACAGCATGGGAAGGAAATATGGATATCCAATTTGTAGGTGAAAACTCAACTACTCTGTGTTGGTATTGCACTAAATACGTGACAAAACATGAAAAAAGTTATGCAGCTGAAATGTTTGTAGACGTTGAATCAACAAAATCATTATGCGCCCGATTATGGAATATTGGAATGCAAAGTTTAAATAATAGAGAATGCGGTGCTCTAGAAGCTGCCGATACTTTGTTAGGAATATCTTTATACAGTACGGATGGCGAAACAACTATTAGATGGTTAGACGTCAATGTAATCAGAAATCGGAGAGTGAAACGCAAAGAAGAAATAGAAAACTTGGATCCCGAATCGACTGATATATTCTTCCCAAATATAATTGACGGTTACTACCCAAACCGACCAGTCCAACACGAATCGATGAGTTTGTACGAGTTTGCAAGATGGTACGATACCAAAAGGGCACAAAACAATGATGATTGCAATAAAGATGATGATCAAGATAATAATGATGATGATTCCGGACTCCAATGTTTCGAAATAGGAAATAAGTATTTCAAAAGAAGAAAGAGACCTTATTTGGTAAATCACTACAGGAATAATTCAAAAACTCAGCCAGAAAGATATTTCTATGCCCTACTATTGTTGTTTCAACCTTGGAGAGATATAGATGAATTGAAAAATGGATGTGAAACGTACTCAGAGTCATTTTTAGGAGTACAAACTATTTTAGAAGAAGCAATGAAATATCATAAAAAGTTGAGTGATTTAGAAGAATGCATTGAAGCCGTTAAGGAAATGGTAAATGAAAAAACA
The DNA here is from genome assembly GCA_963971345.1 of Andrena flavipes. NCBI lineage: Eukaryota > Metazoa > Arthropoda > Insecta > Hymenoptera > Andrenidae > Andrena > Andrena flavipes. The sequence goes on along the minus strand of OZ020479.1, from coordinate 46,398,859 downwards.
AAAGAACCATCTCAAAATAATCCTATCGACCGCGAAGAAAATGCATTAGAATGTGATCCTTTCGAAGTTGGCGATGCGATGAAAGATTTTCATGACGCAGCTAATAATAACGTAAACGGAGAGGAACTTTTGGAAATGATTGCTGGCTTGAATATTGATCAAAAAAGTATTTTCGAAAAAGTAGTTTCGGCTTTAAATTCAGAAAATGAAATTTTGAGACTGTTTGTCAGTGGAGAAGGTGGTACCGGTAAGAGTCGTTTGATTCAAACTTTACAGGGTTATATTAAACAAAACTTGGGAAAAGAAACGGCTGTAATGGCGCCTACCGGAATCGCAGCTTTCAATGTTAATGGTTTGACGGTACACAGACTGTTTCAATTACCTGTCGAACATGGCGGTACAACAAAATATAAACAATTGTCTCACGCCGTGCTCAAATTATTACGAAATGAATTGAAAAATGTTTCATTAATAATAATAGATGAAGTATCGATGATATCAAATATTACATTGATGTATATAAACCTACGTCTCATGGAAATATTCAATACATATGAATGTGACGAGGGCTGGTTCGGTAAAAAGCATATACTGGTAATCGGAGATTTACTACAACTCCCTCCAGTTCGCGAAGATCCTTGTTACGTGCAAATGTCTGCCGAACAGGTACAAAAGTTTCTAGGTTGCTTAACAGGTCATAATTTATGGTCTTTATTCCAATACAAAGTATTAACGATAAATATGCGACAAAAAGGCGATGAAACATACCGTCAACTATTATCGAGAATTCCTTTGGGCACACTGTTGACTTCAGATATGCAATTGTTGCAAACGAGACAACTAAAATTCAAGTCGACAAGTTATTCAATGAAACTTGATGAATTATGTGAATACATCATTCGTTTACCTGCTGACACTGTTTGCCTGTTACCTACATGCCACCTGTGTGATACTCTAAACAGTGCAATGCTTGGAAAAATTGAATCTGAAAAGATCGAGCTTATTGCTCAGGACCAGCTGAATTGCTAAAAATTTTTGAAAAATAAAGTAACGAAATTATTAAATAAATACGAAGAAGATCATTCACGAACTGCTGGTCTGGCCAAAAGTATTACAATAAAAATTGGAGCGAGAATTATGATTCGTAGGAACGTCGACGTCACTTTAGGAATAGTTAACGGTACTATTGGAACAATCATTTCAGTCACCCGATCTATTGACAATAAAGATGATATCGACAAAATAACCATTATCCTTCCAGGAGGCAGAGAATGCGCTATAGAGAGAGTATCCGTTAAATTTGAAGTTATGGAAAGGGTGTTCGTTGTCAGAAAACAATTTCCCATATGTCTAAGCTATGGAATCACTATACATAAAAGTCAAGGCTTGAGTTTGGCAAATGCTATCATTGATGCTGGCAACAGTGTGTTTTCTACTGGGCAAGTTTATGTGGCTCTCTCAAGAATCACTACTTTGGAAGGACTGCACTTGATTAACTTTGACCCGCAATCTGTGGCAGCTAGTGAATCGGCAATTCTTGAATATAACAAATTGGGGGCCACTCATGATCCGCCACTTCCAAGTAACGAAATTCGAAACATCAAACATAAAAAAATTGGAGACAATTTGTGGGCCGTACCCAAAGGAGTACTAGCTCATAAAATTCCCATTGAGGATAATGCTGAAGATTGTATAGAAATTCGTGGAATACCTAACACTGATCAAATATCAAGTTACGCGAATGCTATCATGCAATGTATTGTACAATGTAATGTAATCGAAACAAAATTATTAGAGTTTACAGAGTTCGACGAAATTCGAAATTTTATAAATGATTACTCGGAACAACATAAAAAAATAACTTCTTTGAAAATTAGAAGTGTCGTAGGAGGCAAATTTTTGCAAAAAGTTTAACAAGACGCATTTGAATTTCTTTTAGCATTATGCAAAAATTTACAAGGGCTCCGAAAAATAATTCAATTGGAAATGACAACATCTGTACAGTGCAGAAAATGTCCTCATAAAGAAACAACCACTAACAAGTATTATATTCTCCCCTTGCCCGTAAAAGAATTGTGTTTAAAGTCGAAGAAAGGTATACCTTTACAAGATTATGTTAACATTGCTTTACCGATTGGTTGGAAACCGAGTCCGCAAAAACCATGCGAACAATGCTCGGAGCAAATGTTAACTAAAATTGAAATAACTACTCCGCCAAAAATTATTATAATGCAACTATTGTTGTTCTCTTATGATAAAAAGGCGACATTATAAAAGAAATTAATTGTAAAATAACAGCTGCTCCACAACCGATATCAATATGTAATAAAAAATATAAATTACCAAGTGCCGTATTTCATAACGGTCTTCATCCTCAGAGCGGTTCATATGCATGCATGATACGTGATGGTACATCAGCATGGAAATGTATCGACAACGACAAAATTAACCAAACGAAATGGCCCAAAAACGCTAAAAATGTGTATATTCTTTTTTTGCAACGTCAAAAATGAAAATAAACCATACTTTTTAAACGATTTTATTCAGACTTGATCATCTGTTTGCTTCTTGGACGTTTGCTTCATATCTGAAAACTCAAATCTAAACCAATTCCAGCAATCCAAATGTCATGAAATTTTGCAGGCGAGCGTAGTACGGATGACAATACAACATTTTAAAAACCAAATAACCCCGAGGGAGTGAAAAAAGCATCCAGGCAGCAAAAAACAATAAATATAATCCATAACCAGAAATCGAAACGACTTGAAATTAGTCTCTCGCGGTTTAACGAAAAAGTCAAAAAGCCGTGTGATCTACGTCGGACTATGTACACACAAATTCTGCTGCACGAGCAAATGTAATAAGTACTTTTTCATGTATATATATATATATATATATACGTCGAGACACTATCGCGTCTCTAGATAATATAAAAAATAAATAAAAAATTTATTTCTTTAATATTATTACCACGATGTTAAAAAAATTATTTAAATTTCAAGATATAATAAAATAAAACACATTATCTGGAGGCTTGCGAGAGGGAAGGTATGGTAATTATTTTAGGAATAATTTATTTTATTATATTAACATGCAAAGAAAAATAGATAGAATACTAAAATAGATAGTACTTAGTAGGTACATAGAAAAATTACGGCTGCCCACGGCCACGGCCACGGCACCAGCCACGACACTGTTCAAGTATTAAAGCTTTTACAGTTTGAGCCTGTTCGCGGAGGCTCCGTGCCTGCTCCCGCGCCAGCTGGAGGGGGGCCCATTGTTCCTGCTTGACCCTCACCCTTCAGCCACTCCTCTTATGGCGCCGGGTTGCATATCCTCCTGTAATTAGAAAAATAAAATAATTAGAGACACTTTTATTTGATCTGTTATGTAAATACATAATTAATTTTCAAATTTGGTTCATTTTTATGAAAATTCAATAAAATTCTGCAATGATTAATTTTCTACTAATTTTTTATCTAATTAAAGTATTGAGAATTAATACGGTGTGCCGTGGCCGGGTCCTGTGCCGGCTGCTGTGGCTTGGGTATTGATGATGATGATGGCGGCGGTGTGACTGTTGCGGCTGCCAGTGGCAGCAGCGGCGCAGCCGAAAACTGTTGGCCCCCAACATGGGCTAAAGTGAACAATTTTTAAATGATAATGCATTTTTAATAAAACCGTTTAACATAAAATTTTTATATATATATATTTTTTATTTAAAATGGTATCGGCGCACTGATTCGGTCCCTATACGAAGTTTATTTTATTTATTTAAAAATAAAATTAAGTATCAAAGCTATTTGTCAATAATTATAAAGAAAATCCGACGTTTCGGTTCTTGATTTGAACCCTCTTCAGGAAAGTGAGATTTATTATTATAATATTGCGTTTGCTAATGAAAAATATGTCGCAGCGTTATATCAAGCAAACGACACGCGAGTCGGTTGAAAGAAGACTGAAGTAAACAGCGGGCAAACCAAACATACTAGAGGTGAACACGACTTGTGACCGAAAAAGCCGTTGACCGTTTCAAAATATCGAACCCCAACGGAATTTTAAATCTGTCGAGGCAAAAACCAATTTCAAACACATGTGGTCGAATGTATCATCTCATAGGTGTAATAGAGCCAATAACAATAGGTACATACCATTATAAGATATGTAAATAATAATAGAGTGATCCTAGAGTTAATAATAGAGTGATCCGGAGTTTCATAGACAACCACTTCATAACCCATTACTTCTTTAGTAATGTTGCGTAATAATCCTGTATTTTAGGTGTTTCATACCTAAGATTCACGCTAGGTTAGTTTAATCATATGTAGTGTCTCTAAAAGAATCCTCCGGTTCAAATTAGTTTCTTTATCAACTATTTTGGCATTGTTAAAGTCAAACCTATGATCAAACTCTAAAGAGTCGGGAAGATACATTAATTTCTGCTCTGCACATTCGATGCAACACAAGGTGGGTTTAATCAAAGGATTAATAGATCGTGCTATTTTGTTGTCTGATCCGAAATTTCGTCCGGATAATTTACTTCTGGTTAAAAACACTTTAAAAAGTAATGGATATCCTTTAGATATGGTTTCTGAGATTATTAAAGAAAGGATTTTTGAACTCTACCATCCATTATTAGTGGAAAAACGAAAAGAGATAAGAAATAATATATTAGGACCAATCAGTTGGAAAAATACGGTTGTCTTGCCTTTTGTTAACAATATTTCTAACGATATTAGAAGAATTTTCAGAAAATCCGGTATACATGCAATTTTTAAATTACCGTTTTACACCAAACATCTATTTCCTTTGATTAAGGATAAGATACCCTTATCCAAAAATTCTAACATCATATACTCAATTCCTTGTAGTGGCTGTAACCAAGTTTACATTGGACAAACTTCCAGACTTCTAGAGAGACGTATATATGAACACAAAAGAAATGTTTTATTATCCCCCCTACAACATACGGCTTTAACCAAACACTCTTTAGAGTTTGATCATAGGTTTGACTTTAACAATGCCAAAATAGTTGATAAAGAAACTAATTTGAACCGGAGGATTCTTTTAGAGACACTACATATGATTAAACTAACCTAGCGTGAATCTTAGGTATGAAACACCTAAAATACAGGATTATTACGCAACATTACTAAAGAAGTAATGGGTTATGAAGTGGTTGTCTATGAAACTCCGGATCACTCTATTATTAACTCTAGGATCACTCTATTATTATTTACATATCTTATAATGGTATGTACCTATTGTTATTGGCTCTATTACACCTATGAGATGATACATTCGACCACATGTGTTTGAAATTGGTTTTTGCCTCGACAGATTTAAAATTCCGTTGGGGTTCGATATTTTGAAACGGTCAACGGCTTTTTCGGTCACAAGTCGTGTTCACCTCTAGTATGTTTGGTTTGCCCGCTGTTTACTTCAGTCTTCTTTCAACCGACTCGCGTGTCGTTTGCTTGATATAACGCTGCGACATATTTTTCATTAGCAAACGCAATATTATAATAATAAATCTCACTTTCCTGAAGAGGGTTCAAATCAAGAACCGAAACGTCGGATTTTCTTTATAATTATTGACAAATAGCGTTGATACTTTATTTTATTTTTAAATAAATAAAATAAACTTCGTATAGGGACCGAATCAGTGCGCCGATACCATTTTATTTAATACTTACGGTCGAAATTTTAAACTGAAAATTATATAAATTTTTACATTATAAAAGATAAATAAAAAGATATTTAGTTAAACTAAAAAAGACTAGTTAAACTAAAAAAGATATCTAATTAAACTAAAAGATAACTAATTAATTAAAAGTATTAAAAATTAATAATACCCTTTGCCGTGGGCTGCTTATGTGGGACCACGGCACCCGAATTGCTGCTACTGGTAGCGTTCATAATAATATCGTTGTAACGTCCCACGATTTTCTGCGAGTTCTATTCCAAATTCCTTTCGTAAACCTCAAAATCACTCCATCAAACTCTGTCAAACTCAACTCCTACCCCATCTCCTCAATCATCGACCACCTTGATGTTATACCTTAGCGGTCACCAACACAAGATGATCGATACAAACTCCACCTCGCTGATGTATCTTAGAGATCCCCATCACGAGATAATCGTTACAAAACCCTCTTCGCCTATTCGTCCTACAAGGCGCGAATCATTCCCTCTAAAACGAATTCAAACAAATCCTTCGTTACAAATCCCTCTTAAATCGAGACCAAGTCTCAATCCCCTCTTTACGACTCATGAAGTCCAAGCCACTCTAACCCCTTTCCTATTAAACACCCAAAAATCCATTCGATGAGTTGAGTATCTCCTTTCACAGTCATAAAACCCCAAAAATCTAACTGCGACACATACTTGGCGTACGTGACATAAATATGTCTATTAATAGCCATACCGTTTATAAAAAACCCGGAAGTCCTACTGCGTCTTATTCCGAAATGTGTCAAGGCCGTTACCGCGCGTACCCCCGCAATACTCCTGTAAGGATATATAAATATGAGGTCCTGAGAGGCCTCGACCTCTTTCATCGCTGCTCTTTTGTCGAGTTATTATTCAAAAGTGTTAAACCGGTATAAAAGATTAAAATCAGTGCTACGACAACTACCGTAAGCCATTATAATTACTATTATTAAGGACTATCACTCTCATTCATATTTCTCCGCATAAATAACGCTTGTTGTATTTCATATATTATACTATTCTCATATTACCTTATATTAATAACGTTTATCGCATTTTAAAGCTTATTGCTGTTCATTTATTATTTTGTATTACCAACATTTCTATTATTTTGCATTATCACTTTAATGCTTATTTTGTTTATATTTGTTTATATTTGTTTATAATCGCTTATTACTTATATCATTTTCTTGTGCTAACGCTTATTGCATTTCATATATCATCATCGATTTATTCTCATGTATTTCATGTTCATATTCTCATATTGCTAATAACAACCATTTATATAAATGTTATCTGTTAATGCTAATAATCCCAAGCATTATTATTACCAAACGTTTAGATAAAGTTAATAAACGTATTCGTTTTCTATCACGTTTCGAATTATTGTGTATCCTCGAGTCATAAACAGTCCGAACGAAACCAAGCTGTCGCAACAGCTGATTTGCGCTCGTGAACGCGAGAACGGTTCTAGTGTTTACTAACATATTATTGCATGAGCCGTGCAATCCACGAAAATACTAAACGTGGTTTCTTATATATAACTGTGTAACGTTCGGTAGTCCGGAGACGACTAAATGCTAACAGGCTCTCGAACGGAGAGCGGCGTCCGTCGAGAATTGGATAGGTGGGGGTTCGTGCGTAGAGCAAAGGAGTAAAATCCAACTTAAAAATTAACTATGACTTTATTAACAACACTTATTTCTAATAACAACTATAACAATGCTTACAACTACGATTATATGTTTTATGTTTTTTTGTGTTTTTTTTTATGGTTTTTATCTTATTCTATATTAAGTGCTACGTGGTTATGTACTTATTGCAGAGCACAGCCGCTACCGTTTCCGGAGCGATCTAGTAACTCTTGGCAATATCTGTAGTAAGTACAGCCGCTACCGTTTCCGGAGCGATCTCGTACTTTTGACAGTGTTTTGGTTCTATGCTCCAACAGACCTCGCTTTTACCAAGTGCATCAGCCGCTACCGTTTCCAGAGCGATCTCAATGCCTTTGCAAGAGCAAGGTACTATAGTTTTCAAATGAAATAGTCCAAAGAGGTGCACCAGTAACTTTTATACACTGGAGATCAGCCGCTACCGTTTCCGGAGCGATCTCAATCTCACTGGTTGAAACTTAAGCTTCCTCTAGGTCTAAACATTCGTCAACTAAAGAGCGTGGTTTTGAATGTAGCTTGAACTGACCGCTGGGCTGCGTGCGCCTCCTTTTATACCAGAAAATTGGCGGCCTGGCGCATGCGCAGTGAATCGATATTCGTTATTTTACACTTTTCTCACTTATTACATTATATTTTGTGTTGCGCTTTTGACAGTACTTGTATTTAATTATTCCTAACGTGTCTATAATATTTGCTTCTTTAATCTCTGCTTGGTTTAACATTAATATATAAAAATATGTACAATGCTTGTGCGCGGTAACATAGGTTGGCTGTACGGTAATGCAGTACAGTTCTACTTTATCGACGGTCGGTAATTACCGGTTCGAGTCCCTGTGGGACGTTACACCTCCCCCCCTGGGGGATCTCTCGTCCTCGAGAGATTTGTATGAGGCGGGTAACGGAATAAACGATTTATTTTAGCTATACGAGTTTATTTATAAGCTAGGTTTATAAGGGCTGGCTGCGCCCGTTCCAAATAAAGCGAGTAGTCGCCATACTCTTTTTCTTGGGTCCTTTTTCGGAAGAGATCTGTATGTTTCCCAATCTGGGTTTGGGACGTCTATTGTAAATAATTTTGGCCATCGAGGTTGAGGTATTTCTGGTATCTTGAAATCTGGAGTCTTCGGGAAATCCGGGGTTGTAGGTATTTCTGGTATCTTGAAATCTGGAGTCTTCGGGAAATCCGGGGTTGTAGGTAGAGTGTCAGGTGGAGTGGTTGGCGGAGTATTTGGCGTGGTTGGCGGTGTCTTGATTTTAAAAGATTTCATTAATTCTTTGTCGGAAGGATAAGTTTCTTTTTAGTATTTTACCATTTTCCCTGGAGATAACGGAAGTGGAGAGATTATCGGAGGTATACGTATCATCTCCTTAAATATTCTTTCTAATTCTTTGCTTTTTCTGCTTCGAAAATGTCGATTACCTGAGCGTTTTGGCATTTTAACGATAAATGCCAATATGGCGCAAGCGCAAGTTTATGCAACGTTGGGGCCTCAGTGGTGGCGCCCTCTAGCGGATTTTATATGAAATTTTGTCTGCAACCTTATAGACTATGCAACAATATGATTCTTATGCTACTACTTTTTTAGGTTATCATGGATTTAGGTTATTTTTAGTTTTTAGGAGGTTATGGCTTTGGTTATTAGGAGATGTATAATAATTTTTACTTATTATTTTGTTTTAAAATAGAAAAATGGGTTTATTATAAAAATTTCTTAAAACTATGTGTTGGTGTTAATTACATTCTGTTCGTGTGTGTAGTGTGTAATTGTAGAGTGTAGTGTATAAAAAGAATAAATATATAAAAATGCTTAAAACTAGGTGTAGGTATTAAATACATGTTGTGTGTGTATGTAAGTGTAATTGTAAGAGTGTAGTGTATAAAAATAGAATATTTATAAATGTACAGTTTTTTCCTTTTTTTTTTTTTTTTTCCTATGGTATTGCGTTTTTGCAGACTGCGCATTTTTCTGCTGGTTGTCCGATGTAGAGGATCCGGCGGCACAGATAGCATAATCTCCAGAGCCTCCAATTCCTCACCCCGAATAAGTGATCTTCTAACTCCTCCTCGTCTTGTATGTGCACCTTTTGTGTGCACATAACACACACAATGCCATTTTTATAATTGTACACGTCTCCGTCGTATACTTTTTTAAAGCACGTGTACATTTTTAAAATTTTTTTTGTGCGTCAACCCGTTTCTTAATACTTTGTAAGAATGATGCAAATCCTTTGTCTCCGTTCCTTATATAGGTTCCTCTGCAGGGTTGCAACTTTGTATAGTTAATTTTCGTTTTTGTTTCACCGTACTAATGTGAACGGTCCTCTTTTGTTTAAAATTTTATTTATTAAATATTTTATTTAGAAATTCCATTTATCTTCTTTATGTGGCAGTGTTTTCTTGATTTTCTTCTGGTAAATAAGCCTTTTTTACCCTGTTCATATGTATGATTCTAGTTTGTTTTAAAGTTATTGCTACCTTCAGATTACAATTCCCTATAATTTCAGTAATTTGGTAGGGTCCGCTATATTCGGGTCCTAATTTCTCGCGCCTTGGATTTAATAACCAAACCCAATCTCCTACTTCGTATGTTTGAGGTTGTATCTTCCGATCATAGTAGTGTTTTTGTCGAACTTTTGATTCTTCTAAATTATTTCGCGCCATTTGTCGGATGTGGTGTAGTTTGTGAATTAATTCGTCGACATAATCTGGATATGTCTTAATATTATCTGTTGGAGGCATACTTGAAGGAAGACGTGCTTTTCTACCGTAGACAAGTTCGTGAGGCGTGAATTTCGTGCCTTCATGAGTGCTTGTATTATAGGAGAACATTGCTTGAGGTAACCATTGGTCCCATTGTCTTTCCTTTGATACATAATGTCTTAAATATTCGATAAGAACATGATGACTCCTTTCTAGTGATCCGTTGGATTGAGGATGGTATGCTGTGGTTCGATATTGTTTGATCTGGAATGTCCTGGCTAATTTCTTCATAAGGGAACTCATAAAATTTGGCCCTTGATCAGTCAGAATTGCTTTAGGACTTCCGTATTTGCAGATGAAATGTTCTGTGAATGCTTTGGCTATATCTTTTGCAGTGATGTTTGGTAATGGTATTGCAAGGGAATATTTGGTTAGGTTATCTTGGATTGTAAGTATATAACTATTTCCATTTTTTGTGAAAGGTAATGGTCCTACTATGTCCATAGAAATTTTATCAAAAGCATCCAATGGTGTGTCTGTCAATACCATTGGCTCCTTATTTTTTACTCTTACTAATTTGGTTTTTTGACATTCTAAACATGTTTTGACGAATTGTGCTATTTCGTACTTCATGTTTTTCCAATAATATATACTTCTTATTCGTTGATATGTTTTAGTGACTCCTTTGTGTCCTCCTATAGGTGTTTCATGGATTTCTTTGATAACTTGTTGTCTATCTTGTATGGAAGGAGTTATAAGAGTTCCTTTGCAAAAAATGAATTGAATTTCCTTATTTATGAATATTAACTCTATTAAGTTTCTTAATTGTCTAAGCGAAATTTTATTTTCTTCTCCTGATATGTATACTTTTGTGGCTTGTTTAAGTATTAGGTATGTGTAGAGTGTTTTTAATAATGAATATAAATTTTCTTCTGTTGGGTGATTTGGTATTACCAGTCCAACAATTGTTCGTTTCCCACTTCTTATTGTTACTGATTCTCCAACATTTAATGGAAATGGAAGTTTGTGAGCTCTTATATTCCTTTCTTTATATAAATTTTCTCCATTTGGTCCTATTGGTTTGCCTTCTGTGTTTATAAATGTTACTATATAATCCTTTCCCATCCATAAATGGTCTTCCACTTCAATATTTTGTTTTTTGACAGGTACGTTGGATGTTATCCTTGGTTTGCTTGTGGTGTGTTGTGGATGTGGTGTGGGTGGCACAGCTGATGGCAGGGGAGTCAATGGTGGGAGGGTTAATGGTGGGAGAGATAATAACGGGGATGGAGGTGGTGAAGGAGGAGTGAGTATTTTTCCCTGTTTGATTTTAATGGGAGTTATGGGAGCTGTATCTGTGCTAGATTTTAATTTTTGTTTTTTCCTTTTAGGTGTATGGTGAGTACTTTTGTCTGTGCTTGATTCTGCATTGATTTTGGGAGGATCTCTATAATTGTGTCTTGGTATTATGGTTGTCTTGTCTATTTCTTCTATTAAGTCCTCTTGAGGTTTCTTGATATAAGGTTTTTTTATTGCTTGTGTGTTGTTGTGTGTTGATGTTTCTTCTTGAGGAGTCTTATATACTTGTATAGGTACCGAAATTTGGGGGGGTATATGTACTTCAACAGGTACTGTGATTTGGGGGGGTATATGTGTTTCTATAGGTGTATGTATTTGAGGTATTTCTATACTTTGTTTTTTTTTCTGGTTGTGACGATGAGGTATTTCTTTTTATTTTTCGTTTTAATTGTTGTCGTTTTGTTCCTATTGCATCACTTTCGTCGTATGAAGAGTCAGAATCTGTCGAGCTAAATTTATGCTGTTTATGTGGAGCTGGGTTTCCTGAGGTCGAGTCGGTTGTTTCTCTTTGTCGTGTGTTGTATTGATGAAATTGTTTTGGTTTTTTATTTTCATGCGAGTTTGTTTCCGAGTGTGCTCGCTTCGCGTTTAGTGGTAATGCTATTGGATTCCTGGATAAAGCATCCGCGTTTGTGTTGTATTTTCCCGGTTTATATAAAATTTTGTAATCATATTCTGCAAGTTTAAGTTTCCATCGTAGTAGTCGTGACGTTGGGTTTGAAAGGGTTTGTAGCCATTCTAATGGTTTATGATCTGTTATTAAATAGAATTTCCTACCATAAATATAAGGTCTAAAATGGAATACTGCATATAATATAGCTAAAAGTTCTCGTTCTGTCGGTGAGTAACGAGTTTCTGCGTCATTTAAAACACGAGACGCGTAAGCTACTGGTAAATCTTTTCCTACTTCTCCTTGGCTAAGAACTGCACCTACAGCGATACCTGAGGCGTCTGTCGTTATATTGAATGTTTTTTCAAAATCTGGATATTGTAATATGGGTTCCTTGCAGAGAGTTTCCCTTAAAGTTTCAAATGCCTTTTGTTGCTTGTCTGTCCATTCAAATTTATAATCCTTTTTGGTGAGATTGGAAAGTGGTCTTGCAATTTTTGAGAAATCTTTTATAAATCTTCTATAGTAACCACTTAATCCTAGGAACTGTTTTACATTCTTGACGGTTGTTGGTGTTGGAAATTCCTTAACTGCCACTATTTTTCGTGGATCAGGTTTGACTCCATCTTCTCCTATTATATGTCCTAAATATGTAACTTCTTTCTTCAAAAATTCACACTTATCCGGTTGAAGGTGAAGATCTGCTTCTCTTAGTCTGTCCATTAATCTCTTGAATTTAGTCGCATGTTCTTTTAGAGAGCTGGCGTATATGACTATATCGTCTAAATATACAAAAAGTCTACTCCTTGAAGCCCGGTTAAGACTTGGTCCATGAGCCTTTGGAAAGTTGCTGGTGCGTTTTTAAGTCCAAACGGCATTCTGTTGAATTCGTAATGTCCATATACTGTAGAGAAAGCTGTTTTATATGACGATCATCTGGATGCATGGGAATTTGATGAAACCCAGATGCAAGATCGAATACAGAAAAATATTTTGCGCTTCCCAACTGATCTAATATGTCAGTTATATTTGGTAAGGGATAAGCGTCTCCAATTGTCTTTTCGTTTAATTTTCTGAAGTCTATTACTATCCTAGGCTTTCTTATTCCCTCTGAATCTTCTTTTTTTAATACTATCCATATAGGTGAGTTGTAAGGAGATAGGGAAGGTTGTATTATTCCTTTCTCTAATAATTCCTTAGTCTGCTTCCTTACTTCTTCTTTAAATGTTTGAGGATACCGATATTGTTTTGTAAAAACTGGGACTTCGTTTTCTGTTATTATTCTGTGGTAAGCTTTATTTGTTGCTTCTAATTTCTCTCCCGGAAGGTGAAATCTATCTGCGTGTTCTTTTATCAATTCCTCAACACTGGCTCGTTCCTCTGAGTTTAAATGGTCCAGTCTTAATAATCGTAATAACTGGTAAGTTCTGTTCGTTGCTTTATATATGTCTGACGACTTATCTTCTACAGGTGCTTCAATAAATGGTTCTAATTCAACTGATGGTACAGGAATTTTTATGTCTTTTGTGGATGTGTTTATTGCAAATAGGCATGCCATGCCATTATTATTTGATACAATTACATTTCCCATATGTAGATTAGGGTGAAGATTAATTTTAGGAATGTATCCTGTGTTGGTCTGTGTATTAAGAACTCGAACATATATTTGACTCCTTGTTCTGGCTGGTATTGTGACCATTTCGGGATCGATGAATGGGATGATTTCTGGTCCAATGGTTATTGCTGATCTCATGTAGTCAATAGTTGCTCCGTTGGTTTGAAAGAAGTCTGTTCCTAATATTCCATCCTGTCTGATAGGAAGGTCGTTTACGACGTGGATAATAACTTCTGTGTTTAAAATTCCTATTTTGATATATCCCATAGTGCTGAGTAAACCATCTGTGATGCCATTGAGGTCAAAGAGGGTATCCGTGAAGATTGGAATGTCGGGAGAAACAGCACATCTTTTAATTACATTCAGGTCTGATCCTGTGTCAATCATTAGTGTGGCTTGTCCTCCGTTAAATCCTATATCAGAAAGAAGAATGCTAGGTGGTTTCCTTATTTGTTCTGTCTTGAGTCTGAGTATGGCCTGTCTACGTACCATACGGGGTTGTGCCTCTTCTTTTTCTTTTCTATCGAAATACATCTTTTTCCTGCATTGGTCTATCGTGTGGCCTCTAAATTTGCAATATTCGCAAGATATGCTATTATAAGCTCTGTTTCTACATTCTTCTACTGTATGACCCGGTTTTCGGCAATAATCACAGTATACGTTGGATTGTGGAGTTCTATTCATGTAACTTTGACTTCTACAATCTCGCGTCGTGTGACCTGTGCTTCGGCAGTTGCCGCAATATTCGTTGGACTGAGGGGCTCTGTTGGCTTGGCTCCTGCAATCTTGCGTCATGTGACCGGTTTGTCGGCAGCTGCTACAATATTCGTTGGGTCTTGCGTTGTAACTTCGATTTCTACAATTTTGTGTCATATGACCTGGCTTTCGGCAAAAGTCACAGAATGTATCGTTTTGGCTTCTATTAAGGCTCCTACATTCTTGTATTGTGTGTCCTATTTTTTTTACAATGTTGACAGGTTTTTTGTCGCCAGTCGGTGCGTGAAACTTGCTGACTACTACAGTTAGTGACGTCATGGCCGTATCCGAGGCAGTTTATACATTGATTAACTTGCGTTACTCCGGTGGCCATCTTTGCTCTTATCTGATATTCATTGTATTCGGCTTCTGCTTTGATGGCTTTATTAATAACGAGATCAAGATTACTGAAGGTGCATTCATGTATTCTATTATATATTTCGATCCTTAAACCCGTTAGAAAGGCTTTAACAGCATTTAGTTCCGCGTTTATATTAAATTGAGCTTCGTGTGCAGGTACTTCTACTGTATTACAATGTCTAATTTGTAAAAGTAAATTGGATACGCGGCTGCCATAATCTACTGTTGTTTCGTTTGGTAATTGTGCAATTTTTGATAATTCACCATATAATTGAATCGATGTGTGTAATGGAGCGAAACGTGAGGTTAATACTGTTATAAGGTCGTTAATTGTGTTATATTCTCCGCTTAAAACTACTCTTGAAGCTTGTCCGTAAAGCTTATTTTTTATTAATTGAACTAATCCATATTCTGCATTAGAATTTACCATACGTCGTGCGTTTCGGCAGCTTTTAGCGAATTGATATAATGGTATATTTCTACCATTGAAAGAAGGTACCGTGTCGGCTGTATCGCGTAAACTAATGTGTGGTAGGTGAGAATATGTATTCGTAGCTGTATTCATATTGATTTGAGGGTTTGATGTTTCTGGATTATCTGTATTTTCTGGACTTTCTTGAGTTTCTGTACTAATTGCTAGATTAGCTATTTTTTCTCCAAGTGTGTCAGGCATTGTGAAGTTTTAAGTCTCTACAAAATTTTTAGAAAAATTTTCTAAGAAAATACTCACTTTTGAAGTGATTTTACTACGCGAAAATATTCTTCTCAACGACATATCCCACCGCTGTCACCAAAAATAAATCCAACCTGTAACGTTCGGTAGTCCGGAGACGACTAAATGCTAACAGGCTCTCGAACGGAGAGCGGCGTCCGTCGAGAATTGGATAGGTGGGGGTTCGTGCGTAGAGCAAAGGAGTAAAATCCAACTTAAAAATTAACTATGACTTTATTAACAACACTTATTTCTAATAACAACTATAACAATGCTTACAACTACGATTATATGTTTTATGTTTTTTTGTGTTTTTTTTTTATGGTTTTTATCTTATTCTATATTAAGTGCTACGTGGTTATGTACTTATTGCAGAGCACAGCCGCTACCGTTTCCGGAGCGATCTAGTAACTCTTGGCAATATCTGTAGTAAGTACAGCCGCTACCGTTTCCGAAGCGATCTCGTACTTTTGACAGTGTTTTGGTTCTATGCTCCAACAGACCTCGCTTTTACCAAGTGCATCAGCCGCTACCGTTTCCAGAGCGATCTCAATGCCTTTGCAAGAGCAAGGTACTATAGTTTTCAAATGAAATAGTCCAAAGAGGTGCACCAGTAACTTTTATACACTGGAAATCAGCCGCTACCGTTTCCGGAGCGATCTCAATCTCACTGGTTGAAACTTAAGCTTCCTCTAGGTCTAAACATTCGTCAACTAAAGAGCGTGGTTTTGAATGTAGCTTGAACTGACCGCTGGGCTGCGTGCGCCTCCTTTTATACCAGAAAATTGGCGGCCTGGCGCATGCGCAGTGAATCGATATTCGTTATTTTACACTTTTCTCACTTATTACATTATATTTTGTGTTGCGCTTTTGACAGTACTTGTATTTAATTATTCCTAACGTGTCTATAATATTTGCTTCTTTAATCTCTGCTTGGTTTAACATTAATATATAAAAATATGTACAATGCTTGTGCGCGGTAACATAGGTTGGCTGTACGGTAATGCAGTACAGTTCTACTTTATCGACGGTCGGTAATTACCGGTTCGAGTCCCTGTGGGACGTTACAACTGCAACAATAAATCCTATTACCGAAACCAAAACAAATACGAAGTAATATAA
This sequence comes from Andrena flavipes, assembly GCA_963971345.1. Classification (NCBI taxonomy): domain Eukaryota; kingdom Metazoa; phylum Arthropoda; class Insecta; order Hymenoptera; family Andrenidae; genus Andrena; species Andrena flavipes. The sequence goes on along the minus strand of OZ020479.1, from coordinate 46,382,239 downwards.
CGGGTGCTCTCCAAGTGTACATTTACCTTCCCTGGTCGATTAGAGTGACAGATTCAATATTCGCGCCTGATCGCCTACAGAAATTCTAAGTGTGACGGATTTGACATTCGCGTCTGATTCCCCTTTAACGATTAGAGTGACGGATTACAGATTCGCGCCTGGTCTTCCCTCAAAACCCTCAGCGTGACGGATTTAATATTCGCGCCTAAATTCCATCCAACCCTCAGAGTGACGGATTACAGATTCGCGCCTGAATTCCATCCAAACCTCAGAGTGACGGATTATAGATTCGCGCCTGGTCTTCCCTCAAAACCCTCAGCGTGACGGATTTAATATTCGCGCCTGATTCCTCCAAACCTTCAGTGTGCAGGATTACAGATTCGCGCCTGAAATTTCCCTCACATGTCATTGTCCCCAAAAGACCTCCACCCGGGACGTGACATCGTCATCAGAATCTGAAAAAATAAATTAAAATAAATGTATATATAATTTTGTTTTATTAGTTAATTAATTCTTCTGTAAGTTTATCATATTATAAAACTTACCAGCCAGTAGGTTGTTCTCCTCTGCATTCTAAAAAAAAATAATAAACAATTAAGTAGTAAAAAAGATCAAGAGAGATAGTTAAAGTCATAACGTTAAAGTTAACTATCAGTGGAAGTAGATACTAATTGTGTAGCAAGTAACCACAAGGAAATATATATTAGTCACGTTAAAACATTTTCTAATTACGGTCTACTTCCACTTATATTTATTTATTAATGTAGGCAAAGTTCCTACCAAAGACTTTCAAAATGTTGTAGTTTACATGCCCATTCGTTAGTTTTATTTTATTTCTGATTATGAATAAATTCAGATTTCCCCCAAACTATACTCGAAGTCATTTAAGAAGTATTTTATTCGCGCATGTAGAATGAGCTCTTCAACTGTCGCGAGGTCTCTGTTCCCCCACTTTACCACCCAGGCTTCCCTCTCTCCATGCACCATTCCGATTCTCTTTCATATACCGGGTAACCAAATAAAACGTGTATTCTATTAAATTCGTGCCATATTACAAATTTATTTATTAGTCGTATTATACTGAAATGTTTACGGTATTAATATTATGAAATATAACAACAAATTATTACATATAAAAATAAATTTTATTATACAAAACTTAAGTATAGTACAATTTGTATATATTTAAAAAACATTGGTGTATATATTTATAAAACGCTGGACAACGGAAGATTATTATAAATATTTACAATGACAAAAAAGCTCAGTTTCCGCATATGAAGTACAAGGAAATTATAACATTGGTTGCAAATACATGCGGCGTGGGATTTCGTTATCGTACCGTCCTCGACAATTTAAAAGGACGGAGACGGTGACTTCACCTTGGAAGAAACGGGTAAGGCCCGATATAATGCAGAAGATGTCGGAACATGAAATTCAAGCAATAAGGAAGCATGTACACGCCTTTTGGGAACGAAGAGAACTGCCGACAGTTCCGAGAATTTTGGCGGCGATTCGAAGAGATGAAAATTTACCATCTATATCGCAGAGTACGTTACAACGCCTGTTGAAGAAAATGAACTTCAAATACGTACAAAGAAAGCGCAATAGCGCCCTTATCGAGCGGGAAGATATAATTCGTTGGCGCCGAACGTTCATCACGAAGATTCGAGAATTTAGAGCAGCGGGAAGACCCATTTATTATTTGGACGAGACATGGGTGAATGCGGGCGACACACGGCAGCGTGTGTGGGTGGACAACACCATAGCTTCGTCATCGAACGCCAGAGAAAGGGGCCTGACGATTGGCCCACCCACTCCGACTGCGAAAGGAAAGCGCCTCATCGTACTCCATATTGGATCGGAGGATGGTTTTGTTGAAAATGGCTTGCTGTGTTTTGAATCGAAGACCAAGAGCGCTGATTATCACAACGAGATGAATGCGGAACACTTTTTCGAGTGGTTTAAGCGCATTGTACCACATTTGAAACCAAACGCCGTTATTGTGATGGATAACGCGCCGTACCACTCTGCGAAGCAGGAGCGCTGTCCCGTAACGAGCTGGAACAAACCGCAGATAAGAGAGTGGCTTACCAGCAAGGGAATACGAATGCCAGATAACGCACTGAAGTGGCAGTTATTGGACGAAGTTCGCAGAATTAAGGCAAATTATGATAAATATGTGATCGATGAATACGCAAAAACAACGGGGAAAACTATTCTCCGACTACCGCCTTATCATTGCGACTTGAATCCAATTGAGCTCGATTGGGCGGTAGTAAAAGGCCACGTAAAAGCCAATAACAATACTTTCCACCATTGCCGATGTAAAGCAATTATTGATACAAGGGGTGGAAAAGGCAACACCCGAAATGTTTGACCAGGTAATCGACGATATGCAGGATAATGCGCAGCATCCTTCACTCGATGAAGACGACCAAGACCACGGCGAAGGTGCGCATTCGGGATTGGCGCCGGATCCGGATTCAGATTGAGACATCTATAAGAATAAATAAAAATCACATTAATTCCACATTCAATGTCCTATTAGTACACGTAGTTGAAAGATACCATACTTCTCTGGCTGATCCGGTAATTTCAATCTGAATCCGACTCCAATTCCATATTCGGTTCTGGTGCACCTTCACCGTAGTCTGGGTCGTCTTCATCGAATGAAGAATCATCCATGTTATCCTGCATATCGTCGATTACTTGGTCCAGGTCGTATAATTTATCCTCCACCTTTGTCGTGTGGCGGATAAAATTTGCCCACATTTCGGGTGTTGCCTTTTCCACCCCTTGTATCAATAATTGCTTTACATCGGCAAGGTGGAAAGTATTGTTATTGGCTTTTACGTGGCCTTTTACTACCGCCCATGCGAGCTCAATTGGATTCAAGTCGCAATGATAAGGCGGTAGTCGGAGAATAGTTTTCCCCGTTGTTTTTGCGTATTCATCGATCACATATTTATCATAATTTGCCTTAATTCTGCGAACTTCGTCCAATAACTGCCACTTCAGTGCGTTATCTGGCATTCGTATTCCCTTGCTGGTAAGCCACTCTCTTATCTGCGGTTTGTTCCAGCTCGTTACGGGACAGCGCTCCTGCTTCGCAGAGTGGTACGGCGCGTTATCCATCACAATAACGGCGTTTGGTTTCAAATGTGGTACAATGCGCTTAAACCACTCGAAAAAGTGTTCCGCATTCATCTCGTTGTGATAATCAGCGCTCTTGGTCTTCGATTCAAAACACAGCAAGCCATTTTCAACAAAACCATCCTCCGATCCAATATGGAGTACGATGAGGCGCTTTCCTTTCGCAGTCGGAGTGGGTGGGCCAATCGTCAGGCCCCTTTCTCTGGCGTTCGATGACGAAGCTATGGTGTTGTCCACCCACACACGCTGCCGTGTGTCGCCCGCATTCACCCATGTCTCGTCCAAATAATAAATGGGTCTTCCCGCTGCTCTAAATTCTCGAATCTTCGTGATGAACGTTCGGCGCCAACGAATTATATCTTCCCGCTCGATAAGGGCGCTATTGCGCTTTCTTTGTACGTATTTGAAGTTCATTTTCTTCAACAGGCGTTGTAACGTACTCTGCGATATAGATGGTAAATTTTCATCTCTTCGAATCGCCGCCAAAATTCTCGGAACTGTCGGCAGTTCTCTTCGTTCCCAAAAGGCGTGTACATGCTTCCTTATTGCTTGAATTTCATGTTCCGACATCTTCTGCATTATATCGGGCCTTACCCGTTTCTTCCAAGGTGAAGTCACCGTCCCGGTCCTTTTAAATTCTCTTAGACTTTCGACGACTGTGCGAAATCCCACACCGCATGTATTTGCCACCAATGTTATAAATTCCTTGTATTTCATATTAGGATATTGAGCTTTTTTATCATTATATATGTTTATAATAATTTTCCTTTGTCCAGCGTTCACTATCTGTAAGAGAAACGTTTCCCATTAAATTAAAGCTTTCAGGTTAATATTTATCCTTATAATATTTGAGTTGTTTATAATACTTCAGTTGCTTATTATTATTATTATACTTCAAATACATATAATATTTCAGTTGCTTACCTTTCCTTTTGAATTTTTCTGCAGTGGCACCGGTATATTCATTTATATTTGCATTTACTGCCACTCATGGACCTCTTTTGCTTAGCCATTTTTGTATTTGACATTTACAAAAGACAATCAAAACCGACAAAAAGTCGAAACACGCGGTATATACGAAAGTGGCGCCAGGCCAATGCTTTCGGCGCAGACCGGATGCGCAGCCGAAAGACCATTGGTGGTGGCATAGCCAATGAGCGCCAATATGCGCAGAACCGATCTAAACTCGTCGATCGGCAAAATACTTCTTAAATGACTTCGAGTATAGATGCTCCATGATAAAGGATCCTGTGACGAAATAATCTCACGAATCACGAGTAAATTTCTCATGAATAAAACTAATGAATAAAAATAAATTCTCACGCACCGCTTCAAGATTATGAATAACGATAACTCTGCTATGAGTATATGAATATATATATATATATGAATATAGTAATTTTTATATATTATTATTTCTTACAGTTTGCTGCTTGTCCAGCATGGCCTGTTTGTATTCGTATAATAACTTCTCTCTGAAGCTGGCCTAGATGCCAGGTAAACATTTGACGATCAAAGAGCACTTTTTAGTCAATATCGATCTATCGAAATTCTTTATTACGTTTTGCTTTAATTTATTTATATATAATATATAACAAGGCTTTTTACATGTTTCAAATTTACAGTAAGTAAATTTATTAAAATAAAAGAAAGAAAAAGACTAATGCGTAAAAAGTACTATTACATGTATATAGATCGGCAATGTGGTGCACATGGTTTCTTTTCGTAGTTTTCAAGAAAATGCACCCGATACGGGCAGTGATGCCAGAATCGTGGGACGCGGGACCAAACGCTTACCCCCACTATGACCTACCGTCGTCCTCCACTTTCTTCCCATCGCACTGCACACAAGCATACCTCTACCCCTGTCCGTGTACTCGGCAGCCCAACAGGCAGCTCACACGGACAGGAGTAAAAAATATGCTTGTGTGCAGTGCAGTGGGAAGAAAGTGGGGGATAGCCACGTTAGGACGCCGTTAGGGCATAGTATACTGCATTCCATATGAGTGCATACCGACGCCCCTACCGATTTGCGACCGATCTGCGCAGCTCCCACTACTACCCACAATTTGAACTGCATGCGATTGGTCGTGGTAATTTCCAAGGAATAACTGGTACATCCCAAACGCGGGACCTGACCGTTGTCAACGTAAACAGTGCGCGAAAAGTTAACAGAGAGAGTAAGTAGAAGGTCGTGCGACGGAGAGAAACATAGGCGGTTCAGTGGGGAGTCGAGCGTACCAACGCCTCCTGAGGGTCGTGCCTGCGCGAAATCGGTATGCTCTAATGTGGAATGCAGTATAGGAGTAAACGTTTGTTCCCGCGTCCCACGATTCTGGCATCACTGGATACGGGCTTGTCGCTATCCCCACCACTTCTATTTCACTCTTGTCCGGCGAAGGCGAGAGCGAGGTGGAACGAGAGCGAGCGAGAGCCATTGAAAGTGAGCGAAGACGGTACGAGATAGACGACGCGTGGATGTTTAGTCTCACTCCGTCTTTCGAGCGCTATGACACTCCGTCCTTTGCGTGGTGAATTCTTTTAGGAACCAGTTTGCGTCATTGGGCTTTTGAAGGTCTTGATAAATGCCAATCGTTTCCACTTTATTGAATCCGGCAATGCAGGCTAAGATGGGGTAAACTTGACTCAAAGTGCTTTTAAAAAGTGGTAAACCGTCGACATTAATATTAATATAAATTGTGTTGTCTTTAATATGGGATAAATCTACAGATTGTACGAGTTTTCGAATAGTGGATTTGAAACCAAAATGGTAATAATGTCCTGGTTCGACAGTTTTAATCTCTAAAGTTCTGGGAGTTTTTAAAAGTGTCCTGGCATCTGAGGGTAAATGGCTTGAAATTGATCCTTTTAAAATGTGTAATAAATCATTGACTGCTCGATGCGAAATATTGTGCTTTACGGCCCACTGTGCTATTGTTACGTGAGGGCGTTAATTTTTAAGCGACCGAGCGGTTGAGTCTTTTTTTCTCACGCAACGCTTAACGAATTTAAAAAGGATAATAATAATTTTGTTATAAGCAAAAATTCAGGATTGTTTTGGGTAAGGCTTTTGTCTACAACCCATACAGGTTGCCCAATCGGGATGTGGTACTCTAGTAGAGACTGGTTCGAAATAAAATGAGACGGTTTAAAATAAATATTACCATGTATTACAAAAGTATGTAAAAGGAAATGTTGAAAGGTGGTACAAAAATGGGAAATTTACATGGTTTTGAAAAGAGTCGAAGATGACTCGCGAATATAAACGCGCGAAGTGAACAATGTTGGTCCGGTGTTGCAATTCAACGCAAATATTTTATGGACGACAATTGACCGAGGGAAACCCCGCAACTCACCAAGCCAGTTGGATCAATTTTTACGCAAGTATTTGAACTAACAGTCAATCGAGGAAAAATCCCGCAACCCACTAGGTGGTTGAATCGACTACTGGTTCCGTACAATATCAATATAATTTAGGTGACTCACCGATTTGTTACAAGAGGACTTAGATTTTTAACGCCTTACTCTCTCGCTCCCTGAGATACTCGTTTTCTGTGTTTGTTCCCTTACTCTCCGTGTGACCTGGAGAGCCCCGCGGTTGGTGATGAAACGCAGGAACTTCGCACAATACACCAATGTCGATGTTGATTCACAGTATATTGTATTTAAAATATTAAGCGCAAGAATATAAATGATTTAATTAGAAGCGGTTAAAATTAATTGAAATTTAAACGGTGAAAACGCAAAAATATGTAAATCTCTACGGGGACTGAGTTTTTCCACGCACTGCAAGACGCACGGGAACTCTGGCTCAAAGACTATTTAACAATAGTTAATGTCCCTCGGACAGAACAACCACGCACTATGCGACTTGTCAGTTGACTGCCGTTGAATGGTAAATTTTGGTTAAAATGATAGTTAAGTATATAATTTTTACGGGGACTGAGTCCTTCCACGCACTACAAGACGCACGGGAACTCCGGCTCAAAGACTATTTAACAATAGTTAATTAAGATGGTATCGGCGCACTGATTCGGTCACGGTTCGCGCCGAATCAGGTAAGCGGACCGGGTGTCGCGCGGGTGCTCCGCTATTTCGTTCGACGGACCGTACCGCTACCATGCCACATTACTTCAATGGGGTCTAAAAACAATATCGATGGATCCCGTACTCGTCTGAATGGTGCAATTTATACCTGCAGCAGAACTTTACTAATCGACACTTGGCCAATGACTTTTTTTATAATAATCAGATTTCGAAGTATGGAAACTACGTGAAGGTGGTGGGCTGCTTCCATCAAGGAGGGGGATAAGAATGGGTTAAGAAGGATGGCATGGTAGTGGAGTAATTCCGGCCAAATGACTATTTTTGTTACAACCCAAATTTATGCTTTCTCGGTCATACTAATCAAACTAGACACTTCAAACTATCAAGTAATATAAAAAAACTAACAAATGTGTAACTTGTTCAAATTTTATAGCTTTTACTGCTTATGTGGCCGAAATTACCCCATTTTCCCCTAAGTTACACAAATTAGTCGTTACGTATCGTAACTTCAGTCGTATAGGTCGTAACTGTATAAAAAACTTTAAACGCGTTTTTCTCGAAAGATTTTTTTTAAATCAGGCGCACATTTTTCTCAAAAACTACTGAACCGATTGACCTAAAATTTTACACACATTCAAAGTGAATGTGTACCTATAGCCCGAACCAGAATTATATCAATAGTTTTAATGCAACCTCCCCCGCACCTCGTTTTAGCTCAAGAAAAGTAAAAAAAAATCAAATGTAAATTCTTAAACAGCTGCGATATCGGCAACAATGTACGGACTTGATTACATCTGGTTCGGGCGATAACTACACTTATATAGATTACAAAAATCTTTGGTACATTCGGTTCAGATGACTGGGACGGCCGGAGCAATTCATGCGCCCGATGGGGCCAGTTTTTGATGACACGACTTGCGCTTGGGCGTGTAACTTGTAAAAATTTCTATATAATGCATTCCAAAAATTTGTGTTAATTGTTCAAACATTACTATATATATATGTGCAAAACCCCTGCTTTGTAGGTGTGATAGATTCGTCAGCATTAATTTCTGACGAGAATACCCCCTTAAGCATGTGTTCGTCTGGATTCATACGCGACCTTATAGTTGATTTTTAATGTTTAATATTTTTAGAATACCCGATTCACTTAACGTTTCATTACGAAATCATATTTTGTTATGTGCAATCTTGTTTGAGACGTAGGATTTGTGCGTCAGGAAAGAAATCCTTGACACGCCTATGTACGTGTCTTATACTTGAAATGTATGGATCGGAAGATGTTAATAGAAAATTGATTATGTCCTCGTTTGTATGTGAGAGAGAGAGCGGCGGTCAAAAAGCCCACAGATACTGATCTTGTTGGGGTGCGTTCCAATTGACGCAGTGAGTGCAGAGATCGCAGCGTAGTCGCTGCGCGCATTCATATCGTTCCCTTTCGTTACTACGGTTCATATGTTTTTGGAATTTGAAAATGCTACTATGGAGAAAGAAACGTTGTTTACAATAATCTTGACACTATTAAATCGACGTGCGTTACGAAAAGTAGCACGTTTCAATTTTCTTCCGAAAACTAGCACGTTTCGGTTTGCCACGAAAAGAAGCACGTTTCATCGTTTCTGACAAATACTAGCACGTTTCGCCTCCCGCCGCGAAGAATAGCACATTTCGTACTGTTGCGGCGAAAACTAGCACGTTATCTGGTTTGGCCACGAAGAATAGCACGTTCTGGATTATACTGCAGACTGCAAAACTATTACGTTTCCATCTATTTCATTCATATTGAATATTTCTCACTTTCGTCTTCTATATTATGATCAGATCAGGACAAAGTTTTAACTCGAACATATCCGATCATATCTGACTTATATGGCCCGCAAAAATCAAATCGTGTCGGTTGCTGTGGTATAAATTTTTTTTGTAGACACCCATTCAAATTTGCTTCTTTCCATCGCTACAAATGGTAAGTACATACTATTTTTCGTGAAAAATCACTCAAACGTGTTAGTTTTCCCATTAAACACGAAACATGCTATTTTTCGTGACAAACCACCCAAATATGCTAGTTTTCGTGGCAAACCGCTCAAACGTGCTAGTTTTCGCAGCGAAAGATGAAACATGCTATTTTTCGTGGCAAGCCGCTCAAACGTGCTAGTTTTCGCAGCGAAAACCGAAACGTGCTAGTTTTCGCAGCGAAAACCGAAACGTGCCAGTTTTCGCAGCGAAAACCGAAACGTGCTAGTTTTCGCAGCGAAAAACGAAACGTGCTACTTTTCGTAAGAAAATTGAAACGTGCTAGTTTTCGTAACGCACGTCGAAATAATAGTGATGAAAGCGAAAATGAAAATGATTAGAAACAGAGAAATTCAAATAATCAAAGATTGTAGAAACAAACACGCATGCGCGCTGCGCAATGATTGCTTCACCTCTGAAATTTCTGCGTTTGCTACACGCTCGCTGCACCGGAAGTGGCATCGTATTGGTGGAAAGTGAGAGAAATTCTAGGGAATCGTACGATGCCACCAATTTCATGCACTCCCTGCGTTAAATTGGAATGCGCCCTTAAAGTGCTGTATAATTCGCTAAATGAATAACAATCAGCAACGAAATTCAAAATTCGGGCCGGACAGCAGGGGTGTGCGAGTACCCGACTTTTCGAGCTCGGGACGGGCCGGAAACTTTCGGGCGGGCTCGGGCGGGGTCCCGATTCATGCGTATTGCTCGAGATCCCGACGGTCTCGGAATCCCGAGATTCGATTCGGGCTACAAGCATAGCCGCCATGAGCGGGTAATTTGATTTCAGGCCGGCTCGGCAAAACTCGGACGCGATCGGACGATATCGTTACCAGTAATAGATCAAAATTATTACCTGAGAACATAGAAAAATTATGTTTCTTACACGTTAATCTGAAATAATAAAATATTCGCCTTCCTGTATATTGTTGTTACCATGAAACATCCAGGAAATATTCCTTTCTGTATGCTTATAGTTGTTCGTGCGTTTTCTATTTAAAATCTGAACCTATCCCGAAGAAGATAACACCCTATTGAAGTATATTTTATTATTATTCTAAAATATTGTCGATATAAAAATAGTGTTCTTCCCAGGTTCTGAACATGATATTTATTTAAGTACGTATATGGACGTATTCAGTATTTACAGACTATTAGGTAACAATGAAAATCGTAATTTGTATCTTATTATTTATTTACATATATGTATATGTAAATAAATAATAAGATTACAAATTACGAGTCAACAGGAGACAGAAAGGCAAAAACTTATCACTCTGGTATTGATATAAATTGATATACATAATTCTTTCCGTCTCGGTCCTGTCGTAGTAGCTGGCAGAGTTCTGCAACGGGCGGATATATATCGCGGGTTTACCCGTCCGTTACCCGTCCGTTTTTCGATTCACCCGACCCGCCCGGACCCGCCGGCGGGTAAGCGGGTCAGCGTCGATTTCTATCCGCCCATACCCGCCCGGAGCTGACGGAACTTTTATCTGACTCGCCCGTATCAGCGCTAATACTCGCGCTACGCTATACCCGCTAATACCCGCGCGGTCAAACCGAATTAATATTTTATTTATATTATAATTATTAACAAAGGGAAAGTAACAAAAATTCCAATACTGCAGAAAAAAATAAAAGCTTTTAATATAGGACTGATAGCATAAAAGTAATATTGCACTATATACATACTATTACAAAATAATAAACACAAAACATTGTAATTAAACGTAAAGTGACATTTAAAAATGATATTTCCACTTCTTCATAAGACAAGAAATACTCAATGGCTGCATTACATATTGCATTCACAATCTAAATTAAACTTTTGCATGTATTCATATTTTCTTGAATTTGATACAATGCATGCCATACTGTTCATTCATAGAATGAAATAAATCCGCGTGTTGATATAACAACTGCCGAATAAAGTACCAGTAAAGTCGGAATTGAAGTGCAGCTAAAGGCACGGGTACGAACGGATAACAGTGCGACTACGGGTGAGTCAAGTACGCGTCACGAGAGTTTCGGGCCTTAGAACTCGACGCTGACCCGCTAACCCGCCAGCGGGTCCGGGCGGGTATGGGTAGCTTGGTAACGGGTATCGCCGGGTGAGTGCAGATACGGTTACGGGCGGGCGGGTGAATCGACGTCACGGCCGGGTGACGGGCGGGTCAAATCCGCCCATTGCAGAACTCTGGTAGCTGGCTTTCGAGCCGATCGCGTCCGAGTTTTGCCGAGCCGACCTGAAATCAAATTGCCTGCCAATGCCAGTCATGCTTGTAGCCCGAAACGAGTCTCGGGAACCCGAAAACATCGGGATCTCGAGCAATATGAATGAATCGAGACCCCGCCCGAGCTCGCCCGATCCCGCATAATATTTTCCGACCCGTCCCGAGGGCCGGGAACCCGAGCCTCGGGTTGATCCGCACACTCCCATCCCCCACGCGCATGCCCCCCCCCTCCACCACGGTTAGGGATTTTCCCACCTACTCCGACTTTGCGGAACCGCAGCACACGACACGGCAGTTACCGCTGAACCGTCAAAGGAACAGTAATTAAAACGACCACCCTTGATATTCCAAGTAACATTTATTCACAAAATTTTAAACAGTGCAGTGTTTTTGACGTTTTCTTCAAGTGCATATGTGTATCACTATTTGGCAGGTGAGTTCTATATCTATTCTCTTGCGTCACTATATTCTCTTGTCCAAACTACAGTCAGTTTTGTCTCTCTCCTTTTTTTACCGCAATAATGACTGACAAAATAAAGTCAAACAAATATTATAAAACAAAATCAAACACATATTATGTTCGCGCCAAGAGAGCTGCAAATAGGTCCCTTCAGGAAATCACAGCCACAATATCATCAGATGCCACTTCCCCGCATTCACCTTCACCCGGTACTAGTTCGCAGTCAGTTTTCCAATCACCACCTCCCGATGTCACCACCATTAATTCCCAATGTTCTTTCAATATCGTTCAGAGTAATTTAGATTTCCTTGAAAATGTGGAAGAAATTAAAAATTTCGCCACATTCGAAAATTCTCACACCACCACTGATAGCCCGGATTTATCTTCGTCAATAGCACAGTGGGCCGTAAAGCACAATATTTCGCATCGAGCAGTCAATGATTTATTACACATTTTAAAAGGATCAATTTCAAGCCATTTACCCTCAGATGCCAGGACACTTTTAAAAACTCCCAGAACTTTAGAGATTAAAACTGTCGAACCAGGACATTATTACCATTTTGGTTTCAAATCCACTATTCGAAAACTCGTACAATCTGTAGATTTATCCCATATTAAAGACAACACAATTTATATTAATATCAATGTCGACGGTTTACCACTTTTTAAAAGCACTTTGAGTCAAGTTTACCCCATATTAGCCTGCATTGCGAGATTCAATAAAGTGGAAACGATTGGCATTTATCAGGACCTTCAAAAGCCCAATGACGCAAACTCGTTCCTAAAAGAATTCATCACAGAGGCCATAGATGTAATTAACAACGGAATTCATATTAACGATCATTTATTCCACTTGAAAATAAAAGCATTCCTATGTGATGTCCCTGCTAAATCCTTCATCAAATACACGAAAGGCCATACCGGCTATTCGTCTTGCACGAAATGCTGCATCGAAGGTACCCGTGTAAACAATAGAACATGCTTTCCGGAAACACATAACCCTTTGAGGACAGATGCCGACTTCAGGTCACAAACTGACGAAGACCACCACAATGGCACTTCAATTCTACAAACTATTCCTCACCTCGACATGATCAATTCCTTTCCGCTAGATTACATGCATCTCATTTGTCTGGGCGTAGTCAAAAAATTACTTTTAAATCTGTGGTGTTGTGGCACTCCCGGTACCAAGATATCACAAGAATCAATATCCAATATATCATCGTCATTAGTAAACCTATCCATCAGTATTCCAAAAGAATTGAACGGGAAACCTCGAAGCTTGGATGATATACACAGATGAAAAGCAACAGAATTCCGTCAATTTTTATTGTATACAGAGCCAGTAGTTTTGTTAAAGAATATTAGTTCTGATAGGTATTTAAATTTTCTAGCACTCCACGCCGCATGTATCATTTTGTCGCACAGAACATATTTTACTCATATCGATTATGCATCAGAATTATTAGAGTATTTCTTCCAAACATTTAAACTCTTATATTGATCCGAACACATTTCACACAATGTTCACAATCTATTACACGTAGTAGATGATGTAAAAACTCACGGCCCTTTCGACAATTTTAGTTGCTTTCCCTTCGAAAACTTCTTACAATGTATTAAGAAATGTATTAGGAAGAGAGAAAAACCATTGCAGCAGATTGTGAAGCGCCAACTAGAGAAATCTCTTTGGAGCACAGAAACAGTACCCGATCATTCTAAATATCCGATTTTCGAGAAAAAACATTTTCGTGGTCCATTAATACCAAATATTGATATTTCGCAGCAATTTAAGAGTATTATTTTCAGTAATTTTATCTTACAGATCCGGCACCCCAACAATTGCTGCCATCTTAATGATGGCAGCATTATTATTTTAGAAAATATTATTATGTCCGAAAACAAACAGAAAATAATTGGCAGAAAATTTTACGAATTACTAGATTTTTATGACGAACCGTGTCAATCTTCCAGGTTGGGAATTTTCCTTTCGCGATGTAACAACTTAGGTCCTCTTCAAATTTTCGATGTAACGGAAATAGCACAGAAGTGTATCAAATTAGAAACTCCAAATAAAATTATGGTAATGGTATAGATAGAGGGCAACCTCACGGATTTTGACGTCCTTGAAATATGTTGTCAAGGACGTCATTCTGAACAACTTTTTCCTCTAAACTTTTTGGCGGTCGACCTTAGTTTCCGAAATAATTGCAAAAATCTTTGGTAATTATTTAGAAGTTTTCTACCCTCACCGATTTCAATGATTTTTGGATATGTTATCAAGATCAAGATTCTGAACAACTTTTTCTTATATATGTTACCGTCGCACGGCAGTAGTTTCCGAGATATTCGCACAGAACATCGTCGAACGCTGTGCTGCTACGAACACGTACGTATAGGTAGAATACAATGTCGACCTTTCGTTTGATTTATTTCGACGCAACGGACACAGCGATCAACTTGAGATGGTTGGTCATCTGGGGGATGTGTTTATCTCCGTCTCTAGACACCTCTAGACACATATTGGATAGCACGTAGTAATGTGATTGTAAAAAATTACATTCTTTTTGAAAACAATTATTTTCTTTTTTTCAATTACACCTCCACGTGCTATCCACCTCGAAGCGCCCCGAGGTGTCTAGAGACGGGAATAAACACATCCCCCAGATGACCAACCACCTCAAGTTGATCGCTGTGTCCGTTTTTCGCAAATATCTCGGAAACCAAGGTCGACCGCCAAAAAGTTTAGAGGAAAAAGTTATGGACGTGAGGTTACCCTCTATCTATACCATTACCAAAATTATAATTTTTCCTCTGCTTCACTCTACTCTTCCGACATACAACTAACATACTCGAACAATATTTCTGTTGTATTACTATAGTGCCCGACACTATTTTTCGCCGATCCGTCACGCGATCATTCAGGTTTCGAGGTATTCTGCTTTCAATGTTCATACTTCTAAGCCAAGAACACATACCTACAAATTTCTTATGTATTATTTTTCTTACCGAGCATTTGCTGACATAGAAATGGCGATCAAATCGACATGGACGATCGTCCTATTCACCGAAGACGGAACCGTCGAAGCAGTTCCATCAAATTGGATCAACGGAGACAGGTGTTACTGGCCAAATTTGCCACGCAGTCGATTGACACGAGCCATAAAAAACTGAGAAGAAGTGCACGCAAGCTGACCAGTGTACGAAATAAAAAAATTCAACATTGCAAGGTATGAAAACTAATTAATATTGGAACATCAGGCGGGTAAATGGAAAGGGAAAATATGCTATTCAATAATTTTTCTTACTTTGAGTAAGCGATTCTTTCACATTCTTTTTCTGTATGTTTTCTATAATGAAGTAAATTACATGGGTCTGCAAATAGTGGGGCATACTAATCCCAACAAGTGTTTTACACGCTTACCCTTGTTTTTTCTTCGAAGCGTTGCCCGTTGTTATTTCACATGATGTGTTTCTGATCGTACCTAGGGGAGTACATAAATAAGGAATTCTCCGTTTTCAAATACGCTAGCATAGCAACGTCGAAAGCTTCCAACTGCCATTTTCGTTTTCACGGCCAATCAACTTTTCAATTTGATTCCTTATATGTCCCATTTTGCACGTAAATCCTCCCGGAAACGCTTTGAGACACCCTGTATATATATTGACTGTAGCTGCCGTGTATCTTTACTCGAAACACGGATATTCCAATCTTACCTGAAACTTATTTCATTATGACTAATATTGATTTAGAATCGAATGTAATGTCTCATCGAAATTATTGTTGAATGTGCAGCAGAAAACTGAGTGAATAGGGGCACCTCCGGGACGGTACGATGAGGCGGAGGAATGGGGTCGTGGTGGTTTTTAGTGGGTAAACTTGCGACAAGGGTTGGGCAAAATGTAATCTAATCACAACTTACAAATTACGATTAAAATGTAAATGCGTAGTTGATTACACATTATTTTCTGTAATCAACTATACCATTACATTTTAATCGTAATTTGTAAGTTGTAATTAGAATACATTTTGCCCAACTCTGCCTGCAAGGAGTCCCACACTACCCGGCACACAACATCTCGCCGGGTGTGCGCAATGCATTTTCCCCACGTGAAAAAAAAAACATGTTGACTGAAGATGAATGCGGACTGGCCGCCTCCCGATGAAATAGGACACAAGGCCATGTGTTATTGGAACTGTAACGAGTCACACGATAGGTAATTTTTAAAGCGCATGACAAGCTACTTAGTTGTGGCGCCAGGGGCCTGGCTTTATGTTATATCTTATTTGTTGATGTGTTTAAATTATTACCGATATATGATAAGTAAACTTTCATGTTTTCTTCTTTAGCGGTCCTTAATAAGTCTGTGCATCCCTGACGCAGAGCCAACATCCCGCAACAATACACGATTCACGGACCTGGAGAAGCGCAACATTATAGAAAAATCGCTGCCGCCGCCTTTTCTGGACACATCGCCGCTGGAGCAACATCACGTGTACTTATATTCTGCTACGTTCGACAAATTATATCCATTATAAGTGCATACGTTTATAAGTAGTATAAGTTTTTTCAAAGTCACAGAACACCTTTAACATTAGATTTACCGACGACGATGAATATTCTCTTCTTTTCTAAGGTGTGTCAACATAACAGAATTTGAAAATCGCTGACCTCGACATGTAGTAGCGATTTTCAACCTTATTCTGCGATGTTTAAGAGTTCGTAGTTCCGAGCAAAGCTAATCGATTCAGATGGAATGTGCATATATCTTACTTGTATCTATAAAGGGCATTTTGTAAATTTTCAATAGAAGCTCGGATAAGAAAGTCTGAAAAATTGACTTTCCTCGATTTTTTTTGTTATTTCGAAAAACCCGATTTTTTATTGAAAACGGTGAAAACACGATGTACACGTATGTAGTAATCTGATTCTTCTAACTTCGTAAAAAAACCCAACTCGTTTGGTCCAATTTTAAAAAAGTTTCGCGAACTTATACAGTGTATGATACTTTTGTCTACTCATACTTTATAAAATCCTATATAGTACTCTAACATATGTTTGATCTGTTATATACATATATATATATATATAACAGATACTAATTTTTTTTATACTGCTTTGTATATTCTATAACTAACTACATGTGTATGCACAACTTATTGTAAGTGCATACTATATACTCATTTCGCGCATACACGCACTAGTAATCTTATAGAAATATAATAATGTTATTTAATTATAGTTTTTAAGAATTAAAATAATAATGTTATAGTATTATAGTTCTTTAATATTTGTAAACACACATAATAATGCAGTAGATGATATATTTTGTCGTGTATTATGAAACAAACGGAAATACATTTTTATCACGTTGGATTTCATTTTTGTCGTATCGATAACCGTCTTAAATTCCCCGCCCCAATCCATTTTACCTAATTTAGACCAGATAAAAACCAGGGCTGCGGAATCGGCATCAAAACTCTCGACTCTGACCCCGACTCCGACTCCTCTTTTCTTTTTACCACCGACTCCGACTCCACGACTCCGACTCCGACTCCACAGTCCTGATAAAAACGTTTTAATAACAATCTCCTAGGATGTACTATATTCGGCACCATATGACTCCTCATTCTCGGCAAAGATCTTCAAAAAGAAATTCGTAGGCACCCCTCTTACACGCGCACACATATACACAGACACGCACGCGCGAACACACAACACATCTTTCTACATTTCACAATACATTTTAGACTAGTACTTGAATTGGATGCTGTGTCCATCAATAGAGGACGCTACGTGCTGTCTTCAAATTAGGAGTCGGTAATACAATTTCCCTGAAATATCGTCTCACCTCGAAATGCGTCTTATAGGCGACGTCTTTAAGATATCTTTTCCAAACATCTTTAACATGTCTTTCTATAGACGTCTTTAAGATCTCTTTCTCCGAACGCCTTTAACATGTCTTTCTACAGGCGTCTTTAAGATCTCTTTCTCCGAACGCCTTTAACATGTCTTTCTACAGACGTCTTTAACATGTCTGTAAGACGACCACAAGATGTCTTTCACACGTCCGTATGACGTCTTAAAGACATCTTTGTCACGAATCAGGACATTCAGACGTTCAGACGTAAAGCAGACTTAAAATGGACGTCTATAAGACGTTGTGTGCTATCTGGGCCATTGTTCTGGAAGCATTCATAAACACTTGTATATATGGAGATCTAATTAGGCTTTACGTGTTCGATCTATCCATACTTCGTGGATGGTATGGGTTATTTAGACAGCGGTTACAATCCCTGGTTTCCTTTAACTAAAACATATTTTAAACGCTTCTTCCAGACCTAACCAAAACGTTTTAAAAACGTCTTACATTCGCCTGTTTCGAACGTAACCAAACCGTATTCTGGACGTTTTGAAAACGTCTGCAAAGTACGTTTTTAAAACGTCTGCAAAATACATTTTTAAAACGTCCGCAAAATACGTTTGTAAAACGTCCGTAAAGTACGTTTTTAAAACGTTTTCTGGACGTTTTTAAAACGTTTTCTGGACATTTTAAAAACGTTTTCTGGACATTTTAAAAACGTCCAGAAAACGTCCATAAAACGTCCAGGAAACGTCCAGAAACCGTTTTGAAAACGTCCATTTTCACAAATCAAGCCGTGGACGTTCAGACCTAAAATGGACGTAAAATGGACGTTTTTAAAACGTCCTGTGCTATCTGGGTGGCTGTTTTTAAAAGGGTTCTGGGTTCTAGCATCCCAGATAGCACCAAAACGTTTTAAAAACGTCCAAGTCGGACGTTCGGGACGTCCTAAAAACGTCCAGAAAAGGTCCAGAAAACGTCCTAGAAACGTCCATTTTCACAAACCAGAACGTTTTTAGGACGTTTTAAAAACGTCCAAGTCAGACGTTCGGGACGTCCTAAAAACGTCCAGAAAAGGTCTTAGAAACGTCCATTTTCACAAACCAGAACGTTTTTAAAACGTTTTTAGGACGTTTTCTGGACGTTTTTAAAACGTTTTCAGGACCTTTTCGGGACGTTTTTAAAACGTTTTCAGGACCATTTCTGGACGTTTTTAAAACGTTTTCAGGACCTTTTCTGGACGTTTTTAAAACGTTTTCAGGACGTTTTAAAAACGCCTTCAGGACTTCTTCTGGACGTTTTTAAAACGTTTTCAGGACGTTCGTCGGTACTGGTTCGATTGAATAAATTTAGAAGGAACTGATTTCGCGGATGTAGAATGAGCTCATTGGCTCCGAGTAACAACAGTAGCTTGTTTCACAGATCTGAACTTGTCTGTTGTAACGTTCTCGAACGAGACGTTGCCGTTCTTACAGGAGTTTTTACAAGTAGAGCGGTTTACTTGTGAATTTGTAGGATTTGGTTCGGGTGGCGTGCGATTAAGAAATGAATTTCAAGATACTAGAGTCCTTCGTTTAACAATACTTAACAAAGATTTATTCAAATAAATTGTTGAGACACTAGGTCTATAATGAACATAGATGATGGTGGTTTTGTTTGTACGAAACGACGTATCGCAAGTGTTCGGTTTTAACGCTAGGTCGGTAATAGTAGTTTTTAGGTTACGACGCTAAGTCGGTAATAGAGTTTATTCAGTTGGTAACGCTAGGTTTATTAGTAAGAATATAGAAACTAGGAGTAAATAGGTATAACGCTAACTAAATATTAATTATATCTAATGAACAAGGTTTGCGACGCTAGGTCGGATACGGTATATAATACAAGAGTTTGACGCTAGGTCTTTTGGTTTTAGTGGAGAGTCGTTTTGACTTTGGGTGCCTATAAGCTGGCCCCACGCTGTGGTAGTGGTGTTGGCTTAGGTTAGATAAGGAGCTAAGTAATGCTACCTCGGGAAGATTTTGAGGGGGCTAACTAAAGCGACCTCGGAAGGATGTTGAGGGGGCTAGTTAAAGCGACCTCGGAAAGATTTTGAGGGGGCTAGTTAAAGCGACCTCGAAAGGATTTTGAGGGGGCTAGTTAAAGCGACCTCGAAGGATTTAGGTAGTAGGTTAGGAGATACTCAGACCTTTCCCAAACAAGGGGGCTAGCTAAAGCGACCAAGATTTGGTAGGTTCGGTGGCAGAACCAAGTCTGCTTTTCAGCTGCCGGCGGGCCGGTATTTATACCGGGGTGCTGACTGGCCTGCGCCAATCACAAGCTTGCGCGATTATGCGCACCAATGAAAATTAGCTTCCGGTTCGCGCCACTCGCGTACTACGCTCGGAATATTTGGCGTCCGGTTGTTCGTATGATATGCGCATGCGCGCTCGGCTCACTCGCGGCGCTGACTCTGTTGCTTGAATCGGCGGCTACGCGCCTGCGTTGCTAGTTACTATATCTTCTAGCGCGTTGTTTGAAACGTTTTAGCATGCGTTATACACTATCTTACATTTAATATAAGGAATTTAACAATATAAATGGAAAAATTTGTGGCGGTTGGTAGCGGTACGTTACACTGTTGTAAGTTCCTTCTGAAATGACTTGGAGTATAAGGATGTAAATGGTTTTCAAAATAATTTCAAACTCGATAACAATGTATTTTGTTTATTTAATTTCAATTAAATTTATTTGAAAATGTGAGTGCAAGGGCGAATGTACAGAATATACCTCTTAAAATAAATATGAAATATAGATTATACAAAATTATACAAAATATAGGTACAGAATATGCAAAATATCTGCACTTACAATAGATGTTAATAATATTGTTGAAAGATCTCGGAATATTGAGGAAAATGTTTTCGCTGTATTATTAACAATTGAAAATGCTATTAATTTACAATACACTAAAAGACTAGCACAAAGTAAAATCACAATTTTGTTATATGTAATATAGAGTAATATTTAGAGCATAAATGTGTCTTATAATTATTTTTGTATATGTAGGTATACATGTAGTACAAACAATTGCTTTACAGTTTCACAGAAATTAACAGTATTACAAAGCCTCTATAAGTCGAAAACTCGATAAGCCGAAACTTCTACCCCACAAATTACCTTTTTTAGAAAAAGGTACAAAAAGAGCGCCAAGTATATAACCCCATCAAAAAGAATCCCATTTAAAAACATTGTCGTAAATTAATACCCATCAAAAAGAATCCCATTTAAAACCATTGTCGTAAATTAATAGCTTTACAAAACTAATGGTATACATAAATTGCGCCAATTATCACAATGGCTATTTTTACAAATAAAAAAATGTATTATATAATAATAAGGAGATATATTTTTATACAAATAAATATTTTAATAGGAATAAATATTTTATTCAAAATACTTGGTGCTGCTCTCCGAATTGGTGTTGCTAAACTGAATAAATATGTATAAATTGCATTAAAATATTTTTCTTTCTTGTCTTAGTGGTGTCTTGTCTTGTTTTATTTTATTTATTAACCAAGACAATTAACCTTCTTTTGGTTTCGCAGCGCCAAGTATTTTGAATAAAATATTTATTCGTATTAAAATATTTATTTGTATAAAAATATATCTCCTTATTATTATATAATACATTTTTTTATTTGTAAAAATAGCCATTGTGATAATTGGCGCAATTTATGTATATCATTAGTTTTGTAAAGCTATTAATTTACGACAATGGTTTTAAATGGGATTCTTTTTGATGGGTATTAATTTACGACAATGTTTTTAAATGGGATTCTTTTTGATGGGGTTATATACTTGGCGCTCTTTTTGTACCTTTTTTTAAAAAAGGTAATTTGTGGGGATTTCACACATTTTGTAGTGTTTATGTATTTACGGAAATCGTGAAGCGACTAGCGACTCGAACCTAGCGGCTTTTTGTCTTTATCGCGAGTGGCTGATTTCAAGTCGTTTGAATTTATGGTTATGGGTTATATATTTATTATTATGTATATCAAAAGTGATTTTAGAATTTTTTTATTTGAGAAATAAAATGAAATTATAGGAGAAATATTTAGAATCGAATCTAGACAAATGGAATAGAAATTAACGGAGATAGGTGATCGCAGCCAATCGGCTCGTATTACTTGTCATGTATTTAATATCGAAGTCCTGTGCGTCTCCTTCATTTCTACTATAATATAATAACCTTTACATAAAATAGAAACTCTAAATTGCTGGTATACAAATACAAATATCTGGCAATTTAAATTCAATGCAATTTTTTACTACAATATATTACTTTGTACCAGCATGGTACAAATTTCTAGAAACTTATGCGAAAGAAGGTGCTTCTCTGTCGAACCTTCTCCGGAGAACTTCCAAGTCTGTGACTCTACATAAAAATCTATTAAATAAATTTGGCAACTTACCTTGTTAATTCCCATATAGCACACTCCATTGCAGGAAGGTTCCATGAAGGATCCTATGTCCGCCCTTTGGGAACATTCCACGGAACGTTCCGGACATTCTCTGGGAATGCTCACGGAGCCTTCAGGACATTCTCTGGGAATACTCACGGAGCGTTCCGGATATTCTCTGGGAATGTTCACGGAGCCTTCAGGACATTCTCTGGCAATGCTCACGGAGCCTTCAGGACATTCTGTGGGAATGGTCACGGAGCGTTCCGGACATTCTCTGGGAATGCTCATGGATCCTTCAGGACATTCTCTGGGAATGGTCACGGAGGCTTCAGGACATTCTCTGGCAATGCTCACGGAATTGTTCACAGATTTTACAGCGATGTTGTTTAGGCAAAATTTGTGTGACATTACAGAAAGGATAGAAAATGTAAGGGACATTGATTAAATTACAATAAATATTGGTAATATTCATATATTTTTTTGTACAAGTCGACAACAGCAACAATAATAATAAATGCGGGACAATCCCATCACATTAGTTAAATATACAGTGTGTCCGTTGTATCTGAAAAAGTACAAGCATCTCGAAAAATATAAATACTACGAAAAATTGTTGCAGACGAAAGTTGTAGGATGTCGAGGGAGACGTAGGATACTCGTATTTTTTTATGTCTTATTCTTGTAAATGACATCGAAATGTTTACTAAAAACTACGTACATGTTTTTTTTTTATTTTAAACACATCTTCAGATTTATGGAGCGAAAATTCCATTCTACAATATAGTAATGTTGGTTAACCCTTATTAACATGATTTTTTTATCTTATCCAGAAAAATTTTCTCGTTGCATTAACAATACGACACAATATATCACAGTAGAATTTCTACGAATGTATTTTTGCCCTAAGGACACTTGTTACATATGGTAATAGTAAAGTAACGCTTTCAAGTTCATGAAAAAGCGCCCAAATGGCGCGCACGATTTTTTCAGTTCATGTAACACGGATGTTACACTACGATACTAAGGGTTAAAGACTGGGACGAAAACGAATGCGTGGGATGCGGAGAATACTATTTCGAAATCTCGAAAAGCGACGATTGGATTAAAGGTGTGTCCAATCCCTAGTCACATCACAAGGGGAAGCAGCGGTATTTGTGCTACGCATTTTTCCACGGTCTTTTCGATTATTCAATGCCAAGATCTTTTTTTCTTGGTACAGTAATTCGTCGTTATTGTCCCGTTTTTACCATTGCGTAATAGACCTGCTCACTATCCCCATCATTTCTTGGAATCCTTCGGTCGAGAGTGAGAGAACGAAAGAATCGACGGCAACTTCGTGTCAACTGTTTCGTTCGCTCTCGCTCGCCCGAATCGTGTCTTCATTACAGTGGACGCGTTTTCGCGCGAACTGAGCACCGCGCGAACCGCGCGGTGTCGCGCAACGTCGTCGCCAAATGTCGCGCGAAAATTTATTTTTCAGAAGTACGTGGCTGTAATAGATATTTTTACTGTATATCACGATAGCCAAAATGGATACATCGTTTTTTAGAGGTGCTTTTCCATTATCCGCACGCCACAGCCATCCCTAAATTACTATTTTTTATTATTCAAAATCTTTATTTGACAGCTGCATCAGATCTGTATATAGTGCGAGGTTAGACAATGTATATGTGTATGTAGTGTGACGTCGTAGATATTGTAGTTGTATTGCTCTACAGAGATTGTCGCCGGACTTCGCGCGACCAGAAACAAATTGATTTGATATTGCCAGCGAAAATCGCCTATCGTCGCTAGGCATTTGCAATCAATTTCTCACGTATAGATAACTATGGACGCCGAAAAATTAATTAATGCGACGATAGGCGATTTTCGCTGGCAATATCAAATCAATTTGTTTCTGGTCGCGCGAAATCCGGCGACAATCTCTGTACAGCAATACATCTACAATATCTACGACGTCACACTACATACACATATACAATGTTTAACCTCGCACTATATACAGATCTGATGCAGCTGTCAAACAAAGATTTTGAATAATAAAAAATAGTAATTTAGGGATGGCTGTGGCGTGCGGATAATGGAAAAGCACCTCTAAAAAACGATGTATCCATTTTGGCTATCGTGATATACGAGTAAAAATATCTATTACAGCCACGTACTTCTGAAAAATAAATTTTCACGCGAAAATTGACGACGGCGTCGCGCGACATCGCGCGGTTCGGGCGATGCTCAGTTCGCGCGAAAACGCGTCCAGTGTAACCACAGCCTAATACGCCCGCTGCCAGCTCCGTTCGTCGGGACTATATTACGAGGAATTACTGTATTCCGGAAACTGTTGAATGTTGGATTTCATATATATATATGAAATCCAACATTCAACAGTTTCCGGAATATTGATAAAAGAAGGATATTTTGTCATTGAACAACCGAGGGGATTGTGGAGGGATCCGTAGCACAAATATTGCTGCTTCCCCTTATCAGTTCAGGGATCACTCTCCGCCATTCACGTGCTCCAAGGATTGTTTGTCCGTCTCGTCCACAGCGGTTCTCTCCTGGTCCTTATTTGTTCTTATTTCTGCCCGCGTCATCCGCCTTTTTGTTTGGGCAAACCATCTTCCGGAAGCATTGACAATCTCCACATCCGTTGCCAACAACCCCCTCTCGCTGCATGCAGCGTGTACTGAAGCTGGAATAATACATGTATTTATTTTACAATTTAAATTGCTGAAGTGAGATAAATAATAAATTTACTTACCCAACACTAATTTGACTAAATTTTTATACGATTTCAGTGCTTTCTTTTTGTTCCTCCCACACCAACTGTATTTTTCAGCTACAGTATCGTTTATTAATTTTTCATATACCATCGCTGTTATTATCGACAGGTTCGTCCCACCTATTTTTTTCAGTACATCAACCTACAAAAAGTCATTAATAAATTATTATCTGTCATGAAACATGGCTTCAATAAAAACAGCATTTGTGTAATGCCAATCACGGGGTGCATTGAAGCATAACAACATGAAAAATAACAATCACCATTAGTTTAAATAATAGGTATAAAAGAGTTAATGGATATTTACAAGGAAACTGCATGAAAAGTAAAAGCTTGTCGCGCAGCCAGCACCGAAATACAAGGTGTCCCATAAAATTACGGGACTAAAATTGCGCCTTTTTGCATCAGGACGGCACATGTTCCAAAAAGTCCGCAATATTCATGTTCCTTAGTTTTATGGGACACCCTGTACATGCAAGAAAATCTCATCGTTGTGCAATAGTATATGAAGTGCAGTGCATTTTACAAATTGCGTGTATGTTGCTACTATTTATAAATTATATTAAATAACAATACTCAAGTAATTATCCTTTGCATGACTGCAATGCATCAACATAAAGTAGCTGTTGAATATAAAAGTAATTATACTATAAAGTTAATTTATATTTTTTACTCTTTATTACTCTTATGTCACTTACCATATTATCGAATACAGCCGTGTCTCGTAATTTATTATTTAAATTTCGTAATCCCTCTTCGTCATTAACGGGCAGATTGGGCGTTGCAGAAAAGTCCGTGTGAATATTAATTATTGCGTTTCTGTCCTCAGAATTAGTAGCCCCTCTTCTTTCAATTTTATTTAATTGCTTCTGCATATCGTCTAATCTTAGATTAATGGCTGCAATGCTCTTCCTCATAAATGTTTCGAACTCTGAATAAAGATAAGAGAAGTTAATATAACATATGTAATTTTTTTAAACAAAAATCACATTTAGGATTATAATCAATGGGTAGAAACCCATTGGATTTGATATGAGTTTGTAGCTGCGGAAACGTACGTGATGATAATGATAATGATGATGATGATGACGATTTCGCTCGTGGTAGTGATCGTGTTATTGATAATGGTCCTGTTGTTGCTGCTGTTGGTGCTGGTCCTGGTGATAGTACTGTTGGTGGTGGTCCTGGTGATGGTACTGTTGGTGGTGGTGGTTGAATATCATCGAGAGACGCGGGTAATGCATGTGTCAGTACATCCACTGTACTGGGCATTTCAAAATAGTCGTCCCTTGGCGTGTTTGTAAAATCTGCATTGAGACCCGCAATTCATCATGTAACACAGTCCAACAAAATGAAATTTTTTTTCTGTTCCGCAATATCCACCGGGTAATTCTTGTAGAGTTTTTCGCCTTGAACACGAATCCGTAAGCAGAATTACTGTATCACCCTCAGCTTTTGAAAAACATGAGTTTTTGTAAAAACACACGATTCTGGGCAAAAGTGATGTATTACGTGAAAACTGAGAACGCTAAAAAGTTCGACTTACTCTCAGAAGATAGAAGAGAGTTGTCCGAATATATCAGTGTATATAGTTAGTAAATTTGAATGTTCTCAATGGTTGTAAATGACCATCAAACTTTGAAAAAGGGCCGATGCGCATGGTTTCCACGCAATATTTTTGCCTTTTTATGAAAATTTTTTTATCTAGCCCGAAAACGTTACCCAGCATCGGATTCTGTAGACGTTTCTGAAGAAGAAACCATCCAGGAAAAGTGTCGGAACGGTTTTTAACTCGAACTGATAGAGAAAATATCCATCGGCAACGCGTTTACGGTGTTTTGCCGCCTGGCGCGACCCGTCAGGGCTGTCGCTACGCGTAATCGACGCCGATGTACCGTTCAGTGGACATCGACTTTCTATATGTATCATCCTTATTTTTTTTTCATGTATTCATGGATAAACTGTAATTTTCAGCTTGTCGCAGCACAAGTTTTATTCGATGCAAATAAAGACTTTCTGGACTGCTTAGCACGACTGACTCGAATGATTTTGAAGACAAAACTGAGATCTGACTAAGACGATGTATAGGAAAGCAGAGCATTTCAAGATATTTATTATTTCTCTGATTGTATCGCGCGTTAAGGAATAAATGATAAATTAAATGATACTTAAATAGAATTCGCGTTGACTTCAAATACTGTTCAATGAGTTTCAACTATTACCATATTTGGAAAAGTGTTCTAAATCTGATCAAACCATAATAATAAAAATGTTGTAAATTCATAAAGAATTGTGTTTGTTTCTATACGGTTCCATATTAACAAGTCATACGTAGGTATTCATAGATTGAACATCGAAATTGATTAAAACAGAGACTGATCGGCAAAAGTTTGTTTAAATCCGAGAATAGTATCTATGAATACATGAAAAAAACTAAGAATGATCCATATAGAATGTCGGTGCCCACTGAACGGTACCATCGGCGTCGATTACGCGTAGCGACAGCCCTGACGGGTCGCGTCAGGCGAGCAATGGCCGCCAGCCGGCAAAACACCGTGAACGCGTTGCCGATGGATATTTTCTCTATCAGTTCGAATTAGAAATCGTTTCGACACTTTTCCTGGATGGTTTCTTCTTCAGAAATGTCTACAGAATACAATGGTGGATAGCGTTTTCGGGCTAGATAAAATTGTTTTCGTAAAAAGGAAAAAATATTGCGTGGAAACCTTGCGCATCGACACTTTTTCAAACTTTGATGCTCATTTACAACCATTCAAAACATTCAAATTTAATAACTATATACACTGATATATTCGGGCAACTCTCCTCCATCTTTGCAGAGTAAGTCGAACTTTCTAGCGTTCTTAGTTTTCACGTAATATCTCATTTTTTCCCAAAATCGTGTGTTTTTACAAAAACTCATGTTTTTCAAAAACTGCGGGTGATTCAGCAATTCTGCTTACGGATTCGTGTTCAAGGCGAAAAACTCTACAAGAATCACCCTGCAGATATTGCGGACCAAAAATCGTGTTGTACAGTGATAATTGTCACCATCCTCCGATCAATGTTCATGCGGGAGTCCCAAAATGGCGAGACTTTTCGGATGATGCAATATACCGATGAAAAAAGACATCGAAATCGTTTTCGAATGCGAGGCTTCCGAGCCACGCGGTTTAAGGCCGTGCCAAATAAACGCGCAGCAGCGTACGGTAAAGGACTTTTCGATGTGTTTTTACATCGGGATATTATATGTTCCGCGAAGTCACGCAATTTTGTGACGCACTGTACATTACTTTACATGCATTTTCATAATAAGTAATGAATGATTAATATAAAAATACCTTGCTGCAATAACTTCCGCACAGGTGGGACAGGTAATCCAGTTTTGGCTTCTTTATTAGCCTTTTTAGTGGGGGGTTCGTAACAATTTTCGTCTTCCTCGCTGGAAAGTGCAACAGGTGTGTTGCTTCTTTTTCGCTCTTTTAATGGTCTTCTGATATAATATTGACCCTCGTTCCTCCCATCGGACTCCTCTACGTTTGACGTGTCCATTGCATCGGTCCTCCACTCAACGGCTCGAGTATATTTATCTGACACAGATAATTCATTAATACGTAACACATTAAGTTATATGTGTATCGAGGAAGAATTTATATAAATAAGGATTTCATTGAAAAAACATACCAGTTGAGCAAAACCACTTAATAATATCGCAGGTGACCCAATTATCATCTTCTCGTGGAGGGTCTCCCTTCATAATTGTTTTATTTAATGTGTAATCATTTTTGATGTGGCTCGGCCATGCGCTCTTAGTTTTCGCCGCATTCATCCAGCACGATGGTATTATCTGAACGCCATCAGAAAATTCAACAATACTGTACATTTTCAACATTGTTGAGGGTTATGCTAAAAAATAATTATGAGAATTTATTACAAAATTGACACTGCATTATATTATAATATTTATAAAATATTGCAGTATGATATAGTACAGTACTTACCGAAGATGACTGAAGCCTTCCTAAAAGGTGTTCGAAGATTGTTTTCGAAAAACAAACAACGAAAAAATTAAAAAAAAAATAACACGCACGCGGACTATAAAACGAATAAACTAACTGAAATATAGTAAAATAGAAACTAAACACACTATGATTATAAAAAGAATAAGTAAAATGGAATTATATATAATATTAAAAAACACACTTAACACACTATATAGAAGGAATAAAAAAATTGAATATGTGTCACGTCCCGGGTGGAGGTCTTTGGGGGACAATGACACTGTGGGGGTTTTTGAACACAGGCGAGGATCTGAAATCCTGCACACTGAGAGTTGAGGGAGGTTAGGCGAGGATCTGGAATCCTGCACACTGGGGTAGAGGGAATTTAGGCGAGGATCTTGAATCCTACACACTGGGGTAGAAGGAATTTAGGCGAGGATCTTAAATCCTGCACACTGGGGTCGAAGGAGGCTAGGCGAGGATCTTGAATCCTGCACACTGGGGTAAAAGGAGGCTAGGCGAGGATCTTGAATCCTGCACACTGGGGTAAAAGGAGGTTAGGCGAGGATCTTGAATCCTGCACACTGGGGTAAAAGGAGGGTAGGCGAGGATCTTGAATCCTGCACACTGGGGTAAAAGGAGGTTAGGCGAGGATCTTGAATCCTACACACTGAGGTCGAGGGAATCTAGGCGAGGATCTTGAATCCTACACGCTGAGCGACCAAGGAGGGTTTAAATAATGAAATTGTACCCGATGAACACCCGTTAGACTCTTGTGGGTTTTTATACCGGTTCGATAATAGGATTTACCGCTGCATATACATAAGAAGTCACTCGTAATGGTTCCGCGAAATCCGTCTAGGCATACGTCGGTACGCGGCCCGTGCAGAAGAACGTTTGTAAACACTGTAAGAACACTCGCTCGCGAACCGAGATCAGCTGTTGCAGCGGTTCGTTACGTTTGGGATCTTCGTTGCCGAAGGATTAACACAATAACTTCACGATTGATTTAAATGGTTGTTTATTCAGGTTAAACAAGTACGTTATCATGCACTGCGTTAATAGTGCAGTAGCGATGATCGTTGGCGTATGACATTTATAAATGTATATAAAATAAAATGTTTATGGATGGACATGCGATACAATAAAAGATAGTAAAATAGTATGTAATAAGCTTTTAGCGTTGACAAGACAAATGAAGTGATCGCAGTATGCGTTAATAAGACAAATAGAATGGTTGCAATAAGCGTTAACAAGCAAATAGTATGATCGCAATGAGCGTTAATAAGATGATTAATACGAAAAGTAAATAAGAATAGTAATATGGGATGTGGGTGATATACAATGTTATTAATAATAATGATAATAGCTTACAGTAGCTGCCGTAGATAATCGTTTCGTATAACACTGATTTGAACTTTAGAAATACTTGTTGCTTCACAGGAGATTTTCCGTTGAAGGGTCTCGAAAAGTTTCCGTAGAAGAGGACGAGGACCTCTTGGGTCCTCGTATTTATGTAAAATCAAAAGATTGTTAGGGGCGAAGGGCGGTTGCGGTATGCAACCTTGACCTATTTCGGCACGTGTCGCAGTACAGGTTATTAATAGATTTGGTCTTCCGGGGTTTTTATATGGCCTTGTAATGAATAATTGTCGTTAAGACTTCCGGGGTTCTTTTGCATAGAGTTTTGAAAGGGGATACTCAACCCATTGGATGGACTGTGGGTGGTTTGATTAGAAAGAGGGAAAAGGGGTAATGACTTCCTTGGTCATGGGGAGGTTGTGAGACGTGGTCTCGATTTAAGAGGGGTTTTTAGGGACGAGGGACTTGTATTTATTAGATTTGGAGTGATGTGGTCGTGCCACGTAAGGTTAAGAGTGGATTTGGGGGTCGTCGTTGACCATCTTGAGATGGGGACCGCTAAGGTACATCGCCAAGGTGATCAGGGGTTTGGGGAAAGGGTAAGACTTGATTCTGGAAGACTTTGGTGGAGTGAGTTTATGGAGGACTTGTACTGTTACCGCGCGAAAAATAGTGGGACGTCACATATGTAATTTTAAAAAATACACTAAGACACTATATAAATATATAAAACGAATTAGAAAAATTGAATATATAATTTAAAAAAAACACTAACACACGATAAGTACTAAAATAAGAAAAAAAAGGGAATATAATATATTATAACAAAAACTACGAAATATAAGAATGTTTGAAAGCTGTTTGATCTTCGAGGGTTAACTTCGATCTGGCTAGGTCTATCGATGGGTGAAATGCAGAGCTCGGAGCGATGGGGCTCCAGTGATGGAAGGGGAAACACCTACAGGTGCGTGGTTATGTGTGCGTGACTGACGCAGGCGCATAACACATAACCACGCTCCTGTAGGTGTTTCCCCCTTCCATCACTGAAGGCCCATCGCTCCGAGCTCTGGTGAAATGGGTCCCACGCAGGGTTGGCAAGCGCGGCTCAGCGAGGCGACAAAGAGCCGAGCCGAGCCGAGCCGAACCGAGCCGAACCGAGCCGAGCCGAACCGAGCCTTCATGCGAACTGAGCCATGCGCCGTTGCAATTCACTCTCACGAGGGGTGGACGAGCGATTTTTTAACGAAATCGGCCAGAAAATGTTGAGGCCGATGTGTATAACAAATTTCAGAATACATATTAGCTGTGAATGGCCGTCCATTTTGATAAAAAAAATGGGTTTAAAAATTAAAATTACGAAATCGTCTGATCGATTTTGTTCTTTGTTATTTGTAATGATGTGTAATTAATAAACACAGTATAATACCTGCGATATAGGATAAATATGAGGGAGTTACAATTGTACTTACACTATATACAGGTAATTACACTATATTATAATTACATTCGAGATGAAATGAGGTCGATCGAGATGAGGTTTGTGGAGAGGTGGTGTGAATTTTAGATTTAGGTTCACACCCCCTCTCCATCCCTCCCCCAAACATCATCTCGATCGGCCACCGCTCACTTTCGGAAGTATACATATTCATACGCAGTGTCATTTTTCACGGGCAGCGGAGCTCTTGCTGTAATACCTATAGTAATGGCTACATTGTATACATATCTCCGTTTAGAACGGTGTTCGCGTAGAAAGAATACTTAGTTAAGACGTGGTCGCCGCCCGCGTAGAGAAATAATGAGATCTAAAGACGGGATTTTTTAGCCGCGATCGGCCGCAGCGGTCCCATTAGCGCAACGGAGACACAGATGCATACTTCTCCATTGCACTGGTGGGATCGCCGCGGTCGATCGCTGCTAGGAAATCACGCTTTAACGCCGTCGTTGAAGGCTTAAACCACATACACGTTGAGATCTATAACCAATATATGTGTTGTCACGTCCCGGGTGGAGGTCTTTGGGGGACAATGACACTGTGGGGGTTTTTGAACACAGGCGAGGATCTGAAATCCTGCACACTGAGAGTTGAGGGAGGTTAGGCGAGGATCTGGAATCCTGCACACTGGGGTAGAGGGTATTTAGGCGAGGATCTTGAATCCAACACACTGGGGTAGAAGGAATTTAGGCGAGGATCTTAAATCCTGCACACTGGGGTCGAAGGAGGCTAGGCGAGGATCTTGAATCCTGCACACTGGGGTAAAAGGAGGTTAGGCGAGGATCTTGAATCCTGCACACTGGGGTCGAAGGAGGCTAGGCGAGGATCTTGAATCCTGCACACTGGGGTAAAAGGAGGTTAGGCGAGGATCTTGAATCCTGCACACTGGGGTAAAAGGAGGGTAGGCGAGGATCTTGAATCCTGCACACTGGGGTAAAAGGAGGTTAGGCGAGGATCTTGAATCCTACACGCTGAGCGACCAAGGAGGGTTTAAAGAATGAAATTGTACCCAATGAACACCCGTTAGACCCTTGTGGGTTTTTATACCGGTTCGATAATAGGATTTACCGCTGCATATACATAAGAAGTCACTCGTAATGGTTCCGCGAAATCCGTCTAGGCATACGTCGGTACGCGGCACGTGCAGAAGAACGTTTGTAAACACTGTAAGAACACTCGCTCGCGAACCGAGATCAGCTGTTGCAGCAGTTCGTTACGTTTGGGATCTTCGTTGCCGAAGGATTAACACAATAACTTCACGATGGATTTAAATGGTTGTTTATTCTGGTTAAACAATTACGTTATCATGCACTGCGTTAATAGTGCAGTAGCGATGATCGTTGGCGTATGACATTTATAAATGTATATAAAATAAAATGTTTATGGATGGACATGCGATACAATAAAAGATAGTAAAATAGTATGTAATAAGCTTTTAGCGTTAATAAGACAAATAGAATGGTTGCAATAAGCGTTAGCAAGCAAATAGTATGATCGCAATGAGCGTTAATAAGATGATTAATATGAAAAGTAAATAAGAATAGTAATATGGAATGTGGGTGATATACAATGTTATTTATAATAATGATAGTAGCTTACAGTAGCTGCCGTAGGTAATTGTTTCGTAGAACTGATTTGAACTTTAGAAATACTTATGGTTTCGTATAAAAGCTTCCGTAGGAGAGTTTCCGTAGAAGAGTTTCGTATAAAGTTTCCGTAGGAGAGTTTCCGTAGAAGAGGACGAGGACCTCTTGGGTCCTCGTATTTATGTAAAATCAAAAGATTGTTAGGGGCGAAGGGCGGTTGCGGTATGCAACCTTGACCTATTTCGGCACGTGTCGCAGTACAGGTTATTAATAGATTTGGTCTTCCGGGGTTTTTATATGGCCTTGTAATGAATATTTGTCGTTAAGACTTCCGGGGTTCTTTTGCATAGAGTTTTGAAAGGGGATACTCAACCCATTGGATGGACTGTGGGTGGTTTGATTAGAAAGAGGGAAAAGGGGTAATGACTTCCTTGGTCATGGGGAGGTTGTGAGACGTGGTCTCGATTTAAGAGGGGTTTTTAGGGACGAGGGACTTGTATTTATTAGATTTGGAGTGATGTGGTCGTGCCACGTAAGGTTAAGAGTGGATTTGGGGGTCGTCGTTGACCATCTTGAGATGGGGACCGCTAAGGTACATCGCCAAGGTGATCAGGGGTTTGGGGAAAGGGTAAGGCTTGATTCTGGAAGACTTTGGTGGAGTGAGTTTATGGAGGACTTGTACTGTTACCGCGCGAAAAATAGTGGGACGTCACAGTGTCAATACAGATCGCGCGATATATACAGTGGCGGACGAAAGAAAGTTTATAACTTTCAAAATCGCATAACTTCTTTAGAATTGGTTCAAACGACATGAGTTTTTTTTTAGAATCTACAAGGATGAGTTTGCTAAGTCACGTGTTTCGTCGTTTTGAAAAAAATGCAATTAGTCAGAATAGCATCAAAAATAGTAAAGGTTTTTTTAAACTTTTTTTTTGTGGGCCTGTAATGAAAATTCAAAAAACGCGTTTGTAGATTGAAGTAAGTTGTATATGTGTCTAAAATTTCATGAAAATCGGTTAACGTTGCTCTGAGCTATAAACGCTTAAAGATCGCAGAATAAGGTCGAAAATCGCGGAAATTCCCTAAATCAGCAATTTTCGACCTTAATCTGCGATCATTAAAGGTTTGTAGCTCAGAGCAACGTTAACCGATTTTCATGAAATTTTAGATACATATACAACTTACTTCAATCTACAAACGGGTTTTTTGAATTTTCATTACGGGCTCACAAAAAAAGTTAAAAAAAAAAACCTTTACTATTTTTGTTGCTATTCTGACTAATTGCACTTTTTTTTAAAAAAGACGAAACACGTGACTTAGCAAGCTCTTCCTTCTAGATTCTAAAAAAAAACTCATGTCGTTTGGACCAATTCTAAAAAAGTTATGCGATTTTGAAAGTTGTAAACTTTCTTTCGTCCACCACTGTATGTGCCTCAGATTTCGGTTGTGTATGAAACGACATATACACGGTCAGACGAAATCATGATACATCAGCTCACAAGTGTAAGATAAAGCTGAGAGTCAATAAATAAAAAATTACTTAAGGTAGTTCCTGAATAATCTACTAAATTACAGAATTCTTTCAAATTTCGTACAAAACTAATTTGGAATACAAGAAACCATTGTACAAAGTTTAAAATCGATTTACCGCATAGTTATCGAGAAATTGTTAATTAAAGTTTATGCATTTTAACACAGTGGCATATGGGGAAATCAAATAAAGAGGGTTATAGTTTCAGTTTTTCTTCTAAAACAGGAAAACCATATTTAAGAAATATACCAAAATTGGCACAAAAGTACAACGAAATGTCAGGAAATGAATTTATTAATTTCTGCAAAACTGACCACATAGTTTCTTCGTAAATGCCCATAGAAAAATAGGTTTACGTGCAAATTTTTGAGAAACTACGTAGAGCAGTGAACGTGGCAACGTCGCACAATCGATATGTTTAGACATTTAAATAGCAGACGCAGATTCAGATTCATATGAACATTTTTTCTGACATTTTGGTTATAAAAGACGCTCCGAATGAATGCGGCGTTGTCAAATCTGCTGCTCCAATTCACTACGCTAACCAATTTAATATTCCATTTTCGTATTACAATTATTTATATTAACATTGAACTTTTTAAAATATATATACATGATGTTAAAAATTATTATTATTATTTCCATAGTATCACACTACTTTATATTTATCGTTTATTATCCAGCTCTGATTTCATTAGCATAGTTGGTTAGGAACTACCTTAAATTACGTATCAAATAAAAGAGATTTTAGTCTTATTCGTCATGAATAAGACTAACCAGAGTCAATTTTTAATCGAAGCGCCCATGATTGAAATGATGGGGATTCAATCTTTTTTATTGCCTATGCCTATGTTGTGAGGAAGTTTTGACGGAGTAAGGAAGTAGGCGACCGTAGGTAATGGGTAGAAAAGTGAAAGTAGGAAAGGTCGTGGACAGGAACAACCTAAGGGTTGATGCGTAGCAGTGGGTCCAATGCTTTATGGGTCTGTTTTCGCTACAACGTTTATGATGGGTAACATTTGGCAGGCAGATGCGTAGTTTAGCCGCTTCAGGTAGTAATTGAGAGTTTTTCTCGCTAGGCACGTAAAGGTAGTTAAAAGATTGGCGTTTCACAACAATTTTAAGAAAATGTTTGTCGGTTACTGAACGGTGGGGTGCAATAACGGGACTAGCGCTGAAAAATGTGAAAAAGTATTGTCGAAACGCTAAGAAAGATTGAAAAACTAAATGTTGCTAAAGTGGATACTGTGTATGTAATTACTGCTTGGCACAATCGGTAAATTCCTTTGCCGATTCTTCTCGTCCTCCTTCGATCTCTGCCTCTATCGCTCTGTCTCTGTCTCTCTCCCTCTCTCTCTCTCTCCCTCTCTCTCTCTCTCTCTCTCTCTCTCTCTCTCTCTCTCTCTCTCTCTCTCTCTCCCTCTCTCTGTCTCTGTCTACCCCCATACGGGCAAATTACACAACCAATCTCATTTGACCCTATCATGCGCGACCGCGAATTTCGTGTTACAAATCAAAAAGTATTATTTTAATTACAATTAATAATTCAGTTTGTAAGTGCAATTGAATTAGGCGTCAATAAAATCATGCACAATTCATTAATTGTAAATTGTAAAAAAAAATTGACCAATAAATTGACCAATAAATTTATTTTTTAATTGATTGGTGCGAAACTCTGGTTAAGACCATCGCAAGGCAGAGCTAATATTGTTTTTTATTTGAAATAAATTTTTGCCCATCTCTGCCCATCGCGCACCGTCTTTTAATCCAATGAAGGGCAAGCGACGTTAAAATTCGCTCTCACTCTAGCCACTGAGTAAGCCATGCGAGCGGGAGAGTCGGACCGTCGGCGTTCTTTCAATTCGATCAGAAAAACATAATATCGCACACGGATGAATATCATACAAAGCAACAGGCGATCGTATGGGTTTTGAGATTGAATCGAATTAAAAGAACGCTGACGGTCGGACTCTCTCGCACGTACGACCCAGAGTTAGGTAAAATGTAATTTAATTACAAATTACGTTTAAAATGTAATTGTGTAATTGATTACACATTATTTTTTGTAACCGTAAATTTAGGTAGTTGACAACAATTTTGTCAACTACCTAAATTTACGATTACAAAAAATAATATCAATAATATCAATAATATAATAACTCAATTACATTTTGAAATTACGTGAAATTTGCATCTGTACTCCAAACGTCCGTTCGTTTGGAAAACTCTGCAGGGACCGCCCGCGTGCTGAAATCACGGGCCCAGTTGGGTTTTCTACACCCCTTGACCCTTGAAACACTTTATGATCGGCAAAGGCGTCCTTGCATCGGGGTCATCGCAAAGCTGCCGTTCCAATGCGCCGCCGGCGACAACGGCTGTCGACGGTCCCACTAGTGCAAGGGAGAAGTATGCATCTGTTTCTCCTTTGCACTAGTGGGACCGTCGCCGGCCGCACATTGGAACGGCCGCTTGCACTCATCGCCGTAGCCGTTGCACCGTAAATAAACACTAAACAGACCCACGATGCAACGACCTGCCTTCTCCGCACAGCGTCGAATTGTCTTACATAAGGCAAGATATCGAAAATTAAAGAAGTTATGAAACTTTGGGCGTACGTATTAATACATACCTACACAGGGTATTACTTTATAATACGGAAGTTTGCTTCCGGTTAAAAAATCGTTTTCACAATAATGACAATTATAAAGAAAGATTGATGTAACGAATTTAGGCTGAAGGCCGCGATTTTAAAAATCCGAAAATATACTACCACATTCGGTGAAGAATTTTGTATAAAATAAGCCTATCTCTTGTTGGTAATTTACATATTGAACGTCGTAGGAACTTAGGAAGCTGTTAAGGACAGCGGCGCGCCCCGTTTCAGGTAAGCGTGCCGTGCTCTCCACTATTACGGTCGGTTGACCGCAATACTCGCACCCTCTATTACATCAATCAGGTCTAACAACGGTAGAAACAATAACAACAGCTCACGTACCCATCACAAGGGTGTCAGTTATACCTGCAGAAGAATTTTACTAACCCACTCTTGGCGACCTTCAGCATGAATTTGCAAAATAAAACTTTGTATATGATTTTCATTATTGTAAATACCATTTTTTAACCGGAAACAAAATTATTCCGGAAGGCCGATCCTGCTAGATTGAAATAATGTGAGAATCAACTAAATCCCACAAATAAAAACTGCAAACGGAAAAAAATACACTGCTGGTAAAAATTCAGGGAACACTATAATTTCCAGGATAATTTGATCATTTTCAAGGTGCCATTTCCAATGCGCGGCTCGCCGCGGCGGCGAGCGGCACGGCGCGGTACATTGGTACAATGGAAAAGCATTCATCTGTTCTCCTATCTGCGACTTCGACCGCGCGCGGCTGCGGCAGGTTGCTACAGTGTATGCAAGTCTGCTCCAGGATTCCGCCATTATGGCAGAATCTACTAGCCGCCCCGCGGCCCATCGCCACAATGGGACAGAATCCCCAGAAATAAGGAAACAAGTCAGAATTTAAAAGTTATGGAATTATGTTTTTATATATTTTTTGCAACCTAATAATATGAGGTCTTAAAAACGTAAAAATATCATGGCAGCTACTTCTGCTGTATGTGTAAACATGTGTCAAAGTTTGTATGTTTTTTGTGCAGAATTTTAAAATATACTCATTGCAATACACACGAAGATATTTTAAACTTTTTTATCTAAATAGTTTTCTAGGCATCTTTGCAAAAAAAAAATCTTTATGTTATAAAGTAGCCCGATACGATTCGACACCTTGATTGGAAAAAATAGCATGATGAATTTTTTCTCTATTCTTGGGATTGATGGCCATTGTGCGTTTGGTCTTTGCAAGAGGCGTGTTGATAATGGATAATACTTTGTAGTGGCTATACTGGTGGTATTTTGCTTACGTGCGTCGAAATAAAAGCGGGCTCAGAGCTAGGCGAAAATTCATTCATTCTTTACGATGGGTAATTTATTATTTTTCCAAGAACGTTTCGACAACATCTGTTTGCCACATTTCTAAAGGGCAATCAATTTTATGAGGTCTTTAAGGGGGTACTCCACTGTGAACGGTCGAAAAATCAAACTATTTTTAAAGATTTTTTTCTCAGTAAATACAACTTATAATGAAATAATTTTTTTTGATATTTATTAAGCTACTCTTATATTATACCAAAAAAATTAAAAAGAATATTTTCAATGTGTGTTACTTGTTTTTTTACAGCATCAATATGGCACTTCAACAAAAACAGTGTGTTCGTGGTGCAGGTGATTTCCCGACTTGGGCTTATCCAAAACAAAAAATTCGAAAAGATTCTTAATCTGTATGAGTGTCGCTATCGTCCGTACCTCAATTAACAATTTTTATTGAAAAATAACAAAATGGCGCCTGTTTGAAGGAAAAAGTTCCCCAAAATGGTGTTTCTCAAATGTTCCCCGAGAAAAATCTCGGTTATTTTTCAATAAAAATTGTTAATTGAGGTACGGACGATAGCGACACTCATACAGATTAAGAATCTTTTCGAATTTTTTGTTTCGGATAAGCCCAAGTCGGGAAATCACCTGCACCACGAACACACTGTTTTTGTTTAAGTGCCATATTGACGCTGTAAAAAAACAAGTAACACACATTGAAAATATTCTTTTTAATTTTTTTGGTATAATATAAGAGTAGCTTAATAAATATCAAAAAAAATTATTTCATTATATGTTGTATTTACTGAGAAATTTTTTTTAAAAATAGTTTGATTTTTCGACCGTTCACAGTGGAGTACCCCCTTAACAATTTTAGACATTCTTCAGACCGTGCTAATCCGTATATTGCTCTATCGCCGGGTAGTACGTGCGATGGCTTCGGACCCGTACGTAGGTACAGTTGTTAATCGTCACGCCGACTCGCGGGACAATACGGCCATAAACCGCGACCTTTGCGAAACGGTCCGGCCGATCACCCCTGGTAAGTTTTTGGCCACCAGATATGACATTTTTCTCATGTTCGTTAAGGGTGAGAGGGTTCCTCCTTTACGAACGAATTCACTCAGGGAAGGTCCCCCCCAGTGATGCCAGAACCGTGGGTTTACGCCCACGGACCCTACTACCACTCCACGACCAAGCGTACCCCCCCCCCCCCTAACGCCTGTACTGCACCACACAAGCATACTCCTTTT
Organism: Andrena flavipes; assembly: GCA_963971345.1. Lineage (NCBI taxonomy): Eukaryota > Metazoa > Arthropoda > Insecta > Hymenoptera > Andrenidae > Andrena > Andrena flavipes. The sequence goes on along the minus strand of OZ020479.1, from coordinate 46,342,084 downwards.
GTTTTCATATTGTAGCGCGTGTTTATACTGAAGAGATAAGTGATCCATCTCCAATTCGAAGGGAAGACGTCAAGTCAGTGGACTACCCCTTTTCTTCCTGTGTCTCTCAGAGCCAGGCAAGAATTAATTCGTTCTATACGATCGATAATTTATTATTTTTCCGAGAACGTTTCGAGAACATCTGTTTGTCAAATTTCTAAAGGCCAGTAAAAAACGTGGTAACATTTTAACATAAATTAACTTTTCATCTAATTTCCTTCATTATGCTCCGAAATATGTCGTTCTTGGTGTTAGTTTCATCGACGAAACATACAGAATCGATTGGCGTCGTTTTCACAAAGATCTGATGCGAAATGCGAAAATCCTGGACATTTATCACTTCTTCTTCTTGATGGTATACAAACCCCTTCGAGGGTCGAAACACATATTCGGTGTCGAAGACGGTCCTCGAGACCTCATACAACAATAGACCCTGGTCAAGTGCTCGAAAAGGGCCAGCGCGGCGCGTCGTGGGGCCCTGGCGGTGACACTTATGTATAGGAAATGCCGTCTGCGGCCACACGACGAATCCTGCGGCGTGCTGAGGCGGCGCCGCGCCGCTCGCCGCCGTGTGCATTGTCCACAATTGCCAATTACATTGTCTCGCAGAAAATATAACTAATTTGTGTTTCAACATCTGGTAAGTACCACTGCTGATAGATCATCTCAAGTATATAGTTGGATATACTACGGTATGACCCAACCAACGGAATGAACTGATATTTTGAGAGGTTGGGCGGGAGGGGGAGAGAACCTCTAATATAAAATTTCAGCTGCGGGTATTTGTTAGTTGCTGAGATATTAATAAAAAACTTACTATATAATACATTGAAATCTACCTACAGTGACTTTTGAAAATATTCGAACACTTTAAAATCGCATAACTTTCTTAAAATTAATCCAAACGACTTGAGTTTTTTTGAGAAGCTAGAGGGTCATTTCACGCGAAGTCGGACAGTTTTCGGAATAACATTTCGGATTTTGGTGCAACTTGGATATGTTGTAGTCTTTAGGGGCATATAAACATATCTCAAAGGATTTTTCGAAATGTCAAAAATTGTGGATGTTACAGCTCTTTGAAATATAGTGTTTACTATTTTTCCGAAAATTATAACTCTGGAACTAATATACTGATAAAAATGACCTTTTGGGTGCTTACAGTGGAGATATAAGAATACCTAATAAAAATTATTTTACTTAATATAAACGAATATTTGACCATTTATTTAGCAATTGTTCTTAACAAATGTAATTTTATAGGTGAAGGCACGTTTTTAAAATTTTTGAAAAAATATGAGGATAAAGCCCTGCTTTTCCTCTTTGCGGACAGGTTTCGAAATGCGTGGACGTTTTAAAATTTGCCAAATGAAAATTAATCGAATGTAACGCTGCGTCAAATCACACCGGCTCGACTGGTCGCTCGGGCCGTGCGGTACCCGCAGCGGCCAAGCGGCTATACCTGACATTTTTATATACTCTATTAATTAATGAGGACCGCTGCAAGGTTTAATACCGTTAATAGTTACTGGAAACTCACTCTCTGTCGATGGCACTTATTGTTTGAAACATTTAAATTGCCATTGTTCAATGGAAACCACGAGAAGGTGGTGAGTATTCTTCCATCGGGAGAGGATGGGATGTGATGGGATTATGTTAAGGGGGTACTCCACTGTGAACGGTCGAAAAATCAAGCTATTTTTAAAGATTTTTTTCTGAGTAAATACAACGTATAATGAAATAAATCTTTTTGGTTTTTATAAAGCTGCTCCTATATTATACCAAAAAAAAATATAAAAATATTTTAATTTGTTTTACTTGTTTCTTACAAAGCGTCATTATGACATCTAAACAAAAACGTGGTGCAGGTGATTTCCCGGCTTAGGCTTATCCGAAACAAAAAATTCGAAGTGATTCTCAATCTGTATAAGCGTCTCTATCGTCCGTACCTCAATTAACAATTTTTATTGAAAAATAACAAAATGGCGCTCGTTTGAAGGAAAAAGTTCCCCAAAATGGTGTTTCTCAAATGTTCCCCGAGAAAAATCTCGGTTATTTTTCGGCAAAAATTGTTAATTGAGATACGGACGATAGAGACGCGTATACAGATTGAGAATCACTTCGAATTTTTTGTTTCGGATAAGCCTAAGCCGGGAAATCACCTGCACCACGTTTTTGTTTAGATGTCATAATTACGCTTTGTAAGAAACAAGTAAAACAAATTAAAATATTTTTTTATTTTTTTTTTGGTATAATATAAGAGCAGCTTTATAAAAACCAAAAAGATTTATTTCATTATACGTTGTATTTACTCAGAAAAAAATCTTTAAAAATAGCTTGATTTTTCGACCGTTCACAGTGGAGTACCCCCTTAACATAATCCCATCACATCCCATCCTCTCCCGATGGAAGAATACTCACCACCTTCTCGTGGTTTCCATTGAACAATGGCAATTTAAATGTTTCAAACAATAAGTGCCATCGACAGAGAGTGAGTTTCCAGTAACTATTTTCCAGTAACTATGAGTTTCCACTAACGCAGCGTTACATTCGATTAATTTTCATTTGGCAAATTTTAAAACGTCCACGCATTTCGAAACCTGTCCGCAAAGAGGAAAAGCAGGGCTTTATCCTCATATTTTTTCAAAAATTTTAAAAACGTGCCTTCACCTATAAAATTACATTTGTTAAGAACAATTGCTAAATAAATGGTCAAATATTCGTTTATATTAAGTAAAATAATTTTTATTAGGTATTCTTATATCTCCACTGTAAGCACCCAAAAGGTCATTTTTATCAGTATATTAGTTCCAGAGTTATAATTTTCGGAAAAATAGTAAACACTATATTTCAAAGAGCTGTAACATCCACAATTTTTGACATTTCGAAAAATCCTTTGAGATATGTTTATATGCCCCTAAAGACTACAACATATCCAAGTTGCACCAAAATCCGAAATGTTATTCCGAAAACTGTCCGACTTCGCGTGAAATGACCCTCTAGCTTCTCAAAAAAACTCAAGTCGTTTGGATTAATTTTAAGAAAGTTATGCGATTTTAAAGTGTCCGAATATTTTCAAATGTCACTGTATACAGACGTTACTAACACAACCATCTTCTTCGTTTCACAGTCGACGATACAATGTACGATATTGACCTCATCGCGCGATGGTTGTAACTGCATCAGTTTTTATTCACAATACTATAGTATAGTAATACTAGAGTATTCCCAAAGTCACATCGGTTCGGTGCCATGCTTTACGCGCCCGCAAGCGCCCCCCCCCCCTTTCTTACCCAAACCAATACTAATACCCAAGAGACATTGGAAAGTCGAATGCGTTGTCTCGGAATAAGTCAACAGCAATACTGTACGAGTTCGTACGCAAAACCTAACTGAAAAGTAAATCTGACAGATTTTGGAAATGATCGACACGTTTTGATTAACATACATTTATTTATATACTTGGCTTGCGTCCAGTTTATGTTACCGTATCCCTATACATTATACCTGTCGTCGACTGCGAAACAATCGACGGCGACGAGAAGATGGTTGTGTTAGTAACGTCTGTATAGGTGAATTTCAATGTATTTTGCGTAGGTTTTTTTATTAATATCTCAGAAAGTAACAAACACCCGCAGCTGAAATTTTATATTAGAGGTTCTCTCCCCCTCCCGCCCAACCCCTCAAAATTTCAGTTCATTCCGTTGATTGGGTCATACCGTAGTACAGCCATATAGTTTTTAACAAATTGTTATAATTAACTTCTGATTTGTATATGAAATATGTTCAGGTTATTATGGCGGACAACAAACGTATTAGGAAAGACTATAGTCTATGTTCTGATAGACATCAAAGGAGGAGAATTCAGGAATATTTGAAGGATATTGAAAGCCAAGGAAATCAATCTGATGCGGAATTGGCAATTGAAGAGCTTCCTCCCCCTTCACGGTACTTAGAATATAAAAATTCTGAAGTAAATAGTTCGCAGGAAGTCTACGAGTCTTGCGATGAAGTACCGTGCACCGACAATGACCATTTGCGGAATATACACAATAATATTTGTGAAAATAATGAAGAAGAAGACAGTCATTTATTATTCGATGATAATAATGACTACTATCATTGCATACTGGATTCTGACACATCCGATGATGAATCAGCGAATGATATTTGTTTAGGACTGTATATCTTGTAAAAATTAGATTTAAGTTGTACATTGTTTTAGCTCCTAAGATTAGATTATCGCGCGCGGAGTTTCGGTAGCTGTCACAAGTCGACATGACCAAATGGTTTAAGTGTCACCATCTCGGTGATTGCTCCCGAAACATTGTAGTCTCCCCACTCTTATTCATTAGATCCGTTTCCGCGATTGTTAGCTACCGACACACGCGCGAAAGTATGTCACTTTCTCTTGGGGTTGTAAGGCCCAAGTAACTCCGTGGTACGCGGTGCTGATGGCTTATCACTCGCCAAGTTAATTTTGAGTGATTAGTATTTCTTGCGACGAAGACAAAGAGCTACTGATCCGGATGCTGATCAGAGTATAGCACGAATGTCTTTTGCTTGATAGTCTTAGTCACGAATGCTTGACTTGACTAATCGCTCAATTCCGAATGATGAATTGAGTGCAAGAGCTGCTTGACCGAGAGTGTTGGTCACTAATATTGTATTAAACAAAGTTAAGTATTCTGATCGTTGTTTGTATCAGGGAAATAGCGTTAGAACGAGAGATGAATGTGTTCGCTCGAGAGACGATTGAATTCTGACTCGTCTAACCTTTCGGCGTCGAAGCTAGACAAGACATCAAATTTTCGGGAGGTGTCAACTTGCTGATTGGCCAACTTTTCCTCCAAGAGGAGGAACCTTCCTTCCGCGATTTTGGTGGTAGAGGAGGAAGGCCTCTCCCTCTTGGTGACGTAGCGGAGGAAAAACCAGACATCTGGCTAACAAACCTAACTCGATGCTTCGGTCGGAGTGTTTAGCCAGGGTCACTGTTTATGATCGTATTGTTCTGTGAGTCAGCGGTGGACGACGGTATGTACCGGTCCGAGGCAACCGTGTACCCTTGCTGACAGAGTAATTTAAAGTCGAGAATACCAAAAAAAAAGGGCACGATGTCGATTGCCGCTTAGTCATCTGGCAGGCAAATGGTTCCCAACGAACGCTTCGAAAACAAACAATTGCCCACCATAAAGACGTTAAAATTTCGCCTCGCCTTGAGCTCGTCTTTGTCCTTTGAGACGAAACAGCGATCGCGGCCTTCTCGAGTCAGTCGGTTCCAAAATCTCGGAGAAAGAGCTCGCTTATAGCTCCGTACTGGTGTTTAGTGCTACTTAGACAAACTCTCGTGTTAAGAGTGCGTGCAGTATCGCTCTCCTTAAACCAATTCTCGGGTCAAAGTTAGTGCAATACCAGAACACTTTTATCAGAGTTAAACTCCTTCTTGAAATCTAAATCTAAGATACAATTCAAGCTGGAAGTTCATTAAAGCTATATTAATCCTTCTTAAGTGTACTTATATCTACCTAAACTTAATTAATACAAATTCTTAAATACTACTTACTCACTACTTATACTTACGGGTAAAACTAGAATTCTTAATCTAAGTTTACTAGAAATTACAGTTGTGCTTAAAACCCAACTCAAACAATATTGTTGATTACAATGAACCGGAGAGCCCTGCGACATTAAGACAGGATTTGTCCAACTGGGCACTACGAAATAATATTACGCATAAAGCCATCAACGAACTGTTGAGCATTTTTTTATCGTACGTGCCCAAATGCTTATTACCGAAAGATGCCAGGACATTGTTACATACTCCCCGTACAAGTAATTATACCAAAATACAAGAGGGAGATTACTTACATCTTGGTGTAGAACAGATGTTAAAATGTTATGCTCAAATGTACGTTGAGGCAAATATTAGCGTACAATATATAGATCTGTGTTTAAATATTGATGGCTTGCCGTTGTCACGGTCCTCCTCCAACAGTTTCTGGCCCATATTAGTAGCGGATACAATTTTTAAACGAATACAGATTGTTGGAATCTATTATGGGTATAAGAAACCAGGATCATCCAACGACCTGTTGGACAAATTCATTAATGAAATAACATATTTCATAAACAATGGATTTATATATGATACTAATAAATTTTCTATTAGGTTAACGAAAATTATCTGCGATGCTCCAGCAAAATCGTTTGTATTATATACAAAAGGTCATACAGGCTTTTCGAGCTGTTCGAAATGCACAATCGTTGGGAAATCAGTTAACAAAACTACGTGTTTCCCTTACAACGAAGTGCCTGATACACTGAGGACAGACGAAGAGTTTCTACGGCAAACCGACGACGATTACCATAAAGGTACAAGTAGTTTGTTAAACGTGCCAAATATTGGGTTAGTATCGAATGTGCCCCTAGACTATATGCACTTAATTTGTTTGGGAGTTATGAAGAAGCTCTTGCTATTGTGGATTAAGGGACCTTTAAACGTAAGGATTGGTGGACAAGCTAAGAATTTGATATCTGAACATTTGATATTGGCTGGAATTTCTGTACCGCGTGAATTTTCGCGAAAACCGAGAAGTTTGACGGACCTCAATTACTGGAAAGCAACGGAATTTCGCCAATTTTTACTGTACACAGGTCCTATTGTACTCAAGCGTGTACTCACGAAAGATATATACGAACATTTTTTAACACTGCACGTGGCTGTCAGTGTGTTAATTAGCCCTATGTTAATTAATAGTGAGGAGAATATTAAATATGCTGAGAAATTATTGGAATATTTCGTTGAACATTTCGAGATATTGTATGGGAAACAATATATTTCTCACAATTTCCATAACTTACTCCATTTGTGCAATGACGTTCGGAAATTTGGAGTGTTGGATAATTTTAGTGCATTTCCTTTTGAAAACTTTTTAGGTAGTTTGAAGAAGTTAATTAGAAAATCAGATAAACCATTGCAGCAATTGGCAAGACGTTATGAAGAACTGCAGCGGGGATCGATTCTAAAATCATCGGCAATACCGGGAAAATATATTTGTAAACGTTCCCATCACAATGGACCACTATTACCCATTTTCTCAAACAAAACTGTGACGCAGTTGTTACGTCCTGAAGGGACTTTTCAATAAATCATTCCGAGCGGCTGGAATGATCTATCGGGTTCTTACTCTGTTTAAGTGCTAAGGCACACCTTGACTATACTTACCGGGGAAGGATATAGAGAAAAGGGGGTTCAATCAATGGTTGACTCGGAAATTGAGGATAAAACATAAGAGTTAAATATATTCTTGATAAGATAGAGTCTGCTTACATACCCTTGGGACGGCGCTCCGTCCCAGCTGTCGCTCGCTGTGCTCTCGGGTAGCACGCGGCACGCTTGCCGTCTAAGGTTCCGCTCGCTCTCGGGGTCTCTGGCCCGAGCGTAGGTCGTGGTCGCTCGCTGTGCTCTCGGATGGCACTCGGAAGGCGGTGAACTGACGCCCGTCGTACCGCACTGTCTCTAAACGTCGGATAATAACGCGGTCCTACGTCGGTCACGATTGACGCGAAGGGCTCTTCCGGCTAGGCCGTTCTCGGTATGTCGGATGGAGTTACTCTTCGGACGAATTACTATCGGCCGATCGTGCTTCGCGGAATCTATCCGGAGACGGGGTCGCGGTATCTGGACGGTCCTTTAGTCAGTCGCGACTTCCTCGTTCGAGCTCCCGAATTCGAATTACTTATTCCTGCTTGTCGATCCCCGTTCTCGGCCGTGCCTCGATCAGTCCTCGCGAATGGGGGAAACTGCCCCGTCGGCAGTTATCGCTCGCTGCACGCGTCGGAAATATCCGGGCCCGGACCGCGGAAGGTCACGTTGTCCCTACTGTCGCTACGCGGCTCAGCGCAACGTGACTGACACGCGCGAGGCGATTCCGCTGAATCGCCGTTTACGGAACAAAGCGACGCGCGGACAGCAAGCACGGGAAAAGGGCCTGAAGGGCCCATGTAACACCTCCCTACCCAGACATGAAATGGTCTCGAGAGGCTATTTCATGGACACGCGCGAAGCTGTCATCGCGTACGCTTTACTTCACCACTTAAAATTATGCTTAACTATTCGCTCGCTATTAAGACTAAGGGGGACGTAAGGGGATAACCATAAATGAGACATTATTAAGCGAGAAAAAAGAAACAATATATTGTTATAGCGAGAAAAAAAAATACGTATGTATATGTATATAAGGGAGAAAAATTAAGAAAAGAAAAGAAAAGAAAGGGGAATATTGATTCTGATGGTCCTGTGATTCGGGCGGCACCCTGCTGCGAATTTAACAAAACGAAAAAAGTTACAACTTGATCGCGTCACTCCATGGTGATTACAAATTGTTGTGTAATTACCTAACGCTGAGGAGCTGTTATCGCTACTCCGCTCCTGCTGGGATGATCCAGGGAATGTCCCTGGGTTTGGGCGGCTCCAACGGGCGGGGTGCCTCCAATATCGGGAACGCTGGGAGATAACGCGGCTCAGTGTCCAATAGCGCCCTTATGCACCCAGTGCAGTTCCCGGGTGTAGTCCACTTCAGGTGCCGCCCTCGGCACCGTGCACATTTTGTAAGGTCGATGGCCCTTTTTTCTTCCACCAACCAGTGGACTTACAGTTTTATTATAAAATTGTTATTACCTATCTTTAGTATAATGTCTTAAGAGACTATAAAAAAAAAGTAATAGAAAAACATATATAGATTTCCATATACAGTTAATCTCCTACACCCCTGACAAGAAAACATAGGTCGCTTATCGAAACGATATCTTTGGAACTGCAACTCTGAAATCAATTTTTTTTGTTTAATATAATCGGTATGAGTGTAGTTTCCGTTGTACGTACCGATTTTTAAAAAAAATTATTTTTGTAAAAATGGCGCACTTGGGAAGAAAAAGTTTCGAAAATCCGCAAAAAAATGGATAGTTTTTCGAGCGTATTTCAAAAAATATGTTTTCGATCAAAAAATCGGTACGTACAACTGAAGATACTCTTGTTTTAAAGATCCTGTAAAAATTTCAAGTCGATCGGATAAAAATTGACAGAGCTATTGATTCGATCAGTTAGAAAAATGTCGTTTCGAGAAAATCGCGTTTAAAGATACATAGCGCCATGGAACGGCATCGTGACGCTTCTCACAAAATGCACTGTATCTTCGTCAATTCTTCGAATATTAACTTGAATTTTTCAGACAATATTTTTGAAGAGTTAAAAATTAAGAAAGTGAAGAAAAAAAAATCGAAATTTTTTCAACTTTCACAGTGGTGTTCCCCCTTAAGTGCTATCTTATATGCTATTATCCGTACCACCTAATTTTCGCAGCAGAGCGCCTCGCGAGGGTCGGTTCTTAGCCTAACGCGCGGGGGTTTTTGCTGCTCTCAGCAAACTATGGTCTAGAATACTTCAAAGTACGGCTCGGAACCTGCGAAACTTCTCGCTCGCTCTACGTGGGTTCTCTCTCTTGTCCTCGTGGATGGTATAACGGGTAGGTCGGGAGGAAAAGATGTGATTGCAAGAGGACGGGGCCTGGAAATTATCTGAGGAGGAGGGCGGGGTGGTACCATTTCTATATTAACCTTTGTCTCTTTCCTTAAGGGCTCGCGATGTTGAGTCCGGCGTGCCCTCAAAAAAACGGTATCCAATCCAGACAATAATGATTATTATGAAGGTTCCTCCCAGTCCTGGTAGTCCATAGATGACGTATGCAGATAGATTTTCGGTTCGGTGGTGGGTGGCAATCTCCCTTGCCTGCCTTTCTATATCATCCAATGCGATTTCAGTTGCCTTCGCATGAGTGTCTTGGGGGAAGCCCAGTAATTCCTTTTCTTGATGGTCAGCCAATATTTTCACGTGATGTTCCGTAAGGGTAGGTAGGATTTCGGAAATGTTTATGCCTATGGATGGTTTGTATATCGTTGTCAATGCTTCGGTGTCGACTCCGGAAGCCCATATCTGATCGGTCCCGATCTTGGCCTGGCAATCCCTCCTCAATTGCAATATTCCAGCACCCTGGAGCATTTCGTATCCCGCCGCGTGCTTATTGCATTGTACCTGCAGTGCCAGGGTGCCCTTGACAGAATATAGCCAGGTGTTGGGTGCGACCATCTTCTTTAGGAAGGTTCATCTTCCGGGAAGAGTTTGAATATTACAGCCAGGCCATTTGATGTCTTGTGGTTTTAATAAGGCATCCGTTTCGCAACAAGGTGCCTTTTCCAGATCTTGAAGTGGTACACTGAGTTCGCACATGTACATCCGATGGTGTTTCCTGCATCCTGTGATGTAGCTTTCGTCCGGCATGAAGTATTGTGCGTTGATTCGGCTGATTGCCATATATGGTGCTCTTGGTTTAATAAATATTGGGGCAGAGACATTGGTCGATATAGTTTGAAATGACGGGCAGGGTTGGATGTAATAGAGATCGAAAGGAATTCGGTCTAATAGGGGGATGTCGAGTGACAAAATGATTCGACCCTGTGAATAAGCTACGTTCAATTTGGTCACCCCTTGTAACTGCTCGGAGGTTAATTCTTCCGTTGTCAGCGGGAATTCATATGGCGTGGTTTCGCGGATTCGTTCGCAGGTCCGCGCTAGCTGACTCGGGAAAAGAACGGCCGGATGTAAGATACCGAGTTTCGCAAATGTGAGCGCGTCGGTGATCACGATCAGTGCGATCACGTATTCGTCCACGTGCCTGGTTAATAGGAATGTCCATGACGAAAAAGCTGATTCCAATTCTAATTTTGTTTCGCGCTCGTCCAATTGACGGGTTCCCGACGCTATTTCTTTGATTTTGTCGCCCATGTTTAACGCGGCGATCATTACAGATTTTAACGTTTTGTGTATGTCCTGGAATTCCGATTTTATAATATGCGTTTGATTTCCTAATAATTCGGCGAGATGATTTTGATCTTTATACAGTTTATCAATTTCCTTATTATAATATTGCGCGTCGTCGCTGTCCAGGGTTCCAAAGAGGGCCTTACTTAGAGATCCAATGAATCTCAGTGGTACCGATCGTTTGGTACGTTGGAGCGGTTGTTTTCCTAGTATGCTCAGTAGCAGTTCTTCGTAGCGTATGCCATCGCGGAGTTTTCGTTGCAGGGCTGCGTCGAGGTCGTCAGCCGGACAAGACGTCCAATTATAAGTTGCGCATAATGCTTTATGAGTTATTATCACACGATTTAGAAAGAACTCTTCAGGCGTTAATTTCGTTTCGTCTAGGAGACCGGTTGCTATTAAAGTTTTACAAATCGAACTAGTTAATATTCTATCCAATGATATAAAATGAGCGTAATTGTCAGGGGAGGATGTAAGTGTAGTCCTTACGATTTTTACTAGACATTTCGTTGGTTGAGCTGTTGGTCGTCTGTCGAGGTGTCGATCGCGTTTCTCTGGTATTCAAACGATTTCAGTGGATTCTTTTGAAAATAAGGGAGGTCCTTGAATGGCCCCGCAGCTGTTCCGTAACTTTCCGACGATTCGAGTGATTTAATTACATCGGATGTTGGGCTCATGCCCGAGTCTTGTCTCGGAGGTGGTTGATTGTCTAATTCTTGCATTGTTGTATCCTTTGGCCCTATCATGGTTGATTGCGGGACGTCCAGGGTTTCCTCATAGAGAGGTACACCCCACGACACTCGCTTCCCAGGGCCCGAGCGTAGCATTTTCCTCTCAGAACTTTCCTTCATTTCACACGGGGGGCCTTTAAGGGTGGTGGTTCCCATCCCCAGCTGCTGGCCCTCTGGGGTATTAATGGTCTCCATGGTGGGGGCCAAGTCGACTCCTTCTATATAGTCCCACTGAGGTGGTTCGGCCAAACTTTTCAAAAATTCCCATTGGTCTTCCGTTTGCCCAGCGCCCGGGCCTTCCCTTATCCTCAGGGAGTAGTCTGGTTCGAAGTTTTCGAACTCCTGTGTAAACGGGCCTTCGGCAGAGTCACCACCTAGGGTGGTGGATTTTCGGTCGCCCACTCCAGATCCTCGTGTTCATCCAGGAATTCGGGCATTCCCGCTTGTGCGGCTGCTGTGTCCAGAACGGTAGAGTTGGCGTTGCCTTCCAGACATCCAGTGTTATCCCCTTTTGTCGGTGGCAGCTCCTGGCCTAGTTCCTGTCCCTCTAATGTGGAATCATTTCCGAAGTCGAATGACGGCGGCTCTTCATAATTTGGTCTTGACCTGCCTTGACGACGCGCTCCTGTACGCGTCGCTATACCCTCATTATCACTTGTTTGTGGGGTTTCTTTTGAGATTAACGGAAAAGCGTGTGAGACCGGATTTCGCGATAACGCGTCTGCGTTGGCGTTTACTCGGCCGGGTTTATAGATGATTTCGTAATTATAATCAGCAAGCGTAATTTTCCATCGGGCGAGTCGCGATACCGGGTCCTTTACCGAGAATAACCATTGTAACGGCCGGTGGTCAGTTACCAAGAAAAACTTTCGTCCATAGATATACGTGCGGAATTGTTTTACAGCGTAGATTATCGCAAGGCATTCCTTTTCTGTGGTTGAATAGTTTTCTTGTGCGGGGTTAAGTACCTGCGAGGCGTACGCTATCGGCGGGTCCTCGCCTATTTTGCCTTGACTCAAAACCGCGCCGACAGCTATGTCGGAAGCGTCCGTTGTGATGATAAATGGTTCGTCGAAGTTTGGATAGTGTAGGACCGGCTCCTTACAGAGTACATCGCGTAGGTCCTCGAAACTTTCCTGTTGTTTTTCAGTCCAAAGAAATGGAATTCTCGGGCTAGTCAAACTTGTGAGAGATTTAGCGCGTTTTGCCATATCTGGAATAAAACGGCGGTAGTAATTTACAAGGCCTAGGAATTGCTTCAAATTTTTTCGAGTTTTAGGCACGGGGAATTCAGCGACGGCCTTGATCTTTTCCGGATTAGGTCGTACGCCGTCAGCTGCTATTATATGGCCCAGATATATGACTCTGTCCTTCAAGAACTTGGCCTTCTCCGTCTGTAGGATTAAGTTATGCTCGCGTAAGCGTTCGAAGAATCTCTCAAGTCGGTGTTCGTGTTCCGCGAGTGTACGCGAATACACGACCACATCGTCTAGATACACGAATAATTCCTTTCCTATTAGCCCTCTCAAAACGTGGTTCATTAAACGTTGGAAGGTAGCCGGAGCGTTTTTTAATCCAAACGGCATGCGGAGGTACTCATAGTGTCCGTCGGGGGTAGTAAACGCGGTTTTTGCTCAATCCTCAGGAGCCATAGGGATTTGGTGGAAACCGTTAGCTAAGTCGAAAACTGAGAAATATTGGGCCCCACCTAATCTATCAAGAATGTCCGAGATTCGTGGTAAGGGAAAACGGTCATCAATCGTTTTGGCGTTTAAAGTTCTGAAATCCGCTACCACCCTATAGCGCTTGTTTCCCGCCTCGTCGGCCTTTTTCGGGACAACGTGCAGGGGTGAGTTATGCGGTGATGACGAAGGAGCGATTATTCCCAACTCTTCCAGATTATGCGTTTGTTTAGCAATTTCCTCGTCCATTAACGGTGAATGTGGGTATTGGCGAGTGAACACGGGCGTTGAATCGGTCAACGGGATAGTATGCTCTATAGATGTTGTTTGGCCCAACGGGTCTCTGGGTACGAAAAATCTATCTGAATACCGTACAACTAAGTTTTCGATGGTCTGACGCGGTCCCGGGTCTAATTCTTCCAATTTCAGCGTTTCGATTATGTGTTGTAATCGCTCCCCGGTAGGTTTTTGCTCGACACGGTAATTTCCCAAATCCTGATCTTCGTTGCCGTCGAAATCTTCTTCGGGAAAGGGGAAGGGAAAATCCCGCTCGTCGTCTTCGGGGCAGCAAAAGTTTATATGTTCGCCGTTTGACTCTAATGCTAATGGTTCGTTTGGACGTGTTAATACGCCCTTACGATTCTGTTTGCATGCCGTTAACGCATCTTCCAATTCTGCCGAATTGGAGAAAACCACGGGGCGGATTGGGTGTTTCGCTGTTACCATCGTACGTAGATGATACGAGACGATGGCTTCCTCCTGAAGCAGATACGGACTCCCGACCAAACCGGCAATCCCCTCAGGTAAATTAGGCATGCTCAGTACGTGGAATAACGCCCAGCTACCGTTTACCTTTAATGAAGTCGTCCCTAATGTCAAGACTTTCCCATTTAATCCGTTAATTTCGAGGGGTGTAGTGCTTATGACAACGGCCCTTGAGCTCGCGGAACCTATGTCTAACAGGTTCAATGATGAACCCGTGTCTACTATGAATTCTGCCTCGCCGTTCTCCAATTGTTCGGCCTTGACCCGGATGCGGGGGGACTCCGCGAGTATGAGTCCCGTTGCTGGTTCTGATTTTGGGGCGATTTTGGCGGTGGTGATCTTTGGGCCTGCGAAGAGGACCCGCCCGCCTCGTTCCGGTCGAACGGGCGGGCGCGCTGGGAGTTTAAATGATTGCGATTTTCTGGGTACGACTCGTATTCCGTCGTTCTTGGCGTGCCCAGAGGTTCGTTTCCTCTTGGTTCCGATGATTCGCGAGGTTGATACCTTTCGGTTTCGCGTGGGTTATATCTTTCCATATCGCGAGGGTCGTAGTTTCGGGGTTCATACCTTTCCGACACCTGGGGTTGGTACCTTCCTTGTTCACGAGGCTGATATCCGCGAAATTCACGAGGTTGATACGATCTAGCCCCACGTGCTCGCGACGGCCTGTTATTCCAAAATCTCCCACGCGGGGGTCTTTCACCGGGATCGTACAGCCTACCTTCGTAATCCAACGGGCGTTCGCCTTGCCTCGTCAGCAAGGCTCTTGGATGGTACTCCGGCGTCGGGTAGCAATAATAAGGCTCCCGATAATATTCGTCTCGATAGCGGAGGGAGCTATACGCGGAGTACGGGGAAGGGGGTTCGTAATACAAGTCCTCCTCGCGCGGTTGTCTCCATTCGGTCCATCTACGCTGGGGGTCGTACGGTGACGGGGGACGCGCGCCACAAGGGTGCCCATACATCTCGTCGCGTGGCAAACCGGACAATTCCTGTTCTCGTCTTTGGGCGTGTAATGCCAAATCGAACGCGTCGTCCAAAGATTCGGGATTAGACAAAGCTACTTTAGTCGAAATTCTTTGAGGTAATGCAGTGATAAATGAGGTTCGGGCCAAGCGCTCCACGTCCCTAATGGTCCTATCGACGTTCTCTCCGATTAATTCTCTTGCTCTCACGGTCACCTGTCGGTACAGGCGGCCCACGCGATGAATAAAATCTATTAGACGCTCCCGGGGAAACATGCTTATACGTTCTAGTTCCAGTCGGAGCTCCTCATAACCGCGGCATGGGGAATATCGGACCCTTAGAAGGGAGAGCAGGTCGGACACGCTTTGACAACCTTTCCCGTCGACATAGTATCTAATAGGATCCTTTAATTTATATATGAGCTCGGTCAGGAAACGTTCTTCCTGACCAGGTGGAACACGCTGTGTAGCACGCTGTATCGCGGCAGCGAAGTCCTCCAATGTTACAAAATCAGGGTCGAAACGGGGAATGCTGTCAAGAGCCCGGTATACTCTCTCTTCATCTTCTCGGGAACGCCATACGTCTATTGCAGACATTTCAAGGTCGTTCGTCCGAGAACCGAAAGACGGTCGACTATTCAGGGGTGGCGGTACAGTGGAAGGAACTACAGGGGGAACATTATCTAAGGAAGGGAAATTGGTAGTGCGTGTCGGAGGAGGTGATCTCATAGTTCCACCCGTCATTGCTAGGCAATGCTCGGCAGAATGTGTTGAGTAGCAGGAAGTGTAGTCAAGTTACGAGCAGATAAGATTGCGGCAGGTCGCGATATGTGGCGACGGCGCGATCTCTTCTTCTAATTAGAAATAATAATAAGGGAAAATAAAATCCCACTTCTGACACCAGTTTGTTACGAGCAGATAAGATAGCGGCAGGTCGCGATATGTGGCGACGGCGCGATCTCTTCTTCTAATTAGAAATAATAATAAGGGAAAATAAAATCCCACTTCTGACACCAGTTTGTTACGTCCTGAAGGGACTTTTCAATAAATCATTCCGAGCGGCTGGAATGATCTATCGGGTTCTTACTCTGTTTAAGTGCTAAGGCACACCTTGACTATACTTACCGGGGAAGGATATAGAGAAAAGGGGGTTCAATCAATGGTTGAGTCGGGAATTGAGGTTAAAACATAAGAGTTAAATATATTCTTGATAAGATAGAGTCTGCTTACATACCCTTGGGACGGCGCTCCGTCCCAGCTGTCGCTCGCTGTGCTCTCGGGTAGCACGCGGCACGCTTGCCGTCTAAGGTTTCGCTCGCTCTCGGGGTCTCTGGCCCGAGCGTAGGTCGTGGTCGCTCGCTGTGCTCTCGGATGGCACTCGGAAGGCGGTGAACTGACGCCCGTCGTACCGCACTGTCTCTAAACGTCGGATAATAACGCGGTCCTACGTCGGTCACGAGCGAAGGGCTCTCCCGGCTAGGCCGTTCTCGGTATGTCGGATGGAGTTACTCTTCGGACGAATTACTATCGGCCGATCGTGCTTCGCGGAATCTATCCGGAGACGGGGTCGCGGTATCTGGACGGTCCTTTAGTCAGTCGCGACTTCCTCGTTCGAGCTCCCGAATTCGAATTACTTATTCCTGCTTGTCGATCCCCGTTCTCGGCCGTGCCTCGATCAGTCCTCGCGAATGGGGGAAACTGCCCCGTCGGCAGTTATCGCTCGCTGCACGCGTCGGAAATATCCGGGCCCGGACCGCGGAAGGTCACGTTGTCCCTACTGTCGCTACGCGGCTCAGCGCAACATGACTGACACGCGCGAGGCGATTCCGCTGAATCGCCGTTTACGGAACAAAGCGACGCGCGGACAGCAAGCACGGGAAAAGGGGCTGAAGGGCCCATGTAATACAGTACAAAAAATTGGAAAGTGATGGGTATTATATACATTGCGATGACAATCGAAATAATTGTTTCTTGCTGAAGGATGGAACGATCATTCGCATTGTAAATATAGTGCAAGTACGGACGGAACAGGTGTACAACGTAATAGGTCACAAACGGAAAGTAGCTGCCGATAATTTGTTTGAGAAACCCTGCCCATCTTCAGTTTTAAATGTTTTTATTGTTTCCGAAGGGACGCGATTATATTATTGGCCGGTTTCACAAATAAAATGTAAAATGTGGACTGTAAAAAGAAACGAAACCCAGAATTACGTTATGCCCTTGCGACATAAGCATGACTAAATATGAAGAGAGGGGCTATGATAGATTTTATCGGTCATGTGTCGCTCCGCATTGTAAAGTGCGGTACCACTGATTCTGTCAGTGGTCACATGTGCCTGCAATGGCACTTGTACTCGCGGAACGTAGAATCACGCGAGTCGATCCACGCAAGCATAAGTATACCAAAAAGGTGTCAAAGAAAATGATAGATTTTATCGGTCATGTGTCGCTCCGCATTGTAAAGTGCGGTACCACTAATTCTGTCAGTGGTCACATGTGCCTGCAATGGCACTTGTACTCGCGGAACGTAGAATCACGCAAGTCGATCCACACCCTTTAAATCATTCATACTTACTATTTCGTACTTTGGTATATTATAACCACCTCAAATAATTTATCAATATAATACTGTTACGCCGGGGTGATTTCATTACCGGCCACCCCGACGCAAAGGAATTATTGAATAATAGACACGGGTGCACGACATGACTATATTTGAAGGTACAGAACCATACACGTCCGAACGCTAGGGTGTTCGGTATAAGACAGTGTTTTGGCGTCTTCCTGACAGTCTTCTCGAAGGGGTCGATCCTCTTCTGTCAGCCGCTGCGAGCACCAGCAGGCTATGCACGGGCCTATACCCGGTGCTCGCAACACTGCTCCCCCCTCTGGAAAAGCGGGCGTCCCGATCGCGTTGACTCCTCTTCGGAATCTTCGTACCCTGGTTTGAAGAAGTGGTCGTGCCGTCCAGGTGGCTTCCTCAGACCGTCGCCTCGGCATTCGCCTTCACGCCCCAAGGGAAAACCACCAAAAACGTGGGGCAAGGCTTGGGTACAACGGGACGGCTGGTAGGGTCTCCTCGTCGCGAAGTACTCCAACGATGATTCCACTGCGTTGCGTTCCATCCAGTGGCGAAGCATCCTGGCCTCGTGTCCTCTGGAACTCCAGCGATGCTCTCGTCCCGTGTGTCCCGCGACGAAATCCTGCAGCGTCCTTCGGCAAAGGTTCAACGTCGACGTTCCTCCGAGGGTCCAATGACGTTCTCGCCTCTCCTCTGCGTGTCCCACGACGAGGTCCACAGCGCCGGAAGCCCAGCGACATCCTCGTCCTTGGAACCCCGGCCAGCCCGTCTTCCTCGCCGGGTCGTTTCAGCTCTTTATCCCGCGACGCCCCTGGAACTCCGCTCTGGAACGTCCCACGACGGCTCCGCCGCTCCGACACTACATCCTCCTTTCGAACTCTGCTCCGACGATGCCCTGCCGGTGGCCTGGTCCGGAACTCCAATCCATCGATGACTCCGAAGTTCCTTTGAAAAAGGGGTAAAGAAACATTAACATTCTGTCTCACTCGTGAGAATCATGACATCAGAAACATTTCTCGAGCAAGACACTTCCTTGACTTTCAGCCGACGAACGGCCCATCCCGACCAACGACTCCACTCCTCGGGACTCCTCTCTCGGGGTTTTGGCGTTCCTGCAACGGTATTCGCCCTCGAACTCCCTCCGTCGCGACTTCGCACTCGGCCATCCTGCGACGATGTTCGCCCTCGAACTCCCTTCGTCGCAACTCAGCAGCTTCGCGCACTCCAGGCGTCTCCAAGCTGCCTCGGTGGTGCCGCGCTCCTGGGGACGCCGCTCGCCAGCAACACAACTGCATGGATCCCCGGCCGTCACCCAGAGCCGTACACCCACCCATGGTGTGGTCCGTGCACTCCCGGACGTCTCCACGTCTCCGCCGGAGTCGCACCTCCACCACCAATACTCCGACGCTCCCTCTACAGCGTCCTAACATGGCCTCTTGAGATAACAATTCCCCGGAACCGACGAGTCCCTCGATTCTACTTGCAGCTCCAAGTCGAATCGGCATTCCTGAACGTCGTTTCTGGATGGCATTCGACGACTCATGCTGTCCCCACGGAAAACCGTTCTCTCCGTCTCAGCAGAAATCAAAACGTCAACGTGTCAAAACGTCAATATTGCTCGATACTCGCGAAAGAGCCAACTTCAGCGCGCTCCTGTCAGTCCCCGAGCGCGCGTCTCTTCGTCTTAAGCTTCATAGATAATCGTTTTCTACATTACCCAATGTGAACGATACAACCAAAATCTGGATTCCTTTTCGTAGTTCGGCTTCCCAAGCCGACCCAGCAATAACCTCCTAATTTCCCTCTCCGGCTGTATCCTCGCTGAAGCCTCGCAGCCGCTCCGATGTCGGTGAGTTTCTACCGCCGTCGTCGCTTCGAATGTCCCTCGATGTCAGTGAGTTTCCACCGCCGTCGTCGCTTCGAATGTCCCTCGATGTCGGTGAGTTTCCACCGCCGTCGTCGCTTCGAATGTCCCTCGATGTCGGCGGGCCTCAGCCGCCGTCGTTGTGCTTTCTTGACTGTCCCTCGTTGCAGAGATGGGCATTATCTCGTTGGTGCTGCTGCTTCTGCGGCTGTCCCCCGTTGTCCTGCTGCAGACTGGTTCGTACGCAACGGCTCCTTGCGTATCGCACGCAACAGCTCCTTGCGTCTCGTATGCAACGGCTCCTCGCGTATCGCACGCGACAGCTCCTTGCATTTCCTCGGGATCCGTGACTACGGATCTCACTTCTGACACCATTGTTACGTTTTACGCTCACGGTAATTCAACTTTAATGTACAACAACAAGCGAACATGAACAGAGCAACTACAACTCAAATAACTCAATATAATCCATACAGCAAGGGAATCTGGTATCGATAGGTCTGCTAGGAATGGCGGCTGACTCTCGAATGACTCCTTGACAGGCGATCGATACGATCGCCTTCTTCTTGCTTTCTGTTGTCTTCGTCGCGAGCACCAGCGGGCCATGGATCCTATCCATCGGGTGCTCGCAACAATACATAGCCGAAAAGGCATTATAATCGAAACTCGCGATAAGAAGAAACCAAGTCAAGAATCAACGAACGGCAACAGTGAGCAGGAGGACCAGCACGAAGGAGGTAGC
Source organism: Andrena flavipes (assembly GCA_963971345.1). Lineage (NCBI taxonomy): Eukaryota > Metazoa > Arthropoda > Insecta > Hymenoptera > Andrenidae > Andrena > Andrena flavipes. Next base: position 46,321,842 of record OZ020479.1, on the reverse strand, counting down.
CGCACACCAAGGGGACCAGTAGACGCCAGCTGATGGGTCAGAAGCCCCTTCCGCCAGCGGAGTCGACACCTTCACGAAGCTGCGCTCCTCATCATCGCCACAAATTTGCCCCCCCGGACGTCAGGGCGATGGATCTTTCCATCCTGGGCCTCTCCCCCCATATCCCGGCTCCGGTTCCGGTTTTGGTTTTGGAGCCATCTGTGTACCAGGTGAGCCCCCCCGGAGAGAGTAACTCCTTCTCGCTCTCTTCCCAGTCCCTCCTGCTTGGGAATCGAACGACGAAATTATGTTTGAAGCGGTAGGCTGGGTCACATTGGTCTCCCCCGCAGTCCAGGACCTCATGCGAGTCCCTTACGTCCTGCAGGATCGCCGCGTGCCCGTTCCTCGTGCCTTTCCATCTTCCCGCGAAGTGTATCCTCAGGGTAGCCTTCTTAGCCCCGGCCTCCGCAGCCAAGTGCGGTGGCGCCAGGTCCAGCAAGACCCCCATCGCCAGGGTAGGCGTGGTGGGGAACGCACCCGTCATCCCCAGCAGTGCCAAGCGATACACCTTGCTCAATGTCCTCCTGTGGGTGTCCCTCTTCATGGAGGTCCACCATACCACTGAGGCGTATGTCAGTTGGGGTTCGAGAATGGCTGTATAGATCCATTTGACCACCCATGGTTTTAACCCCCATGTGCTGCCGAACATCCTTCTGCAGGCCCAGTAGGTGACGAGCGCCTTCTGGGTCTGCTTCGTAATGTGGCTTTTCCACGTGAGCTTCTTATCCAGGGTCACTCCCAGATATTTCACCTCCGAGGAGGTGTGTAGCTCCTCTCCGAAGATTGAGGGGGCCTTAAACTTTAGGTTCCGCTTCCTCGTGAACAGTACCATCTCCGTCTGGCACGGATTCACCCTTAGGTTTTGGTTGTGGCACCATTCCTGAACCAGTGTGAGCGCCTTCTGCATTCTCCTGGCCATGTCGTCAGCATAGCCCTGTACTATTACACCCTCTTCTCCGAGCCCACGCAGTAGCTCGTCCACCACCAGGGTCCACAGCAGTGGGGAGAGAACTCCCCCCTGCGGGCAGCTCCTGTCGGCCCGAGCCCTTATCGTAGTCCCTTCCCAGCTGGCCATCACGGCTCTAGTCCGCAGCATGTTGCGGATCCACCTTCTGATCGAGTCTTCGACCTTGAAGCTGTCTAGGGCCCTACTTATGGCATCTAAGGATGTGTTCTCGAACGCTCCTTCAATGTCCAGGAATACGCTCAGGACCGACTGTTTCCGCTCCAGGGCCCCTTCTACCACCCCTACCAGGTGGTGGAGCGCCGTCTCCACGGATCTGCCGGCCTGATACGCGTGTTGGGAGATTTGTACTGGTCTTTCCACCAGCGCATGTTCCCTGATGTGCCTATCCACCAGTCTTTCCAGCGTCTTCAGCAGGAAGGACGTTAAGCAGATAGGCCTGAAGGATTTGGCAGAGTCGGCATTTTCGGCTCTATTAGGACAGCTGTTAGGTCCCTAGTGCAGAATTCTCCCAGCCTCAAGGCGTTTAGTCTTTTACTCGCGTAGACGCACGCTCTTGGGCCGGGATCACCAGGCCCGTGTATTACCGTGCCCAGTTTCGTGTTCAGTCCTCCTACTCGACCCCTGATCAGCCAGGGTTCCTGTATGAGTACTAAATCTGTTTGCTGCCCCACTATGCGGCGGTCGAGTAAGTCCGTCGCCGCTTTGCAGTGCTGCAGATTGATCTGCGAGATGCTGATGCATCCTGCAGCCATCTTGACTGCAGTATTGCCCGCTCTCGCACGTGCTCCGGGGGAGATAGTGTGTCCCGTGTTGCGGTCCACTTTCCTATTTCCCCCCTCGCTTTACCGTGGTGGTCTCACTCGCCACCCCGGCAGTCTTGAGGAACTGGTACCTCAGTGACCCAGGACCGGTGGTCCTTTGGACTCCTCCCCGGGTCCCCGGGGACCCAGCCCTCCCCAGCCCCTCGGCCTTCGGGGGTCTCCCCCTCTTCCCGCGGGTTGGCATAATTGCCTTTTTCGTGGGGGGTCGGTTCCCCCCCGTGGGTGCGCCCGGGGTCTGTCTCCCGGTCGCCACCATCGTGGGTCCGCCCCTTCCCTCCACTGCCTCTCTTTGGGGTTGGTCCTGAGGTGCCGGATCGGCGCCGGCGCTCGAGGCCTCCCCCGCTCCCTCCGGCCCGTCCCCTACCCTGACCTGATGCCGCTACCGCCGCCTCAGGCGCCGCTCCCGGTTTCCCGTGCTCCACGCCGGTCCGGGCCGGGAACAACCTAAAGAGCGCCCTGCCCAGCCCCACGTGGACAACGAAACCCCGTTTGCTGAGCGCCTCGTGCGACTCCGCGTCCACCCCCAGAATCAGATGCACTTATCGTTCCGCCTCCCTTCTGCCCCGCAACTGCGACAACGCCGAAGCAGCGCCCGACACTCCGACAAAGAAGAGGAAGGCGACCCGCAGCGGGGCGGCGAAAAGGAGGGCCCGGAAAGCCAAATTGGCTTTACTCGGGACCACCTTGGAGGCGACCCAAGCGGAAGCGCCGACCTCTGAGAAGGCAGTGCAGGGGGAGGTGGGCCCGCATGACGGGCAAACAGACCCCTCCGCACAGCAGGGTGGGAAGGAAGAGGAGACCACGGGCAAGGGCATGAAAAGGGCCCGACAGACCGACGGTTCGACCCCCGAACACCCTGCAAAAAGAAAGGGGAAGATCTTCCCAGAGCCCTCTAGCTTCAAGGAGGCGCTGGTGGGGGGTAGGAAGATGGCGATAGCGCCATCTGACTACCCCGAGTCCACGCTAACACCGGAGCAGGGGGATCTGGTGATGAGAGGGCTCGGAGAGGCGATGGACACCATCCCGAAGGGGATGGCGGTCCCCCGCTTCGAAGAGTGCAGGTTCCTGCAGGGCATCCTCTGGGTAACCTGCACGGACGCCGCCGCCAAACAGTGGGTTAAAGAAGCGGCAACCAACCTGAAGCCCTGGGAGGGCGCATCTCTTCAGGTAATGGAGAGAGAGTGCCTACCCAGGCTTCGGAAGATGGCGACCGTCATCCCCGGACCCCCGGAGAAGACGGAAGTCATAATGCAACGGATCGGTCAGCTGTTGTGACAGCTTGATTCCGTTTGGGAATTTTCGCAAACAGATGACTAGACACAATAACTCGTAACGTGATTTGAATAGAAATTGTTTATTCAATTTAATGCACTGTTGGTATGATTTTTACGTTATAATTATGCGCTAGGGATTTAGCATTAGTACATAACATTTATTATATACAATGGTTATTGAAACGTATGAGTATGAATATGAGTTACATATGAATAAGTAATAAGCAATTGTTATTGAAAGAAATAATATGAAATCGCTATAAGCGTAGACAAGACAATGCAATAAGCAGTAAATAAAGTAAATAATATAAAATCTATAAGCGTAGACAAGACAATGCAATAAGCAGTAAATAAAGTATATAATATGAAATCTATAATAATAATGAATAGCAATAAGCTTAGACACGAAAATAATAATAATAATACAAGATTATATGATGAGGATGATATGCAGTGAAAATGGTATGGTTTAAATGCTTACAATGAGTTGTGAGATGATTTTGACACAATATTTAATAAACTTTCGTGGTTTTAACAATGCTACTTCTCTTGATTGTTTTCGTCGAAAGAGGACTTCTGTCTCGGTCCCCTCGTATTTATAAGGACGTTGCGGGGGTACGCGCGGTAGTGGCCTTGACACATTTCGGAATAAGACGCAGTAGGACTTCCGGGTTTTTTATAAACGGTATAGCTATTAATAGACATATTTATGTCACGTACGCCAAATATGTGTCGCAGTTAGATTTTTGGGGTTTTATGACTGTGAAAGGAGATACTCAACTCATCGAATGGATTTTTGGATGTTTAATAGGAAAGGGGTTAGAGTGGCTTGGACTTCATGAGTCGTAAAGAGGGGATTGAGACTTGGTCTCGATTTAAGAGGGATTTGTAACGAAGGATTTGTTTGAATTCGTTTTAGAGGGAATGATTCGTGCCTTGTAGGACGAATAGGCGAAGAGGGTTTTGTAACGATTATCTCGCGATGGGGATCTCTAAGATACATCAGCGAGGTGGAGTTTGTATCGACCATCTTGTGTTGGTGACCCCTAAGGTATAACATCAAGGTGATCGACGATTGAGGAGATGGGGTAAGAGTTGAGTTTGCTAGAGTTTGATGGAGTGATACTGAGGTTTACGAATAGAATTTGGTATAGAACCGCGCGAAAAATCGTGGGACGTTACACCTTCCCCCTTATATGAACAAATGCGTGCATTTCTTAACATAAGGTATGGGTGTTTTGAAACGAGAAAAAAAAAGAAAATAAAAGACATAGCCTATTTGGTATGGAAAAAAAATAAAGTATGTAATAAAGAAAAGTAAAAGATATAGGTTGTTTGGTAAGAAAATAAAATAAAAGTATGTAATAAGAGAAAATAAAAGATATAGCCTATTTGGCAAGAAATGAATATAAATATATAATTACGAAATAAAAGGGGAATCTATCTACAAGGAATTATTTACAATGGATGGATGGGATTAATGGAAGGATTATAGGGGGGGGAAAGGAGTATTCTAGGGTTTGGAATATAGGATCGTCCAGGATGAACGTGAGGTCATAACCGTTTTGATACTGGTCATTGAACCACCTTAGAAACGCGGGTGTCAGCCCTGTGTGGTCTGGAACCCGCATAGCTGACCCCGTGTCCAGGATCTCCACGACACCTGGGTAAGGAGGGATTGAGGAGGGGACCGGGATTTCGGGAACATGAGGTGGAGAGTGGTAAGGAGGGGGCGGTGGAGTGACGGCCTCCTGCATAGTCTCCAGGTCCATTTTCTGGGTTGGAGAGTCATCAATCGTGATGACCTCGGGTTTTATGTCAGCCCCCCTGATGACCTCAACAGACGTCACCTTCGGGAGAAGGGGTGAGGCGCTCCTTCCTTCCCTCTTTGTCGGCGCAGCCACTTTATATGGACCAACCTCCTTTTGAGGCCGGCTCCTCTTCTGGTAGTTTTTTTCTAAGAAATGAAATAATTAATACTTGTTTTATTTTAGTTAGGGTCAACCGAGATCCTCGCGTAATCGACCAAGACGCGCTTTGTTCGCGTGTATGATTTTCGTTTTGCCCTTCCATGATATTCTCAAATTTTGCGAAGAGATAACCTCTAATATTGTGTGAGGACCCGAGTATTGATCCCCGAATTTCCCTTTTCGCGGTTCTATTAAAACGAAGATTGAGTCGCCTGGTTTGAAGGTCTCCTCGTTTATATGCCGATCATAATATTTTTTATAACGGAGTTTGGATTGATTTAACTTTTCCGCAGCAGCGGTTTGTAGTTCTTGCATCCTCGTATTCAATTTCGAGAGGTATTGATTATAGGTTTCATTTTCGAAATCTTCGAGTACCCTTTTTCGACTGAGTACCCGGGCTATTTTCCCGAATACTAACTCGTGTGGAGTGTAACCAGTGCCCTCGTGGACGCTGGTATTATAAGAAAACGCGGCCATGTCGGTCCATTCGTCCCAGTCGCTGTATTTACTGATAAACATTTTCAAATATTCTGTTAGGACAAGGTGTGATCGATCTAATGAGCCGTTAGACTGTGGGTGAAAAGCTGTGGTTTTAAATTGTTCAATTTTAAATTTCTGCGCTATAGTTTTCATGAATTTACCAGTGAAATTAGCTCCTTGGTCAGTGAGGATGGCTCTGGGAGCTCCGAACTAGCAGATAAATTTTTTTATAAATGCATCTGCAATTTTTACTGATGTCGATTGTTTGAGTGGTTCGCACACGAAGTATTTGGTCAATAAATCTTGCATGGTTAATATATATTGTTACGGCGGGCGTTAGCCATAACGTTTATTACAAATCACAGACAAGGTCCAGGCGGAAATATTACATAGATACAAGGTCAATAGGTCAATAGGTCTGCTCGTAATGGCGTCTGACTCTCAACTGACAGCTGGTCAGGCGATCGATCCGATCGCCTTCTTCTCGTTGTCTCTTGTCTTCGTCGCGAGCACCATCGGCCATGGATCCTCTATAGGGTGCTCGCAACAATATGTATTTCCTTCTCTTGTGGTAGGTAACGGTCCTACTATATCTAACGCTACTTTATCAAAGGCGCGTCCAGGTGTGTCGGTAAGGATCATTGGTTATCTGGTTTTTACACGAACGAGTTTCTTTCGCTGACAGTCTTCGCACTTTCGAATATAATCTTCAACGGCTTTCTTCATTCCTTTCCAGAAATAATGGTGTCTAATTCGGTTATAAGTTTTAGTTACTCCTTTATGTCCAGCTAATGCAGACGCGTGATTTTCTGTAATTATACTTTGTCTCTTTGACTCTTCGGGAATTTGAACTATTTGTAAACATATTGTGACCTCGATGTCTTCTTCGTCAACGGTTTCGAGAATGTCCGTAATAATATCTTGCCAGCTTAACTGATCGATATTTGCCGTTTTAGCTATACTGAATGAATATATAATTAGTTCGCGTATTACATCCTTAAGGGAAGAAAGAGCTTCATTCCAATTTGTTGTGGTTAGGGGAGTATTTTGAGTTTCCTTGATAACTAACCCTACGAGAATTTGTCCCTTTTTATATGACACATGAGCCCTGCCTAGAGTGAGCTCGCTTGTTATTGTCAGTTCTCCCGCTTCCTGTAATTGTTTGGCTCCTTCGTCGCAAGGTTTCCCATCGGCACTTAAAAGGAAGACGAGTGTTTCTTTACGTAGGGACAATGGATCGCGACTGATTGACGGTATTATTCTAATATCCCTATCGGGATCTATTTCGTATGCTTCTTCCGGAGAATCGTTCAGTTCGAGTAATGACGATTCTGAGTCTGTCGTTGATTCATCTGTCGCGTTTGATTCTACTTCGGAATCAGGGTCTGCCTGTTCCTGTGGTTCTGGAGATTGCGGAGGCAAAATTCTTTGGTAAGGGGTGTCTGTCTGTTCCCTTTCATTTTCTGGGTTTTCTTCCTCTTCGCTACTCATTGGTTCTTGTGGGACTAACGAGGAAGAATCCGGTGGCGTTATTATAGGTGTCGGGGTTTTGCGTACTTTTCTGTGCGGCTGAATCCTCTCAGGTTCCGTCCTTAGGCGGGTTTTACTTGTGGGTGCCGAAGCAGAGATGAGTAATTTGGAACCCCGAGGTCTTCCAGGGCCTCGTTTTGGCGGAGTTTTAGTTTCTTTAGTAGTGCATGGTTTTTTGGTTTTTGGTGTGGGCCAGTCCACCCAGTCTTCATCGGTTTCTTCTCGTGGCCGTATCGGGCATGCCTCCATTGTAGGGGGATTACGAGATAGAGCGTCGGCAAGTTTATTGCTTTTTCCTGGTTGATATCGAATTTCGTATTCGTATTCAGCTAATTTTAATCGCCATCTGACGAGACGTGACATTGGGTCTTTTACTCTATGTAACCAGATTAGAGGTCGGTGGTCAGTAAATAAAATAAACTTCCTTCCATATAAGTAAGGTCGGAAGTGCCTAACACAATATACTATGGCCAGAAGTTCTTTTTCTATGGTTGCATAATTTATTTCTGCTTTATTTAAGAGGCGAGAAGCATAAGCAATGGGTAACTCTTTTCCCGCGATATTTTGACTCAATATTCCTCCTATAGCAAATTCAGAAGCGTCAGTGGTGATATGGCATTCCAGGTCAAAATTCGGGTATTGCAGGATAGGTTCTTTCTGCAATGCTAACCTTAAGTGGTCAAAAGCCGTTTTCTGGGACGGTCCCCACTCAAATGTTGTGTCCTTTTTTAATAATTGGGTTAACGGGCGAGCTATTTTGAAAAAGTCTGGGATAAATCTCCTATAATATCCGGTTAATCCAAGGAATTGTTTGATTCCTTTTGGTGTACTTGACGCTGGGTAATTTCGGACGGCTTCAATTTTTCCCAGATCAGGTTTTACTCCTTCTTCAGTAATTATATGTCCTAAATATGCGACTTCCTTATGCAGGAATTTACATTTGGAAGGTTGGAGTTTAAGGTTTGCCTCTCTTAGGCGGTGAGCGAGTTTTTTAAATTTAATTAAATGTTCCGTAAGGGAACTCGCGTAAAGGACAATATCGTCCAAATATACGAACATTTCTGCGCCTTGGAGTCCCGTAAGCGTGTGATCCATTAAACGTTGGAAGGTAGCTGGTGCATTACAAAGTCCAAATGGCATTCTAACAAACTCATAATGTCCATGAGGTGTAGAAAATGCCGTTTTTGGTGCATCTTCCGGCTTCATAGGGATTTGGTGAAATCCAGAAGCAAGGTCGAATACGGAGAAGTATTTATCTCCTCCTAATTAATCTAATATCTCGTTGATATTTGGAAGTGGGTATGGGTCAGGAACGGTCCTTTCATTTAGATCCCTGAAGTCGATTACTATTCTCCACAAGGGTTCCCCATCAGGTCCCGATTTTTTGGACACTATCCAAATAGGTGAATTATAGGGTGATAATAGGCCCCTTTACACGGTCGGTCTTGCGCGCGGTCCGGCCCGCGGGCCGGACCGCCGCGCGCCGTGCGGCCCGGAAAAGTACGTGAAGCCGGATCGTGGCGGTCCTTCGCGCGGGCCAGAAGGTCGTACCCGTCACTACTTAGAGACAGCGAGTTCGGGCTCCCATTTCTACGTCGACTCCACATGCTTTTTACACGATCCACCGCAGTGGTGTACTACTTGTTCTATGTGTATCATCGATCTGCGAAACGATCGGCAAGACACGATCGCGATATACGTTCGCGAAAAGTATCTGAAATTCCTCGATATACCAGGCTTATAGAGGATATCATAAATGCTGTTACTGTAGGGTACACTGAAACATTTGTTTTTAGGAAACTACGTTTGGTTGACCTGAAGGTGCTATAAATTGTGGAAATGATTTATGGCTCAGTTATAACGACTGTAAAATTTTACAAGGGTACTTTAAAAAATGTCCAAATGTTTCCCCGGCAATGCGATGGCAAATGAAATTGCAGTTAACACATTCACTGTTGTGACGATCATAATTATTACTATCAACGGCAATAATTACCATGTCACTGCTTGTTTTAATATAAAAACTAATATTGATAGACAATAAATACATATAGGTATGCAAGTGATGTTATATCTAAGATAAATGATGAAGAGATGTAATATGCAAAATGTCTTGAAGAAGGGGGGTAGTCTTCTGATTGCTCGTGATGCAGGTCAAATTTTTCATCCACGCTCTTGCGTGGCGCGCAGCAAGAAAGCATCACAGTCCTGCCCGCGCGCCAGAAAGCGTCACGCTCCTGCCCGCGCGCAAACCTCGAATCCAGAAGAGTTTGCATAAGAGACAGAAAAGGTAGTTAGAAAAGGAGAAAACGATAGTTGAAACCAGGATCGTTGCGCGCCTCAGGATTTCCGACAGTGCGGACAAGTCTGAGGCGCGCGACGAGCCTGGCAGCCGATCTTCTGGCAGCCAAGGATAAATAAGCCGTGCCTCGATGGGTTTCGAGGACTTCGACCCTCGAGACCAGGGGGGCCGTACTATGTTGCCCCCTAAGACGTGGCGAATCGAAAATTCTACATTTCGCACCGGATCTTGGCGAAAGTGACGTGGATCGTTTCCTTATGTTTTTCCGATGAAAATGGTCCAAAAACGACACAAATCGGATTGTAATTAAGGAATCTTCATAATAAATTGATTTCCATAACTTCGTTAAAAATAGTCCGATTTACATGAAATTTGGTATAATTTTCATTTGAAAAACGTAACGAATCCATCGGTATCACTTCCATATCGATACGATAAAGTATAAAGAATTATTTTATTTCTGAAACAGGTATGAATCCTTGGCCGACTGCAACGAATCGAGGTCGACGACACACAGTTGAGGGTGAAATATTCATTACAGCGTATTAAGAAATTCTTTATTCTTCGTCGTATCGATATGAAAGTAACACTAGTGGATTCCTGGCGTTCTCACAATTAAAATGATCACAAATATCCTGCAAATCGGACTACTTTGACACAAACAATACAAATTATAAAAGGAGTAGGCTGATATCGCCAGAAACGGCAGTACGTTTGCGCACGCGGGGTCCCGCCTGCGCCGTCCTCTCTTCAAATTACAAACGGATCCCTTATCGCTCGGGTATAAACACGACATATTTGTTTGCATGGTTATAAACTTCGTCCATTAGCTATCCGAATAGAGTGATGGATACACAAAAGTACAACTTTCATACTAAACTACGTCTTTGCCATATTTATTTTTTTATGTCTCTTCAGCTGTTTCTAACTTTCACTTTTACTCCTTTATCAGTACCTACCTGTTCATACCGTTTCTGCTTCCATGTGCCTGGAGTCAAGGGTTCGCACAGGCCTGGTCAGCGTCAGGAACATTTGGCGACCAGGCCTTTGCTAACCGGGGGACAGCTTCCTTACCCCACGCTTTCTTTTCACCCTCTCTATGTTTCTTCCCTGTTTTTTCCTACTTCATCTTTCTTCTATCTTCTTTTATTCGCTATCTCTAACTCTGTCTAGTCTTTCCTTTTTAACCGGCGAAAATTCACGGAGCGGACACTTGGTCTCGAACCGGTTATCAGGCAACAAGTACCGCGCACGCATTTCTATTGTTTTTCCATATTTACTGTTGATTTATTACTGTTAATTGTTACTTTTAATTATTTCTGTTAATCATTACTTTTAATTGTTACCATTAATTATTACCGTTCCTTGGTATTGTTAATTGTTTCTGTTAATTGTGATTGTTAATTGTTATTTTTAATTGTTACTGTTAATTGTTATTGTTAATTGTTATTTGTGGTTTAACTTCATTGAATTGTGTATTATTTAAAAAAGTGCATCGCAAGTTTTGTGATGTTTGCGGCAAACAATGACCGGAACTTGGCTGTTGTTGTTGTTGCTGCTGCTGCTGTCCAGTTGACAGTAGCAGAGCGAAGAAGAAGCAGAAGAAGAAACCGCCAGGTTTGGATAAAAAAATATCGCGAAGACTGCAATGATCAGCCTCTTCTTCGAGAACTGCGAGAAAATTATCCGGACGATTATCGAAACTACTTGAGGATGGATTGCAAGGCGTTCGACGATCTACTGGGTTTAGTTCAAAACCGAATAAAGAAAATGGACACCATTATGCGGAAAAGCATCACCGCAGAACAACGCCTTATCGCTACGTTGAGATTTTTGGCAACTGGGCGGTCGTACGAAGATTTGAAATTTACGACAGGAATATCGGCTCCTGCGTTATGCAAAATAATTCCTGAAACGTGCAAAGCACTGTATTATGCGCTACGGACAGAGTTCTTGAAGGTAAGGGTAATAATTTATTAATGAAATGATAATTCGCGCTCGTATTTATTGGTTCGTGTCTTCCCGGCTCGGCCCAGCATAAAACCTACACTGGTTGTCGCAGAGGTCTGTATGTGGTTTTAATGATCCTAGGAGCTCTCTCCTCAACACGGTTGCAATTAAACTGTCCGCGTAAATCGCCTGCCGCGGCTCCATCCGTTCCAATTGCTTGGCAACTTTTATTCCCGTGGCTTCATATTCGGATATATCGATGCGGCTGATGGTGGGATTCTTCAGCGCGTCAGCACAAGTTTCCAGAACTTTCATCATCGTCACTTTTTCTATTCTTACTGCGACGTGAAATTTGGCTGGCCGGCCGTTTCTGGCTGCTTGGACCCGGTTGCGATTCCAATGCTTCGTCCTTCGTACGAAAAAAGCACATATAATTTAATAAAATAAGAAATAACAAGGAAATTCAATTTTGTTTATATTTGTATTGTTTTTTGTTTTGTCATAGTTCCCCAATAACAAGGACGAGTGGAAAAAAATAGCCGATGGATTTCGCGACAAATGGGATTTCCTCAACTGCGGAGGTGCCATGGATGGCAAACATATCAGAATTGTTCCACCACCGGATTCCGGGGCCTTGTATTATAACTATAAAAATTATTACAGCACCGTACTAATGGCGTTAGTCGACTCCAATTACGAGTTTATTTTTGTCGATGTCGGCAAAAATGGAAGGGTATCAGATGGTGGTGTTCTCGAACACACTGAATTGATGAGGCGTTTAAATAACGGGCAATTAAATTTGCCCGAGAATAATGAAACGATAAAGAATTTGAACTTCGTGTTTGTAGGCGATGAAGCGTTTTCTTTAACAAATAACTTCTTAAAGCCTTATGCTCAAAGGGAATTGGATCACGATAAAAGAATATTTAATTATAGATTATCCCGAGGTAGGAACGTAGTGGAAAATACATTCGGCATATTAGCCTCGCGATTTAGAATATTTAATACAGCAATTAATATGAAGGTCGAAAATATTTCATATGTTGTATTGGCTGCCTGCGTTCTCCATAATTTCTTAAGGAGACGGAGCGCACCATACACAACGAACAACAGGAGTAGGCAGGAGGGGAATTATCAAAACGATTTAGTGCAGATGGATAATTTGCAACCCCTTAATCGTGGGAATTTAAATAACTCTGCCAAGCAAAATAGGGACCGGTATAAAGAGTATTTTGTAGGAGAAGGAAGTGTTCCGTGGCAGGAAGATATGCTGAATGCGTATAGAGCGTGAGTGTTTGATGTATGGAGGGGGTATATCCGTTTGAACCCTCGGAAAATGTGTACATTTTGTGGATTTTTTTACAGGTCAACGGTTTGATGCAAATTCGCCGTTTTTTTACTATCTTTACATAGTATTATGAACTACTCATACAAAAAATTATAGACGATCTCCCGGCATGAACAGCCGGCATTTTATTTTAAATTCATTTTTCGGGATAATGACCGATTAAGCACTTGATAATTTAATATACTAACTAAATTTGTTCGAGCCAGGTCAAAGTGACGGTCACCATAAAGTGCTTAAATAAAAAAAAGATGCCGGGAGATCGTCTATAATTCCATTATTTATTTATAGGGTAGATGTACCGTTTGTGGCCATTGTACCGTTTTTCGCCATGTGCATAATTATCGGGTTTTTTGGCTAGAAATTGCTTGCAGACATGTAAGATAAGAAAATCAAGGGTAATAAGTATCTCCGACGGCGGGACGTGATCGGCGGCGTCATCTTTAGATTTTTCAAGGAGCCCGCCCTGGTGGACGATCGAACGGGCATGGGGATCGCGCGAAATAAACAAAGGACGCGCGATGCGAGCGTGCAGGAGACTACGCAGTGATTCGCAGACAAAGTTCCGTTCAAGACACTTGTGTCACAAAGTTCCAGAGAGATTAAATAAATTTATGATACAATCGTACGTATATACTGTTACTCGTGTGTTTTATTCTTACAATTCAGAAGTGGGATACAGTCACGCGTCACGCGGTTAGTGAAGTGAGGTGCAAATAGTGCACATAATCGGAAAAAGAATATAGAAGTATGGGCCGCCATCATTCGCGACGTGATAGTCCGAATACAGCAGGGCCGAGTAAAAGGAGGAAGAACTCTCGTGAGTCGTCGAACGAAGTTCGACAACAGTTGGAGAAAATGGTCCAGGATTTACAACGCTCCCGACCGTCGGGACAACGCCCGAATGTGCAAGCTGGAGACGAAAAAATGATTCCGGTCTTCGATCCAGCACAAGACGATCTGACTGTGGAACGATGGGTGGAACTCGTTGACAAGCTGGCTCAGCAATATGAGTGGGACGAACGATCCATTATGAGATTGATAGCAGGACGATTACGAGGCCATGCTCGCACGTGGTATGACACCACCAGACAGGAAACGGCCACGTGGGCTGATACGAAGGAGGCACTCATTCAGCTATTTCGTAAGTTAGTACCTTTTGACAAATTATTCAAAGACGCGGCGAACTATGAGTCTACGCCTGGGCAATCGTTAGGTGACTATTGTTTTCAAAAACTAAATAAGATAAGGGTACTAAATATCACCATGCCTGATAACTATGTTATTGACTTGGTTATTGGTGGAATAAAAGACGAGAACATAGCACGAACGGTACGGTCGGCCCCACACGCCGACGCTAATTCGTTGTATGCGTTTATGAATACTATGGGCGCGATCCCGGGGACAAACACGTTTCAAAAAACAGTCTCTAATTCAAAACCTCGGGAGCAGTCACACAAAGCGGGAACATCGAGTGCCCCTACAAAAGTAGAACCGAAAACAGAAAGTCAGCCAACGACGCGTCCGGTAACGTGCTTCAATTGCAACAAGACGGGACATATAGCTAAAAATTGTTTCAAGCCGCGAGTCCAGTGTACCAGTTGCCGACGCTTAGGGCACGAGAGTGATAAATGCCCTTCTACTAAGAACGCTTGTGTAGTAGCTGCCCCGACCAATCCGAAATTCAATATCTACGAACAAACCGTATATATTAATGATCGTAAAATAAATGGGTTGATCGATACCGGAAGCGTATGCACAATTCTTCGCTCGTCCCTAGTTACGGAATTTGGAATAAGCATAGACACCACCACGACCGTTGCTTTGCGGGGATTTTCGGGCCACCTAGTACATACGAATAAGATAGCACGTATTAAACTGCGGGTGCAAGATGTAGCCGCAGATGTAGACGCTTTAATCGTACCAAACGAGTGTTTGACTCGTGATATAATAGTAGGAAGAGACTTTTTAGATCAGGATCACATCGTAATGATTAAGAAACAACATCAATTGCTGTTTAAAACCATAAAAAATACGGCGGACGTATTTGTGATAGTTGACGAAGAAGAGCCTAACGGAGAATTTGATTTTGGGGATATTACCGCGAAGGAAAGGCAGAACAGCATGAAACTGCTTGAAGAATATGGTGATAGGATCACTAGGTCCCTGCAAAATCTTGGCAAAACAAACACCGCGTATCTCGCGATAAGATGCATGACAGATGCACCGGTAACGTACCACCCGTATCGTATGGCCGAAACAGAAAAGGCGGTTCTTAGGGAAATGATTAAGGAGCTCTTAGATAATCAGATAATCCGGGATTCTCATTCACCGTATGCGAGCCCGATCATTCTGATAAAAAAGAAAACCGGCGGTTTCCGATTGTGTATTGACTATCGTAGGTTAAACGCAATAACCATCAAGGACCGATACCCGCTGCCATTAATAGACGATCAGCTAGATAGGCTGGGCGGCAATCGATATTTCACAGCGCTAGATCTAGCTTCCGGTTATTATCAAGTCCCAGTAGAAGAAACGTCCATACCAAAAACTGCGTTCATTACCCCAGAGGGGCACTACGAGTTTTTACGAATGCCATTTGGGCTCACCAACGCTCCGGCTGTTTTTCAACGATTGATGGATCTAGTGCTAGGACCGTTAAAAAATACTATAGCTTATCCATACCTGGATGATATTATAATTCCATCTAAGAGCATAGAGGAGGGATTACAACACTTACGACGTGTGCTAGACAAGTTTAGAGAGCACAATCTGACGCTTAAAATAAGTAAATGTTCATTTTTCAAATCACGGATTGACTACCTGGGGAGAGAGGTTAGTGCGGAAGGAGTTAGGCCCGGTGAAGGGAAGGTCAGGGCGTTAGCACAAATGCCAGCCCCAGCGACCGTAAAACAGATTAGACAGTTTTTGGGTTTGGCTAGCTACTTTAGAAAATTTATTCAGGGATACGCTACACTTGTGGAGCCCCTTACGAGGCTCACTCGTAAAAATGAACCATGGGTTTGGAAGGAGTCGCAACAACGCGTGTTCCAAGAGGTGAAAGATAGGTTAACGACGCGACCTATTCTAGCGATATTTGATCCGACGCTGACCACAGAGTTGCATACGGATGCCAGCTCATTAGGGGTAGGAGCTATGTTAATGCAACGTACGATGGACGGACAGGTGGTAGTGGTAGCCTATTATAGTAAACAGACCACGCCAGATCAGCGATGTTACCACTCGTACGAGTTGGAAACGATGGCCGTCGTGTTTGCATTGCGGCATTTTCGGGTCTACCTGTTAGGACTACAGTTCAAGGTTGTTACTGACTGTAACGCCTTACGCACCACATTCACCAAACGAGACCTACTACCTCGTGTAGGGCGATGGTGGCTGGAAGTGCAAGATTTCACTTTCGATGTTGAATATCGTCCGGGAGCTAAAATGGCACACGTGGATGCTTTAAGCCGTAACCCGCTGTCTATTGAACTCGACGTCGACCGTATAGACCTAACCGAAGCTGATTGGATAGTAGCAGCACAGTTGCAAGACGAGCAACTGAGTAGGATTAAGACTATGTTGACGGGCACGCGGACAAACGACACGAAGCAATATTTTGATAACTACATAATTAAAAATGGTAAAATTTATAGGCGTTTGGAGAACGGAGATAAGGCATGGGCAGTACCCAGAAATGCCAGAATGCAAATATGCAGGTTATGCCACGACGATGCGGGGCACTTAAGCGTAGAAAAGACATTGGAGAGAGTGAAGCAAAATTATTGGTTCGCCGGAATGAGAAGATTTATTACCAAATATGTCCAAGCATGCTTAAATTGTGCGTACTATAAGCATACGAAAGGCAAAAAACAATGTAAATTGAACCCGATCGAGAAAGTTCCGGTCCCGTTCCATACCGTGCATATCGATCACGTAGGCCCTTTTGAGACAAGTCGTCGAGGAAATAAATTCTTGTTGGTGATGGTTGACGCTTTCACCAAATTTGTCATCATAGAGCCCGTGAAGAGCCAAAAGACACGGTACGTCGTAAAAAGTTTAACGAACGTCATATACATTTTTGGGTGCCCAACCCGGGTAATTAGTGATCGAGGGACGGCTTTTACTGCAAGGTCGTTTAGAACCTTTTGCGACGCCTACGGAATCAAGCATATACTCAACGCCGTGGCCACTCCAAGAGCTAACGGGCAATGCGAACGATATAATAAGACCATAACAGCCGCGTTGTCCACGACCACTGCCGGGAAGGACCCGTCGCACTGGGACAACGATGTCAAGAAGATTCAGAGCGCATTGAACACGTGTTTGAACAAAGGTATAGGCACAACGCCCATCAAAGCGCTCATTGGGTATGAAACAAAGAGTCCCGCTGCGGGATGGTTGATAAGCAACGTACAGGAGGAGGTAGATCGTGTAGATTTACAGTTGCTTCGAGAACGAATGAAAGAACATATTTCGGTGTCCCAACGGAAGCAGAAGGAATATTACGACAAAACACGAAGAATGGCTACCAAATACAAACAAGGTGACCTTGTCATGGTGGAGGTGACTAGTGAGGCGGCCACTGGGGGTAGCCGAAAATTATTACCTAAGTTCAGGGGCCCTTTTCGAATCACCAAGGTTATATTGAATGATCGTTACGAAGTGGAAGATTTGAGAGAGCAATCCAGAGGTAGACGTACTGTAGTAGCCGCTGACCGGATGAAACGGTGGATAACAGTACAGTACGATACCGACAACGACGAGGCAGATAGGCAAGGAAGTCGGGGTACTTCACCCCTTCCCTTAAATTAGAGCGAACGTCGCTCGTGTTAGGCGAACGTCGCCATTCCCTTAAAGTAGAGCGAACGTCGCTCGTGTTGGGTGAACGTCGCCATCCCCTTAAAGTAGAGCGAACGTCGCTCATGTTAGGCGAACGTCGCCAATCCCTTAAATTAGAGCGAACGTCGCTCATGTTAGGCGAACGTCGCCAATCCCTTAAATTAGAGTGAACGTCGCTCATGTTAGGCGAACGTCGCCACCCTCCAAAGTAGAGCGAACGTCGCTCATGATAAACAAAAGTCACTCATATTAGGCGAACGTCGCCATCCCCAAGGTTAGAGCAGATTCTATATCTGAGGACAGACGCATCGCAGGATAGCCGAATGTAAGATAAGAAAATCAAGGGTAATAAGAATCTCCGACGGCGGGACGTGATCGGCGGCGTCATCTTTAGATTTTTCAAGGAGCCCGCCCTGGTGGACGATCGAACGGGCATGGGGATCGCGCGAAATAAACAAAGGACGCGCGATGCGAGCGTGCAGGAGACTACGCAGTGATTCGCAGACAAAGTTCCGTTCAAGACACTCGTGTCACAAAGTTCCAGAGAGATTAAATAAATTTATGATACAATCGTACGTATATACTGTTACTCGTGTGTTTTATTCTTACAGACACATAATTATTTGTAGAATTTCAAACCGTAAATATTTTGTTTAATATACTAACAGAAATATAAGGTTACATTTATTGCTTACGCGAAAAGTGGCAAGTGGCCAGAAACGGTGAAAAATGGATTTCTTATATTTTTTAATTTTCTTAATTCTTTAACGATTTCTCTAGTTAATGGTAACGTATATATATTAATAGTAAAGATAGTGTAAAATTTAGTAAAGCTTTTAGTTTCCTGATTTGAAGTACAATTTTAAAGATAATTACGACGGAAGTCACTGAAATCATTAAAGCGGTCACAAATGGTGCATCTCCCCTATATCTTTTATGTGTAGGGGGAGTTGGGGCACTTTGATGCAAGGGGCACAATGAAACATTAATATTCTCTTGTTATTTAGAAACAGTCAGAAGTTAAAAAACTGATCACAAAACAGTATACTCTTTGATCTTGAAAGGTGATATAAGATTATAAGATGATACCCTATAGATATCAAGATAATATTAATGTATCATTGTGCCCCCTGCATCAAAGTGCCCCAACTCCCCATATATGACTATGATATGTACTCGCGTAACGTATGTTAATAATAATCATTTGCGTACACTATGCGTATATCATTTATGGGAGGGCCGTCAAAAAACATGAATGTTACCTATCATATATTATTTGTATTATTTATATGTATCATATATTATGACTTGTTAAAATTAAAATAACACATGGTGACCGGGTTTGCGGGTAACACATGTTTTGGGGGCGAATGTGCACCTCTGGACAATTGGAGATTTGTTAAAACAAACGTGCTACAAAATTGTTTATAACATTGAAAATGATGTTTCAAAGATTCCATTGTATAGAATTGCACGTATAGGCATGGACCTACCACTACTCTGCCGTTTTAGCAGCATCTACCCAAATGGTGGGGCCTGGCCCAGTGCGCACCCCTAAACGTAAACAAACACAATCCCACGTTTAAAGGGACAGAAGGTAGTGCAAGGTGCATTGACCTAGTTCAGGCCACTGTGCCAGACCCCACCATTCGAGTGCATACTACCAAAACGGCAGAGTGGCGGGTGGGCCCATGCCTATACGTGCAACTCTATACAATCGAATCGTTGAAACATTAGTTTCAATGTTATAAACAATTTTGTATCAATTTTTTTTAACAAATTCACTCCCCAAACCAGTGATCATTACTTTTTGAACTCCTTGTACATTAAGTCGATCTGCGCATGCGTTAATATTATTGTTTGAATACGATTTAATTGAATTATTTTGTAATCATAATTCATGAACTAATTCAATTGTAATTCTGCACATCTCTGTCCAATTATAATACACACATACTTAGTCACACTAATAAAATAAAATTTCACAAAAAGACAACCATATGTTTCATTTTTCTTGTCTGTGTCCATTGTTAAATTATTTTCAGTTTCTTGTTTACCTTCAGTGCTACATTGAAATGATATTTCCACGTAGTTGGAGCCACAGAGGCTCCCTAAGAATAAAACTTTGGAGTGACATTTAGCTTGTTTTCGTTGTGTACAATTATTTTTTTACAAGATAGAAACTCGTCCGTGGTTCCAGCTATACCGATTTTTTTTACGAGTGTAGTAATAAAATAAATGAGGTCATAAATAAACTTACTTGATTGCTAGGCTGCGTCTCGGGGTCGTCCATGTCCTGAACGTCGATGGCTTCACCTTCAATTTCTTCAGGTTCTTCCCGCATCGTTTCCGGCTCTTCCGGGAGAGATATCTCCTCCTCGATGTTACTTATGCTCGGCGTTGGGATGTCCTGATCTTTAGTAAATAATAGCAGCTCGTAGTACCAAAGTGTCGGTACATATACATCCTCGGTCCCGTTACCAGAGCGTGTCGATGCCGCCACTTTTCTAAATTCTTTTCGGAATGTCCACGTAGTGATTGTATTTTTTTGCAGACAAACTCTTTGTCCGCATTTGGGAATATTGGTCTGCAGTAGTTTATTAATTTATCGTAACAATCATTGCGCAAATTGCGATTTTGATATTCCTTACTCTTGACTTTCCATAGACATGGCATCGTTTTATATAAGGTAATCAAACCCGTTACCGCCTTGCTGCTCCACTTTGTATCCTCCATAATAACCAAGAAAATCACAAAAAAGGAACAAAACTATACGAACGTATCGACACTTTGACTTTTCATTTGATTCTGCCTTTTCTCCGTGCATTCACTTAAAACGTAAGCAATGGTTACTCCCTCCATAGGTCAAATTCCTAGCGGGGGTGGTTATGGCAAAATGTAATTGGTTAAGGCGTGACAAAAGGGGCGGATTTTAGCCCAGGAAGAAATGCAAAACGCTCTCGTCCTTCTGCCCAAACGGCGGTCGTGTTATAAAAATCAGGGGTTGTAAATACGTCTTTAGTTAACGTTTCGTTGTCAGATGTGCAAGCTTCGCGAGGTATTTCCTTATTTGACCATTGTCCTGGGATTCTAAACGTTTAGTCCAGCAATAAACACGTCGCAGAGTCCCAGGAATAGGTCACTCCTAAACACGTCGTGAGCTAAAGCCCATCAGTGACGGCCGCCGTTGGAGCAATATACTCATTAACTCAGAGTGAAAAGAAGTCGAAATCCCTGAAAAACGGCACGATGTCTATTGCCCCTTTTCCACATCTGGCAGACAAGGGGGCACGGCGCAGGCGGGACACCGCGTACGATAAACATAATCATGTCGACATCTGTGAGCAATTCGAATGTAATTTTGGTATGTTTTAGCATTGCATCCCAGGTGAAACCAGGTAAAGTATAATAATGCGCTGAATCTAGTCCGTAACTCTTGATGCAACTTTCGCGAAAATTTTCAAAAATATCTGCCAATAACAAGACATCTGTTTTCAAATACAAGTCGCTGTATTCGCCCAAGGTTCTAATCCCGAAACGCTGCCACACTGTCTCGGCGTGTGCGTAATCGCTCTCGGATACAGTCTCACCCGTTAACAAACTGTAGAATGACTCGCGCGGCGGTAAGCATGGATCCTGCAGCTTGTTCGCGCAATCGAGGTATTCGTACGGAAATACACCCTTTCGCGTCAATAAATTGAAATCCTCGGTGGATAATGTTTCAAATTGGGATCGTAAAATTTTTAATTGATCTGTGCTGAGAAAAGATGCTAATTTGTTGAGACTGGTATTGAGAAATTTGTACGAATCGATGAATCGCAATTTAATATAATTTCGCGAGTCTGAGTCAGCCGTATCTTCGACATTTTTTGTGAATGAAATATACTTTTCTTTAGTTATAGGCAATACGTCAACGCTGCCTTCGAAAGCGGTAGCTATTTCCTTGATAATAAAATGTGAATCGTAACCGGATAAATTATGGAAAACTACGGGGATGTAAAACGCATTTTTATAATTTAAATTACACTCCGAATGTGCCGAGCCTCTGAATCGTCCGGAGAGATGGCAATGATCGCGGACTCGTTTATCGCTAGCCTCGAATGGTTCTTCGCAAATATGACAGTGTGTTGCATCGCGAAATGTCGTCAACTGTTCGTTGGTTAAATCCAGCATGGGAACATTACTGGTCAAGATGGGTTTGGCGAAGTTTGCAAAATTTTTAAGTTCGTCTGCGAACCATGAAACGCAGTCCGCGTCGCGGCGACATCGATACGTCGACAGTGATGTATCGTACGAACAATGCATATAATAGGCAATGCTATGCACTTTATGGTGCTGGTATGCGTGTAATTTATTGTCTGTATCACCCACTCGGTGACTGTCCTCTGTTTTCTCGATGATGCACTCGAGATCTGCGTATACCACGAAGGGAAGTCGCTCCTTCATGCGGTGGTTGTCGAAACTGAGGAGATTTTTGCCTTCGCTGGGCAGCAGAATGGCGCAGTCGTTCATCTTGCCGCAGTCCACTGTATGCGCCTCCAGCTTCTCGGTTGAGCTAAAGTAGTGCATGCATCTGTAAACACAATTTTTTTTATTTAATTTATTTCGCGAGACATTTCAACATTTCATACGTTTTCTATACGTACCGATCGCAGATGAATTTCTTTTCCTTGTGTCTGCTCAGCTGCGTGCTCACGAGTCGGGACAAGTTCTTGATCCATACAAAGTGCCCTACATCGCCGTGCTCTTGATTCGGTGTGTAGAGCAGGTTGACGTGTCGATCCCTCTTTTGACTGGTGAGGTGCAACGGAAAGACCGTCGACCCTTTCTCCGCCTCGAAGCTGTACACGTTGATGGAGATGTCGTTCAACCGTTCAAACTTCCTAATCTGTGCTAGAGACATTGGAAACTCAATGCCCTGGAGATTTAATACGGAAGCATAGTCGGGGTACGAACTTGGGCGATCGGTATGTCTTTCCGCAGGATGGAGAGCGGCGACCACTGCCCACGCGAAACACGCATTGTCCGAGCATTGCACACTGATCGTTGCCTTCTTCAAAGATAATATCTGTGGCAACTTGATGTGGCACCCAGCACACAGTGGATTGTACTTGTTGACATTGACGGTCAGGTTGAGGATTCGCGTCAATGCCCATCCGCTATCGCGTTCCTGGAACTCTTCCAACGATGCCAGGGTGGGTTCGATAACGCATCGCTGGTACCACTCCTGCAGATCGGATGTGCGGAAGAGTTCGCAGTTTCGGGTGTTGATGCTTTTACAAGCATGCTTGTCATCCGCCACAAATTCGCCGTTGAACACCGTGTTCACTTTGAGGTTCCGCTGTTTCCTCAAAGCGCTCCGCACATGCTCCAGCACAATGATCCCCGCATCTTGGAGGAAGTTGCGCGGCTCGATATAGTTTGAATTTAGCACGACACCAGTTAATACGCGGTTATCGAACGCAGCGTCTATTTCGCGCCACAAAAGTCCTATGTTAGAATGTCCGGCACCTTCGCGCACGAAACGGCCGCGCAACGAATGTTTCAGCCCTTCGAGGTGCGCGATTCGAGCAACCAACGATTGTCGAACACCGATCGATAATCGCGGGCGTTTCACACGGCTCTGTTCTTCCAACGATTCGATACACTCGTTGCACCGTTCTTCCCACGCAAGGTACTCTTCCCGCGAAATCAAGCGTGCAGATTGATCCAGCAATTGGCGGGTTATGTGCCCGAATTCTCCCATGGTTGTAAATGTAAATGTCTTTTCCTCGCAACACGTTGCAACGATTTGAGGCTTTGTGCACTTTGGAGCGCGTTTTTATGCATGATTTGGTATCTCTTTTGATGTACTCCCTCGAATGTAAAAACGATGATGCATCCCAACACGGTTCTATGCAGTTTCTGCTGATATCGCATAATTCTAAAATTCAACGTTCCCAAAAAGTATCATATTACATTCGACGCGTGTCGAGACTTTTATGCATGATTTGCTGTCTTACTCTTTGATGTATCTCCTCCCTCGAATGCAAAAGTATCATATTATATTCGACACGTGTCGAGACTTTTATGCATGATTTGCTATCTCTGCCTTACTCTTTGGTGTATCCCCTCCCTCAAATGTGCATTGATGTATACGTGTACGTGAATTTGTATAAAAGCGACGTTGGTCAGACCTGTGAACTTCATTACACCACGTTCGCTCGAGTGTTAAAGAGTATCGTTTGCGTTAACTTCTCCACCGATCAGTATAATCGTACATAGTGCATATCAAGATGTACAAACGCAGCTTCAACGATTCATCCTATGCATCCGCCATCAATGGTGATTACCCCAATAAACGCCAACAACAGGAACATCAGTTCAATACGAGGTATGTACGCGTTATTATACACTTTTCACTTTTCACTTACTTCTTTCACTGTAAACGCAAGCGAACCGAGTATTAATTTCGTATGCATGTTTCTTACAGTTCTGGATCCACAACACCAAAACCAACAATCGTACGGATCCTGGGGCGTGATTACCCGTTGACCGCAACAGCTTATAAACGGTTAACTATTGGAATTCGCATCGGTATGGATTTGTGCCACGTCGAGATCGCCATAGCCGACAATAAAGGCTGTGAGGTATGTTTTTCAATGTCGACGTGGAAGCTCCTGCTGCAAAACGAGGCGGACATACTCCAACGATTACGCAGCAACGCAACATCGCCCCAAACCCACATCGTAATTGATCATTTGCGACTCGAATTCACGCGTATACATGATGATCAACTTATAAAAATCACCGATAATCGCGCTGTCATATACATGACTGAAGCCACGATGCGTAAACTGTTCGCGTATGAACATTGTATTGAACATATGTATACCTGGCTAACTGAAAATATGTACTCTGTCAGTAGTAAATATGCAACCTTCGTAGAACTGCTGCGTACCGCTCCCGTATCGACGAATTATGTGAAATTAATTTCCGAAAGCGAACACTTTGAGCAGCATTCATTGATCGATTGTGAATTGTTGGCGTTAGGATTACAATCCATGTTGCGTGATGTAAACCACATACCACTATAGTACGTTTTAATAATAAATGTATAATTTTCACATCAATACTTATAACGATTCATTTTTTTATAATATCCTTTCCAACATATTTCTCTGCGTTGGGAAAGAAATTTCTGCTGACGTCGCATAATTCTACTTCGTTCTTCGCGCCGTGAAAATGACATCACCCTGCCCAACCGTTCCAGAGGATTCGAGTTACGCGCGTTGCAAAGGTACACACTTCTCAATTTCATGATAAGAGTCCCTTGAGCGAGCCTGGAGATGTAGCGAGACCAGTCGCACTTCAAAGCTTTTCACAGCGCGAAGCACGTCGAGCATATATTTTAATTATAACATGGGAATACAACGAATTGTCCCGGAGTGCGACCCCGAGGTATGTACTTTAAAATATTTTTTTACATTTATCGCGTTTAACCTTTTAAATCGAGCGAGATCAAATCAGACGTTCGAGTCAATATTAAATCGTGGGTTTCTAACTTTTAGATCTTGCCACCAGCGTCACCTCCGCCGTCGCCGTCGCCACCATCATCGCCACCAACATCGCCGTCGCCACCGCCATCGCCGCCGCCTCAGCAAGTATGTAATACTTTCCACTGTTTCATGCGTTTGATGTTTATTCACGTGCTAGTGATATATATTGACGTTTGTTTTCTAGGAACATCCAATGCTTTATATGGGGCGGTTGGCACAGATTTTGGAGCGGCTGCCGAATGCGGCCATTGGCTCCGCGCGGTTGCGCCTGTGGGTGCCAAATCAGAACAACCGCGTGGAAAATTTGCGGCGACCGCTTGCATCCTCCTCCTCCTCCTCCTCCCCATCATCATCGCCGCCACCATCACCACCACCACCATCGCCATAATTTTTTATGTATATTTTTCTTTTTTATTTTATATATTTATATTTTTTATATGTAACAATATATATATTCTTAAAACGTATTTCATTGTACCATTTTCTTTACCTGTCTTCCTTCTCTCCTCATCATCTAATTCTAAGATTTGCTGACGTCGCATAATTCTACTTCGTTCTTCGCGCCGCCAAAATGACGTCACCCCGCACGGTCGCTCCAGAGGATTCGAGTTACGCGCGATCGCGCGAGACGCTGCGACGACGCTATGTAGTGCTCTCTCTCCTCCGAATTAAAAAATGCTCTGTCTCTTTCCCTCCTCCGAAGACGCGGTTTGTAAAATCCCGACATCATCCGATAAAAAATAAATTATTTCTCTGCATTGGAAATAAATGTCTGTATGCCGCGTAATGGTTTGGAAAAAAATTCGGGGGGTCATTCACTTCCTCCGGTTAAATTTTCGGGGATGGGCCCGGGGTTTGAAAAAGTTTTCGGGAGGTCATTCATCCCCTCCAAAAGTTTTCGGCTGCGGGTCAGGTCTCCGCGGCGGCTCGGCCCGGACTAATCCCCTCCATCATCGCGGCTTCCCCCACTCCGCGGCTCGTGCGCGTGCAACCGACCTTCCTCCCCCCGCAGGCCCCGCGCCCAGGTTTCCCCCCACCGCGCTCCCCCGCGCGCCCTCACTTCCCCCCGCCCCCGCGCTCCCCTCATTGCCCCATGGGTTAGAATCCCCTTTGCCTTACTACTGATATATCCGAATATGAAGCCACGGGAATAAAAGTTGCCAAGCAATTGGAACGGATGGAGCCGCGGCAGGCGATTTACGCGGACAGTTTAATTGCAACCGTGTTGAGGAGAGGGCTCCTAGGATCATTAAAACCACATACAGACCTCTGCGACAACCAGTGTAGGTTTTATGCTGGGCCGAGCCGGGAAGACACGAACCAATAAATACGAGCGCGAATTATCATTTCATTAATAAATTATTACCCTTACCTTCAAGAACTCTGTCCGTAGCGCATAATACAGTGCTTTGCACGTTTCAGGAATTATTTTGCATAACGCAGGAGCCGATATTCCTGTCGTAAATTTCAAATCTTCGTACGACCGCCCAGTTGCCAAAAATCTCAACGTAGCGATAAGGCGTTGTTCTGCGGTGATGCTTTTCCGCATAATGGTGTCCATTTTCTTTATTCGGTTTTGAACTAAACCCAGTAGATCGTCGAACGCCTTGCAATCCATCCTCAAGTAGTTTCGATAATCGTCCGGATAATTTTCTCGCAGTTCTCGAAGAAGAGGCTGATCATTGCAGTCTTCGCGATATTTTTTTATCCAAACCTGGCGGTTTCTTCTTCTGCTTCTTCTTCGCTCTGCTACTGTCAACTGGACAGCAGCAGCAGCAACAACAACAACAGCCAAGTTCCGGTCATTGTTTGCCGCAAACATCACAAAACTTGCGATGCACTTTTTTAAATAATACACAATTCAATGAAGTTAAACCACAAATAACAATTAACAATAACAATTAACAGTAACAATTAAAAATAACAATTAACAATCACAATTAACAGAAACAATTAACAATACCAAGGAACGGTAATAATTAATGGTAACAATTAAAAGTAATGATTAACAGAAATAATTAAAAGTAACAATTAACAGTAATAAATCAACAGTAAATATGGAAAAACAATAGAAATGCGTGCGCGGTACTTGTTGCCTGATAACCGGTTCGAGACCAAGTGTCCGCTCCGTGAATTTTCGCCGGTTAAAAAGGAAAGACTAGACAGAGTTAGAGATAGCGAATAAAAGAAGATAGAAGAAAGATGAAGTAGGAAAAAACAGGGAAGAAACATAGAGAGGGTGAAAAGAAAGCGTGGGGTAAGGAAGCTGTCCCCCGGTTAGCAAAGGCCTGGTCGCCAAATGTTCCTGACGCTGACCAGGCCTGTGCGAACCCTTGACTCCAGGCACATGGAAGCAGAAACGGTATGAACAGGTAGGTACTGATAAAGGAGTAAAAGTGAAAGTTAGAAACAGCTGAAGAGACATAAAAAAATAAATATGGCAAAGACGTAGTTTAGTATGAAAGTTGTACTTTTGTGTATCCATCACTCTATTCGGATAGCTAATGGACGAAGTTTATAACCATGCAAACAAATATGTCGTGTTTATACCCGAGCGATAAGGGATCCGTTTGTAATTTGAAGAGAGGACGGCGCAGGCGGGACCCCGCGTGCGCAAACGTACTGCCGTTTCTGGCGATATCAGCCTACTCCTTTTATAATTTGTATTGTTTGTGTCAAAGTAGTCCGATTTGCAGGATATTTGTGATCATTTTAATTGTGAGAACGCCAGGAATCCACTAGTGTTACTTTCATATCGATACGACGAAGAATAAAGAATTTCTTAATACGCTGTAATGAATATTTCACCCTCAACTGTGTGTCGTCGACCTCGATTCGTTGCAGTCGGCCAAGGATTCATACCTGTTTCAGAAATAAAATAATTCTTTATACTTTATCGTATCGATATGGAAGTGATACCGATGGATTCGTTACGTTTTTCAAATGAAAATTATACCAAATTTCATGTAAATCGGACTATTTTTAACGAAGTTATGGAAATCAATTTATTATGAAGATTCCTTAATTACAATCCGATTTGTGTCGTTTTTGGACCATTTTCATCGGAAAAACATAAGGAAACGATCCACGTCACTTTCGCCAAGATCCGGTGCGAAATGTAGAATTTTCGATTCGCCACGTCTTAGGGGGCAACATAGTACGGCCCCCCTGGTCTCGAGGGTCGAAGTCCTCGAAACCCATCGAGGCACGGCTTATTTATCCTTGGCTGCCAGAAGATCGGCTGCCAGGCTCGTCGCGCGCCTCAGACTTGTCCGCACTGTCGGAAATCCTGAGGCGCGCAACGATCCTGGTTTCAACTATCGTTTTCTCCTTTTCTAACTACCTTTTCTGTCTCTTATGCAAACTCTTCTGGATTCGAGGTTTGCGCGCGGGCAGGAGCGTGACGCTTTCTGGCGCGCGGGCAGGACTGTGATGCTTTCTTGCTGCGCGCCACGCAAGAGCGTGGATGAAAAATTTGACCTGCATCACGAGCAATCAGAAGACTACCCCCCTTCTTCAAGACATTTTGCATATTACATCTCTTCATCATTTATCTTAGATATAACATCACTTGCATACCTATATGTATTTATTGTCTATCAATATTAGTTTTTATATTAAAACAAGCAGTGACATGGTAATTATTGCCGTTGATAGTAATAATTATGATCGTCACAACAGTGAATGTGTTAACTGCAATTTCATTTGCCATCGCATTGCCGGGGAAACATTTGGACATTTTTTAAAGTACCCTTGTAAAATTTTACAGTCGTTATAACTGAGCCATAAATCATTTCCACAATTTATAGCACCTTCAGGTCAACCAAACGTAGTTTCCTAAAAACAAATGTTTCAGTGTACCCTACAGTAACAGCATTTATGATATCCTCTATAAGCCTGGTATATCGAGGAATTTCAGATACTTTTCGCGAACGTATATCGCGATCGTGTCTTGCCGATCGTTTCGCAGATCGATGATACACATAGAACAAGTAGTACACCACTGCGGTGGATCGTGTAAAAAGCATGTGGAGTCGACGTAGAAATGGGAGCCCGAACTCGCTGTCTCTAAGTAGTGACGGGTACGACCTTCTGGCCCGCGCGAAGGAGCGCCACGATCCGCCTTCATGTAGTTTTCCGGGCCGCGGGGCGCACGGCGGTCCGGCCCGCGGGCCGGACCGCGCGCAAAACCGACCGTGTAAAGGGGCCTATTGCCATCTCTCTGGACGGTTCAGAGGCCCGGCACATTCGGAGTGCAATTTAAATTATAAAAATGCGTTTTACATCCCCGTAGTTTTCCATAATTTATCCGGCTACGATTCATATTTCATTATCAAGGAAATAGCTACCGCTTTCGACGGTCACGTTGACGTATTGCCTATAACTAAAGAAAAGTATATTTCATTCACTAAAAATGTCGAAGATACGACTGATTCAGACTCGCGAAATTATATTAAATTACGATTCATCGATTCGTACAAATTTCTCAATATCAGTCTCAACAAATTAGCATCTTTTCTCAGCACAGATCAATTAAAAATTTTACGATCCCAATTTGAAACATTATCCACCGAAGATTTCAATTTATTGACGCGAAAGGGCGTATTTCCGTACGAATACCTTGATTGCGCGAGCAAGCTGCAGGATCCATGCTTACCGCCGCGCGAGTCATTCCACAGTGTGTTAACGGGTGAGACTGTATCCGAGATCGATTACGCGCACACCGAGACAGTGTGGCAGCGTTTCGGGATTAGAACCTTGGGCGAGTACAGCGACTTGTATTTGAAAACAGATGTCTTGTTATTAGCAGATATTTTTGAAAATTTTCGCGAAAGTTGTATTAAGAGCTATGGATTAGATTCAGCACATTATTATACTCTACCTGGTTTCACATGGGATGCAATGCTAAAACATACCAAAATTACATTCGAATTGTTCACCGTCGTCCATATGGTTATGTTTATCGAACGCGGTATACGCGGGGGTTTAAGCCAATGTTCCGGAAGATACGCACATGCCAATAACAAGTACATGTCATCTTACGACGCATCGGAACAGTCATCGTACTTGATGTACTTTAACGTGAATAATTTGTATGGATGGGCAATGTGTCAACCTCTACCACACGCCAAATTTCAATGGGTCGAAGGTGTTGCGAGTTTTAACGTGTCTTCGATCCCGGTCGATTCACCCACGGGATACATTCTCGAGGTAGATCTGGAATATCCGCAACATCTGCACGAAGCTCACGCCGATCTACCGTTCTGTCCGACGCGTGCCAAACCACCGGGCAGCAGGCAGGACAAGTTACTCACGACGGTATACGATAAGCAGCGTTACGTTATCCACTATCGCAACCTGCAGCAGTGCACGCGTCACGGCCTTCGTATTACAAAGATACACCGCGTGCTTCAATTCGCTCAATCCCCCTGGCTCCGCGATTACATGGAATTCAATACACGGTTTAGAACACGCGCGACAAACGACTTTGAAAAAAATTTGTACAAATTGATGAACAACGCGGTATTCGGTAAAACTATGGAAAATGTGCGACACCATGTGGATGTAAAGCTTTTGACACATTGGGAAGGGCGATATGGCGCGGAGGCAATGATCGCGAAACCGAATTTCCACAGCAGAAGTGTTTTTTCGGAAAATTTAATAGCTGTTGAATTGCGAAAACTCGAGGTGAAATTCAACAAACCGATATACGTGGGTATGTGCATTCTAGACATATCAAAAATTTGTTTGTATGAATTTCATCACGAGTACATGTCTCCCCTGCACGGGCAAAATTGTAAAATTCTATACACCGATACAGACAGCCTCATTTATCACATTCGATGCGACGATATCTACGAGTCCATGAAACACATTATCGATAGATTCGACACGAGCGATTATCCTATGGACAATCCATATAATATGCCGCGTGTAAATAAGAAGGTTCCAGGGCTGATGAAGGACGAAAATAACGGTGCGATAATGACAGAATTCATAGGTCTTAGAGCGAAAATGTATGCGCTTCGCGTAGACGGTATAAAGATACGAAAAAGACGAAAGGCGTCAAGACCAACATCATAGTCAGGACGATAACTTTCGACGACTACGCGAAGTGATTGCATAGGGAGATCGAAATGGTTCGTAGACAATCGTGCATACGGTCTAAATTACACAAAGTGTACACCATTTCGGAGTCTAAAATCGCTCTAAGTCCGTACGACGACAAGCTGCATTTCGTACACGATTCGACCGACACTCTGCCCTGGGGACATTATAATATACCGTTGTAAAATAGAAACTATTGTATTTATTGTAAAATAGAAATTGTATTCCCATGTATAGAAATTATTATAAATAGTAGAATTATTGCATAAAAATTATTCATACATGTATAGAAATTATAAATGGTGGAATTAACGTGTTAAAATAAAAAGTTGTTCACACATGTATATGTATAATTATATTTATTGATTATTTTACAATACATTATTTTTATTTATCCAAGAATTGTGTGATTTATCAAACCCCAGCCACTTGACGTACACCTTATCCCCCTTTTTAGGCAACACTTTTTCCATTAGATATACATCAGGATCGGTGACGCGTTGCAGCTCGTGTTCATAGAATCCTCCAGCAACGGGTTTTCCACAGGAATCGACCAGCAGATAGGTCGCGCGATTAGTTGTCTGTACTTTGGCTATCTTGAACACCTCCGTTGTCCAATTCGGCGTATAGCCTTTATCGAAGATGGTTTTAAATTTGCTCACGCGCACAAAATCGCCCAACTTGAATCTCGCCGGAGCAGCGATCTTTATGTTGTTGTATACGGTGGCTAGCAGCTTATCGGCGATCGCAGGGGTAACATCGCAAGAACGCATTCCGATGGTTCTATGTTTTCGCGCGTATTACTCTGCGAGCAGACGCGGTAGCGAATCGGTCCATCTATAGGTTCCATTCAGCGTAAACAGTTTCCACATATTGTTCTTCAACGTTCGATTGAAACGTTCCACGACGGAGGCCTTCATCACCGAATACGTAGAATAATTATTAATGTCATGCTTTGTCATGAGTTTCTGCACATCGGCGTTGTAAAATTCTTTTCCTTGATCGGTTTGTAAATTTTTAGGATATCGATCTCTAAATATCTTTGCAAACGCTTTAGTCACCTCAGCGCCACTTTTAGTCTTGAGCGGCAACGCCCATGCATACTTGCTCAACACATCGATGACGGTGAGTATGTAATGGTGACCCTGGTTGAATCGCGAGTATGGTCGCATTTCTACAATGTCAGCTTGCCACAGATCGTCGTATCCACGCACTATGACGTGTCTCCGCGGGAAATGTCTTCGAGCTGGAGCATGCAATTCGTCAACGAGTCGTCGCTTCTTGTGGCCATGGTTTTCTTCTTTACTCTTGGATTCCGGCAATGACTGCATGTTTGACGCGAATGATGTGATAATTATCGTGTACGTGCATTATGTACTCCCCGTCGGCCCGAGGACAAGTTCAACCGTCTCGCATGATTCTCCTTCGCATTGTCGCTGCGGATTCAACGCCTCCGATATCTTTTGAACGCTGTTTTGCAACGTCAGCATATCTCTTTGAAACACGACCAGCTTACTCTCTAATTCTTCCTGCTACTCTCGCAAAAGTTTAATGTTCTTTTCCACGTATAGTTTATTGACAGCATCGGTGTCGGTCACCGGCTGAGCTACGCGTCGTATCTTGCGTGATTTTGCATCAAAGTGGGCACCGGTCACGCAAAGAGCGTTATCTCGCATGTAATTTCGAAGCAGACCGGTTAATTTGTAATAGTCCATTGTAGCTGCTCCACTTTTCTCGAGCGATATCCCAAATTTGTTGATCGGCATCTCGACGTATACAGTGCAAATCATTGGCGTGCGGTTTAATTTATAATGAGGCCTACCTCGCGGAGTTCCTCGATAATCGATAGAATTTCGGGATCGTGAGAATTGTTACCCGCCTGACGCGACGCTTCAAGCAAACGCAACCGATCCACCAACTCGTTGGGATCGTCCCAGTGCACGTAATCGATCTTGTTATCGTTTACCACCATGGCTCGTGGCAACGTTAGACCTTTCCCCGCCCTACTAGTCGACACACGGGGAAGTAGAGGTGCAATTACATGCTTGTACTTGTATCCCTTGTTGCTTAATATGGGGTATTTAGCATTATGATCGCGTCTGTGGGCATTCGTCGCCAGCAGTATACTTTTGTATTTTTGTTTATCGACATCGGTGTACACAGCATCGTCGGGAATTCTTTTGAAAATCAGTTCGTAAAGACCGGGTGTTCCTCCATATCTTACACCATCTATGATTATATTATCGCCCCTGTCTATATCGAAAGCCTTATCCCCAAGCATCGTTCCACTATTACCAAAGTACACGCCGTACACATAGTCCATTGTTGTATCCCTATCACCACTTAGGATTGCGCTCATGTATTTTTGCCCCAGCGGAGCGAAATGACTGCGAAACGTTTCTTGTCCCTCGGGTGTTTGGAGTTGATGTCTAATAGATGTTGCAAATGACTCGTCTGGTATAGTTTCGAAAACGTCGTCATCATCAATGGTTGAGAGCGATTGTACGCGAGGAATTGTATTTATTGGCGCTGGTGGAACGGGAGACTCGTTTGATGCGGCATTCCGCCGTTTATGCTTCGATTGAACTGGTGTGGAGGTTACGAGTGAATATTCCGATGACATGCGTCGTTTCTTCTTTCTCTTACGCGATGTGTTCCCTTTCGACACGATTTTTGTTTTAGGCGTTAATGTTTCATTCTCTTCAACGTCTGTGCTCATCGGTGGTGATGTGACAGCTTCTGTCGTTGCAGTATTTGCCACTATATGTTTTAAGGGTTCCATAATAGGTTTGAAGTATTTCTCCAACGCGATATCTTCCTCCATCTTGCCGGTCTTCAAAGCCTGATGTTTCCGGCGAATGGCTTCGCTGGTTTTTGCAATTTCCTTCGCTATTCTCTCGCGATCCTTAATCTCCAGACTATCGATATCAATCATCGTCGTTGTACCGCAGACGTTGCGTTCCCACCGACGTTTTGACGGCAATTGACCATCTCACGGTACGGCAAACTCGTTAAATCCCTTTCTATAACGTCCATTGGACATCGCGCTATCCTTGTCTATCACCACGAAACCATACTCCCGTTGCCAACAATTACGACACAAAGCGCAGAAATCCTCGTAAGACATGTCTGTGTTTACGTGATCGTTGTACACATGTTTCAAGTTGGTACCATCCTGCTTAAACAGAATCAACAGATTGGCATTGTCGCGTATAAGATGTTTGGGAATCTTTGCATACGTCTGACAGAGATAGAAACAGTCAACGTTCGAGTGGCGCCCCATTGCAAAGTATTCCCTTATCGTATCCTGCTTGTCGCATGCCACGTCATCAAAGATAAAAATGGAATTCGCAAGCGATTCGCTCGGTGGGATGACGTCACTGTTATTCGAAAACGTAAAGTAGCCAATTTCATCTATAGGAATCAATAAATTATCCAAATACTGATATTTCGGCTGTTGCAACGACTTGGAGTACACGTACACGTTCTCGAAGCGGACGCCGTGAGGACTTTCCAACAAGCTCACTAGCACGTTGGTCTTTCCACAATTTGATGGACCGCTAATGAGGGCGCTGATAGTGTTTGGCAGCATGCTACCGTGTCTGCGCATTGTTTTCGGGGACATCAGCTGTGATTTATCGTCAAAATTTGTCACGCGTATCGCCACAGGTTGCCGTACGAATCGCATCCTGTCCGTGAACCATGAAAAAATGACTTTTGATACGTCGAAGCGGTCTATTTATAGGTCTGCGCCGAAGCAAAACAGCTCAGTATGCAACATGCTTCTGGTCCTGTCGGATAATTTCAATATTCGAGCCCTAACCTCTGAGCAGTTGAAATATATACCAAAGATTATTCTACTGCGAGAGTTTGGCAGACACATTGATCAGTTGTGGAACAGGCTCCCCGAGCATATAAAAGCAGATCCTGAGATTCAGCAGCATCGCCGGTGTCTGGAGCATTATAATCGCCCTTGGCAGCGAAAGCATATCGACGGTCCGGCACCCTTTACCCTTGCACCCTTTACCCTTGCACCCTTTACCCTTGCACCCTTTACCCTTGCACCCTTTACCCTTGCACCCTTTACCCTTGCACCCTTTACCCTTGCACCCTTTACCCTTGCACCCTTTACCCTTGCACCCTTTACCCTTGCACCCTTTACCCTTGCACCCTTTACCCTTGCACCCTTTACCCTTGCACCCTTTACCCTTGCACCCTTTACCCTTGCACCCTTTACCCTTGCACCCTTTACCCTTGCACCCTTTACCCTTGCACCCTTTACCCTTGCACCCTTTACCCTTGCACCCTTTACCCTTGCACCCTTTACCCTTGCACCCTTTACCCTTGCACCCTTTACCCTTGCACCCTTTACCCTTGCACCCTTTACCCTTGCACCCTTTACCCTTGCACCCTTTACCCTTGCACCCTTTACCCTTGCACCCTTTACCCTTGCACCCTTTACCCTTGCACCCTTTACCCTTGCACCCTTTACCCTTGCACCCTTTACCCTTGCACCCTTTACCCTTGCACCCTTTACCCTTGCACCCTTTACCCTTGCACCCTTTACCCTTGCACCCTTTACCCTTGCACCCTTTACCCTTGCACCCTTTACCCTTGCACCCTTTACCCTTGCACCCTTTACCCTTGCACCCTTTACCCTTGCACCCTTTACCCTTGCACCCTTTACCCTTGCACCCTTTACCCTTGCACCCTTTACCCTTGCACCCTTTACCCTTGCACCCTTTACCCTTGCACCCTTTACCCTTATATATTTTTATATTTCACTGTTGAGCAGGGCTTGAAACCGTTATTATAAAGATTTAGGTTCTTGAAAGAGTTATGAAGAACCATTATTCTGAATAACCGTTATAAAGAACCTAAATATCAGACTATGTAAGTATTAGTTACGGTTCCTATATAGCTCTATAACTTTTATTTTTTAGGTTCTATATAAGTTCCAACCGGTTATAGAACCGATTCAATAATTTTTATTTTTTAGGTTCAATATAAGTTCCAAAGCGGTTACAGAACCGATTCTTGTAACGATTGTACAGAATTTTATAGAAAATGAAATGACAACATATTACAACTATATACTACCGTGTATAACCAAATTGTTTAAAAATTATTATAAATAAGTAAGTAAATATTAATGCGTAAACATTTGACCCAAATGTTTCGATCTAATCGTCTGGAAGATTTTCCATGCATTCAGGATAAATAAACAATTAATACTTGTGTATTAATATGAATTTACATATAATAGTACAATTAATCTTTGAAAAAAGAAGTGATATCCCCTCAAAAACTTCAATGAATTAAAAAAATTACGCCAAGTACATGAAATCACAAAAATAGAAGATAATAATAATTACAAAATTAAAAAAAGATGTGAAATCAAAATGAACTGCCAGTACATAAAGATAATAATAAAATGAAGTGAAGTGAAGTGAATTGAAGTAAAATAAAGTAAAATAAAATAAAATCGAAGAAGCTACACAGTACACACGTTTCGTTCGTCGACTCTCGAGATCATTCGACAGGGATCGTTGTCCGTCATTGTACATATATACCTATATACTATTGAATTATAACTTGCCAAATGTTAATCGCTCATATCATAACGTGCGAAGTTGTCCAAATTTGAAATGTCACGATTTTTTATCCCACTTAGGACACAGAAGTATTGTCTCAATCAATTAACAAGGTAAGTCACAAAAATTTTGTAATATTTATATATAGAGTCGCAGAATTGTCCAGAGAAGGTTCGACAGAGAATCATTTTCTTTGGCATAAGTTCCTGGAAATACCGTGTATTTACAAAATAATGTATTGTAACAAATTGTTAAAATTTACCTTAAGAAGTTATACCCTTTTTTGACCAAACATGGCGGAAAAATCGACGAAGAATTTATTAAATGTCCACATGTACAAATTCAACCGAACAATCGGGAGAAAGGACTTTTTCTGAACTTTTCTATTAAAACCTGTATAGAGATTAGGTTGGTGCATAGTTAAACTGAAAGACTTGTTACCAAAGAATGATTCAAACAAAAAAAATGATTAGTTGATTATGAAAACCTGTTTTATTCATCATCAAACCTTAACTACCCCATCTTGTCC
Source organism: Andrena flavipes (assembly GCA_963971345.1). NCBI lineage: Eukaryota > Metazoa > Arthropoda > Insecta > Hymenoptera > Andrenidae > Andrena > Andrena flavipes. Next base: position 46,284,553 of record OZ020479.1, on the reverse strand, counting down.
CACCTTCCCCTACAAGCTCAACCTAACAGTCGGGATTGCGGAGTTGTTGCGAGTGCATTTGCTGTTTCATTATTATTCATCAATAAATTACCAGACAAAGTAATGTACAATCATGCGTTAATGCGTCAACATTTGATGCAAATGTTTCGATCTAATCGTCTGGAAGATTTTCCATGCATTCAGGATAAATAAACAATTAATACGTGTGTATGAATATGAATTTGCAAATAATAGTACAATTAATCTTTGAAAAAAGAAGTGAGATCCCCTCAAAAACTTCAATGAAGTAAAAAAATTACGCCAAGTACATGAAATCACAAAAATAGAAGATAATAATAATTACAAAATTAAAAAAAGATGTGAAATCAGAATGAACTGCCAGTACATAAAGATGCTTTCCAACTGCGCTTTAGCTGACACAACTACATATGCACAGCTAAAATTCCATTACTCACAATGGCTATTTATACAAAGAAAACATGTAAATCACAAAACATAGAAGATAATAATATAATTACAAAATTAAAAAAAGATGTGAAATCAGAATGAACTGCCAGTACATAAAGATGCAGTCCAACTACGCTTTAGATGACACAACTACATATGTACAGCTAAGATTCCATTACTCATAATGGCTATTTATACAAAGAAAAAATGTATTAAATAATATTAAGCAAATATATTTTTACACAAATAAATATTTTAATACGAATAAATATTTGATTCAAAATACTTGGCGCTGCGCCCCGAATTGGTGTTGCTAAACTCAATAAATATGTATAAATTGGATTATCTTTTCTTTCTTTCTTGTACGTGCATGTGTGTGTGTGTGTGTGTGTGTGTGTGTGTGTGTGTGTGTGTGTGTGTGTGTGTGTGTGTGTGTGTGTGTGTGTGTGTGTGTGTGTGTGTGTGTGTGTGTGTGTGTGTGCGTGTGTGTGTGCGTGTGCGTGTGCGTGCGCGTGCGCGTGCGCGTGTGCGTGTGCGTGTGCGTGTGCGTGTGCATATGCTACGTATGGTATTAGAATTACATATATGTAGAATAAATATGACAGCGTTTCTAATATATCTATGTATATGTATTTTATATTGTAATGGAGTTGTTGTAAATTATTAATTAATACTAAGGCAATTAACATTTTTTCGGTTGCGCAGCGCCAAGTATTTTGAATCAAATATTTATTCGTATTAAAATATTTATTTGTGTAAAAATATATTTGCTTAATATTATTTAATACATTTTTTCTTTGTATAAATAGCCATTATGAGTAATGGAATCTTAGCTGTACATATGTAGTTGTGTCATCTAAAGCGTAGTTGGACTGCATCTTTATGTACTGGCAGCTCATTTTGATTTCACATCTTTTCTTAATTTTGTAATTATTATTATCTTCTATGTTTTGTGATTTACATGTTTTCTTTGTATAAATAGCCATTGTGAGTAATGGAATTTTAGCTGTGCATATGTAGTTGTGTCAGCTAAAGCGCAGTTGGAAAGCATCTTTATGTACTGGCAGTTCATTCTGATTTCACATCTTTTTTTAATTTTGTAATTATTATTATCTTCTATTTTTGTGATTTCATGTACTTGGCGTAATTTTTTTACTTCATTGAAGTTTTTGAGGGGATCCTATAGTGTTGCGTCCCAACAACAACACCATGAAAAGCGAACTGTACTACCGGTTCGCCGTAGACTTTACAAAGCCCAATAACATTGGATCGCTACTGGGATTCTCGACGAATCGGGTATTAGAACCTGGACGGTGGTACGAATCCGACGACCCGATTAATATCATGAACGTGAACGTTATTCGCGTAGAATGTAGCGTAACCGCTGGCGCGTACAACAATGGGAGGCGTGTACATACGATACATGAATCTTCTCCAAGAGTCCCACCAGGATATAAGATATCGGAAACACCTGCACAGATCATTTACCTTCCAATCACCGCACAGGTCATTTCGGATCTGACGATACGCGTTGTGGATCAAGACGGACGGTTGCTTGATTTTCGAGGTGAAGAGATTACCATCAGATTGCACGTACGACGACGACGATAATACATGTGGTGCGAACGAAAGAGATGCTTGTATTGAACGACTCCAGAAACCCGTTTCTTCCAAGTGAAATTGTTTGCAACAACAACAACAACAACTGCAACAGCTCTGATCATGCTAAAAAGAAGAGGCTCAGTGCTGCGAACATTGCATTTTTGAAAACATTAGGATTCATTGTGCGCATTTAAGTTGAAAAAATGTCTGACATTCTAAGCATTGGAGGGAAGCCGACGTTTGATGATCGCATTGTCAAGCTCGAGACTCACACGTACAACCCATACGTCAACACGACGTTTGGATACAGCGATGAGATAAGAATACCTATACAGCAGCAGGATTTATACACATTGCCGTGTGAAAGTTTCCTCTACGTGGAGGGGAAATTGAAGATAAATAAGCCAAATTATGCGTTAACTGTGACGTTGGGAAATAATTGCATGGCTTTCTTATTCGATGAGATTCGATACGAGCTGAATGGCGTGGAGATTGACCGCAACAGAAACGTCGGAAAAACTAGCACGCTTAAAAACTATGTATCGTTGACATCCGACGAAGACAAAAATATGGAGAATGCAGGATGGGGCTTGAAAAGACGCGATGGACTAATATTGAAAAATCATTTTAATTTTTGCGTCCCACTCAAATATTTGCTGGGATTTTGCGAGGACTATAAACGCATGATTATTAATGCTCGCCACGAATTGATTTTAATACGATCACGCAACGATAAAAATTCTCTAATAGGATCGCCGATGTTGGAACCAGAAATCGAATTACTTAAAGTGCAATGGCGGCTGCCTCATGTGACGCTGAACGACGTTAATAAGCTATCGTTGCTACGTGCTTTGGAAAGTGGACAAAACCTGAGCATTTGTTTTCATTCGTGAGATTCATACGAGTATCCTCTCTTACAGAGCACGACCAAACATTTGTGGGCTGTGAAGGCAGCTGTGCAGCTGGAGAAGCCGCGATACATTATCTTTGCTCTACAGACTGCTCGAAAGAATGCGATGAGCGAAGACGTTACAGTAGTTAGGCTATGCCGATTCTGGACCAAGTGGAGGCGAGGGGGGTGGGGCGGTGCGGGGGGTACCGCGCTCTTCCGCGAGATGGGCGAGGGGGTGAGGCGGGGAGGGGGTACCGAGTTCGTGGGCGAGGGGGCTGACGTCACGGGGGAGGGGGATTCCAAGATGGCGTCGCCTGAGTTCGTGGGCGAGGGGGCTGACGTTACAGGGGAAGGGGGTTTTCAAAATTTTCAAAATGGCGTCGCGCGCGCATGTTGAGTTTGTGGGCGAGGGGGCTGACGTCACGGGGGAGGGGGTGGATTTTCAAAATTTCAAAATGGCGGCGCGCGCATTTCGTGTTGGCGCCACCTATTGGATGTTTAAGGTACTTTGGGTCCGCGTCGGTATTTGGGCCCGCCTAGGTAAATTTTTAATATTTTTTATACATTTCGTATTGGCGCCATCTGGCGGATGTTTATGGTACTTTGGGCACGCGTCGCCGCCGCGCAATCTCCGTACGCGTGCGGGGATCGGTGCGCAGGCGCGACCGCGACCGATTCGTGGAAATTCAAATCGCGGCTTCGACGATGATGATGATTTCTGAGAAAGAGGGTGGTGGACCATGAGAAAAGAATTTTTTCTGAGAACAGATAAGGAATAGGATTTCGGTGCTCTATAATTATTATTGTAAATCAATCATCGCGATAGCCCATGGAATAAACATTGCACCGCGCTATGCAGTGTGTTTATACCGGAGCAGGATTGAACGCGTTTGTTTATATTTGAATCGTGGGATCGATACAGCGCACGTGCAATGATGTATACATATAGCGATAATTATTGTAAATCTATCGTCGCGATAATTATTGTAAATCAATCATCGCGATAGTCCATGGAATAAACATTGCACCGTGTTTATATCCGAGCAGGATTGAACGCGTTTTTTGGCGCCTACGTGCATGAATCGTGGGACCGATACAGCGCGCGTGCAATGATGTATACATCTAGCTTTGATTTATTAAAAATTGAATAAACACTACATTGCATTCGATGCTGATTTCTGAGAAATCGTAGAGCGAACCGCGCCATGCCGTGTGTTTATATCTGAGCATTGACTTTTCCCAAGACCATGCCTCTAAAAGTAATAATTATTCGACGTTGCATTCGCGCGAGCAACCGTTATAAACATAGAGCGATAAATATTCGGGGTAGAGTTTCGAGTATTTTCACGATCGAGGAGGCTGTAAGTCAAACGTATTTGATTTGAATTTATCGCATATTCTCTAACCCTTGTGTGATATACATATACGCAATCACAATTACTGATGTGATATACTCTCACACATTGAAATGCACGTGTGCGTGAATCAGTATAAAATAACGTGGTTCGGTCATGCGGGCTTCATTACACCACGTACACTCGAGTGCCAGCAAGTATCGCTCGCGTCATTTTTCCATCGATAAGAATCATACGTAGTGCATATCAAAATGTACAAACGCAACTTAAACGATTCATACAGCGCATCCGACAACAATGGTGGATTTCCAAATAAACGTCAACAACATTTCAAAACGAGGTATGTATACGTTACTATACACTTTTCACTTACTTCTTTCACTTTTCACTTACTTCATTCGCTTACTTCTTTCACTGTAAACGCAAACGATCGAAGTACTAATTTCGTGTACATGTTTCTTACAGTTCTGGATCCACAACGCCAAAAACGTTAAAAACATCAAAACCCTCAATCGTACGGATACTGGGGCGCGATTACCCACTGACCGCAACAGCTTATAAACGTCTAATTATTGGAATACGCATCGGCATTGATTCGTGCCACGTCGAGATCGCCATAGTCGACAATAAAGGCAGTGAGGTATGTTTTTCAATGTCAACGTGGAAGCTTCTACTTCAAAACGAGGCGGATATACTCCAACGATTACGCAGCAACGCAACATCGCCCCAAACCCACATCGTAATTGATCATTTGCGACTCGAATTCACGCGTATGCACGATGATCAACTTATTAAAATCAGCGATAATCGCGCTGTCGTATATATGACTGAAACAACGATACGAAAACTATTCGCGTACCAATTTTGTATCGAACATATGTATACCTGGTTAAATGAAAATATGTACTCTGTAAGTAGTAAATATGCAACCTTTGTAGAAGTGCTGCGTACCGCTTCCGTATCGACGAATTATGTGAAATTAATTTCCGAAAGCGAGCACTTTGAGCAACATTCATTGATCGATTGTGAATTGTTGGCGTTAGGATTACAATCCATGTTGCGTGATGTATAAATCATGTACCACGATAGTACGTGCATATATATGTTTAATAATAAATGTACAACAATTTTTAAATAAATGTATATATATTTTCTTTGAAAACAGTATATGTTTATTAATGGACATCCATGCTTACTTAAATTATAAAGTCTATATTCGCGTAAAAATAACGATCGTATGGGAGGGTTATTCTTGCTCGTGGGTAGGGAAATCAGTCGCCGTTGTCGTTGCTCTCATCGCCGCAGCCGCCGTTATATTCGTCGCTATAGAAAACAAAAAAAATAATTCTTACATGAGTATTCGTTTCTTTGCATATGACGCGTAAAGTAGATGCAATGTGTGTAGTACTTACATTAGGTGACGCTACGTATGTAATGCCATATTTTCTCGACGTTCTCCAGCGCGCAAACATCGGCGTTATTGTGAAACGCGCATCGAATGGCATTCGTCGAAGACATAGATTTTAGATTAGGAACGTCAGGCATGACGCCACAATAATCGTCGTCAACGTCGTAGCCGCCGTCGTCTTCGACTGTTCGAGCGTTGTCGTTGTTGCTGTTGTCGTTGATCTTTCGCGCCGTCAGTTCGTACAAATCGCATACATCCTCAACGATTATGTTAGGTAGCAGTTGCAGCATCCACGTTTTCTTTTCCGCACCTTTCACGATAACGAAGTCAACGTTCGCGAGTACGCTAGTAAGGAGTCCCCGAAGTTTGGAGTATGGAACGTAACCGTCGGACCAGCCAAGCCCGTGATGATGTTTCGCGAGCCAGGATACTTGACGATGCTCCGATGAACTCAGATGATTCCAGATGTATGGTGGTTCGAAGATCCAATGGCTAATCGTCGTTTTATCGTTGTTACTGTTTGCCCGAATCGCGATCTCTTTGGCGACGAACTCGCGTTCGATATTGAAACCTTGCAGATCGACAATAGCGAACATTATTTTCCATGAGAAAAGAATTTTTTCTGAGAAAAGATAAGGCATAGGATTTCGATGCCCTATAATTATTATTATTATTATTGTAAATCAATCATCGCGATAGCTCATGGAATAAACATTGCACCGCGCTATGCAGTGTGTTTATACCGGAGCAGGATTGAACGCGTTTGTTTATATTTGAATCGTGGGATCGATACAGCACACGTGCATTGATGTATACATGTAGCGATAATTATTGTAAATCAATCGTCGCTATAGCCCATGGAATAAACAAGACATTGCATTCCATGATGATTTCTGAGAAAGAGGGTGATATCTGAGCATTGTATTTCTCCAAGACCATGCTTCTAAGAAGTATCCTTGAGAAAATGCAATGTCCCTGTAGCAATAAATTAGGCGTTAGGTTCACGCGATAATTATTCGAAGTAGAGTTCCAAGTATTTCCACGACCGAGAACAGGACGACGCCTCAAGTACCTTTGTCGAGGGTCTGCGAGTCAAGCGTCGTAGGAGTGTGTAAGGGTGAAAAGAATTCGGACATAGATTTTTCAGGATCTTTATAATTTATTTAACTTAGTTTTCCCACTCGACAACATCATCGTTAATTTTTTCTGAGATAAGATAAGGAATAGGATTTCGGTACCCTATAATTATTATTATTGTAAATCAATCATCGCGATAGCCCATGGAATAAACATTGCACCGCGCTATGCAGTGTGTTTATACCGGAGCAGGATTGAACGCATTTGTTTATATTTGAATCGTGGGATCGATGCACCGCACGTGCAATGATGTATACATATAGCGATAATTATTGAAGGGTGAAAAGATCTTGTTTATTTCGCAGGGAAGGTGGAAGGTTGGTGAGTAATTCTGACATATTAAGATTTTTAAAATTTAATAATTTATTCACTTTAATTACCCCACCCGACTACATCGTCAGCGAATAGGGTACTATCGTCGTTGTTGGTAAAAATGGCATTGTCGACGATTTCATTAAATAAATCCTCATCAGTATAAAATGAATCATCGCCAACTTGCTCGGGGACAGTCTGAATTCCAATATCGCGAGCCTGAAGCCCCGATACTACATTCTCAAAAACAGCTTTAAAATCAAACAGTTTCGCATTGGCACATTTCCGCCAAACTACACTTTTTGGATATATCGGACTGTGCAATTTATATATGTTATTATAATCAATGTTTTCATAATCATCACCATCATCATCACTAACATCTAAATAGAATGTTTTTTGCCGCGCATGCCTAGTCATCCAATATCGCTCGCTCCCGTAGTGGTCAGGCGGCGTCTCGCCGTATCTACCACTAGCATTGTAAAACACTTTTAAAAATATGTCGCCATCGCGAACAACTTCCGCCTCATGAAGTTCTTCACCACGAATTTCTTCGGTTTGAACCGCAACATTCTGACACGCAACATATATTTTGGGGTTGAAGTCGTGTATAGGCAGCACAGCGGAGTCTGAGATCGCAGCGGCAGCTGAATGATTTAATTGCGTGGGCAATGACATAATCTGAAACCAATTTTTCTTATAATTCTCAAAGTTGCTGACACAACGATTCACTAAAATATGGTAAAGGAAACTTACGATATTAATCGATTTTATTTCCCTGCGTTGAACGGTGAACGATATCCTGCAAAGCGATCTCGTTTCCAACAACAACAACAACAACAACAATTACAATAACACTTCGATGCGACAGTCTTCGATGCAACTGCAATCGACTCGGACACAATAAATTTTTAAAACGTTTCTTGTAGTAACGTATGACCAGACTAACGCAGTAGCATGAGAGAACTGATTTTAACGTGGTCGCATTCATGTAAGCAACCATTGTAAACATACAGCGATAATTATTCGGGGGTAGTGTTCCGAGTATTTCATATCGAGAAGGCTTTAAGTCAATCCTCGCGGTAGTACACGTGCAATGATGTAAGCATAGAGCGATAATTATTGTAAATCAATCGTCGCTATAGCCCATGGAATAAACAAGACATTGCATTCCATGATGATTTCTGAGAAAGAGGGTGATATCTGAGCATTGACTTTTCCCAAGACCCCGACGTCTCTAAGAAGTGTCCTCGAGAAAACGCAATGTCCCTGAAGCAATAAATTAGGCGTTGCGTTCACGCGAGCAACTAAGCGATAATTATTCGGGGTAGAGTTTCAAGTATTTTCACGATCGAGAACAGGGCGACGTCTCAAGTACCCTTATCGAAGGTCTGCGAGTCAAGCGTCGTCGGAACGTGTCCGAAACTCCCCCCCACCCCTATTGCCTATCCGGAAACGTGATTGACATTCGCTAAGACCCCGCCTCTAAGAATTAATACATGGATATGAATATGTACGAAAGGATATTATAAAAGAATCGTTACAGGTATTAACGTGAAAATCATACATTTATTAAAACATATACGCGTACTATAGTGGTACATGATTTACATCGCGCAACATGGATTGCATTCCTAACGCTAACAATTCGCAATCAATCAATGTCGCGTGAATTCGATTCGCAAATGATCAATTTCGATGTGGGTCTGGGGTGTTGTTACGTTGTCACGTAATTTTTGAAGAATGTCAGTCATATTTTGCAGTAGGAGCTTCCACGTAGACATTGAGAAGCTCAACTCGCCACCTTTATTGTCGACTATGGTGATCTCGACGCGGCACGAATCCATGCCAATGCGAATTCCTATCGTGAGCCGTTTATACACGCACGATTGATGGTTTTGGCGTTTTCGTGGTTTTTGGCGTTGCGGATTTAGAACTGTAAGAAACGTACACACGGAATTAATACTCGGTTCGCTTGCGTTTACAGTGAAAGAAGTAAGTGAAAAGTGAAAACTGAAAAGTGAATAATAACGCGTACGTACCTCATATTGCACTGTTGATTAAGATGTTCCTGTTGCTGGCGTTTATTGGGGTAATCACCATTGATGGCGGATGCGTAGGATGAATCGTTGAAGCTAAGTTTATACATCTTGATATGCACTATGTACGATTATACTGATCGATGAAGAAATTAACGCGAACGATACTTGTTAGCACTCGAGCGTACGTGACGTTATGAAGTCTGCAAGACTGACCAACGTTGCTTTATACAGATTCACGTACACGTACACACACCAATGTGCAAGAGAATATTGTATCAATGATTGTGATGATCGTGGTTGTGTTACGTCACAAACATTAATATGAATAGCGCGCGATAAATTCAAATGGAGTGCGCGGCAGATTCAAATAGCGTACGCGTTAAATTCAAGATGCACACGTGTCGCAGAAGAGTCGAAGACGATTCGCTGTGCGAACCATAAAAGTGCACTATAAGCTGGAATAATTAGTATCAAATCATCGAAGGAGAAGAAACTGTGATACGGACGCCCCCACCACACCTACTCCACGACTACCCCTACCCTGCAACGTGCAGGGCTGGCCATCTAGCCTAGAGAACCGAAATGCATATAAGGACATCGACCGCAACCGCACGAGCTAGTGAGTTTTAGAACAGTCTCATAAAACATTTTGCCTGTAAGAAACATTTTTTAAAAACATGTCTGCCCATGATTATATTCGTCAACCATTGAGGCGTGGGATGAATGCCGCTACGATGCAGCGATGCATCGTAAGTATATTTGTGTGAATTGAATTGGTGCGCGTATTTCATTCGACGATATTATATTGAAGTTGTGCGTTTGTTACAGCAACAGCATGGGGAAATAGAACGTGCGTGGCTGGAGCAGCGTAATGCCGTGCTCCAAAAAATCGTAAGTATAGTTTTTTTTCTGTTTATGTAAATTGAATTGGTGCGTGCATTCAATTAGGCGGTCTCCTAACGAAGTTGTACATTTGTTATAGCACGAGCGTGATACTGTCATGCGAGCGTGGCGCGCGAAACGGCAGGAGTTGATTAGCCTTCTCGTAAGTGATGTTTCAGAAAAATTATATTGGTTCGCATACACCATTAAACAATGTTTTAATCGATTCATGTGTTGGTTACAGCACGAATGTGAAAACCAAATGGCGGATTGGACCGTAGATTATCTCGGGACGGTCGGGCGACTCGTAAGTGATGTTTCGCAAAAATTATATTGATACGCATATATTAATCGACGTGGTTTTAATAGATTCGCACGTTTGTTTCAGCATCGAGAGGACATCGAGGCCCACGCGCGTGACGGCGACATTGATGTCATCATCCAGCTGCTCGTAAGTGATGTTTCGTAAAAATTATATTGGTGCGCGCACATCATTCGACGATGTTTTAATCTAGTCATGTGTTTGTTTCAGCGGTACCAATATCCGACGCAACCCGATGGTCGAATCTGTCGTGAGTTGCGGCAAAAGATTCAACATGCCAGGCGTACGTGGCGGGAGGATACGTTAAATATTGAATTTTTAGCATTTGAGGGTGACTTTTGGGAATTGCCGCGCCTATTTAAGGAGTGAGTATAACCGAATTTTAATTGTTTGGTGTTTCGCGTGCTATTACCATCGTTTTATATAATAATAATTTGTTTTTTTCTCTGTGTGTTGCAGGACATGACATCATGAAGAAATTTTTGTAAATAAATATTTTTTATAATAAATATTATTTCTTTTTTTATTCAAAACAGTGTGTTTTATTAATATACATCCATCTATGCGTACTTAAATTATAAAGTCGGTATTTGCGTAAAAATAACGTTCGGACGGGAGGGATATTCTTTCTCGCGGGTAAAGGAAGCGGTCGCCGCTGTCGTTGCTCTCATCGCCGCCGCCGTCATGTTCATCGCTATAGAAAAAAAATAATTCTTACATACTCTTACATATTCGTTTCTCTGCATATGACGCGTAATGTACATGCAATGCGTGTGTGTGACTTACATTAGGTGGCGCTACGTATATAATTCAATCAGGTGTACGTTAAGTGGCTTGGATTCGATTCGTCGCGGAACTCGTGGATACGCGACAAGGATATTCTATGATTCGTTATCATTAGCGTGCTTGATGTAACTGGAATAAATAAATGAATAAATAACATCATCGTTAACATCATCTTCATCGCCAACATCGTCAACATCGCCAACATCGTCAACATCGTTGTCGGTGTTATTTTCATTGTTGTCGTTGTCGGTGTTGTTGTCATTGTTGTCATTGTTGTCGTTGTAGTCGTCGTTGTCGTCGTTGTCGTCGTTGTCGTCGTCGTTGTCGTCGTTGCCGTCGTCGCCGTAGTCGTCGGTTCGCTAGACATTTCGTGTTGCTCGATGAACGACTCGCGGTTTAACAATCATCGAAGAGACTTCTACCCGTTACTCCGTCGACAATCAAGGAACATTCGAATAACCTTCCAGATTCTAGCGACGCCGACGACTACGACGACGACGACAACAACGACGACGGCAACGACGACAACGACGACGACAACGACGACAACGACGACAACGACGACTACAACGACAACAATGACAACAATGACAACAACACCGACAACGACAACAATGAAAATAACACCGACAACGATGTTGACGATGTTGGCGATGAAGATGATGTTAACGATGATGTTGTCGATGATGTCGAGGAAAATATTCATGATGAGTCGTTGGCAAAGGTTTACGATTTGGATTCGGTGCGTAAAGAAGGATCGACCAAGAAAGTAATCGACACCGTGTACGGCGTATACTTGGAGCCCGACGACGAGCTAATGATCGGCGATTCCATGTTCACCATCGACGCAGACGGCGATGACATTCGCGTGAACGGAACGCGATACTCGGGGACTCAGGGTTTGTACGAATTGCTGTTCATGCGAAAACCCAACCAGTAGACGTGCACGGACGCGGATTTTCGCTCCTACCGACGCATCTTGTTGTCGACGAGCGCGCATAAGCAAAACCAATGAATATGTAATATATGTGTAGCGTAGACTAGTCAAAATTGTATTTTGTACGTGATATGTTATTTATGAATATGTAATATATGTATAGCGTAGAATAGTCAAAATTGTATTTTGTGCGTGATATATATATTTTTCCTTACTTTATTAAGATTAATTGTACGCATATATGAGATGAAGAACGAGAATGTGAATAAACGGATAATGTATATATTTATATGTATTTATTCATTTATTTTTTAATTTATTTATTCATTTATTTATTCCAGTTACATCAAGCACGCTAATGATAACGAATCATAGAATATCCTTGTCGCGTATCCACGAGTTCCGCGACGAATCGAATCCAAGCCACTTAACGTACACTTGACTATTCTACGCTGTACATATATTACATATATTACATATATTACATATATTGCATACACAAAAGAAATAAACGTATATACATATGTACATGCAAACATACAAACATGCAAACATACAAACATGCAAACATACTACGCAATGGGATGTTCGAGGGAATCGTCGGGGTCAAGCTGGAGACGTTCGTGGGTCTCGAGCTCGGGGATACGATAATGCCCCCACGGAAGGGTGCTGACCCGATCGGCTAAAATGCACCGCTTGTCATCGAACGGACTGAGAGCGTTCTTTTCTTGACTTATCGAATACACCTCGTGCACTTTCGAGCGAATATTGTTTTGCCGAATCGATTTCTCGGTGAGATCGCGGAGACAACGAATGTAATCGTCGAATTGTACATGATTCGCGACCACGTGTCTCCGCACACCCTTCACTTTTTTCGTTTCACTCGTAGACCCCACTGCCGCGTTAAAAGTTCGAGTCGCGTACATCTTAGATCTCAATCCGACGAACTCGGTCATCAATGCACCGTTATTTTCATCTTTCATGAGTCCCGGCACTTTTTTGTTTACGCGGGGCATACCGTACGGATTGTCCACCGCGTAATCACTCGTGTCGAATCGGGCGACGTCACGCTTCATCGTTGCATACGCATCCTCGCATTCCACACTATACATTAAACTGTCGGTGTCGGTGTACAGGACCTTGCACCGATCACCAAACTCCGCACGCATATACGCGTAGTGAAACTCGTACAGGCATTCTTTCGATATGTCCAGCACACTCATACCCACGTATATCGGCTTGTCGAACTTCACTTTCAGTTTTCGCATTTCGATTGCCACCAACTGTTCGGAGAAAATCGTGCGACTGTGAAAGTTTGGTTTCGCGATCAGCGCTTCCGCGCCGTAACGACCGTCCCACCGCGTCACCAGTCGCACGTCTACGCGATTCCGCACATTCTCCATTGTCTTTCCATACACCGCATTGTTCATTAATTTAAACAGAGTTTTCTGAAATTCACTCGTGGCTCGCGTCCTCAAGCCGGTGTTCAATCGAATATAGTCGCGCAACCAATGCGACTGATCGAATCGTAACACCCGATGAATTTTCTTTACGCGTAAACCATGTCGCACGCACTGTTTCAAGTAGCGATAATGTACGACGTATCGCTCCTTATCGTCGAGCGTGGCAAGCAACTTTGTCTGCTTTCCTTCTGGCGCGTGCTCGCGCACCGGGCAGAATGGAAGGTCGGCGTGGGCATCGTGGATCTCCTTGGGATATTCGATGTCAACTTCCAGCAGGTATCCCTCGGATTCCTCGGAGTCCTCGCCGTCGGGCAGGGATGAAACGTCGAGCGCGGCCGCCGTCGCATCGTCCAGCCATCGAAACCCTCCATGCGGCATAGCCTGCGACATCGCCCATCCGTACAGGTTGTTGACATCGAAGTACATCAGATACGTCGACGACTTCGACTCGTCGTACATCCCAGCAGGCAGGTGCTTGTTGTTGGCACGCGCGTACCTGTGCGAACACTGGCTCAGACCGCCACGTATGCCACGCTCCACGAACAGTAACATGTCCACGTCCGTTAAAAGCTCTAATCGTACGCCGGTGTATTTTAGCATCGCGTCCCACGTGAAACTCGGTAGCGTGAAATAATGCGCGGGATCCAAATCATAACTCGCGATACAGTCGGTCCGGAAACCCTCGAATACGTCGGCGAGTAACAATACATCTGTTTTTAAGTATAAATCACTGTACTCGCCCAATGTCTGTACGCGAAAAGTTTCCCACACGTTCACGGCGTGCGCGTAATCAGGCTCCGACGCGCCGCGATCGTTCAGCCGATTATAAAACGCTTCGCGGGACGGTAAACACGTATCATCGAGTTTGACGTATGACGATACATAGTCGTATGGGAAGACACCCTTCCTGGTCAAGAGATTGAACTGATCGTCCGACAGGGCTTGAAACTCGCGTCGTAGAATCGTGAGTCGTTCTTTCCCCAGGTCCGAAGCGAGTTTCTCCAGACTAGCGGCCAAGAACTTCAACGAATCTATGAATCGAAACTTTAAACCCCTCTTCCAATCATTGTTCTCCGTGTCGATTCCCTTCACGTGTTTCGTGAACGATATGTACCGCTCCTTCGTCACCGGCAGCAGGTCGATCTGTCCCTCGAACGCGGACGCCAACTCCTTGATCACGAAATGCGCGTCGTAGCCTGATAAATTGTGAAATACGACCGGTATCGTGTACGATCTTTGAAATTGCAAATTACACGACACGTGGGCCGCGCCGCGGTACTCGCCCGTCGAGTGGCAATGGTCGCGCACTTTTTTATCCCCCTCGACGAAAGGTTGTCCGCAGACGTGGCATACGATCGCGGCGTTAAAACTTTGCCACTGGTGTTTCGTCAACGAGTTCATCGGTTTCGCGTTCCGCAACCACGAATACGCAATGTTCGCAAAGTCTCGGAGTTCTTGCACGAACCATTTCACGCACTCGGAGTCGTGACGATACGCGCGATATCGGCACAGAGACGCGTCGGTGGAACAGTGGATGTAATATCCCACGCTGTACGCCCTGTGCTGCTGGTACGTGTACGTCCGACTCCGCTCCGCAGGCTCGACGTCCTCCAGCATGCACTCGAAGTCCGCGTACACGATGAATGGTGCTCGTTCCTTGTTTTTAAAGTTCTTGAACTGCAGCCATTTATCCTCCGCGGACGGCAATTCAACGGCGCACTCGTTGAGACGCTGGCAGTCCACGTTATGCTTCGTCAATTGCACGTTCGAATGGAAGAAGCAGAGACATCTGCAACGATAATAGTATTAATAAAATAATAATGATAACACATAATAATCAATAATACATCGATCGAAATATACCATATTTTACTAACCTTTCGCAAACGAAGACTTGATGTCCGTGATTGCCGAGCTGCTTCGAAATCAGTCTCGACATGCTCCGAATGCACGCGAAATGATATCGTTGGGGCTCTTTCGGATCCTGCACCAGTAAAAGGTTCGCGTGTCTCTCTCGCTTGTCCTCGGTCAAACGCAGGGGCGCGCAGCTTCCGTCGGACCACGCGTACACGTTCACCGACACATCATTTATCCTCTCGAACTTTGTTAGCTGGTCCAACGTTACGGGTAGAGTTATATCACCCATACGAAGCACCTCCGAGTAGTGATGGTACGATGCGATCCTGTCCCCATGCGTAGTCACAGGATACAAACTGGCAACGACAGCCCACAAGA
The DNA here is from genome assembly GCA_963971345.1 of Andrena flavipes. Taxonomy (NCBI): domain Eukaryota; kingdom Metazoa; phylum Arthropoda; class Insecta; order Hymenoptera; family Andrenidae; genus Andrena; species Andrena flavipes. Next base: position 46,268,733 of record OZ020479.1, on the reverse strand, counting down.
AACACGCATTGTCTCTATTCTTTACGTTGACCACCGCTTTCTTCAGGACAACGGCGGACGGAAGCGGTACGTTGCAACCGCCTCGAAGTGGATTGTGCTTATTAATATTCACTAGAATATTCAGCACAGCCCTTAGGGTCCATCCACTGTCGCGATCTTGAAACTCCTCGATCGCCACTAACGTGGGAGCGACCACGTGCTTCGAGTACCACTCGCGAACGTTCGAAGTCATGAACAGTACTCGATTTCGCGTACCGAAACTTTTTATGTCCGTATTCTCACCCAACATAAACTCCGCGTTAAAGTTCGTATTCACGGACACGCTCTTATGTGCCGTGATAGCGTCCGTGACGCGCGAGATCACAATTCGTCGAGCACCCTCTAAAAATCGACGCGGATCGACGTGTCCCACGTTGATGGCCGCACCGGTTGAAATACGGCCTATAAACGCAGATTCCACGTCTTCCCATACGACTTTGGGTGCAGTCGATCGGCCCGAAACACCGCAACCGACTCGCGAAAACTTTTCCCGCACGATCGTGCGCAATGTCTTTATTCGTGTGATCAGTGACACTAGGCGTTGTTTCGCGGCCACGGACACTCCTCCGCTGCTCTGGTACTCGACGATGAGCTGCAGGCACGTGTCGCAGTGATCAACCCAGTCTCGGAATTCCGCAATAGAGCGTAAAAGCTTAGACATCCCGAACAAAACCCTGTACGTATCCATGAATCCCTCCATGTTCGCTTACAAAGAGTTTACTTCTTCACAAATAGTCTATTTCCCAGAGACGCTCGATTTCACCCGATTTCAATGTCTCGTGGTACTTATGCACGCGTAACGTATTTCACGATCTTCGTCGAGCGACTGCAGGATTTTTAATACATACTAGCAGCCTGCCCTACCCGAGATCCTTCTGATGCCATCGCACTATGTTTACGTTAGTTACAGTTCGAACGTATCTTCAAATTTTTTCTCACCCTTACACCGTTGCTTTGCTACTCCCATAAACATGCGATATCGCGCGGTGCAATGTTATGTTTATTCCATGGGCTGCCGCGAGGATTGACTTACAGCATCATCGATATGAAATACTCGGAACTCTACCCCGAATAATTATCGCTCTATGTTTATGACGGTTGCTCGCGCGAATGCAACGTCGAATAATTATTACTCTTAGATGCATGGTCTTGGGAAAAGTCAATGCTCAGATATAAACACACGGCATGGCGCGGTTCGCTCTACGATTTCTCAGAAATCAGCATCGAATGCAATGTAGTGTTTATTCAATTTTTAATAAATCAAAGCTAGATGTATACAACATTGCACGCGCGCTGTATCGGTCCCACGATTCATGCACGTTGGCGCCAAAAAACGCGTTCAATCCTGCTCGGATATAAACACGGTGCAATGTTTATTCCATGGACTATCGCGATGATTGATTTACAATAATTATCGCGACGATAGATTTACAATAATTATTGCTATATGTATACATCATTGCACGTGCGCTGTATCGATCCCACGATTCAAATATAAACAAACGCGTTCAATCCTGCTCCGGTATAAACACACTGCATAGCGCGGTGCAATGTTTATTCCATGGGCTATCGCGATGATTAATTTACAATAATAATTATAGAGCACCGAAATCCTATTCCTTATCTGTTCTCAGAAAAAATTCTTTTCTCATGGTCCACCACCCTCTTTCTCAGAAATCATCATCATCGTCGAAGCCGCGATTTGAATTTCCACGAATCGGTCGCGGTCGCGCCTGCGCACCGATCCCCGCGCGCGTACGGAGATTGCGCGGCGGCGACGCGTGCCCAAAGTACCATAAACATCCGCCAGATGGCGCCAATACGAAATGTATAAAAAATATTAAAAATTTACCTAGGCGGGCCCAAATACCGACGCGGACCCAAAGTACCTTAAACATCCAATAGGTGGCGCCAACACGAAATGCGCGCGCCGCCATTTTGAAATTTTGAAAATCCACCCCTCCCCCGTGACGTCAGACCCCTCGCCCACAAACTCAACATGCGCGCGCGACGCCATTTTGAAAATTTTGAAAACCCCCTTCCCCTGTGACGTCAGCCCCCTCGCCCACGAACTCAGGCGACGCCATCTTGGAATCCCCCTCCCCCGTGACGTCAGCCCCCTCGCCCACGAACTCGGTACCCCCTCCCCGCCTCACCCCCTCGCCCATCTCGCGGAAGAGCGCGGTACCCCCCGCACCGCCCCACCCCCCTCGCCTCCACTTGGTCCAGAATCGGCATAGCCTAACTACTCGTTACTATGTTCAACAATTGTAAATTGACCAATGTAAAACTTTCTCTCAACTCGGAATTTTGCGATGATCTGAACTTGACTTTGACAAGAATAAGCACGCCATCTTGTTTAACATGTATACGCAATTCCATAAATCGTATTATGGACATAGTTGCAACGAGGCATTATTCACCGTGGCTGAATTTTTACAATTTGGCCCCCTCGTGGTGATTGATTGCTCGCGACAAAATGAGTCGATCAAGAATGGCACCGTGGACGTGCGCATAGAATTCGAGTGTAAAGAGAATGTACCTGCAAATAATACGGCATACAATTTCTTCGTGAAAATCGACAAGCTTTACGAGAAAAGCTGCATTCTCCCGTCTGTCTTGGAAGCGAACGGACCTCCAAATTGTACCGATGGTGACTATACCAACATTTCTTGACCTGCAAGGGTTCGTTGTCGATGGAAGATTTGTCGTCAAGGAAGTGGCGATCCTACGAAATGGATTAAGTCTCTCGCACTATATTTTTGGGAGTTCAATGCCGCAATATCTTCTTACGAAATCCGACAAATCAAGTATTCGGTGGCTGGTGGCAAAACATCATGGACTACGTTGGGACGATGGAGACGTTCCGTACAGTATGGCTAAACGGCTAATTACGAAAGCTGTAGTTGATGCGATCGACGAAGAAGATGACGCATCCCATATCATATACGTTAAAGGGCTGCAGAAACGCGACTGGCTCATGGATTTCCCCGACGAAAATACGATAGCGGACATGGTCATCGAGACGCTGGACATTGACTACGAGTATATCAAATCACTAAATAAGCTAAATGTAGTTAATACACTGCGATGTGGCAGACACGCGAAACACTGTGCCATGCAAAATGTATTTAAAATATTCAACTGGTGGTCTAAACGCCAGAGAGAAATGCTTAAATAAAATATAATCAATTTTAATGCATAAATGTTTTTTTCTTCACCCTCCCCAACTTCCTACATGTACGCTAGATTAAGACGATAGTTGTAATTATTGTGTGGGAAACCGTTTGATACCGTTCGATTCGCGTTCAAAACCGTTCAAAACCCGTTCAATATCCGTTCGATACCGTTCGATACCGTCCGATACCCGTTCAAAACCCGTTCGATACCCGTTCAAAACCGTTCGATGCCGTTCGATACCCGTTCAAACCCCGTTCGATACCCGTTCAAAACCGTTCGATTCACGTTGGAAGTGGTATGTTAGGCGTTGAAAGTGATACAATAGACGTTTCATATACATTCAAAGTGGTGTGATCTAGTCAAATGATGTGTCAAAGAAGAAAGAGAAAACGGTTCAACGAAATGATATGTGCAAAGAAAAAAAATGTAATGGTCAGCGGAAATGAATCTAGAGAACAACAGCGTCTCACTTTGCAAAGCTAAGCACTTCTCGATTTCATGGGTCCCCGATAAGGGTCCCTTGTGCGAGCCTGGAGATGTAGCGAGACCAGTTGCACTTCAAAGCTCAACAGGCAACGAGTAATTAAAAAATAATGGGATTGAAGGGGATCGCCCCCAACCCAAGCCCCGAGCCATGTGGGGACATCCCCGAGGTATGTATATAACAATATTTTGATGTTTTTATCATGTTTGACCGCAGAAATCGAGTTCGATCTCACAGCCGTAAACATTATATTGATGTTTGTGGGTTCTAGAACTTGCCTCAGCCATCACTTCCCCCGCCGCCGCCGCTGTCGCCACCACCATCGCCGCCACCTTGGCCGCCACCGCCTCATCAAGTATGTAATACTTTACAGTGTTTTGCATGTTGGATGTTTATTATGTTTGATATGTTATATCGATATTTTGTATGTTATAGGACATACCACTTCAAGAATTGCGGGGGTGGTTAGTTGCAGAAGCTGTCCCTCGCGAGGAGCAGTTGCGGCGGTTGGGGCCTGTAATTGGCCCCATAATGGTTGGACGGGTGCGGCGGTTGCGCGCACGCTTTGAATTATCATCATCATCATCATCATCATCGCCACCACCAACACCTCCAAATTTTTAAATTTATATTTATATTTATATTTATATTTATATTTATATAGGAGGACATTGAGCAAAGTGTATCGCTTGGCACTGCTGGGGATGATGGGTGCGTTCCCCACCACGCCTACCCTGGCGATGGGGGTCTTGCTGGACCTGGCGCCACCGCACTTGGCTGCGGAGGCCGGGGCTAGGAAGGCTGCCCTGAGGATACACTTCGCGGGAAGATAGAAAGGCGCGAGGAACGGGCACGCGGCGATCCTGCAGGACGTAAGGGACTCGCATGAGGCCCTGGACTGCGGGGGAGACCAATGTGACCCAGCCTACCGCTTCAAACATAACTTCGTCGTTCGATTCCCAAGCAGGAGGGACTGGGAAGAGAGCGAGAAGGAGTTACTCTCTCCGGGGGGGGGGGGGGCTCACCTGGTACACAGATGGCTCCAAAACCAAAACCGGAACCGGAGCCGGGATATGGGGGGAGAGACCCAGGGTGGAAAGATCCATCGCCCTGGGCCCACACGTATCGGTTTTTCAGGCGGAGGTGCAGGCTATCAGGACCTGTGCCAGATTGAATCTGGACAGGGGCTATGAGGGCAAGCATATATATATATATATATATTCCATTTTTTTATATATTGTAACGTTCCACGATTTTTCGCGCGTTTCTATTCCAAATTCCATTCGTAAACCTCAAAATCACTCCATCAAACTCTATCAAACTCAACTCCTACCCCATCTCCTCAATCATCGACCACCTTGATGTTATACCTTAGCGGTCACCAACACAAGATGATCGATACAAACTTCACCTCGCTGATGTATCTTAGAGATCCCCATCGCAAGATAATCGTTACAAAACCCTCTTCGATTATTCGTCCTACAAGGCATGAATCATTCCCTCTAAAACGAATTCAAACAAATCCTTCGTTACAAATCCCTCTTAAATCGAGACCAAGTCTCAATCCCCTCTTTACGACTCACGAAGTCCAAGCCACTCTAACCCCTTTCCTATTAAACACCAAAAAATCCATTCGATGAGTTGAGTATCTCCTTTCACAGTCATAAAACCCCAAAAATCTAACTGCGACACATATTTGGCGTACGTGACATAAATATGTCTATTAATAGCCATACCGTTTATAAAAACCCCGGAAGTCCTACTGCGTCTTATTCCGAAATGTGTCAAGGCCGCTACCGCGCGTATCCCGCAATACTCCTGTAAGGATATATAAATATGAGGTCCTGAGAGGCCTCGACCTCTTTCATCGCTGCTCTTTTGTCGAGTGATTATTCAAAAGTGTTAAACCGGTGTAAAAGATTAAAATCAGTGCTACGACAACTACCGTAAGCCATTATAATTACTATTATTAAGGAATATCACCCTCATTCATATTTCTCCGCATAAATAACGCTTGTTGCATTTCATATATTATACTATTCTCATATTACCTTATATTAATAACGTTTATCGCATTTTAAAGCGTATTGCTGTTCATTTATTATTTTGTATTACCAACATTTCTACTATTTTGCATTATCACTTTAATGCTTATTTTGTTTGTATTTGTTTATAATCGCTTATTACTTATATCATTTTCTTGTGCTAACGCTTATTGCATTTCATATATCATCATCGATTTATTTTCATGTATTTCTTGTTCATATTCTCATATTGCTAATAACAACCATTTATATAAATGTTATCTGTTAATGCTAATAATCCCAAGTATTATTATTACCAAACGTTTAGATAAAGTTAATAAACGTATTCGTTTTCTATCACGTTTCGAATTATTGTGTATCCTCGAGTCATAAACAGTCCGAACGAAACCAAGCTGTCGCAACAGCTGATTCGCGCTCGTGAACGCGAGAACGGTTCTAGTGTTTACTAACATATTATTGCATGAGCCGTGCAATCCACGAAAATACTAAACGTGGTTTCTTATATATAACTACAACAGTAAATCCTATTACCGAAATCAAAACAAATACAAAGTAATATAACGGGTGCTCTCCAAGTGTACATTTACCTTCCCTGGTCGATTAGAGTGACGGATTCAATATTCGCGCCTGATCGCCTCCAGAAATTCTAAGTGTGACGGATTTGACATTCGCGCCTGATTCCCCTTTAACGATTAGAGTGACCGATTACAGATTCGCGCCTGGTCTTCCCTCAAAACCCTCAGCATGACGGATTTAATATTCGCGCCTGATCTTCCCTCAAAACCCCCAGCGTGACGGATTTAATATTCGCGCCTGGTCTTCCCTCAAAACCCTCAGCGTGACGGATTTAATATTCGCGCCTAAATTCCATCCAACCCTCAGAGTGGCGGATTACAGATTCGCGCCTGAATTCTATCCAAACCTCAGAGTGTCGGATTATAGATTCGCGCCTGGTCTTCCCTCAAAACCCTCAGCGTGACGGATTTAATATTCGCGCCTAAATTCCTCTCAAACCCCTCAGAGTGACGGATTCAATATTCGCGCCTGATTCCTCCAAAACTTCAGTGTGCTGGATTACAGATTCGCGCCTGAAATTTCCCTCACATGTCATTGTCCCCAAAAGACCTCCACCCGGGACGTGACAATATTATATTCCATTTTTAAAAACACATATTCTATCACAATTTTATTTACCCCGTCTTCCTCCTCCATCTCTCCTCATCTAATTTTAAAATTCTACGTTTAAATAATTATTATTTCTCTCTCTGCGTTGGGGGGAAACATTGCTGCTGACGTCGCATAATTCTATTTCGTTCTTCGCGCCGTGAAAATGAATGTCACCCTGCCCGGCCACTCCAGAGGATTCGAGTTACGCGCGATCGCGCGAGACGCTGCGACGCTATGTAGTGCTCTCTCTCTCTCCTCCGAATTTAGCTTTAAAGTAATGCTTTGTCTCTTTCCCTCCTCCGAAGACGCGGTGTGTAAAAAGCCGACATCGTCTGATAAAAAACGAACGCGTGTGACGCTCCGCATATATACCATGCGGGAAAGACTAATGTCGGAGAGCCGACGTTGGGGAATTGGTTAGGCGGCTGACTCGTACCGCGGAGGTCTTGGGTTCGAGCCCCGTCGCCCGAGATTCAGTTTTTTCATTTATATTAATATCATAAATTAATGTTTCCTTCCTTACCAACAGGTTGGAGTCCAGGGTAGCACTTCCACCTGCGGTTCCTCCTCCTCCTCGATACGGTTCGGCATCGATTGATTCGGTATTCTTCAGATCTCGCGCTTATACTCCCACTACTCCGCCATCTCTATGACGTCATCCGCCGCGATCCGCTTATATCCCCACCACTTCGCCGCGGTCTGCTCCCGCCGCCCGCCCCCTGCGATGGATTTCCTGCGACCTTGAGACTCAAATTTGGATTTCATGGTCGGGGGAGGAGGGGGGAAATGGCCTTCAAACTCAAATTTGCGTTGGAATCCCCCTTGTATTCCTACTCTTAAGTATTCTAATTCCGACTTTAGGTATTCGCACTTGTCAGGTTGTAATTTCAAACCGCATTGTCGCAGTCGTTCGAATAAGATCTTTAAGTTTTTATTGTGTTCCTCTAAAGTTCTTCCGAAAACTACGCTATCGTCGATGTAGACGAAACAATTGTTACCGATCAATCCTTGCAAACCGCGATTCATGAGTCTTTGGAAGGTCGGTGGGGTGTTTTTCAACTCGAAAGGCATTCGCAGAAATTCGTAATGGCCAGCGCTAGTTGAAAAAGCGGTTTTTTGAATATCGTTTTGCTTAACTCCGATCTGGTGAAAACCTGAGGCTAGATCGAAAGCTGAAAAGTATTTCGCGTTACATAGTCTGTCTAAAATTTCATCGATGTTGGGAATTGGGTATGAATCTTTTATAGTTTTCTCATTTAGTTTTCGGTAATCTATGACTAACCGCCACTTTCGTTTACCGGACGCGTCTTGTTTTTTCGGAACGATCCATAAGGGACTGTTATGTGGGCTATCGCTATCCCTAATGATACCCTTCTGTAACATCTCTATCACCTGTCGTTTAATTTCGTCTTGGTGTATTGGGGGATATCGGTATTGCTTGGTGTGTATCGGAATTTCGTCAGTAGTTTTAATTTCGTGTTCAAGGATTGAGGATTTAGGAAGGGGGTCCCCAGGCAATATAAATATATCGTGGGAATTTGAAACAATTTCCCAGACCTCATCTCTGCCCTCTGTTAGATGATCTAACCGAGTATTCTCTCTTAAGAGATCGATCCTTTCGCTACTTCTGTTGCTACTTTGTATGCGATAAGCCATTTTTTCGTCAAAATCTTCTACTGACTCGATTTGATCCTTAAGGGAATTGGGGAGAATGGGATGACCATTTGCATCGACCTTCGTAATTGCTCCGATTCCTGTTATGAAATTGACCAGTACCGTTTTGTTTTGACAAGTGTTTGTTTGTGTTGGCGCGTCGTTTAATGACATTGCCGATTATAAACGAATTGCAAGAAAGGGAGAAGTTGTGATTGAATAGGAAGTCTGATCCTAGTATTCCGTCTTGTAAAATTGGGGAACTATCGTCAACGACTTGGAATGTATTACATTTATCATTAAACGGAACAAGTACAGAGTATAACGTATTACTCGTAGTATTCGTAATACCCCTGAGCGTTATTAGTTTCCCTCTGAGTAAGCTTTGGTCGATGATTTGCTTTTCTTTAATTATCGAAATTTCGCTACCTGTGTCGATGAGGAATGTGGTGGGTCGAAGTCCTGGTAGTTCTAGTTGAACAAACGGGGAGTGGTCCACACGATGTTCCTCTGTTGCTGCGGATCTGGAATTTCCGATGATGATCGTGCTCCTGGCGGTGTTGAGTTCGGCTGAGCCCGTTGAAAATTTCGCTGTTGTTCGGCTCGCCTTCCTTCTTGTTCTCTCCATCGCTTCGTCCTGCATTCGTTTTCCGTGTGTCCTCGTCGTTTGCAGAAATTGCACTCTTTGTCTTCCCATCTCGTGTCAGAATTTCTTTGGGATGGGTTGCGAGGTTCTCTATTCGTCTTGTGATCCCTTGGTTGAGTCCACGTTCTTGATTGCTGCATGTATTGGAGTTCCGTGTCATACATGCGTGCAGCTTCGAATGCCTGGTTTAAGGTATCAAGTTGTTGACTAAACAAATATTGTGAAATTTCAGGCTTCACATTGCGTCTGAATGTTTGAATACCCTCTTCATTACAAATGATTTCCTTAATGTCGATGTAGGTTTGGAGTCTTCTTTCTGAGTTTACGGCAGTTTGCAATTCGTCTTGTATTTGTGAAAACCGGTGTATGAAGTCGTTAATAGGCTCGTTTGGCTTTTGTCTGCATGAGTCCCGTTTAGTTTTCACGGATGCCGTGTCGATGGTTTTCCCATAAAGAAAGCGAATTTTCTCTATTAATTTTGGGATTGTGGTGATTGTATCTGGCCGAATTGTTAATGCTGCGCGGCCTTTTAATTTTTGCGACATGAGGGCTAATAGAAGTAATGGGTGCTGACTCTGGTCTAGCATAGACGAGACTTTGATGAGTGTGCTGATAAAAATTTCGGTGTTCGTTCCGTCGAAGTCTGGGATTAGTTGCAGACATTTATCGTATTTATCAATTATATATGACGAATGCGTTTCTGTGTTGCGTAACACATCACTCGATGTTTGCACATCCCAACTAGGTTCCGTTTTGTTCTCTATGGCTTTCAGTCTGTCACATACTTGCAGTAATTTTTCAGCTGGCATGTTCATTTCAATTTGGGGACGATTCGGACTTTGTGTTCTCGACATGTCGTTAGAAGGAGCAGTTACGAAGTCGTGCAGAGTGTCAGATAGTGTATCAGTAGATAGATTTACGTTGCTGCTGCTTTTTCTCCACTGTGTCCAGTTGGAATCCAGGTTATATAGATCTTTGAAGTTCTCGGGTTCGTAGTGGGATACCTCCAGAAATTTCCACTCGTGGAATAACTAGCACAACTAGTATATTTTCTTCTGCATAAGCCCGAAGGTGATATCCCTTACCGCTGCCACCAATTATGTCGTCCAGGTAACTCCGATTTAATATCTACTGGTTCTTTATTATTATAACTGGTACAATTTGGAATTTTTACAATGTCGATTCGGAACGGCGTTGTGACGTGACGCGTTTTAGGTGTACGAATGCCCTGTCCCTTCGTTTGGGACCGGTATTTAACTCGGTTATTGGGAGGAGTGGGAGGTGAGCTAGGCGAGCCACCTGAGGAATTTGGAAAAAGGGGGTGTTTGGAAAAGGTGATATCAGGAGGAGTCATCTTGGCGACGCTCGGAATCTGGAAAAAAGGGGTGTTTGTGAAATCTGGTATCGGGAGGAGCCATCTTGGAGACACTCGGAATTTGGGAAAAAGGGACTGTTCTGGAAATCAGGATATTGTTAAAAGGGATCTATTGCCCGGGGGGACAATTATCTTGGCGACACATGGAATGTGGCTTTCTCTTACTGAATGGTCGAATTTCGGACCGGACCCATCTTGCTGGGTCCGTACAAGGGAAACCCATTCGTCTAAAGGAGGGGAAGGGGATGGTCGATTGGCGACTATCGCGATAAACTGAAGGATGAATTTGAAATAACAATAACAAGGGAACCTAAAAGCTTTATAGGAATGGAAATTACCAAAACCAAAGAGGAGCTAAGACTGACACAACATCAATATACAAACAAAATTTTACAGAGATTTAGGATGGAAGATAGTCGACCAGTAAAAACTCCTATGGTGAAAGAAAAGGGAACAGAGGAAGAGACTGAAAATAAAACCTATCCTTGTAGAGAAGCAGTGGGAAGTCTTTTGTACTTAAGAAGTAAAAGTTTCTCAGTAAACAAATGCAGCAGGTATGTAGACAAACCTTCTGACCATTTATTAATCAATATTAAGCGTATCTACAGGTATTTGAATGGGACACGAGATCAGGGTATAACGTACAAAGCTGACGCGAAGGATGATGATGAACTAATAGCATTTTGTGATTCGGACTTCGGTCAGAATTATGAAACCAGGAAGAGCACAACCGGCTTTCTGATCATGTATAAAGGAGGTCCTATAAGTTGGTGCTCGAGATTACAAAAGATTCTAGCCTTGTCAACCACTGAGGCAGAGTATATCGCTGTATCTGAGTGCTGCAGAGAGCTGCAGCAATTAAAGAATCTCATCGAAGAGTTAACGAATAAGACTGTAAAAACTACGCTTTATATAGACAACCAAAGTACAATTAGTTTGATAAGAAATGATATTACAAATAGAAGATCTAAACATATAGATTTAAAATATCGTTATATAAATACAGTGGTAAAAGAAAAGCAGATGAACTGATGTCCGACTGATGAACAAACCGCGGACATAATGACACAGCCGTTGGATCGTATTAAATTTGAAAAACACAAAGCCGAAATAGTTAGCTAAGGTCGGTATCAAATATATTGGCCGGTGAGTTTGTTTTCCCGATCAGCGATCGAGGAGAAATCAACCACCACCATCTGACGATCGTGGATTTGTCAGTTGGAGTTCGGTGGCCCCCGAAGGGTATGGTGGGGTAATGCGAACGCTGCTCGGCTCCGCCTGTAACGTAGCTGTATGGCTGTTGTTTATTCTTAACGTAATAGTTGTGTGTGTGACCAATACGGGATGAAGCTGTCGAGAAAGAATCAATCTTCTGACCAATAACAGTCTGAATATTTTAGGCCTAACCCAAACCTATTCTGACATATATGTCATTATAACACGCCTTTTCATTTTCTCGAGAGAGTGAGAACGTTGAGAAAAGGAGCATCGAGCAGGCAAGCGGTATGGTGGGAGAATACCCCTCACGAAACTCACCGGCCAATATATCTGATACCGACCTTAGTATTGCAGAGTTAAGGGGAAGTGTTGGGAGTTTTGTAATAACTCTGCAAAAGTTGGTAGCTAGCGTGTTACTAGAGTAGTAGAATGAAGGGCGGTTATGGCGGTATCCGGTAGAGTTGACCGACGTAAAATAAGAAACAGAAGTCCGCGTTGTGATAAGAAAAGTATATTCATTTTATTTTGCATTGTATGAGATTTATGTATACAAGATTAGTTATATTCAATTATATTCCAAATATACTCTTGTTCGCGAAAGTCACGGGTGAGCACGCTGGTGGATTTGAGGTTAGGACGGTGAGAAAGGTGACACAGGAAGTTCACTGTCTGTTCGCTTGTCTGTTTATTAAAAAACACCGCTGGATGTTCTGTGGTGTTGTGCAGTAACGATTGAGCTTGAGCCCTCGTACATTCACTACAATTCAATCGCGATACACAATACACGCGGTACGCGAAGATCGTCAATGAGCCCCCAAACTCGTCTCGTTTATTTACAAAGGTTTTTGATGAGAACCGTGAGCACGAAAATAGTTTATTGAGCATATAAACGTGAATGCTGGTGTGAAAAGTGCACAAAGTTAAAGTTTCGAGAATTGCGAAAAACACGTCTCTACTCTACTCGATGTGAACAAAGAATGAACCGGTAGCGTCGCTTTTTGAAAGGCCCAAAAAGCAACGGCGATGAGGTGGAAGCTCATTGGCTGATTAAACGGTGAAGAAGAGCGTCGGTTGGCTGATCGAACGGACGTGGCGAGCGTCGGTTGGCTGATCGAACGGACGCGGTGAGTGTCGACGCTCAGTAGGTGCTGCGCCGCGAGTGAGTGTGGCGGCTTTGGGAACTAATACATTCCCAAACAACTCTAAATGTGCTAAGAAAGCAGAAGAGAATTCTTTTCATTTGTTTTCACAAACCACGAGGCCAACAACAAAAGTAAAAAAATTACGCCAAGTACGTGAAATCAAATAAATATAAAAAAATATGTGAAATCAAAATGAGCTGCAAGTACATAACGGAGCTTTCCAACTGCGCTTAAGATGACACAACTTCATATACACAGCTAAAATGCTGTGTTCATACATTCCACTACTCATATCGCGGACATTTTAATTAATGCATCAAACAGAATCCCATTTAAAAACATTGTCGTAAATTAATTAATAGCTTTACAAAATTAATGATATAAAAAAATTGCACCACTTATAACAATGGCTATGTATACAAAAAAAAAATGTATTAAATAATATTAAGCAGATTTATTTTTATACAAATAAATATTTCAATATGAATAAATATTTTATTCAAAATACTTGGCGCTGCGAAACCAAAAGAAATGTTAATTGTCTTGGTATTAGTAATTTACAATAACTCCCTTACAATCTAAAATACATAAACATATACATACACATATTAGAAACGCAGTCAAATTTATTCTACATATATTTAATTCTAATATCATACGTAGCATATGCACACCCACACATACACACATGCACGAACGCACGCCCAAGAAAGAAAGAAAAAGATTTAAGGGGGTAGACACGGGTAATGCAGCGCGCTGTATACCGACACAATCTGGCCCGAAACATGGGTCTGGGATATTACGTTGTTTGTCCTTATATGAACAGATTTTGGGCTGGGTGAAGTCTCATTCGAAAGAGGAAGGTTCAATGCAGCCCGCTCTGGTCATGGCTCAACGAGATTGTGTTGATATCTGATAATACGAGTGTTCAAAGTAGAGAAAAAATCGACAAAATACACTCCCAGATTCCAAGTATTTGTAAGTCGCTAAAAGAGTTTTATGACTCAAATGATGACCAGAGCGGACTGTATTGAACCTTCCTCTTTCGAATGAGACCTCGCCCAGCCCAAAATCTGCTCATATAAGGACAAACAAAGTAATATCCCAGTCCCATGTTTCGGGCCAGATTGTGTCGGTATACAGCGCGCTGCATTACCCGTGTCACGTGGCGTGTTTACCTAATTAAGTATTTTTAGATCACTAAAAGAGTTTTGTGACTGAAACGGTGAGCAGAGCACTCCGCATCGAATCTTCCTCTTTCGATTGAGACCTCGCGCAGCCCAAAATCTGCTCATATAAGGACGAAAAAAGAAAAATCCCAAACCCATGTTTCAGGTTAGATTTTCGGTATTGCAGCACGGCGAATCGCCCGTGTCACGTGACGTGTCTACCCCCTTAAGGAGGTAGACACGGGTAATGCAGCGCACTGTATACCGACACAATCTGGCCCGAAACATGAGTCTGGGATATTACGTTGTTTGTCCTTATATGAACAGATTTTGGGCTGGGTGAGGTCTCATTCGAAAGAGGAAGGTTCAATGCAGCCCGCTCTGGTCATGGCTCAACGAAATTGTGTTGATATCTGATAATATGAGTGTTCAAAGTAGAGAAAAAATCGACAAAATACACTCCCAGATTCCAAGTATTTGTAAGTCGCTAAAAGAGTTTTATGACTCAAACGATGACCAGAGCGGGCTGCATTGAACCTCCCTCTTTCGAATGAGACCTTACCCAACCCAAAATTTGCTCATATAAGGAAATCAAGCGTAACTTTCTGACTGCATTCCCAAATACGAGTTCCGCCATATTGGCGATAATACAGAGCAAGTCACGTGACAAATTTAGTTGAGCTAGTGGACACAAGATGGCGCCTACTCGGGAGGACTGCCAACGTGGAATCGTAGCAAAATTGAAGCGTTAGCTGGATACACGAGCCACAGTAAAAGCGTGATGCAGTCAATGCATGCATTTTCGGACGATTATAGGTTAGGTTATATGCATTTTAGGCATACATTGATTATGAACTGCTGGGAATATATACATTTACTAAAGCTTTTACCGTAACACATATATCATTTGAAATCGCTGTCGTATTTATGTTATAGTAATTGAGACAGTTAGAGCAACAACGAAATAATCTGCAAATAAATTTTTCCTATTGTACATTGATGGCTTAGCGCACACATATTGTATGTCCACTTTTAGCGTTTTTTGAGAAAAACAGGTTCAAACATTCAATGGTACCTTATAAATAAATACTTTTTGCGTTATTGTATCATCATATATATGTAATATAGGTATCACTGAAACTATGTAATTAGTAGTATAAGGGCGGTATTCTCAGTCGTTGCTTATTCTTAAGATCGTCTTAAGCATGCGGCATCCTTTACTAACCTCGTAGACTAATAGAGGATGCAGCATGCTTAAGACGAACTTAAGAATAAGCAACGACTGAGAATACCGGCCTAAGTTAGAATCTGCAAAATTATAATAATAATTCGATAGTAATACTTGGAAGATGGACATGCTATATATAACCAAGTACTACAGAGGAGGACATACTATACCGAAGGATATTGTATAAAAATGAACAAAAGGAATAATACTGGAAATAATCTCACTTGAATATTATCACAGAAGATCTTTTTTGTTCGCGATAGCTATAGGAAGACTTTTTTAAAAAAATTTATTTATTGTCACATTTTCCAAGAATGAACAAAAATATTATTTTTGATTAATTTATAGAAAAGATAAAAATGTGATTTTTTTACAGAATAAAGAAACAGTCAAGCACTATTTGTTGCATATAAAAAATCAAATTTCATAAAAAGTGGACATACAATATGTGTGCACTAACAAGGAGAGTATTTTAGGTGTCCGCCTCCGATCATTTTGATTTTTGGATATGTTATAGAGGAACGAAAAATAAGAAATACGTGTTTTTTTATTTTTCCCCATTTTCAGATTTGGGGGGTGAAAACTGCGTTCAAAGTTAGGGTTGAAAAATCATTTTTGTGAAATATCTCGAGAACTATTAGAGATAGGGGAATAGTGTCAATGGACGAATTTTGTGTCTTTGAATGCGAAATATGACTGACTCACCAGATTTTCAAAAACTCCATTTGTTTAAATAATACATAAGAAAAAATCCTAACTTTGAACGCAGTTTTCACCCCCCAAATCTGAAAACGGGGAAAAATAAAAAAACACGCATTTCTTATTTTTCGGTCCTCTATAACATATCCAAAAATCAAAATGATCGGAGGCCGACACCTAAAATACTCTCCTTGTAAGCCATCGATATGATTAGTAGGTAGAGTCTATTGGAATACGTTATTGCTACTAACTCAATTTCGAAAAAAATGTGGGTTAGTCCGTTATTACTCTCACTGCCGCAATTATATGGCAAAATACAAGAGATGGGCATTACTTAAATAACCCCAACCAATTTTTATTTGAAGCACTATGATTGAATCAATTTAATCAGGGTGAATTCAATGAAGGCTCGGATGCAATAAGAAGCCTAACGTTCGAAAATGCGAAACAGTATTGTCCAAACGCTAAGAAAATTTGGAAAATTAAATTTTATTAAACTGGATTTTAAAAAATATAATGTTGTAAAGCTCGTCACGGCACACATTTGTTCTTTTTACTAATTATAAACCAAACAAATGTCTTCGACCATAGTCAATACCTTTTTAAACAAAAATTGCGATAACTTGAGTAATTATATTAATTTATATTAATCATTTATTAGTGTTAAAATCTAAGCGTTTATAAAAAATTGATTAATTTTTCCTCCTCTTCCTCCTCTTCCCCGGATTCCTTCACTCCCATAGACCACTCTCCGATATTTCTTGCTCATATCGCTGCACTGTAATATGAAAAATAAATATAAATCTTAATTACTAAATCTTAAATGTCAATTATTACAATAATGGCTAGACATTTTGTATCGGGTGCATAAAACCGAGCATATACGGAGAAAATACTGTACCTTTTTCATGTAAAACATCGACACCTCCTTCCAATAACGGGAGGAGGACGGAGTATGCTCAATGGGCGGATTCCGTCGCGAGGACGGACTCTGCTCTCTGCGCGGACTCCGTCTTCGCGACGGAGTCCGCCTGCTGCTGGGACTCGGTCTTCGCGACGGAGTCCGGCCAGCAATTGGATTTATTGCAGGGGACAGATGCCCCCTGCCAGTTGGACTCCGTTGCCCAGACGGAGTCGCTCCCTTTTCTGCTTCCAGACTTTTTACGTTGTTGTCAGACATCTAAAAATCAATCGAAGAAACATTGAAACTATCGAACGTAATTGAAATGAATTTGAAAGTGCAATAGAAGAGTCAGAGTCGAGCAAAATGTAATCTAATTACAAATTACAAATTACAATATAATTATGTAATTGATTACACATTATTTTCTGTAATCGAATTTATGTAGTTGACCACAATTTTGTCAACTACTAACGATTGTAGAAAATAATGTGTAATCAATTATACAATTACATTTTAATCGTAATTTGTAATTTCTAATGAGATTACATGTTGCCCAACTCAGAGAGGAGTACACGTTTGGGACATTCCACGCGAAGTAGAAGACTTTTCGGAGTAACATTTCGGATGTTGCTGAAATTTGAATATGTATGTTGTAGTCTTTATATAGTGATATTTAAACGTATCTGAAAAGATTTTCAAAATTTTGAGAAATGTCGATTTTACACCTGTTCGAAGATAAGTGCTAATTTTTTTCCAGGCAAGTTATAGCTATGGAAGTAGTAAAAGGATGGAGATGAGCTTTACGGTGCTTATAGAGAAGACATTAAAGTTTTAGGAATCAATTATTTCAGTTTAAAAAAAGAAAAATTTGAACCATTTTTGTGCAATTGTTTTAAATAAATGCAGGTTTTTAACATCGGGCGCGATTTTAAAAATCTAAGAAAAAAGGAGAACATAGTTCTATCCTTCCCCTTGATGGACGAATTTTCAAAAATATGGACATTTTATAAATTTGCCCTGTAAAAATTTCCGAAAGTTAACGCGGCGTCAAATCACACCGGCTCGACTGGCTGACTCGAATGAGCCATGCGGTACTCGCAGCGGCCAAGCGGCTATATCTGCTATTCTTATACACTGTTCTCGAATATGGTAAGTATTTGTAAAAAATTGAGGAGCGATAACTTTTACTGTTTTTTATACACAACATAATACGGTAACTCAATTTTTGGTGTTCGCAATATTTTATTTGAAACGAAGGGTTGACCGTCCTCGGTTTTTTAAATGGAATGCTATATATTTAATTATCCAGTATGAAAGCGACTGTCAAGACAAATTCAACCATATGGTATACTATGACCTTCAATGCTACACATGGTTAGGAATGAAATAAATGTAGGTATCGAACTATCTATCTATTAGATTGAATTTCATCTTTCATTCCTAAAGTCGACATTTCTCAAAATTTTGAAAAATCATTTGAGGTACGTTTAAATATCACTAAAGACTACAACATACATATTCAAATTTCAGCAACATCCGAAATGTTACTCCGAAAAGTGTCTGATTTCGCGTGGAATATCCCACAAGTTGGTACATTCTGGTACAATATAGGCTTCCTTTAGCCAAGATTTAGCGCGGGAGAAGAATCTTCAGATTTCTAAATGCTGGAATTTCTAAGTTGGAAAGCATTGAAATTCAAACATTTCCAAAATTTGTAATTATGTAATTTGTGTACACGATAGAGGAAAATTTAACTGACCGATTGCCTTCACCCGAGGTTTTTTACTTACATACCGAGCAACCATCGTCGATGAATTAAAAACATTTACGCGAGAATTAAATTAAATAATTTTTTCCCATAAAAACGTCAACATTT
Organism: Andrena flavipes; assembly: GCA_963971345.1. Taxonomy (NCBI): domain Eukaryota; kingdom Metazoa; phylum Arthropoda; class Insecta; order Hymenoptera; family Andrenidae; genus Andrena; species Andrena flavipes. The sequence continues at coordinate 46,249,908 of OZ020479.1, read as the reverse complement.
TTCCGTCAAACTCGTAATTTTTTCTTTAAAATCCCATAACTTTGTCAATTTTAATTATAAGGTTATCAAGTTTCAAAATATCTGTATTTTCAAATGTCCAACATTTGTGACTTTAAAATTCTCGATTTTTCTACTTCTGATGTTTAGAAACTGTTTAATTTCCATCACTTGTCTTCAGATTCAACTAAAGGAAGCCTATATTGCACCCTGTATACACCCACACAGCACAACGTCCGGCAAAGTCCCTGGGACATCTACAGACCGTCCCAGGAACGTCTTGTTACTGATCAGGACGTAAAAACGGTCTGAATGTCCTGATCAGTAACAAGACGTTCCTGGGACGGTCTGTAGACGTCCCAGGGACTTTGCCGGACGTTGTGCTGTGTGGGCATTTTCTAGACTTTTCACGGGAAAATTATAACATAATTTTCTTATTCTACGTGAGAATGAGTACACGAATCTTTGAGCGTGAAGCTGCGTATCGACATTGCGAGGCACGCCTCGCGGTGTGGAGAGTCTGGAGACTACCTCGATCATGTTCACTTTGCGAGGCAGGCTCGCGCGACAGTCTCGCGTTACCTCCAGCATGATATTTGCATCGCCCGAATCATACGATTTTTGCTCTAGGAGCCGCGAGCCACCTTTGACCACGTCGAAAAACCGATGGCTGATAGTTCATGCGATACAAATATCATGCTCGAGGTAGCGCGAGCCTGCCTCGTAAAGTAATCATGGTCGAGGTAGTCTCTCCACTCCGCGAATGGTGTGCCATGCGAGACAGCCCCGCAATGGCGATACGCAGCTTGAGAAATACGCGGACACTCAAACAATCACAGTTCACACGATAGATTTTGCACAAAAAATTACAACAATACTATGCGACGATAATCGGAAACTTTACCCGGAATATGTCTAAATACAGTCTTGCTTTGGAAGTACTAAAATATAGACGTATGTCAGTTGTTATAAAAGTGGGGCCGGTCGAAATTTAAAAAAAATTGCACTGTACGTTTATTATGTATCACGTTGATATAATACGTAAAAATATAAGTGAAATGTAACAACCGAAAAATTTGGACTTGGACCACTTTCATAATAACCGGCACATATAGTGAAAAAGACAGGAATAGTAAGAGTGAAGGTACTTACGATCTTTACTGCTCGACAGTCACTTTTTTTCTGACCATCGAGCCTTTGCTACCCTCAAGGGTGGGCAAGGCCCAAACTGCCTTTCTCACTCCCTCAAGATTTTCTATTTCACTCGCACCAAGGACCGAGCGAGCCGTCATCGGCCCGCGTAAAAGTTCGAATGCGCGAAGGTTTGAAAACGCGGCGCGTGCCCGCGCATACTTGCGGGATGGTCCTTCACCGTAGGGCAAGTGGGAAAGGATAACGGTAGAACGAAATATGGATTCTTCGCTAATAATGTCGATGATACGTCAAAAGTATATGCACAGGATGATCAAAAATTCTTTCCGGTGCACAATTCTGTGCACCAAACGGTATTCCCGGAAGTGCATACTCTACGTAAATGTATCAGCATACCACCAATCCTAATGAGAAAGAGAGGAACAGGACGCGTATATTCGTCCCTTTCCCACTATCTTCTGTTTAGACTCTTAGCATCTGTAACCAATGCAGCGACACCACTAGCTGATCAGTTTCTTGTCGTTTGCACTACGGTCAAGAGTTACGGATTAGATTCAGCGCATTATTATACTTTACCTGGTTTCACCTGGGATGCAATGCTAAAACATACCAAAATTACATTCGAATTGCTCACAGATGTCGACATGATCATGTTTATCGAACGCGGTATACGTGGAGGTTTAAGCCAATGTTCCGGAAGATACGCACATGCCAATAACAAGTACATGCCATCTTACGACGCATCGGAACAGTCATCGTACTTGATGTACTTTGACGTGAACAATTTGTATGGATGGGCAATGTGTCAGCCCCTACCATACGCCAAATTTCAATGGGTCGAAGATGTTGCGAGTTTTAACGTGTCTTCGATCCCGGTCGATTCGCCCACGGGATACATTCTCGACGTAGATCTGGAATATCCGCAAAGTCTGCACGACCCTCACGCCGATCTACCGTGCTGCCCGACGCGTGCCAAACCACCCGGCAGCAGGCAGGACAAATTACTCGCGACGGTATACGATAAGCAGCGTTACGTTATCCACTATCGCAACCTGCAGCAGTGCACGCGTCACGGTCTTCGTATTACAAAGATACACCGCGTGCTTCAATTCGCTCAATCCCCCTGGCTCCGCGATTACATCGAACTCAATACACGGTTTAGAATAAGCGCGACAAACGACATTGAAAAAAATTTGTACAAATTGATGAACAATGCGGTATTCGGCAAAACTATGGAAAATGTACGAAACCACGTGGACGTAAAGCTTTTGACACATTGGGAAGGGCGATATGGCGCGGAGGCAATGATCGCGAAACTGAATTTCCACAGCAGAAGTGTTTTTTCGGAAAATTTAATAGCTGTTGAATTGTGTAAACTCGAGGTGAAATTCAACAAACCGATATACGTGGGTATGTGCATTCTGGACATATCAAAAATTTGTTTGTACGAATTTCATCACGAGTACATGTCTCTCCAGCACGGATCAAATTGTAAAATTCTATACACCGATACAGACAGCCTCATTTATCACATTCGATGCGACGATATCTACGAGTCCATGAAACGCAATATCGATAGATTCGACACGAGCGATTATCCTATCGACAATCCATATAATATGCCGCGTGTAAATAAGAAGGTTCCATAGCTGATGAAGGACGAAAATAATGGTGCGATAATGACCGAATTCGTAGGTCTTAGAGCGAAAATGTATGCGCTTCGCGTAGACGGCAAAAAGGATACGAAAAAGGCGAAAGGCGTAAAGACCAACGTCATAGCCAGAACGATAACTTTCGACGACTACGCGAAGTGTTTGCATAAGGAGATCGAAATGATTCGCAGACAATCATGCATACGGTCTAAATTGCACAAAGTGTACACCATTTCGGAGTCTAAAATCGGTCTAAGTCCGTACGACGACAAGCGACATATCGTACCCGATTCGACCGACACTCTGCCCTGGGGACATTATAATATACCGTTGTAAAACAGAAATTATATTTATTGTAAAATAGAAATTGTATTCCCAATAGTAGAATTATTGCATAAAAATTATTCATACATATATAGAAATTATAAATGGTGGAATTAACGTGTTAAAATAAAAAATTGTTCACACATGTATATGTATAATTATATTTATGGATTATTTTACAATACATTATTTTTATTTATCCAAGAATTGTGTGATTTATCAAACCCCAGCCACTTGACGTACACCTTATCCCCCTTTCTACGCAACACTTTTTCCACTAGATATACATCAGGATCGGTGACGCGTTGCAGCTCGTGTTCATAGAATCCTCCGGCAACGGGTTTTCCACATGAATTGACCAACAGATAGGTCGCGGGATTAGTTGTCTGTACTTTGGCTATCTTGAAGACCTCCGTTGTCCAATTCGGCGTATAGCCTTTATCGAAGATGGTTTTGAATTTGCTCACGTGCACAACATCGCCCAACTTGAATCTCGCCGGAGCAGCGATCTTTATGTTGTTGTATACGGTAGCTAGCAGCTTATCGGCGATCGCGGGGGTAACATCGCAAGGACACATTCCGATGGTTCTATGTTTTCGCGCGTTATACTCTGCGAGCAGACGTGGTAGCGAATCGGTCCATCTATAGGTTCCATTCTCCGTAAACAGTTTCCACATATTGTTCTTCAACGTTCGATTGAAACGTTCCACGACGGAGGCCTTCATCACCGAATACGTAGAATAATGATTAATGTCATGCTTTGTCATGAGTTTCTGCACATCGGCGTTGTAAAATTCTTTTCCTTGACCGGTTTGTAAATTTTTAGGATATCGACCTCTAAATATCTTTGCAAACGCTTTGGTCACCTCAGCGCCACTTTTAGTCTTGAGCGGCAACGCCCATGCATACTTGCTCAACACATCGATGACGGTGAGTATGTAGTGGTGACCCTGGTTGAATCGCGAGTATGGTCGCATTTCTACAATGTCAGCTTGCCACAGATCGTCGTATCCACGCACTATGACGCGCCTCCGCGGGAAATGTCTTCGAGCTGGAGCATGCAATTCGTCAACGAGTCGTCGCTTCTTGTGGCCATGGTTTTCTTCTTTACTCTTGGATTTCGACAATGACTGCATGTTTGACGCGAATGATGTGATAATTATCGTGTACGTGCATTATGTACTCCCCGTCGGCCCGAGGACAAGTTCAACCGTCTCGCATGATTCTCCTTCGCATTGTCGCTGCGGATTCAACGCCTCCGATATCTTTTGAACGCTGTTTTGCAACGTCAGCATATCTGTTTGAAACACGACCAGCTTACTCTCTAATTCTTCCTGCTGCTCTCGCAAAAGTTTAATGTTCTTTTCCACGTATAGTTTATTGACAGCATCGGTGTCGGTCACCGGCTGAGCTACGCATCGTATCTTGCGTGATTTTGCATCAAAGTCGGCACCGGTCACGCAAAGAGCGTTATCTCGCATGTAATTTCGAAGTAGACCGGTCCATTTGTAATAGTCCATTGTAGCTGCCCCACTTTTCTCGAGCGATACCCCAAATTTGTTGATCGGCATCTCGACGTATACAGTGCAAATCACTGGCGTGCGGTTTAATTTATAATGACGCCTACCTCGCGGAGTTCCTCGATAATCGATAGAATTTCGGGATCGTGAGAGTTGTTACCCGCCTGACGCGACGCTTCAAGCAAACGCAACCGATCCACCAACTCGTTGAGATCGTCCCAGTGCACGTAATCGATCTTGTTATCATTTACCACCATGGCTCGTGGCACCGTTAGACCTTTCCCCGCCCTACTAGTCGACACACGGGGAAGTAGAGGTGCAATTACATGCTTGTACTTGTATCCCTTGTTGCTTAATATGGGGTATTTAGCATTATGATCGCGTCTGTGGGCATTCGTCGACAGCAGTATACTTTTGTATTTTTGTTTATCGGCATCGGTGTACACAGCATCGTCGGGAATTCTTTTGAAAATCAGTTCGTAAAGACCGGGTGTTCCTCCGTATCTTACACCATCTATGATTATATTATCGCCCCTGTCTATATCGAAAGCCTTATCCCCAAGCATCGTTCCACTATTACCAAAGTACACGCCGTACACATAGTCCATTGTCGTATCCCTATCACCACTTAGGATCGCGCTCATGTATTTTTGCCCCAGCGGACCGAAATGACTGCGAAACGTTTCTTGTCCCTCGGGTGTTTGGAGTAGATGTCTAATAGATGTTGCAAACGACTCGTTTGGTGTAGTTTCGAAAACGTCGTCATCATCAATGGCTGAGAGGGATTGTACGCGAGGAATTGTATTTATTGGCGTTGGTGGAACGGGAGACTCATTTGATGCGGTATTCCGCCGTTTATGCTTCGATTGAACTGGTGTGGAGGTTGCGAGTGAATATTCCGATGACATGCGTCGTTTCTTCTTTCTCTTACGCGATGTGTTCCCTTTCGACACGATTTTTGTTTTAGGCGTTAATGTTTCATTCTCTTCAACGTCTGTGCTCATCGGCGGTGATGTGTCAGCTTCTGTTGTTGCAGTATTTTCCACAATATGTTTTAAGGGTTCCACAATATGTTTGAAGTATTTCTCCAACGCGATATCTTCCTCCATCTTGCCGGTCGTCAAAGCCTGATGTTTCCGGCGAATGGCTTCGCTGGTTTTTGCAATTTCCTTCGCTATTCTCTCGCGATCCTTAATCTCCAGACTATCGATATCAATCATCGTCGTTGTACCGCGGACGTTGCGTTCCCACCGACGTTTTGACGACAATTGACCATCTCACGGTACGGCAAACTCGTTAAATCCCTTTCTATAACGTCCATTGGACATCGCGCTATCCTTGTCTATCACCACGAAACCATACTCCCGTTGCCAACAATTACGACACAAAGCGCAGAAATCCTCGTAAGACATGTCTGTGTTTACGTGATCGTTGTACACATGTTTCAAGTTGGTGCCATCCTGCTTAAACAGAATCAACAGATTGGCATTGTCGCGTATAAGATGTTTGGGAATCTTTGCATACGTCTGACAGAGATAGAAACAGTCAACGTTCGAGTGACGCCCCATTGCAAAGTATTCCCTTATCGTATCCTGCTTGTCGCATGCCACGTCATCAAAGATAAAAATGGAATTCGGAAGCGATTCGCTCGGTGGGATGACGTCACTATTATTCGAAAACGTAAAGTAGCCAATTTCATCTATAGGAGTCAATAAATTATCCAAATACTGATATTTCGGCTGTTGCAACGACTTGGAGTACACGTACACGTTCTCGAAGCGGATGCCGTGAGGACTTTCCAACAAGCTCACCAGCACGTTGGTCTTTCCACAATTTGATGGACCGCAAATGAGGCAGCGGATAGTGTTTGGCAGCATGCTACCGTGTCTGCGCATTGTTTTCGGGGACATCAGCTGCGATTTATCGTCAAAATTTGTCACGCGTATCGCCACAGGTTGCCGTACGAATCGCATCCTGTCCGTGAACCATGAAAAATGATTTTTGATACGTCGAAGCGGTCTATTTATAGGTCTGCGCCGAAGCAAAACAGCTCAGTGTGCAACATGCTTCTGGTCCTGTCGGATAATTTCGATATTCGAGCCCTAACCTCTGAGCAGTTGAAATATATACCAAAGATTATTCTACTGCGAGAGTTTGGCAGACACATTGATCAGTTGTGGAACAGGCTCCCCGAGCATATAAAAGCAGATCCTGAGGTTCAGCAGCATCGCCGGTGTCTGGAGCATTATAATCGCCCTTGGCAGCGAACGCATATCGACGGTCCGGCACCATTGATTAAAAACTGTAGCGAATGTCACCAACGAGAGTAAAGAAAGGTCGTGGTTTGTTAAATCGGGCGATAAACGCGCTACCTATCGAATTACATATCCCTGGATATCAGTTTTGCGGTCCAGGAACTCATCTGGCAAAACGATTGGCTAGAGGTGATCGAGGCATCAATCCGTTGGACGCAGCGTGTCGCGAACACGATATTGCGTATTCGCGTAGCAACGATCTCGACGAAAGGCACGCGGCAGATAAGGTACTCGCTGACAAAGCGCGAAAACGCATCGTTGCGCGAGACTCGACTCTGGGTGAAAGAGGTGCTGCTACAGCTGTTTGGGCAGCTATGAAGGCCAAGACGAAAATCGGAATGGGGATGAAAACAAAAACCTGCAAAAGGACTCCAAAAAAAGCATCGAAAAAACGGATTCTTCCAGTAGCAAAACGGGGTGGTATATTACCGCTTCTCCCGCTGCTAGGTGTCCTCGGATCGTTAGCTGGTGGAGCGGCGGGGATCGCCAAGGCGGTCAACGATAATAAGGCGGCGCAACATCAGCTGCAGGAAATGCAACGCCATAATCGCTCCATGGAAGGTCGCGGACTTTATCTCGCACCGTACAAGCGCGGACAGGGAATATCGAAACGAAAAAAAAAAACGTCGAGAAGAAAATAAAAATGCCTGCGGGCGTAACTACCGATTTGCAATTGGAGGAGTTGGCAAAACGTATGCGTATCCCATTCTTTAGAGGTGTTTTTATGCGAAACGCGTTACCAGCCGGAGGAGTACGTCGAAACGAGAGCGGTATCGTAAATTTGGACAATGCCGAGGGATCAGGGACTCATTGGGTGGCATATGCGAAGAGAGGGTGTCGAGCTATATATTTCGACAGCTTTGGGAATCTTCGACCGCCCAAGGAATTGGTAAAATATCTGGATAAAGATGCTGTGGAAATTGAATACAATCGTTCGTCTTACTAGAAGTACAATCAGAGCAATTGTGCACAACTATGTCTACGCTTTCTACAAACGATCGGCACCAAATTTAAGGATTGACTTCCCACCACTCTGAGTCAGTACCAGTCCAGTCGTACAGCTCGGAATATGTCGTTAACATTCACTCTAACCGGCAAGAGTAGCACCCTCGCGGTGAGCTACTTTCCACCCATAGATTTGAGCGACGATGAATACGAGCTTGGTCTAACAACCTTTGAAACCTATCATACAATACCGAACATCGACTCGAGCAACGATAAATTCTACTTCATCGTAAACAACAGTGCCGACACCGCTTATGAATACATTACGATTCCCCACGGCTCCTACGAACTAGACGCCATTGCCAAGTACCTGAAGCAACGATTACTGGAACGGTATCCTAAAAATCTTGGTGACACCGGCGATAACAGTGACAATGATGCGTATCCTATAGTGTTGCGTCCCAATAACAATACCATGAAAAGCGAGCTGTACTGTCGGTTCGCCGTAGACTTTACAAAGCCCAACAACATTGGATCGCTACTGGGATTCTCCACGAATCGGGTATTAGCACCAGAACGATGGCACGAATCGGACGATCCGATTAATATCATGAACGTGAACATTATTCGCATAGAATGTAGCGTGACCGCTGGGGCGTACAACAATGGGAAGCGTGTACATACGATACACGAATTTTCTCCAAGAGTCCCACCAGGATATAAGATATCGGAAACGCCTGCACAAATCATTTACCTTCCAATCACCGCACAGGTCATTTCGGATCTGACGATACGCGTTGTGGATCAAGACGGACGGTTGCTTGATTTTCGAGGTGAAGAGATTACCATCAGATTGCACGTACGACGACGACGATAATACATGTGGTGCGAACGAAAGAGATGCTTGTATTGAACGACTCCAGAAACCCGTTTCTTCCAAGTGAAATTGTTTGCAACAACAACAACAACAACAACTGCAACAGTTCTGATCACGCTAAAAAGAAGAGGCTCAGTGCTGCGAACATTGCATTTTTGAAAACATTAGGATTCATTGTGCGCATTTAAGTTGAAAAAATGGCTGACATTCTAAGCATTGGAGGGAAGCCGACGTTTGATGATCGCATCGTCAAGCTCGAGACTCACACGTACAACCCATACGTCAACACGACGTTTGGATACAGCGATGAGATAAGAATACCTATACAGCAGCAGGATTTGTACACATTGCCGTGTGAAAGTTTCCTCTATGTGGAGGGGAAATTGAAGATAAATAAGCCAAATGATGCGTTAACTGTGACGTTGGGAAATAATTGCATGGCGTTCTTATTCGATGAGATTCGATACGAGCTGAATGGCGTGGAGATTGACCGCAACAGAAACGTCGGAATAACTAGCACGCTTAAAAACTATGTATCGCTGACATCCGACGAAGACAAAAATATGGAGAATGCAGGATGGGGCTTGAAACGTCGCGATGGGCTAATATTGAAAAATCATTTTAATTTTTGCGTCCCACTCAAATATTTGCTGGGATTTTGCGAGGACTACAAACGCATGATTATTAATGCTCGCCACGAATTGATTTTAATACGATCACGCAACGATAACAATTCTCTAATAGGATCGCCGATGTTGGAACCAGAAATCGAATTACTTAAAGTGCAATGGCGGATGCCTCATGTGACGCTGAACGACGTTAATAAGCTATCGTTGCTACGTGCTTTGGAAAGTGGACAAAACCTGAGCATTTGTTTTCACTCGTGGGATTTGTACGAGTATCCTCTCTTACAGAGCACGACCAAACATTCGTGGGCTGTGAAGGCAGCTGCGCAGCTGGAGAAGCCGCGATACATTATCTTTGCTCTACAGACTGCTCGAAAGAATGTGATGAGCGAAGACGTTACTATGTTCAACAACTGTAAATTGACCAATGTAAAACTTTTTCTCAACTCAGAATTTTACCCATACGATGATCTGGACTTGGACTTTGACAAGAATAAGCACGCCATCTTGTTTAACATGTATACGCAATTCCATAAATCGTATTATGGACATAGTTGCAACGAGGCATTATTCACCGTGGCGGAATTTTTACAATTTGGCCCCCTCGTGGTGATTGATTGCTCGCGACAAAATGAGTCGATCAAGAATGGCACCGTGGACGTGCGCATAGAATTCGAGTGTAAAGAGAATGTACCTGCAAATACTACGGCATACTGTCTGATTCTGCACGATCGGGTGGTTGAATACAATCCGCTGACAAACGTGGTGCGCAAAATCAATTAAATTGTCACGCTACTTGCCCGCCCTCTCCTGTGTCAAATTCACACAAAATTTCATCGTGAAAATCGACATGCTTTACGAGAAAGGCTGCATTCTCCTGTCTGTCTTGAAAGCGAATGGACCTCCAAATTGTAACGATGATGGCTGTACCAACATTTGTTGACCTGCAAGGGTTCGTCGTCGATGGAAGATTTGTCGTCAAGGAAGTGGCGGTCCTACGAAATGGATTAATTCTCTCGCACTATATTTTTGGGAGTTCGATGCCGCAATATCTTCTTACGAAATCCGACAAATCAAGCATTCGGTGGCTGGTGGCAAAACATCATGGACTACGTTGGGACGATGGAGACGTTCCGTACAGTATGGCTAAACGGCTAATTACGAAAGCTGTAGCTGATGCGATCGACGAAGAAGATGACGCATCCCATATCATATACGTTAAAGGGCTGCAGAAACGCGACTGGCTCATGGATTTCCTCGACGAAAATACGATAGCGGACGTGGTCATCGAGACGCTGGACATTGACTACGAGGATATCAAATCACTAAATAGGCTAAATGTAGTTAATACACTGCGATGTGGTAGACACGCGAAACACTGTGCCATGCAAAATGTATTTAAAATATTCAACTGGTGGTCTAAACGCCAGAGAGAAATGCTTAAATAAAATATAATCAATTTTAATGCATAAACGTTTTTTTCTTCACCCTCCCCAACTTCCTACATGTACGCTAGATTAAGACGATATTTGTAATTATTATGTGGGAAACCGTTCGATTCGCGTTCAATACCCGTTCAATACCCGTTCGACACCCGTTCGATACCGTTCGATTCGCGTTCGACACCCGTTCAAAACCGTTCGATTCGCGTTCCATTCGCGTTCAATACCGTTCAAAACCGTTCGATACCCGTTCAATACCCGTTCGATACCGTTCGATTCGCGTTCGACACCCGTTCAAAACCGTTCGATTCGCGTTCAATACCCGTTCGATTCACGTTCGAAGTGGTATGTTAGGAGTTGAAAGTGATGCGATAGACATTCAAAATGGTGTGATCTAGTCAAATGATGTGTCAAAGAAGAAGGAGAAAACGGTTCAACGAAATGATGTGTGCAAAGAATAAATGTAATGGTCAGCGGAAATGAATCTAGAGAACAACAGCGTCTCACTTTGTAAAGCTAAGCACTTCTCGATTTCATGGTAAGGGTCTCCTTGTGCGAGCCTGGAGATGTAGCGAGACCAGTTGCCTTCAAATCTTCGACAACAACAGTCGGATTATTTTAAGCAATTTGGAAGCAGTTTTGTGTGACACTTTTTCTGAATAAAATGGGATTAACTCGCATTGCGCCGGAGTGTGACCCCGAGGTATGTACTTTAAAATATTTTAACCTACAGCTTGTTTTAACCTTTGAATTCGAGTTAGATTAAAATCAGACGGTCGTGTCAATATTAAATCGTGTGTTTCTATCTTTTAGAACTCGCCACCACCGTCACCTCCACCACCACCTCGTTCGCCGTCGCCGCCGCCATCGCCACCGCCATCGCCACCGCCTCAAGTATGTAATACTTTCCACTGTTTTGTGCGTTTGATGTTTATTCACGTGCTAGTGTTATATTGACGTTTGTGTTCTAGGCCCAGCCAATGCTTTATATGGCGCGATTAGCGCAACGTTTGGAGAGGGTTCCAGACGAGCCACGGTGGATACAAAACGATCAAATGGAGCCTCTGCGGCGACCGTGGCCACCCTCGCCGTCACCACCACCGTCGCGATAGTTTTTTAATTTTTATATATTTTTTTATTTTTATTATATATTTATTATTTCTTTTTTCTTTTTATTTTATTATTATTATATATTTTTTCTTTTTTTCTTTTTTTATTTTTATTATTATGTAACAATATATATTCTTAAACATATTTCATTGTATCATTTTCTTTACCCGTCATCCTCCTCGCCACATAATTTTAAGATTTGCTGACGTCGCATAATTCTACTTCGTTCTTCGCGCCGTGAAAATGACGTCACCCTGCCCGGCCGCTCCAGAGAATTCGAGTTACGCGCGATCGCGCGAGACGCTTTAGAATACTGTTAGCCTTTAGAATAAAAAATTGTTATCTATGGAATGCATGCTATTGTACCACCAAGTAGCGCTCTCTCTCCTCCGAATTAAAAATGCTCTGTCTCTTTCCCTCCTCCGAAGACGCGGTTTGTAAAATCCCGACATCATTCGATAAAAAATAAATTATTTCTCTGCATTGGAAATAAATGTCTGCATGCCGCGTAATGGTTTGGAAAAAAAATTTCGGGGGGTCATTCACTTCCTCCGGTTAAATTTTCGGGGATGGGCCTGGGGTTTGAAAAGTTTTCGGGGTGGGTCTAGGTCGTCCGCATGCATCGGTTAGGTCTAAAAAATTTCGGGGGTGGGCCAAGGTCGTCCCCAGCATCGGTTAGGTCTAAAAAAATTTTCGGGGGGGTGGGGTCAGGTCTGGAGAGGTCTCCGGTGGTGGGTCAGGTCTCCGCGGCGGCTCGGTCCGGACTGATCCCCTCCATCATCGCGGCTTCCCCCACTCCGCGGCTCGTGCGCGCGCAACCGGCCTTCCTCCCCCCGCAGGCCCCGCGCGCAGGTTTCCCCCCACCGCGCTCCCCCGCGCGCCCTCACTTCCCCCCGCCCCCGCGCTCCCCTCATTGCCCCATGGGTTAGAACTCTCATTGACTTACTACTGGGGAGGAGTGGGAGAAATGGGCTTCAAACTCAAATTTGGGTTGAAACCCGTGTTGCTATACTACTCTTAAAGATGCTTTTAAGACGTCTTACAGACACCTTTAAGATATTTTTTCTCAGACGTATTTAACACGTCTTTATCAGGTCCAGATTCGGAAAAAAAAATTGACGGTGACGAGAGGAATCGACACAGGACTTTCCATTTATGAAGGTACCGTTCTTCGCACCTACCCAACATGCTTCATTATGAACAGTTTCAAATTCTATGTATATCTATAGTATTAATTGTTTATATAAAACGCGCATTACAGCGAAATATTCGACAGACTATTATTATTAAATGTCTTTATTGGACCATGACAATTACGATATAACAATAATTGTGAATAGGCGAGGTTCAGCATAAATGCTGTTCTACAACCTAGCCTAATATATCATCATTCGATCTCTAGACTCATTCCACACAGTCATATAATTGTATGAAAGAAAAATTGACAAAACAAATGTACAATAATTGCGTTTCTGTATGTTTAATATTCCATGCAAATGGTGCAATAATTTGCAAATCATTGCGCCGGTCCTTCTTTAAGATTGCTTTTTTAGGACATCTTTAAGATGTCTTATGGTCGTGTTAAAGACGTCTTACAGACGTCTTGTGGATGTCTTATGGTCGTGTTAGAGACGTCTTGCAGACGTCTTGTGGATGTCTTAAGGACATCTTAAAGACGTCTTTAACACGTCCGTATGACATCTTAAAGATATTTTTGTCACGAATCAAGACATTCAGACGTGCAGACGTAAAACAGACGTAACATGGACGTCTTGAAGACATCGTGTGCTGTCTGGGATGGCACGAATATACCATCAGCGCCGGTGACGGAGAAGTCTTGAAGCTTCATTTGGGCATCAGAAACCAGCGCAGTCTTGTATTGTGTACTACCTGTTCCATGTATATTATCGATCGGCGAAACGATCGGCAAGACACGATCGTGATATACGTAGGTTCGCGAAAAGTATACGAATTCCTCGATATACCTGGCTTATAGAGAATATCACAAATGCTGTTACTGTACGGCACACTGAAACATCTATTTTTACGAAGCTATATTTGGTTTACCTGAAGGTGCAAAGATGGAAATGAAAGAAAGGGAGGAAAGGAGAGAGAACATAATAATTAAAGGATTGAAGAAAGGAGATACAAGTGTGGAGGAGAGAGTGAGAGAATTGATGGGCGAGCTAAAGACGGAGGTAGAGATAATAGGGGTGAGGATAGTGGGAAGAAGAGAAGAGAGCAAGGGGGAAATGGCAATAGTAAAGCTGGGAAGCATAGAACAGAAAAGGAGGGTGTTGGAGAGGAAAATGGTGCTAAAAGGGAGAAGAGAGAGAATAGAGGAGGATTGGACATGGGAGGAGAGGAAGAGGCAGTGGAGAATAGGACGAATCGCGGATGAAGAAAGAAGAAGAGTGAGGCTGGGGTATGGGAGAGTATGGATAGACGGAGAGTTATGGAGATGGGAACACAGAGAGGAGAAGCTAAAGGATGGGAGAGGGAGGGTTTGGGTGGAGGAGAGAAGAAAGAGGGAGGCCAGGGGGAAGAGACAAAAGGAGGAGGGAATGGCGGGGGGGGGGGTAGGAAAGAAGGAAGGGGGAAGGAAGCGGGGAATGGAGGGCGAGAGAGAAAAGAAGGGGTGGAAGTTGCGTTTTGGAATGTGGCGGGGATAATGAATAAGGATAGGGAATTTTGGGGATAAGAGAATGGGATGTCGTCCATGATGATGGAAACATGGATAATGGAGGAGGGATGGAAAAGGATAAGAGATCGGCTACCAGAGGAATTTAAATGGGAGGCGCAGTGGGCAAAGAAGGGAAATAAGAAAGGAAGAGCCATGGGAGGGATGTTATTGGGAAGGAAAGGTGGTTAAAAAAGGAAGAGGACGAGAAGGAGCAAAGGAAGGAGCAGGAAGGAATAATGATGGGGGCAGTGAAAGTACGAGAGAGGAAGTGGAGGGTGCTGGGGGTGTACGTTAATGGAGATATGGAGAAAGAAATGGGACAGGATTAGGGAGTGGGGGAAGGAGGAGGAGAAGGAATAGGGGTGATAGTAGGAGGAGACTTTAATGTGAGGACTGGTGACAAGGGGGGAAGAGTAGGAGGAGAGGAGGAAGAAGAGGAGACGAAGAGGAAGTCAAAGGATAAGAAGGTGAATAGGGAAGGAAGAAAACTGCTAGAGGCAACCGGGGAGATAGGGGATATTAAATGGGAACATGAAGGGGGATGAAGAGGGCGAGTATACAGGTGGAAGAGGAGAGTCGGTAATAAATTATGTGGTAACGGGGGAAGACGAAAGGGAAGAAATGGAATGCATGAAGGTGGAGGACAGAGTGGAGTCAGATCACCATCCTATAGTGCTGGAGATGAAAGGGAGAGGAGAAGAAAGGGAAGGAAGGGAAGAGAGAGAGAGAGAGAGAGAGAGAGAGAGAGAGAGAGAGAGAGAAGGGAAGAAGTAAAGGAGACTGGTCGGAGGAAGGGATAAGGGAGTATGGAAAGAGAACGGAAAAATTGAGGATGGTAGGAGGGGAGTTGAAGGAGCTGGTAGGAGAGCTAGGAGAGAAAATAAGAGAGGCGATGGGGAAGGAAAAGAAAAAAGTAGGGAGGGGAGGATGGTGGGATAAAGAGTGCAGGGAAGAGAAAAAGAAAGTGAGAAGGGAGCTAAGGAGATGAAGGAAGAAGGGGGAGAGGGTAGAGAATACAAGGAGGAGAAAAGGAAGTATAGGGAGTTTTGCGAGAGAAAGAAAGAAGAAGAGTGAAGAAGAAGAAGATTTATGAAGGAGGTAGGAGAAGTCAAGACGGAGGTGAAGGTGTGGGGTATAATAAACAGAGGGAGGAAGAGGAGGAGAAGAGTGAACAAAGAGATAGGGAAGGAAGAGTGGAAGGAGCATATTATGGAGCTGTTAAGGTCGAGTTTCCTAGCAGCGCACAGTGGTCTGGGGATATCTACGTTTAGCGGCCAAAATTCTGATCTTTCTGAAACTTGGTGATAAAGGGTTTTTGAGGTCGCTGATAACGAATTTGGCATCAAAAATTCAAAATTCAAAATGGTGGTTTCAATATGGCGCGCATAGTGGTCTGGAAAGCGGTATTTTATAGTCAAAATTAAAAATCATAGCCGTACTAGAGAAAAAAGAGAAAAAAGAATCAGCTCTAACATTATTTTTGACATGAAAAAATAAAATATTAAAAATACACGCGTCCGGGACGCCCAAATACCTCGAGCGTCATTTCTAAAAGTCTGCATAAAAGTGAAACTTGCAAGAGATTGCACTTGAAATTTACATGCTCTTGTTAACAATTGTGTAAGCTTACATGTAAAAAAGGTCCGATGTTAATTTCGCTTAATCATTTTTTTATAAGCCTTCTCAAAGTTTAAATTCATATAAACATTGCACTATTTCTTCATGGACTAAAAAATGCCTATGACACATATAAATAACTGAAATATACTCCTTTACCTATATAACTGTATGATATAAACACGTATTTTGATGTTCTATAATGAGTAATTAAAACAATTAGATTCACATGAAATTTTATGATTTTGTCTTTGTAATATTATATCTAATCAAAGAATCATCTGGAAAGGGAAAGCTATGCGGATTTAGAAGCTTTAGAGGGTTGTCAATTCATAAAAAAAATAACATTGTAAAGTTGAAGTTGAGAAATCGAATTTTGGCCACCACCCAGACCACTGCGCAGCGGCCGGAGGCGGCCGGCAGACGCGGCCGCTGGTCCACCTCGGCGGCCAGACACCCACCACTGGCCCGCCGCGGCGGCTAGGCTCCAGCCGCGCAGTGTTCAGGGTCCCACTTTGGGTCGAGGAACGCACTTGAAAAGGTCTACGGTCAAGGATTCATACCTGCTTCGGAAATAAAATAATTTTTTATTCTCTATCGTATCGATATGGAAGTGACACCAATGAATTCCTTACGTTTATTTCCGGTGAAAATCATACGAAATTTCATGTAAATCGGACTATTATTAACGAAGACAACTTGAAATGATATAAATGAATTTTTCATGGAATTTTCTTCACATGGTCCGAATTACGTCATTCGTGGTGTCAGTTTAATCCGCGAAATATAAGGAATCCATTGACGTTGTTTTCGCAAAGATCTGATGGGAAATGCGGAAATCTTGCACATTTCTGACTTTTTAATGATATTCGAATCCTTTCGAGGGTCGAATGCCATAAAATTCGGTGAAGCACTGCGACGGGTTGTCCTCAAAGGACAGGCGCCGCTGGAGAATCACCCTGTATGTAGTAGTAGAGTAAAATACAATCTGCCATAACATCCAAGTAAAAAACTTCTACACTAAGAAGGCTCGAAGCTATTATAAAATTAAAAGGCAATCCCACAAATTATTAAAACAGTAAATATTTAGTTTATTTCCATAGTTTATTGATCTTTTATTTAACTGTTCGAATACTTACTGCGCGTCTACTTCTGCACGTTTATCTCCTTTTATTCATGTTTTTGTTAATGTTAAGGGGAATAAAAATTTTTGTATACAAGATCTATTGTACAAACATTTAAGAATATCTCAGGCTGATAGACCAAAGCGTCAGGCCAGAGTCGTGGTTTATGACCATATTGTCCCACGTGTCGGCGCTGCGGTTAATAGTAGTACCTAGGACCGGGTCCGAACCCATCGTACGTACGAAAGCTCCGACAGAGCAATATACGGATTAACTCATTGTGAGACTGAAGAATGTCTAAAATTAAAGACGGTACTACGTCCTTAACTGCCGTTTAGAAATGCTGGCAAACAGATGTTGTCGAAACGTTCTTGGGTAAATATGAAATTATCGGTCGAAAACAACGAATTAATTCTCGCTTGGCTCTGATCCCGGTTTTGTCCAAACGCCGAATGGGCGTCAATCTCAAGAATAGACAAAAAAATTCAACATGCCACTTTTTTCAATCAACATGTCGAATCTTATGAAGCTACTTTACAAAACATCAGTAGTGTATCTGAAGGAATCGATAAGAAGTTTAGAAAATCTTCGTTTGAATCACAATGAGAATATTTTGAGCGTACAATCTTTTCTTTACTTTTTAAAACCTTTATTTCTAGCATCTTTGATCCCTTCATCCAATTAGCCGATTGGACGGTTGCCCAAATATTGTATAATTTCGTCGGAATGTATTAACCCTTTCTGAACAGTATTTGGTACCTATATAGGATAACATGCATACAGGTTTGCAAATATTTCTTCACTTACCACAGTATGCAGGTATATTTATCAAATTGTACTAGTTTTATTGGAAGTATTGACATTATTTTTTTAAATAACGCTAATCCACCGTATGAGTGGTATATTAATACTTTTTTTATGAACTTCCTTAATTATATTCGGCAGTTTCAGTGCGAAAAATGTAATGTTATTGAATTTTCCCCCATTTCTTGGCATTCAGCCTCACTGGGCGTGGTAGAATACAGGTGATTACTCCATTATTGAAAAGAAAGGAATAATCTGTCCTCAGATTTCGTCTTTAACAGGTTTACGTATGAGGTGGGAGACGTGAGGGTAGTAATTATATGACGCGTCTAATTAAACTCAATAAAAAATTATTATTTATTTGAGATTGTAACTCAAGAGTTCTTTGGAGAAAGAAAATATCAAGCGGACGAAAACAGCACGACCGCTCAAGACGCTGACTTGTAGCCGAATGCCCGTCAACGGTCGCGTTCCTTTCGAAAACCAAAGAAACGCGTACCGTGTGCAAAAATCGGGAAAACCCCGAGTCCTGAGGTAGGGGAGTTTTCGTCGCCTGGCAAAGTCCAACGGAAACCTTGGGTTGAAACTTTATTGCCCTACCTGCTCGCCTTCTGCTCTGCTAGAAATGCGACGCTACGCACGCTACAGTACCCCCTTACCAGAGATAAAGCTTAAGTAAAGGAAACCCCAAATTAAAGGTTCATCGTTTTCCAAGAATACTACGAATCTATCACCAACAAAAATGAACATTCCCAGAAAAATCTTATACAACTACGCATAAACCTATCTACAACTAATTCGCTTAAAAACTAACTCCTAAAACCAAACAATAAACCTAAGTTGTAAATCTAACTTATACTAACTGTACAAAAAAAATCAATTAAACTCAGCTTGAAACCGGTTCGGGGAACGGACTGCTCTACCTGAGCGCGTAGTAATGCCACTACGATTTCCGCGATTTTCAATATCGCTACGTGGCATCTGCGTAACGACGTCATGTTGCTCCTGCGTTACATCATCGCGTCGCAAACCCCGAATCTCCGTTTCGACGACTATTTCGCGATCGACTTCTTCAATTTCTTCGGCATATCACTCAATATCATCCGAAACAACAAAAGCAGGTTGTAATCTATCTATAGAAACTTTTACCCGTCTGTTATTAATTAAAACTGTAAAGGTTTTGTCACCCTGTTCAAGCACTTTGTATGGTCCGTCATAAGGTGGTTGAGACTAGAGCTTCAGATTTCACGTGTACGACTTGTACACGTGTATACGTGTAGTTCATACATCCGTGTTCTAATCCGTGTACTTCTTAATACACGGATACACGGGTATTGAAATACACGTGTACACGTGTATCGAAATTCACGGATCGTAGTATCCGTATACCCGTGTACCATTGTACCCGTGTACACGTGTACTGAAATTCACGGGTACACATGTATCGAAATATACGGATTCACGTGTATTAAAATATCCATATTTAATTTTTTAACTAAATATCCGAATGTTTAGATTTTACGCAAATAGTTTGCGATAGATAGGTACAAGCACAATTTACTAGGTTGCAAATGAAAATAAAAAACATCATGATTTTGTTTAATAAAGTTTAATCTATTAATCTTTTGTTTTGGTGTAAGAATACTAACGCGTTAACATTCTCTGGGAGTAAACGGTTTCTTTTTTTTTGTTACAATGCTTCCAGCACACGAAAAACATCTTGCCGACATTGCCGAGGTTGCTGGAATGGTTAAATATTTTTTGGCAACATGGGAAATCACCGGGTATTTATTTGCCTTAGCCTTCCACCAGCCAAATGGGTCTAAATCGAAGCGTAATTGTGGCTCGGCCATATACGTTTCAAATTGAATATTAACATCGTTATTGTCGGTACTTCATCATATAAAAACTGAAGAGCACTTTTCCCGCGTGACTTTTTTTTGCTAACAGTATGGACAGGTGCCTCTTGAAGTAAACGTTGTACTTCTGTACGAATCAGTTGTCTCACGTGGATTGATTCATGCTCTGCATTTTTATATCACGGATTAAAGAAGCGGATTAAAGAGTATCACCTTCGTTCCAGTCGAGTTTAAAGCGTTTCGTTATATTCGAAATCAAAGTCGCCTTTAATTGACACAAAACCGTGTCATAATCACCCCTTAAAATAAGATGCTTCTCGATCACTTTTTTTGTAAATGGTCTCACCATTGAGATAGGAGAATGGCTGTCTCCACAAAAAAGCGTTATTATCAGTTGCAGCGGTTTTAAAATATTCAACAGAGATTCTATCATTCTCCATTGTCTCTCAATAATTTCTAGAGATTCTTCTACGGTGGCAGAAGTAATGGCTCTGTCTGCGATGACGTTTGATACTGGAAGCTTGTTTTTATGTAGTCTATTCAATATGAAGTACGTTGAGTTCCACCGCGTAGAACAACTTTGTAATAACGTCGTTTTTAGGACAGACAGCTGCTCTTGCATTCGCTTCAGTGCCTGAGTTGCAACACTGGAATGTGTTGGCACAGCAATGAGTAAATAGTACTAAACTGCAAAACGAAGAAGTTCAATATATTTGAAAATTTTATAGGCAAGGCGATTCAAACGTCTGTCACGTTCTACGTTCCATTTGTTACTGCCCGTTAGCAACAAATATGATAAGAGCATCAATTACATAATTACATTCATAGTGATATTCAGTGTATAGCAGGAATATCAATTTCATTCATATAGTGACATTCGGTGCTTAGCTTACTTCACTTCGCTCGCCAAACTTTAATACCTAACACTTTATTGAGAATAATTAATGTACCTTATGTTTATTTGTTTATACGCTCCTGGAGCTACTACGTCTTACTATACGGCCCTGTTTACCGTGCGTACCGCTACACAACAATCACGCGACCTTAGTCGGTTGGCAATATATTCCTCGCTCTGTAACACGTGCTTATTTTTCTCATTTTGCTAATAAAAGCTTTTCTACTTTTGTTTAACATAAACTACGTCCTGCTCATTACACTTCCACCGTTTAAGCGCGAAGTACATCTCTTTTCATTAAATTGTTTTACATTAGTAATCAATCACGAAGTACATCTCTTTACATCAAACTGTTTTACATTAGTAATCAATCACAATATCACACGCAAATATATTTGAATAACGTTTAAACAACATCTTTCAGAAGAATTACATAGATTTAGATTAGATGAGTTAGGCACATTACAGAAATAAGCATCTATCTATCTCACTTTCAGTCATGACACATAACCCACATAACCTAGCAAAGGATATAAGAACATATATATTTTATCATGTAACCTCGTGTTCAAGTCGTCTAACTTAATTGAACAAATATACATATAACCTAATTTAAAACTGTAAAAAAAACTTTATACAATTCTTATTTCCCCAAAAGAAAAGAAAAAGTTTTCTCTTCCCCCCGTTTTAAATAAGTGTTATATATTTAACACACGCATGCTCTCGTACAGAGACTTAAAGCGTTGTTTGGTAAGCGCCTTGGTAAAGATATCTGCTTTTTGCAACTCCGATGGGATATATTCGACAGCTATTTCTTTTGCTTCTGATTTTTCGCGAATAAAGTGATAGCGGATATCAATGTGTTTCGTCCGCTTATGATATTCCGGATTTTTGACTAATCTAATTGCGCTTTGATTATCGACAAATATCACAGTTGCCTTCTCAGAGCCACAATTTAGATTCCGCAGTAGTTTATGTAGCCATACGGCCTCCTTGCAAGCAGACGAAGCTGCTACACATTCAGATTTCGTAGTACTAAGAGTGACTAACTTTTGTCTCTGAGATGACCATGTGACGGGGCCGCCAGCGAGTTCGAATAGAAAACCGGATGTAGACCTTCTCGTGTCAACATCGCCAGCAAAGTCAGCATCGGAATAACCGACAAGATTTAAATTACTTCCACCGGTACAATATTCAATACCGTAATCTATAGTTCCTTTCAGATACGCAAAGATTCTTTTCACAGCTCGCCAATGTTCATTAGTATGTTTGTTTAAGTATTTACTAACGAGATTTACTGAATACGCGATATCGGGACGCGATACGATAGCTAAAAACATTAAAGAACCAACGGCTTCGCGGTACGGCACAGTTTCGGTTTCAATTTCATTATCATTTGCCGTAGTTAATACCAAATGAGGATCGCATGGCACGCTAACTGGTTTAACATTTTGCATACCGAACTTTTCGATTATTCGCTTCGCATACGTTTCCTGATGTATAAAGATTGACTCTTTCTTTCTATCTCGCTTGATTTGCATACCGACATATATACTAGAATCGCCAGTCGTAATTTTAAAAGTATTGTTTAAATGTTCGAATACCGACTCACGTATTTCCTGAGTTTTAGCCGCTACCAGACCATCATCCACAAATAAAGCTAAGTACACTGTGGAGTTTTTGACATTTCCTACAAAAATGCATTGGTCGGCTTCTATCTCTTTGAAATTGAAAAGTCTCAGGAAATTGCAAAACTTTCTCTTCCAACATCGGGGCGCCTGCTTTAGTCCGTAAAGTGATTTGACTAACCGGCACACAGCATTTTTCTGTGCGAAACCTGCGGATACCTCTACAGCAAGACCCTCCGGTACTTCCATGAAAATGTCCTCTTCTAATTTGCCGTGTAGAAACGCCGTCTGCACATGGAACTGACCCAACTCGAGATCTTCGGTTGCCACGATTGCTAGTAGTGTTCTTAGTTAGTCGTACGGTACGACTGGCGAGAAGGTTTCCAGGTAGTCCACCCCTTTTTTCTGCATAAATCCTCTTGCGCAGAGTCTGGCCTTGTACCGAGTTGCGTTGCCGTGTGCATCTTTCTTTATTCTGAAAACTCATTTAGAATCAATAGTTTTCATGTCATACTTCCTTTTGATTAATAACCAAGTTCCGTTTTCCTGATGAGCTCTAAGTTCGCTGTTGATTGCGTTCACCCATTTTTCTGCATTTTTACTATTTATTGCTTCTCTGTAGGTAGATGGTTCTTCCTGCTCAGCTATGTTCGACTCATAACGAGACGGTGGTTTGATAGTTGTACGATCCCTCAAGTTGTGTTTTACGGGCGATGGCATATGGACGATCGTCTCCGACTCTTCTTGTTCAAAGTCTACAGCTGGCAGAAAGACTTCATCTTCGTTTTCATTGTTGCTGTTCTCTTCACCTATGCTGCTTTGCTGGAGTTCTTCTTGTTTATTACCTACTAAGAAGATCTCATCGTCTGTGTCGTCAGGGGTCGGGGTCGTTAGCCTGGTTGGTCCAATCCGCTCGTTGAAAACCACGTCTCGTGATACTGACACCTTTTTTGTAACAGGATCATATAATCGATAATTGGATGACTTACCATCATATTCTACAAGCAACATCCTCTTTGCTCAAACATCAAGTTTAGTGGACAGCTGTTTTGGTACATGCACAAACGCTTCGGTACCAAAAATTCGTAGATGTTGTAGATTAGGCTTCTTCCCTTTCCACAATTCGTACGATGTCGAGTTTCCTTGTCCATTACCGGATCTATTCATTAGGTACACTGCTGTGTTAGCCGCTTCTGCCCAGAGAAACAGAGGTAGACCTTTTGCATGAATCATGGTTCTTGCGCCTTCGATAATCGTCCTATTATCTCGTTCCACTCTTCCGTTTTGCTCTGGCGTGTAAGGAGCTGTGTATTCTCGCTGTATCCCTTGCTCCTTGAGATAGCTGCCCAAGAACTTGTTTCTAAATTCGCGACCATTATCAGACCTTAGAACACAAATTGTTCTTCCGAACTTGTTCTTGACCAATTTATCAAACTCTTTAAATCTTTCATATGCGTCATTTTTATGACGCAAGGAAAATATGTGTCGATAGCTTGTCGCATCATCTTCAAAAACCAGCAAGAATGCGACTACACCAGCACCTGGTGTAGGCGCAGCTCGTTCACGTACCTTTTTAAATACCTGCCGGTGAGATTTGCCCAGCTGACACGAAGCACACACCTCTGTAACTTGTTGTTCGCCAGCTTGTTTATCAAAAAACTTGATACCATTCACGAGATTTTTGTTGATTAGATTCCGCAGCGCGCGATAATTCAAATGACCAAGTCTCTCATGCCATATTTGCGAATTCGCTTCTGACACATTTACCTCCTCGTCAACAACTGAAACACTTCTAACTTTGAAAAGCATACGATATATTTCATTTGACTGTTTTATTCCTGAGCCAAGTACTTTACCGTTATTCTTGATATTAACATGATTTTCTTGGAAGACCACTTCATAACCCCGAGATGTACAAATACCGACGGAGAACAAATTCTTTTTCATTTGTGGAACGTATAGAATATTTTCTATACGCGATTTATACCAGGCTCCATCGACGTACTTCTCGATTAAGACATTTCCTTTGCCGACAACTTTGCATTCTTTATTATCACCCAAAGAAATAACTCCGCCTACTTCTCGGTAGTCTATGAGCCACTCACGATGATGTGTGATGTGTCTTGAAGCCCCACTGTCAGTAAGCCAGGCATCCTGCTTGCCGACGGCTAACACTTCTTCCACCACTTCTACAGAAAGTACCAAAGTCCCAGATCCTCGGTTCCGAGCAACATCTTGTTCTTTCTTTATTCCTTCAGCGACGAATGCACAGTCCCGTGATTCTTTATGCTCACCCTTGTTCTGTTTTGCCTTTTCCCGTCGTTCATTCTTGCACTCTCGTGCAAAATGGCCCTTTTCTCCACATTTGAAGCATTCTATTTCTCTACGATCTTTCATTTTCTGTTGATATCTCTTCTTTGGATTTGATTTTCCGCTCTTCTTCACATAATTATTTTCTTTCTTGTAAGCGGAAAATGCTCCAGGCACCTCGTCTTCCATGGTGAGCCTAGATTCTTCTCGAATGAGCCTTTCAACTAAGTTATTAAGTGTCTGTTTCTCAGGATCCACACTATCCCACGCCGTTTGCAGCATTGCGTATTTTGATGAAAGGCTTCCGAGTAACTTTGCCATCAAAGTCACATCTGATACCTTTTCTCCAACATCTTTTAGACGTGCGGCCATATTTTGCACTTTTGCTAAATGTTGAACCATTGTATCCCCCGGAGACATTCTATACTCATAAAACTTCTGTGTCAACATGAGCCTGTTAAACGCAGACTTCTGCTCATGTATAGCGCACAGCTTGTCCCACATGCTCTTGGCTGTGCTACAGACTAACAAAGGCTCCAGTTGATCGTATTCCATCGTAGATGATATGAGAAACATAGCGCGTGCGTTGTCTTTCCTCCATAATTTCTTAATCGCGTCAACGGCATTTTCAGCCGGCACTCTTCTTTTCCCGCTTATGAGTTCTCGTATCCCGCTTGCAATCATCAACATATTCATTTGGAACTTCCACCCCAGGAAGTTCGTTCCGTTGAACTTAGTGATATTTTTAGCCGACAACTCGTCAGGCATCTTGAGATACACGCGAGAAGAATAAGGAAAGACGTCGAGCAGCAGAAACGTGTTCTTCGTGACTAGACCGAACTTCTGCTCCGCCACGCAAACAGATTTGAATTTAAATTTACCGCGTTCAGAACTGTCCCTGAACTATAAAACCCCTACTCAATCGCGCCTGGGCCCATAACCTGTTGGCACAGCAATGAGTAAATAGTACTAAACTGCTAAACGAAGAAGTTCAATATATTTGAAAAATTTATAGGCAAGGCAATTCAAACGTCTGTCACGTTCTACGTTCCATTTGTTACTGCCCGTTAGCAACAAATATGATAAGAGCATCAATTACATAATTACATTCATAGTGATATTCAGTGTATAGCAGGAATATCAATTTCATTCATATAGTGACATTCGGTGCTTAGCTTACTTCACTTCGCTCGCCAAACTTTAATACCTAACAGAATGCTTAAAGTGTCGAACTATTTTACTGCAATACTGAATAATCTGTTGTACATTTTCTTCTTTTAATGTTTTATTTACAGCTAATTGCAGGGTATGTGCTGCACACCCCATGCTGGAGATATTTGTATGGTCTGACGCTCTTGACAGAAATGAGATAGTATTCAGCATATTTTGGGCATTGTCTGTAACAATGGCCACTACTTTCTCACGAATTTCCCAGTCTGCGAGAGTTTTTTCTAGTTCGTCAGCGAGGTTTTGACCGGTATGACGTTCTTCTATCTCGTATGTGCTTAATACAAGACTATCCGTGGCCCAATTAGAATTAATAATGTGCAGTCATTGTAATGTACGATTCTTGTGCTACCGGTAGCCAACAATCAGATGTACACCCTACGCTTTCAGCAGCTTTCAACTTCTCTTTTATTTTTTCCACGACCGTATCTTTAAAACCCATTAGCCTTTTCTACATTGCCTCTTCCTTACATGCTTTGTAATTGTGCTGCGCTACGGTCAAGTGGAGGTTTGAGGGTGGAGTTTCGTGCGACTGTCTTTAATATAATTGGTCACGAAAAAGCTCCTCCCTCAAAAACCGTAGGCGGAAAGGTGGGAAAAATATGCATCGAAAAATCCAACGGGACTTCCGGTATTTCCCAGGCGTGAGTTCCCAATCTTACCATCTGCATGTTACCCTAAACGGATCGTTAGCGGGCCGCGGTTTATTGCAGGTTTATGACTGTCGACTTTTTCCTATACGCTATAAAGCAATTGAAAACATCTGGCAAATAACTTGCAGGATTAGAGGAAGGTTTTTCGGCTTAATTTCCATTCGCAGCAAGTTTATTTCTTTATGTTCGATGGGCAATAAACTGCGCTCCGCTACAGTTGAATAGGTTTCAGACTTACAGTCGCGTTAGAAAATAAGTTGCCACTCTTTAAAATCGCATAACTTTTTTAAAATTGGTCGAAACGACTTGAGTTTTTTTTTAGAAGATAGCGGAATTAGTTTTCTGGGTGACGTTGTCACGTCCCGGGTGGAGGTCTTTGGGGGACAATGACACTGTGGGGGTTTTGAACACAGGCGAGGATCTGAAATCCTGCACACTGAGAGTTGAGGGAGTTTAGGCGAGGATCTGGAATCCTGCACACTGGGGTAGAGGGAATTTAGGCGAGGATCTTGAATCCTACACACTGGGGTAGAAGGAATTTGGGCGAGGATCTTAAATCCTGCACACTGGGGTCGAAGGAGGCTAGGCGAGGATCTTGAATCCTGCACACTGGGGTAAAAGGAGGTTAGGCGAGGATCTGAAATCCTGCACACTGAGAGTTGAGGGAGTTTAGGCGAGGATCTGGAATCCTGCACACTGGGGTAGAGGGAATTTAAGCGAGGATCTTGAATCCTACACACTGGGGTAGAAGGAATTTAGGCGAGGATCTTAAATCCTGCACACTGGGGTCGAAGGAGGCTAGGCGAGGATCTTGAATCCTGCACACTGGGGTAAAAGGAGGTTAGGCGAGGATCTTGAATCCTGCACACTGGGGTAAAAGGAGGTTAGGCGAGGATCTTGAATCCTGCACACTGGGGTAAAAGGAGGTTAGGCGAGGATCTGAAATCCTGCACACTGAGAGTTGAGGGAGTTTAGGCGAGGATCTGGAATCCTGCACACTGGGGTAGAGGGAATTTAAGCGAGGATCTTGAATCCTACACACTGGGGTAGAAGGAATTTAGGCGAGGATCTTAAATCCTGCACACTGGGGTCGAAGGAGGCTAGGCGAGGATCTTGAATCCTGCACACTGGGGTAAAAGGAGGTTAGGCGAGGATCTTGAATCCTGCACACTGGGGTAAAAGGAGGCTAGGCGAGGATCTTGAATCCTGCACACTGGGGTAAAAGGAGGTTAGGCGAGGATCTGAAATCCTGCACACTGAGAGTTGAGGGAGTTTAGGCGAGGATCTGGAATCCTGCACACTGGGGTAGAGGGAATTTAGGCGAGGATCTTGAATCCTACACACTGGGGTAGAAGGAATTTAGGCGAGGATCTTAAATCCTGCACACTGGGGTCGAAGGAGGCTAGGCGAGGATCTTGAATCCTGCACACTGGGGTAAAAGGAGGTTAGGCGAGGATCTTGAATCCTGCACACTGGGGTAAAAGGAGGCTAGGCGAGGATCTTGAATCCTGCACACTGGGGTAAAAGGAGGTTAGGCGAGGATCTTGAATCCTACACACTGAGGTCGAGGGAATCTAGGCGAGGATCTTGAATCCTACACACTGAGCGACCAAGGAGGGTTTAAATGATGAAATTGTACCCGATGAACACCCGTTAGACCCTTGTGGGTTTTTTGTACCGGTTCGATAATAGGATTTACCGCTGCATATATATAAGAAGTCACTCGCAATGGTTCCGCGAAATCCGTTTAGGCATACGTCGGTACGCGGCCCGTGCAGAAGAACGTTTGTAAACACTATAAGAACACTCGCTCGCGAACCGAGATCAGCTGTTGCAGCGGTTCGTTACGTTTGGGATCTTCGTTGCCGAAGGATTAACACAGTAACTTCACGATTGATTTAAATGGTTGTTTATTCAGGTTAAACATGAACGTTATCATGCACTGCGTTAATGGTGCAGTAGCGATGATCGTTAGCGTATGACATTTATAAATGTATATAAAATAAAATGTTTATGGATGGACATGCGATACAATAAAAGATGATAATATAGTATGAAATAAGCAAGTAAGAATAATAATATGGATTTCAATAAGCGTTAATAATACAAAGTGTTATAAGATGCTAAGCGTTAGCAGAAATAATAATACAAAGCAATGAAAAATAGTATGAAATAAGCAACAAGAATAATAATATGAAATGTCATTAAATGAGGATGATGTGCCTTTAAACAATATGGTAATTGAAATAGCTTACAAGAGTCGTTGTAGAAAGATTTGTTATTCACTTTCACTATATATATATATATATATATATATACGTTTCTTCACTAGGTTTCCGTAGAGGAGTTTCCGTATAAGAGTTTCCGTAGAAGAGCGAGATTCGCCTTATGGGTCCTTGTATTTATACATTTTAAAAGATTGTTAGGGGTGAAGGGCGGTTGCGGTATGCAACCTTGACCTATTTCGGCACGTGTCGCAGTACAAGTTATTAATAGATTTGGTCTTCCGGGGTTTTTATATGGCCTTGTAATGAATATTTGTCGCTAAGCCTTCCGGGGTTCTTTTGCATAGAGTTTTGAAAGGGGATACTCAACCCATTGGATGGACTGTGGGTGGTTTGATTAGAAAGAGGGAAAAGGGGTAATGACTTCTTTGGTCATGGAGAGGTTGTGAGACGTGGTCTCGATTTAAGAGGGGTTTTTTAGGGACGAGGGACTTGTATTTATTAGATTTGGAGTGATGTGGTCGTGCCACGTAAGGTTAAGAGGGGATTTGGGGGTCGTCGTTGACCATCTTGAGATGGGGACTAGGGGTGTGCGGGTACCCGACTTTTCGGGCTCGGGTCGGGTCGGGTAAAGTCGGGCGGGCTCGGGCGGGGGCCCGGGACAGACGGGCCTACGGGTAGTCCGACTGGTGTCGTGTAGCCCGATTATGTCGCGTAGCCCGATTATTTCGGGTAGCCCGATTATGTCGGGTAGCTCGATTAATTCGGGTAGCCCGATTGTATCGGGTAGCCCGATTATGTCGGGTAGCTCGATTAATTCGGGTAACGCGGTGCATGATAAGTTAATATACATATTCAGCTTTTTTAAACAACCGAGTACTCGGCATGTACAAAATCTTTATCTATATGAAACTTTAGAATAAGATAATTTTCACTTGAAAAAATAATGCTTCTAACGGATTTATTCAAAATGACCTTCACTCGATACCTACAACCTGTATATTAATTTTGTATATAAGGTGCATAAGTTGAATTTTTACTTAAGGGGAATTCTCACGTAACAGCCCTCAAAAGTAAGTGATGTCTATGTATCTTTTTCTTTTAAAAAACTATTGTTAATAATACATTAAACTTCCTTTTTTCAATATGGCAGTACTAAATACATGTTTAAAAACGCATATTATCTGGATATTTCATAGTACTTAAGAAAACTATACAAGCGTATGAATAAACTTTTTAACGTATTTATTTTAAATTTGCATGTAAAAAACAAAGTTGTTCCACATTTTCCGGAATTAACTTTGTCCTTGTATTTGTGACGATATTTCCGGAACAGGAGAATAACCGTTCGCTTGTTACTTGCGTCGCCGGTATAGCGAGAATATGTCTAGCCGCTAATGCTAGTATCGGATATCTTTCGTAGTTTAATTTCCACCAATCCATAATATTATTTTCCCTTGAAATTAATCTTTCAGAAAAGTACATTTGTATTTCTCCATCTTTCCGCGTATTAAATGTTTGGGGTTCATCGTCTGCTGTCCCCAACTTTTTATCAAAAAAATCCACTACTTTAGATCTTACCCCACCTAATAAACAAATTATAATATAAAAACGAGTTTACACGGACAAAGATATTACCGAAAAATGTGCAACAGCTTCGTCTTTTACATGCTAATTTAAAATAAATACGTTAAAAAGCATATTCATGTGCTTGTATAGTTTTCTTAACTACTATGAAACATCCAGATAATATGCGTTTTTAAACATGTATTTAGTACTGCGATATTAAGAGAATAGTTTTATAAAAAAAATTCATACCTATTACTTACTTTTGGGGGCTGTTACGCGAAAATTCCACTTAAGTAAAAATTCAACTTATGCACCTTATATACAAAGTTAATATACAGGTGGTAGGTATCGAACGAAGGTTATTTTGAATAAATCCGTTAGAAGCATTATTTTTCCACGTGAAAATTATCTTATTATAAAGTTACATATTGTTTATTATGTAAAGATTTTGTACATGCTTGCCGAGTACTCGGTTGTTTAAAAAAAGCTGAATACGTATATCAACTTATCAAGCACCGCATTACCCGAATTAATCGAGCTACCCGACACAATCGGGCTACCCGAATTAATCGAGCTACCCGACACAATCGGGCTACCCGAATTAATCGAGCTACCCGACACAATCGGGCTACCCGTAGGCCCGTCTGTCCGGGCCTCCGACCGAGCCCGCCCGACGTTACCCGAACCGATCCGACCGCTCGGGTACCCGACACATTCGATTACCCGCACATCCCTAATGGGGACCGCTAAGGTACATCGCCAAGGTGATCAATGGTTTGGGGAAAGGGTAAGACTTGATTTAGGAAGACTTTGGTGAAGTGAGTTTGTGAAAGACTTGTACTGTTACCGCGCGAAAAATAGTGGGACGTCACACCTCCCCCCTCATGCGAAGAAATGCATGCATTTCTTAACATTAGGGTGTGGGGTGGATTTGATTATCCATTGGAGGGGTCTATACGGGGCGAAGATGTTGTGGCATCTTGAAGCTGCTCTTAGTTGACTGATGGTGAAAGGAAGGGAGTCATCGATGGTGATGACCGTCTGCAAAGGCGCCTCCCTGATGATGACGTATGAGATGATTTTAGGGTGGAGGGATGCGATGTTCCTCCCTTGTCTCTGGACGGCATCGCCGCGTTTTTAATGGTGGTTGCAATGAATGCTGCAGTAGCAACTATCTATGATAGAAAAGTGGTTAAAGTTTGTGTTGACTTGGGGTCAACCGGGACTCTCGTACACTTGGGCAGGACGATCATAATGTCTTTTATTCCGCAGTCCCCTACTCAGTTTTGAAAGGCAACCGTGGTATGTTTCATTTTCATTGACTTCCAGAACCGGGGTCCGGCTGGGTATTGCAAATTTCGCGAAAAATAGTTCATGTTTTGTGTATTCAGTGCCCTCGTGGACACCAGTATTATAAGAGAACGCGGACAAGTTAATCCATTCGTCCCAGTCACTGTATCTACCGATTAACAATTTTAAGCATTCGGTCACAACGAGATGCAATCTCTCTAAAGAGCCGTTAGTCTGTGGGTGAAAGTCTCTGGTTCGGAATTGTTGCATTTTGCATTCCCGTGGTACTGCTTTCGTGAAATTTCGAGTAAAATGTGCTGCTTGGTCGGTGAGAACGGCTCTAAGAGCTCCGAAATGATAAATGAAATTTTCAATGAATATGTCAGCGGTCTTAATTAATGTTAATAGGCTGAGTAACATGCACACAAAATATTTTATGAATAAACTCTGTTTGGGTAATTTATACGTGTTGTCTGCTTTTGTCATAGGTAGTTGTTCACATATGTTTTTGATGGGGAACCGTAGTGGAATTTCTACTGGTGATGTTTTCCGGCGCATTTTTCTGTGCAATTGAATCCTTTTACATTTTCTTCTAACGTGGGTGCTGGATGTGAGCATTGTAGGGTCGACGGAGTTGCTCCCACTCGTTGCTACATGGATAGGTGAACTGGAGAACCGAGGCCTCTTGGGGCTGCTTGGCTTATGTTTGGGCCTGTCTTCCAAGTCATCGACAGATTCTTCGTGTGGTCGTTTGGAGCATTTTCCGCTTGCAGGGGGTTTACGAGCTAAAACATCAGCGACTTTATCGTTTTTCCCGGGATTCAAGTGGTCTTCTGAGATTGATCGTTGTAAAATTTTTGCGTTATTTTGGATGCAGGGGGTGTAAGTGATTGGCAGGTTTTTTCCAACAACTGTCTGGCTTAATATCCCTCCTATAGCATATTCAGAGGCGTCTTTAGTGACACCAAATTCCAGCTCAAAGTTCGGATATTGCAGGATTGGTTCCTTCTGCAATGCCGACTTTAAGTGGTTAAAAGCGGTTTGTTGGGACGATCCCCAGTCAAATGGAGTGCACTTCTTCCGTATTGAGGTCAAAGGCCGAGCCGTGTTAGGCAATTCTGGGATAAACGTTATGTAATATCCGGTCAGTCCGAGGTAATTTGTAATTCCTTTGTGTGTGCAAGGTGCTGGGTAGTTCAGGACGACGTGGATTTTCTGCTGGTCCGGTTTCAGCGTAACCGCAAGAGACTTATGGGAGGTTAGAGGAAGGGTTGATTTGGCGCAATGCGTAGGGGGTTTGTTATGTAGCGTATTCGACATGCAGCTACATGGTCGCTGAGCGGTCGCGCTACCGCGCTGTCTATTGTCGAGTCGTGCAATACGTTTTATTTTGTGTAAGCGATGAACTATGGAAACTGAGGTGAATATCGAATCCGCAAGGAAAGTAATAGTTTTGGAAAAATTTAACAAAAATTACATATTTAACTTCTATAAAAATACTTACTTAAAACATTACATTTTTTGTTTATTTTTGTGATTCATTTTGTATTTTTATTTAAACAAAGTATAAAACATGTGTAACTAAGTAAGTAAACAAAATTATATTTAAATAAATAAACAAAGAAGCAATTTTCTACGAATTTACCACTTTTATGGAAAAAGGGCACATAAACCACTTGCATAAAACTATTAAATAAAGACACATACCATTTTCAAATCATGACTTCTGTTTACGAAACGTTTCAAGGATATGGTACTACATCCTTAAAAAAATTGGATTTAATTGCATTACTTTTCACTAAGTTATACTATAATGAAAACTTTGAAATCGATTTACTCGAAATGGCATTTTGGCGTATGTGCTCTTTTTCCATCAAATGCCTCAATTATCAAATAAGTAATTACATAACCGGTCATTTATTCCAAAAGACGCTCAAAGATACGATAAAATATTTATCCGTTAACATAATCCCATCACATCCCATCCTCTCCCGATGGAAGAATACTCACCACCTTCTCGTGGTTTCCATTGAATAATGGCAACTTAAATGTTTCAAACAATAAGTGCCATCGACAGAGAGTGAGTTTCCAGTAACTATTAACGGTATTAAACCTTGCAGCGGTCGCTGCGAGTACCGCACGGCTCGAGCGACCAGTCGAGCCGGTGTGATTTGACGCAGCGTTACATTCAATTAATTTTCATTTGGCCAATTTTAAATCGTCCACGTTTTTCAAAAACTGTCCGTAAAGAGGAAAAACAGGGCTATATCCTCCTACTTTTTCCAAATTTTTGAAAAGGTGCCTTCAACTATAAAATTGCATTTGTTAAGAACAATTGCTAAAGAAATGGTCAAATATTTGTTTTTATTAAGTGAAATAATTTTTATTAGGTACTCTTTTATCTCCACTGTAAGCACCCAAAAGGTCATTTTTATCAGTTTATTAGTTCAACAGTTATAATTTTTGGAAAAAAGTAAACACTATATTTCAAAGAGCTGTAAAGTGTCCGACTTCGCGTGGAATGACACAAATGAGAATGCCATTTAGTAAAATATAAAGATAGAAAAACATAAGATAATGTGAATAGTGGACTGCGTGGTTACAATTTTGTAGGTAGTTCAGTTTGTGTTGGTAACTGTAGAATTGCAAAAATTGACTTACCTTCTCTTTTCAGGCGGACAATTTATCTTATGCTGTGATTGCAAATGGTGTGCAAGTGGTGTCGTCGCACCATGCGTTTTCAGCACGCTATCACAGACTAGACATGTAGCCATCTGTCCATTTGCTGACTTCTTGCAGTGGTCCCAAACCCAACTCGGCATTTTCACTGTTTTGCGTGCAAACTAAGATGGTGTTTCCTGGTTTGACAGATCGTTCGCACTGACTTTCGAAAGTCTTGAAGCGTTAATGAAGACTCGCATTTCCTATGATTGGTTGAGTCAATCGTGTGGGCGGTTGCAAATTGTGATTTTCTATTGGTTTTATCCTCAAAGAGGGGGCAGCCCTTAGGTTTCCTTGGGACTTATGGTGGAGGAAAAGTCCCTTGATAGGGTGATGCTTGCACGTGAAAACAATAAAGGTGCGAGGTCAAAGATTGACTTGACCGCGCCGAATTTGGAAGCGTCTACCGGCAGTGCGGTATGCATGATCCCGGTAGTGCCGCGCGGAATGGATCGACCGTCGACCAGAAGTTTGGACCTTTCTTTATGGTCTAAAGTGTCGAGAATATTTGAATGGTAGAAAACGTTAAAAGGATAGAAGCTATAAAAAATAAACGCGTACACTGCTGTAGGAGATATTGAAATAAAGTCACACAGTTCCGTTATGGTGAATTTGACAGCTGCTGTTAAAGATGGGCAATATAAGACGAGGAAAACTTATTTCTAAAGATATTTGGATACAATACTAGTATAAACTACTTAAGATTAAGAGTTTAACTTTAGCTATGTACATTATCGGGTCGTCCGTATATCTACGGCAATAATGTTTTATTACTGTGTCTATTTTGTATGAGCATCGCGGAACAATATTTTTCTATGTAGCTGTCAACGTTGGCCGACAAGAGTCACTAAAGTGACGGAGTCTTTTCCGGTTATGGTGCCAAATTAAATTCTTAAGCTCAAAAATAGCGAAGAAATCACGCCCGCATCATAAACCCCGTCACATTTCGAATCCTTAATATTTCGTTTCTGAAAACAATAATTTCGTGCGAGGCTGTCGCACAATAGACATACCGCGGTCTCGTTTCTTTGCGGACGCGTGCTCGGACCATACGATTCTTTTCATATTCTTAAACTATATGATAAAACTAATCCAGTAATATACACACCTATATCATATATTATTTATTTTAGCATTTCCATCCTGTGTAATTTTTAATATTTTCGGAATAGGTGTCGTCGGTCCAGACTCACGGCAACATATCGAGAGAAGACTGTAATATAATGTAATCCTAAAGAGAACTGTTCCGTTTTATGTAATAAAGGACGACTTGGAGCGAAGCGAAAATTCATTATCGTTTACAGCCAGCAATTTCGTATTTTTCGAAGCGAAATTCATTTTATTCCTTTACAATCGGGCAATGCTTATTTTCGAAGCGTTCATCGGGAAACATTTGGCTGCCAGATGTCAAATAGGGGGCAATCGACATCGTCCCGTTTTTTCAGGAATTTCGACTTTCTTCGCTTCGAGTTAATCCGTATATTGCTCTGTCGGCGGGTGGTCATTTGGTAACCAGCCGTAGGTACCTGTGTGTACCGTTGACGGCCGCTGACTCTCGGGGCAATTCCGTCATAAACCGCGACCCTGACGAGATGCTCTGTCCGATCATTCCGGCTAGTTTTTGGGACCAGCTGGTTGTACATACATTTCCTCCACCTCGTTAAGACGGCGAAGGTACCCCCTCCACCGACGAATTAACAGAGGTGAGGTCCCTCCTCTTCTTCAAAAGTGCAAACAATTGGAATTTGTCACCTCCCAAAATTCTGGACAACGCGTCTATCACCCGAACGCCGGAAAAGTTAGCTCTTGCTAAAGTCATCGTTCAGCTTATACTTCCGACTCATATTTACATAAATTGATAATTTATACCAGAAACTGTGGGACTTCCGTTTCCGGTCGCGAGCGTGGCAGAAGCGTGTGTTTGGTGGTGCGAGTGGCGGGAAGGAAGTGTGAGCGAAGGGAGGAGCGAGTGGACAGGGAGTGAGTGGAGAAGGTGGGGGAGAGGTGAAGAAGAGGGGAGGTTAAAAAGGAAAAGTTCAGAAATAGTGGGTGGTGAAGTACGAAGCAGAAGAGTGAGCGGTTTGGAGGTTAGGTAGCGGAATACGTTTCAGGTGGCGGGAAAAGGTAGGAGGAGGAGTAAGTAGAGGAATCTAGCGGACAGGGGAGGAACTAAGGACAGAGGACAGGAAGGCGGGAAGTTTGAACGGAATAAAAGGAAAAGGAGGTAGGAATAGAGAGATAAGGGTGAGAGTCGGGTAGACGGGAAGGATATGGACGGGAGAGGAGGAGGACAAATGATGGGTGAGAAGAAAGAGGAGGGGCGGGAAGGTGAGAAAGGAAAGGAAAAGGGAATGCAGAAAAGTGAGGGAAGACATAGGAACGATAGTGGTAGTAGCGTCAGCAGCTATGCGGGTAGTATGGACAGCGGCGGGGGGAAAAAGAGGAAGGAAAGGGAGGAGGAAGAAGGATCGGGGGAGGAAAGGAGGAGAGTAAGTTTCAAAAAGAGTGGAAAGACGATGAGATCGCCGATAGGAGGGAAAAAAAGGGAGGGGAGTGAAGAAGGAGAGGGGTCAGAGAGTGTGGTGGGGATGTTAAAGGAGTTGATGAAGGAGTTAAAGGAGGAAAAGGAGGAAAGGAGGAAGGAGATGAGGGAGGTGAGGGAAGAGATGCGGAAGGATAGGGAGGAAAGAAGGAAGGTGATGGAGGAATGGAGAGAAGAAAGGAGGAAGTGGGAGGAGGGACTGAAGGAGGAGAAAAGGAAGAGGGAAAAGATAGAACAAACGTTAGAGAGGTTGGTAGAGAGGGATGGGAGGGTGGAGGAAGTGATAGTTAGGATGGAGGAATGGGAAAAGAAAAAGGAAGGGAGGAAGAGTCCGGAAAGGGGGGAGGGGGGTGATATTGAGGAATGGTGGCTAAGAATGAGAAGAATGGAGTTAATGCAGGACAAGAAGGAAAGGGAGGAGAGAAGGAATAACGTGGTGGTAAGGGGACTGGGGATGGAGGGAGGAGAGGAGGAGAAGGAAGTGAAGAAGTTGTGGGCAGCGTTGGGATTGGAGGAGGGGGGGATTAGGGAGGTGAGAAGGGTGGGTAGTAAGGGAAAGGAAAGAAACGGGCTGACCTTGGTGAAGCTGGCGGGGCGGGAGGAGAAAATAAAAGTGATGGAGGCGAGGAAAAAATTGAGAGGTAAGAAGGAGAGGATAGATGACGATTTGACGGAGGAGGAGAGAAAGGCGAGATGGAAGGTGGAAAGAGAGGCGATGAAGGAGAGAGGGGAGGGAAAGAAAGTGCAAGTGGGATACATGAAGATGTGGGTCAACGGAAAGATGAGAAGATGGGATGAACTGAGAGAAAGTTGGGTGGAAGAGCAGGGAAACGAGAGATAAGGGAAAGGGGGGAGGAGGGTGAGAGTAAGAGGGAGGAAGGGGTTGGTGGAGGAGGTAGGTACGGGATTGTGTTCTGGAATGTGGCGGGATTGAGGAATAAGGATGAGGAATTTTGGAAAGGCTTGCAGGAGTGGGACGTGATAATGATGATTGAGACGTGGATGGAGGAGGGGGGGTGGGGAAACATAGAAAGGAGGCTGCCCAGGGGATATATTTGGTATAGACAGTGGGCAAGGAGGGAGAGGAGAAAGGGTAGAGCAATAGGAGGAATGTTGATGGGGGTGAGGAAAGGGTTGGAAGTGGAAAAGGGGGGGGGGAAGAAAGGAGGGAAGGGATCATGGCGAAAAAGGTGAGGATGGGGGGGGAATGGTGGAGGATAGTGGGGGTTTATGTGAACGGAGA
The DNA here is from genome assembly GCA_963971345.1 of Andrena flavipes. Taxonomy (NCBI): domain Eukaryota; kingdom Metazoa; phylum Arthropoda; class Insecta; order Hymenoptera; family Andrenidae; genus Andrena; species Andrena flavipes. The sequence goes on along the minus strand of OZ020479.1, from coordinate 46,211,558 downwards.
CATGCAAAGGAAGCTAGAAGACTTGGGAGAGTGGATGGAAGAGACAGAGTGGGGAGTGAGGGGGTTGATAGGGGGGGATTTTAACGCCAGGACAGGGGAAGAAGGGGGGCGGATATTTGGGTGGGAAGAAGATGAGGGAGGGGGGCGGGGGAGTAGGAGATCGAAAGACAAGGAGATAAATGGGGACGGGAGGAGATTATGCGACTTCCTTGAAGAAAAGGGATGGAGCATACTAAACGGGGGTGTGGAGGGGGATGAGCAGGGGGAGTGGACGTTTACAGGAGGGAGGTCTAGTACAGTTATAGATTATGTAATTGGAAATGAGGATACACGGGAGAAGGTGGAAAGGGTAGAAGTGGGAGAGAAAGTGGACTCAGACCACCAACCGGTGGTGGTCTGGGTAAGGGGAAAGGGTGAGAATAGTGTAGAGAAGAAGAAAAAGGGTAAGAAGAAGGGAGGGGGAAGAGGGGACTGGACAGAGGAAGGGAGAAAAGAATTCATAAAGAGATTTGGAAGGAGGGAGGAGGGAGATAGGGGGGTAGAGGAGGAGTGGAGAGAGTTGAGGGAAAGGATAATGGATGCGGGGGGGGGGAGTCGGAAATGGGGGGGGGAGAGAGGAAAAGGAGGGGAGGTTGGTGGGACGAGGAGTGTAGGGAGGAGAAGAGTAAGGTGAGGAAGGAGTTGAGGAAATGGAGAAGGGAGGGAGGGGACGGGAAGGAGTACAGAGAAAGGAAGAGGGTGTATGGAAGGATGTGTCAGGAAAAAAAGAAGAAGGAGATGGAGCGATGGGAGAGGGAGCTGGAGGGGGTGAGGACAGAAGGACAGGTATGGAAGGTAGTAAATAGAGAGCGGGGAAGGAGAAGAAGGGTGAATGAAAGAATAAAAATGGAGGAATGGGATGAATATTTTAGGGGACTGTTGGGAGGGGTAGAGTGGAGGGTGCTAAAAGGGGAAGGGAGAGTGAGGGAGGGGGATGAAGAGAGAGAGATAGGAAGGGAGGAAATAAGAAGGGTGGTAAAGAGTCTTAAGGACGGGAAGGCGGGGGGTGGGGATGGGATACAGAATGAGGTGTGGAAGTACGGGGGGGAAGAGGTGGAAAAGTGGTTGTGGGTACTGTGTAACAGGGTGTGGAGAGGGGGAGGGTGGCCGGAGAGCTGGAAGGAAGGGGTGGTGGTTCCGGTAATGAAGAAAGGGGCCGGGGAAAGGGTAGAGGATTATAGAGGGATTACCCTAACACAAACAGCCTACAAAATATATGCGGCGGTGCTAGCAGAAAGGCTGAGAGTGGAAGTAGAGGAGAAGAAGCTGCTGCCGCCGAGTCAAACGGGGTTTAGGAGGGGGGTAGGCTGTATCGACAACATATACACGCTGAACTACCTGATAAACAGGCAAGTAGGGAGGAAGGTGAGGAAGTTAGTGGTATTGTTTGTCGATATGAAGGCCGCGTTTGACTCGGTGGACAGGGGGGTGTTAGTCAAGGCTATGAGGGACAGGGGGGTAAGGGAAGGGCTGGTAGTGAGGTGTGAGGAGGTCCTGAGGGAAACAATAGGAAGGGTCAGGGTAGGGGAGGAGGAGGGGGAAAGGTTTTGGACGGCAAGGGGGGTTAGGCAGGGGTGCCCGCTAAGTCCAACCCTGTTTACTCTGCTGATCGCGGACATGGACGAAGAGCTGGGGAGGGGAGGCTGGGGGGGGTGAAGCTGGGGGAGAGGAAAATTTATACTCTAGCTTACGCGGACGATGTGGCGGTACTTGCGGAGGATGTGGAAGGGATGAAGGGAATGATGGGGAAATTAGAAAGGTATGTAGAGGGGAAAGGGCTACAAGTAAACGTGGGGAAAACTAAAGTAATGAGGTGTAGAAGGGGGGGGGCAGATGGAGTAAGGTAGTATGGAGGTGGAAGGGAAAGGAGTTAGAGGAGGTTAAAAATTTTAGATATCTAGGATACACACTAATGGGGAATGGGGGACAGGAGGAACACATTAAGGAAAGGGTAAGGAAAGGGGCTGCGGTGATGGGGCAAGTATGGGGGATTGGAAAAAGGAAATTTGGGAAAGACTGGGGGAAAAGGCTGTGGCTTTTTGATAAGTTGGTGTGGGCGGTGATCAGTTATGGGGTGGAGGTGTGGGGGTGGAAAGGAAGGGAAAAGATAGAAGTGCTGCAGGAGAGGTACATGAGGTGGGTGTTGGGGGTGGACCGGGATACCCCAGGGTATTTGATAAGGGAAGAACTGCAGAGGGGGTTGATGAAGGGAGGGGCAGGAATAAGGGCTTGGGGATACGAGAGGAAGTTAGAGGAGGGGAAGGGGGGTGAGTTGGCAAGAGAGTGCTGGGAGGAAATGAAGAGGAGGATGAGGAGGGGAAAGGTTCTGCAGGGATGGGAGGAGGAAAGGGAACAGTATTTTAAGGACAGGGGATGGACCGTAGAGGAGGTAGAAAGGTTGAGAGAAGGAGGGGGTATTAGGGGGGAGGATATGGTGGAGAGGGAGAGAAAGATGCAGGAGGAGGAGAGGTGGGGGAGGATTAGAGAGGCGAGGTATAATGAGCGGTACGGGAGGGTGAAAGGGAAGGGGGTGCCGGGGTATCTAAAGAAAGGTTGGGGGGAGGATAGGTGGAGGAGGGTAGTGAGGTTTAGACTTGGGAACGAGATGAAAGGAGGGAGATACTGGGAGGAGGAGGATAAAAGAATGTGTAGAATGTGTGGGATGGAAGAGGAGACATGGATGCATGTATGGGAGGTGTGCACGGGATGGGGGATTGAGAAGGGATGGCAAGAGGTAGCGAGGGAGGTGTTAGGAGATGAGGGGGAGGGGGAAGAATGGATGAAGAGGTTGGAGGAAAGAAGAGCGGTATGTGAGGGGAGGGGGGTCGGATGTGAGAGTGGAGGATTGGGAATGAGAGGGGAAGCGAGTGGAAGCGGAGGTCCGGGAGACGGAGGAGAGAGAGCGAGCGTGCGAGCGAGCGGGAATAGGGAATAAGTATAGATTATAGTCATATGTATATGTTAAGTTAGGAATAGGTTAAGTTAGAATAAGTTGTGAAAAAGTAGGATAAGTGTTTAAGTTAAGGAAAGGTGTATGGGAATTTGTAACCCCGAGGGGATCAAATAAAAGAACTAACTGTACCAGAAACTGTAAATATTTCATCAACTCATTCATAGAAGCCTCCATTAAAAAGACTAATGATTATACTACCTTTGTACAGTTTATGCTACAGCCATTTAAAAAATAATTCATTAGGCAGAGCAGACCTTAAATTATAAATAAAAGGACATGTTTTTGATAAACAGGTGGATATTAAATGGCGAGTTTCTTTAATTTATTTATTAAATAAAATTAAATTATTTATTAAATAAATTAAATTATTTATTAAATAAATTAACTACTAATTTTATCATTATATCTGTATACAATTTATTTATATACTATCTATGTTTAAGTAAACAACATCACCCTTTATCGTCAAACGTTCGTGGCGCAGACATCATTCGAAAACATAGTCGTGTTCGTTCATCGTCAACGCATTATTCTCGTTAAAATCACCATACGGACAACAACGTTTTTTCCTTGTCTGGTCGTGCGTCGGGCCAATGAGTTCTTTTTCGTCATGATATTTTCAATCAGTCACTTAAAATTAATTTGCTGAGTGACACTTACATCGCGTACCACGAGAGTTAATCGAGTCTTACAATCCTGAGAGAAAGGAGAGACATTCGCGCGTGTGGGGGTAGGTTACAGAAACAAAGAATAAAATTGCTATTAATTAGTAAGATGGTGTCTGTAAAGCGAATAATACTCTATAAATTTAGAAAAATAACGTTATAGTAACGAAGGATAAATAAAAATATTATAGTTCCTCAAAATCGTTTATGGGGTTTTAGCTTCCTACAAAAAAGTCTGCTTATACTGTTTGTCATCCGCTTATGATGGGACACGGGTGGGCCTAGAGGAGAGGGCTCTTGGCCGATTCCGTCGGGGTTGTCCACTCATTATTATAAAAATAATACTAATAACTGATGGTTGTTTTCGTTTCAAAATGTATAAATTTACCAAAGATTAATAAAGTTAAAAATTTATCGATTGAGAAACAAATAATTGTAAAGGCCAATATGAAAAGAATTTCATATTGTAATGTTCAGATTGGTATTCGGTGCAATCATAACTTCGAAAGATCCGAATATTCGAAAATTCGAAGGTTCGAAGTTCGAATATTCGAAGGTTCGAAGTTCGAAGGTTCGAAGTTCGAATATTCGAAGGTTCGAAGTTCGAAGGTTCGAAGTTCGAATATTCGAAGGTTCGAAGTTCGAATATTCGAAGTTCGAATATTCGAAGAAATTATTCGAATTCTGTGGTATTCGAATATTCGAATACTTAGATTATTCGAATATTCGTTAGAGCCCTAAGTTTGGAGTACTTGAAGTAGAATAATCGGAGCGCCGATTGCTCTTCGCGTTACGGATTCGATAAGGGCCACGAGGCTTAGTTTTTCGTGTTTCACACAGAAGACGTGTTTACTGTATCACGGTTCACGCGGAAGAGAGCGATCGCAGAGACGGCACGGGCCAAGCCACCGGTTCGGGAGAGCCGACACCTGGCCAATCAGCGAAGGCCACGTGAACTCGCGATACTATGCAAATTAGGTGGGAGCAATTAGTCTCGCTGTCAATCAAGAGATGGCCTGGTTATACCGTCTCCGCGATCACTCCATTGTCCTGCCGACAACAATGACGCGTCAAATCTCCCGCGGTTCCTTACATCAGCGCACAAGCGCAAATTGGTCGCATCTCTGCGACCAATCCCAAACATATCGCGTTGTGTTATTTTATTCAGATCGCGGTAATCCACTGCCAATCTAATACGTCCCGTTTTTTTTTCTAATTAGAATTATAGGGCTACAGTACGGCGAGGTACTTGGACGAATTATTTTTCTCTCCAACAAGTCATTAATTATTTCCGCAACGGCCTGTTTTTCGGCATAAAGGTAGAATAAGATTCATTTTCGACTGCTATATACCTGTGTGGTCTCTGTTTACATTTGCCTTCAAAGTTGCGTATGTGTGTATTCACAGATTCTTCTGTGTACTGTGTTTGATTGCAGTGTCTATCAACTCCATATTTAGCTAGTGTCTGTGATATAATATCATATGCAAAATCTATAAAATCTAAAGATGTCATCCAACAAGAAACTCATATGCAAGGGTTGTAATTCACAAGTTGCTAAACCTGTGATATGTAAATCATGCGGCATTTATTCGCATCCTGGTTCCACCTGTTTGATTAGGTGTTCGCATCCTTGAAATACTGGCAGACTACTTGATTGCAAGGAACAGACAACCACTGCCTCTCAATCGTCACCCATCAGCTGTAGAAACAATGATGAGTTGCTAGACGGAATTAACGAGCTTTTGGAATCCAAATTAGGTCGGTTGGAAAATGAACTCAAAGGCCTTCAATCTAGTCTCACGCAATTGAATGACTCAGTAAGTAATGTAATTGGCCGAGTTGACAAACTAGAGTCCACAATTAACACTATCGATGAGAAAATTATCGAGGAGATAAACGAGAGAAACACGCTCACGCAACATTATCTTATTCAATTTAATCGAGGCTGACGGCACTACTGATAATTCATCTGTCGAGTCAATCCTACAAAAAATTGATTCTGATGCGGCCAATAGTAACTTCATTGTCAAGAGATTTGGCAAGAAAGGGGCGGATAAGCCTCGTCCTGTATGTGTCTCTTTCCTTACTACTAGGGAACCAATATTGATATTAAAGAAGAAGAAAAATTATAAGGGGCCAGTCAGAATATCGTAATTAAGCAACGCTCCTATCTTAACGATCTACGGACTGAATTACGAAATATGAATGATGACAGTAAAACAATAAAATTTTATAATGGTATCCCGAAAATAGTTTCTGTTAACAAGGGCTCAAATAATTAAAAAAACCCAAAAAACACATAACGGATCTAAATATTTACTATCAAAACGTTCGGGGGATTCGTACCAAGTTGATGGACCTACGTCAAGCAATAGCATGCTCGGCTATTTTTTATGATATTATCATCCTGGTTGAGACTTGGCTAAATGATGGCTTCACTGATAGTGAAATTGGTCTTGATAACTATAAAATCTATCGCTGTGACAGATCTAAATCTAGTAGCGCCTTCTCCAGAGGTGGAGGTGTCTTAATAGCCGTAAAGAATACACTGCAAAGTATAAAAATCGATACTACGAACGTCATTGTGGAGCAAATATTTACATTCATCTACTATGGATCCAGAACATTGTTATTTGGAGCTGTTTATTTTCCACCTTCATCTCCAGCTTCTTTATATGAGGACTACTGCAATGGTGTAGCTGAAATACTGGATCAGCACCCAGTCAGCCATATATACTTGTTTGGTGACTACAATCTTCCGCTTATAAACTGGTCGACTCAGGACTCTTTGCTATCATTTTCCTCAAGAGAGAATGCTTCATCAAACTCCATCATCTCGGCGGAATTTTTGTCACAGACTTTTCACTACTATAATTTGCATCAGAAGAACATCGTTTATAACCAATTTAATATCATGCTTGATCTGTGTTTCTCAAATGATGATATATCAAATGTGTCTTGTTCTTCCGATATACTTCTTCCTGACGACAAATATCACCCGCCATTACATTTAGTTTTAAGATCACCAGTTCCGAAGTGTATGCTGCGTAATTCTTATACTTATTATAATTTTAAACGTGGAGACTACAAAGGAATCAGAGATTAGTTAAATTGTGTACCATGGGACGATATACTAATTAATGTGAATGTTGATAATGCGCTACATATAATGTATGAGCACTTGTTTATCGCTATTGAAAGATATGTTCCTAAACACATCTCAAGAAGTTCCAATTATCCAACGTGGTTCTCTCCTCAATTAATTAAATTGGTTATTAAAAAGAAGAATGCTCATGCGTTATATAAGAGAACGAAATCTACTTCCGACTATCAATACTTTTCTAATCTGCGATCTGAATGTAGAAGACTCTCGAAGCAATGTTATTCAAACTTTGTTCAAAGGACCGAACTATCCATTCGGCATAATATAAAGTCATTTTGGGGATTTGTGAATTCCAAGCGGTGCTCGAATGGCTTACCCAAAGTAATGACTTATGGAACTGATGTAGGTAAGGATAAGGTTTCTATTGCTAATCTATTTGCGACGTATTTCAGATCCGTGTATATTCCGCGATCAGGGGATTGTCCTGTCAAGGAATATGGGTCGAATACCTGTGTTTCTAACCTTACTATTGATATCAGTGAAATATTTACTACTCTCAATTCGTTAGATATGAACAAAGGCGCAGGCCATGATGGCATACCTCTAGTTTTTTTTAGATCCTGTAGTTATATTCTATCCCGCCCGCTTTGGATTATTTTCAATCTATCTCTAAAGACCGGAGTCTTTCCTGCCTGTTGGAAAACGTCCCTAGTAACCCCTATTTTTAAATCTGGAAACTCGTCCTCTGTTCAAAACTACAGACCGATCTGTATTAATAGCGTATTACCCAAAGTCTTTGAAAATATTATAACCAAAAGGCTTAGCCAAGTCTTCTCTAATATCATTTGCAATGAACAGCATGGCTTTGTATCGAGTATGTCAACTGTCACTAATCTTGCAATTTTATGTAACTCTGTCGCCACCAGCTTGGAATCTAACCTACAGGTCGATTTTATCTTCACGGATTTTAGTAAAGCCTTCGATTCCGTGGATCATTCCATCCTTTTGTCTAAACTGTCGGCCATTGGATGCAAGGGCAACTTGCTCTCCTGGTTGAATAGCTACTTATCTAACAGGCGTCAAATTGTTCGTATCTCTGACACTTATTCCGATCCAATTGATGCATCATCAGGGGTGCCCCAAGGGTCACATCTTGGACCGTTTCTTTTTAATATCTTTAATAATGATATTCATGATGTTTTCTTGCACAGCAAGTTCCTTTTATATGCGGATGACCTTAAGATCTATAAAGAAATATCGGGGCATGCTGGCTGTCTTGAAATGCAGTCGGATCTTGATAGATTCCTAGGTTGGTGCAATTTAAACAGGCTAAATCTTAACTTTTCCAAGTGTCATGTCATGAGGTTCTCCCGTAGCATGAAACCAATTGCTTATCCGTATAAACTGGAGAATACTCACATGATTGAAGTATTTGAAATCAAAGACCTTGGGGTTCACATAACATCCACACTGGATTTTTCCAAACATTATATGGTAATCACTAACAAAGCCATGAAGACCTTAGGGTTTATAAAACGTTTCTCGGCGGACTTTGTAAATATAAGTACCTTAAAGTTATTATACATAACCATAGTTAGGCCGCTTTTAGAGTACGCATCCGTTATATGGTCGCCCAATTCAGTTAAATACAATACTCAGCTGGAAAGGGTGCAGCATAGGTTTTTGCGGTTTGTGGAATATAAATTACACATTCACAGGCCTGTCTGGGATCACGATTTTACTTCGATACTTGGTAAACTAAATATGACTACCCTTACTGCGCGCAGGACTGTAACTGACATGTCCTTTTTATTTAAGATCATTAATAGCGAAATTGATTGTTCAGCACTACTGGAACTCGTGGACTTATATGCTCCTACCAGATGCGTTAGGAAAAGGCCACTTTTCTTACCCCGTAATTACAAATCAAGATATGGATTATGTGACCCAATGAATCGCGTAATGATGAGTTCTATCTCCTACTTAAACTATGTTGATTTCTTTTCCGGTAGTACTTCTTCCTTTAGGGGGAAGCTATTCAGACTATACTGCATTCCATATGAGAGCATACCGACGCCCCTACCGATTTGCGACCGATCTGCGCAGCTCCCACTACTACCCACAATTTGAACTGCATGCGATTGGTCGTGGTAATTTCCAAGGAATATCCCAAACGCGGGACCTGACCGTTGTCAACGTAAACAGTCCGCGAAAAGTTAACAGAGAGAGTAAGTAGAAGGTCGTGCGACGGAGAGAAACATAGGCGGTTCAGTGGGGAGTCGAGCGTACCAACGCCTCCTGAGGGTCGTGCCTGCGCGAAATCTGTATGCTCTAATGTGGAATGCAGTATATTGTGTCAGGAAAACCCTATCACGTCGTTGTAACTAAGCTTTGTATTGGGCAACACCCGTTATTTTCAACAACAACACCAACAACAACAACAACAACAACAACAACAACAACAACAACAACAACAACAACACCAACAACAACAACAACAGCAACAGCAACAGCAACAGCAACAACAACAACAGCAACAGCAACAGCAACAGCAACAGCAACAACAACAACAACAACAACAACAACAACAATTTCCAAGACACGATTTCGCCGCGGCGAGATCGCGGCGGTGAATCGCGGCCCGTCTCCGCGGCGAGCAAACCTCCGGTCCCGCGTTAAAGGACCGACTGGGTTCGAGCACTTGAAAGGGTCTATTCTAAGGTCGGTATACCTGTTTCAGAAAAATCAGATTGATTATTCTTTTATCGTATCTCTATGGAAATGACACCGATGGCTTCCTTACGTTTTTCCAATGAAAATCATACCAAATGTCATGTAAATCGGGCTATTTTTAACGAAGATAGCTTGAAATTATGCAAACGAATTTGTTTGAGATTGGTCGCAGCGATGCGACCAATTTGCGCTTGCGCGCTGATGCAAGGAACCGCGGGAGATTTGACGCGTCATTGTTGTCGGCAGGACAATCGAGTGATCGCGGAGACGGTATAACCGGGCCATCTCTTGATTGACAGCGGGACTAATTGCTCCCACCTAATTTGCATAGTATCACTCGATTTCACGTGGCCTTCGCTGATTGGCTAGGTGTCCGCTTCCTAAAACCGGTGGCTTAGCCCGTGCCGTCTCCGCGATCGCTCTCTTCCGCGTGAACCGTGATACTGTAAACACGTCTTCGGTGTGAGTTACGAAAAGCTAAGCCTCGTGGCCTTTACCGAATCCGTATCGCGAAGAGCAATCGGCGCTCCGATTATTTTACTTCAAGTAGTCTAAATTCCTTACGCGGAATTTCCACACACGCAATAGTTTGACTGAATTTAAAAATAAGATTAATTTGAGTGTAAAGAATTCACTTTTAAATTCACACGAGAAACAGTTACAAACACGTCCTCGTTTATTGTGACGCCATTAAAATATAGTGCGACATTTAAAACCTTTATACTTAAATACTAAGCCGCCGCGGTTGACTTGATTGTGCGGTTAAGCAAGACGCAGGTGCATCTCTTCTTGTTCAAACAGAATTTTTCATCTAATTTCCTTCATTATGCTCCGAATTACGTCGTTCTTGGTGTTAGTTTCATCGGCGAAACATAGCGAATCGATTGGCACCGTTTTCGCAGAGATCTGATGAGACATATGGAACTTGGATTTTTCCACTTTTAATGGTATTCCAAATTCTTCGAGGGTCGAAAGCCATAAAATTCGGTGCGGCATCACGGGAGGTTGACCTGCCTACGTGGTGCCAGCCGGTATCTCTTTGACAGGCGTCGCTTCAGAATCACCCTGTACAATACAGTATGTACATATGCATATTTACATATAGAGTCTCGAGGACGAAACGAGACGACGATTCGAGGTCTGTGAAATTGGCACCCCCAATTGCGAATTTTTATATGGCAATAATGATGGCATTCGTTTGCCGACATTTGTCCAACAAAAGTTTGGTTTGTCCACCCGTAAAAAAAAGATATACCTAAAGAATATAACTGTAAACAATAAAAATATACATGTTAGATTTGTAGAAGTTATGAAACATTCATTGCACAGATGAATACTACTGGACCTCAAGAAGTCGATAAAAGGTTTAAAACTTCTTCGTTTGTATTGCAATGTGACTATTTTGCAGGGAGTCGAGACCGATAGAAATTCGGTTTCGGTCGCGGTCGCGGTCAGTGAGACCGACCAATATGGTATTTACAGGTCTCTCGACCAAACTAGAGAGCGACCGAACGGTCAGGAGGTTTCTCTCGACCAAAACTCGAGAGAGAAATTCTCTCAGACTTTCGGTCCTGACCGGTTGCAAACGGTCGCAAACGGTCGAGTTAATTTATGGAGCGATTTCTGTTCCTCTCCATAAATTAAGAGTCGGAGGGGTTCGGAGCGGTTCGGTTCTGTTCGGATCGGTTCAACCTAGCTGAATAAGCCGGGAAGGTATGGATGCTATTCCTGCCGCTCACATTGTTTGTCACTCTCGTGACGGGTTTGTTGATAGCAGACTTAGTTATTTGTTACTGTAACACTGTCCATTCCGAACTATGTCGATCTGCCGAGATATTATTGTATTTCAAACACTAGTTATATATTATTTTAATAGAAGTAGTTAATATAAATAAATTATTGTTAATATACAAATAACAAGAAAATGGTTGAAAATATAATTCTTCATGTGATTATTTTAAAAGTATGTCCAAGTGTGGAAAAAACAGAAGATAGGAATGTAATAAAATGTAAATATATTTAACAATAGCATAAATAACAAATTTGAAATTTGAAACAGAAATAGGAATGTAATAAAATATAAATATATTTAACAATAGCATAAATAACAAATTTGAAATTTGTTAGTTGTTTCTTCCACACTTGGACATACTTTTAAAATAATCACATGAAGAATTATATTTTCAACCATTTTCTTGTTATTTGTATATTAACAATAATTTATTTGTATTAACTACTTCTATTAAAATAATACATGACTAGTGTTTGAAATACAATAATATCTCGGCAGATCGACATAGTTTGGAATGGACAGTGTTACAGTAACAAATAATTGCAAAAGTCTGCTATCAACAAACCCGTCACGAGAGTGACAAACAGTGTGAGCGGCAGGAATAGCATCCATACCTTCCCGGCTTATTCAGCTAGGTTGAACCGATTCGAACCGCTCCGAACCGCTCCGACTCGTAATTTATGGAGAGGAACAGAAATCTCTCCATAAATTAACTCGACCGTTTGCGACCGGTCAACCGACCAGTCGGCGGACTGGTCATGCCTTCGGTTTGGTTTCGATTGGTCTCGTTAAAAGTACGGTCTGAGATTCTCGGTCGAGAGGCAATCGGTCTCGAGTTCGGTTTCCCTCCACAACCTCTCACTGTTACGGTCACAACAGCGGTCCCTTTTCGCCTCGGTTACTGGTCGCTAGACCGGTCGCGACCGGTCGGAAATTCGGTCTCTGTTTCGGTCTCGACTCCCTGCTATTTTGTGCGTACATACAATCTATTCTATACTTTTTAAAATCTTTATATCTGGTGTGTTGGGTCCCTTCTCCCAATTAACCGAGTGGCAGGTTGCCCAAATATTGAATAATTTCGTAGGAATGTATTAACACTTTGTGAACAGTACCTATTTATTTAGTATATTGGTATCGGGATAACATGGATACAGGTTTACAATTTTTTCTCCACATTCGCTTCGATTTAAAATTTTGCACAAAATAAAAACATACAAACTTTGACACGTGTTTACACACAGATCAGAAGTAGCCGCCATTATATTTTTCCCCTTTTTAGGTGCTCATATTATTAGTTTACAAGAAATATATAAAGAAAACATAATCCCATAACTTTTGGATTTCAACTAGTTTCCTTATGTCTAGGGATTCTGTCCCACTCAGTTTGGAGCAGTCAAGCTTTTGGCCGCCGCGATTAGCCACCCGCCAGGAGATTCCGCCATAATGGCAAAAAACAGACACTCATCGCATTGTGTTGCGTCTCGAGTAGCCTAGGTAGCTGCCGAGACAGACACACTGACAGAGCGGTTGGAAAACGCGCCTAGGAAAACTGATACACGCTTCTCCATAAGAGCGGTGCTTAGGATTCGCCGCCGCGATTCGCCGCCGCGGCGAATCGTGTCTTGGAAATCCTACCTTAAGAAAGCCGTCTTGCGCGATAGTAGAAAGGTTGATGATTTGGTTTAATCACTAAGTTCATTTCCAAGTCAGTTACAGGAAAATCTGGTCTGGCAGGCTCTACATAATATTTGTTAACAATATCAATTACCTGTTCCTTCACTTCCCATCCTAGATCCGTGCTAACCTGTACCGTCGTATTATGACTATCTTCTGCCACGTCTATATGGAAGATTTCAGGTACGCTACCTACGATGCCGTCTTTCGGCAACCTTGTCTGAATTACTACCTTTTCATCAAAAATCAACCGAATTAGCTTATTCGATATAAAATCTCGACCCACAATACAAGCTCGAGTCATCGTGGTGCTGACTACAACATAAAAATTTATCATCAGTTCGGTATCTAATATCATAACATTTTGCTGTAACCGACCTAAACTTTCAATTCTACTCTGATTAGCTCCTACAAATTGCAAAGCAGACGTGTATGGTTCAATATCTGTATGAGGGGGTATCAAATTTACGTTTAACATTGATATGGGACTTCCTGAATCAATTTCGGCTTCGAAATTACCTATGGCTAAGGGTAAAAGAATTTCGTACGGCGGAATTATCTTGTTCTCTAGCTCGATCAGATGCAATGGCGTCTTCTCCGCCGCGTTGGCCGACGATCCTCCCGTGGCTGTTGCGCTGCGTCGCGGGCAATCTTTTTTCTGGTGCTCCGCCGATCCACAAAGAAAGCACGTCCCCTTCACCCCTTTTCAGCTTCTTGCACGTGGGCGCGACATGCCCTACCTTGTTACAGTTGTAGCATCTGGGAATGGTGCCCTTGGTACTCTTTGCCGTAGTCTGATCCTTATTTGACAGATTCTTCTTATTGTTAGAGGAAGACTCTGTGCGACTAGGGTCTCCCTTAGATTTAGTTGAATGATTAGGTTTCATAACGCGTTCGTAAATTTTCAGTTTCTCCTTCAGTTCCTTCAACGTTTGGGCCGCATATAACGTCATTTTCTGACTCGCCTCCTCGTGAATACCGCCGACTATATATTGAATTAGGGCCTCGGTTTCTATCGAACCCCTGGCAGCTATTTCCTTCATCACCAGAAAATATTCTTGAAGGGATTCTTCGCGCTTCTTTTTCCGGTTGCATAATAATTCATGCAGCTGAGCACTATTTATTTGCGTCGAGAACTCAGACAGCAATCTGGACTTCAAATTTTTCCAGTCGGAAATACCGCGTTCTCCCCGCAAGAAGGTTTTGGCTAACCCAGCCAGTGACTTTTTCGCGAATAATAATTTTTGTAATGCGGACCAACCTAGAAGTGCAGCGTTGTCCTCGAAGTCCGAAATTCACGCCTCAACTGGATATCCGTCGTCACCGTTGAATGGGCGAATGGCATCTTCTATATCTCGGAAACTCATTGTGAACTTTGGTGGAGGACCGGTACTGGCAATTGATACGTAGTCTTCTGCGTCTTCTGTCCCATCTTCGTTGGGTTCTTCTTCATCTTCCGATGCGACGACGTTGGTTTCTGCTGTCGAATTCAGGCGTTGAATGTCCGCCAAACTTAGACAAATCCGTTGAGCGAGTTCCTGGATAGTTCCATCGTAATCCAATCCCAAAACGTTGCATATGGCGACCAGATCACCAAGTGAAAAATTTGAGGTGATTTCTCGTCAAACGGAAATCCCTTAAACGCCCGTAATCGCTTCCTGTTCTGCCGATCACCTTCCTCGAGGAACAGAAATTTATGCAAGGTCACAATCTGCTTCGTCGGTGCCTTCGCGATTCTCTCCTTCACTGCCGGAATGTCGTTCAAAGCAGCTATAACTTCGTGTCTTCCAACTTAATAATGCAACATAAAGACTGCACAAGTCACACGAAAGCCGCACCACAAACACGTGGTTGTATTCAAAGCACACGCAGATCGAACCACCAAAAGCACGTGCGTCGTATTGCACGGACGGCACGAAAGGCACACACTGGTTTCAATCCCACTTCTGAATTTATAGTAGAAAACAGTAGGAACGTATAGTTTATTGTAGATGAATAGTATTGGATACAGAACAATATGTGGTTTAAATAAATGGCAATTATAAACGAAAGACGCGACGTGAGGACTGCTTCCTCGCGCTCGCCGCCACAAGAATGACGCCTCGTCCTCGCTGCGAACAACGCCACGCTTCGCGCGTGTTTTGTCCGCTCAGTGGCGTATCGATCAAATATCAATTGGGCGATCGGGCTCGACTAAATCTACTACAAACTCTTAAAGTATTTTTCGTTAACACCAGCACCGCCCGATTATTTTTCAACGCTCTCTTTGTATCTGCCATTTGTGTTTTTTCATTGTCACGCCAAAGCATTTTGCTCTCAGATAATTGCCTCACCTGAATCGATGTACACTACCTGCAGCGGCTATCTTCAACGATTAATAACTTAGACAATTTTATACATTCCGACAATTTTTTTGTAGGTAACCATTCGCAAACGTGGCCAAAATAGATTGTGAAAAGCACGATTGTAACGATTATTTGGTATCCACGTAATGTAGCGTCATAGAAACTACCGATTTCACGCATCCAATAGTCCACTACTGTCTTAATCCTTACCATATTGAGTTCAGCGTACAAAATAATATTAAAATACATATTTTCACAATTTTATCTAAAAATAACTGCTATGGTAAACCAACCAGTAATTGACCGCATACCAGTGAATAACCATTAGGCAAAGAAATGTCAATTATAAATTTAAAAGTATTATATGTTTATAAATAGAGTGTAGTTACACTTAATATTACACATTCTAAAGGGTTTTTCCCGTTGATATTAATAATAATAATGTTACGTTTCGCGTTCATAGTAATAGGACTTTAATGTACAACAGCTTAATGTAAATTGGCCACCAACATTTATAAAGATATCCGGTATATTATTGTTAAAAGATACGCTCTGTACACATCGTTGAACGCGTTTTGAAATGCATGATAAAGTGATGATAATAAAAATATATAGTTCGATTTATAAAAATTACTTTGATATTGAATTCGCTGTAAATACAGTATTGTCTCCGTACATGCTCGATTTTATGCACGCGATACAAGCTTGTCGCTATCCCCACCACTTCTGTCTCACTCTTGTCCGGCGAAGGCCAGAGCGAGATGGAATGCGTTGCGTTCGCGACGGGCACGAGCGTTATGACTGCTCGACGCATGCGCGCGAATGCAAAGCGTTCCATCTCGCTCCCCCCTTCGGCCAGAAAGAAGCGAGAAACGAACACTCGGAATGAGGACTCTGTACAGAATATATGCCCACCGCCGGTCCCGAGCAGCGAGCAAATACGGAGACAATACTGTAATATCTTAAACGCAAATCTGAATAGTCTATTAAGTTCTCCCATCAAATCAAGCAACTTTCATATCAAACATTCTTTCGCTTTTTCAATAGAAAAATAGAACAATAATAACGTGTATATGAACAAACCGTACTTTATACTTTATAAAAGATAAAATAAATAGTAATAATAAATATTAATTCCTATAGAAAGTGAAACGATGATAAATATGGAAGAGGATATTGAAAATGTAGAACAAAATACAGTTCCCAAAAATTCACAGCCGCCAAAAAAACGCCGAAGGATTTGTAATTTAAAACAGCCGACTGCGAACAACCGTTTATGCGATTCCGCAAAAACGGGAAAAATTCATCAGGCTGCAGCAAAATTAATTGCGAGAAACCAATTACCAATTTCATTTTGTTCACTCGGAGGGATGCAAGTTCGATTGATTAAGTTAGGAGGTGTGAAAGATGCTAGACCAAATTTGAACCATATGGAGCAGATTGTATTAGGACCAATCGGATTTGCATCCCTGCCAAACGGCTGCTGCCTTGAAGAGGCCCTTTTCACAGCAATACCTCCTCCCCAATGCCCATCTTCTCTCGCACGGAACACGTCAACGCATGCTTTTGGACAGTGGGCTACTCCTTTTTTTCCTGTGTCTCTCCACAAGGCGTATTGACGGTGGGTTGTAGGAGCGTACATGTCTGGATGCCAGTTATTGAATTCAGGAGACGATAGAAACACTTTATTACGAAACACACATGTATTATAATTAAAGTAAATCGTATTCCTCTCGGGCAGGAGTACTTCGCGCAGACCGATTACACGGAGGGTAATCGGGTCATACACTGCACAAATGATACATGGTAATTCTGGAGGTACGTCCGTCGAAGGATGCGGCCTGGCACCCCGTGGCGAGGGACAACCCTTCGCAGGGCCTCACTCGATTTTTATGGCTTTTTCCGGAAAAAGGTGCGAATCCTGGGTCGGACGTAGCGAATTAGGGTCGGGTCCCCGCAGTCGAGGGTGAAATATCCAATAGAGCGTATTAAGAAATTATTTTCTTCATCGTATCGAAAGGGAAGTGACGCCATGTTTGCCTCATGTTTTTCCGATGAAAATCATATCAAATATCATGCAAATCGGACAACTTTTACATGGGGAGTACAAATAGCTAGTGTCAAAGTAGTCCGATTTGCATGATATTTGGTATGATTTTCATCGGAAAAACATGAAGAATCCATTGGCGTCACTTCCCTTTCGATACGATGAAGAAAATAATTTCTTAATACGCTGTATTGGATATTTCACCCTCGACTGCGGGGGCCCGACCCTAATTCGCTACGTCCGACCCAGGATCCGTACCTTTTTCCGGAAAAAGCCATAAAAATCGAGTGAGGCCCTGCGAAGGGTTGTCCCTCGCCACGGGGTGCCAGGCCGTATCTTTCGACTAACGTACCTCCAGAATTACCATGTACCATTTGTGCGGTGTATTACCCGATTACCCTCCGTGTAATCGGTCTGCGCGAAGTACTCCTGCCCGAGAGGAATACGATTTACTTTAATTATAATACATGTGTGTTTCGTAATAAAGTGTTTCTATCGTCTCCTGAATTCAATAACTGGCATCCAGACATGTACGCTCCTACAACCCACCGTCAATACGCCTTGTGGAGAGACACAGGAAAAAAAGGAGTAGCCCACTGTCCAAACGCATGCGTTGACGTATTCCGTGCGAGAGAAGATGGGCATTGGGGAGGAGGTATTGCTGTGAAAAGAGCCTCTTCAAGGCAGCAGCCGTTTGGCAGGGATGCAAATCCGATTGGTCCTAATACAATCTGCTCCATATGGTTCAAATTTGGTCTAGCATCTTTCACACCTCCTAACTTAACCAATCGAACTTGCATCCCTCCGAGTAAATGTTATGATGTTTTGAAACATTAACGGTACGCTTCTCGATATCGCAGATGTACCTACCTAAGCAGCATTTTTCACGGAAAAGTATTGCCCAGCCTTTGGGCCTACCATCCCCGGCGTAGACCTTCGACAGGTCGGTATCGGTTTCAACGGGCACTACCACCCGTGGCGTCAGTAAAACCGACCCCGGTTCTTGCCATTTCAGAGGGTTTGATTCCAGTGAAAATCAGCTATTTTGCAAGCGCAATATCTCAATAACCAGTGGAAATCAAGTGTATACATTAAAGATTATTGAATTTGTCTTGGAACGCACTATAAACTCAGGTGTTCAGAAAACGTAGTCCCATTTATAAAACGAAACTTGACCATCGTATCTTTTAAAATAACAATCGAAGAAAAAAATTCGTTCAGGCTAATTTGGTAGCCCCATCGAACCATGAATTTACATATTTTTTTCAAATTTTTATCTCCAATAGTTTAGGAGCTATCGGACTGTCCAGTCTACCGTGGGACTCTCTGTAGTTTTTCGTTACGAAGAACAAATTTCTGCAAAGCGGACTCTGCGAATCTCAAGTGTGGGCTCGATGGAGATTCTGCAATCAAAATCCTTATGGCCGCATATAAAATTAAGAAGTGCTTGTATACTTCATCCTTGAGTACATCATACAGTACAACTGGCCCTGTATATAGAAGAAACCGACGAAACTCGGTCGCCTTATATTTACAATATTCCTCAATAGCTCTGGGAATCTGGCAAAGTCCAAGGAACAATACCTTGCGAGACCGTTGAGTCTCGTAGATATCACAGAAATGTTCAGAGCGGGCAATTTTGACAAAAATGTAAAGTTTCCAGATACCCACGCGGACAAAAGTTTCTTCATTACGCCTGTTTGAGAGTTTGACCGTTGGTCACGTGAGCAGCGCGAATACCAGTTTGAGGTTAGACACAAATGAACAGCACAGTGATTGAGAAGGTGAAATGTCAGTTTATTTCTACACTCGCGGAGTGAGTCAGAAAATGGTAAAAGGTAAGCGGTGAGCAAAAGCACGTTGTGCTTTATAAGAAAATTCTTGCCGAGAATAGCCACGCACAATGACCACGCGAACGCACCACGATCCACAATCGATTGCACGTGAGCGGGAGACCGAAAGAGAACTAACTTGAGCCAAGAATAGATTGAGTGAGAACTATGAGCATTGATGAGAATGATTTGATGAGAATATTCACGAGTTGCGGTATAAACGATTCAGTAAAACCGACGCGTCTACACGAGCACTCTGCGCGAACAAGATCGAAACCAAGATGGATGATCGATTTCCGTTGGCCGTCTTCTTCAGTGGATCGACAGACGTGGGGAAATTTGATTGGATGAGCGTTCTGTCGCTGACAGCTGATTGGCTGATCGATTGTGGATCGGGCTTGACGCTCCGCTGTCCAGGAGGTGCTGCGGTGAGTAGGGTGTGGCAGAGATCCGAACTACATGAATCTCAAACAACGCCCAAACATACAAGATGCATATACTCGAACGGAACTTGCGAAATCATTTCTATCGGTAGAAGGTCCAATGGGCTTGGACCTTCTTTGTGATGGTTCTCGTGTAACCGTTTAGGGTATTCCTCATCGGTACGAGGAGAATGATCTATACCATCGAAGGCATAATGCTTACCGTTCAGGGTACCGAAAACCATACATTTGGAACAGGGATATTCAGACATATGCCCAAAATGATTTAACACAAATGCTCGAGCTGGTGCGTCAGCTATGAAACATCTCAGACGTATGGGAAACTTACTGGCATGAAAATTTATATCTCCGTTGGACA
Organism: Andrena flavipes; assembly: GCA_963971345.1. Classification (NCBI taxonomy): domain Eukaryota; kingdom Metazoa; phylum Arthropoda; class Insecta; order Hymenoptera; family Andrenidae; genus Andrena; species Andrena flavipes. Next base: position 46,191,573 of record OZ020479.1, on the reverse strand, counting down.
TGATGGCTTCGACGTTTGCAATAAATTTTTCAAAGAAAATATTGGGATCGTGTGGTTTATGGCGACCTTTATAGATTCCTACCACTATTGGCTTGATACGGGGAATATTTGAAATCCTACAGTGGATGGGCCAGAACTGAATGGAACCTTTGTCCACACGACGTCCGTCGGTATGAAAATCTAATTCTAACTCTCTAACAAAAGATACGGACAAAGTATTCGGGAGACTTTTAACAATTTCTGTTTCCAGATCGAAATAAATGTATTCTCCTAGTTCCACGACGAATGTAACAGGAGGATTACGTGGCGTATCGAGAAGTGTTCTAACATCCTGAGGCAACTGGGAAAAACAGGAATGCGTTCGAAGGAGAGATAATATATTATTTCCTTGAACATGTGTTAAATTGCTGTCTACGAAACAAGACGCTAAACGTTGACGAAAAGATGGCTCGGAGAAAGTACCACAGGACAATGAAACTATATCGTGGATAGAAGAAACTCGTGACGTGGAAGTAGAAGGACCGGCGTCTTTTACATTTATATCGCGCCTAACCAGGGGGGCCAAGCTTCCCTCTTGAAAAGTTGAAGCACAGTTTGTAGAGCCTCCTACCTATTAGGTGCGAGCTCTGTGAAGTTGGCACCCCCAAATTCGAATTTTTAAAAAAACGCTATGGCATTCGTTTGTCCATCGTTTGTCCACGTTTGTCCAACAAAAATTTTCGTTTGTCCACCCTTCAAAAAAAAGATATTAACAAAAAAAAAAATTTTCACCAGCACCCCCATGAAAACTTTTTAATAATTTGATGGGGGGTATGATGGTCCATCGTTTGCCAACGTATGACCAACAAAAATTTTCGTTTGTCCACCCTCCAAAAAAAAGTTATGAACAAATTAAAATATTTGTCATCAGCACCATCCATGAAAACTTTTCAACCTTTTAACTGAAGGGTATGATTGTCCACGATCTAGCATCGTTTGTCCACCAAAAACTTTCATTTGTCCACCCCCCCCAGAATGGAATTATTAATAAAAATCGCGAAAAAGAAGTGTCCCCCTGAACCGATCACATTTAAGTTCGATTTTTGGCGAATAAATTATCGAAATCGTTTGTCCAACGATTCATTTTGTTAGTTTAGATGTAGAAGACGTTTGTCCACCCCAAGATTTCGTTTGTCCACCCCTCAGAACGGAATTATTAATAAAAATCGCGAAAAAGAAGTATCCTGGCGAAGCGATCGCGCAATAGTTCGATTTTTTAATAATTAAACGATGAAATCGTTTGTCCAACGATTCATTTTGTTAGTTTAGATGTAGAAGACGTTTGTCCACCCCGTGATTTCGTTTGTCCACCCTCCAGAATTGAATAAATAATAAAAATCGCGAAAAAGACGTGTCCTGGTGAAGCGATCGCGCAAAAGTTCGATTTTTTAATAATTAAACGATGAAATCGTTTGTCCTGTTACGTCCCTGCTTCCTATTTGGGGCGCGATTTTGTTGGAGTTTATATTTTTTGATCCGCTTTCGAGCTAGTCCAGGGACTTACGCTCTGGGATAGTTGAGTACGACCGATTATAAATTATAACGCATTTTGATTTGGTAATTACCTTAATTCACCCGCGATGCTGACAGATCAATCGGGATTGGCTGCCACTTTATGGTGGTGTTCGTGGTCCCCTTGATCTCGGGTGCTGGTTTTTGGTTTGGTGGGGCCCAATCCCCACACGCCACCACTATTACTTGGTTGGCCAGGGGTGTTGTCTCCCTGACGCAAGGGGTACTGGGCACTCCTAACAGGTTGAATTGTTCTGCCGGAGCACCAACGTACTTAGCAGCTAATCGTCGAAGTTGGACTCGTCGTCCCGCACGATGGTTTATTGGCATTCGTCTTTATTGTTATTTTCTGGTTTTACACCTTTAAGAGTGGTTGGTATTCAATAGTACTCTGGTATTAATAATTACAATACTGTGATAATTCTTTTCCTCCTTCCGCGGGTGGTCAGTCCCTTTTTATAGGGCTATTGATCACTCCTTCTCCAGGTTTGTCACATGACAATTAGACGGTGGGAGATTGGAATCTGCCAATCATCTGCCGTGGGATCCACCTGAAGAATTCTTTCCAGCGGGCTACCGGAGAGTTTTGTTTACCGCAGAATGCGAGCTATTGCGCACCTATTTCGGTGTCTTCTTCACGACTTAAAACGTATTTCTGCTGTTACACGAAACTCTCAGCAGCGTCGATAGCTAAATTCTTATTCTAATTCATTTTTTAGATGGTTACGCTATTGGGTTTTCGATGTACACTGTACGATTGGTTTCGTACAGTCCACATACTAGGGATTGAAGTTAATTTACATTAGTTCCGTATTGAAGATCGATTTACGGGAAATAAAGGGAGGGCAATTCTGTGGCGATGATCAGGAGCGCAGATCCATGAGGGTGTCGGCTGCATTGGTCGATAGGGGCCTCCGTCCCACGCTGAACGTCAGCTGGTATTGGTTGGGCCTTCCTAGTGTTTGTGTAGCCGGCTGGCCGCCACTTCCCATGATAGCTGCTCTCCTGCTCGCTGTTGCCGTCTGTAGATTCACGGCTCGAGTTCTTCTTATCGCGAGTTTTGGTTACAATGCCTTATCGGCTGGTATTGTTTCACAATATTTATATGAGGTGATTATAACACCTCTAAAGTACGAAATAGTAAATATGTGTTTTGAAAGGTTAATTAACATTAGACTCCATGTCGCGGGACGTGACAGTCCAACGATTCATTTTGTTAGTTTAGATGTAGAAGACGTTTGTCCACCCCAATATTTCGTTTGTCCACCCCTCAGAATGGAATTATTAATAAAAAGAAGTGTCCTGGCGAAACGATCGGGCAAAAGTTCGATTTTTTATTAATAAAACGATGAAATCGTTTGTCCAACGATTCATTTTGTTAGTTTAGATGTAGAAGAGGTTTGTCCACCCCGTGATTTCGTTTGTCCACCCTCCAGAATTGAATAAATAATAAAAATCGCGAAAAAGAAGCGTCCTGGCGAAGCGATCGCGCAAAAGTTCAATTTTTTAATAATAAAACGATGAAATCGTTTGTCCAACGATTCATTTTGTTAGTTTAGATGTAGGAGACGTTTGTCCACACCAAGATTTCGTTTGTCCACCCCTCAGAATGGAATTATTAATAAAAATAGCGAAAAAGAAATGTCTCCCAGAACCGATCACATTTAAGTTCGATTTTTGGTGAATAAATTATCGAAATCGTTTGTTCTTACCGTAAACGTTTAAGGTGTTTGGTGGCATATTATCCAAAAAATTTGCACACACTTCGTCGCGTCACTGTTTTCGAACAACACTTCAATTTGTACTCCTCATCGAACACTTAACACTTTTCACATGTATGCAACACGTCCAGAATAACGCATAGGTGCACCAACACATTTCTAGGCACTTTTCACAAGTGACCACAATTACTTCACAAACCGTAAATGAACGTACGATCTCACCAGAGCGGTCTGTGAACATTGACTGACTTTCGAGGTACGTGGTTGGAAAGAATTCGAGTGTAGACATTTTGAGGACAATGGTGTCGACTGAGGATGAGATTAGCCAGGCAGTCGGCCGAACGTCGGCCGACAGTCCCGAACGACTATTGCTTTAGGGGTAAGGTTTCAGGCCGCACCATAAACAAGGATGGCGGTTAGTCATTTGGCGGTAGAGGAAAGGTTTAACGTATTGAGAAGTAGTTCTCTGTTAGCGACCAACGAGTGACGTTGTAAGAAGGAACCGTCCTGTGCTAAACCATCTTTATTAAAGCTTATTAATATTATTCTCGTTTTAATCATTGAGCTAAACTGACCACGCGCTATCCGCGACTTGCGCTTCTATACGAGAGTATCGCTAGCATTTGTTTCGATTTCAGCAGGGGCACGCGGTGCCGTCCGCGTTACAAAGTAACTACACATCTATACAAATTTCTGGTAAGCAGGTCCGACTGAGAAGGGCGCTAGTCGAAGTGGGCGCTAAAATCATATACTGGACGCTTAATAATAAAGAAATCCAACTTTTACAGAATCAAAATGTAATTACGCTAAGAAAAATTGGACACGATTTTATAATTTTTATCTCGAATACTAATAATTCGACAGAAAAACTGCAAATAGAAAAAATGTGTGCCGTGATGTGCTTTACAATATTATAGTTTTTAAAATCCAGTTTAACAAAATTTAAGTGTGCAATTTTTCTTAGCGTTTGGACAATACGTTTTCGCATTTTCGAGCGGTGGTGCCCTTATTGCATCCTAGCACTAAATTATAATTACATTTTGATTCTGTAAAAGTTGGATTTCTTTATTATTAAGCGTCCAGTATAGGATTTTAGCGCCCACTTGGACTAGCGCCCTTCTCAGTCGGACCTGCTTACCAGAAATTTGTATAGATGTGTAGTTACTTTGTAACGCGGACGGCACCGCGTGCCCCTACTGAAATCGAAACAAATGCCAGCGATACTCTCGAACTCATTCCAACCACGTACCTCGAAAGTCAGTCAAAATTCACAGACCGCTCTGGTGAGATCGTACGTTCTTTTACGGTTTGTGAAGTAATTGTGGTCACTTGTGAAAAGTGCCTAGAAATGTGTTGGTGCACCTATGCGTTATTCTGGACGTGTTGCATACATGTGAAAAGTGTTAAGTGTTCGATGAGGAGTACAAATTGAAGTGTTGTTCGAAAACAGTGACGCGACGAAGTGTGTGCAAATTTTTTGGATAATATGCCACCAAACACCTTAAACGTTTACGGTAAGAACAATCGATTTTGATAATATATTAGAAAAAAAATCGAACTTTTAATCGATAGCTTCACCAGGACGCTTCTTTTTCGAGATTTTTATTATTTATTCAATTCTGGAGGGTGGACAAACGAAATCTTGTGGTGGACAAATGTCTTCTACATCTAAACTAACAAATCGAGTCGTTGGACAAACGATTTCGATAATTTATTCGCCAAAAATCGAACTTTTACGCGATCGCTTCACCAGGACACTTCTTTTTCAAGATTTTTATTATTTATTCAATTCTGGAGGGTGGACAAACGAAATCTTGGGGTGGACAAATGTCTTCTATATCTAAACTAACAAATCGAGTCGTTGGACAAACGATTTCGATAATTTATTCGTCAAAAATCGAACTTAAAGGTGATCGGTTCAGGAGGACACTTCTTTTTCGCGATTTTTATTATTTATTCAATTCTGGAGGGTGGACAAACGATATCACGGGGTGGACAAACCTCTTCTACATCTGAACTAACAAAATGAATCGTTGGACAAACGATTTCATCGTTTTATTATTAAAAAATCGAACTTTTGCGCGATCGCTTCGCCAGGACGCTTCTTTTTCGCGATTTTTATTATTTATTCAATTCTGGAGGGTGGACAAACGAAATCACGGGGTGGACAAACCTCTTCTACATCTAAACTAACAAAATGAATCGTTGGACAAACGATTTCATCGTTTTATTAATAAAAAATCGAACTTTTGCCCGATCGTTTCGCCAGGACACTTCTTTTTATTAATAATTCCATTCTGAGGGGTGGACAAACGAAATCTTGGGGTGGACAAACCTCTTCTACATCTAAACTAACAAAATGAATCGTTGGACAAACGATTTCATCGTTTTATTAATAAAAAATCGAACTTTTGCCCGATCGCTTCGCCAGGACACTTCTTTTTCGCGATTTTTTATTAATAATTCCTTTCTGAGGGGTGGACAAACGAAATCACGGGGTGGACAAACGTCTTCTACATCTAAACTAACAAAATGAGTCGTTGGACAAACGATTTCGATAATTTATTCGCCAAAAATCGAACTTTTACGCGATCGCTTCACCAGGACACTTCTTTTTCAAGATTTTTATTATTTATTCAATTCTGGAGGGTGGACAAACGAAATCTTGTGGTGGACAAATGTCTTCTATATCTAAACTAACAAATCGAGTCGTTGGACAAACGATTTCGATAATTTATTCGCCAAAAATCGAACTTTTGCGCGATCGCTTCGCCAGGACACTTCTTTTTCAAGATTTTTATTATTTATTCAATTCTGGAGGGTGGACAAACGAAATCTTGGGGTGGACAAATGTCTTCTATATCTAAACTAACAAATCGAGTCGTTGGACAAACGATTTCGATAATTTATTCGCCAAAAATCGAACTTTTACGCGATCGCTTCACCAGGACACTTCTTTTTCAAGATTTTTATTAATAACTCCTTTCTGGGGGGTGGACAAACGAAATCTTGGGGTGGACAAACGTCTTCTACATCTAAACTAACAAATCGAATCGTTGGACAAACGATTTCGATAATTTATTCGCCAAAAATCGAACTTAAAGGTGATCGGTTCAGGAGGACACTTCTTTTTCGCGATTTTTATTATTTATTCAATTCTGGAGGGTGGACAAACGATATCACGGGGTGGACAAACCTCTTCTACATCTGAACTAACAAAATGAATCGTTGGACAAACGATTTCATCGTTTTATTAATAAAAAATCGAAATTTTGCGCGATCGCTTCGCCAAGACACTTCTATTTCCCGATTTTTATTAATAATTCCTTTCCGAAGGGTGGACAAACGAAATCTTGGGGTGGACAAACGTCTTCTACATCTAAACTATCCAAATCCCTCGTTGGACAAACGATTTCATCGTTTTATTAATAAAAAATCGAACTTTTGCCCGATCGTTTCGCCAGGACACTTCTTTTTATTAATAATTCTATTCTGAGGGGTGGACAAACGAAATCTTGGGGTGGACAAACCTCTTCTACATCTAAACTAACAAAATGAATCGTTGGACAAACGATTTCATCGTTTTATTATTAAAAAATCGAACTTTTGCGCGATCGCTTCGCCAGGATGCTTCTTTTTCGCGATTTTTATTATTTATTCAATTCTGGAGGGTGGACAAACGAAATCACGGGGTGGACAAACCTCTTCTATATCTAAACTAACAAAATGAATCGTTGGACAAACGATTTCATCGTTTTATTAATAAAAAATCGAACTTTTGCCCGATCGCTTCGCCAGGACACTTCTTTTTCGCGATTTTTTATTAATAATTCCTTTCTGAGGGGTGGACAAACGAAATCACGGGGTGGACAAACGTCTTCTACATCTAAACTAACAAAATGAGTCGTTGGACAAACGATTTCGATAATTTATTCGCCAAAAATCGAACTTTTACGCGATCGCTTCACCAGGACACTTCTTTTTCAAGATTTTTATTATTTATTCAATTCTGGAGGGTGGACAAACGAAATCTTGTGGTGGACAAATGTCTTCTATATCTAAACTAACAAATCGAGTCGTTGGACAAACGATTTCGATAATTTATTCGCCAAAAATCGAACTTTTGCGCGATCGCTTCGCCAGGATACTTCTTTTTCGCGATTTTTATTAATGATTCCTTTCTGGAGGGTGGACAAACGAAATCTTGGGTTGGACAAACGTCTTCTACATCTAAACTAACAAATCGAATCGTTGGACAAACGATTTCGATAATTTATTCGCCAAAAATCGAACTTTTCCGCGATCGCTTCACCAGGACACTTCTTTTTCAAGTTTTTTTATTATTTATTCAATTCTGGAGGGTGGACAAACGAAATCTTGGGGTGGACAAACGTCTTCTACATCTAAACTAACAAATCGAATCGTTGGACAAACGATTTCGATAATTTATTCGTCAAAAATCGAACTTTTACGCGATCGCTTCACCAGGACACTTCTTTTTCAAGATTTTTATTAATAATTCCTTTCTGGGGGGTGGACAAACGAAATCTTGGGGTGGACAAACGTCTTCTACATCTAAACTAACGAAATGAATCGTTGGACAAACGATTTCGATAATTTATTCGCCAAAAATCGAACTTAAAGGTGATCGGTTCAGGAGGACACTTCTTTTTCGCGATTTTTATTAATAATTCGTTTCTGGGGGGTGGACAAACGAAATTTTGGGGTGGACAAACGTCTTCTACATCTAAACTAACGAAATGAATCGTTGGACAAACGATTTCGATAATTTATTCGCCAAAAATCGAACTTAAAGGTGATCGGTTCAGGGGGACACTTCTTTTTCGCGATTTTTATTAATAATTCCATTCTGGGGGGTGGACAAATGAAAATTTTTGGTGGACAAACGATGCTAGATCGTGGACAATCATATCCTTCAGTTAAAAGGTTGAAAACTTTTCATGGATGGTGCTCATGACAAATTTTTTAATTTGTTCATAACTTTTTTTTGGATGGTGGACAAACGAAAATTTTTGTTGGACAAACGTGGACAAACGATGGACAATCATACCCCCGCATCAAATTATTAAAAAGTTTTCATGGGGGTGCTGGTGAAATTTTTTTTTTGTCAATAATTTTTTTTTGAAGGGTGGACAAACGAAAATTTTTGTTGGACAAACGTGGACAAACGATGGACAAACGTATGCCATAGCGTTTTTTTAAAAATTCGAATTTGGGGGTGCCAACTTCACAGAGCTTTAGGTGCGTACTAAACTGTGAATGTGTGAATCAGTGTGAATCGGGACGTATGTGTATGTGTATACGTGTAATGCACCGCTTACTTTAAAACATTGAAATTGAATATTTCTTCTTTTCTTAGGAAAAGAAAATATATTCAATTTCTTTGTATATCCTTCTATCTGTTGCATACGCGTCACTGACGCGACGACCCGTGGTCAGACGGCCTTAGAAAAGGTAAATCAGGGAAAGTGAGGACGTCATTTGAAGGATTTCTGGTCATTCTAAAATTTAATCTTTTAAATTTTATTTTAGAAATGACAGGGGTCCCTTGAATCACGTCCGTACTTCCTCCGATTTACCTTCTGAAAATATAAATATAATTAAAAGTAAAATTAGATACATAAATATATGTTAAATGTTCTTTATTAATTTTAAATAATATTGGTCATTACAATTATTACAATAACAATCATATTAAATTCAACATTAATATTACTAAATTGATACAACTTCTAAAATATTTTACATTATTTCCCAAATTGCTTCAATTCGTTGACATCAATAGAATCTGCAAAATAATTAAATTGTTTACAAATTTTTTTCTTTTTTTGTTTTTACGAGGGAAAACAGCGGGAATCTTCAAAAGACTCCTAGTAGGATCCGCACTGCTAGGCAGTGTCGGATTTATACCGACTAAAACCGCTAACCCTATGCTCATACAAAACACTCATTGCGACTCCTACATGCAATATAAAAAAATCAAACACTCATGCAATATAAAAAATGAAACGCACAGGCAATATACAAAATTAAACAGACATGCAATATAAAAAATTAAACACACATGCAACAGTCCGACAGCCAAATATATATACATAATAAAAAACGCATTACACTCTCATACTGCAAACGCATACATGCAAAAAGACTTAAAAGTAGATTCGAATAGGTACACAAAAGCACGATTAGAACCTTTGCTTTGAATGTGATCTGCCATACGTCAAAGCACATAATGAGAAACCAGACATTGGAATCATAGGTTCTTGTAATGCAAAAAAGTCTCGCACAGTTGATGGCAGACTTTCAATGCGTTCCGCAAAGCCACGTTTTAACAACATTTCGGTATGTTGCAAACGTTCCTTACATTCTATATGGCGTTGACGCATTTGTCTCCTTGTTTTCATCAAGGAGACAATTACGTCATACTGCCGCGCCTCTTCCGGAGAAAGGCTGGACCTCCTATTCGTCCTGAACAATTCTAGTACAGATGCTGAATAGTAAAAAATAAAATAATTTATGCATGCAAAAAAAATACAAACAAATAGCGGAAGTAAAGGGAGTTTTAGCTGGATTTAGGATAAAACAACCTTAAGGGGGTACTCCACTGTGAACGGTCGAAAAATCAAGTTATTTTTAAAGATTTTTTTCTCAGTAAATACAACATACAATGAAATAATTTTTTTTATATTTATTAAGCTACTCTTATATTATACCAAAAAATTAAAAAGAATATTTTC